>CM062844.1:31955276-33366472 GCA_031772345.1 Himalopsyche anomala | reverse complement strand
CCATCATATCCTATGTACGGGGCGTATCGAGAGCGATTAGTTAACCACTAGTCATGTCCTAGCCTTTTCCTTCTTTTCCTACTCTCTTTGGAAAAAGAGAGGTTGAGCAACTGAGTAACAAGCAGTTCTCGTAGAAACATTTTTCTGTTGAGATAAACTTCATTAGGAGTCCATATGCTCGATATTGGGAGCGGACATGGTAAAAAAAAATATATATTAAATAAAAATTAAAATTAAAAAATAATATATCAGTGATTCCCAAATTTGGGAGAACAGGTTTTCAAATTTTAGGGGGTCGTGGCATAAAAAGTTTGAGAAGCACTACTGAATATAGTAGCCATATGATGTTGTACACCAGGGTTTCCCAAACACCAGTGTTTCGCGGAGCCAGAGTAGGTGTTCCGAAAAAAAAGTTGGAATGGTTTTATACGCTGCACACAGTTAAAATAAATCTTAAAAATTCAGTTAAGTGTTCCGTTATATTTTCCGGACTTGCAAAGTGTTCCATTCCAGAAAATGTTTGGGAAACCCTGATGTACACACTGGTTCTCGTCCGATCACCTAAACGTAAACTTGTCAATCTTAATGGCTAAAAATGTACTACTGCGTATAATACTGAAGCTGTCGTAGATAACATATACGTCACAAATTGCAGTTATATACTAATTTTATCTGAATGTATAGTATTTCTGTATGTATAGTATTCAACAACAAAAAATGCCCAATTCACTTGGGATATAAGGGTATTTTTTTTTTTGATAAAAATCATATGACTAAATATAAGTTTAGCTGAGATTTATAAATATGAGTATATAAAAATATTTTAATATTCTCAGTAGTAAGTTGTAGAGCAGTTAAAAATTAGCTTCGCATTTTTAACTGTCAATTAAGTAGCATAATATACAAATTGTTTGGCACCAATGTAGATAAAATGAGTATTTACGTCAGAAATACGATTAAAATATTTGTTTTTGATATACGGCATATTGATGTGCATACGTTGAAAACATGTAACCGATATTTTTTCATAAAATGAGTTATGCATATTATTTTCTTTGTTTTTTCAAGCTCTATTAAAATATTGAGATTTGTTATTTTTTTTGTTTTTTATTAATTGAAATTGTTCTAAAGTTGAAAACACGTAACAAAAAAAATATCCACCCAACTGCCAGAAGATAGTAAAAGAACTACATCGTTTCTACTATTTGAAAATAGATGTGAAAAAAATCCTACATGTTTACTGCAACATTTTGTATTGAAGAGTGGACAGTCCGTAACTGGATTAAAAAAATATATATAAGAATTATGTATAATGTTTCTATTATTATATGAATAAATCTCAACAAGTGCATTGAATTGATCAAAATAATTGGAATTGTTTCCACGTATAATCATAAAAGAAGAAACAAAATTTAAATTGTTAACTCTTATCAAACATTCTTGCTAATAAAAAAATATTTAATTAATATTGTGTCAACAGATTATTTTAAATACAGATTATTTTTATACGTAATAATTATTTTAGCCCAAAGTGTCTTTCATTTTCATTGATTTCCCAATACTTATTTATTTATACAGTTTTTTGGCTCATCTGTAAAATTGAACAAATGTCGGTTACGTGCTGTCAACGTATGGCCATCGATATAGGCATTCCGAGAATATTTCGTAAAATTTATTGTTGTGGTCAATTTTTATCAAGAAAAAAAACTTGCAATGTTATTCTTTGATATAATATAGAATGATGTGTTAACAAGAATAAATTTAAAAAATATATTTTATGTTATAATATAAGCTGTGATTAATAAAGGAACATTTTTTTAAACATTTTCGGTCGGCATAAATAATTTGAAAAAAATATATTATAATTTGTTCACTGTTAACACTTGGTGGAAAGGCGTTGAATAAAAAAAAATAGAAAAATTCTCTTTTGTAGTTATTTAGTTGAAAAATCATTTTCAATCAGCATTACATTTTTAAACAAAATTCATGATATAATTTAATTTCTTGATTTGAATAAAAAAATGTTAAATAACTATAAAAGAGTATATATAATACATTCCCAATATAATGTTTCACATTTGTATTACAAAAAAAACGAAATTGTCGATAGAAAAAAGTTAAGATTGAGACAACAGAATTTTAATTAAAATCAATGTTTCTTTTCCATTCATCTCTACACTCAATGTGGAGAATGTGACCTCCTAGTGGAGTCTCTCAATATAAGTATTTTCTACGAGAACTGCTTGTTACGAAGTCTTTCAACCTCTTTTTTTTCCGAAGAGAGTAGAAGCGATAGAACAGGATTACTAAGCCTGCGGCTCAGATTTTAGATTTCAGATTTTATGAACGGCCCAAAAAAACCATAGTCACCAGATGCTTTTTCAATCATTTTGCTTATTTTGTTAAGCTTTTCGTAAAATAATACATATTTTGGATACTGTGTTTAGAATGTGGTATATTTATGTATTACTTTTAATGTTCCAGCCCACGTAACGTAGCAACAACCGGCATGCGACCCTGATGAAAAAAAGGTTGAGTATCGCTGCGATAAAAGGATAGGGATGGACAGCACGAGAGGTTATTTAATTAATCATTCTCATTACGCTCTGTTATTTAAGGATTGGAAGGTATGAGTTTTGGAAATAAAGTACGTTTTGCATTATAATCGGCTTCGGCTACGGAGGGCCCGGGATCAAATCCCAGTACGGACAGTTTTATAAATTGATTTTTCAATCGATTTATGAATTTCTGTTCAAAGGCATGGATGTATGTGATGTCTTGAATTCCCCCCTCTCACCCAACCTATCCTATGAACGGGGGCGTATCGAGAGCGATTAGCTTACCACTAATCCTTTCCTAGCCCTATCCTTCTATCCCTACTCTCTTTGAGAAAAGAGAGGTTGAGCAACTGAGTAACAAGCAGTTCTCGTAGAAACACTCCTGTTGAGATACACTCCATTAGGAGTCCATATGCTCCACATTGGGAGCGGACATGGTTAAAAAAAAACCTATAGGTACTTTTCCTAGTCAAAATTTTCCCAGACCCACTGTTTTTATAACTTAAAAGTTAAATTTAGATACTAATTTGTCATTTGTAGCTTACATCTTTTTTATAAAACGTGCACTCAGTTTTTCAGATTGTGATTATTAAAAAAAAGTTGTTTTGAAAAAACTGTGGGTTAGGTATTTTTCATTTCCACCTTCGAAATGTGGATTTATGTTTTCAGCTCTAGCACCATTGAAACATGCGAATACAATAATCGTTACTGGCATAGCAGTCTTAAGCTACTATAGGGGGCTGTGTTATTGGTCATCCCGGTGTCATCTGCCATCCATCACCTAGACTAGACGACCCCTACCCTGCAGCTATATTACAGAAACTTACGTATCTGGTTATATTATCATCAATGTTTGTGTGTGTATTGTTATTCCGGTTTAATTAAAAAATATACACATTTTTAAATATCTATCAAATAAAATTACTTATCGGCTATAATAGTATCGAATCAAAAAGAGAGTCTTCAAGTCTTAAAGATGAAAGAAAACAATCTTTTGTGAGAGCATATTTTGATTCCTTAAGTTGTTATAGCCCACAAAATAAACATTGTATTAATAAATTAAATAAAAACTTTATATTAAATATTTAGATTATTTTATTTTATTTTAATTGTCAATCAATATACATATAATATAGCAACAATAAGTCAATGGATAAACTAATACGAAGTTAATGCAATTAACTTCTCATTAAATTAACCAACCTCATCGTAGCATGTAAGTGTTTATTTAATCACTCATTTTCATATCTCAGTACAGAAAAAAAAAATATATCTTTTCCGGTTCTAAGCTCAAGAAATGCGACCCCAATACCCACATTTTCTTAAATATCTAATTTAATATGGGTGATACAATGTTTATAATTAAGGTATTCTTATATCATAGTTTTTTGGACCTTTTGTAGTTTATATAAATACGCGATAACGCGATAACGAGATAAGCGCCCGCTTATCAGCGATCGTTCGTAAGATAGCTGGGCTAACTAGTCAGTTGCAAATTCATATTTGTTCTGGAATGACGCCTTTTTTACGCGCAACTTAAAATATGATTATTTATTAAAAAAACACGGATTTTTTTTAAAAAAAATGTATGAGGAATGATGCAGAGAGATATTTTAAAGCCCTTAGACCATTTTTTTTTTGAAGTTCATAAGAATAAGGCCAATAATGAGGAAACCAATGGGGTCCCTAAACGACCCCCATCGGCAGAGAAGTATTTTTCTAGTCTCCGAGCCGCGAGATATATACATGTATTTATATGACATGATGCATCTTAAAAATATTTTTAATCATTTCGTTTGCGGTATATTACGGTTAACCGGTAATGGGAGGAATTGTGTACCGTTTTCCAGTAATATAAATTTGATGGTAAATTGCACGCCCTAGTAGCCCTCTATTCTATAAATGAATGATTTTTTAATTGCTGCAAAAATACATATATGAAGAAAGCTTCAATCATCAATTTAAATTAGCCGATATATTTTTCACACAAACGATACATATAATATTTCATTGACGCTTAGTAAGATATTTCGCTTAGAGGGAAGATAATCAGGGGTGGGCTGGAGGGGACTCGGAGGGGCTCGCCTGTTAAAATTTGGCGCGACCGTCCAGCCCCTTGTTAAGTTAAGAAAATAGTTCGTCTCAGATCAAATCAGCACCTAACTGCAATCTCTGTTAAATTTTAATACAAAGATGTATTATCTATAGTGTAAAGGCATTATGACTGAGATTTACCGAGCCCCTTGTTAAGATATTAGCAGCCCACCGCTGAAGATAATCGATAGAAAACTTGGTCATCCACTGACTTCAAACTTAAGATGATTATATATATGTAATTTGAAACAACAAGGACGGATGGAACCAGGGGTGGGGTGGAGGGGGCTCGCAGGGGCTCGCGCGAGCCCTTTGTTGAATTTCACTGAGGCCGCCGAGCCCTTTGCTAACTTATACTCATAGTTTATAACTGCAATTTCTAATTTATATATTATCTATGACAGCTTCAGTATACAGAATAGTACATTTTTAGATATTTACATTGATAAGTTTACGGTAAATTGCATATTGTTACATAATATACTTGTATTAAGTAAAAATCGATTGCTTATTTAAGTATTGTATGTTATTGCATAGAAGCGAGAAGAAAATTCACTATTTCCTCAGAACACTAAAAATTGCTTCGAGATTAAGCGAGCCCCTTGTTAACGTTAATAAAAACACAATAATCCTTTGTACTTCATTCCACTTTATTTAATATGTCAGGACCGGTTTCGCTCATTACGAGCATCGTCAACTGATTGTTCAACTGATTGATCAGTTGACGATGCTCGTAATGAGCGAAACCGGTCCTGACATATTAAATAAAGTGGAATGAAGTACAAAGGATTATTGTGTTTTTATTAATATAATGCCTTTTCACCAAGTATTGACAGTGAACACCCTAAAAGTAACATTGTTAACGTATTGGCAGCCCACCGCTGGATGGAACTCGCTGGATTGACAAAATAAAATGCTACTAAAAAGACAGGACAACGTATCAATTCTTGAAAGCAGAAATATATCTCGCATGCGAGGATAAAACTCTTTATGTTAACTACATTTTGAGTTATTTTCAACTACATACTACAAACGTGTGAGATGAGAATTATTTTTTGTTTAACTATTACGACCTAGCGTAACGGCTAATTTCACAGGTTTCACAGGTACAGGTCAGGCTGAAGTAAATACTAATTAAAATAAAAAAAATGGGTTTTTTTTTGATATTTTTAAAACACAGAATAAAAAAAAATAATAATTTGTCTTTAACAGCATATTAAAAAATAAAAGAAGTCTGGGGAGATCTTTATTAATCAGGTAATCGGTAAGGGGTGGTAATGGAAATAATATACGTTGACAACACGTAACCGAAATTTGTTCAATTTTACAGGAGAGCCAAAAATCTGTATAAATAAATAAGTATTGGGAAATCAATGAAAAGAAAAGACACTTTAGAGTAAAATAATTATTATGTATATTTAAAAAAATCTGTTGACACAATATTAATTAAATATTTTTTTATTAGCAAGAATGTTTGATACGAGTTAACAATTTAAATTTTGTTTCTTCTTTTTGATGATACGAGGAAACAATTCCAAGTATTTTGATCAATTGAATGCACCTGTTTTAACTTTATCATATAATAATAGAAAAATTATACATTATTGCTATATTTTTTTTAAATCCAGTAACGGATTGTCTACTCTCCAATACAAAATGTTGCAGTAAACATGTTGACATTTTTTCCCACTTTTTTTCAAATAGTAGGAAAACGATCTAGCTCTTCTACTTTCTTCTGGCAGTTTGGTGGGCTTTTTTTTCTGTTACGTGTTTCCAACTTTAGAAAAATTTCAATGAAAAATATTTTTTGTAAATTACGAAATCTCAATATTTTGATAGAGCTTGAAAAAACAAAGAAAATTATATGCATAACTCATTTTATGAAAAAATGTCGGTTATGTGTTGTCGACGTATGAACAACGATATACTTATTATTTGCCGTATTGTTTTACTGTGTGCACCCTATCATATTATATTGTGCAATTTATACAGTAGTTGAACAGTTTTTTTTAAATAATTAAAAAATATAATAAAAGCGATTCTTGCCACGAGTCAATTTAAAAAAATGATAAATAGTTAAAAAGAACCCTTTCTCCAAGAAAGTTTGTGATAGAAACAGACGTTTGTCATTTTAGGTAATTAAGAAGAGTTTAAATTCAAAACACCGCACTTGCCTTACAACAGTCAAAAACACTTTGAAAAAAAATAATAAAAATAATAACGATTCTGTTGTTCATGGTATAATCATTAAAATAAACAGTCTGCGCTCTCTCTGGCCAGGACTGCGACCGAGTGCGTTGCCCCTGCGCCGCAGATCGACAACCATCGATACGCGAATTGTTCCTTATTTAATATCAGGTTTCATACCTATTTTTGACACACCTACAAAATTTTAATCATCCATGAGTAACGTTTTTACAATCATTCTATATTTATAAGACATCATTCAATTTGTTTTTAAATGTTTTTAAGTGTTAGAAAGTCACGACTGGTTTGGCTCATCACGAACATCATCAACTAATAATACTCTTGATGTGAGTAACCTATTTTATTATTAAAAAAAAAAAAAAAAAAGTTAGTAAAAAAAATCTTATTTCTTTTTCACAAATAAATTGACATTGAACACAATATTTTTTTTTAAGAATTCATTTATACATATTAAATGTCTTTAAAAACCAAATTGAAATAGTTGCAATTGAAATATAAAACGTTAAATTTTACGAAAATGTAGGTTAAGTTGATATAAGTATTTGTTAAATTTAATACAAACAAATAATATGTATTGAACTATATTCTTACTAAGTATATTTGTCTCATACTTTAACTTTTATTCATAAAATCTGCGAATAAATGTCTATTTTATATAATATATACTTATATTTGTTGTTATGTTGTTTAAGCCGGTATAAAATTCAATGCATAAAAGAAACAACCATAAAAACTGAGTTCATACAAATTTAACAGATTATAACCTTTTTTCAAATACAATACACGAGAACTATCGATAATTCATTATAATTCACTTTTACTGCATAAAAAATAAGCCTTTATCACTAATCTGCTCGATTCTCATTTGGCAACCAAAGTTGGTTATGATCATTTAAAAAATGCAGTTATACAAATTGTATAATTTTTTAAAGATTAATATGTTATATACAGTAAAATCTAAAGTTAATATGAAAATTAACTAAATTCCGTAAAACACAATGCAAATCCATAGAAGACTAAATTGCGGATACGAAAACATGAAAAAACATCAAAAAATTAAGTGATATTAAGTAAACCGACGATTCATGCAAATAACAAAATATTTCAAATTTGCCATATGGTTTGTTTTATTTTAAATATTATGTTCGCTTTTCTATACTGATATTACAAATTATCAGATTCCTTATTTTCCATGTATGATGACTTAGAATTTTACTACTAGTAATTTAATTTTCTGCATTGTTATTAGCAGCATTAAGTTAATTTTCTGGTAGAAAAAGAGTAGCAATTAGTAAATCAAATTTATCAAATCTATGGTCATAATAGTCTCAGAAAGTTATTCACATTACAATCACAAATGCCGAAAGTTTCATCATACTAGTTACTTTGAAATAAAATATTATCATATCGACTGTGGAAAGGAAAAAAGAAGTAACCGACAGTTTTTTCAAAACGGCGTTTTTTTCTATAATCACAATGTATGAAACTTGATACACGTTCTATCAAAAGGATGTAAGCTGCAAATACCGAATTAGTATCTAAATTTAGCTTTTTAGTTAGAAAAAAGATGAGCTTGTAAAAAATTGAAACGAAGAAAAAAGACTGAAATTAAGGTTTTTCCTATACAATTTATTTAATTAATATTAGATTATGTCAATTAAACACCAGTTAAGAAGTCTCCGTGCACTTCAAGGTTGTGTATATTTCATAATTTGCATATGGCCCAAAATCATCAAATGACGTTTTGTGTGCCTCCTGTAAAGTTTTCTATGTGTGGGTTACGTTATTTTTCCTTTCCACATTCGATATTTATTACAACGTGCTATTTTATTTTATTATAATGTTGACATATTTTATGTTAACATTATTTGCCAAAACAAAACGGCTCGCAAGCCAAGCACTCCGACCACCGTACTATGTAGGTCGCCATTCAAAAACATTATAATAATATACGAATATTAGATATATTCGTCTGCTTTCAAGTTAGTTACATTGAATTGCATTCTCCCTTTTCAGCCTGGCTGTCTTGTATACTGCCATCTCATTCTCTACTTTGAATTGCTTCGTTCGGCACCGAAATAAAATATTTGGTCCTATTACTTGAACAAAAAAGAACATTCCTCAACTATAGGCTTGAGTCCGCCCGAGCCCTGGTTATTATTACTTTAGGACCTGTCCAAATAAAGGAATGCAAAGATAATAAAATATTATATTTAAAGTTTACTTTGAACTACGATGGAGGATTACTATGTTCGGCTTTGTTTTTCTACGGTGACCAACCTTTACGGCACAAAATGTGTAATTATAAAAATATAAGTTAAAATTAAATTTAAAATAACTTAGATTATTCCTCTTATTGTATAATAATATTACTTTATATTTTCGATGGATTCGGCGGTACCTTGTGGAAGTTGATTTAAATATAAAAATTAAAATAACTTAGATAATTCTACGTATTGTGCTACTAACTATGACACGTGTTTCGCATCTGAAAGAGACGCCTCTTAAAATCATTCGAACTTAAGCAAGCATTTGTGAAAGTAAAATTGTCTGAGGATGCCTCTGAAAGAGGTGAAACACGTCTCATAGCTTAGCAGTAGAATACGTGGAATAATCCAAGTTATTTTAAATTTTATATACAAATGAACTTTCAAAAACTTTATTGGATATGTGATGCAGTGATCAACGTCGTTGGCATCCGTGAGAGATCCAACGGGTTCAATTCCTAGTACGAACAGCATTTTTTTCAATGGATATATCAGTTTCTATTCGATGGCAAGGCTTTGATAAATTCTCTTATATGCTTAAAATGAAAGCGATAAGCTAACATCCAGTCTTAGTCCTAGCCCCACGATTTTAATCTCTACCCTCTTCTAAAAAACGAATGTTTGAAATGAGTAACAGGTAGTTCTAGTGTTTGCCTTATGTTTTGACCGGAAATGGATTTTTAAAAATCACGAAACATCACGATCTGAATTGTCAAAAAAAATTGAAAACCCGTTCAATCAATCAATCGCGAGAAAAAATATCAATTTTATTTCGTAAAAAAACTTCTGTTGACAGATTTTTTTAAATCCATGTCCGCTTCCAATGTGGAGCATACGGACTCCTAATGGAGGTATCTCAACAGAAGTTTTTTCTACGAGAACTCAGTCGCTCAATCTCACTTTTTTCAAAGTGGGAAAGAAGGATAAGGCCAGAACAGGACTAGTGGTTGGCTAATCGCTTTTGCTACACCCAGTTATTAAAGGATCAGAAGGATGGGAGGAGAGGAAATAAATGTGAATTGAGACTACAAACGCCCAGTTTTCGATCCAAACTTTGAATTGAATAATTCTCAAATTCACTGTGATATGTTCGGAAATCGAACCCAAGCCCGCGTGATCGGTAGAGCAAACTCTAACCAACTGGGCCACTGCATGCGACAAAATACTGAATATACTGGGAGTAAATAGAATAAATATTTACCGCCTGTGAGGTCGAGTGGTCAACATCGTTGGCTTCGGTTACGAAAGTCACGCGTTCGAATCCTAGTACGGACAGTTTTATAAATTGATTTTTCAATCAATTTATGAATTTCTGTTCGAAGGCATGGATGTATGTGATTTCTTGAATTCCTCCCTCCCACCCATCCTTTCCTATAAACGGGGCGTATCGAGAGTGTTTAGCTAAACACTAGTCATGTCCTAGCCTTATCCTTCTATTTCAACTCTCTTTGGAAAAAGAGAGGTTGAGCCACCGAGTAACAAAAAGTTCTCCTAGAAACACTTCTGTTCCGATAAACTCCATTAGGAGTCCATATGCTCCACATTGGGAGCGGACATGGATTAAAAAAAATAAACCTGTGAACAGAAGTTGTTTTACGAAATCAAATTGATATTTTTTCGTTTCAATTTTTTTTTTTACAATAAAACTCCATTAGGAGTCCATATGCTCCACATTGGAAGCGGACATGGTAAAAAAAAAAAAAGTTACCAAAACAAGAACGGACATGGTCACCCCAGCGAAATAGGCGACGGTAAAAAATGTGTTTTAATTCCGAAATGTTTTTCGCTGCATCGCATAGGTAGACAGAGGTGACAACGCTGTTTTACATGCAGCGGTACGAAAGTGTCAACGCCGCTCCTTTATTGTTATTCTGGTATGTTTATTCAATAAGAACACCGGTGACAATATTGTTTAACGTTTAGTGAAATTAATGTTTTTGTCAGCCGTCTCCATCATCAACGAAACGATCATGATGTCAAAGTAAACTGTCCATGTTCCAATAGACATTATTACATAATAAAGACCAACGCGTCGATGCCGTTAATTGTTGGCTGAATTCTTTTTTGGCACGTGTTTTTTTTATTAACACATAAAAAACAACAATACTGCGAATTGATTTTTCCTCTGTAAGCACATCAAATAATACAATAGAACCTTTAATTAGGCTACCCAGAATTACGCGTTGACTTGGATATTCGCCGAAAATCCTCAAATTACCCTGTCGCATTACATTATCGTTGCTACGAGACGGTCGTCTATGCGGCGCAAACTGTCAAAAGGCGTCTAGCGTCTGTAGATCTGTTATTTTGCGTACTTCCGGCGTATTTCAAGCCTTCACGCAGAAGGACAGAGCGTTGTTATTCAACACGTGCCAGGCTATACACATAAAGCCGGTGACTGTATGTGTTGTATTTTGGGGCGCTTTGTATTTTATCACTTAGTAACTAAATATTTCGTCCATATATTTTTTTTTGCAAAACTACATTTTACCTATATTTTTTTTCCAGAAGAACAGATCGTTAGTAATCGACACGTGCCAGGCTATACATGTATAGCCGGCGACTGTATATGTGTTGTATTTTAACGGAAATATTAGTTTTGCATTTTTTGCAGAAAAAAACAAATCCGTTATTTTGTATGAGATTCACTCCCCCAATTGCATTACACTGTACCGACATTAGTGTAAATGGTGGTTTTAATGTTATCGACATCTGTTTATTGTCAGCATAAGAAATATAAATCCTGTTTTTAGTATTTTAAGCGTAATCAAAAACTATTTATATTATAATAAATAAGTTGATAATGCTCGTGAGGAGCAAACCCGGTCCTGATCAAATATTTTTTAAGTGGAAAAAGCACTTAAAATCTTTTATTATTTTTTATTATAATGCCATTCCACCAAGTATTGACAGTGAACACCTTAAAAGTGATATTTATATTATGTATGTTTACACCCATCCATCGCTTAACACGAAGATAGGTTCTGCTAGATCACCGTGTTGAACGAAACCGTGTAAAGCGAGACAAACAAATGTATAGAAAGGAGGGATATAAAAATCATATAACTCGAGGGCCAGGCCCGGGCCCGTGCAGACCTATAATTCAAACAAAATAGTCCAAAGTGTCGACACTGTATGCATGGCTGACTAATGATGATCTCTTTTAGGGTGTTCACTGTCAATACTTGGTGGAAAGGCATTATATTAGTAAAAACACAATATTTCTTTGTACTTCATTCCACTTTATTTAATATGTCAGGACCGGTTTCGCTCATTACGAGCATCGTCAATATTTCTTATCAGTTGACGATGCTCGTAATGAGCGAAACCGGTCCTGACATATTAAATAAAGTGGAATGAAGTACAAAGGAATATTGTGTTTTTACTAATATAATGATGATCTGATGGAATACATGTAAATGTATGTAAGTTAAAAAGAAAAGTATTGAAAAATTTCTCGTAGTCGGAGTCGTCTTTTTTTTACACAACTCCACAGTCTTAAAAATCAAGCCAAAGTACCTACTGTCGCATCGCTGAGTAAATCTTATGGGTGTTCAGTGCTACGGGTGTTCAGTGCAGTTGCTACGTGCATGCGGAGTAAGCGTCTGCCTGTAACGGTAACTCTGGAGAGGCGGCCAAATGTCTAGCGCCTAAGAGAATTTCGTAACTTTTTTTTACTATTTCCGTTCTCAATGTGGTAGATATGGAGATATAATAGAATTTATCTCAACACAAGCGTTTCTACGAGAACTGCTTGTTACTTAGTTATTCTAGGAATTTCTTTGAATAGAGAGAGCTCGTACGAGCAGACGTTTAGACGAAACAAGACAAATATAAGTAAATTAGGTACAATCGCAATAGACGTACATCAAAAAGTGCATACTCTATTTGAACGGAGTACATTTTGCTTCCTAAAAAACGCCCCACTTCCCCGCAAACAAAAAATCCCTTAGAATGCGCATAAAAAAATCTTACCTACGCTAACTTAGTACGCTATTTTAGACCTTATTATACTTTACGTAAGAAGCTAATTTAGAATGCCAGACGTTATTCCAGACGTTATTCTAGACGTTATTCCGTTAAATCATTTGACTAAAATATTTTGCTAGAGATGTGAATTTCATAATTTAAAACATTTAATATTTATTTAAAATGCGAACAATATCTTGAAATAAAATAAGAAATGATTTTATTCTCGTTAGATTGAAATCTAAGAATCTAAAATATTTATATTATCCAATTGAATTATGTCAGTAGTAAATAATTGGTTGTAGTATAAAATAAATTGTAAACGAAAAATTCAAAATTTATATGATGTCAGTTTAGCTATTTACTACCACCATGGATTATTTCTCAAAGAAAATATGTATATCAGAAAAAAAAATTCTGCTGTATTGTAATGGGGCCGATATTTTTGATTATATTGAAAAGAAATATCATTTATATATGTTTTTAATATTGAAAATTGACATACACAGAATTATATACTTTTATTATCTTACCGATACTCATATATGATGGTATTACTTGCAAACACGGCTTATTCCAAAACGGTTAGAAATATGAAACTTGAATTTCATTTTGAAAAACAATGTTCATTTAAAAGTTTTTTAAGTCTGACATTACTTTGAAATGATATTTTGGATGTTTTCAAGCCATTTTTGGGGCTGATTTCTAAAAATACTTTCAAAATTTATTTTTATCTACTAAATTACATTCACAGTTCATGTTTCAACAATTTTGGATAAGCTGGGCTTGCAAGTAATACCTTCATATTATACGTTCACTTGATAAATGCAAACAATGTGATTATCAGATATTAAACATAATTTATCGAATTGTAATTGCAACATGATAATTTAATAAATAATTTAAAGAAACGAAATTAACAACGAAAGACGTGAAAATATTAAAATATCACCGGCCATCTCTAGCGTGCTCCTGTATATAAACCTTTAGTAGTACATTCGTTTATTGAGTGCGCGTCGATATAATTAAATACGTATGATACCGTTTAAAACGAATTAACCGTAAATTAAAATATTTACTTTAGTAGTCGGTATTTTAAATTAAATAATTTTGCAATTATTACTTGAAGAAATTAAAAATAATTTAGATGAAACAAGACAAATATAAGTAAATTAAAATATTTACTTAAGTAGTCTGTATTTTAAATTAAATAATTTTGCAATTATTCCTGGAAGAAATTAAAAATAATCATTTATCTTAAGGTATTGCGCTGTTCAAACAATAGTAAAATATAATGTTATTTTATTGTTGTTACAGAGTTAAGTTGACGCCATATGAATTTAATGTCGGCTTCGCAAAGTTCGAGACAAAAAAATAATAACAATCCGTTAAAGTGTTAACGATAAAATCTCAAAAGCATTACTCAAAAATCACAAAATAGCATGTCGCCACATCAACAACTCATTTTGTAAACGTTTTGTATAAATGACCATAATAAAAATCAGCACTTTATGTATTTTGCAGCGCCTGGTCCCCAACGAAAGTGATGCTGTGACCTCTAAAAAATAACGACATGACCTTCTTTAAGGAATCGTTTCGAAAAATATTTAATTGCCATGGTAACCGAAAAAAAATGTACCAAAACGATTGCCATGGTTACCGAAAAAAAAGTGTATCATAACGGTTGCCTTGGTTACCGAAAACAATTGTTTACTGACCACTAATCTCTATTTCAAAAATCATAAGGATGTAATTTAAGATTTCGACTGAAGGTGCTTGGTGGAATTTCAATGTTAAATTTGAATCGTTCAAACTATGTAGCTCTTTTTCCAGGAAATTTTAGAAATAAATAGGGCACAATTGCATGGCCTTCCGATTTTAAATGAAATATTAAGCCTACCAGGATCTCCACTTCTATACCCTATATAAACATAATCATAAAACCTTTGCCGACAAACAAATAAATATAAACTACTACTTACTACTCAAATCTGTGGGCATTCCCATAAGCAGGGCCGGCGCCACCATACAGGCGAAATAGGCAACTGCCTAGGGCGCAAACCATTAAGGGGCGCATAAATGGAGTATTCAAACTATTTTTATATACTCTAATAATAATAAATAATAGTACGTTTTATTTTATTTTGTTCGTTATGATTATTTATGTATCGTATTCTATGTGATTCGAAAATGAGATGTTGAGCGACTGAGTAACAGTTCACGTAGAAACACTTCTGTTGAGGTACCTCCATTAGGAGGCCATATGCTCCACATTGGGAGCGGACATGGGTAAATAAAAATAAAAAATTCTAAAGATCTCGAATTGTTTTGTTTCATTATTTAGAAAAAAAAGACTATTTGTTTAAGGGGGCGCGCCAATAATCGTTGCCTAGGGCGCCAAATAACCTCGCGCCGGCACTGCCCATAAGCTTATCCTTTTTGCCGGCAATGGCTCTAAACTCAATGATACATTTATTCATTATATACACACGAAACATTCATTTACTAAGCGTCAGTTCAAGTTCATCCGTGCACTTGAACGCCTGAAGATGCCGAAAGGCGAAACCCGGGTCGTTAGTGACAAAATCTGTGAGAATGTTCAAAGTTTGACGATTCAAATTTGATAAGGATGTATTGAATGAGCTTGAAAATGATATGTAGTTATGTTAGGTAAGTTAGATTAGGTCAGTGTTACTAGACGACCTATTTTGAATCGACTCACTCAACCAAATCCCTAGTCCTATATTGCCTCTTGGGATCCCGATGTTTTAGTAGACAGTTTGACATAAGATTTTTAGTAAAAAAAACATATTTTTTAACGTGGGATTTTGGCTAAAAAGAATGCGCATACCTGTGATAATTGATATAAAATTTTTACTAAATTCGAGCTCTCGACCAAGCTGAATGGAAGTCCTTTTGCAATACGCCAGTGCTGCACAAACGCCGGTCCGCGGTTAGAGATTTACATATTATTAATCCGATTACCGATGGCGTCTGAAACGGTACGAGACGCAAAATGAAACGGGTCGCAAGCAGGGATGAGCTGGAGGGGGCTCGGGAGGGCTCGCGCGAGCCCCTTGTTAAGATAAGAAAATCATTCGTCTTAGATCAAATCATCACATAACTGCAATTTCTGTAGATGGATAAATTTGAAAATTAGTTGTCGTTTCATTTTTTCATTCAGCGTTGTGGGCCTCCGTGAGTCCCAGTACGAAAAACATTTTTTCGATCGATTTATCTATTTTCTGTTCGAAGGAATGGGTGTTTGTGATGTCTTAAGATTGCCTACCACTCTTCCGATTCTCCAATTCAACTGGGCGCTACTATTAGTTAATCACTAGTCCAGTCTTATGCTTATCATTTTATCCCTACTACTCTTTCTAGAAAATAGAGGTAGAGCGACTAAGTAACAAGCAGTACTCGTAGAAAAATAACTTTCGTTGAGATACCTTCTTTAAGAGGCCATATACTCGACATAAGGAGCGGACATGGATACAAAAATGGATAACATTTACCGAGCTCCTTGTTAAGATATTGGAAGCCCACCGCTGGTCGCAAGGTAACTCTGAAAATATAAAATGGTCCATATACAGCAAAAATTAAAGTAGGACTGCACTACACTGCAATATTTCATACCCCATCGACTCGCACTGCTCTCTGAAGATCACGGGACAGAACATTGGGAGAGTCATCAGTTTCAAATACGTACCGTTATGAAAATAGAGAGTAAAAGAACTGTATATCCGACTAGGAGGCTCAATGCAAAACCTATTTATTCTCCTTCATCAAAGAAAAAGCTTGTTTACATTTATTAAATAAATGTTTTACGTGAAAAAAATATGTTTGAGAAAAATATTAAAGGGCCACCACAAAATTCCAAAAGGGCCGCGGTTTGTGCAAAGGGTATTTATTCCGTCGTCCTGCATGGTTGCTGATGACGCTCCAAGTGATTTACTGGGTAGTTGTTGCGTGCCGTTGGTTTGACAGACGGAGGTGAAAAATTGTACGAGAAAAAATTAAATCTTTATAGTAACATGTGGTGACTGTGGCCATATTTCTTTTAAAAAAATCTAACACAATAACAAGAGAAGAAGAATTATAAGCTATGTTGATGTAATCATATATAAATATGCCCATATGTGTAAATGTTTTTTTTGTCTCTAAAAAAACATGAAATCTCGGTTTAACATGTGTTATTGTGAACTATGTAATATAACATATAGCGACAAATCTATGGCACAAATAACTATTTTTATATTACCACTCGAGTACCAAAGCGACCAAAAAATATGAAATGTTTCACTACTGTTTGGGAAAAAAAAAATACTAAGCAAACAAATTCAATAGATATTATTTATGCATACGTGCACCCAAACATGCCAAGAAGGTGTGTGAAACCTTGAGTTAATTTCAGTGCTTTCTTTGTCTTTTGAAAAGTTACATTCTCATTAAGTGGTGTTGAATGATACTATTATTTGGGATAACAGTTGTGTGGATTTTTTTACCAGATTTTGATAAAATAAAAATAAAGTCTATATCACTTTATATGTTCACTGTCAATACTTGGTGGAAAGGCATTATATTATTTATTTATTTTTTAAACCATGTCCGCTCCCAATGTGGAGCATATGGACTACTAATGGAGTTTATCTCAACAGAAGTGTTTCTACGAGAACTGCTTGTTACTCAGTTGCTCAACCTCTCTTTTTCCAAAGAGAGTAGGTGTAGAAGGATAGGGCTAGGACAGGACTAGTGGCAAGCTAATATCGATACGCCCCATTCATAGGATAGGATGGGTGGGAGGGGGGAATTCAAGACATCACATACATCCATGTATTTGAAGAGAAATTCATAAATCGATTGAAAAATCAATTTATATAACTGTCCGTACCGGGATTTGAACCCGTGCCCTCCGTAACCGAAGCCAACAACGTTGACCACTCGACCACACAGTTGGCATATTAATAAAAACACAATATTTCTTTATTCTACTTTATTAATTAGGTCAGGATCGGTTTCGCTCATTGCGATTTATTCAAATTTAAATTGAAAAAAAAGGTGTAAGGAAAGTCTATATTGTTGACAAATACAATATTTAACAATTTACACGTATGTATATCGCTCACTTTTAGGGTGTTCACTGTCAATACTTGTTGGAAAGGCATTATATTAATACAAACACAATATTCCTTTGTACTTCATTCCACTTTATTTAATAGGTCAGGACCGGTTTCGCACATTGCATCCAACCTGAACCTCAGACATTAAACATTAAAATGAAACGACAATAATTGTTATATTCATTTTTTTATGTTCGGAATATTGTGTCCGGAGTTTTTTTATATGCGGAAGTTTTTATGTACCGAATAATCTTGTTCGGATGATTCGGTGTACGGATAAGTCGTGTACGGGGTAATTTTTACGGATATTTCGTAGTCGGTGCTAGATTCTTGAAAGAACACTAGTTTGAAAGTTTGAAAGAATAAGTTTGTTGGGGAAAAATACGAAACGAGATCAGGGCTCTACTTAAGCTCATTAACGTCAGTTCATCCGTGCACTTGAACGCCTGAAGATGCCTAAAGGCGAAACCCGGGTCGCTAGTGACAAAATCTGTGTGAATGTGCACAGCGGTGGGCTTCCAATACGTTAACAAGGGGCTCGCTTAATCTCAAAGTAATTCTCGGTGTTCTGGGGAAGGAGTGAATTTTTTATCACTCCTATGCAATTGTATGCAATACTTAAATGATCAATCGACTGTTACTTAATACATTTATAATATGTAACATTATACCATTTACCTTAAACTTATCAATCTAAATGGCTAAGAATGTACTTTTATGTGTACTGAAGCTGTCGTAGATAATATATAAGTAATAAATTGCATTTATATACTAATTTGATCTGAGGATATTGTTTTCTCTCAAATTAACAAGGGGCTCGCCGACCTTAGTAAAATTTAACAAGTAGCTCGCGCGAGCCTCTCCGAGCCCCTTTCAGCCCACCCCTGAATGTACACAATTTGAATGATTCAAATTTATAATTTTGTAGTTGACGACGGCTTCTAATGAGCAAACAAAAACTCAGGGTCATGACTCTTATTTACGTTTATGAAGAGAGAGAACTGAGAATGATAGTATGTATTCTCCTTTGCCTGATGAGCACATTTCATAAGGATGGCAGTGGAGCGGTCGCACCGGGTCGCAGGCGGCCTCGCTGCGCCGCCTATGGAATCAATTTTTATTATATAATAAATTAATATCAAATTTATCAGAATAGGCCCCCATGCATGCGGGCTGAGGAGGTCGACGAGCGATCGCGAGCGCTGGCCCTGCCGCGGCTTGGCGTGGGCCTCCTCGACCGCACAACTAATAGAAAGCAATTACGTCTGTATTAATTGAATTTTAATTCAACTAAAGGAGTTTTAAATGCATGTGGGCGACTCAGTAATAATACAAGCCGATAAACAATAGCATTCATATACAATGTACACATATATAAAATTACTTACTCGATATCAACTAAATACTGGAACAGTAATTGTATAATATAATGCAAAACGTACTTATTCCAGGGGTGGGCTCGCGCGTGCCCTTTTGTTAAATTTGTCTAAGGCCTGCGAGTCTTCTATTAATTTAAGAGAAAACAATATTAATTTAAGATTTCGACTGAAGGTGCTTGGTGGAATTTCAATATTAAATTTGAATCGTTCAAATTATGTACATTCTCACAGATTTTGTCACTAACGACCCGGGTTAGTGACAAAATCTGTGTGAGTGTACATAATTTGAACGATTCAAATTTAATTTTTAAAACAATATTCTCAGATCAAATTAGTATATAACTGAAATTTCTGACGACAGCTTCAGTATACACTTTGATTGATAATTTTACGGTAAATTGAATATTGTTTCATATTATAAGTGTATTAAGTAACAATCGATTGCTTATTTCAGTATTGCATGTAATTGCATAGGAGTGATAAAAAATTCACTCCTTACCCAGAACACCGAAAATTGCTTTGAGATTAAGCGAGAACCTTGTTAACATATTGGCAGCATACCGCTGACTATTTACAAAATGAACGATATTGAGTTAGGTATGCAAATAGGGTAATTCAAGCCCAAGGAATCGACTGGTCATATTAGTTTTAATATAAAATGTCTACAAAACTGTCGTTTTCAAATTGGAAATGTTATTTTGTTTGTGTTATTCGTTATAGTATTTGACTCTACTGAAAAATTTGAGTTTTGGAAATATGTAGTACGTTTTGCACTATAACCCCCACAAGTATTGATTCTGACGGATCCAAAAAGTATGCCAGATGATTGCCATTCAATTTGAAAATATTGAGCCTACATAACAAAATGAGAATTTTTAATTGAAATAAATAGTCAAAAATAGAGAAAAGTTGCGATCATTAATTGCCCCTCAATTCTCCTCAAATGTTGGCCATTGCTGTCTAGACCAGTGGAGAGGAACCGGAGATCTCTTGGCTACTCTGATGCGGCCTTTTGACTTGATCAAAATATTTACATTGATTAAAAAAAATTATACGCAAACGTTTGGGAAAAGGAGGGTGTCAACATTTTCTTCACTGCGGCCTTAAGTTGAATGAGATAAATGAATAATAGAAAGGTTCCCCAACCCTGGTCTAGGCCGTCGCCTTGGATCCAACAATGGTAAACATATTAAGATGCAGCGGATTTCACTCAAAGGTTAAAAAATATATTCATTCAGACATTGAAATATAAATTGATATTGAATTTGGGTTACAATATTACCAAAAAACGAACTAACCAATGAAACATTGTAAAAATAACCTTGGAATCTTTTGGTTTGAATATTCTTTGGCTTCGTCTGTGTTTTTTCGCTGCAATCAGTAGACGTCAAACAAAATAAGGGCTGCACAAACTTATTTATTGTATAATATCTTACGTTGAGCGAAGAAGTCGGAAACCGCCAGACTCAAACTCGTTTATTTTATTTACAATGACACCTTTGTGTAATTTAAAATGTAGGCAACGGCTGGGGTAATGAACCAACAAACTTCAAATTAAAAGGTCAGTGAAATGCGAATGTAGCCATACAAAATCTTTACCTTTCTTTTATTTTATTAAAAAAATAATTAACAATTTGTTTAATTACCGAAAAGCTGTTACATTACGTCAAGAATGCCCAACTTTGTTTGCCCTGGGATCGACTATTCAATCTAAAGTTTTCTCGCGATTGACTTCTGACATGATTCTTATAAGATTCTATTATCTTATTTTTTTAGGGTTTTTTCCCTTTTTGAAAATTAGAAATGTTTATTTGAAATGCGAAATACATATCATGAGATAGAAAAATAACATGTTGAGTTTTTCAGACCATTCGCAATGACCGCATGAATATCAGCGCTGTTTTAATAAAAAATCATGTTATTTAACAAAGAAGAACATTATGGTATAAAAAACCGTGTAAAAAATGAAAATTACATGAAATATTATTCATAATATGTATTTTAATAAAAAATGAATAATAATTTTCATCGTTACTTCATTATTTATATACAAGGACTTTTATGAGGAACTTGACATAAACCGCTTTCATCGCTAGAAATTTCTGACACGGCTAATATTTTAGGATTTTATGAAGCTTTTTGTTTGTTATTGATAAATTATTTTCGGGAATTATGTAGCAATATCGACTGCGCAAAGGAAAAAGGAATTAACCCACAGTTTTTTCAAAACAGTTTTTTTTCGATAATCACAATATCCAATTTTATACACGTTCTATCAAAAGGATGCAAGCTGCAAATGTCGAATTAGTATTTAAATTTAGCTTTTAAGTTTGAAAAAAGATGAGCTTGTGAAAATTGAAACCAAGAAGAAAGACTGAAAAAAGGTTTTTCGTAGACAATTTCTTTAATTAATATTAGATTATGTCAATTAAACACCAGTTTAGAAGTCTCCGTGCACTTCAATGTTGTGTAAATTTATTTCATAATTTGCATATGGCCCAAAATCATCAAAACACGTTTTTTGTGCCTCCTGTAAAATTTGGTATGTGTGGGTTACGTCCTTTTTCCTTTTTACAGACGATATAGTATTCGTTAAAAAGTAGACCGAGTTATTCCAAAATAGAGTATATATAATTACAAAACAATACATATTAAAAAGTGTATTTTTATACACTTTATGGAAGTTTTGTGAATCTGAATGACGCTAGCTTACTTGTTGACTAGGCACGATGACAGCTCCATTCTTTCTTTAACGAAATTGTTGCAACCTACTAGAAACGTATCTATTTGTTGAGCGGGGAATGAATAAAAAACTCAGCCATGTGTTTGTTTTTCTTTAATTTGAATTGTGATGGAAGCATTAATTTGTCAGCGTTTTAGGTGTATGAATTAACTTATTGATTTATTTAACAAAAGAGGAATGCATGTATAATATTATATATATTAATCAATAATGCATTGTATAGACTTCTCAATACATTGAATTAATAATACCGTTCAAGGTGACAAGATATATTTTTATAATTTAACTCTACACACTGTGACCTGCTTTGGCTGCGAATTGAAACATAAAACTATAATTTATTAATTGACTTGGCAATTACTTGATAGAACTCCATTATGATAGGGTAAAAATAGCAACGTATTTAGTTCTAGAGTTGTTTATATTTATTAGTTGATAGCTATTTCGGCTCTTAATTCAATCAAACATGTTTTTAAAATAATTAATAAATAAATAATAATTGATTTAATAACATATATATTTTTACAATCATGAATGAGCCGACCTAAAAAAATGCTTTGTTCCGTTAACATTTTCAGATTTGCGAAGTTTTCCATTGCACGATAAGTTTTTGAAACCCTGACCCTATTCAATTCGCGACTTCGACCTTTCTTTAGTAAACATTTTTGAATGGCTGAAGAAAAAGTTTAATAAAACACACAGAAAGTTATCGAAGTCAAAAAGTGTTACAAATCAACATAAAAAGCTACTAAATAGTAAATACTCTTCGAGCAATGAATATTTGTATAATATTGTTTTTATGTTTCAGACTTGTTATATAAGAATAGATTACAAAACATAACAAACACGTTGTATAACTCGATTACGCAATTTTTAAGTGAGACGTACTTCACAGTTTTAAAAACTTTGGACTTACATAGGTTTCTCTTTCAACGCGGCAAAGAAATACAAAACTGGGATCTGAAAGAAAATCTAGGTCGCTTTGCAGGTTTATAAAACTTAAGTTGATAAAGGAATACTGAGAAGGATCTTGGGTGGCTTAAAATTTATAAAAAAAATAAGAATTTGTATAAATGCGAACTTCAATTTCTACGTCATTGAAAAAACGACAGCATTCTCTTGATTGTGCGAAAAATCTCTTTGAACATAACTTTACGGAAAATTCTTAACTTTGCTATTGTCATGGTCATACACAAATGGCACTTGTTTTGATTAATAAAAACACAATATTCCTTTGTAATTTTATTCCACTTTATGTAATAGGTCAGTGCGAGGATTGTCAACTGATAAGAAAACATATATAAACAGTGCAATTTATACAAAATTAAATTGAAATAAAAGGTGTAAGCAACAAATAATAAAGTACAAAGGAATTTGTGTATTTATTGGTAAGTATTGACAGTGAACAACCTAAAAGTAACTTGTTTTAATGATCGAGCTATTTTCAATTTCCCTTAACATTTTTTACAATTCTTTGCATAATAAAGAGAAGAGAAACACTACTGAATATCAATGAAGACTTGAAATTGATTTTCACGAATTCATGTTACATATTTATGCGAACTTTAAAAACAGCACTTCGTCTAAAAATATTTTTCCGTATACAACAAGCCAATATACAATTCAATTACATGACATTTACTCGTTTAATGTAATCAGCCAACTGTGTTCTATAATGCTTTACGATGAGGTGTGCCAGTATGGTAGATAAATTAAGCGAAACAAAATAAGACAGATTTTTGTAAAACCTAAATTAATCGTAAAAAACACGACTTAATTATGTATAAACAGTATATTTTATATTAGGATATAAGGTAGTAAGAAAAGGAGTCTGACCATTACTAACATCGCAAAAAGTAATGATTTTTTTAAAATAATAATACTATGAAATTTCTTGTGCGATTGACCGAAAATAATTAGTCTAATATTTTATTTGAGAAAAATGTTATATCACATGATTTTTTGATAATTTTTACAGCGATCCACTTACAAAAATTCATAAAAAAATCAAGTGTAAACTGATATATTACATACCCACCATTAAAATCTGTAGGCATTCCATGGGTTAATCGTTTTCGCCAGTAATTACTTTAAACTTAGTGATACATTTATTCCTTATATAAACACGAAACATTCATTTACTAAGCGTCAGTTGAAGTTCATCCATGCACTTGCACGCCTGAAGATTCAATAAGGCAAAACCCGGGTCGTTAAAGACAAATCTTGTGTGAATGTACATAAGTTGAACGATTCAAATTTATTATTTAAATTTCACCAAACACCTTCAGTCGAAATTTTAAATTATATTATATGTACCCTTTCTAACCCTAAAAGTTTTTCTTTTATTAATATGTAACAAGTTTTCAAAAGAAGCCGGTGTTCAAGAAAGTAAAACTATATTTTGTGGCTTCAAAAAAATCTTTACATTTCAGCACAAAGATACCGAAAAAGGTTAATTAGAGAAATTTATTGGGGTAAGATGATGAATGAGTTTTCGGTGGTGTTTTCAAAGCACAGTAATTATCACTTGTAGGGTTTCCACTGTCAATACTTGGTGGAAAGGCATTATACTCATTCGCATTGGGGCATTGTTGCGAAAGTTTGCAAAAAATTAGGTTACTTTCAAAAAAGGGTATAACTTTAAAACTATTTGACATTTAAAAAATGGGTGCGTGTACGTCAGAAGTATAACTTCTGACGCGCGTACTTATGTACGCGCGTCAGAACTTATACTTCTTTGGCTTCATTAAAAAACAATTTTTAATTGCATGCAAATAATTAATTACAATAAAATAATAAAAGGACTGGAGAAGGATAGTCAACACAGTCAATAAAGCTCAGTTTATAATGTTTGTGTTGTCTCATATTTTTAATGTTTCAAATCAATATTAATAAAACATGATTTTTACTTTCCTTTGAAAACTTTTTATTTTTTCTGTCGAAAGTCGTTTGAAAATATTTCTTTTAATTATATTTTCCCAAAAAACGTAAAAATGGTCAACAAAGAATTATTAGAACTAAGATAAGACCTAAAAGATCGATTTCTGTTCAAAGGTGTTGGTATTTTTTTTATCTATCCATCTCACTCTACCAATCCTAGAATTAACAAGGTAAACCGAGATCGATTAGTTAACCATTAGTCCGGTTCTAGCCCCATCTTTCTATCCGCACTCTCTTAAAAAGGGGAGGTTGAGCAACTGACTAACAAGCAGTTATCGTAAAAAAACTTTCTTGAGATACCTTTATTAGGAAACCATTTAGTCCAAATTGAGAACGGACATAAATCATAAAAAAAGCTTGACAAGAATTGAGTTCCGGCAGCTTTTTTTCAAAGAAGAGCACTGCATATTGTTATATAGTTTAAAGTTCTGGCACCATCATCACATAGGATACTGTATTTTTTGTGCCAGGCTACAAGTCCTCTATTTTCATGTTCCTGCCAATCGTCAAACATTATTTTTAGCAATTTAATGGCATAATTTTTTTTTTTGTGATATTAAATGAGATAATAGCAGCTTGTTTAGTTGGAATCATTGCAAATGGGAAAACAATATGCCTTTCTTCACTTAGCAACTGTATTTTACTGCGTTATCGGAAATATAATGATTTTTTTTATTTCCTCTGAACAATACACATTTTTGCCACGTAGTGTTATTTCTATTTGTTTGACATCACATAAGAATTAGAAGTCTTTATATAATTTATTTAGGGACCTAGTATCCATTATTTCACAATCTTCACCCAACAAATCGACCAGGCCAATTTGCTTATAAACTTCTTGATATTCTTTCGGAATTGAAATGGGTTGTTTTTTACATAACATAAAAACATGGTCTGCTAGAAAATAGCTATGACAATGTACAGGGTAATACAGTTCGACTTTTTTTATTATTTTTTCAGCCGTGAATATGAAATGCATTATTGTGTGGGCGATAATATCTTTTATCACACAACAAGTTGGTTTCCCACCACCACCCGTTGTGTATAACAGTCGAAGATTGTTTTTCATTGAACATTTTTTAAATGGTGTAAAGATGATGAATTTTTTGGCTTCCTTTCTCAGCTTTTTCTTCTGGCCAGTTATAGAAACACGGTTTTGTAGCATCGGGAATTCGGGATCAACAATGCAGAAGTTATAAAAAATGAGTTGTCATGGACGTCTCTTTATAGGCACTTTTTGTATTGAAGAAGCAAAGGTAATATATTGTCTCAGTTTGACAGGCTGAGAATATATTATAATAAGGTGTTAAAACGTTGCATCCACTGAATGTAGAATGTATTTTCTTTTTGGGTTCAGATCGTTTGCCGCGCGGAAATTTTTCTTTTCTAGAGCCAGTATTGGCTTGTCCAATTTACTCTTCACTATCTTTTAGTATCGTATATATTTTAATAATAAATTTGGTATTTAAAAAAAACTCGTAGAAAGCACAACTTCTGTTAACAAATACAGTCAGTAAAGAAAGTATACTAGTTCCAATTTTCATGCAAAATGTGTTTTGTCACACATCCAATAAAACGACTTCTACGCTGTGATTGGTTGGGAGGACAAAACATATTTTGATTGAATTTGGGTGTTCATGCAAAACATATCAACTTTATGATTTATTTTTTATAGGAAAACACTTTTTTTGAACGTTAATTGTGATTTCCATTCATAGATTTCATTATTGACTATCAGATCTGATATTAAACAGCATTTTTTTTAAATTTGTGACAAAACACTTTTTGAATGTTTGCTTCTCATATTTCAACGCGCCAGTCAGACCGGCGAAAAGACTCGTATACGAGTCATTCGTAACCAATGTGTTAAGCTAAATATTAATTAATTTTTAAAACACAATTCGAAACAATCTATCATACAATAATTAATTATGTTGCCAGCGTAGAAAGTTGCAGTGCAGTTATGGTGTAAATACTTGGTAAGAATTACATTTGTCTCGTTTTCTTATATTTTATTATCCAACACCGGTACGTTGTCTTTTTTATCATGTCAGCTCCAGTAGTGTAGGAAGAGGTACTGCCGCCCCCAATATTTCCTCTAATTTTGTTTTTCAATCACAGCTGGCTTGATTATATCGACTTTGGAAAGGAAAAAGGACGTAACTCACAGTTTTTTCAAAACAGCTTTTTTCGATAATCACAGTTTATGCAACTTGATACACATTCTAGCAAAAGGATGTAAGCTTAAAACGCCGAATGCGTATCTAAATTTAGCTTTTAAGTTTAAAAAAGAAGGGCATGTGGAAATCGCGATCAAGAAAAATAACAGAAAAAAAGTTTTTTTTTAAATACATTTAATTAATATCAGATAAAATCAATTCAAAACCAGTTTATCAGTCTGCATGCACTTAAAGTTTGTGTATATTGCGTTATTTGCCATTGGCTCAAAATCATCAAAAAACGTTTTGTCTCCTATAAAATTTGTTATGTGTGGTTTACGTCCTTTTTCGTTTCCACAGTCAATATGTATTTATGAATAAACATAATTTCTCAAAAAATATTGTATTCATTTCTTAAAATGCCGCCCTCAAAAATGTGCCATCCGGGGCAGTCCGCTCCCAATGTGGAGCATACTCCTAATGGAGTTTATCTCAACAGTTGCTAAGATAACTGCTTGATTCTGGTCGTGATGAGTAAAGCAGCTCCTGATCTCTAAGTAAAACTATGCAGTTGATAGTTGTTGATTATACCACCACCACCCGTTATGTGTACGCAGCCGCTGTTTCACGGCCGCCTTCCATAACGCAAAACGATCAAGAAAATAAACGAATTCACTCCTCATATTATTGGTACAGAGCTACACGGAACCTATCTTTTAACCATGCACTGTTGTGCTTAAAAAGGAATTGTTACAAAAAGCTTTTTTTTTTTTGTAATATTTTGAATAAAATAATCTGTTTTTATTTTGTGTCGCTTATTTTATTACGTGTATCACGTCCAAGGAAGGTTTATTAATGTTTTTTTATATTTAAATCAACGAGATTTACAAAATGTTTTTAACTAGACACAAAATTATAATAATTATAGTATGTACATTAACAATGGCAAGTATAACAATAGGAAATTAATTATTATTCGAAATGAATATTTATAAATTAAGCAATACTATAATATTGTGATTGTTAAAAATTTAATATATGTGCCGTGTACATAATATTGTAATAAAGTATAGTGAACTATGGGTTAAAAACAATTTTCTAAAGGTGAGTACTTCATTATTCAATACATTCTATACTTAATTTCATGCAACGTTTTTATAAATATGCACTTGTAGCTGTCATAGGTTGTTGGTCTTTATCAATTGGAAAATATATTACGAATGCAAAATATGAATTAACCTATTTGACCCAAGTGTTTTGATCTATCGGCACAATGTTTTATGGATCACAATATATGCAATCGGGGGATAAAAAAGTAATCCAGTGCAGCTTTGCATTGATTCAATGTGCTTAGAAAATGCACGGACAGTTGTACGAATTAAGGTGGCGATTCGCACAGTGGTTCTACTCTAGTGGTCGACAATCTTTTGACAAACTAAGGTAATAAAAAAACAATTTTGAAAAATCAGTTGCTAAAAGCATAAAAAAATAATAATACATATATATTATTTTATTATATAAAAAAATAATATTATATATGTGTATGTATAATGCGTATTTTTACATATCGACTGTGGAAAGTAAAAAGGACGTAACCCACACATATCAAATTTTACAGGAGGCGAAAAAAACGTGTTTTGATGATTTTGGGCATCTAAAACCCTATACTAGTTCTACCCTATACTACCCTATATAACCCTATACTACCCGGTTCCGGTTTTCGTTCCGGCAAAAATAGCGGTTTTAACGGTTTTCGGTTCCGTTCCGGTTCGAAGCCCTGAATACAATTAGCGATGTATATAAAATGGAATAAAAGCTAGTGTTAATAAATTTGGTCGAGTGCAAAACTGAACCCGCAGAATTGATTATTATGACTGTTCAAAAATATAAAACATCGATCGCTTTTACATTTTATGTCTTGTCATACTTGGTTATTTGTATAAAAAATATAAAAATGAAACTTTAATATTCCGGCGTTGGTGCTTTGGGGAAACTAATTTATTAAAGAAATAAATGTACTCAACGAGTTTTTCCTAGGAAACTCACATAGACACGTGTCCGAAAGACTGTGTTATTTTTCATATACACGTGCATACACGAACAGGCCGGCCAACAAAAATACATTTGATATAAATATGTAATACAAATAAAAAGGCCGTAAGCAAGAGGGGTCAGTCAAATTACTTATATATATAGATATAATTAAAAAAATAAACGCACTTTTAAAATATCGGTTAGAAATAATAACTGAAGCGTGCTGGTCGAAAAAAGTGGAAGCAATGAGAAGCAATTTATTAAATAAATTAATCAAACATTGTTACAGTGCAAACAGACAGAGAACTAACAGTCACGCCACTATTCAGCGGTGGGGTACCAATACGTTAATCTCGCTCGCTTAATCTCAAAGCAATTCACGGCGTTCTGGGGAAGGATTGATTTTTTTATCACTCCCATCCCATTGTATGCAATACTTAAATAAGCGATCGACTGTTACTTAATACACTTATAATATGAAACGATATGTAATTTACCGTAAACTTATCAATGTAAAAGGCTAGAATATTCTACTGAGTATGTTTATTGAAGCTGTCGTAGGTAATAAATTTTAGAAATTGCAGCTATATATTTATTTAATTTGAGAATATTGTTTTATCTTAAATAAACAAGGTGCTCGCTGGTCTTAGAAACATTTAACAAAGGACTCGCGCGAGCCTCCCCCAACCCACCTTAACCACTATTGAATTGTTTTGCATACGTTTGAGGAATATTGGTAATTTTTTCAAAATATACATTTACTTGATATAAAGTGATATTTTGGTAGCAAGTTGCACAGTAGATCACCAACTTTTGGATAACATAGGGACTGTTATACCGGGAAAATATATCAATACCGGTATCAACGAAAAAAAATAAGTAAAGCAAAAAAAAAAAAACAGTCAATTGGGATCGCAATACCGGATGAATAAATCACATTCGGTAATTTTTAAATAATAATACATAATCGAAAGGTTCATCAATTCTGTAACATGTCAATATTGATACGACTCTCATAAGATGTAAAATATTTCAGTTCAACGTGAGAAAATATATATTAAAATACGGCATTGTTGTTGTCTATTCAAAATTTGATTATTTTTTAAATCCGAAATACCGGTATTTTTGCTTTTCAAAAACCGGTATTTCTCGGATAATTTCAATGAGAAGATACATTGCAGACACCCTTGTGTAAGATCTAAAGGTTAAGTAATAAAAAGATACGGTGTTTACTGTCAATACTTTGTAGAAAGACATTATGTCTGGATTCGATTCCCGGTAAGGCCAATGTCAAATTTAAATTTGCGACCTTAGACGTGATGTTTGTGATGTCAATTTACCTCGAGTTTATCTCGAGAGATTACCAGTAAACTCTCATCGAGTTTTTCTCGATGATCTTTCAACTTTAAAATATTTGGCGCATTAGCTGTAATACCAAATATTTTTTTATAAATATATTTATAAATATAACTAATTAATTATATTAAAAAAAGAAAACACTCTTTTGTACTAATTGCACAAATTTAAAATGATCATAATCGACTTAGCTCATAAAGAGTATTTTAAAAACATCAATTAAAAATTATCGACATTAATGAAACCGGTCATGACTAAGGTTTCCAATCCCGGAGCCTTTTCGGAGGATTGATTAATTTTCAATTTCCTATACTTTTTCCTCAGATTATCTCCAAACCTCGTTTTTTTTAGCTCACCGAAAAATTTGAAATCCTCAATTCGCTATACTTTTTCCCCGGATTGTCTCAGAAAATCGTTTTTTTTAGCTCATCGAGGAATTTAAAATCCTGAATTCGCTATACTATTCCACCAGATTTTTATTTAGCTCTTGCAATTTCAAAATCGTATCAATTTTCGGAATTTGCTAAAAAATTCTCAGTCCCGAAATCCCGGGATCGCGACCATGTCAATCCCGGGATTTCGGGATCAGAAAATTGAACGGGATCCCGGATTCCGGGATTGGATGCCCTAGTCATGACCATATTAAATTAATGCGGAATTAGTAAAAAAAATAAATGATTTAATATTGATCTTACTAGGAATAGAGATCAGACCGGTCCAATTGTTAGTTATTTATTAACAGCTCGATTACAGACGCGACCAACGCGTGTCTGGTGGCTTTTCGAGCTTTGGTCAAAATGTCAGGTTACATCGCAGAGCTCTCTTTATGTTTCTCGAATGTAAAATTTACGCACACACTTTTACAGAACCATTGCCTCTGACGTAAATAATTGTGTTCTGTGTAACTATGTAATTAAATTTGTTTCGAGTAGTTACAACAAAAATACACGCATAATAAATAAATGTATACAGATATTCTATTTAAATGAATGACTGAATTCAGTTGTGTATACAAGCGATGTGTGGACAATAATTTGCCAAGGAGGTTGACCCTTGTAATTATTTACGTTTTTGCAATTAAATATTATCATTATCAGAGCTAACGTGTCGACATTAATCAGAAACATCAATCGATAACAAATAACTGTGAAAAAGCAAAGATAATGAATAATCTATTATATATAAAAACCGTTTTTCTACATTTTTAAAATAATAATATTGTCAACACAATCCCATTTACTAATTCTGCTTATCACTTTTACGGTGTTCACTGTCAACATTTATTGAAAAGGCATTATATTAGAAAAACACAACATCCTTTTCTACTTATTTCTTCTATTATTTAGCATGATCAGGACCGGTTTCGCTCATGACGAGCATTATCGACTGAATACGAGAATTATCAGTTGATAATCTAACAGGCAATTTATTATTAACGCTGGCTTAAAGGCATATAATTGTTCCTGTCTATTGATTATCTATATATTAATAGTCGAAAAAATATTCACAAATAATCACAAATATGTTCGTACTAATGTCCTCGGGTCTTTTTCTTCTTCTACGAAATATATTTGCTAGCGTACTTGAAAATTAGTTGAATAAAATGTTGTTTATATTTTACATAATGGAGGTCTATTTCTGATATATATATAATACAGGTATATTTCTACTACTACGAAAAATGATTGTTAGCAAACATAAACATTATTCCAAAAATTAAAAAATTTACAATTTAAATACTGCAGGGCTGTCGATATATGTTCCGAGGTATATTTCTTCGTCTACGAAATATATTTGTTAGCAAATTTAAACATTTAAATTATTCTAAAAAATATATTATATACAATTTAAATACTGCAGGGCAGGGCTGTCGATATACGCCCCGAGATATATTTCTTTTACTTTTAGAATTTCTGGCTTATTCAATAAATAGGTTTGTAATTTATTTTTCACGCCAGTAAATTTTCTGACTACTTAAAAATGCAACGAAAATCCTCCCCTTGAGGTCAACGGGCTTACAACTAGTAAACTCTTATTTTTCATTTCGGCATTAACGCATATCTATTTTAGTATTATAATTAATTATCTATGCAAGTAGCATGGAATATCGGCGATAGATGCTAAATTTATCCTAAAAGCTAAAAAAAATAATTTGATGTTTACTAAGAACTTTCAATTTGTTTCTTACCAACTTCTGCCAGAAAAGTGACGATTTTTATACGATAATTATGTTTATACTTGCTCATCATTAAAAGTGCATTTTTTCTTTTCAATTTCAAAATATGATCTGTCAAATATTCAAACGCTCGTATCTCAAAACATGGTAAAATGCAAATAGAACCTTTTCAAAGTAAGGTAACGAACGATTTATCAAAGTGTTTTATTTTAAAATTAACTCAGATTCGTACAAAACAATACATAGTAAAGATTCAACAATTTATTATTTGCAAAAACTCATATGCCTGGTAATTATTACTAAAAAAAAATGCAGCGTCAACATCCTTTTAATGAATATATTGAAGGTCAAAAGAAAACTCAAATAAATACAATGAAACTGCCTGTCGGGCGGGGGTTAACAACAATTGATATAGTATTATATTATAATTAAAATGGCAGCGTATTGTTAAAATTTTATTAATTAATATTTAATTACACGAACAGCGATCGGAATTATTTGGATCACTGACCTTCGGCGCTAGCTTTGCACAGATGTCGCATTAATAATTGTATTATTATTATTATAAACTAATAAAAACAATTGAATCGTATTGCATACAATTTTATAATGTTAATAAACCATCGCCTATGTTATTTATATACGTACATTACGTACGTCTTGAATGTTGGCTGAGAGATAAACCGGCGGATTTCGAAACCCGAACGCATAGCAAAAATTGCAGCGTAATTTTATTTTAACCTATTAAAAGCCGGAAAATTCCTCCCTCCCACCCATCCTATCCTATAAACGGGGCGTATCGAGAGCGATTAGCTAACCACTAGTTCTGTCCTAGCCTTATCCTTCTTTTCCCACTTTTTTTGGAAAAAGAGAGGTTGAGCAACTGAGTAACAAGCGGTTCTAGTAGAAAGACTTCTGTTGAGATAAACTTCATTAGGAGTCCATATGCTCCACATTGGGAGCGGACATGGTAATATATATATATATATATATATATACATTTGGTGCAATGTATTAATAGTATATCATATTGACTTTCCAAAGAAATACACGTTGTCATTTGCGCTGCAATGCATCAAAAAAAATAAAATCAAAACCAAATGTTTTAAAATACGTCAGTATACGTACTAGCGACGCGTTTTGGTGGTACAGAGAAGCTTTTTTAAAATTCGATATTACATTGATTTACAATACAAAATATGTCAACTGTAAGTGTAACACTGTGATTCTGAGAGTTGTCGCCATCAGTGGCGGCCGGTCAATGTGGCATTGGGTCAATGCACTCCTTGTACATGCAGGGGCGGCTATATTTCATGAAATAATATTCAAACATAACATTTATACCATTCACTCAATTTAAATTCTTCATGTATTTATTGTCTATAATAAATATTTTAGAAATCGAAGCGTGACAATATATATATATTGTGTTTTTGGATTTTTTCAATTAAAATTTGAGGTCTAAGACATATGTGTGAAGTTAATTCTTATTGAGTTAATCTCATGTGACTTACAAAAATTCTCATCGAGTAAGTATATCTCGTATGATCTTAGAACTTCAAAAATATTTGATGCGTTGGCGTAAGGTGTAATGTCAAATATTTTTTTTAAAATTTAAAGTATTGATTAAAAAATATGAGCGAACGGTATAAATTTTATGTTTGAATATTATTTTATGAAATATAACCGCCTCTGCATATACAAATGGTGCATTGATCCAATGCCACATTGACCAGCCGCCACTGGTCGCTATGTATATAAAATGTTTGTATGTAATAAATGGTCGACCTTGTCCGGTATTAGTCTATATATATTATTATTATTGTAAGCACATTAGTGCATGGTTCAAAATCAATCCCGTGCAGTTCTGCTCGGGCCATGAATGTGAGGGGTAGACTCCTTTTTTTCTGTCGATAACGTTTTGGAAGGCAGCCATTACACGTTGGCTGCATATACACAACGGGTGGTGGTGGGAAACCAACTTGTATGTATGCGCCTTTTTTCTTTCTATCTTTATCTTTTAAGCACAATAGTGCATGGTTAAAAGATAGGTCCCGTGCAGCTCTGTATCGGACCAATAATATGAGAAATGAATTATTTTCTTTTCTTGATCGCATTGCGTTATGGAAGGCGGCCGTGAAACAGCGGCTGCATACACATAACGGGTGGTGGTGGGATACTCAGCAACCAACTTTTTGTATATGTGCGCACATTTTCTATGGCTGGCACTGCGCTCACGGAAACGTAGAGCGTATTTATACGCTCGTGGCACACAACCGGTTAATCATTAGTTACAAAACAACGATGCATAGCGTTGAATAAATACGATCTTTTAAAAAATATTGCATTGTATGACACAGTAATAAAATAAACAGATTTATGTGAGGTTTAGAAGGCAGAAGTCTATAACATGTTTACATTAAATTTAATGTATTCTCTAAGCATTGTTTTAATCACAAATATAATATGATTACTATATTAGAATATATTATCATAATTATTATAGCTACTCGTATACCATTATGTCAATTTTTAAAATCTCTTTTTATTTTGAAAGTATATCGTGGACCTATAATAGAAAACTTATAACTTCTGAAATAAATCAAGTTAAACTGAAGTAGCGCTGTTTTCAATCACAATTAAAAAAATGTCAATCTTAATAAAAATCTATGAATATATTTATCATACATAACAGGTAACTGTCAAAGCACCAGATATGTTGAAAAAAAGTAAAGTTTAATGATACAGTGGAACCCCCAATTACACTACCCCGAATTACGCGCTGGCTTGAAATATTCGCCGCAAATCCCCCAATTGCACTGTAGCATTACATTGTCGTTGCTACGAGACGGTCGTCTGTGCGGCGCATACAGTCAAATGTTGGCTAGCGTCTGTGTATTCAACGCAACATGTGCCAGGCTATACACCTTTAGCCGGCGACTGTCTATGTGTTGGATTTTGGCGCACTTTGCATTTTACCACTAACTAAATATTTCGTCCATATTTTTTTTGCAAAACTAAGAAAGATCTTAGTTTTGTATTTTTTTCGGGAAAAACCAAATCCCTAATTTTGTATAAGATTCACTCCCCCAATACTCCGAATTACACTGTCCCGATTTTAGTGAAAATGGGGGTTTTACTGTATTTGTATTATGAAGTCAGTCAAGATCAAATCAAGTAGAAAATACATTACAAACAACTTTGTCAATGGTCTCAAAGATAACCACATTTTCAATTGCTTTTTCAGTATCATTTTGTCACAAACAAATATACAAAGCTTTTTTACAGTCTTACCAGTCCACATGTTCAGTATATGTAGTTGTAATTTGTGGAGCTGTTATATGGACAATGATATATTAACGAGTTTTTAATCTTTAACACAAAAGAATACACGTTAAAAATATTGTGCCCTAAGACACAAACGTATTTTTTTAAAATTCACAGTTTAAAGTTAATAAAAACGGCTACCAATATTTTTAAATAAATATACATATTGAATATTTTTACTGTAAATTGATCCGCTCACAAAGAAGACCACGAGAACATTTCTAACATACATTATCTCAACAAAAGTTGTCTTACAAAAACTGCTTAATACTGTAATATTGTACATATCGACCGTGGAAAGGAAAAAAGACGTAACCCACCGTTTTTTCAAAACAGCTTTTTTTCGATAATCACAATGTATCCAACTTGAAACACGTTCTATCAAAAGGATGTAAGCTGCAAATGTCGAATTAGTATCTAAATTTTGCTTTAATTTTGAAAAAATATTAGCTTGAGAAAATTGAAACCAAGAAAAAATACTAAAAACAAAGGTTTTACCTAGACAATTTCTTAAATTAATATTAGATTATGTCAATTAAACACCAGCTAAGAAGTCTCCGTACACTTCAAAGTTGTGAATATTTTATAATTTGCATATTACCCAAAATCATCAAAACACGTTTTTTTTTGTCTCATGTAAAATTTACTATGTGTGGGCTTTTTCCTTTTTACATTCCACATAGTATTGACAGAACAAGGGGTAGCTTAGCATTTTCATACACTTCGTCCCGTTTTAGGATTTCTAGATGCAATTCCAATTATAACCGATTAAAATGAGAATAAAATACGGGAATTATATATATTTATTTTACATACAATGAATAAACATAAAATTTCTGCGTCAAATGATATGGATACAAACCAAAAACTTCATAAAAAAGGCCTTGCCATTTGAAAACTGTATTTTTTTAATTCAAAACGATTCTTAGATTGTTGACGAAGATTGCCGAATTGATTCACACAGTTAAGTTTCTTTTGTCGATGAAAAGAAAATATCATTCAATGAAAGTTGAAGCTGACCGTCCTTCTAATATAGAAAACGGAAACCAATATAGTGTTCGTTGAAAATTGAAATATAACCACGAAAGCTCTGCTTTGTCGATAGTCTTATTATAACCAGAGTATAGTGAATATAACCGCAAGTGCAGGGATTTCTCATATTCAGCACGTGCATCCTTTGTATGTTTTGACATAGAAATTTACCTTGGTTGGCTTCTCTATTATCTACTACAAAGCCTTGTAAGTTGTAATGTGTCGAATACATCACAATATACAAAACAGGGGCAGTACCATTCATGTTGTATCTATCAGGAACGTCACACCACATTTTGAATATAATGGGTGTCAAGACTGGGAAGCAATATACGTCATATTGTAATCGGGTTTTCAACGTTGAGTACAGATTAAGTTTTCATGTCTACTAACGAAGTATTTTAATGAAAAATCAAGAATACCCCTTACAAATAGTAATTCCGTTTGTTTATTGTTCAACTAACGAATTTATTTATCTGTAATCAAGAATAAATTATCTGTTATGTGATTTCAAACTTGAAGGTTTGCACATTTACAAAATTTTAAAAGTACGTTGAGGACGACCGCGTGAACTTTCTGTCAGAATTAAAATTTTGAAAAATAGTATAAAATTATAACCAGATCGTTTAAAAGAACAAATGTAGGAAGGAAATCAAATACAATTTTTAAATATATTTTTATGTTATACTAATTGTTTAATAATTTAATATGAATAATCGATGAATGAAAAAAAAATACATTCTATACAATCTTGTGGACATAGTTTTTGATGCATTGTTTTATAGATATTGAATTTTAACATCTTAAAGAGCTGCAGATAAAGTTGTCAAATCGATTATGCATAAATTGTAAGATTAAGTAAGACCGAATCCAATTTTAAACCGAAAACTAGCAAACAAGTTTGGATATTTAACTTAATTTGCAAGCTTAATCAACTAGAGCCTAATTGGTTTATTTCACACATACTCGTGTCAACTGCCTCGGAAAGCTGCAAACAATTCTGCGAGGATGTATTTTGCAAGCGGAATAAGAAAAGAAATGTAATATTTCATTAATATTACAAAATGGCAATAGTTTTAAAGATACAAGATCGTACTTTGTTGACATAATTGAGCGTTATTCTATTACGATTCAATCAACATTTCAGAAGAGTACCATTGTACCATAAAAGGTCTTCCAGTTGGTAACTTTACTAAAATAACACTACTTTTGTAATATTTCTCTATAAAAATCTCATGTAAGCGCAGTACATCTACAACATAACAAACAACCAAATTTTGTTTTTTAACCTGATCTGTACCGTGCGGTATTAATATGGCCGTGCATGGTGGGTCGTGATTTTCTTTAAAAAAATAACACCTAATAAATATGTACGTTTTGAACATATATTAATAGTACATCACTTACCATATAAATACACGATGTGTCATTTCCGCCATCATTTATCGAAAAACGTTTCAAAAACGGAAATTATCGCCAAGAAATTATATATATTACTAGCAACAAATTTGAACACAACAAAAAAGCTTTTTTTAAATCGTTGTATTATATATTACAAAACAATATCTTTTAAGTTTAAATATCACATAATGATTCCAAGAGATGTCACTATATGCATGAATTTAAAAAAATATTAATTACGTTTCTTGTGACCTTTAAGCCGCGTCTCAAGTACTGCGTGTAAACATGCACATTTTGTATGGCCGGCCCTACGAGCACGAAATTGTATGGCGTGTTAACACGTCCGTGGCATAGAACCGGTTAACAAAATTTCCAGCATGGCATCATAAGATGTGTTTGATTTTATAAAAACATGTAAGATGTAAGAGTAGTTTTAGTAATTCGATTGAATACGTCGAAAAATAGAGAATATATTATTACTGTTGAATTTTTAATTTGGATACTTAAAATTGGAAAAAAATCTGTAACAAGAGCAGTATAATACGACTTTCTGGCTTACTTGAATTATGAAAATTTGAAGAAAAGTCACACTTTCTTAGATATCTTAAATAACACACAAACAAAGTATTTAATCCCACGAGAATTCTGTAATTGAATATTTAGTTTACAGTTATCTTAATATCACACTAAAATTTGAATGTTCAGATTAAGACAATATGATCCTAGTAGAATAAAATACTTTGATATCGTTTACCTCAATATAATGGTTAATATCTATGCAGTATGCTGAACATGTTCAACTAAAAACTTTCAATGCTTAACATCGGCGTTTTGGCATTATTTAAATGCTGTTTTATATAAAGACAGTTGCGTGTTATTTTCTTATACAAAAGAGGATCGCAAATCCACATACATATCAGTGGGACATTTCCTAATAATTTTAGTTGTATAACAAAAACTTTGTATGTTATACTGTTTCAATTTTTAAGATTACACATTCATTAAGAAATGAAATTATTAAGCAAATAAATAATTGATAAAAAATACGATTTTTTATTACGCTAAAGAATCTATATATTAATAGTCGATAAGGTACGTTTGTAAGTTTGTTTGTATGGTCGCGATTTCGCCTTTTCGATGATGTCAAAAAAGATGGTATATATATTTGTTAGCTTAATTCATATTCTAAAAATGTTAACATATGAATACTGCAGGGCTGTTGATATTGGATATAGCAGCTCAGAAGGGCAGCTCAATTATGATTTTTATGAATATATTTTATTATATCCGCTATTTGCATATCTTGTTTTGCAGTGCCGGTGTATTTTAGTTCTTTAAGAGAATTGGGTGTAATCCTAAAAAAATCCATTTAGAGAATTAATAACGTTTAAATTTTCTGGCTTATTCAATAAATAGGTTTGTAATTTATTTTTCACACCGATAAATTTTCTGAGTACTTAAAAATGCAACAAAAATCCCCCCCCCCCATTGAGGGCAACGGGCTTACAGCTACTAGTATTTAATAGCTTTACTAGTAGTATAAAATAAATAGATGAATTCAATATTATACCAATATTTTTGATTAAGTTTATTAGCATCAGTTGGAACCGAAAAGTTTTTTCATCAAAGTTTACTCAACTTGTGTCGGGTAATTTATAATATAACTTGAAGAAGAGGCTGCGTACTTTGAAACTAATTAATACTAATAAAAAAGAGGAAAGAGGCGAGTTTTTAAATTGTTACGTTTACAAAATAATTTCGCAAATATTTTGTTTGATAAAATATATATAAGGCTATATTATCCTGGAGTAAGGGAAGGGGCTTGAATCTTGATGAAAAATACAACATCGTTGCTCTGAAGAAAGATATTTTGGAAAAAAAGTCAGTGCGATAAATGAAAAAGAGATTTCCTTCTTGATTATATTTTCCCAAATTGTTTATGGTATAGTAAGATAGTTATAGTAGATATAACATCTATAATTATTAAAAAAACCAACCGCACGCTTTTAAAAAAATACAATAAATAACATTTTTAGTTCAACAGTTTTTTTAAATTTTGTGCGTTGATAGCTATTTCGGCTTTCGCCATCGTCAGAACTATGCTTAAACGTAAAGCATAGTTCTGTTTAAGCATAGTTCTGACGATGGCGAAAGCCGAAATAGCTATCAACGCATAAAATATAAAAAAAACTGTAGAACTAAAATACGTTGATATTTTTACCCTATTAAAATGGAGTACTACCAAGTAAATGCCAAATAAAAAAAAAAAACATTATTTAGTTATAAAATAACTTAGATAATTCCACGTATTGTGCTACAAACTGTGACACGTGTTTCGCCTTTTTCAGAAGCATCCTCAGACAATCTTACTTTCGCAAATGCTTGTTTAAGTATGAATGATTTTAATTTAATTGTTATTGACAGTGAACACCTTAAAAGTGACAAAAAGAAACTTCAATCAATGGGATGAAAATCTTTACTGGATGGAGTCGGAGTCGTAAGAAAGCAGGTGACTCCGATTCGTATTTATTTTAATATGTAAACACAAAACGTTACGCAAATTGGGGGATATTAAAAAACCAAGACTTTGAGAGAATTTAAGCTTCAAAGCCCTGCTTCATTCGAAAATTCTTAACAAACAGGTAACACTAACTAAATTTATTTTCTGTTACAATCAACAGGCATAGGTACGAGGTGTGTTCACCGATAAAAATCACTGATATCGACTGTGGAAATAAAAAACGACGTAGCCCACAATTTTTTCAAAACAGCTTATTTTCGATAATCACAATGCATCAAACTTGATACACGTTCTATCAAAAGGATGCAAGCTATAAATGCCAAATTAGTATCTAAATTTAGCTTTTATGTTTGAAAAAAAAGACCTTGTAAAAAATTTAAACCAAGAAAAAAGACTGAAATAAATGTTTTTCCTATACAATTTCTTTAATTAATATTAGACTATGTCAATTAAACATCAGTTTAGTAGTCTCCGTCCACTTCAAGGTTGTGTATAATTCATAATTTGAATATGGCCCAAAATCATCAAAATACGTTTTTTGCGCCTCTTGTAAAATTTGATATTTGTGGGTTACGTCCTTTTATCCTTTACACAGTCGATATGTATATGACATCACTAGTACATCGCGTGGCATATCGAAAATTATAAATATCAGTATGTTCAATTAGAAACAAGTTGGAATATCAGGATATGTAAGAACCATTTGAAGCTTTGCCAAGAGCTAGGTGACATTTGCAAGACACCGACTCCTATCTCGGACTCGTCTCTGAATAATTGAAGTATAACTAGTCAAAATAGAGACTAGCCTATTGAATTATGCGGCTTTTCTTGCAGTCATCATGAATCTTCATATTTAAATTAAATACATACCTTACATACAAATGTGTTTCAGTTGATCATCATTTACTAAAAAACAAACTTAAAATAATCTATATTACCTTTCAGATATTACAGAAAAATCAATCTATAAAAACTGTCCGTACTGGGATTCAAACACGTGACCTTCGTGTAATAATCCAACGACGTTGACACTTAATACTTTCGATGGATTTAGCGGTAACTTAATGGAAATTCATTTTAATATAAAATAAATAAATAAATAAAATGTCTAAAAAGTAAAAAAAAAATCAGAGTTTGCCAATCATCTAATAGAAAACGAGCATAATTTTAATCAGAGTAGTAACGTAGAAATATTCAATCGAGTGAATAAAAAAAGCCTTAAAAATGTTTATAATTTTTAGAAATAAATAAAAGTATTAAAAATAAAGAAATATTACCAAATAGTATATTGAATAAAACAGGTTGTTTGTCACTGCTATATTTATTTTCCAACGGCTTAACCCGTCATAATTGATGTCACTCATTTCTTAGTGTAGATGTCATTTGTATTACCATTATTGTTTGTTTGTTTTTCAATCACCCCCTCCTTGCCTCCCATTTTTATTTGTTTTTTATTTTTAGAACATATCAGAATAGTAAAATTAGAATCATTCGTACTTAAGCAAGCATTTTTGAAAGTAAGTCTGTAAGGATGCCTCTGAAAGAGGCGAAACACGTGTCACAGTTTGTAGCATTTTACGTTGACATTTGATCACGCAGATATATAACATATGGACTTAATAAATATTTTCAACATCTATTGCGGAATCATGCATCGACTTAAACGCATAATTTCTCGAAAAGAGAAAGAAAGAGAGCTGTCTTCGAGACATTTCTATTTTTCCTGTACATGTTCTTAACCCCTTTAAGGAGAGAGTTTGAGCGATTGAAAAGTACTACTTCTCGTAAAAAAAACTTCTGTTGAAATTTCTCAACGGGCGTCGTTTACTCCTCATAACGATCGGACAAGGAATTTATTTTATAAACATGCCTGTGTATAGAAGATTTAACAACCATAATCAATCAACCGTCTGCTTTGTTATATGTAAATAATATTCATTCAAATACATCTAGATGCGAGTTGTTCATTGAATAAATTATGATAATAGATTTATGAAACATATAATAATTAAGTAAAATTAATTTAGCTTTTGACATAATTGAATTAACCGTACGAGATCGAGTGCATTAATTTAATCGAATTACTTTATTGTAAAAATTAAAACACCTTGGTGATGTATTATATTTGGATTTAGGTCACGAGATGATTTGCATACAACGATTCTGGACTATTAAAATTATATTAACGAATGTGCTTACTGAAACATAAACAGACAACATTGCTTATTGATGTATTAATAATTTTAATTTTCAACTGAAAATATAGAACATGTTCGTGCGTCACATATGCCAGTTATTGATTGTTTCATTTCACACCAAGTACAGTGGAACCCCCAATTACACTACCCCGAATAACGCGCTGGCTTGAAATATTCGCCGCAAACCCCCAATTGCACTGTCGAATTCCATTGTCGTTGTTACGAGACGGTCGTCTGTGCGGCGCATACAGTCAAATGTTGGCTAGCGTCTGTGTATTCAGCACGGGCCAGGCTATACACGTATAGCCGAACGACTGTTTATGTGTTGAATTTTGGCGCGCTTTGCATTTTATCAATTAGTAATTAAATATTTCGTCTATATTTTTTTTTTTTGCAAAACTAAGGGAAATCTTAGTTTTGCATTTTTTTGCGGAAAAAACCAAATCTCTAATTTTGTATGAGATTCACTCCCCCAATTACACTACCCCGAATGACACTGTCCCGACTTTAGTGAAAATGGGGGTTTTACTGTATTGTCATCACTCGAGTATTTCACATAACATTTTCGACCGTCTCGTAGTAACGACAATGGAATGCGACAGTGCAATTGGGGGATTTGCGGCGAATATTTCAAGCCAGCGCGTAATTCGGGGTAGTGTAATTGGGGGTTCCACTGTATAACTTTCTCAACATTTTAATTTTAAAGATACGTTTCTGTTTTTGTCTTGCGAATTTTTTACTGTATGCGGATGTTATCGAAAAGTTTAAAAAAATATATAAATGGTATATGGAGTGTAGCTAATACTTTATTATTCATTATTAATTACAGTCATATTTTTCATATCTCAAATATCGAAAAGACGTTGTTATAAGTCTGTAGAATATAATATATTAATAATATCTATGAAATATCTTTACTTATGTTTGGCATCGCCGTGACGTAACCAGGTCGATGTGATTCATCAAAGATGATTGATAATTACAACATCGGGGCTTTTTTTAAAATTTTCAGAACACATAAAAAAACATTTATAATAATATATTATATAATTTATTTATACTCGGCAAAGAACATCGCAGTGAAGGAGGAAAAAAGTTCTCGATATTGATCGCTCGCGCTCCCGCCCGCGTTATGATTAATTGAATTAAACACCGGGGAGTCCAAATTATCAGTGGCGTTAATAAAAATGCGCAATGTGGGTAAAAAAATATTTCGTTTAAATTTACACAAACTTATTTTTTATCCTCCATTTTAAGCAATGAAATATGAACAGTGATTTCAACGTTAGAAATCTAATTAATTGCTATCATAAGTGTTTTTGAATATTTAAATTTTTAATAATTGTAGTATAAACAATACGTCAATAATTTGCCATTTCAACCCTATTCTAAAATCAAATGTAGTTTTTCATAGAAATAATATTATTTAGAACTTCGACTGAAGGTGCTTGATGGAAATTTAATGGAAATGAATGGAAGTGTACAAAATTAAAATAATTCAAATTAAAAATAATATTATATTCAATTACGATTTATACATAATTTTTAACCATGTCCACTCCTAATGTAAAGCTTGTGGACTACCAATATAGTTTATTTTGAAAAATGTTTTTTTTCTCCGAGGGCTGTTTGTTTATCAGTTGATCTACCTTTTTTCTTAAAAAAGATTAAAGTTATAATCATAGGAATATTTTTAGTATCGGATAGAGAATCGAAAAGAATTTTAAACATTCATGCCTGGAACAGTAATCCATTAATCGATTAAAACAATCCGCACGTATCGGTAATGCATGGCACGTGATTAGGGCTTATATAAAAACCGACATTTGAACAAAAACCGGTATTGGAATTCTAATATAACCCAAAAGTTATTTTAAACCGGTTTTAAAAGATTCGTGATTAGGGCTTATACAAAAATCGAAATTTGAAAAAAAGCCGGTATTCGAATTCTAATATATCCCAAAAGTTGCTTAAAACCGGTTTTAAAAGTTTCATGGGATTAAAACTATGGTCAAGGTTAAACTTAAGCTTTGTGTTGCTAGGGCTCGACCAGGACATCAAAATATCTTTTTCCTCGGCACTTAAATCATTCTCAGTCAAGAGAATCTTACTGCTATTGTATTTGAATTTAGTAATGACCGGTCGATTTGTGCCATGCGTTAATCTAAGATTGTTACATAGTTTCATTTTTTACCATTATTTACTTGTACTTTATCAATCACTTCAAATCAGAAACAAAGCAATATAATATTTCTTCATTAAAAAAAAAAACAAATAACATATAAATAAATTTACATTATTAGAATATTCGTGTACCCCGCTGGTAGCACGCCCATGCTGCAAAGTAACCCGCAGAGTGATCAAATTTTGAATCGACTAATATTATTACAGATATTATTGTTATTTTTAACGTGGCCGAAAAATAACGCCACTTTCGTAATTTTACAAATGGGTAGGTAGACTCTAGCAACGGGTTTTTTTTTAGGGGTAAATTGAATTAGAGAGTGATTTGATTCGATTGAATTAAATTGCGCTAAAAAATTTTTGGCTTTTACACATTTAATTAATTTAACAAACAATTATTACATAGAAAAAATATGCTTTTAGAGTTTACCAAAGCTATACCGTATAATAAAATAATCAATACTATAATTGTTGTCAATATGATTTTTATTGCATTTTTAAATAGTCATAAAATTTACTGGCGTGAACAATAAATTGCAAACCTATTTATTGAATAAGCCAAAAAATCTAATTCTCTAAATCAGGGGTCACCAAACTTTTTGAGAAGCGGGCCGGATTGAATTTTTTAAAAACTAAGGGGGCCGGAAGACAAATAAATTCTTATTGGAACCCAATCAGAATATTGTTTCATTTTATGTGAAATAAATGTGAATATTCGAGAAATTTTTGAGTAAACATCTGGTCGTCTCGTCTCCAATTTCTATCCAACTTCCTTCACTTTAAGTCCCCTACCAGATAGTTGTATGACAATTGATGATTTGAAATAAATAGTTGTCGTGAATTCACAACTTAATCATGAAAATTTATATTTCTTATATGAATAATTTCTATACAAAAATCCATAACTTTTCGCAGGCCGGATGAAAATCTTCGGCGGGCCGTAGTTTGGTGACCGCTGCTCTAAATGGATTTTTTATGAATACACCCAATCTAAAATAACTACAATACACCGGGATTGAAAAATTGAGTTACCCTGCTTAGCTGCTATATCCAATATATTTTTTAGAATAATTCAAATTTTCCAAGTATGCAAACAAATATTTTTCGGAGAAGACGAAAAAGACCCCGGGACATATATCGACAGCCCTGCAGTATTTAATTTATACCATCTTTCTAGACGTTATCATGAATACTAATGAAAATTGGAAAAAGAAAAAAAAGGCAAAATCCCGGATCTACAAACATTCAGACATTATCGGTTATTAATAAATATATTGTTACGAAAAATGCAAAATATAACATATAAAAAAAGATAACGTAAATTAGAAAAAATATTGTGATCTTAAATCTCTAGAGGTGAAGTGAGCCAACTAGTAAACTGGTATTTTTTTTTTTTTAGTACAATCACTACAATCACGTCTTTACTTGGTGTTTAGGTGGATTGCATATTTTTATTTTACGGAGAAAACAGCACTATTGCAATGTGTATTAATATTGACTGAGTCTTACTTATTTTTTTGCTCGGCACACACCTTGTAGTTTCTACGAGGCATATTTTTATTTTGCTGCTGCTATTGGTAACAAAATATTTTTTTTTGATGCTTTCCGACATTCTGTTTAATGAATTATCCAAATTTACAATTCTAAATTGACTCAGTGATCGCGCTATCACGTGGTCTTCAAAACTACAAACTAACGCATATATGAGTTACGATAAAATCGAATTTTGGTTGATAAAGTCACTAATTATTTTTGATGAAAATAATAATTACTGTTTTTTTTGTCGCCTGCTTTGGCCCAGTTGGTGAGAGCTTGCTCTACTAACCACGCAGGTCTGGGTTCGATTCCCGGTAAGATCACAGTGAATTTGAAAATTATTCAAATGAAAGTTGTGATCGATGACATTTACTTTATAAATTATATAAATTTACTTAATCTGCGTCGTCATACAGCGAGCAAGTAAATGTATTGTTTTTTTAGTTTATGTTTATGTTCAGGGTAGAGAAGCTTTCCATTTTTCGAGCTCGTATTTAATATACTTTTATAAAGAATAAAATAATACTAAAAATAGCATTCTTATATATTTAGATCAGTGTTCTTCAACCTTTTCACATCCGCGGACCGGTAAAAATTGTAAAAATATCTCGCGGATCGTTGTCAACCAACATCACTCAATAAGTTTGTAGGATGACATATAGATCGTGCCACTATTGACAAATTCGTATGATTTTTAGAAAGTACCAACTTTCAAATAATACTTGTCAAAATTTCATAACAATTGAGGTTTAGTTCACTAGTTACAGTACAGTGGTTTTAGTGACGCTACTTTTGTAATTTTAAAAACAATAGAAAAATCATAATTCTGTGTGTTGATAAAGCATTGCTTTTTAATGAGAAAAAATACCGTTCAAGCAAAGAAATGACTTGACAAGTGTTATTTGGACTCCTTTCCATCGAGATAAATGGTAATAAAGTGGTTAACTTATTTTTTAACGCTCTGGTCGCCAAAATTCGGCAATTGTTCAAGAAATCATAAAAAAGTCCACAATATAGTTTTGACCGATCTTAAATTGAAAATACTTGAGATAACTGACACTTTACAGATATCAGAAGACAGTTCACTCACCATTTTACATCAACATCGAGGAGATATACAAGTCGAAAAAAAATTGAAACATAAAAGTCTTACCGGTAATAAACTCTCACGGACTGAAAATGATTCTATAATTTTTAAAAGGAAAAAAAATATTGAGGCAATTTATTATTATGTCTAGCATATGACCACTTACTGGATACATCTAAACAGATTTTTTCTAGGAGAACTGTGTGTTACGCAGTTACTTAATCTTTCTTTTCCAAACGGAGTAGTAGTGATAGAACAGGAACAGTGGTTATGTAGGGATTAGAAGAGTGGAAGGTATCACAAACAGCCATGTCTTCAAAGATAAATCGTTTCTTACTGGAACTCGAACCTTACTTAGATCAGTTAACCGCTGCGCCATGGAGTCAACAATTTTGTTTATACTTGTAATAAACTAAACAGTACATGTAAATAATACCCCTATTGAAACTATACATTCTATAGAAGGGCAGTTTTCTAAGTTGGTCCGAAGCTTCTAGAAGTAATTAATATGTAATGGAAAGAGCCACAAACTTCCGGATATTAAATCTACTTCCGATATTTCAAAGAAATGCTTTACAACTTCAACTTTATATGATTCGTCTTATCGATTGGTTTGCGAGGATAAATGCATAGAACCCATAGAGTCATAGTTACCCAATGGACTAAACGCAAGGAATTTCAGTCATCATATGGATAGTATGCATTTCAAACGGATTTATCAACGTCTTAACGTTTTTTTAATTTTACTTCATATTCAAACCCTATGGCCAACAAATACATAAACATAATCTACGTATTTGATAAAAATTTAAAGTAAAAACACAATATTCCTTTGTACTTCATTCCACTTAATAAAGTGGAATGAAGGAATATTGTGTTTTTACTAATATAATGCCTTCCCACCAAGTATTGACAGTGAACACCCTAAAAGTGAAAAATTTAAAGATTGGAAAAAAAAATGATTTGATTCGTTGATTTGACTTACAAACAAATATGTGGTTATATTTTTTAAAGATATTATTGTTACAATTTTTTCACTTGTAAATGTGGTTGATTCGACTAACAAAAAAATATGTGGGTATTTTTTTTTCATGAAGATATTATTGCTACAAGGAGGCACAAAAACGTGTTTTGTTGATTTTGAGTTATAAAAAAATTATGAAATATATCCAATTCTTAAAATGCGCGGAGACTTGTAAACTGGTGTTTAATTAGCTTAATTGTTGAAGAATAAGTTGAAAGTCTTTTATCTTGGTTATAATTTTAACAGACGCTTATTTTTTCAAACTTAAAAGCTAAACTTTGATACCAATTCGGCATTTCCAACTTACATAATTTTCATAGAAAGTGTATTAATTGTGATTGTCAAAAAAAAGCTGTTGAAAACACTGTGGGTGACGTCCTTTTTCCTTTTAACTCGATGGTTGCCACATACGAGATATCTCGTAAAATTTTTCGTGCTCAACACGCCAGATACGAGTTATCTCGTCAATAACTAATTAAATTGATAGTTGAAAATTATATCCGGTGTGCTAGGTAATTAATTTTAATTATCTACGGCAGCTAAAAGACTAACGGTCGATTATATGACGTAATTTATAATAGAAAGTGATGCTGAATTGATAACAGTACCGAAATGAGTGCTTTATGTAAGAAAGTTTTCACTTAAAAACATCTCTGTGAGGGAAAGAAAACATGCATTTTACCCTTAACGATAACGACAACGATAAACACAAAGCTTTTTGGGAAAATGCAACACTAGAGTCGGTATAAGTTTATGCGTTACTCAACTCGAAATTCTTTTTGGATTATTTTTATGGGCCTTTCGGGCACTCGTGGGGTAAAGTCTGCGGGGTGGGTCGGGGTGAGCGAGGCTTGCGATTTATTGTTTTTAATAATAGCAACACACAGCAGCAAATAGCTGCGCAAAAAATTAATCTGAATAAAGCAAACTCCTCCTCGTTAGTGGCCGGCATGAAAACGCGCTCTACTTTCGTGGAAAGTAAAAAAAAATAGATTAAATTTATATGTATATTTTTAATATTTTAGTAGTTTTATGCAAATGAATAAATCTGAAATTAAATATGAAGTTTAATAAAACGTGTTCATTGTTTGTAGGCAGAAATATTACACTATAAATACGCAGAAAGTGTGTATTTTTTCTTTTCTTACAGCCATGTTCGCTCTCAATCAACACTTGCTATTTATATGTCTAGGAGATAATTTTGTTAATTAGTTACTCAAACTTTTTTAGATGGAAAAAGTTAACAGTTTTCGTTATGTTTCGTTTTTTGAGATCGAATGTGTGACATAATCCTACAATCATTTCCACGAATGAATTACAAGTTGTTGTCTATTTTCTCACCACCACCCTTTGTGTGTATGCAACCGAAAAAAAAGCTGTCACATTTTTTCAATATATCCGTAAATTTCCATCGCCGAGAAAAAATTTCTCGATCCCGAATTTTTTCACGATTTTATGGTGAATGTTCAATTCTGGGATTGGAAAAATTTTCAATCCCGAAATCCCGGGACTACAAATAGGGTCAGGAATTGGATGCCCTAGTACAGGGTTTCCCAATTTTTTTCTGGAATGGAACACTTCGCAAGTCCGGAAAATATAACGGAACACTTAGCTGAATTTTTAAGATTTTTTAAAAACTGTGTTGCAGCGTATAAAACCATTCCAATTTTTTTTGGAACATCTACTCTGGCTCCGCGGAAAATAGTTTGGAAAACCCTGCTAGTAAGCAAATAGCATAGCCCACGGTGAGGAACTCTTTCTTCTCCAAAGGCCACATTCATTTATCTGATTCAACATAAGGCCGCAGTAATCATTGACAGGGAATTGACCAGGGAATCTTTGGCCAAAAACAATTTCATGCCAATCTGCAAAGCCCCGAAATTTATTTGTGGATTTACCATAAATTACCGGAGTGGGAGCTTTTTTTTTTCTTCCAAGGAGGTCTTCTAAGAATTTTGACATCCAAAATTTCAGGAATTGAATTGCAAACAGCAGATTTGGCCGATCAAGTCAAAAGGCCGCACCAGAGCTGCCAAAAGTCCGCAGGTTTTCCACGACTGGCATAGTCTGTAATGCGCAACATTGAAATTTTGGGATAAATTCCTGGTAATCATTTAAATATGTTTAACGTTAATGTTTTGCAGGATTCGTTGTATAATGGGTGAATGCAGTTACAACGATGAGTACCCTGACAAATTGTAGAATGAAGTTTTATGGTAGATGAACTCTGATTTTTAGCGGTCTTCAAGTAAGTTAAGCTTCTCTTATACATCTTTGGATTGTAAACACAAAACGGCGAACGGTAAGCAAAGCGAAAAAAAAAATCCGAAACTTTCACGGAAATATTTTGAATTGAAAAGTTACTTATATAAAAAAGTAGATTTGTGAATATTAAAAACAGTATATTTAAAAGTTTACATTACATTCAGGGCTTATGGCTAGCTGCAAGCTCGCGAAACGGTAAATAAAATACTCGGGAATAATGCACAAGTCCAGTGAAATAGAAAGGCGCAAGAAACTTTGACGAATGCTCAGTGCCGGAGCTTTTGAAAAACGTCAGAAAGCTTTTACAAAGCAAACAAACAATTTATATTTAATTAAAAGAACAAGCAATGTTTTTTCCCAATAAATTCATTTTTAATAACCTTTGTTAAAAGTATTAATTTTTATATTTGTGATCGCTGTTTTTTAAGACTCCCATTTTTCCGGTCAGAATTTATATTACATTGGTCAGAATTTCGTCAGAGAATGGTCATAATATATCGGTCAGAATAAATGGTCATAATTTAGATGAAATTAAAATAAACCTAACCCAACCTAACCTAACTTAACCAAAATTGTTATAAAATATTCTGACCGTATAATATTTTTATTCTGACCGAAAATTGATTTCAATTTTGACTATTATATTGAATCCCGTTTTTTAAGTATTTTGTATGAACATTCAACCATTTTTTTTTTCGTTTTTATCTTTAGAATGCACAGTAGTATATAGTTTAAAGATAGATCCCGTGCAGCTCTGTATCGGTTCAAAAATATCTGGAGTAAATTCGTTTCTTTTCTTGAATTTTATTGTGCTATGGAAGGCGACCGTGAAACAGCGACTGCATGAACATAACGGGTGTTGGGATAATCAGCAACCAACTTGTGTGTATTATAAAAGTTATTGAATACTATCGGCTTAGATAGAATTCCTGGTTGAAAAAACAATAATATTTTTTTTATGTCTGGTGTATACACAACTCTACTGATTGTAATTATTTACTTAATTTAACGTTCTGTGCCCGTATTTGGTTACCGATGTATTAAAAACTTTCCAGATGTTTTTTCTATAATGTAATTTATTTAGGTTGAGGTTTGGTTGTTTTCAAAATATCATTATGTCAGTTCCGTGGTCGAGTCATCAATGTCATTAATTTCGAATACCAGTACGGGCACTTTCATTTTTCAACCAATCAATAGATTTCTGTTCGAAGTCATGGATATTTGCAATGTCTGAAATTAATTCCCACCTATCTGATCTCTTCCAGTCCTATTTAACCCTATACTTAATCTCTAGGAAAAAAATATATTTGAGCGACTAAGTTTAACAAGTATTTCACGTTAAAGCAACTTGTTTTAAAATGATCCGTAAATGAGCCGTCTGTAAAAATGACGACCCCGACTCCAATTTTTTTTCAATCACTTCATTTAAAATTATACATATCTACTGTAGAAAGGAAAAAGAACGTAACCCACACATTGCAAATTTTACAGGAGGCACAAAAAATGTGTTTTGATTATTTTGGTCCATTTGCAAATTATGAAATATACACAACTTTGAAATGCACGGAGACTTCTAAGCTGGTGTTAACTTGTCATAATCTACTATTAATTTTAAAAATTGTCTAGGAAAAACTTTTTTTTCAGTCTTTTTTCTTAGTTTCAATTTTAGCAAGCTCATATTTTTTCAAACATAAAAGCTAAATTTAGATACTAATTCGGCATTTGCAGATTATATCCTTGTGATAGAACGTGTATCAAGTTTGATACATTGTGATTATCGAAAAAAAGCTGTTTTGAAAAAACTGTGGGTTACATCCCTTTTCCTTTCTACAGTCGATATGATCATCTTTAGTCAGCCTAGCATGCAGTGGCAACACTATAGACTATTGTAGTTTGAATAAACATTATAAAATAATCTTATTTTTAATGGGTCTGAGTCGTAAGATTTTTTTGACTCCGACTCCAACTCCACATTATTTATGCATTATTTTATACGTCAGTATTCTGCAAAATTGTAGCGAGCATATTCGAAGAAATATTATTATAATTATTATCTAATTAAGTGATTTGTACTTTGATGCTTGTTATCACTTTTCTCTTATTAAATTACTTTGAATAAACAAAACTTTAAATGTGAACATGTACCAAAGTTTGCAGATTACTTCACTTAAATATTTGCTATTTTTATGTCGTTTGATTGTGTTAATTATATTATGAATTAAAAAAAAATTAGTGCCTACATACAATAAGCTTGTACTTATTCGTCTCACAGCTCTGGCGGGAAACTTTCATCGGGGTTCATTCACTCCGAGGAAGTTTAACTTTAGTTCCGAATTAATTACAAAATACAAAACTTCAGCTAATTCAGCTGATTATAAACAAGCCTTAAAAGGCATTGATTTCACGCGTGCTATCAAAACTGTTTTGAGTAATTTGCATATTAATTATTTACAACATATTTAAAACAAAATTACCGTCTTGCATAACATTTCGTTGATTCTGCAATATGTCACTTTAAGGGTATTCAACATCAATTTTTGGCGGAAAGGCATTATACAGTGGAACCCCCAATTACCCTACCCCGAATTACGCGCTGGCTTGAAATATTCGCCGCAAATCCCCCAATTGCACTGTCGAATTCTATTGTCGTTGCTACGAGACGGTAGTCTGTGCGACGCGTACAGTCAAATGTTGGCTAGCGTCTGTGTATTCAAAACGTGCCAGGCTATACACGTATAGCCGGGTGACTTTCTATATGTTGGATTTTGGCGCGCTTTGCATTTTATCACTTATTAACTAAATATTTCGTCAATATTTTTTTAAAAAAACTATCGAAAATCTTAGTTTTGCATTTTTTGCGGAAAAACCCAAATTCCCCAATTTTGTATGAGATTCACACCTCCAATTACACTACCCCTAATTACACTGTTCAGACTTTAGTGTAAATGGGGGTTTTTCTGTATTAAGAAATAAAACACTCTTTTGTGGTAATTTTAAATTTATTTATTATGACCAGGACTCGTTTTAATCATCACAAGCATTTTCAACCGGTAAATTTATATACATATATACTGGGTTATTTATACTAAAGCAAATAAGATTAATACGCGTGAAGCAAACAATTTGGGATAGAAATTTGACAATAATTATAGAGAATTATACAAAATATGACTAGGCTGATTATAATCTTTTCAAAAATTAAGACCTCTTACAAAAAATGCTTTTAACTTGCAGTCACTTTAAAAGACAAACTAAGTAAGAAAAGTCTACAATATGTAAAAAAAAAATGTTTGATTTAACCACTTGAATACCAAGAGGGCACAGGTGTCCGGAACATATTCAAGAAAACACGGATGTCCAAGACATTTAAAAAATCAAATACTTGGTATTCTAAAAGAATATAAGCAATATTTTGATGAATATGTGTAGTTTTATCTATACTGAGTCAATATAGGTTTTTAAAATATCGAATTTGAGTGTATATTAGGTAAATATTTTTTTTAAAAAAACACGCAATATCTCTGAGACATATTAATGAATTATTTGCGCAGTATTCAAACGGTTAAGTAGTGCATTATATGTTAATTTTACCTATAAACTAAGAAAAGTTACCGATCCATTTATGTAGATATTACTTATAGCATAATTCCACTTACAGCCTGTGCTAAAGGATGGACAATTACCAACGTTCATTAACCCTCCAAGGACGAGCATGACCATATGGTCACAGTAAACACCGTTGTCAATTGATCCCACTATTAATCCCTTTTCTACCTGAATATCGTTGCTTTCACTCAAATTTGGTTAAGGGTACAAATTTCAGTTAGTCATCAGCCGTGGGACCAGAAACGGCCACCAAAAGCACATGCGATTTTTTGAATTTCCGTTTTTAAATGTTCTTTTTGTAACTGTTAGTTATTTTTTTATCAAAACATCAAATTATTTACAGTTCTTTTGCTAATATATTTGTATTGAAATTATGTTGATTTAAAGAGGTCAAATTGTAAATATTTAAAAAAAATTCACGTTTAACTATATTTCAACCCCGAATGTTTTCGTGCCCATACGGTCACTTTTTTCTTTACTACTGTCCGTACACAATATTACACGGTAATAAAAGGATGAGCATGGCCATATAGTCATGCGGGGTTTCTATACAACGACTTTGCGTTTTTTTTTTTAATTTTTGCTAGGAATAATAGTTATCCGTGACTTCAATATGGTTCAAAAAATATTTTTTTATCGAAAAAAAGCTCTCGTCTCTGAAGGGTTAACAATACCTAATATGACATATTTATTATAAATAATGTATTCAGAACAGCTTTATATTTTTGTATGTGAGTATTCTTTTGTCTTTTTATAGTCATCATGGCTAAGAAAGCAACTGTTTGATTTAGTTTAGTTAAATAAAAAAATATATTATAATGTTATAATAATGTTAAAAATTATTATAACTTTATTTGTTATATACTTTGTAATATATCATGAAATCATTTGCACTTAAACAAGCATTGTGAGAGTAAGATTGTCTGAGGATGCATCTAAAGAGGCGAAACACATGTGTCAGTTAGTAGCACAATACGTGGAAGTTATTTTTAATTAAAATGAACTTTCTCAAAGTTACTACCGAATCCATCTAAAGTATAAACATTACTGCTGGGCCACTAACATGCTGTGTGCTCATGTGATAAGAGTTATTGATCTATTTTGTGCAAAAAGTCATCTCCTTTATCTGTTACGAGAATAATGGCAGAAATTTGTCCTTGAGAACAGCAATACATTGTGGAGCTGCATATTGCACGAGAAAAGGAATGCATCTCCTGTGAAAAGGAATGCATCGGCAAACACAATGAAAAATATTTGCTCTATTCATGGCGACGTATTGGATTTTAAAAAATGTGAAAGGTCGTTTGAAATCTTTGAATCCTTATTTATTGATCTTCACGATATTTTTAAATCCATATCCACTCCCAATGTGACGGTGAATAATGGATATATCTCAACAGAACTTTTTATACAATAACTGTTTGTTACTCAGTCGCTCAACCTCTCTTTTATAAAGAGATAGAAAGACAAGGCTAAGACAGGAATAGTGAGTAACTAATCGCTCTCGCTACGCCTAGTTATTGTTGGATATTTAGACATTACAAACACCCATGCACAGAAACATGCACCTATGAACAGAAATCGATAAATCGATCGAAAAAATGCTGGTCGTACTGGGACTCGAACCCGTGAGATCCGGCATGGAAGCTAACAATGCTAACCGTTACGGCATTGGACCTGACATTACTTATTCGACTCACGATTGGCCTTAAGTAAACGACACAATAAGGTGAAGAAATGATTTTTGTATGCTTAAAACGGACGAAGCGGGCTATCAGTGTCCTAATTAGTTAATTGATGAGGCCGGTGAATACATCTGCCTTTATATATCATTCCCGCGTAGACACTTATTTATTCAGGGTAAAATTTTTACAAATAGATTACTTAAACTAAAGCTGCACTAAATTTGAAGGCAAATCCGACAACGATTTTAAGATCGTTACTGACGCGGAATATTCTTGATTATCTTCTTTATTAAATAATGTGAAAAACGATTAAATAAGTTTAATACCTATAAGAAGTATGACGATTAATTACAAAGACACGTCTCCTTTTACTAATCACTTAATTTCAGAAAGACACGTGTTCAATCGGGAATAAATTCAACCAGTTTATTATTTATGTCAAAAAATAAAATATTGTTTACTAGCAGACATTTGTTTTTGTCAAAGCTTTTTCCAAGCTGAAGTGAAGGTTATCTTGGTAACCCCTTTCCACGCCTTGTCAATCATCTTGAGACAAACAACAATGTGAAATTGATCTTTATCATGTCGCTCGTTAAGGGAGTATTTTTTTCAAAATCTGTTTTGCTCGTTATGAGAATTATGTTATGAGAGGTTTCATTATATTTCGTAATGTATCCTTTTATGTGTGAAAAGCTACGTATTATCCTGTCAACAGCAACGCTACTCACTTTGTAGTGGGCGGGAAATGTGAGCGGAGATGTCAGCTGTCAATAAAATAAACAGTTTCAGATTCACGCAGCGTTTCCACGTTGACTTATATTTAAAAACTATGAATATTAAAAACCCACATTTGCATAATCGTACGACGCCGTTCTACAACGAATTTGACGAGGATTTTCCACCACCGGTATTTATAATCGCGGAACGTAGCTTTAAGCTCCGTGCGACATATATGCATTTAGGTACTAACGCACTGGACACACGCCTTGGGAACAGCCTGAATAATTTTATGAAATATTTATAAAATCCGACGAAGCGCAACTCACATCAAGGCTGGCTGTTGAAGGGGTGGTTATAAGGGAGGTTGTGCAGGGCCGTATTAAGGAACAGCAGAAAAAAGTGTATAACTGATGAAGACACATGAAATAACTCTATATTATTAATTAAAGAATTCGACTGAAGGTGCTTGGTGGAATTTCATTATTAAATTTGAATCGTCCAAATCGCGAAAAAGATTAGCCCATGGGAATGCCCACAGATTTGAATGGTGAGTAGATTTTAAACGATCAACTGCACATGCCTGGCTCGCCCCTCTTATACCCAATATAAATATAATCATAAAACCTTTCCGACAAACAAACATAAATATAATTCTTAAAACTACTCACCATTCAAATCTGTGGGCATTCCCATGGGCTAATCTTTTTCTCCAGCAATGGGTTTAAACTCAATGATACATTTATTTCTTATATAAACACGAAAAATTCATTTACTAAGCGTCAGTTCAAGTTCATCCGTGGGCTTGAACGCCCGAAGATGCCGAAAGGCGAAACCCGGGTCGTTAGGGACAAAATCAGTGTGAATGTACATAATTTGAACGTTTCAAATTTCTCTATTATTAATTATATTCTGTGAATCCACTATGGGGGTAGTTATAACAAACTCCTCTATGATTTCTGACAAAAAAATAATAGTTCATGGCATACACTAGACAAATTTAGAATGTCAACTGAGGTCTAACTGTTGCCGACTATGTTTGATCTCGACATGAAGTAACAAGCACAGTGTTAATTTTTTATTATTATTTAAAGAAAATAAGTTAACATATTGTACGTTTCAGATAAATAGCTTTTTTGTGACTAAGTGTACAAATGTGCATGATAGCGCACTTTTATATATATATATATATAAAAATATAGATAGCCGAGAAAATGTGTGCTCAACGCTAATACTTTGTGGAAATATTTAAAAACTTAAATACTCATTTGTATCAATTCGACGAGCATTATCAACTGATAAGATAATGCAATATTACAATGCTATTTATATAAAACAAAATAAAAATATTTGGCCTATTAGATATTTATTACTGACTGATTTAATAATTTACGCCGTTATACTTAATATTATGCAAATTTTCTCGAGAATTTTAAGTAAACGAAGAGTCAGGTGGTATTTAGGCAAGCCGTGTCTAAATTAGGACCTGGTGGTAGGGGGTTGAAATATTCCTACATATATCAACACAACATTGCCATTCCAACAATATGCAATATTTCAACAACAAAATGTCGGCACAAACATGTTTACTGTAATGGCGTAATACCGTTTTTTTTTTTGTTTTTAATATTTTATCTTAGGTTTCATTTAACTCTTCGGTCGGTCACCCCCTCCCTTGCGCGCTGTGTAGCTAATTTAGCGCGCAATTTAAAAATATACAACTAAAAATTTGGTAAATATTCAAATCGCTCGTTGTAAGTTGATTTCTTATAGGGCGTGAATTGGAATGCTACCATTTAATTTGGCCGGCGCGAGGTATAAAGTTTGAAGCAAGCGTTCCGCCTCGCCCCACCAAGCGCTCGGCAAGAATTATTTGTGTTGATTATTAAAAAAATTCGCATGAACATTAGTTATTTCTCGCTTTTTCATCTTTCTTTTTTTCTACTTTCTCGTTTTCAAATGTTTATTGCCGCACTAAGTAAGGTTAGTGGCGAGACGAAATTACAACTGGGCGCTTTCGAGGTTCTAGATACCTATGCCTACTTACGAACTTCCTTCGTTCAAACAGCGAACAAAGACCCAACATGAAAGCAATCGGTGCAACTCTAAACAATTATTATCCATAAGCGAAGATCGTTCAAATACACCGGGTTGTTGTGTTTGACTAGCCACAAAACAACTGTGTATTAGGGCTTGTCGGTTTTCGAACACCGGTTTTTTGGGCTAAGTTTGTGACATTCGAAAACCGGTTTTTCAACTCCGTAACCGGTTGTGCCGAATTTTCCATAAACGAATCTATAAACAAAAAGACATAAAATTTGTGTTTTTTATGTGATGGCTTAAAGACCATATGCCTCACATCATTCATTACCCAGCAAAAGGGTATTTTCGATATCAGGAAATTTTGTTACACAACGATCAGTGGACGCTTTGTGTTTTGTTTAATGATATTTTCTGAAGAGTAACACCAAATAATTTCTTGTCGTGTGTTATTATGTACATAAATAAACAATATAAAAAATGAACTTTTTCTCGCTATTTTAATTGAATTATCCATTTTTTTGTAAAACTTCGAAAACCGGTTTTTGTATAAGCCCTTCTATGTACTATTTAGAAAATAGTTTTGAGTTAATGGCTTACTGTACGTCTTCCGTGGACGAAATCAAAGCGAATGCAAAGCGATTCGGTGCGGTACGAAAACATCAAATGGTCTCCGCCGCTATAGAGTGTCCTATCTGAGAAAACTTTTTGATATTTCGATTCGCTTTAAGCCGTGATTCAATCACGTTCGCAGTGACTTCGCCCAGGTAAGACGTACCGTTAGTGATATACAGTAAAACTCTCATTTACACTAAAGTCGTGACAGTGTAATTCAGGGTAGTATAATTGGGGTTGTGAATTAGGGATTTGGTTTTTTCCGCAAAAAATGCAAAACTAAGATCCTTTAGTTTTGCAAAAAAAAAATGACGAAATTTTTAGTTGCCAAGTGATAAAATGCAAAGCACACCAAAATTCTACACATAGACAGTCGCCCGCTGTACGTGTATAGCCTGGCACGTTTTGAATACACAGGCGCTAGCCAACATTTGACTGTATGCGCCGCACAGACGACCGTCTCGTTGTAACGACAATGGAATGCGACCGTGCAATTGGGGGATTTGCGGCGAATATTTCAAGCCAGCGCATAATTCGGGGTAGTGTAATTGGGGGTTCCACTATACTTTTTAAAACTTGTAATATCATCTTGAACAGTAAATTTTAATTAAGTGACTACAAAACTTAATGATTAAAAATGGACATTTGGAACCATCCTCAAAACATTGATAACGAAGCAACTATCAACAATATTAACCAGCTTTTGTGACACGAAATATATTGCTATTGTTAAGCTTATTACAATGGAAACCAAGAAAGGTAAATGCCAAATCAATCCTCATAATAAAATTGTATCGAAGTGTAAATTAAAGTAAAAGTCAATTAGTTTTAAAAGCCGCAAAATCAATCATGGTGAAGGCAAAATTTTTCAAAGTATTGAAAAAATCATTGATCGTGCATTGGCCTACTTCTGAAAAAATGAATTTATGATCGATACAAAAACTAATATAAATACTTGAAATTCAAATATCTTTTATCAAGAGAAATGAAAAAAAAAGCCAATGACCTATTATTATTAGAAACGATCAATTTTATATTACACTTCGCAATTAACTTGTACCAACTTTTATACGCGAAACTTATAATTACATCTAGCCACTACGAGATCCACCGCTACGCCGTAGCAGTCCGGACAAGTTCGATAGGAAATTATCGATTGACACGCCTTTTAATTTTTCATTATACGAGGGAAATGTATTTTGAAAAATATTCCTCAAACCTAAGAATTAAAATTAATATACACACAAAACAAGTATACGATGATATATTAAATTACTATTTTCTTTTGAACTGGTCTGAAGAGAGCAAGCGTTGCTTATAAAATGACATCAAATCGTCAAGAATAGGCCCACAAGCGTATCAACACGCCAACGGATTTTTTCGCCTACTAACTATATAAAGAGAAGAGCGTGTAAATTCACTTTAAAAAAAATATCCGTTGTCATTGCATTGTTCAAGAAAATTCTAACATATGTTGTCTGTTTATTAACTAATCAAGATATTTAAATGGTGGCTATTTATATAATTGAATTCATTGCTATATTTAACCTAATTATAATTTTAGTCTACCAAGTTTATCGATCCATAATCGGCAAAAGATATTTAAAGACACAATTCGGTAAACTGCATTTTTAAGCCAATAATTATTCAATATCGCCCAGGGCAGTGACAAAAATTTCAGAGCGTTATCTCATTCGCCTGATCTTTTTTTAGGGCCTGTACATTTTAGTGTTTTGAATTGTTATCGTTTGTTCCACGTGTACCCCAGTTGAGAACCGCTGATTTCGAGAACTGAAAGTAGTCAGCCAATTTTATTATAATATCAAGGTAGGTATGTATCACTATTTATTAACTGCACTTAAAGAATTCCTTTTACGAACATAATTTAAAAAAAACCTTTTTTTGTAAAATATATAAATTTTCGGTTACGATTCTCTGCCAATACAGGTCGATATATTCGATCAATAGAGTAATTATTGATAAGTAATATAAGTGTTATTTATTATTAATATTCATAAAATTGTTTTATTATAATATATAGGTAGAATTATTGTAAGTTATAATTTTCTTTACTTGATTCATTTATAAACGTCCGCCTCGGAGTGTTAACTTTTGCATTGCATTTTGATCAGATTGCAGTGTGTAATTTTTATGATGCACACAAAGTAGATTAAGCACAATATTTTTTTTTCACCGTAAAAAAAATTCTAATAACATGTACGTCACTAAACCATTCGCATAATACTAAACTCATTATTGCCACTCTGGGCTAATTTTTCCTAAGAATGATAATTAGTTTTTAAAAATATATACTTTTACTCATAATTATAAATATTATAAACAAGTGTGACAATTTGTCCTCTTTTGACGAAGTTTTGAGTAATAACAAGTTATTGTCAGGTAAAATAATATTAATCTCTTTACCACTGAACGCAATATGATCGTAAAGTTTTAAATTGGCAATTTTGTCCTTTTTATTGGCTACGACATTGCAGTTTTTTATTGTTATTTTTATATAAAATAAAAAAGATATATTTTAACCCCCTCAGCTCCAAATAACGTAACGAATATAAAACTTACCTAAGATTTTTTTGACCAATTACTTTTATAAGCTTTATAGTTAATTCATAAATAAAACATTGAATATTAACAAATACTTATTTGGTAATTGTGTAAAGGTGACAATGTATAATTTAAGAACATTATCAAAGCATAAAAAAATGAAAATTAAATATTAAACAACGGTAACCAATATTCTCGTGAAATATAAAAATGAAACTGAAAAAAAAATTGAAAGAAATTATGAAACATGATAGGCAATTAAAAATGTTTTAATAATAGTGCTTGTTCAGTGTTTGGCTATATGAATATTTTAAATTAAAACAATTCATTTAAATGTATCTTTTTGAATAAACAATGTAACAATTTATTATAACGCAGTTTATTGTGTATTGGAGTGGAACCCCCAATTACACTACCCCGAATTACGCGCTGGCTTGAAATATTCGCCGCAAATCCCCCAATTGCACTGTCGCATTCCATTGTCGTTGCTACGAGACGGTCATCTGTGCGGCGCATACGGTCAAATGATGGCTAGCTTCTATGACGACTAGCGTCTAGCGACTGTCTGTGTAGGATTTTGACACGCTTTGAATTATCACTTAGTAACTAAATATTTAGTCCATATATTTTTTTGCAAAACTAAGGGAAATCTTAGTTTTGCATTTTTTGCAGAAAAAACCAAATCCCTTATTTTGTATGAGATTCACTCCCCCAATTACACTAGCCCGAATTACACGGTCCCGACTTTAGTGTAAATGGGGGTTTTTCTGTACTCAGATGAAATTACGAATAAAATAAGTTTTTATTGAGCTCTGTGAATCATTCAATACCGTGATAAATTTACGATGAAATGGTTGTTTGCGCGGGGTTTAAGGGTATCTGATGGGTTAAAATGACACGTCTCGCTGTAACGACGAAATTCATAAATAACAACGGGATACTTTGAACCCAGTCTAACGAAATAAAACAAAAAAGTTATATATTCATAAAAATAAAATTGAAGAATAAAAGAGTGTCGTGAGATTGGCACGTCAGACGAGAGGAGATCCACAGAGAATAGGGCAAGATAAAAAGTTTAAAGAAAGTCATTAAATCTGTTATTAAAAATACAAAATAGCTTTCTCTGACGCCGCTTGTACGAACACGTCCGCTATCGCCCTCTATAGTATAAAAATAATCAAAAGAACGCCCCCCCCGCCCCCACCGCTGAAGAAAATGAAATAAATATTTGAATAACGTTATTATATTCGGCCCGGTTCGTCTGAGCCCAATGTTATTTCTTTATTATTTATTGTGTTTTCTTTAAAAGTAAAAATATATTTTTCCTTCTGCTTCTTTTGCGAGGGGTGGGTGCGGGTAGCTAGCTGGATAGGGTGGAACCTGAGTTATTTATACGGCTGAGAGCCGCCCGGAAAATAATTCTATCGACCACGTTACAACGAACCAAAAAAAAAAAGAAAAAAAAAACGACACAAATAATAATATTCAAACGCTCCTCTGTGTTTATTGAAATAATATTTGATTTAATTAATATATAGTGCCTAGACTTCCGAAATCTTACAACAACATACGGACAGAAAAGTAACGCACAGTGCATTACAACTAACGTCCTTTCTTAATTCATTAGATATCGACTTTGGAATAGAAAAAGGACGTAAGCCACAGTTTTTTTTCAATAATCACAATGTATACAACTTGATACAGGATTTAAGGAAGGGCATTTAAAAATCGCGACCAGGAAAAAAGTCTTTAAAAAAGGTTTTTCTTCAACAATTTATCAAATTAATGTTAGGCTAAGTCAATATAAAACTAGTTTATCAGTCACCGTGCATTTAAAAGTTGTGTATATTTCATAATTTACCTTTGACCCAAAATAATCAAAAAGAGCTCTTTGTGTCTTCTGTCAAATTTGTTATGTGTTGGTTACGTCCTTTTTCCTTTCCACAGTCGATATGTACATAAATATTATATTTCATTTGTGAAAGAATTGTCACCAATTTACTAAAGTCAACCGTTATTACCCCAAGTATTTTTTCTCCATAAAAACGATATACAATCAGCTTAAATATAAAACAAACGTTTCTTCTTCCAACGTCACCAATACGTTTCAGTGACTTAACAGTTTATTTTTTTCAATCCACGTCCGCTCCCAATGTAGAGCATATACAGTAGAACCTCGATTATATGTTTTTCCGTAGACCGTAATAAATAAACGAATAATGCGGGAAACCGATAATGAGGGAAATCTTCAAATAATACCAAAAAAATATTTAATTTAAAAAAACTTATTTATTTATCCAACTAAATGCGATGTAAAATTATTTGAGCAAAAAGAAATATTCTACAAAACGGTCAATCGGAATAATAATTGGGACGGGACGATAATATTTAGATGATAGATCAAGGAAATCAGTAAATCGGGGAATGATAAACGTGGAATTATTAAATATTGTTATGACGAATACGACGGTCTTGGTCGAATAAAAAATAAACGATCCATCCAAAAATCGAAGATAGTGAGAACGGTAGATCGGGGTTCCAATGAAAAAACGCAAAACGAAATGCGATGCAAAACTATTTATGAAAAATATTCAACGAAAACGGTCAATCGGGATAATATTCGTGACGGGACCAAAATATTTAAACGATAGATCGAGGAAAACGGTAAATCGGAGAACGATTAATGCGGGATTCTTTTACATTGTTCTTATGGGTGTTAGGCCGGGACTATGAAAAATAAACGATCCATGCGGGAAAACGAACAATGCGAGAACGGTAGATCGGGGTTACACTGTACCCTTCTAATAGAAGTATCTCAACAGTTTTTTTTCTGCAAAAACCGGTTATAACTCAGATGCTCAATGTCTGTTTTTCAAAGAGAGAATAGATAAGAAGGACACGACTAGGACAAGACTAGTGGTTAGACCAGTGTCTGCCAAACCGCGGCACACTACTGTGCCGCAAGAAATCTCAGATGTACCACGGTGGAAGAAGCCTTAAAAATGTTAATTTTAAATAATGCCTATTCATTTAAATGGTCTTCAATTTTAAATAAATTCAACATCTGCAAATTCAAACAAATATTTGTTACGTTCATACATAGTGGCCAATTCGACATATTTTCCACTTTTTTTTTAAAATGTAAATTTCCCCTTTTCAAGCATTTTTATTTGGTGTGCCGCGCTAGTAATTTCATTCTCCAGTGCTCCGTGAAGTAAAAAGTTTAGCAGACACTGGGTTAGATAACCAATCTCGTTACGCCAATTTTTAGTATAGGACGAATGGGAGAGAATTTCAGACATACATCTATGCCATCGGACATACATAAATCGATTAAAACATCAATCTATAAATACTTTCCGTACTGGTATTCAAACCCGTGACCTTCGTGTTACAAGTCAACGATGTGGACACTCGATCACGCAGCCGGCTATAATATATAGCACACCATAATATGTTGGATTCATTTAATATTAAATATTTAAGCATTGTCATAGAAAGGTAAATTCAATTGAAATTAGTTTTTTTCTTAACAATTTAACTATGAAAACTTCACATCTTTACAGTGTAACGTACATTTTAAGTTAAATTATATTTACCTTTTTAATTATCGTTACTAAATGGGAAATAAAATGTCAAAATTTAGGAGTGGTTATGTTTTATAAGTTACTAGCCGCTTCCCGGTAATCGTTACAATGTCACTCAAAGAAAGAAAGTGTTTAATTGTGTTTATTGAAGAGCATGTTTTCTTTTTCTGTCTGTTTGACATTTGCTGCCGATTGTCTATGGTACGACACACAAGCCACCTACTGTAGTTTAATTGTACTACGCCTTTAACTTTCGCGCAAGTTGCATAAACGGTATAGCAGACACACAAACATTGATTTTTATATATAAGACCTAATGTAAGTTAATTTTAATATGCATATAAACTTTGCGTAAGTGCAAGCAAAAAGTGTGTCAAAGTTTTATTGCAATCGGATGAGCGGTGTAGCAACGCATAAAATACGAAAAAACAATCACACCTAATGCACAGAACACATTTGAACGGAATTTCAAAATGTAGACTACACGATTTGACAGATTTGAAATATTCCATTTTTAATAAAAACAATCGAACGTCAAATTTGAATTGTCTGAATGCTGTTTGATCGTCAGTCGACGGTTGACAGTTGAATTGCATGAACGGTAGATATAAAAACATTGATTTTTATACATAAGACCTACTTGTAAGTTCATTTTACTATGCCTATAAGCTTCCCGGAAGTACAAGCAAAAAGTTTTATTGCAATTGGATGAGCGGTGTGGCACCGCATAAAATACGAACAAACAAAGATTCATTTTTATATGTTAGATAAAACTAGGCTACTATAAGTAACTTAAGTTCTTTCCACATTTTCTTTAAACTTCGAAATGTTAAACAATGACTTCGTTAAAGGAACCGTGAGATTTCCGAGCATAACATAAGTCTATCAGACACCCATAAGTAGAGTGAGGTGGCGTGCTCATCTTGGCTTCCAACACACTGACTTCACTGGAAATCATAATTCATATGTTGAACGCGCACAACACCGAACGTAGTCAGTATTAAGAGAAACTTATAAAGGAAGGGGTCGAAACAATATTGGGTTAATAATATTTGTGAACAATAATAATGATATCGACTGTGGAAAGGAAAAAAAACGTAACCCACACATACCAAATTTTACAGGAGGCGCAAAAAACGTGTTTTGATGAATTTGGGCCATATGCAAATTATGAAATATACACAACCTTGAAGTGCACGAAGACTTCTAAGCTGGTGTTTAAGTGACATAATCTAATATTAATTAAAGAAATTGTTTAGGAAAAACCTTTTTATCTGTCCTTTTTCATGGTTTCAATTGTCACAAGCTCATCTTTTTCAAACTTAAAAGCTAAATTTAGATGCTAATTCGACATTTGCAGCTTGCATCCATTTGATAGAACGTGTATCAAATATGGATACATTGTGATTATCGAAGAAAACCGGTAAAGGATGTAACTGTGGGTTACATCCTTTTTCTTTTCCATAGTCGATATATAGTGTCAATGTTATAAATTACTTCATGAGATGATTGCTTGGATTGAAGTGGAGAATTCGATAAATAGAACAAAAATAAAATAAAATAGTAGAAATGAAGTTAATTAAACCTTCAAGCGGGGATGTGCTGGAAGGGGCTCGGAGGTGCTCGCGTGAGCCCCTTGTTAAATTTTACTGAGGGTGGAGAAAACAATACTCTCAGATCAAATTAGTATATAACTTCAATTTCTGATTTATAAATTATCTACGACAGTTTCGATGGATTCGGCGGTAACTTTGTGGAAGTTCATTTTAATATAAAATAAAAATAACTTAGATTATTCCACGTATTGTGTTATAAAATGTGACACGTGTTTCGCCTCTTTCAGAGGCATCCTCAGAAAACTACTTTCGTAAATGTTTGCTTAAGTACGAACTTAAGTACTTAAGCATTATAATACATCAGAATAGTAAAATAAAAATCATTCGTACTTAAGCAAGCATTTGCGAAAGTAGTTGTCTGAGGATGCCTCTGAAAGAGGCGAAACATGTGTCACATTTTGTAACACAATACGTGGAATAATCTAAGTTATTTTTATTTTATATTAAAATGAACTTCCACAAAGTTACCGCCGAATCCATCGAAACTGTCGTACATAATTTATAAATCAGAAATTGAAGTTATATACTAATTTGATCTGAGAGTAGTTATTTTTATTTTATATTATCTACGACAGCTTCAATATAAGTACACAGTAGTAACTTTTTAACCATTTAGATCAGTGGGGGGCAAACTTTTCGGATTAAGGGCCAAATTCAGGAATTCAAAATGAGCGGCGGGTCGCAAGTAAAATACAATTTTTATATTTACATTATTTATTATCATGAAAAAAAAACAATCTAATGAGAGGAATGGAACTGTTTTACGTCTTTTAACTTTTTTTTTTAAAATTCAGGTGTTAATATTGTATAATTTAAGATTTCGACTGAAGGTGCTTGGTGGAATTTCAATATTAAATTTGAATCATTCAAATTATGTACACTCCCACAGATTTTGTCACTAACGACCCGGGTTTCGCCTTTCGGCATCTTCAGGCGTTCAAGCGCACGGATGAACTTGAACTGACCGGTTCAAGTTCAAGTTCAACTAACTGTCAGTTCAAGTTCATCCGTGCGCTTGAACGCCTGAAGATGCCGAAAGGCGAAACCCGGGTCGTTAGTGACAAAATCTGTGGGAGTGTACATAATTTGAATGATTCAAACTAAATATTGTAATTGATATTCTTAAAACTGCTTGTAAATGTTCATCGGTGATGGTGATTCACGATTGAAAATGTTTGTTCAAATACATAGGTTGATCCAAAAATAACGATTATTATATTTATTTTCAATCTTTTTTTAAAAAGTCGATAAAAGATAAATACTTGAATCTTTTTCATTCAATTCAATTATGATATCGTGATAAGTCCCTCTTAGTAATTCAACTGTTTTTGTTATCTTTTTCTATGGATTCGGCGGTAGCTTTGTGAATGTTTATTTTTAATATAACATTAAATATGATGACGTTGTTACACCACTTGTTGTGGATACAAAATTACGACATTATTGTTGTTGCATTGCATCGTGAAATTGACTTCTTTCTGATGATTCTCCTTAAAGGGGTGTATCACGTTTCACAATTTTTAACACAACATGTAGAGTAATACAATTTGTTTTTTATCGTTCATTTAATAATATTACGCATTGAGGCAGGTCCATCGGATGTAATCAATATATTAATTGACTTTGAAACGAAATAACATAATATGTAATAAAATAAATGTTAAAGTAATCTCTGCTCTCAATTGTATAATGTTTTATAAATATATACATAACATAGTTGGTAGCATCTCGTTTTAATTTAAACTATAGCAGTATCAAATATATTCGTTTTTTAGTGTATGATTAAAGTAATATATATACAGTGGAACCCCCAATTACACTACCCCGAATTACGCGCCGGCTTTAAATATTCGCCGCAAATTTCCCAATTGCACTGTCGCATTAATGCCATTGTCGTTGCTACGAGACGGTCGTCTGTGCGGCGAATATAGTCAAATGTTGGCTAGCTTCTGTGTACTCAACACGTGCCAGGCTATACACGTATAGTCGGGCGACTGTCTATGTGTTGGATTTTGGCGCTCTTTGCATTTTATCACTTAGTAACTAAATATTTCATCCATATTTTTTTTGTCGCAAAACTAAGGGAAATTTTAATTTTATTTTTTTTCGGAAAAAACTAAATCCCTAATTTTGTTTCATATTCACTCTATTAATTACACTACCCCGAATTACACTGTCCCGACTTTAGTGTAATTGAAAGTTTTACTGTGTTTGTTGTGAAAATAAAATGAAAGGGTAAAAAAAGATAATTTAGTCGCTTTACTCACTACATGTCCTCATGATCAGATATGTAGATACTGAGTAGCGATTATGCCTTTAGTTTCCTATAGATAAGGCAGTCAACCATTACAAACTGCCATAAATAAGGAAAATAAATGACGACAACGTAAACATACTATTTAGTTCCAAAATAATTATTTAAACTAGTTGATAGCCATTTCTTCTACAGGCAGTCGTCAGAACTGTTGTTTTTAGTTATATATACTAACTTAAAAGAAACAGGTACTGTATCGGTAATCGAAGCCAGTATATTTCGTTGAACTATATTAGGTTCAAACATTCGGCCAAAATAATTATCAATTAATCCATGTTGCTTTTATAGAACTGAATACTTTGATACTCAAATATTTTTTTTATTTATCGATGCGCCTTCAAAGCATTTCTTTAGTTGGCGATAGTTGTCATTTTATGCAAGGGGGTGTATCTATGCTCTATGGAGATGACGTTGGGATGGGGGTGAAGAACAGTAGCACGCCACTGAGCATTTCATATGATTACGTTAGCAGCTGATTGCACCCGTTATTTGATTAACATTGCATGTTTAGAGAGGTAGTAGGCAGTAGTGCATAGTTAACTGCCCGGTTCCCAAACTAGAGATGCGACATTTATGAACAAAAAAAAACCATCGATACTCGTTATCTGTGTACATACCAGTAGATCTACAGAGCCGGGTTCGTGATGCAATGGTCAACGTCGTTGGCTACCACGACAGATCTCGTGGGTTCGAGTCCCAGTACGAACAGCATTTGTTCAACAACAATTCGTTCGGGTTTTTGTGATGTCTAAAATATTCACTCCCACCCTTCCAGTCCGGGAGTGTCGAGAGCGATTATTTATACACTAGTCCAGTTTTAAGCCTATCCTTCTATACTTACTATTCTCTTAAAAAAAGAGAGAATGAGCAAACTGAATAACAAACAGTTCTTAAAGAAAAATTGTCTGTTGAGATACCTTCATTAAGAGGCCATATTCTCTACATTGTGAATAGATATAGATAAAAAAAAATCATTTATGAAAGACGACATTTGGTACTATGGACGGTTGCTAGATCGAAGCAGGGCCTGCCCGTGGATTTTTGCACTTGTGTGCGAGGCGCTTTCAGTCGAAGTTCGGCGCCAACCAAAGGCCAAAAAACCAAAAGGCGCCTCAATTTGCGCCCCACTGATCATTCTTAGAGCCGGCGCCTGTGTGCGCCGCACACTTCGCACACGCTTAGGGCCGGCCTTGGATCGAAGCCACAGTTTAAATCGATGAATAAATTGACGTTCTATTTTAGTCAAACATACTTAGCCTGCAGCTTACAGGTTCCTTGCGGCCTGTTCAGCTTCTATGTACGGCCCAAAACAATCATATTCATTAAATGATTCTACAAACATCTGGTATTGATTGAAAACATTACGTAAACGAATGAATATTTTGTGAAAGACGTGTTGTACTTTTGTTTTTTGTTTCCGTACAGTGCTTTGGACACGTATATGAAAATATTTACATAAACTTATCATCTATGTATTTTTTTTTCATATATACAAAATAAAATAATAAGAAATGTGTTTTATTTTGACATCATTATATGCGGCCCACGTAGCGCAGCAAAAATCGGTACGCGGCCCAGAGGAAAAAATCGTTGAGTCATAGCTGGTATTTTTAAAAATAGTTTCTAGTTCTTTCGATGGATTCGGCGGTAACTTTGTGTAAGTTCATTTTAATGTAAAATAAAATAACTTAGATTATTCCACGTATTGTGTTACAAACTGTGACACATGTTTCGCCTCTTTCAGAGGCATCCTCAGACAACTACTTTCGCAAATACTTGCTTAAGTACGAATGATTTTTATTTTACTATTCTGATATATTATAATAAAAATCAAATAAAAATGGGAGTCAAGGAGGGGATGATAGAAAAACAAACAAACGATAATGGTAATACAAATGACATTTACATTAAGAAATGATTACCTAATTAGAATTACTTAGAGCATATATATGCTTACAGACAGACACTCCTGTATTGAGTTTAAAGCAGAGCTGTGGAGTCGGAGTCGGAGTTGCGGAGTCGCGGTATATAGGCCGGAGTCGGAGTAGTGAAAAATAAGTGGCTCGATTTTTTTTGAAAAATATATTTAATGATGTGCATTTAAACAAAATAGCCAAAAGTGTTAACATTTCATGATTGGCTGACCAAAGATGATCTGATGGTATACATATATATATAAGTTAAAATTAAATTATTGAAAAAATTCCTCGGAGTCGGAGTCGTTAATTATTTTAAAGCTGGATTCGGAGTCAGAGTCGTCTTTTTTCACGCGACTCCACAGCCCTGGCTTAAAGTACTTCCATACTCATTTACAGAAAAATGGCGCCGACGTACATGTGACGTCCATACTCATGTAAAGGTTAACTGTTGTAATACATGACAATAATACAAACGTAAAAAAAACAGGGTAGTGAATACTGTCGGGTTTATAAACAAGCAGCAAGTGAACGATTCCCTCTCTATGCAGTCCTCGCACCTACCTACCAGGGGCTGGTTAAACGAATTTCTATCATTTCGGATCACAGCGTCGAGGTTGTCGCAGAATTCATCGATTATACATTTCATACGTGACGAGGATAAAGGAATACACTAATGACGTTTGGATTGTATCCGATAAACATTCTGATATTTGACGCAAACAAACACCATACTGTGACAAATCCTTGAACGAAACCACTACAAAACAACGCAGTTTATACAGTAAAATTACCCACCATTCAAATCTGCAGGCACTCCCATGGGTTAATTCTTTTCGCCAGCAATGGCTTTAAACTTAGTGATACATTTATTTCTTATATAAACACGATACATCCATTTGATGAGGCGTCAGTTCAATCCAACCTGAACCTCAGACATTAAACATTAAAATAAAACAAAAATAATTGTAATATTCATTTTTTTATGTTCGGAATATTGTGTCCGGAGTTTTCTATATGCGAAAGTTTTTATGTACGTAATAATCTTGTTTGGATGATTAGGTGTACTGATAAGTCGTGTACGGGGTAATTTTTACGGATATTTCGTAGTCGGTGCTAGATTCTTGAAAGAATAAGTTTGTCGGGGAAAAAATACGAAACGATAGATCAGGGCTCTACTTAAGCTCATTAAAGTAAGTTCATCCGTGCACTTGAACGCCTGAAGATGCCGAAAGGCGAAACCCGGGTCGTAAGTGACAAAACTTGTGTGAATGCACATAATTTGAACGATTCAAATTTGATTAAAATGACGTTTGTTGAAATAGCATAACTTTGCCTTTTTTTTCATCAGTTTTCATTTCCTTTTACATTGTGATTATGTTTTGCAGATCTATTTCGAAATGTGTACTTTTATGTGTGAAGAGTTACGAATTATCCTGTCTGTACATTTATTTCTTATATAAACACGATACATTAATTTACTAAGCGTCAAGTCAAGTTCATCCGTGCACTTGAACGCCTAAGATGCCGAAAGGCGAAACCCGGGTCGTTAGTGGCGGAACTTGTGTGAATGTACATAATATGAAAGATTCAAATTTATATAGTCTCAAAAAAATTCACTAAACCTCTTTTTTTTTTAAAACGTTAAAAGGATATAAACACGGTTTTTAAAAAAGTCTAACGGTTGAATAATTCAACTCGTTACGTTGTGTTTTTAGGATCGCATAGACAGTCGCCCGGCTATACGTGTATAGCCTGGCACGTGTTGAATACACAGACGCTAGCCAACATTTAACTGTATGCGCCGCACAGACGAGTGTCTCGTAGCAACGACAATGGAATGCGACAGTGCAATTGGAGGACTAACGGCGAATATTTCAAGCCAGCGCGTAATTCGGGGTAGTGTAATTGGGGGTTCCACTGTCTTAAGTTTAAAAATTTACAGATCGATAGAACATGAAGTTTTGTTTCGTGGCTGGATCTGACTGGTGCTCATCTGAGAGCTTCAAAAACAAAGGCGGCAGTTTTTATAATCATAAAATTCTGGCAAATTGATTGATTTTTATTTTGTTGTTTTTCATATGTAAAACGTCTGTTAAATATTTATATTATTGTTGTCTTGCTATTTTAATACAATTAAAACTTTGTTATTAGACTGCCGTTTCTGCTACGCACGACTATTGCCATTTCTGACATAAACACAATTTTAATTGTTGTTTGTTAACAAAATTGTTAACAAAAATGTACTACAGCCTTATTTTTTTAAAAACTTAAAATTAACAACTCAATTTCGATAAAGCATGGAGAATGCCGTCTTTGTTTCCAAAGTATTTAAGTTGATGTTAGTTCTTCAAAAGTGAAAAATAAGATATGGCTATCCATGATCCACATTCAACTCAATGCGGACTGTCTGGAACAAACAGATGTACTCGATTAAAACCAAATGCCACTTATTCAACGCTTGTATTCTGCCGGTACTGCTTTACGGTTGCGAATCATGTCTTCTAACGAAGACTACCGAATACTGAGCAAAGAAGAAAAACCGTATACTGAGCATCGAGAACAGATGCTTGCGTCGGATAATGGGGGTGAGGTGGTTTGATTCTGTGAGGAATTCAGAGATAAGGGAGCGTACAAGACAGTCACGTCAGTGATTATGGAGAGACGTTGGAACTGGCTGAGTCACGTGCTGCGAATGCCTCCGGAAAGCCTCAATCTTGCCTGCCTCTTCTTTCGAACGGTGGGATTCCGGCGTCCCGGACGTCCGTCGGGTACTATCCATAGGATGAACTCGGCGGAACTGAGGGATGCTGGCATGTCATGGGAGGAAGCAAAGCAAGAGCGGGAGACAGGGAAACATGGAGGTGCCGCGTGGCGGCCATATTCTCTACATAAGGAGCGAATATGGCCAAATAAAAAGATCTATGATTAATTTACATAAATTGATATAGACCGTTGCGACTTCAATCGAACAGCTAATACAGTGTTGTTTTCACTTTCAGCAGACTAAAAGCAGACGAATGAATGTGTTTTTTATTAAATTTAATTTTGTTTTCAATTTTTTTTCCTTATTCCCTAAAAAAAGTGTTTTCTACTCTTCTGAAAACATGTTACTAACGAACTATTATCTTTCAATGACAGCAATGGAAAATTTTCCAAGTTATTTTCATAACTGCGGGATGTGGAAAATTTACCGCTGAAGACATACAATTATTTTTCTGAGAAAAATGAAATAAAAATCTCCAAGAAATGTTTACAAGACGAAATTCTGATAACTCACCGCCTTTATTATTTAACCTTGACTACACAAACAACAAAAAAAAGGGTGCGTGTACTTAATTATGTACGCTTGTCTGAAGTTATACTTCTTTGACATCATTAACAAACAATTTTTAATTGCGTGAAAATAATTAATTAAATTAAAATAATAAAAGGACTGGAGACGGATAGTCAACACTGTCAATAAAGCTTAGCTTAAATTTGAAAAAATAAATAAATAAATATATATTTTCTTACATTAAGTGAAAATTTATGTGCTTTTGGTGGCCGTTTTTATCCCCGCGGCTGATGTCTAACTGAAGTCTGTACCCTTCTTACCCAAGTATGAGTGAAAGCAACGATATTCAGGTAGAAAAAGGATCAATAGTGGAATCAATAGACAACGGTGTTTACTGTGACCATATGGTCACGCTCATCCTTGGAAGGTTAATCACAATGCATGCAACTTGATACTTTTTCTATTAAAAGGATGTTAGCTAAAATACCGAATTAGTTTCTAAATTAAGCTGTTATCTTTGCAAAAAAGAAGACCCAGTGAAAATTGGGACCAGGAAAAAAGACTTTTTTGTCAATTTATTAAATTAATATTAGGCTAAGTCAATAAAAAACCAGTTTATCAGTCACTGTGCACTTCAAGGTTTTTATATATTTAATAATTTGCCTTTGGTCCAAATCATCAAAAAAAGTTTCCTGTGTCTCCGTAAAATTTGTGATGTGTGGGCTACTTCCTTTTTCTTTTCCACAGTCGATATGGTTTAAAATTATTGTGCAGTATATTATATGAGCAGTTTAGTAATACGTGAGGTTTGCAGTGTTGGTCGCACGACTATTCTTTTCAAATGGGTGTCTATAAAAATTAAGCACGTATGCCTTTAAGATTGGTCTGTTCGCGAATGACACACAATCATGTCTATACAGCCATTAAATGATATTCGGAGTGAAGCGGTCCGAAAACATGTAGCTAAGTGAGGACTGTATTATTGTGGTGATTTGGTTAAAGTGTTCACTCAAAACGTCTGAAGGTCCATGGAAAAGCATTTGAATCAATGGCTGCCACAGACAAGAAATCTCGTAACTAATCAAATTAATAATTGCAAATTATAACCAGCGTGCTAAGTAACAATGTATTTTTTTCTACGGCAGCTAAAGGGCAAATATGTTCATTTCCCAATATTAAAGCAGCATATTATGTCCATACAGTCTTATAGTACAAAATAATTTACTCTGATAAACATATATGTAAATCAAATTTACCAATAATTTATAAATGAGAGGTATTACGAAATTATATAGTAAATATACAGATTTATTTTAGGAAATTGGTGACCCGGCATTTTGCTATCTGCGACTAGGCATTCCAACTATTCGTCATTATCAACTATTCGAATATCGAATAGTAAAACTGAAACTATCCGGATGTATTCGGATATCCGGATAGTTTTTAGTATATTCATACATTATGTATTTTTACTAAAATATTACATGTAATAGTGCCTACATTAAAAACGAGCTCATCTATATATATAAAACAAAGTGGGGTTATTTACACTACGTATATCTCGAGAATTGCTGCATGGATTTCAATGATCTTTGATTTATTAAATTTGTATCCACCTAGAATAGCAGAATAAGCATTAAAACATCGGAAACATATCACGGGAAAGAAATTATAAAGAAAATAATATTTTCATATAGAACAAGATTTTCAAATGACGAACAGCAGAACGATAAAATGTCGTATGTTGGTTTCAGAAAAATCCACCAGATCGCACTGTTTTCTATATTTGTTTGTTTTTGCTTCTTTTGGATACGATTGACTTATAAATAATTTTAAATTTAGAATATGGATTAGAATAAAAGAAATCGATGATATGAAATGAAAACGAAAGAAAATCGGAAATTGAAATAAGCTAATGTTTATAATTAGGTATGATAAATTTTTGACAACAATATTTTGCACGAACGTTGCTTTACTCTGAGATGACACGTTATTACACTTGGAACGCTATATCGAAGAAATTTTAACGTCAAAAGCAAAGCGATGCGGTTCCTGATCACCCGAATGACTATTGATGCTCTTGGTCGCATTTACACAGTTCATCCGAAAAATGACGAATGCTTCTTTCTACTTGCATGTCAACAGCTCAATTTTCTTGAAAATGATACTTATTGGGACATGACAATCGCTGAAGAAATTGTCTCTGAATCTCCAAGTCAGATACGCACATTATTTTCTATCGTTATTTTGACATGCTTCACATACAAGGATGACATGTCGGGAGACATTTTACATCGAATTCGTGTCAGTTCGGGAAATCCGATCTCGAGGTGAATGAAGAGATAAATAACCAGGCTTTGATTTAGATCGAAGACATGTGTTACCTCATGTGAGGCATTTTGTTAGTCAAGTTAAGAATGCCAACGCCACATCGTGGGACTGGGAAGATATTCCTCATGTCATTGATTATGGCGACTGTTCGTGCGAGATCCGAAATTGCTGTAGCAGTTTCGTCTTCTGGAATAACGGCCACGTTGATAGAAGGATGGCGAACGGCTCATTCAGTGCTGAAATATCCGTTAAACCTTTAAACGACTGAAAAACTGACATGCAAGATTGCGAAACACTCAGCAATGACCAAAGTTTTGGTAGCAATTAAAATCATCACCTGGGATTTATGCACATTGACGCACAGACGCGCATTGGAAGCACTCAATCGAATATCTGTGCAATGACTTAAGATGTTTTGAAGGGGCAATAATTTAAATATCTGGCGATTTCCGCCAAACACTACCAGTCATTCCTAGGTCGACCGCTGCCGATGAAATAAACGCTTGCCTCAAAACATTGACTCTGTGGCGCTATGTGAAGAAACTTCAGCTAACGATAAACATTCGAGTTGCATTTTTAAACGATCCATCTGCCGAAGATTTCTCCAAGCAATTGCTGACCATCGTCGGTAACGGCCGTGTTCCTGTTGACGAATCGAACGGATTGATTTCGATTCCGCCGAATTTTTGCAATTTCGTCTCAACGAAGGACGCCTTCATCAACAAAATGTTCCCAAACATCTAATCACAAAAATCACAATTGGTCGAGTGAACGAGCAATTCTTGGGGCTAAGAAAAAAGATATGGATCATTTAAACTTCAAAAATCAAATCGTTGATCTACTGCATTCCATTAAATCTATCGACTGTGCCACGTGAATTACATCATTTCAATGTAATTTAAATACTTTTCATTTTGAATTTTGAACATTTATTGAACTTAATTCATTTTGAGTATTCATTCAAACTGAATTTAATTCATCCAATAAATTAACACAACATTTATTGATTCTAAGGCGGTACGAAGTTCGTCGGGCCAGCTAGTTTGTAATAAAAGTCATTTATTTAAATTTAAAAAATGCAATTTTAAAAATAATGATTCATATTTTAAATATGTTTTTAACTTAGTTTTTAATTTTTCCTGCCGTTGAAAATACTCGTTTAGTAGCAGTTGACGTTGGTTTTATTGTTAGAAGTGTTTTAAACAACACGTCTAACTTTTCTGTTATTTTTTTAATTGATACAAATACATCAAAATATACACATAATACACATACAACACATCAAATAATACACATACAAAATATTTTTAAAACTATGATTAAAAAACATATTTTAATAAACAAGGAATAACCGGCTGTTTTTGTTAGTGGTCTCGATTTCTGAGTTTTTACTTAATAATCGTATAACTCGCACGCAAAAAGATATTGATAACACCAGAGTTGGGTGAAGGCGAAAACACCACTACCTGATGAATTCATAATTATTCTTCAAGTGTGAAGAATTTGTGATGTGATCTTTCGTAGATTTTGTAACATATTTCATTAAAAATGATTACGAATACTATTCGGATATTTGGGGAAATATCCGAATAGGTTGAGAACGGACCGAATATATCCGGATATCGAATATTCGAATATCCGGATTGGAATCCCTAGTCGCAATCCATCATTTGGAAAACGCTGGTATACACGATTTACGTTTTATAATTTGGTGGCGAACACCAAAATGGGAAAATAATATGCATGTGGATTCATTCGGTGAACGGATTCTACCGAACATTACTTTTCCGAACACGAAAACTCCGAACAGGAATAGTCCGAACACGAACTCTTCGGCCAAGAATAGTCCGAACATAGATTCTTTCGGACTCGGAATCTTCCGCACACATAACTTTCCGGATATAGAATACTTCGCACACCGAATACTCCGAACATTTAAATATTTTTAATAGAAAAATCATTGTTTTATTGTAATGTGGAATGTTTTATGGCAATTATGCCAAATATTTTTCAGAATGAAAACAAGAAACGTTTTTAATTTTCATGTATATAAGCAGTTTATAATTTTATTCGTATTTTGGCTTATTAATTTTGAAAATTGTGTTGTATTATAATTGGGCTGATATTTTTTTGATTATATTGAAAGGAAATGCCATGCATATAAACATTTAAAAATGCAAATTGACATCCACAGTACTTTAAACATAATTTTATTATCTTTTTGAAACAAATATTTTATTTTACTTTCACTTGAAAATATTATGTGTTTGTAATTTTTTTATTGCAATGAGTTTAATAATTAATTTTAACAATTATTATTATTGAAAGAAATGAAAGTATAGTTGAAGTTATTCTTAGATCTGTTTATTACTCTGTTTTTTGATGATTAATTTTGTCATGGTTCTTTTACTTTATATTAAAGAAGACACTGATTTTTTATTTAGTGTTTGTGTGTATATGAAGATGTTTTGACAAACTAGCAAAATTCTCTGGCAAATAAGAGTCAAGCTTCATTATTAATTTAAAATCAATTAGCTTTTGAATTATACATTCACAGTAACGTCTTTATTAATTATATATATATTAAATATTGAAACATGAAAGAATTCACAGTTTACATATGTTCGTAAAAATAAGAATAAGTTAGAACTGTGACTTTTTATTTTAATTTGCAATATTTCTTTGTGGATCAATGTTATACAATGACAAATATAGTTATTATAGTTTAAAGATTGATTTTTTGTGATAACTTTTATTAACTTAATACAGCATCAAAAAAAATATTTGGTGTAATTTGGTGGCTTGTATTCAATATGAGTTTTTATTTCAGAACTGACAACTCAATTAAAGTCAGTTAATGTTATTGCTGAGAGTTTTAATACATGTTCTGTGGTCTTTGTTTACGAAAAATAATAATATTTTTATTTTACAATCATTTCGTGCAAAAATATTGTAGATCTGGTAATTACTACCGACCCTTCTTACACCTGTCATCGGATTAGTACCTGAAGGGGGAGAGCTAGCCTATTAGGCACGTATGATTCACTCCAAATAACTAATGCGTGAAGACTTAATAGATTTCGATCTGTTCCAAAAATGGAGCGCCGAAAGAGTGGTGAACAAAATCATCGTAAATGCATTCTGGCGGACCGTCTCGCATCCACCCTCTGTAATTGTATGGGGATGCATGACGTACAATGGGGTAAGTAATTTCGTGATCGTCAATAAAATGATGGACAGCATAAAATATAAATCGGTAATTATTGACGAAATGTTACCGATTTTTGAGGAGATGACGGGGGTGTTCAGTGATCCGATATTTCAGCACGATTCCGCGCCGTGTCACAGAGCGAAAATTGCGAGTCCAATTCATATTTCTCTAAATATTTTTTGATACAAATAAATTAACTCAATCATTAGGCTTCAGATTACAAAGAAACAATTGGAATTACATCACTTCATCACAGATAATTAAAGTAGTTTAATATGTGTAAGACAATGAAATTAATATTTAACTAAATTCATATATTGCCTTTTTATATTAGAATGAACCATTTTTTTACAATACTATTTTGATTTTATTACGACTTATAACATCAATATATATACTAAAAAAAAAATCAATAGCTTCATGTTATTGCAAAGTGCACTGATTTCTATTGAATCATCTAAAAACAAAGTAATAAACAGATCTAAGAATAACCTCAACTATACTTTCATTTCTTTCAATAATAATAATTAGCTGTAAGCCCGTTGACCTCAACGGGGGGATTTTTGTTGCATTTTTAAATAGTCAGAAAATTACAAACCTATTTATTGAATAAGCCAGAAATAAATCTAAAAAACAAAATAAATATATCTCGGGGCATATATCGACAGCCCTGCCCTGCAATATTTCAGGGATATCGCGGATAATTATGCAATCATGCATGTTTGAGGGGACCGTCTTTCTTGACGTCATCGAAAACGGAACCGACAGACGGAAAAACTAACATTATCGACTATTAATATGTTAAAATTAATTATTAAACTCATTGCAATAAAAAAATTACAAACACATAATATTGCATTTGTCAAGTGAATGTAAAATAAAATATGTGTTTCAAAAAGATAATAAAATTATGTTTAAAGTACTGTGGATGTCAATTTGCATTTTTAAATTTTTATATGCATGGTATTTCCTTTCAATATAATCAAAAAAATATCAGCCCAATTATAATACAACACAATTTTCAAAATTAATAATCCAAAATACGAATAAAATTATAAACCACTTATATACATGAAAATTAAATACGTTTCTTGTTTTCATTCTGAAAAATATTTGGCATAATTGCCATAAAACATTCCACATTACAATAAAACAATGATTTTTCTATTTAAAATATTTAAATGTTCGGAGTATTCGGTGTGCGAAGTATTCTATATCCGGAAGGTTCTGTGTGCGGAAGATTCCGAGTCCGAAAGAATCGATGTTCGGAGTATTCTTGGACGGAGAGTTCGTGTTCGGACTATTCCTGTTCGAAGTGTTCGTGTTCGGAAAAGTAATGTTCGGTAAAATCACCGAACCATTCATTCATACGAGGTAAAATCACTCAATTGTCGCCTGTGTGGTCGAGTTGTCAACGTCGTTGGCTTCGGCTACGGAGGTCACGGGTTCGAATCCCAGTACGGACAGTTTTATAAATTGATTTTTCAATCGATTTATTAATTTCTCTCCGACGGCATGGATGTATGTGATGTCTTGAATTCCCTCCTCCCACCCATCCTATCCTATGAACGGAGCATACACCCGCGATTAGCTAACCACTAGTCCTGTCCTATCCCTTTCCTTCTATTCCTACTCTCTTTGGAAAAAGAGAGGTTGAGCAACTGAGTAACAAGCAGTCCTCGTAGTAACACTTCTGTTGAGATAAACTCCATTAGGATTCCATATGCTCCACATTGGGAGCGGACATGGTAAAAAAAAACACTAAATATTCCTAGATATACATAAGACTATGCCTGGCGAGTGGTGAGGGGTTAACACATTCGTATTTGAATTTCAGCATTAGCTAATGATGATAAGCATGTAAATAAGCTAATTAACTATTTGAATAATTCATCTGGTCATTCGGTGCGTCGGAGCATCATAATATTACATTATTACACTGAGAATTTCAACCTAAAACATGATTACACGCCACCACAGTATCCCATTAAATGTGTAGCCAATACGAAGCCATAGAATAATAATTCGTATTGAACTCTAATAAATTTGCGCTTAGACCAGCAATCCCGTCTGATAATAGATTCACGAAACGGGCACGCCGACAATTCATCCCCGATCCTGAGCTTTAACAGTTTTAGGGGTGGTCGACGAGAGTGGACAACGAACGGCGATGAATTAAGTGATGTATTTAATAATAAAACGTTGGCATATTACATATATCGCATCCTGGATGGGCTAAAAGGCGAAACCAGAGACGCTAATGACAATGCAAAATGTACAACAAATTAGGTTATCAAATTAGGTTATCACTTTCACAGTCAAATACTTGGTGGAAAGGCATTATATTAATAAAAACACAATATTCCTTTGTACTTTATTCGATTTTATTTAATAGGTCAGGACCGGTTTCGGTCATTGCGAACATTGTCAACTGATAAAAAATATAATTTAACAATGCAAAATAAATTTAAATGAAAAGGTTTAAACAACAATTGACATTGAATAGAAATTACCAATTACATTATAAGTGATTCTAAAATAACAAAATTTAAATGTTTAACACATGTAATTACTAATTATTGTAATTACTTTCAGCCACCATTTGAAATTTATTAATCTTGGATGACTTTTCAATTATATGTTAGATGTGTTAAACATTTTAATTTTGTGTTATTTTAGAACCACTACAAAGTACAAAGAAATTAAGAACAAAGGAATATTGTGTTTTTATTAAAATTAGGTTATAACGCAATAAGATTCTTGAATTTCAATTCTTGTCTGGAACTTATCAGTTGGAAGAACTTACCTTTACATATATAAAGGCAGACAGTTTGTCTCAGTTTATTACAACTTAAAATATTTTTTTCTCATATCAGTTTAAATCTATCTGCAGTTTGATATAATAATTATTTATGAAACTTAAAATATCAAGAATAGATCTGGTTTATCCTAAATGCTCAATTTTAAAATTTTCTACTTCCCTAATAAAACAAATCCCTAATTTTGAATGAGATTTATTCCCCAATTACACTACCCCGAATTACACTGTCCCGACTTAAGTGTAAATGGTGGTTTTACTGTAATTATTTTCAAATTGAGTTTGACATTTTTTTTTAAATTTCACTGCATCACTGCCCTGCGGAAAATATGTTTTCAAAAGACACAATTACATTACGTTGAAGATTGAATTTATACAATATAATGTACGGAAACTGGATTTTTTCATCACATTTTCCATTGTGTGTATAGTGTTAAATAAAGAAAAAAAATATTCACATTCCGCATATACATTTGCAAAAGCAAATCAAAATAATTATTGTCACTATAAACCAAAATAATACTGAAAAAGCTTTAATATTAAAAGAAAAGGGCATATAAGCGCGTTTATATGTTAATTTCTACGATTTCTATAATTTTAGTTAAGGGTATTTATTCTAAGGGTATAAGGCGTATTCTAGTCTAGAAATTTGAAAAAATCGATTCTTCCTTTTTTATATTTTTCTATGCTTTAGACATTTGAGACTATGTCCTCAAAGAGATTTCTCAAAATTTTAATTATTTACTGAGTGACAACGATTTTGGTGACGCAGCAACTAAGCTGGTCCGACCGAAAGAAATCAAAACGCAAAATTTTAAACGCGTTTTTCTCGAAACTATATTTTTTTCTTCTTCAAACGGCTGCCTTTTTATGATTTTTTTTTGTTTTGATTTTTCCGAGGTAAGTGCTATAGCGACATTTTTATTAATTAAGAAAACATTAGATTTTTTTTTCAAATGATCAAAAGGGTTGGAATCATGTACGCCAGAACACCACCTTTTTTTGTACCCCTCCCTTTACCAGCCGATAACTTTTCGAGTTTTGAATTTATTTATTTTTAAAAAAAGTTATGTATTATTAAAACATAAATAAACGAACATTAAAAAATGGATGCTAAAAATTGTCTTTTGTTTATTTTTTACAGAGCTCGAAAAAACACCCAAAATTCGTGCCTCCAGACTAGAATACCCCCTTAAGCAACACAAATATTTTCACCTGGAATAGGTACAACACGTGATTTTCATAATAATCAATAATAATCTATATATTAATACTCGATAATGTCCGTCCGTCTGAATGATTGTCCGCGATTTTCCCTCCCCCTCCTCCGCCCCAGCCCCGCTGTCACCATTTTTTTATTCATACCAAATACATACTTTTTTCGTTTGTATATGGTCGCGATTTCGCCTTTTCGATGACGTCAAGAAAGACGGTCCTCCTCCCCCCCCCAATCCTGCCCCGCTGTCACAATTAATTATTTTTTTTATTCATACTAAAGACATATTTTCCAAATACACTGTTTATTATTTGACGAAACAAATCAAATAGCTGAAAAAATTTCATACAAAAAAACGCCGCGACCGTGGATCGAACACAGAACTCTGGATTACCAGTCGAGCTCTCTATCAACTGAGCTAACGTCATAAATATCAAGGCGATAAAAATAGTGTATTTAAAATAAAAATTTGAAAATGGAACGATATTTGCGATTCCTACTGACTTCGATTGTTTGTATAAAAGATTCAAAAATGGAATATTGTCAAATAATGAATGACAAGGTAAATTTATGCTCAAATAGTAATATAAATAAAGTAAGCGAAATAGTTTGATAGATTGGGGTCAACGAGATTAAAATACGGCAAAGTGAGCCAAGTTAGGATGATGGGAAAAAGTGAACTGAACCCACCCTTTTTATTGCATAATTTCAATCATTTTTTCTCTAAAATACATTGTTTATGCTTTCGATGGATTCGTCGGTAACTTTTTGGAAGTTCATTTGAATATAAAATAAAAAATAACTTAGATTATTCCACGTATTGTGCTACAAACTGTGACACGTGTTTCGCCTCTTTCAGAGGCATCCTCAGACAGACTTACTTTTACTTACTGAAAGTAAGTCTGTCTGAGGATGTCCTGAGCGTTTTTTTTTGGTTTATAACATTTTTTTTTTTTGAAAACTTTCTTTTTAAATCACATTACATCTTGATCGTATGAAAATAAATGCTATCAAAATAACAAAATCCGATTGACTAGCCAAGTAAGTTTTTCAAAAAATAAATATAAGACGCAATTATTTCAAGATTTGTTTTTAATCTAGATACATACGTGGTATAGTTAGTTGTTGGCGAAAGCATAGTTTCAGTATGATTAGTAAAATAACATCAGTAAAAATCATTATATATATTCTAAAAAACAAGTTCTATTTGGAGAATAAGTCAAAATTTTGATAATTTTGTTTTGATAAAATGTCCAATTAATTTATAATATTTTGCATGTGAAAATTGCATTTTTTATATAAATATAATTTAATTCTTTGCCCATTTATTTTCCGACTTTTTTCTCACATTCCATTGAAGTGAAAAAAAAGTTCAATAGATATTAAATTATTCTAAAAATTAGAATATTAGATTATTCTAAAAATTCCAAAATCTATATATTAATAGTCGATAAAATAATCACTTTTCACAAATCACAATTAACAATTCACAATTCACAAATGTGTGCGTACTGATGTCCTCGGGTCTTATTCTTTTTCTACGAAATATTTTTGTTAGCATACTTGAAAATTAGTTGAATAAAATATATATACTACGAAAAATGATTGTTAGCAACCTTGAACATTATTCCAAAAATTTAATAATTTACAATTTAAAAACTGCAGGGCTGTCGATATATGCGCCGAGATCGATTTATGCTACTATGAAAAATGATTGTTAGCAAACTTGAACATTATTCCAAAGATATAATAATTTACGAAATTTCTGCTACTTCGAAAAATAGTTGTTAGCAAACATAAACATTATTCCAAAAATTAGGTAATTTACGAGGTCTATTTCTGCTAATAGGAAAAATAATTGTTAGCAAACTTAACATTATTCCAAAAATTAAATAATTTACAATTTAAATACTACAGGGCAGGGCTGTCGATATACGCCCCGATATATTTATTTTATTTTTAGAATCTCTGGCTTATTCAATAAATAGGTTTGTAATTTTCTGACTACTTAAAAATGCAACAAAAATCCCCCCGTTGAGGTCAACGGGCTTACAGCTAGTTAATAACAATTTCATAATAATTAATAATAATAATTTAAAATTGTCCCAATTTTAAATTACTTTTTTCTGCGTATGAAGTGATCGGTTTATTTGAATCACTAGTCTTCAAATAACTTTTTGTTCATTCCAAATGTTGTTAATTGTTTATTTAAACGAGTTATAATTAAAAGATGTTATATTTTTTACCATGGCACACTGGATTCACATAACTATTTGTGTTATTATGGAGGTAAACTGTCACGAGATAGTATTCCAATATTCCCACAGAAATATGATGATAATTGAACGATCATAATTCTACAGAATAAATCTATACATCGCCATTTCGTTGCGTAAATTCTATCTATCCCATATCCATTATATTGTTCTTGGAAACATCGCAAAATAGATATGCACCGTGGAAGATTGTAGACACTCAAATCAGAAATGGTCCGCTGCACTGAGGGAAATGCATCCTGATTTATATGAACTAATTTCCATAGAGGTATCTAAAAGCGCCATTGTTCGAATTGCACATATTAATTAACTATACATAAACACACGATGACAACACTAGGCCGATGAGAAATGTCTATTATGTTTATAAATATAAATTAAGTTATCATTTATTATTCAATCATTAGCAACTGTATGCAAAGCGTTGTAATTATTTTATTTTCTCAACTGATATTAACAGTTATATTATAAATTTTTTCAACAAATAATATATGGCTTATCTAATATGATGACATCTGTAATACGCGTTCGAATCCCAGAGTATAAGCCTTCATGAGTTTAGTATTCAATGGATTTATTGACATTAACTAAAATCAACTGATATTTGCGTCGTTTTATTCATTTCCCGCCCGCCTAGGGTGTATACAATATTTTTTGAAAAAAACCGGGCTTCTAATTTTGATAATTTCCAGACTTATTTTTTAAAGTTTCTCATAAAATGATGATACAAATAAAATAGCAAAATAATGACAATTTTTTTTTTTTTATAATTATAAAAAATGTATCCGCTGAAGACGCAAAACTGATCTTTTACTTAGCAACCTTACTTCCTGGAATAGAAAATACTCTTTCGCTGGGTAGGTCGTAAACTCGTATAGTTTGTAATAGGCGATACAATTATTTAAACTCGTTGGTGTCTGATTAAAACGCACAACATTAATATTTTCAAAATATAATATTACCAACGCATTCATTGAAGTACTGACTATTAAAGTATATATAGCATCTCGTTTTAATTTAAACTATAGCAGTTTCAAATCAAAATATATCCGTTTTTTAGTGTGTAAATCGTATTATTTTTTTTTATTTATCCCTGTCCGCTCCCAATGTCGATCATATGGCCTCCTAATGAAGGCATCTCAACCAAAGTTTTTTTTCAAACGATCGGAAGATTACGGGAGGGAATTTTTAGACACCACAAACACCCATACCTTCGAACAGAAAATCGATCGAAAAGATGCTGCTTCGTACTGGGACTCGAACCCATGAGGCCTGGCACGAAAGCCCACAATGCTGAATGAAAAAATTAAGGGGTAACTAATTCTTGTTTCATAATAAAATTTATCCATCCACATAAATTGCAGTTATATGTTGATTTGATCTAAGACGAATGATTTTCTTATCTTAACAAGAGGCTCGCGCTAGCCCCCCGAGCCCCCTCCAGCCCATCCCTGCAGCGGTGGGCTGCCAATACGTTAACAAGGGGCTCGCTCAATCTCGAAGCAATTCTCAGTGTTCTTAGGAAGGAGTGAATTTTCTAATCGCTCCTATGCAATTATATTCAATACTTAAATGAGCAATCGATGGTTACTTAGTACACTTATAATATGTAACAATATGAAATTTACCGTAAACTTATCAATGTAAAAGAATAAAAATGTAGTATTGTGTATACTAAAGCTGTCGTAGATAATATATAAATTAGAAATTGTAGTTATTTACTACTTTGATCTGAGAACATTGTTTTCTCTTAAATTAACAAGGGGCTCGTCGGCCTTAGTAAAATTCAACAAGGGGCTCGCGTGAGCCCCTCCGAGCCCCCCCTGCCCACCCCTGTTATCAATTGAAAATAAAAAGTTTCTTTATAAGACAGTAGCGACAATTGAGAAGAAAATATTGTGATTTCTTTTATTCTATTTTATGGAACGTATCCACTGCGTAAACCATAGGTAAGAAGAATTTAACAACATAGTGATTAATTATGTTTGTTTTAAATTTACAAACATTAACTATTAAATGTATTTTTCTTATAAAAATTGTCATGGAAAGAATTTTACATAAGTAAAATTCAACCGAGACGTTATAACAATACCAGTAATGGGCACGCATGAACGAGGTCAACGAGAGCCGCTTTCTCGATTTTCATATAAAGTAAAACCCCCATTTACACTATAGTCAGGACCATATAATTGGGGGTAGTGTAATTTTGATTTCCCTTAAGTAAAGTAGTAAAAATCCCGCACACAGACAGACGCCCAGCTATGCGTGTATAGCCTGGCACGTGTTGAATGCACAGACGCTAGCCAAAATTTGACTATATGCGCGGTACAGACGAACGACAATGTAATGTGACCGTGCAATTGGGGGATTTGCGGCGAATATTTCAAGCCAGCGCGTAATTGGGGGTTCCACTGTACATCCGATCCTCTTTTTGCACGGGTAATACGTTTGATGCAAAAAACGTGTAAAAAATAGTTTAGTTTATATAGAGAAATTAAAGATACGTTCCATTACATTGGACCGTGCAATTTAGAAACCGTGCAAAAAGAGAATTTGGTTTATATAAAAAGTCGCAACATAGTCACGTCTTCACTTACGTTATTAAATACACGAATTTTAATTTAATTAACAGTTTGCTAGCAGATTTAAACAACCTGGGAATTTACAGAATGCCCAAAACGAAAAAAATTAGAGCTTTTTTTTAGCTTGCTTTCGGATTTCAAAACTTTTGTCTGGTTGTCTGGTTTCAATATCTCGAGAATTTTTCACTTTTTACGGTATTAGTACTATCACAATCTAGACGAGTTTATTGACTCTAGTGAGGAATGAGTACTGTTAATTGTTAATGTTAAATTCTGCTCGAAAAGGCAAAACACATGCTAAGACTCGTAACGCAAATAATTGCAAAATTATCGCAAAATACTTCGAGAGTAAAATTTAAACAATTTTAACAAATATCATTTATTTGTATAATTTCTTCCATTATTAACTCGCTTTAGTTTCCCTCGTCAATTACGAATATCCTCGATAATGGAAGGCACGGCAAACTAATAATTCTTCGATATTGACTGATTTGTACCGATGTTTGTTTGTGAATCCATAGTGTGTAGCGAGCGGTGTATGCACTGCATTACAGAGGAGTAACTTCCAATGTTGGAATGAAATAATGGCAAACTGCTACAGTGCCTACTAACTCACTCACGGAAAATTATTAGCTTTATATGTAAGTATCATTGCATAATATACGTAACTATGACGTGAGATGGTGAGCGGTATGTAAACACTACAAGATAATATCGGTTGAGACAAGATTAATTAATTATTTAAGCCTAAAAGAATAACATAGGGTAAAAATATCAAGGTATTTCAGTTCTACAGTATTTTACATGTTATATGTTGATAGCTATTTCGGCTTTCGCCATCGTCAGAACTATGCTTTAAACGTAAATTTGCTCAGCTATATATACAGCTCAGCTATATAGTATATATAGCTGAGCAAATTTACGTTTAAAGCATAGTTCTTACGATGGCGAAAGCCGAAATAGCTATCAACATATAACATGTAAAATACTGTAGAACTGAAATACCTTGATATTTTTACCCTATTAAAATGGAGTTCTACCAAGTAAATACCAAATCAATAAATAAAAGAATAACAATCATAAATTCTTGTGTAAGTAAATTACACTGCTTTTTTTTAACCTACAATCATTTATTTCTGCAAAAAAAAAAAGGTATCACTCTGTTTCTTTCAGGGCTGTAAAGTTGGTGTCAGGAGTCATGGAGTAAGGGGCTTTGTTCGGAGTCAGAAACATCTTAAGACATACTGTTGCCACTGCATGCAAGACTGACTAAAGTTGATCTGATGGTTTAAATATATATAATATGTAAGTTAAGGTCGGAGTCGTCTTTTTTTAAACGACTCCACAGCCCTGGTTTTTTCAATGATATTTTTTTAAAATAAAGGACTTTTTTGGTGACAGTCAATTTGAAAGCTGACAGCTGATTTGTGCTCAGTTTGCTTTGCCAATTTATCAAGAGTAGACTAATAGACTAACGCCAGAACAAAGCTTGCAAATTGTGAAAAAATAGTTCTTTAAAAAATGATGCCGGTCAGAACGTTACAGTCAATAGAGAGCGCTTTAGATCCATACTGACTGACATTTTCCCTCCCTCATTGAATAGCATTTATGTGGAATAGCTGTGGTCTCAATGTGACGATGAAACATGCCGCACAACATGCTCCACAAACTGGCTGTCGCTGGAAAATGTTTTGCTAGTTTGAAAAATGAATCTCAATAAAATTAATGTAAATTCTTAACGTTTACATTTAATCGAGCACAGAACCTTCTAATTGCTGAGTGAAACAATCCATCCACGAATATGATTAAAAGCCCCAAAATATTAGAGCTTTCCGGTCATGAAAACATTCAACCAATAATAAAACAAAAAATAGGTTTTTAAGTGAAAGCTGGGAAGACTGATTGATATATTTCGAGTATGTATTAAAATATAAACAGTATAACTTTAATTATGTTGTGGAAACACAAATCCTAATTTTATATAAACTTCGAATCTAAGTAGTAAAAAACGAATTTTCATTACGAGACGTTTGTATGTGAGTGCAAGCCAATTTACTTTTTTATCAGGGTGCGTGTACTTTCTGATTGTCTGCAATTGACTTAACCTACTATCGTTTTAGCCCCTTCGCGGAGAAGGTAGGTACGTTAAGAATACAATTTCTTATTTATAATTTTCAAAATTTCTTCAAGTTTCATTTTGAAATTAATAAATATATTAGTTAAACAATAAAGATAGAATATATTACTTATCCGGGATTTATAGATTGCAATGCTTTTGTTATACAAAATTTTATATCGGGAAAACTGAAAGGACATTGAATACAGAACACATGGCAGCCTTTGGATTGAAAAAAGACACGTCTACTTTTGCTAATCACTTAATTTTGGAAAAACACGTGTTCAATCAGGAACAAGGGATAAAAATGTTGCACCCAAATACGGACGCTCATAAACTCTTTTCCCAGGAAATTTTAGAAATAAACTGAGCGCAATTGAACAGTCTTCCGATTTTAAACGATCAGCTGCACATGCCTGGCTCTCCACTTTTTTACCATATATAAATATAATCATAAAACCTTTTCCGACAAACAAAATAAATATAATTCTTAAAACTGCTCACCATTCAAATCTGTAGGCATTCCCATGGGCTTATCTATTTCGCCAGCCATGGCTTAAAACTCATTGATACATTTATTTATTATATAAACACGAAACATTAATTTACTAAGCGTCATTTCAAGTTCATCCGTTCACTTGAAGGCCTGAATATGCTGACAGGCGAAACTCGGGTCGTTAGTGACGAAGTATGCGTACATAATTTGAATGATTTAAATTTTAATATCAAACTTTTTATTTTTTTCAAATTGTTATCAACAAAAAGTGCTTAATTACAAAATTGACACCGCGTAATACAAGTACTGGTGCCGTCATCTGCGTATATTCATTCATCGATTATACTTCCATGTACGGTCTGATCTCACTTTAAACAATACTCAACCTGAGATGTTATACATAGTGAGTGAATGGAGAAGGAATTTCCGGTAAAATTACTGGAGGCCTATTTCAAGAACAACTTCTTACTTATGTTTTTAAAAGTATCACAGACGTTTTTCAGTATAAGAAATTAAATACCAAGGGCTTCGAATTGCTATTTGTTTCGTTCCGGTTCAAGTAAAAATATATATATATCGATTCGGTCCAATACCGATTTGCCGAAAATATCTCCGTGACGTGTTTTTTTTAGCTCACCTAAAAATTTGAATATCTACCGAAAACCGAAAAAAACGGAGATTTTTTCGGTTCGGTTCCGATTTTCGTTCCGGCAAAAATAACGGTTTTAACGGTTTTAGGTTCCGTTTCAGTTCGAAGCTCTGTTAGATACTAAAATTATGCCGAAGAAATCGTTTTATTTACTTTTATTATATACTAGCCGGTTCCCGGCAAGCGTTGCAATGCCATTCAAAGAAAGAAATTGTTTGTGTTTTAATTGTGTTTATTGAAGTGCCTTTTTCTGTCTGTCTGACGATTGCTGCCAATTGTCTATGGTACTACACACGCGCCATATACTGTAAGTTAATTTTACTATAAAATTCGCGCAAGTGCAAGCATACGTTGTCGAAATTAACTGTATGGCAGACATACAAATATTGATTTTCATATATAATACCTACTGTAAGTTAATTATGACTATAACCTTTTCAGAAGTGCAAGCAAAAGTTTTGTAAAAGTTTTATTGCAATCGGATGAGCGGTGTGGCAACGCATAAAGTACGAACAAACAAACATTCATTTTCATATATTAGATTGGTTAAAAATGATACCTAGCCAAGCAAAGGCTGTTTTAATAGTTAAATATAAAGAGACAAATTAAAATATGTCAATTACTGTATTTAAGAATATAGATAACATTATTGGTGTCAAAAACAAATTTTCATTGTATGCCAAATAAATTCGATATGTTTCTATTGACAAAAAGTTATTTTATAACCCAAATAATTTAAAATACGATTCATCAAAAATATTTCTTACTAATGTTGACAAAATAACAAAGGATTTTAGTTCTACAAATATTATTTTACATATACAGTAAAGCCCCCATTTACACTAAAGTTGGGACAGTGTAATTCGGGGCAGTGTAATTGGGGGAGTGAATCTAATACAAAATTAGGGAATTGATTTTTTCCGCAAAAAATGCAAAACTAAGATATCCCTTAGTTTGCCAAAAAAAAAAATATGGACGAAATATTTAGTTTCTAAGTGATAAAATGCAAAGCGCGCCAAAATCCGACACTTTGACAGTCGCCCAGCTATACGTTTATAACCTGGCGCGTGTCGAATAAACAGACGCTAGCCAACATTTGACTGTATACATCACACAGACGACCGTCTCGTATCAACGACAATGGAATGCGACAGTGCAATTGGAGTATTTGCGGCGAATATTTCAAGCCAGCGCGTAATTCGGGGTAGTGTAATTGTGGATTCCACTGTATGTATCAAGTTAGTTGATAGTTATTTCGGTGTATGCCTTCATCTGAACTATATAATTTCGTAGTTATAGAACGGTAGTTCTGATGAAAGCTTAAGCCGAAATAGCTGACAAATTTACACAAATAATGTTTTTAGAACTCAAATACTTCGTTGTCTTTTCACCTTATTACAATAAAGTTCTATCTATTCAATGATATTTTTTAAGCTCATATTATAATGTTATTTTACGAGTTACATAAATCATGGTGGGTTGTAATCAAATTCAGGATACAAAATCATGATGATTGGACCACCTGGATAGATCCGACTGGTTGTAAGTAATATCCTGTAGGAAACATAGGTAGATAATTCTACTATTATTGCTAACATCACGGAGTAAGTACTAACATCGTGACTACAGGACTCGTTTCAAATCGACATACTATTAGCAGACGTTAACTACAGATAGTGTATTTTGACTAGCCAAAGTCACTGATGCAGCAGTTGTATTTACCAAATTTTACCAAATAATTAACAGTTATTTTTTTTAAAAGCAATTTCTTAACGGTAAGACTCTCGGTCCAATATTAACAAGTATTTAGAGAATTATATTTAGTTAATAAAAACACAATATTCCTTTGTATTTCATTCCACTTTATTAATTAGGTCAGGACCGGTTTCGCTCATTGCGAGCATTTTCAACTGATGACAATGCTCGCAATGAGCGAAACCGGTCCTGACCTAAATAATAAAGTGGAATGAAGTTCAAAGAAATATTGTGTTTTTATTAATATAATGCCTTTCCACCAAGTATTACACACAGTGAACATCCTAAAAGTGAATTATATTTAGTTTTAAAATAAGCTTTTGGATTCAATGAATTAAATCACAACGTAGTACGTCTTTGTATCGTGAAACATGTATTGGTTGTCATTAGGGCTTCCAAGCCAGTTTAAACCGAAACCGGTTAGCCGGTTTTTCGAGTGTTTTGAAAAAACCCGAAAACCGGTTTATTTTGGGCGGTTAACCGGGTTAATAAAAAAATATTTTTCTGCTTTGAACACCACGAGATTTTATTTAACTATTCATATGTAGAGTATAAATATTTAAAAATGTTTTATATAATAATAGTATTATAAGTAGTTCAATATTATAAAGTATTTTACTGTTCAATTGTCTAATTTCTGTGACATATTAATAACAAGTATGTAGTCGAAATCATGGACAACTATACTGCTTTCAATCAAATATCTGTAATACCAAAGGATTCTCAAAATATCAATGATAATAAAACAAGTGAACCTTATTGAACCAAAAATACGTTCATCATTATATCTTTTGAATGAAAAAAATATCCGAACCGAAAACTTGTACTGTTACAAAGCGATTAAAATATTAGTAAACAAAAATTTATAATCTACATTTTTTTCACGTATTCATTTGATCTTTATTAGTCGGATTATTTATAATTATTAACAATATAATATTGGATATGTAACTTAAATATTGTATAATATAGATTGCTATTATTCCGAGAAAGTAGTAAGTACCTGAACTTAAAAATATGGCAATTTATATTCACTTTTTATGCAGCATACATACATAAAAAGGTTAAGTGACCAATCCCATGTTTTATTATATCTTTCAAGTTATAAAGCAATTCAATTTTAAAAGGTTTTTTTTTATTTTCTAACAATCGGTGCCATAAATCATCGGCTACTTTAAGGGGTCAGTGTCTTTTCAATATGCACATGTGGTAAACAAAAATAATAATAAAGACGAGCAAAAAGGTATTCAAAGTGTTATACAATTGAACACTAGCTGAATATGCGTTACATTTATTTAAAACAATTATTTAAAAATGTTACAATGTTATACATTCGGCATAGGCATACAATCGTAAAGACACGAATGCATGTTTGCGCATAGTGAAAATTGGTAGTTCTAATTTTATGCACTTATTGACTGTTTTTTAAGTAATCAAAATACTTTTTTTTTGAAACATTGGTTAGTGTGGTACTAAAATTGGTTTTTTGAAAATAAATCCGGTTTAAACCGGTTACCTGGTTTATTTATTTGAAAAAAACCGAAAACCGGTAGTTTAAATGTCCGGTTAATTGGAAGCCCTAGTTGTCATCAACCTTTTTGTCAAAATAATTTTTATTTCGTTCATTGAAAATTGAGCTCAGGTAGGACGTAAAATTGAACTGTTAAAAATCATGTGCCGAGACTTTTCAGGAGGTCAATTGGTTTCGCAAAAACCGATTGATTTATTTCCTTTGACATTATAAAAGGAAATTAGGGTTTTCCTTTGGAGACTTCCTACAAGTTTACTTTTTCAACATTAATCAAATGCTCATTTTCTCAATACAATAATTAATTTATGAACGTAACGTTTCTAATAAAGTGTCTTTGTTGTAATTTCGCTTTCATCTATACAAATATAAACGAATAAAAGTTCTTTGAAATTAAAATCTCCCATTATTTTTATACTGTATTTTCTACATGTTTTTCTTTAAAAAAAATATTAACTACGCATGAATTTATCAACAACTTCTTCCAAAACACTCAAGTAAAATTCAATGCGATCAACTCTACTCTGGGAACGGGTATGGGTAAAAAAATATCCATATATGTAATATCAAACCCAGTGTATATTATATAAGGTAATGATTAAACAAAACGTTGGACTCAAGTGTTAACGTTTATCTTATAACAATTGATTATTTAACGACTTTATTTTCAATAGGAATACAATCACAAGGCTGGAAGTGGACTAGTGCTAAATAGTCGCTCTCACTTCGCCGTGTTTTTAGGTTTGAATCGGTAGAAGAGAATGTCTGTAACAGCCCGTATTGGGATTCGAGCGCGTAAGCTACGCTACCGAATCCAATGATTAATTAGATAGTAATATGAAACTTTAGGGCATAGGCTCCCAACCTTTTTCGGGTGGCGACCCCTTTTTATAAAAGCCATGTGACCCGCGGCCCCGATGGAATTTGAAAAAGGCATTTGTTTTTCAATAAGGTAATTTTAGTTGACTGTAGTTTAAGTTTTATTGTTCAAATTCAAAATCGAAAAAAGTTGGCGACCCATAGGTTGGAAACCCGTGCTTTAGGGCAGTGTTATCCAACCTTTTTACACCCGCGGACTGGTAAAAATAGGAAAAAAAATTCGCGGACCACTAATGATGAAATAAAAATGGTTTTTATGTAATATTTTTTAAATTTTATATTGTTACAAATAGACACTACTATACAACTGTTTTCAGTTGACAATGCTCGCAATGATCGAAACCGGTCCTGACCTTTTAAATAAAGTGGAATAAAGTACAAAGGAATATTGTGTTTTTATTAATATAATGCCTTTCCACCGAGTGTTCACAGTGAACACCCAAAAAGTGAAAACAATTATGTATTTTGAAATTATTGGTATATTTAGGTAGGGTTTTGCATCTGGGTTCACTATTGAAGAGCAAATATTTATGATAGTCGATTCTGAAAAAACCAGCGACCATCGTGTCGCACACAGAAAAAAGAATACAACAGAATAAGTATCCGCAATTAACTAAACTTTAGAAGTATAAGTAATATGCAACCCCACAAAAATGACAAAGAAACAAAACGCGGAGCCGCATTATTGATGTCTTCTTATTCAACAATAACTAAAAATACAAGAAAACGTGCAGGCGATAAAAATCCTATATTCAATATTTTCGCATGGCGAATTTCTTGAAATTTGGCATACTGTTTGGGCCCGGCGGAAAGTCTCTGTGGCCCATCACTGGACCGCGAACCACTGGTTGAGGAACACTGCTTAAGGGTGTTCATTGTACATACTTGCTAGGAAGGAATTATATTCAAAGAATACAACACTAATTTGTATTAATTACAGTTGTATTTAATATAAAACTGTTCCTGATCATAATAAGTAAAAGTGTATTTAATAAAAATGAGAGTTTTATTCTTTAAACATATATAGGTACGTGCGTAATATAATATATAACAATATGTGCACATGGGACAGTTGGTAGGTGTATTTTTTTTAAATAACCACCGGAATAACATAGTTACCAATTGTATATGACAAAAAAAAAATCGGCAAACTGTTTATCGAAGATACAAAACCACTTGCGGGAGTAGGCAGTAGCCAGATAGCCTTCAAAATATTGTTCGTCACATTGAAAAAATCAGATAAATTTTATGTACTTCAGGGGGCGTAAGAAAAAAGACAATTGTGTGGTAGATTTGTTTTCATTCTCTGACCCTAAAGCAGGGTTTCCCAAACATTTTCTGGAATGTAACACTTCGTAAGTCCGGAAAATATAACGGAACACTTTATATATATTTTTTAAACTGTGTTGCAGCGTATTTAAACCATTCCATTTTTTTTCGGAACACCTACTCTGACTCCGCGGAACACTGGTGTTCATAGTTTGGGAAACCCTGCCCTAAAGTATTGGATCAACCTTGGCTGTTTCAATTTCGTCTCATCCATTCCACTTGTTGTTTTTCATTTTATGGCAAGTCATGTGACACCCCATACAACCAACGAATATTGTTACACTTATTGTAACTACAAAAATAATCTCAACCAAAATACACTCCAGTTATATTTCACTATTTTTTTTTAAATACATTAGGAGATCGTGGATAATGTTGGCAGCTCTAGTTATGATATTTTGACGGCCATTTATAAGATAGAAACAAGCTACTTCTCATAGGAACTACCGCTATACGAAATAATTTGATTCACCACGAGATATACTAATTAATATCCGAACAGGAGTTATGCGAGAGTAAATTACGTTTTGACGAAATGTATTCAGTCACTCCGTACGTGTTCCGATCACGTCAACCCACACGATTTCTATTAATCCCGAGTAGTGCGAGACACAGTTCTAAAACCACTGTGAATGAACACGCTAAATTAGAGATGCTTGCGACAACTCTGAGTGATCATACTCGGTACACAATAAACCGAGCCTGTAACTAACGGCTCGGCGAACTTTAAAGATATTACTATTATGACAATATATATGTACATATATTTTACCATGTCCGCTCCCAATGTGGAGCATATGGACTCCTAATGTAGTTTATCTCAACAGATGTGTTTCTAAGAGAACTGCTTGTTACACAGTTGCTCAACCTCTCTTTTTCCAAAGAGAGTAGGAATAGGAGGATAGGGCTAGAACAGGAATAGTGGTTAGCTAATCGCGGGCGTATGCCCCGTTCATAGGATAGGATGGGTGGGAGGAGGAAATTCAAGACATCACATACATCCCATGCCTTCGAACAGAAATTCATAAATCGAATGAAAAATCAATTTATAAAACTGTCCGTACCGGGATTCGAACCCGGGACCTCCGTAACCGAAGCCAACGACGTTGACCACTCGACCACACAGGCGGCAGAGAATAATAAAACAATATCATAATTTAAAATAAATATTGTTTCAATAAAACCAACTTATTTTGCTACATTTTTTTTATCACTATCCGCTCCCAATGTATGTAGATTATGTAGCATAAGTTTTTCTAGAAAAACTTCAAAAATTTCAGAAAGCTACAAAGACTATTTTTTTTAAACTTTTAGCTGCCGTAGAACAAAGTTGGTAGTTACTTAGCACGCCGGCTATAATTTTCAATTATTAATTTAATTAGTTATTGACAAGTTAACTCGTAATTGTCGTGTTGAGTACGAACAGTTTTACGAGATATTTCGTCTGTGGCAGCCATCGAGTTAAGTAAATATTTCCCAAGCTAATTGAACGTCATTAAAATCAAATCATTGGTAAAGTTAATCCATGTCACCACTAATGGCTTATAACTAGGTGATACATTTATTTATTATATGAATAAAAACAATACACTTATTTATTTAACGTCAATTCAAGTAAATCGATGCACTTGAACGATGGAAGATGCCGAGAGACAAAACCCGTGTCCTTTGTGACAAAACTTTTGTAAATAAATGTACATAATTTGGGCGATTCAAATTTATTATTATAATACAGATTAGGGTTGAGGAAATGAATAAACGAAATTACTTTTGCATACGGATATTTTACGTTACGTTTATTACTTGCGTAAGTGCATCCTTGTGCTTTGCCTGTAGTATACGAAGCACAACAATGCTTCAGTGATATGTTCCAAATTCCAAAAGCTTACAATTCTCCAAAATTAATTTAGACTACAATCTATTGGCATTTTGGTAATTTGACGAAACATACTGTCGATAGTCGCCTTTCTATAGTTATATTGAACATTCATACAGAACCGAGCTGACGACAAATCCGAAATACCTTACAGTCTCTTGTCACAATCACTTCAACATGGATATTAATTGTGTTTCAATGAAAAATCATTAAGAAATAAATTTAACTTTATCGGTGATGGAATTTGTAGTGTTTTTTTAAATACATACAGTCTTAGATAAGAATATTATATTAACGTATAAATATATTCCATATAATTTTATAACATTAGATTTTAAACACTTTCGGCCCCGGCTCAAGGCAAGTAAAATTGTCTCGTGTTCGCGACTTATTTTTGAAGAATTGCATTTTTTCATAATAACTTACTAAAAGGGTATAACTGTGAAGCCACAAGGTCAAATCAAATGAAACCTTTTGAAGTTGTTTGAAAGACTGTTACTATTCAATTATGTATGGTATTATAGCTAGAATTTTCTGCGATGGAAAGCCATATCATAATGTTTGCACATGTACTGAGTCTTACTCCATTTTTTGCTTGGCGCCCATCTTGCAGGTTCAATTGGGTTTATTTATTTTTTCTTGCTGCTATTAGTAACAAAATATTTTTAGAAATGCTTTTTGACATTCTTTTTTATAAAATATTTAAAGCTAAAGTTGAAAATTAACTCAGTGACTGCACCATCATGTAATCTTCAAAAGGACAAATGGACGCATCAAATGCGTTATGATATCCTTAAATTATGAATAAAACTAATAAATGTAATAATTAAAAGACTGATTTAGAATAATTTGAGTATCTGTTATAATGATTATACTGAGTCTTCTATGCAAAATGTTGCTTGATACCACAATGATGGCTCTATTTAAAACATAGCCCATCACGTGAAAACATGGTTCCGGGACTCAACGATTGGTTAGCTTATCACGTGAAAACACGGCTCCGGGATCCAACGTGTTAAGCTGCGGCCATTCACAAGTTGTAATACGATGACTTTCCTCACAAAACTCAATAATGAAAATTGAATCATGGATAGAAATGAAATGTCTTACAAAAAGGTGTGAAAGAATGTTTTAATCACAATTTACAATGGTACAGCCGCTATTTTGTTTTTTCTGTTTCTGGTTCTTCAGTACGGGGTGAACTCTATATTCCACTCCGCCCTACGCCTTCCTAATTGCTGACCTTCAGCACACAATTAAAATACAGTTACCACCCACTTGGATATTTACAAAAATAAAATGTTTTCTTTTTAACCTTTTTAAGTCAAACAATACTGAAAATCGATACTTAGAAAATGATGACAGACGCGGAAGGCGTCCATTTAATTATCATAACTAGAGTGCGCTGAACAACAGTAACTAAATTAATACGACGGGATTTTTTTGAACCTACAATATATGCCAGAAAATTCCTACATCAATTACTAAGGTTGATGTTTTTTTCGCAATATACAATCCATAATAAATAAAAATATTTATAAGCATTACCATTCCATTAGCATACAAAACCAGTAGCTCTGTTACTTTTTATCAGTATTCGCTTTCTGAATTGAACCGGAATATTATTATTACAAGACTGCGGATTTTTATGGTCCATACAGGACCGCAGTAGAAGAAATACGGGTGTTACATAAACATATTCTACGCCATTCAAATGCATATGGTTTGAAAATAAAACACAGAAGTACTCAATAGGTTAAAATAGTACCATACCTTTATATCACATTGAAAATATGTTCATAAAAACACAATATTCCTTTATACTTTATTTCACTTTATTTAATAGGTCAGTTACGGTTTCGCTCATTGCGAGCATTGTCAACTGATTTTTCAATTTCAAGTGGTTATTGTTGTTAAATTATATTTTTTATCAGTTGACAACGCTCGCAATTAGCGAAATCGGTCCTGAACTATTAAATAAAGTGGAATAAAGTACAAAGGAATATTGTGTTTTTATTAATATAATGCCTTTCCACCAAGAATTGACAGTGAACACCCTAAAAGTGATTGGAAATATGTCTTACAATTAATTGTTTTAACGATGTTCATGGTATAACGTACTGTAACGCGTTTTTGAACGTAAAAAATATTATATTTTAGATTTTTGTTGTTTATACATTATATTTTGTAAAAATAATAACTGTCAAGCATTGTGTAAATAATTAATTCAATTATTTTTTATTAATATCTACAAATCTGTTAGTGTTACAATGGATTAATGTTTTTTCGACAAAAAAACTTGAGCACGAAAATTTAAAACAAAAATATTGTGTTGATAATATGAAGCATTTATATATAAAATGATAAATCAGATTTCCTGCCGGTTGTCTAACTAAAAGTGATATGTGTTCACCTCATTGAAATGAATCGTCAAACTATTTTTTATCTTTTTTAGTTGTTATTCTTTAGGGTTTTTTTATTACCGGCCACAGGGTGGGAAAAAATCAAACTATATTATACCATACTAAGTAATTATTGCCGCCTGTGTCGTCGAGTTGTCAACGTCGTTGGCTACCGCTACGGAGGTCACGGGCTCGAATCCCAGTACGAGCAGTTTTATAAATTGATTTTTCAATCGATTTATGAATTTCTGTTCAAGGGCATGGATGTATGTGATGTCTTGAATTCCCCCTCCCGCCCATCCTATCCTATCAACGGGGCGTATCGAGAGCGATTAGTTAACCACTAGTCTTGTCCTAGCCCTTTTCTTATATTCCTACTCTCTTTAGAAAAAGAGAGGTTGAGCAACTGAGTAACAATCAGTTCTCGTAGAAACACTTCTGTTGAGATAAACTCTATTAGGAGTCCATATGCTCCACATTGGGAGCGGACATGGTAAAAAAAAAAATGTATATAAGCAGTGGCGGCCGATCATTGAGGCATTGGGTAATTGTTTAAAAGTAATTATTATACAGTACAACCCCCATTTACACTAAAGTCGGGACAGTGTAATTCGGGGTAGTGTAATTGGGGGAGTGAATTTCAGACAAAATTAGGGATTTGATTTTTTCCGCAAAAATACAAAACTAGGACTTCCCTTAGTTTTCAAAAAAAATAATATTGACGAAATATTTAGTTACCAAATGATAAAATGCAAAGGGCGCCAAAATCCCACACATAGACAGTCGTCCGCTATACGTGTATAGCCTGGCACGTGTTGAATACACAGACGCTAGCCAACATTTGACTGTATGCGCGGCATAGACGACCGTCTCGTAGTAACGAAAATGTAATGCGACCGTGCAATTGGGGGATTTACGGCGAATATTTCAAGCCAGCGCTTAATTCGGGGTTGTGTAATTGGGGGTTCAACTGTATCGTTTATAAAATAGTTTTATTAGTACAGTAAACGTCAAGTAGTCTTTACATTTTATATTTTTAAGAACATTCAACTCTGTACATGAAAAAAATACCGGGTAACCCAATTAATACAAAAAATAAAGTAGAGATTGAGAGCAATGTCAGTAAATACAAACAAAACTCCGAAAGGTGAGGCCGTTTTATATGTATGTGGAGAAATATTGAATTCAATTCAACGTTTTCAAACAATGGGCTACGTATGTATTTATTCAAATAATATGTAATTTATTATATTTTTACGTAAGGCACAAAAATTTATGACGTGGTTACACATCCTTTCCGTATCGATAAAGAAAATTCAAGCAAATAATATATCGTGGCATTATTCGTTTTCTTCTGCGGAGAAAAAAAAAACATAACCAATTTGCTTTCGCATACTTTATATCTGATTGTTTTCCTTTTTCTTGTGCTGTTTAAAATATTTTATTGTTATATCTCACTTAAAAATGTTGCGAAAAATACGTATTGTTTAATGCCGAAAGTTTTTCATTATTGTATTATCAATCAATACGGAATGCCACTAAATAAATAGTTAATACAAAATAACAATGATTTTAATGTAATCAAAGTAAGTTCAAATAAATTTGAATCGTTCAAATTATGTACATTCACACAAATTTTGTCATTAGCGACCCGGGTTCTGTATTTAAGCATCTTCAGGCGTTCAAGTGCACGGATAAACTTGAACTGACGCTTATTAAATTAATGTTTCGTGTTTATATAAGAAATAAATGTATCATTGAGTTTACTATAATAAGGTCAAAAAATTACTGTAATCAGTTCTGCTTGTTTCTAGATGTATTGGATTAGAAACGAAACACTATACATCTTCTCATATATTCTAACATCCTAACTTATGTTAAAAAATATAGTATTAAATGTTATTAATTGACTTTGTGTTACTCTGGTAAATCTGACACAGTCTTATTAAATAATCTTTAAAGCGATTTAGTTTGCATTTCAACGATTATATTTAATCAGTGCCGGCTCAAGGATTTCTGCGCATGTGTACGAGTTGCCTTGGGCACCTCTCGAAAATAAAATTATGTTATTTGAGTGGATAGTGCTAAAATCTTAGTGCGGCGCCTGTGCCCATGTATAACCCGCTCGTGCGCACTTCGCACACGCCACAAGCCGGCTCTATATGTAATATACTTTTTAACGACGGTATTGTATGTAAAATATCGAAGTACCAATTTTTATTGACTTAACCAGTTTTGCAATCCTAATTGACCGTTTTTGATCTTACCTTCAGCAAAAACTATTTTCTTCACCGATCAGATTGGCAATTACCTCCTCAATACTTAACTCATTGGTAATTCTCTCTTGACAGCGAAGGGCTTATTGCAGAGTGAAACAGAAGGGTCTTTCTTGCTTAGTAAGTTTCATTTTTTTTTGTATATATGACAATAATATTATAACTCTGTTCCTTATATATGTTACGAAAATCATTAATTAAATAATATAGTGACATGCTGTTGGAGTGACAGATAAACACTTTGAATACCGATGGGTCAATGACATTGGTAGGCTCTAATTGTCTAATAACATGAAAGCCTCACAAAATTCCATCTCAAAAGACATATTGAAAATTTAATGTAAAAAATACATCATGTCAGTTATTTTTGAGGCCCCTGTGATATTCGGGGGCGCTAAGTGCTCGTCTCGTGTGCAATACGAGGTAACCCGACACAGTGTTGTTGCCAGAAATGTCATCCCGATGCTTTTTCACAAGGGAGATGATATAAGCGCATAACTGAGTGACGTTGGCTCAAGGAACAGCCGTACTATCGTCGTACCATACCATCTATCCGATCCTAAAAACAGAAAAAAAAAGTTTTTTTTTACCATGTTCGCTCCCAATGCTGAGTTTGTATATCGAATCCTATTGGAGTTTATCTCAACAGAAAAGTTTTTACGAAAACTGCATGTTACTCAGTTGCTCAACGTCTCTTAGAGAGTAGGTATAGAAGGATATGGCTAATAGGTTAGGTAATACGTTTATTTACACCTTCGGACAGAAATCTATAAAGCGGTTGGATAACAATCCATAAAACTGTCCGTGTTCTAAGCCAACGACATGACACTCGACCACGCAGCCGGAACTCTATACACTTTTATCTTTCTATACACAGTTTTTTAAATAATAAAGGAGGTTGATCAACTGAGTAACTAGCTGTTTTCGTAGAAATAAATTTGTTGAGATAAGCTCAATTAGACAATGGCAGCAAACACGGATAAAACGTTATTTTTAAGTAAAATTAACTTGTCCGCTCTAGTAAAATAAACATACCGTTGGTATTTAGGGTTTTAGCAGAAGATTAATCGTATATTTTATCAGAATTTTTTTTCAGTGTATACTTTCTCAGGCTGTTTCTAAATCAAAGTAAAAAAAATCCAGATGTGAGTTCTTTTGTTTTTTTCACCCTCTTAATTGTTTTAAACTGCAAAGAGAAGAAAATTAAAATAAAATTGCTAGTCATCAAAAAATAATCGTTGTACATAATATTGGCAACGTGTCTTAAGACAATAATGTTTATTTTGATAAATCAAGAATTTAACGCTTTTTTTCTTATCAGCAAGCATTAGAGCACTCTGTTGGTATTTATTTATAGGCAAAAATTTAAGTTGCCAAGGGAATGATCGCGGAACGTGAGGACAAACTTTGTATAGGTATAACACTAAACATATTTAAAATTCTTAAAACAAAATTAGCTAAAACAATAGATTAATATATCATTAATTAGTTACAAACATTTTTAGTATAAATTATGCGATCTTTCGTATAAAATGTATTGCTTTTGTGCTGTTATGTCATTGTGGGGTCACCCAGGAGAATGATATTTATGGACTTGGAATACAGAAAAATCAATAAATGACAAATAATTTACTAGTACTTTTAAATATGACGGAGAGATTGCAAAACATAAATTCGAGTAATATGAAGCTTTTTTATTTATTTATTATTTTTATTATCGTATATTTACCCATTTATATAAAATATCAACAGAATACTCAAGTGTCTCTATGCTCTATGGCACACAAAATTATACGTATGTGTGGCGACTTAAATTGTATACGCTTAGTGGTCCGACCTGATAATTGTATGCACTTTGTTGCGACTCTGGTTCACAGGAACAAATTAACTATTTCACAGGCACTGTGCGTCCTTCATTTTATCCTAAACTTGCTCGAAGATTTGCTTACCTAGACGCTGCTTAGCGAAGTGTGCTTGCAAGAAAAAATATCACTCTCTCAATTAAGCCAGTGCAACCTAGTTGCTTAAATTCGTATTCATACAGTTGTTCCATTTGCTGTGATGATCATATTATAATCACAGAGAGTGCTTAAAAGTGGTGTCTTGCAATAAAAGAGTATGCAAAGATTTAAAATGATAATTTACTTTTAAGGTGTTCACTGTCAATACTTGGTGGAATGGCATTATAATAAAAATAATAAAAGATTTTTAGTACCTTTTCCACTTAAAATTTATTTGATCAGGACCGGTTTCGCTCCTCACGAGCATTATCAACTGATAAGGAAAATAAATTAAACAGTGCTATTTATACAAGTTAAATTGAAATAAAAAGGTGTAAGCAATTACTAACAATTAAAAGGATTTACAAATTACACTATAATTACACAAAATTAAAATGCTTAACACCTTATCAGTTGATAATGCTCGTGAGGAGCGAAACCGGTCCTGATCAAATAAATTTTAAGTGGAAAAAGTACTAAAAATCTTTTATTATTTTTATTAATTTACTTAATATTAGAGATTCTGAAGTCCCGGGTCTCGAGACTTTTATTTCCCCTTCAATAAAATTATAATTTTATTAAAATTTAGTATTTGCTTGTGTGTATGTATTTATGTATTAAATACACTCGGCTCCTTTTGAAAGTACGCACTAGTAAAAATCGCGTTTTTTTATACAACGTTTAATAATTATTATTTTTCTTATGTAATGGATATGTGCAATGCTTACGGTTAATTTTTTACTAAGAAGGGATGATAAAGGTACATGTAATGAAAAAATATCAATGAAGCCGCCGTCAGGAGTAAATTTATGGGATTTATGGGATTAGTAAATCCCGGGACGTCTCGACACAGAATGCCTACTTAATATACTTAATTACATTGATATACAGTCGAACTCGGTTATTACGATCATGAAAATAACGAAATCTCGGTTGTAATGAAGAAACATTCGTTGAAATTTTAGTTTATGGTTTTCTTCATACATTTATTTACATTAATTCATTTTTATAACGAGCTACTTCTCAGGCATACCGAGAAAAAAAATCGTCAAAAAAATCTTAAAACTGTTAATGTGTCGATCGTTTAAAAACAACATTTTCGATCCAAAGCAATAAAATCCGACCAGGCAGTTAACTAGACCGTTCAAGACTAGAAGTTAAGGTAATTAGCTATTTTGCTTTAATCTGTCATTGGATAAGTATGTAAAAGCATAAATTGTGTCTGGAAAATATCTATTCATCTAATCTTACCAAATAGTGAGAAACCAGAAGACGCGTGTCGATGTTGTGTAAGTCGTAGATGCAGCACACATACACGGTTATACGTTGGATGTTGCTAAACAGTTAGATACTAGTCATCTCGGGGGATGAAATTCTAATCACATTCCCATACGGAATATGTATACATTTATTATGAATGTAGAGTATGCGCTGCATAGAAATTATGCATGTTTACGCTCAGTGGGCTATGATTTTCGCTTGGTGAGCTGATAGTTTCTTGATATTGTTATTTTGTCTTGTGAGTACGACACTAGAAAATAGTTTTAGAGATGCAATGAATAATAAATCACGGCTGAAGTTAAGCGAAGTAACACGCTCAGCTGCTTATATCAGAAAACTGATAACATAATCCGTAATAAAATCACAATATAGTTTGTAATAATGTCATAACAAGTAAACACATTTGAAGGATTTTTTTTATACAGTTCAGTTAAGATTTTATCTTGGAAAATATCGTAATAATGTATTGTTAATATTAAACAGCTTTTGTTCGATAATCACAAATCACAATGTATACAACTTGATACACGTTCTATCAAAAGGATGAAAAATCTAAAAAAGATTTTGAGCAAGAAAAAAAACCTAAAAAAGATTTTTCTTGAACAATTTATTAAATTAATATTAAGCTTAGTCAATATACAACCAGTTTTATCAGTCACTATGCGCTACAGGGTTGTGTTATTTTATCATTTGTTTTTTGCGTCTCCTGTAAAATTTGCTACGTCCTTTTTTCTTTCCACAGTCGATATACGTAAGTTCAAAATTAGTACTTCCTATCATTAATATCATTATTATAATAACGTTACTCACAACCTCTCAACTTAACATGGACGTTACGTTACAGTGCATAATTTGACTTATTTGTAATTGTTTCATGTAAAAAAACAATAATAAACCGCGTGCCGGATTGAAAACAGGCGGCGGTCAGTAGTTTGCCGACCCCTGTGTTATACTTTCAGAAATATATTGAGTTATCAACTTTGAATCGTTCAAACTATGTACATTCACACGGATTTTTTCACTAACGACCCGGGTTTCTCCTTTCGGCATCTTCAGGCGTTCACGTGCACGCATGAACTTGAACTGACGCTTAGTAAATAAATGTATCACCGAGTTTAAAGCCATTGCTGGCGAAAAGGATAAGCCCATGGGAATGGCCACATATTTGAGTAGTGAGTGGTTTGAAGAATTATATTTATTTGTTTGTCGGAAAAGGTTTTATGATCACATTTATATAGGGTATAGGAATGAGGATCCCGGCATATTTACTATTTCATTTAAAATCGGAAGGCTGCTCAATTGTGCTCTGTTTATTTCCAAAATTTCCTGAAAAATGAACTTATGAGCGTCCGTATTTGGGTGGAACATTGTTATCCCTTGTTCCTGATTGAACACGTGTCTTTCCGAAATAAAGCGATAAGCAAAAGTAGACGTGTCTTTTTTTAATCTGAAAGCTGCCATGTGATCTGCTAATCTGATATTCAGTGTCTTTTCTGTTTTCCCGATATAAAATTTTGTACAACCGGGTCGTTAGTGACAAAATCTGTGTGAGTGTACATAATTTGAACGATTCAAATTTAATATTGAAATTCCACCAAGCACTTTCAATCGAAATCTTAAATTAAATAAGTTTTGAAAGTTTAAAAAAATCGATTCAAATTATAAAACCACTTTTATGTATAAAAGCGTTGTTTATCTACTATTTTTCTGATATGTGTTTGCCAATTAATTTGTGTGACGAGATTCATTACTGAATAGTGTTACAAATAAAAAAAAAACAGTTCTCGTTCTCTATATAACATAATAATATGAATAACACAAGAACAAAATTACATGTCATGCCAACAATGTAAAATATTTTGATTAATTGATTCCGTCGAATTGTATGGGTACACATTTTAAACGACATTGCATTGTCTAAATAAAATGAAAATAGAAAATTTATTAGTCAAATGAGAGGTGCTTGTAGGTGAGCATATAGCGTCCATTCAAACAAATATTTTAATACATAATTTTGTACGTAGGTATACCACGACACGTATGGAATTAAAGTGGTAAATGATACTGTATCTAATATATACAAATGAATGTCTGTTTGTTCGTACTTTATGCGTTGCCACACCGCTTATCCGATTGCAATAAAACCTTGATAAACTTTTTTCTTGCACTTCCGAAAAGGTTATAGGCATAGTAAAATTAGCTTACAGTAGGTCTTATATATATATATAAATAATTACTGTTTTACGGTTGCGAATCATGGCACCTGGCGAGGACTCAGAAAAACCGTATACTGAACTTCGAGAACAGATGCTTGCGTCGGATAATGGGGGTGAGGTGGTTTGATTTTGTGAGGAATTCAGATATAAGGGAGCGTACAAGACAGCGTCCCGTCCCGTCAGTGGTTATGGAGAGACGTTGGAACTGGCTGGGTCACGTGCTGCGGATGTCAGTAGGTCTTATATATATATAAAAAAAATGTTTGTATGTCTGCCATACAGTTCATTTTGACAACGTATGCTTGGACTTTCACGAAGGTTATAGTACAATTAACTTACAGTAGGTGGCGCGTGTTTTGTACCAGTAGACAATCTGCAGCAAACGACAAACGTCAAACAGACAGAAAAAGAAAACATGCACTTCACAAACACTTTCTTTTTTTGAGTGGTATTGCAACGCTCTTCCGGAACCGGCTAGTATTTTATAAAACATAAAATTATTGTCGACAGTGAATTTTTTTTACCCATTGGTAATATAACGTCTTGCTTTGTCAAGATAATTAATAAAAATACGTTGAACTATTGGGTTAAGCATTTAATTATTATGTAGAAAAGAAGTAATTTGTATTTTTAAAAAAGTCACGGATTACCTCGATGTAGTTTTAGCAGAAAAAAATAATAAAATCAAATGATCGTCGATTTTGTGATTTTTAAATGTTTTAACATATTTGATTTGTGTTGTTAAAATTTAAGACTAAATGTGATTACTTCCAAAACTAATTCAACCACTAACCGAATCATAATAAAACCACCAGTAAAACTAATCCATATCGCCACCAATGACTTTTCGCTTAGTGATAAATAAATAAGTGTATTATAATATGTAATATATACACGATACAACCATATTATTGGCCCGATACAGAGATGCGCGGGACCTATCTTTTAACCATGCACTGTTGTGCTTAAAAGAATTTCGAACAATTCATTCAATTTTACTTTTCAAATATGAATACCAGATAGGAATTTGCCACCTATTCGTTTCTTTTTTAAGTTGTGACTAAAAAACCGACAGACACATGCTTTTGTTATGTTTTTTTTTCTAATTACTCAATAATGTGTTTAAAAGAAAAAAATTCAATAAAACCCCCATTTACACTTAAGTCGGCACCGTGTAATTCGACGTAGTGTAATTGGGGGAATGATTCTCACACAAAATTAGGGATTTGGTTTTTTCCGCAAAAAATGCAAAAATTTTTCTTAGTTTTGCAAAAAAATATATGAACGAAATATTTAGTTACTTAGTGATAAAATGCAAAGCGCGCCAAAATCCAACACATAGACAGTCGCCCGGCTATACGTGTATAGCCTGGCACGTGTTGAATACACAGACGCTAGCCAACATTTGGCTGTTAGCGCTGAACAGACGAACGTCTCGTAGCAACGACAATGCAATGCGACTGTGCAATTGGGGGATTTGCGGCGAATATTTCAAGCCAGCGCGTAATTCGGGGTAGTGTAATTGGGGGTTTCACTGTATTGCACTCCTTACTTGTTTGTTACTAGAGCATTAAATGCCGGACCTTTTTTGTATATAATTGATCATTCACCATAAAATCGTGTAGCAATTCGAGATTCGGCGGGATTAAGAGTTTTTTAAATTATCTACCAAAGAAGCTGAAAAATTTCAGAAATTCAAACTTCAACAATTGTCGCCCGCCGTTTTTCAAATCCTGGGAATATGCAGTTTTCGTAAAATGAAAAAATGTGAAACCGTTTATTTTTTTAGCTCTCAGCCGTTTCTAAAAAAAATACTAACTGACAAGATTTCAAAAACCTATGTTTTTCCAAAAATAATTTTTAAATGATGAAGTTTTTTAGCTCTCACGGTCATTTACAAAAATTTCGCTTGCTAGCCGATTTAAAAAAGACAGGATTTACCAAAATTTCTAAATTGAGACCTTTATCTACTCACGGATTTCACCAATTATCGTTAATCCCGAAATTAGACGGGATTCCAGGATTTCAAAATCGAGAATCTCAATATTGGAGACCCTACTTGTAACGTAATTATGAATAACTGTTACAATTTCGATGCCATTGAACCCGTATATCAATATAAGAACAAAACAAATGTATAAATCGATTTAACGAATATCAACATTAGAACAATGCACTGTTAAATAATTTCAAGGTACATACATACGTAAGTTGTTGAGAATGCAAGTTGGTAGTATTTTTAGTTTGAACGGCGAGTTTGGCATACCTGACGTGGCATTATAATTATTAATTACTTAAACTGAGTGACATAATATCACGTCTGCGCTCGTCGCGTTTACATGGAACATAATATTTCTACACAATAACAATAATAGAATAATGGTGATGGAGGCAACAATAGGATGCGATGCCGGTAACAGTCAACAATATTATATTGTGCTCTATTGTCTATTTTCAAGCGACATGTAAATAATCGAATTGTTAGCTAACAGTTGTAGATGCGACAACATAAAACAACACCATTTTTCGTAACAAATAATGATGATTCAATAATAGTAACGGCTGACAAGATATTGCGATAGAAATTCCTGGATTAGGGCCTCTAGTTTTGCGATCCCGTAATCCCCGGATTGTCTTATTGTCTATATGTCTAAAAATTGTCTTTAGCATTCAGTCTGAGGACGTTTTTTTGGAAGCGAAACACGATTCACTCTCAATTACACGGCATGTGGAATAAGAAAGTTTCAATGGTATATAGCTAATAATTATGTTACGCTTCCCCACAGAGTGTGCGTACTAAAGGCCATCATTATAAGTGAAGTGGATATAAATCAAATTCGACTGGACAATGCGTAAACACAATATTGCGAACATTAGCTCAGTACCAGGCTGAAGCTAAAACGTATCGGATTTCTCATTTTTACAGCCCACTTGTCCAAATGTTGGCGACAACACTACTGCTCACACAATGAAATATCTTATTTTTTTATTTCAATTTCACATTAACTCGATTGGTATTGAAGCATTTTTTCTATTTCAAGAGACTAGTTTAAACCAGGGCTGTGTAGTCGGAGTCGGAGTCGCGGAGTCGCGGTATTTTGTCTGGAGTCAGAGTCGTAAAAAATAAGCGGCTCGATGTTTTTTGAAAAATATATTTAATTATGTGTATTCAAACAAAATAGTCCAAAGTAATCATCGAGTATACTCGAGTAGTTGAGATGTCGAGTAAATGGAGTCTCTAGTCGCCAGGTGTCCCGGTATTCCGGGTTTGTCCCGGTTTCGAATCACTTGTCCCGGCGTCCCGAAAAGACCTTTCGGATCAGCCTAAAATCACGGTTTTAGTTAAACTATCATTATTCACTTATACTGAGTCCTCGAAGTTACTAAGTTGCAAAAAACGAAAGAAATATACAAAAACACGAGTAATATCGTATTTTTAAAGCCAGCCTGAATACATACATACGGAAGTTTAAATAATATAGGTAAACTATTTGAAAAAATATATTCATGCAAACAAATCGTCAAATGCAATTTCGAGTGGTTGATAACAGAGATTCCCAAACTAGGGCGCGCAGGTTTTCAGATATTACGGGGTCGTGGCATAACAAGTTTGCGAAGTACTGGCAAATATGTATACACTGGTGTATACATATTTAATGCCATGAGCTCTATGAGCAAGTATCAACAATGTCCCGCTTTTAATGTCAAGAAATCTGGCAGCCCTATCCCAATAACACAAAAAATCATTATATATTTATTTATATTTTACGCAATGATGATAGCTTAGATTTATTTGGTTCAAATAAATTTTGAATTTCATTTTACCAACAATGATCAAATCAGAGTTACTTAGTTGTAAGAAGGGTCTCCAATCCTGGAATAATGTCCAATTATGTGATCCCGAAACCCCGGGATTGTGATAGTACCATTTTAACGATGATCACATTTCATTTCAAAAACCTAAAACAACTATTAGTTTAAGCAAATACTTCCCCTGCTTATTGAATGTTATTAAAATCAAATCATTAGTAAAATTAATCCATTTCGCCATCGATAACTTTTTACTTATTATTACATTTATTTCTCATATAAACACGATACGCTTATTTACTAAACGTCAGTTTAAGTTCATTTGTGCACTTGAACGCCTGAAACCCGGGTCGTTAGTGACAAAGCTTGTGTGAATTAAGGTATCCGATTTCGGGATTGATTAATTTTCAATCCCGGGATCCCGGGATTGGGATTAGCTCACCGAGGAGTTTGAAATCCTCAATTCGCTATACTTTTTCCCCGGATTGTCTCAGAAACTCGTTTTATTTTTTTAGCTCATCGAGGAATTTGAGATCCTGAATTTGCTATATATACTATTGCACCAGATTTTTTTTTAGATCTTGCAATTCCAAAATCGTATCAATTTTCGAGATTAGCTAAAAAATTCTCAATCCCGAAATCCCGAGATCGCGACCATGTCAATCCCGGGATTTTGGGATCAGAAAATTGAACGGGATCCAGGGATTGGGTGCCCTAGTGTGAATGTACAAAATTTGAACGATTAAAATTGTACAAAAAATATGTGTTACTCGAGTGTTAGTCCATTTAAAATTTTGATGTAACATTTATTTAAATTTGATAATTACCATTTTTTTTAAAAATAGCAGATCTGTTCTAGCATAAAATCCTTCCGTGTAAATCACATAATTGTGATGCTATTTAAATGCTATGACTCACGTTTAAACAGTTAATGTAAATTGTGTAATTTTAGGTCACATTGTTGAACTTTATTTAGTTAATAATATTTTGTTGTTTTTATCCGTCCTGATGATGACGGTTCGTGGAAAAACACAATCAGTCCAATGATATGTGCTACAATTAAAGCTATGTATTCATAGTAATTCGCACTAAATCGAATTGAAAATAACGTCCTCAGGTACATGAATTCCGTTCCGCCGTATATATTATTTCCATGCCACTATCGTTTCTTTGATATCTACACGAATTCATGTCTTTAAAAAATAAACATATATCGATTGTGGAAAAGAAAAATAATGTAACCCACACAGCAAATTTTACAGGAGGTACGAAAAACGTGTTTTGATGATTTTGGGTTATATGTAAATTATGAAATATACACAATCTTGAAGTGCACGGAGATTTCTATACTGGTGTTTAATTGACATAATCTAATATTAATTTAAGAAATTGACTAGGAAAAACCGTCTTTTCAGTCTTTTTTCTTGGTTTTAATTTTCACAAGCTCATCTTTTTTTCAAACCTTAAAGCTAAATTTAGATACTAATTCGGCAGCTTACATCCTTTTGATAAAACTTGTATCAAGTTAGATACGTTGTAATTATCGAAAAAAACTGTTTTGAAAAAACTGTGTGTTACGTCATTTTTCCTTTTCACAGTCGATATGCTTAGTATCAACACGAATTGACTTTTGCATTTAACGCTTGCCTTGTCGTGTTAATTACAACTGAAATTTTATGAGTAATTCTATACAACCTCGTATCTCAAAAAGTAAAAAAAAATAGGAGACACACACATGTACTTTATTCTACCGCTAGAAATCGATATAAAGCACCAATGGAATGGGTTTTTATAGCGATGTGACTAAATGATTTTTTTCATATTTTACCCATATTACACAACGAGGTACCAATAAAAATGCAAACGGAGAATATTCAAATAAAAAGGATCCATGCCAAATGTAGGAGAATATCATAAAAATTGTCGACAACATGCTATCGTTAAAGTTATCGGCTTTGATTAGAATGTGTAAAGATAGAAAAAATCCAGAAAAGATAGAAACCTCCAATTACACTACCTCGAATTACGCGCTAGCTTGAAATATTTGCCGTAAATCCCCCAATTGCACGGTCGCATTCCATTGTCGTTACTACGAGACTGTCGTCTGTGCCGCGCATACAGTCAAATGTTGGCTAGCGTCTGTGTATTCAACACGTGCCAGGCTATACACGTACATATAGCTGTCGACTGTCTATGTGTGAGATTTTGGCGCGCTTTGCATTTTATCACTTAGTAACTAAATATTTCGTCAATATTTGTTTTTTGCAAAACTAAGGGAAATCTTATTTTTTCATATTTTGCGCAAAAAACCAAATCCTTAATTTTGTATGAGATTCCCACCCCCAATTACACTACCCCGAATTAAACTGTCCCGACTTTAGTGTAAATGGGGGTTCTACTGTATTTATAATAATTATAACCAACGTTACTTCGGCACCTTGCTCATACATTTTTATACTCAAATCTTCTCGTAAAACTGGAGGTATCTTTATTTGGGCTCTTTTTCTTTGAATCTTTGTTGAAACTGGAACTAATAATTTGTATTATTGAAGATCGTAACTTAAATAAACTTCTCCTGATGAGGGACAAAGGAAAAAGTATTTATATTGAAAAACATACTTCGTCATGGATATTTAGATTTATTCCACTGTAACTATCAAATTTATTTCTCATATATATTTATCATACGATGCTACATGTTTTGATGACAATATTATGCACGAGCATTGTAAAAAAAAATAACCATTGACCCCCAAATATTGTAATAAAATGATTGTTGGATACAAAACAGAGAGATATAAATTAAACAATGCAATAATTGTGTAAAAGCTTTTTATTTAAAATCTGTTTTCCGCTTTTTTGTATTATAAATTATACGATTCAATCACATTAGTTTTTTTTATATTTTAAATAACAAATACACAGTATTTCTACGGTTTATAATGAATATTAATTACTTGTACCTATGTTTGTTTTAAAAGTATTTCCTTTTGTATTATATTATGAAATTCACTATCAAACATTATTTCTAAACTCAACGATGGATTAATTGATAATAAAACAGTCCACATATGTACATCTTTTTTTTTTGCTGGACCATTAATTATAAGCCAGAACGTAAATTAATAACATAGCAACCATTAAATAAATTCAGCATAGTGCTTAATGACTTCATAATCTTATTGTTAAGCAAAATATCTAGGTCGAACTGAATTTTACTAAAAAATAAAATAAAATAATTCTGCTTCTATATCGATCAACATTTTTTTAAACTGCACAAGCACGTAGCTAGTTTATATTCGACTGTGGAAAGGAAAAAGGACGTAATCCGCACATTACAAATTTTACAGACACAAAAAACGTGTCTTAATGATTTTCGGCCATATGCAAATTATGAATTAAACACAACCTTGAAGTGCACGGAGACTTCTAAACTGATGTTTAATTGACATAATCTAATATTAACTAAAGAAATTGTCCAGGAAAAGCCTTTTTTTCAGTCTTTTTTCTCGGTTTCAATTTTCACAAGCTCATCTCTTTTCCAAACCTAAAAGCTAAATTTAGATACTAATTTGGCATTTGCAGCTTACATCCTTTTATTTATTGATTTGGCATTTACTTGGTAGAACTCCATTATAATAGGGTAAAAATAGCAACTTATTTAGTTCTACAGGTTTTTATATTTAAGAGTTGATAGCTATTCTGGCTTTCGCCATCGTCAGAACTACGGTTACTGTAGAACTAAATACGTTGTTATTTTTACCCTATTACATCCTTTTGATAGAACGTGTATCAAGTTGGATACATTGTGTTTATCGTTATAAAAAGCTGTTTTGAAAAAAATGTTAAGTTAAGTATTTGTCAGACATGCTTCCAAAAAACTACACTTTTAAACGATCGAGTTATTTTTAATATTTGTCTCTGTAAATACTTACTTAAATATAAAAATAAACTACGCTTAAAATACTACATATTTATTTTGTTTTCAGATAACATATCTCTCCACTGTATAGATTAACGTACCTATGTATATGTATGTACATATTTATTCCTTTTATTTTTTTGATTTTGGTCCTATTTTGAATTATTTGTTTTTAGATTGCCTACTTGTGTTTCCATATTCGCTAGATTTCTTAGGTATACTTTTATATTCATGCTTTCTTTTCATTAGCTGATGGACCCTCATAATCATGTTCGACTGATAATAAAATAATGTACATTTATTCTTATCAGTTTAAAATCCTAATAATGAACGAAACCAACCCTGATCATATTAAAAATACGCGAAATTAGTACAATATATTTTTTTATCTATGTCCTCTCCCAATGTAGAGCATATGACCTCTTAATGGAGGTATCTAAACAGAAATTTTTCTACGAGAACTGTTTGTTACTCAGTCATTATACTAGGACAGAACTAGTAATTAACTAAAGAGAGGTTGAACGACTGAGTAACAAACAGTTCTCGTAGAAAAAACTTCTGTTGAGATACCTCCATTAAGAGGTCATTTGCTACACATTGAGAGCGGACATGAATTTTTAAAAAATCTACTTTTTACAATGGTGAGTATTGTTATGTATAGTTATTAATAATAATATAATGAAATAATGCAGTGGTTGTAAGTAAATTGTTTTTAATTTGCGGCGGTGTAAAATTCGGACGCCACTGATTTCACACCTACGCAATGACCCGCGTTTCTAACTAACTAAACATATTCGACACAGATAATTTAGTAAATTAATAATTCACCGACCGGTCATATTCCATCACATCGTGTTAGCCTTAACAAAAACGTCATGTTATCTCAAATTATATCGGAGTGATATGAGTGAGTGCACACATTAGCACAATCATCCTATACGTGTGCCGAGTCAAACGTTTTGATGCAGGGTCATAATATATTTTAACGAAAAACTACACTGCCTTTCAAAGTTTAGTATTATATGTTGGGAACATTCACTGAAAAAAACAGGAAACTATCATTAAACCTATTCACTTTATTAATGTAGCATTTTATCACTTTGTCAAAAATTTCCCAAATTTTAATTTATGTTTGTAATTACTTTCAGTCACCCCTTCAATTTATTAATCTTGGATGACTTTTTAATTATGTGTTTGATGTGTTAAACATTTTAATTGTGTGTTATTTTAGAATCATTTATAATGTAATTGGTAATTTCTTTTCAATGTCAATTGTTGTTTACACCTTTTCATTTTTGTATAAATAGCATTTTTTAATTTATATTTCTTATCAGTTGACAATGCTCGCAATGAGCAAAGCACGTCCTGACTTTTTAATTAAAGTGGAATAATTACAAAGGAATATTGTGTTTTTATTAACATTATGCCTTTCCATCAAGTATTGACAGTGAACACCCTAAAAGTGAACACTTATAATGTAATTAGTAATTTCTTTTCAATGTCAATTGTTATTTACACCTTTTTATTTAAAATTAATTTTGTATAAATATCATTGATAAATTATATTTCTTATCAGTTGACAATGCTCGCAATGAGCGAAACCGGTCCTGACCTATTAAATAAAGCGGAATAAAGTACAAAGGAATATTGTGTTTTTATAAATAGCTTCTATAACCTGGTAGATCCGCCGTTGTGACTGTTTTAGGAACTAAGCTAGAAATTCTTTAAGCTAGACATTGTTTGCCTATAGACTGTTGATGGTTGTAGTTACTAAACGGCCACAATGTCGCATCGGACAACTTATAGAAATAACAGTATATTATTTATTTTCTTATGAACCTACTTAAGTTCTAACATGGAATATTAATACGATTGTTTTGCAATATTTAATAATATTTGACATATTTATTGCTTTATTTAAAATCATTTTGTATTGTAAAGTTTATTGTTACGATAAATGAAATTTTCTTCAGCTTAACCGACTAATGACGGACGATAGCTCGTTACCTTCCTTAAAAAAGGTTCTAACTGACATTTTGGCATAAAGTGACCTTTTGGTCGGAAAATGTTGCATTTGCCATAATCTAACAAATAAATTAATTTCAGAGTCATACATTTTTAAACAAAGAAGTTAGCAGGATTCAAGAGTTCTATCCACACACTTTCTTTCATTTAAACGCTCGTATCTCAAAACAGGGTAAGGTACAAATAGAATCTTTTCAAAGTAAGGTAACGAGCTGTCAAATATATTGCACAACTCCAATATAACTAAAAGTTTATTTTTTGTTATCGTATAGTACTGGATATATTGTATATAAAAAAATGTGAATTTAATAAACGAAAAATGATTTTCTGAATGACATTTTTTTTATATCGACTATGGAAACGGAAAGGACGTAACCCACACATATCAAAGTTTACAAGAGGCGCAACAAACTTGTTTTGGGTATATTATCATATGCATAACGACTGTGGAAAGGGAAAAGGACGTAAGCCACACAGTAAATTTTATAGGCACAAAAAAGGTGTTTTGATGATTTTGGGTCATATGCAAATTAAAAAATATACACAACCTTGATGTGGGCGGAGACTTCTAAGCTGGCGTTTAATTGAAATAATCTAATATTAATTTAAAAAATTGTCTAGGGAAAACCTTTTTTTCAGTCTTTTTTCTTGGTTTTAATTTTTTACAAAGTCATCTTTTTCAAACTTAAAAGCTAAATTTTGGTACTAATTTGGCATTTGTAGCTTGCATCCTTTTGATATAAAGTGTATTAATGTTGATACATTGTGATTATCGAAAAAAACCTGTTTGAAAACAATGTGGGCCACATCCTTTTTTCTTTCCACAGTCGATATAATATATACATTGAAACAGCCTTAATTTAATGTAATTTAAATTTAAATTTAATTTAATAAAAAAATATTTATTTATATTATTTTTTAGACAGCCCTGATGTAACAGTTTAATTCAATGCTTCACCTCCATTACACTAGATAAATAACAAAATAGCACAAGTCCTAATTATCTAAACACTCGTTTGTCGTCTTTATAAGAAATGAAACAAAGAATAATAAAAGAATAATTGCAGGCATGCGTGTCATTTTTAATAAAATTTGTAGGTATTAAATAACGTGGAAAATTCTAGAAGAGGTAATTTTAAAATGTGTATAAAAAATACAATTATTGCTTGCTCGCTAATTGATCATTTGTTACATACATGAAGTCTGTAATTGACGTGTTCAATACATCCATAATATCAAACAGAGAAGAATCTCCATATTAATAGCCGATAAAATAATCACAAATATGTCCGTAGTGATGTCCACTTCGCCCAATGATGGCGGTTTATATTGATCATCACATTTTTTGACCAATGCTAACGTTTTATTTGAATCAAATATTTCGTTCGTCCAATTGGAATGGACGTCTTTTTTATATTCAAAATTCAAATTTCCTAACTTAGAACTGAAGCATCATAATAATATTGAGAGAACTTTATTTGAAAGTTTGCATCGCTACGAAGTTTTTTAAATAATCAAATATAATGATTCGATTTTTTGAAGCTATAATTATAGGGCTGGGAGCTGATTTGACAGATTTAGTTCAGTGTCATTGATTCGATTATTGGAAGGTATGGTTATATTTTGCATCCGGCCTTGAAAATCTTTTTAATTTCTTACATGCATTAGGAATATTCTAATGACGGTATGGATATTTTAAAGAACTACATATATTTCGACTTTTATTTTAAAATCTTCTACTACGAAAAATAATTGTTAGCAAACTTAAAAACTGCAGGGCTGTCGATATATGCGCCGAGGTCGATTTCTGCTACTACGAAAAATGATTGTTAGCAAACTTGAACAATTTTCCAAAAATTAAATAATTTACAATTTAAATACTGCAGGGCTGTCGATATATGCCCCGAGATATATTTCTTTTACTTTTAGAATTTCTGGCTTATTCAATAAATAGGTTTGTAATTTATTTTTCACGCTAGTAAATTTTCTGACTACTTAAAAATGCAACAAAAATCACCCCGTTGAGGTCAACGGGCTTACAGCTAGTACTCTAATATTACGCTATAAATTATTAACACCGGTCAACATTCGCTCAAAAACATTCGATGCTAAAGGTGCGCAGACAGAATGTGTTTTTGCGTGTTTTTTTTTTATTAAAAAAAATATTTGACAGTACAGCTATGCGCCAAATTTTTAAAGTTGAAATTACGAGATAAACTCGATGTCAATATTTTTTGTAAGTCACTCGATACCTACTCGGGGAGAATAATTGACATCACAAACACTTACGTCTTAGATCTTAAATTTAAATTGAAAAAAAAAATTGACATTGACCTTATTGGGAATCGAACCCAGACCCATCTGATCGGTGGAGCAAGCTCAAATCAACTAGACCACAGAGGGCGACGTGCGTTCGAAATTCACTCTAAACTTTTACACACTCACACACTCTCTATCTGCGCATGCACTCTCAACTATTTAGAGTATGGGTGCTGCGTTACAGATAAACGGATAAATCAAGATAAATACCTATTTTGTAACTATTATTACAACACAAACTCACTCATAACATTTGACAACCTGGACTCAATTTTGCTATACTAACAGCCAAAAGCTAACACAAAAAGGTTTTACGTATTTCAGACTGTCCAAAGTAAGGGTTTAGCTGGATACTTGTCGACTTTGGAAAGGAAAAGGGACGTAACCCATAGTTTTTTCAAAATACCTTTTTTTTGATAATTACAATGTATCAAATTTGATACACGTTCTATCAAAAGGATATAAGCTGCAAATGCCGAATTAGTATCTAAATTTAGCTTTTATGTTTGAAAAAAGATGAGCTTGTGAAAATTGAAACCAAGAAAAGAGACTGAAAAAAGGTTTTCCCGAGACAATTTCTTTAATTAATATTAGATTATGTCAATTTAACACCAGCGTAGGTTTCTCCGTGCACTTCAAGGTTGTATATATTTTATATGGCCCAAAATCATCAAAACAGTTTTTTTGCGCCTTCTATAAAATTTACTATGAGTGGGTTCCGTCCTTTTTCCTTTCCACAGTCGTTATGCATATGATAATATACCCGTATGTCAATATGATAAGCATTTGTAACAATCGAAGAAATAAATAATATGTTTACATTTAAGAAATCTTGAAAAATACCATTTTTCTTTTATGCTGTTCAATCATTCTTTTATGTATGACAAACTTACTCGATCAACAGCCTTGTAAGTGTATTTCAGTTCTACGCCGTAGCTTGTCGTAGTAAAACTTTCAGTGTCACAAATAAAATATAATATTTAAAAATCGGTACATTATGGACACAATAGTTTCAAATTGCTTTCTAAACTCTATGCTTCTAACTCTGTACCGTCATTCCAATGTAAGGAACACTTTATTCGTTTTAGAGCAATCGGATATGAATTATTATTTTTTTTTGGCTCCTAATTAAATAAAATGTGTACATCTGTTTTATTCAACAATGAACATACTGACGTAATATAAATAATATATTAACTTGTCCTTCTGGCATTACAAATTTAGCACATATAAACCGAAGGATTTTTCAAGTGACCCGGACCTTCTTTCTAAGTGACGATCTTTTGCAGTGACGTTCCTAGGCTATGTGCCGCCCCTAGGCAAAACTTAAAATAGCGCCCCTACTAGTTTTCCATGTGAATCGAATAAAGACATATGTAAATGTATAAGTGGCAATTTGTCATTATCTCCCATTGTTCTAGGAATATATAAACAAATATGAAAATTCGAATACTCGAATCATTTACTTAATCAAAAAAAAAACTTTCATGAAAACATTTCCGCTCGCCTAATAATATTTACGCCAAAACTGCCGCCATCGGTAAATGTATTTTTATGCATTTTTTATCAAATACATGTAGGCATCATATTTATTATAGGCCAAATTCGTGTGACAAAAACTTAAGTCATTTTTTAAAAATCTATGATAATTTGCCGCTCCCTAGGGCTTGCCGCCCCTAAGCAACTGCCTACATGCCTATGCCAACGGAACGTTCCTGATATTTTGTCATTGCAATATGTCATAAATTCCATGTATGAATATATTGATAATAAAAAGAGACTGTAAACCAGATCTATTGGAGTTTATCCCTGTATAAGTTTTTATATGAGAACTGCTTGTTAGACGTTTACTCAACATCTCTTTTTAAAAGAGAGTATGACAGAGGTATTAAAGTATTACAGGACTTATGGTCAGAGGTGGGCTGAAGGGGTCTCGTAGGGGTTCACGCGAGCCCCTTGTTAAATTAATAAACACAATATTCTCAGATCTTTACATTGTTTAATCTATAAATATGCAATATATTTAAATTAAAAAAGTAGTAGTGTTCAGCCATGTAATTTTCAGCTATTTATATTGATTTAATTACGATATATTGCGTTCTGTTACAAAATATAAGTGTATATAATAAATAACATTCAGTGATAAAAAAAATCACACCTTCCCCAAAACATCGCGAATAGCTATAAGATTTAGTGAGCCCCTTGTTACCGTATTGGCAACCCACTTCTGCTTATGGTTGGCTAATCGCTCTTAGTGATTATTTATTTTTATAAGCTTTTACTTAACTTATTTTGTTAGTCACCCAGACCCAAGTAACCACCCTGTCGGGATTTTTTGAAATGTCAATATTTAAACTTCAGTAGTTTTTGAAACATCTCACGCCTTTACAGAAACATTAATCAGTCTTAATGAAATTTCTTATTATAGCGCTTCATTTATATCATAAGATAATGCTTTAAAACGCTAAGGTATAATGAAATATAAGTGCTTGGGCACCGAATCTTTAGCCGTCGATTGATCGTCAAAATGTATTGTAATAATCATGACGTTTTTCGCGATAAAACAGTTATCTGTTTTACCAGCATCATTATTAGAATTAGATTTTGGTAAGGGATAAGAAATCACAGAAAATCGTACCTTAAAACATAAATCTATAAATCGATTGAAAAACTGCCGATACTGGGATTTGAAACCGCGGTCTCCGCAATTGAAGCCAACTACAATGACCAATGGTAACAGCCAGGGCCGGAGCCAACATACAGGCGAAATACGCAACCGCCTAGAGACTTTTTTCTTTCGTGGTTTTTCGTCCGAGATGAAAGAACTGATATTTTTCCATTTCGAATAAAATTGAAATTCATTTTGTCCTTCGTGCGGATTTTATTCATCTTATTTTCTTAACTTTTATAAAATCGTGAGAGCAATCTAGGTCTTATAATAGTTATTGTGTATTGTAGTAATTCAAAATTTTGTTTGTTAAATATTGATGTTAAATGTGATTAAACTTTGATGATTGTAAATTCCTAAATAAACGTTTTCGTAACAATTGAGCGATGGTTTTTATTTGATCGACCTACCTGTTTTACGTCGAGTTCATTCAAACTGTTATTGGTCTTAATGACTTTTATTAGTGGAGATTTATTCTTGGGGTATAACATCGTGAACAAAAGTAGAAATTTCTCACAATACATGAGACTAGCTCAAAAATAAATTACGAATATTGTCAATACATAGATTAAATAGTCTTAGTCCGTCAGTTTGTGGTATATTTATGCTTGCTTTTCCGAGTGTACGCGCCGGCACTCGGCAATGATTCACATACAAAAACCTCCTACGTCCAATTACTTCACGGTTTACTTGGCAAATTATTAATAACAGTTTAGATTAGAAAAATTCCTAATGATATTCGTTCAATTTAATACAATTAAGTGTCGCTTCCTCGCATCTCGCATGTCACCACACACCGATCGCCACGTGCATTTTATCACTAACTCGATTACATATTTCAAGTAGGCACAATTCAAGTAAATATCTAAATGTAATGTGACACACAGATTCAGTAGCAAATTATACGAGTCGTCACAAAAGAAAAAAAACTTTCACAAGGGTTGCCTATACACAGTGCGTTTTCCCCGTGGGCTACGGCTAGGATTGCCAGGTGTCCCGGATTGGTCGGGATTGTCCCGGAATTGAAATCGCTGTACCGTATCCCGGATGAGTACTAAATTGTCCCGGAAATTTAGAGAAAACTATTTAACTAACTAATTCCCGGGTTTTTGGATTCGAAAGTCTCGGAAGAGCTAAAAAAAAAAAACAAGTCACGCTGGTATTTTGGGCAAATCGGTAAATTCATGGGTTTTTGGATTCGAAAGTCAGCAAATCGGACAAATGTCCCGGATTGACTGGCAAGAAATCTGGCAACCATAGTTACGACACCTTTTTTCTCGCAAATTTAAATGTTTCAAATCGACATTAGTAAAATTTTATTTTGCTTTAAATTTAAGGGCTGTTGATTTTTTTTATGGAAACCATTGGCTGTTTGCCAAGGTTGCCTTAGGTACCTTTTGTGTGTAACGAACATAACAATACCAGGTTCATAGACTATGTCAGTGCTTCACAAATTGGGGGCCGTAGGATTTCTCAAAAATATTCAGTAGAAAGTACAAATATTTTTCCACATATCATATTTAGGGTATGAATATATTTAGGTCTGTTAAATCAGTGCTTTTTTATATTGTTTTGTTTTGAAAAAATCTATTACTAACAACACCTTTTCAAATCAGTCGGGTGTCATCGTTGTTGATTTTCGTGTCAAATCTCACAGGCTCGAATAACAGTACGAGCGATTAGTTAACCACTAGTCATGTCGTAGTCCTATCTTTCTATCCTTACCTCGGAATAATAAAAAAGAGAGGTTCGGATTAGAAATAAATACTGACAAGGAGTGAGTTCCGGTAAAAAAAAGCACTGCTTATATATATCGTAAGTGAGACAATCATCTTGTAATTATCGTTTTAGCCACTGGTTAATCTTCTGTACCAAACTGATATTTATACCTTTGTATCAAGATAGCAAAGAAGAATTCAAGAATGTTGGCTATTCGCCTTTCACTCCATTTTCACGACGTGTACACAATAGAAAAGCGTAAAGAAATATGTCAATTTCTATAAAATGTTACACGATAGATGCCATGAGATGTGAAGCATACTTAAATATGTAACCATTGATTTATACTACAGTGGAACCTCGATTCTACGTTTTTCAAGGGACCGTAATAAATTAACGAATAATGCGGGAAACCAATAATGCGGGAAATATTCAAGTAATACCAAAAAATGGTATATATTTAAAAAAACTTATTTATTTATGTAACTAAATGCGATGTAAAACTATTTGAGCGAAAAAAAATATTCTACAAAAACGCTCAATCGGGATAATTATTGGGACGGGACGATAATATTTAGATGATAGATCGAGGAAATCAGTAAATCGGGGAATGATAAACGTGGAATTATTAAACATTGTTGTGACTGGGTCTTGGTCGAGTAAAAAATAAACGATCCATGCAAAAAACGAAGATAGCGAGAACGGTAGATCGGGGTTCCAGTGAAAAAAACGCGAAACGAAATGCGAGGCAAAACTATGTTTACAAAATATTCAACGAAAACGGTCAATCGGGATAATATTCGTGACGGGACCAAAATATTTAAACGATAGATCGAGGAAAACGGTAAATCGGGGAACGGTTAATGCGGGATTCTTTTACATTATTCTTATGGGTGTTTGGCAGGGACTATGAAAAATAAACGAACAATGCGAGAACGGTAGATCGGGGTTCCACTGTATTTGTTTATGGGTATCTTAAAAACTGATTTTTACTAACAAACAATAATCTTAACTATTTATTATAAATGGCTTATTTGTATATTGGATACTTCTTTTACAATATATATTTCTAATGAAAAAATTAATATTTTTTCGGGTCCCTCAATACTCACGTGATCAGTTAGTTACTCGACTAATAGCTCGAATCCTTGACTTTATGTATATTTTTTTCCCGAGGGAGCACCTAGCTAACAACTAATACTTTTGCCCACAAGCTTTGGAGTTACGGCGCACTTTAAATGATAGCGCACACTCAATCAGCAAAACGAACTGATCAATTATAAATATGAGTATATCTAAATTACAGTTTTTTTTTCAAATTTATGTCCGCTCCCATTGTAGTTCATAATATGCGTATGGCTTACAATGGAAGTATCTTAACAAAAAATCTACGAGAACTGTTTGTTACTTAGTTGCTCAACCTTTTTATGGATATTTTTTTTTAACCATGTCCGCTCCCAATGTGGAGCATATGGACTTCTAATGGAGTTTATCTCAACAGAAGTGTTTCTACGAGAACTGCTTGTTAGTCAGTTGCTCAACCTTTCTTTTTCCAAAGAGATTAGGGAATAGAAGGAAAGGGCTAGGACAAAACTAATGGTTAGCTAATCGCTCTCGATACGCCCCGTTTATTGGATAGAATGGGTGGGAGGGGGGAATTCAAGACATCTCATACATCAATGCCTTTGGACAGAAATTCATAAATCAATTGAAAAATCAATTTATAAAACTGCCCGTACTGGGATTCGAACCCGTGATCTCCGTAGCGGTAGCCAACGACGTTGATATGTTGGATATGGTACAGACAAAAGTAGTGGTTAGCGAATCGCTTTCTTTATTTTAAGATAATATTAGATTAGAACATCCATACCTTTGAACGGAAATCGATTGAAAAATGCTGTCCAATCCCGGGATCCCGTTCAGTTTTGTCATCCCGAAATCCAGGATTAAATTTAGGGTATCTTTAAATTCCTTAATTTTTAATTTTGAAACAACTCGGAGAGCTAAAAGAAAAAAGGTCTAACATTTTGTTCATTTTGGAAATTCCGTAAATACCCAGGTTTTTCAAATCGGTCATCGATTAAAAAAAAAAAAAAACCGCCAGTGACTTAAAAAAAACGTATTTCACCTTCTTTTGCAGATTATATCCCGGGATCCGAAAAATTGTGAATTCCAAAATCCCAGGATCACAAAAAGGGTACAGGATTGCATGCCCTAGGTCACACTGTGATTTGACCCCGTGAGATTCATCACGGAGTCATAATACTTTACACTTATTGTGTTATTATCAGTGGTGGGTTGCCAACACGTTAACAAGGGGCTCGCTTAATCTCAAAGCAATTTTAGTAGACAGAAGATTTAGAAGTGAACTTTTTTACCACTCGTATGCAACTTTATACATTACTTAAATAAGCAATCGATTGTTACTTAATACACTTATAATATGTAAAAATATGCAATATACCGTAAACTTATCAATGTAAATGGCTAACAATGTACTACTGTGTATACTGAAGAATACTATATACGAATAATATGTACGTCAGAAATTGCAGTTGTGTAGTAATTTGATAAAAATAATGTTTTCTCTTAAAGTAACAAGGGGCTCGCCGACTTTAGTAAAATTTAACAAGGGGCTCACTCAAACCCCTCCGAGTCCCTTCCAGCCCACTCTTGGTTATTAATAGTGTATAGTGACACAAGGCAACGCTATATCAAGCAAAGATAAATTATTGTTTCAATAGAGGCAAAAATTATATCGCTTATTGATAATTTTGCCAGTCCATCACCTGTTTTATTTTCCAAGCTGAAAACTTTGAGGGAATATTGCTCACGACTGATGTTATTATTTTTCAATTTTTCTACCATTTCTGGAAAAATAGAGACCTGTAAAGTGAGTGAATTATTACCAGTTCATCTTAGAACAACTTTTAAGCGTGGTTTATTAGAAGCCATATATACACATTGAAACAGGATACTGATTAAAAAACACAAATTTACTGATAACTTCTAACTCAGTTTTTATAAGTTCGTGAAGCTAGTTGTATAGTATAGACTGTAGACAGAAGTTTTCGAATTATTAACATTTTTTTATAACTTCACAAACTCAGATTGAATTGCAAACCTTTCTAAATAAAAGTTATTTATTCACGAACAAATGATTGATTTATCGATTGACTGAGCTTCAACATATTTATTTTAACATAATGTCAACGCGTTTGAAGTTAATCCAATATGGAAATCAAATTGCAGTTTCATGAAACATTTAACCGGTGTTTGTGCGCAAACAATACTGTAAATAATCTACTAACCGGTCATTCATTATGAAATTATCACTGCTATGCAAAACCGAATGATTTTTTGACAACCAATTTTTATGGTTTAAATAAAAGGATTCACGCTTTCGCTTTAAAATCAATTTAGTATACATGCATCATATTATTAACATATTATTAACAAAAACAGATCATTTAAACTTTTTCTTCGGTAAGGTAAGGAAAAATATGAAGGCATGTGTTGAAAAATACTAGAAACAATCTTTGAACACCTTTGTGTTCGGATTAGAGGTAAGTCAAGAACATCATACAATGACAGTCATAGATTTGTGATACTGTGAAACAGTGTTTCTTTTAAGTAATTTGTTAATTTCAAACATCTAATAATATACATAGCCGCCTGTGTGGTCGAGTGATCAACGTCGTTGGCTTTGGTTACGGAGGTCACGTGTTCGAATCCCAGTACGGACAGTTTTATAAATTGATTTTTTAATCGATTTATGAATTTATATTCGAAGGCATGGATGTATGTGATGTCTTGAATTCCCCCCTCCCATCCTGTCCTATGAACGGGGTGTATGGAGAGCGACTTGCTGACCACTAGTCCTGTCCTAACCCTATCCTTCTATTCCTACTCTCTTTGGAAAAAGATACGTTGAGCAACTGAGTAACATGCAGTTCTTGTAGAAACACTTATGTTGAGATAAACTACATTAGGAGTCCATATGCTCCACATTGGAAGCGGACATGGTAAAAAAAATACCACACACAGTTTAATTTGTGACAAAAAATAATAACAAAAAATGTGTTTACCTACGTAAAAAATATAAAAAAGCGCTGCGTTCATTTTCCTTTGACAATATTATATTCCGGAAACAAAATAATATAAACATATATGCGTATATATTATGTACATACGGAAACGCAATGTCTTCTTGTAGGCTTCTAAAAAATGCATGCGGCTGAATTATAAATACGCTTATATTTTAACATAAGTTTATGTATATATGTACCTTTACATATATATATATTTTAGTAACGTTACAGCGAAAAGCCTGCACGCTTCTACACCTGCATCAATTATTAAAACGATTTACAAATTTATAACGTAGTCGGCCCTCCGTCTGTAGTTTGTCGCGCCCCCACCGCCGCCCCAGCCCTCGCAACCCCGAAACAGCCCCACCTCGCCGACTTGCGGGCCCCCAGCACCCCAACAGGAGTGGGCAGACTAGCGTTGTTACACAGACAGAGGTTCAATGCCGCGGCGAGGAATTCACGACTCAAACAAACCTGTATTGTTATGGGCGATAATATTATCAATCAACCCTTAGAAAAGGAGAAGTTTACATGCAAATTGTTTGGCACAATAAAACAACATATCGATGGCCATACGTTGACAACACGTAACCGACATTTGTTCAATTTTACAGGAGAGCCAAAAAACTGTATAAATAAATAAGTATTGGGAAATCAGTGAAAATGAAAGACACTTTGGAGTTAAATAATTATTATGTATATTTAAAATAATCTATTAACACAATATTAATAAAATAAACTTTTTATTAACGCATTATAGGCGGTAAACGTTAAAATACGTTTATCGTGTACTGTCAGTTTTGTTGGTATATTGACTTGTAATTTAATGGTGTATTCAAAATAACTGCCGTATATGACAATAAGCATTAAACCTCATAATTTATTATTCCCTGAATGTTCGTTCACACATAGTATTTTTTTAAAAAGGCGACACATGTTTCTCGAATATTTAGGGCATCAGATTTCACACTTCCAGTGATTGTAAATTTGTAGGAATGATGATTTTATCCTATAATTATTTATATAACTGTATGGTATGGATTAATGTTATTTTTTTATATAGAATATTTTGAATATTTCATATTGATAACAAGTGGAGTGCTATCTACTAAATTAATAACAGGTTTTTATATTCAGCTTAGAAAAGTAGAGAAATTACGATGTATTCAAAATGTTTTCATTTTATTTTTAATGATTGAATGTCACATATGATTTATTTGAAAATTTCAACCGAAAATATTGTTTGGTTTAGAAGTTGTGTTGATTTTAAGAATGTAATATATTTTTGCGCTAATCACTAAAAAACGCCCGCATATAAAATTTGTTTTAAAGAATGTTTGCATTAAAGAATGTTTGATGCGTGTTAACAATTTAAATTTTATTTCTTCTTTTATGATGATACGAGGAAACAATTACAAGTATTTTGATGAATTCAATGCACCTGTTGAACTTCATTCATATAATATTACAAACATTATATATAATTGTAATATTTTTTTTGATCCATTTGCAGTAAACATGTTGGATTTTTTTCTCACCTATTTTCAATAGTAGATAGTAGCAAAACGATATAGCTCTTCTACTATCTTCTTACTGTTTGGTGGGCTTTTTTTCTGTTACGTGTTTTCAACATTAGAACAATTTCAATGAAAAATATTTTGTGTTAATTACGAGATGTCAATATTTTAATAGAGTTTGAAAAAACAAAGAAAATGATACGCATAACTCATTTTATGAAAAAATGTCGGTTACATGTTGTCAACGTATGGTCATCCATATGTTTTTTTTTAAATATAATAGTGTATTTAAATATAAGAACAGGATTTATAACATAGCAACTAAGTATTTCTAAGAATTCATATTTTTTTTATCTATTTCACTTTTTACCAAAGCAAATATTTTTTTTATTATTTTACATATTGTAAAGCGCCAGTGAAAAACATTATTTACAGAATAGTTGCTGGTTAACGTGATAATAGTAATATTTACCATTGTTGAACATATCATAGCATGAAAGAAAGTGGTGGACTTCCAATACGCTAACAAGAAATTCGCTTAATTCCAAGGCTATTTGTGGTATTTATGATTATTTTTATCACTCTTATACAATTATACACAATAATTATTAAATTATTTTCTGGTCCTATGGCGGAGCGGTTAGCGTTGTGAGCTTCCGTGCCAGATCTCACAGGTTCGAGTCCCAGTACGAACAAAATTTTATCGATCGTTTTTTCGGTTTCTGTTCGAAGGTCTATTTATGATGTCTAAAAATTCCTTCCCACTTCTGATCCCTTAACAACTGAGCGTAGCGAGAACGATTAGTTAAACATTAGCCCTGTCCTACCATTATCTTTCTATCCCTATCACACTCTTTCGAGAAGAGAGGTTGATCGAATGTGTAACAAAATGTTCTCGTAGAAAAACTTATTAATAAAAACACAATATTCCTTTGTACTTTATTCCACTTTATTTAATAGGTCAGGACCGGTTTCGCTCATTGCGAGCATTGTCAAGTGATAAGAAAAATATTTAAACAGTGCTATTTATACAAAAATAAAAAGGTGTAAACAACAATTGACATTAAAAAGAACTTATAAATTACAGTACAAGTAACTCTATAATTACACAAACTTTAAATGCTTAACACCTCTAACATATAATTAAAAAATCATCAAAAATTTATTTAATAGGTAAAGTGGAATATTGTGTTTTTATTAATATAATGCCTTTCCACCAAGTATTGACAGAGAACACTTTAAAAGTAAGAAAAACTTATGTTGAGATACCGCCATAAGGATGCCATATCTCCACATTGGGAGCGGATATGGATTAAATAAATATATATTGAAGCTTTTGAATGTTACTATATATGGTTATGTTGTGTAACAATAAGCATTGTACCATAATGTAATTCGTATCATAAGCTGAAAAATGTATTTACCTACACTAGATTGCAAGTGTGGTGAGTACCAAATCTTTATAGAAATATGTTTTATTTTTTTCGCTTCAATTGTTTCACACGCTACAATTAAGTCGTCGTTAAAAATATATATGTCAGAAATAACAAATGTACACCATGACGTTATTTACTCATAAGGAGGAAGTCCTATCCCACCCGCCGTATTCTCCAGACGCTACTGCCTCTGTTTATCACTTGTTTCGATAAGGGTACATGACCTGTTGACCAGCACTTCCGGTCTTATGAAGAAGTAAGATTTTTTTTTATTCGATATATTTTTTCTTCTTTACTGCATCACACCGAAGATGATATCCCTCAATGACACAGTTAAGATACATGTTTATAACAATTTGATAGTAGCGACAATAAATAATAATTAAAAATATATAGATATTATAAAGGTTAATTAAACATTATTGGTATAACTATGTATAAAAAGCCGCCTGTGTGGTCGAGTGGTTAACGTCGTTGGCTACCGCTACGGAGGTCACGGGCTCGAATCCCAGTACGGGCAGTTTTGTAAATTGATTTTTCAATTGATTTATGAATTTCTGTTCAAAGGTATGGATGTATGTGATGTCTTGAATTCCCTCCTCCTACCCATCCTATCCTATGAACGGGGCGTATCGAGAGCGATTAGCTAACCACTAGTCCTGTCCTAGCCCTTTCCTTATATTCCTACTCTCTTTGGAAAAAGAGAGGTTGAGCAACTGAGTAACAGGCAGTCCTCGTAGAAACATTTCTGTTGAGGTAAACTCCATTAGGAGTCCATATGCTCCATATTGGGAGCGGACATGGTAAAAATAATAATGTATATAAGCAGTGGCGGCCGATCATTGTGGCATTTGGTCAATACACCCCTTGTATATGTAGGGGCGGTTATATTTCATGAAATAATATTCAAACATAACATTTATACCATTCACTCATTTTAAATTCTTCATTGCTAAAATGCAACAATCGTAAGAATAATCAATAATTCTTCCCGCCATATTTACCATATTTCTGTTAAATAACTGTTGCCAACATTTAAACATTAAAACACAACAATTTTTGTAACGTTTTAAGTAATTCTAGCATTGCAGTAATAATTGTTTTACGTTATATTTAGATTGAATGTTTTTATAAAAATGAGACTTTTTTATTTTAGTATGTCGATATTATTTAATATTTCGACTGGATGTGCTTGGTGGAATTATAATATTGAATTTGAATCGTTCAAATTATGTACATGCACACAAATTTTGTCACTAACAGGACGAAGGGATAAAAATGTTGCTTCCCAAATACGGACGCTCATAAACTCTTTTTCCAAGAAATTTTAGAAATAAACAAAGCACAGTTGAACAGTCTTCCGATTTTAAATGAACAGGTACATATGCCGGGTTCTCCACTTTTATACCTTATATAAATATAATCATAAAACCTGTTCCAGCAAACAAAATCAAATATTATTATTAAAACTTCTCACCATTCAAATCTGTGGGCATTCCCATGGGCTAATCCTTTTCGCCAGCAATTGCTCCAAACTTAGTGATACATTTATTTTTTGTATAAACACGAAACATTCATTTAGTGAGCGTCAGTTCAAGTTCATCTGTGCACTTTAACGCCCGAAGATGCTGAAAGGCGAAACCCAGGTCGTTAGTGACAAAATTTGTGTGAATTTACATAATTTGAACGATTCAATTTTATGTTGATATTTTATTCGTCTATTCGGACTATTTTGGTGAGAACTGTTCTTAATTCAATAGCTCAACCTTATTCATCAAACCGAAAGAGAAAAAGTATTAGGATGTTGTTATGGTTCTACCCTTTAATAAAAATACACACATCTATTCCAAAATCAATAAAATAAAAGAAGAAATCCCGAGAGTCTTAACCACTCGGTAATAAGGTTTAAAGATATTTTCTCACAAGAAGTTAATTGTATAATAATATTATATATTTAGATAAAAAAAATAAAATAGGAGTTCAGTTTCAACAAAAACATTTCATATTGTTGATCAATGTATCACTTTTCCCCGTCGTAAAATTCCTGTTTACAAACATATACACACTGTGAGAGTGTAATTAGATATTTATAAATAAGATCGTACATATAAATATATTCGCCCACCCTGTTCGCCTTAGAACCTTCACCCCTTAAAATAAATAAGTGGGAAATTCCTCACCCTTCGCCCAAGAAACAACAAATGAAATAATGCAAAAGCATTCTGTTTCTCACGAAATTAATTACCTAAGTCAATAACTGTATTAAAAAAATATTCCACTACGGTATTTCTCAAACTGGGGGCCTTGATAGTCTTCGTGAAAATTTTCTAAAAGTGAACACTTTTAAGTTTTGTTATCCCACCCTTCCTATCCTTTAATAACTAGGCGTAGCGAGAGCTATAAGTTAACTACTAGTCTTGTCTTAGCCCTATCCTTCTATCCCTACTAATCTTTTTGGAAAAAAGAGGTTAAACCACTGAGTAACAAACAGTTCTCTTATAAAAATTTCTGTTGAGATACCCCTATTAAAAGGCCATATGCTCCACATTGGGATCGGAAATGGATTAAAAAAAATAAAGAAATCTCTTTTAAGGTATTCACTGTCAATACTTGGTGGAATGGCATTATAATAAAAATAATAAAAGATTTTAAATACTTTTTCCACTTAAAATTTAATTTGATCAGGACCGGTTTCGCTCTTCAATAACAATGACAAGCCAACTCGATCAAAAAGATTGACCGATGACCACTTAAAGCAAGTATGTCCAACCTTTTTTTGCCCAGGGATCGACTTTTCAATCTTAAGTTTTCTCGCGATCGACTTCTAACATGATTCTTTTAAGATTTTTTATTTAGGGCTCTTCCCTTCTTCAAACTTAGAAATGTTTATTTTAAGTGCGAAATACATATCATAAGATAGGTATGTGCTTACAAAAGAATTAAATTTTTGTAGTTTTGTACATTAAATATTTTAATAATATATTTTTTCGAAATTCACGGAAGCTTTCGGGATCGACCAAATTTTGCTTTGGGATCGACCGGTCGATCACGATCTACCGGTTGGATACCCATGACTTAAAGGTATGCATAATTTTTTTGAACATACCCTTATTATAAAAAAAAAAACTGAACAGATGTATGTAAAACAGTATTTGAAAAAGTTTATATTTTCTGTTTTCTCTATTCAATTACATATCATATGCGAAGAAAATTCACCTTTCAAAGTCTATCACAATTTAAAAATATGTTGATTTGGTGGTTATTTTGAATTTAAAACAACAATTGATAATTTTGTTATACGCATTGCAGATTGCAGAATAAATGTTTTTGAAACACTTTATTGTTCTAAGCTCAGTTGGACATAACATAAAAATGTTTAAGAAGCACTGTTCTATCCAAATATTAAAGTACATAGATCAACAATGGTGAAGAAGAAAATCGGAATCAATTTTCAGTAAAAATCTATTAAAAAATACTGTTTTTTCTACACAAACTTACTAACTTACAGTATTGCTGTAATTAAATTAAATCAAATTATTAGAAGTGGTTTCGTTCTTCGCAATCATTTTTAACTGATGAAAAATTAAAATGACTAATTATAAAGTGGAAATCTAAAGTAAAAATGTTCACGATCTGTTTAAAAAAATTATAATTTTCAACAATAAATAATTCAAGATTCTCGAACATTTCCTATAGGAATTACTGCAATAATATTCACTGAGCAATATGACAACGAAAATTATTTCGGTCCTGAAAATATTTTTGAAAAATCAATATTATTTCGTAAAAGCAAAATAAACTGTTTCAATATTTAATAATTTTCTTTTAATATAAAACACGTATAGCTTATTAAAATGTTTACAATCTTTTTATTAGTAGTTACATTAACCACTTGAATACCAAACGGACACGGGTGTCCGGAACATATGCAAGCGAACACGGATATCCATGACATTTAAAAAATCAAATACTTAGTATTATAATAGAATATAAGCAATATTTAGATGAATATGTGTAATTCCATCTATACTGAGACAATATAGGTTTTTAAAATATCGAATTCGAGTGTATATTAGGCAAAATTATTTTTCTCAAAAACACGCAGTATCTCTGGGACATATTATTGATTTATTTGCGCGGGATTCGAACGGTTAAGACTGAATCAATCGCATTTCTAATGTAAAAGAATTTTCAATAAAGATAGTCATAAAATCAATCAACCCTCTGATCTCACCTACAGTACAGTTGATAAGTTACTATTATCTATAATTTACACCAAAGTCAGCTTTCAAATGCAGATTGAATTACATTGCAGATCAAAAACAATAATATCGTAACGTACAAAAATGTCACTGATTCGTTAAGAATATTTTCGAGCGTGCGTTGTAAAGTTGTCTCGGTTTGACAGTCACTAAAGCTGTCTCGATTTGATTTTACAGATGAGGCTCTATAGTTGCTCTATATTCAAAATTAAGGACTGCAGTAATAAAATTCAAATAATTTTTCTGCTAGATTTTTCTTTTCCATGATCGAAATTCTTCTCGAAACTTAAATTTATATACTGCATGATAAAGGGAAAACATATTTGTATCATAATGCTTATTCAAAACATTCAATTACATTTCCAAATCAAAAGAAAACAAACCAATCCATTCTACTAAGATGTCATTGAATACATAATAATTGTTCACTTTTGGGTGTTCACTATCAATACTTACTGTACTTTATTCCACTTTATTTAATAGGTCAGGGCCGGTTTCGCTCATTGCGAGCATTGTCGACTGATAAGAAAAATACATTATTGAAATTAAATTGAAATAAAAGGTGTAAACAACAATTAAATAATGTGGAATTAAGTACAAAGGAATATTGTGTTTTTATTAACATAATAGTTGAGAAAACAGTATATTAAGTTTTGTATAGAATGATTTATTTTTTCTGTTTGATGCTATTATACAATTTGAAAAGCATATACTGTTAAAACGAAATTGTATTTAGATATCATTTAATTCATTTTATGGATGTAAGTATTAGTAAATATAACATATAAACGATTTGGTGAAAGAAAATCACTTAAAAAGCTTGAGCGGTTGAATATTTAAACCGAGCGTCATCAAATGAACTTAATTAAACAAAAATAATTAACCAAAAAAAACAGCACAGTTTTTAAACAGCTCCAACATGTAAATAAACTCAGCCAAGTTTTAAATTGTGACAGCACTAGAATTCAGCATTTTATCTAACGAATGTAAAAAAACGTTGTTTTAAATATCAAATTTCACTCCAGGAAAGCATTTTTTGTCGGAAAATAAATTTCCACTTTTCAAATGCATGACAGTAATGAAAACGTATATGAAATAAACTTAATTTTATATTAATGAGGATAGAACGGTGAAAAAATATTTTTTAACTCGCGGACATAATTTTATCTCGAAAGACTTTCATCAGATAGTTAATTTCAAATGGTGCAATTATTTATAAAAAAAAAATTGTCAATGAAAATCATAATTTTTAGCTTATTACCTCTAGCTGGTGTATAATTCAAGATTATAATTATGCTTCTCAACAGTCACCTTTCTTCTTTCCAAATCGTGCGAGCGCCTTTTCTACGATAACAGAAACGTAACTATCAACTCCTACATTGAAGTCTTTAGTGACGGACATTATTTAATGTCGAATTGAATACGAATGGACGGTTTTCTATTGATCACAATAAACTGTGATGCAATGAATCCGCAAAATTGCTTAATTTATATCAAACACTCCAGCTGGTTACCTGTCACATAATAAAAAATAAGCAATAACATAATTAATATGACGTTTTAAATATATATACACTTGGGCCTCGTATAACACGGTTTATGAATTGTGGCATATTTTTGTATAACACGGTTTCAAAAAACAAAAAAATGAATTTAAATAACATGTTTGATTTGATATGTCCATTGATCGCGCCATGACAATTAAATAGAAAGAAGTTGGAAATTCAAAGGGGAATTACAAAATATTTTCACCCCTTATCGTGATTGATTGATAAACTAAAAGCAGACAATCACTTATTATAGAATCTTTAAAGAATAAGTCCAAAAATACTCCTAAGTCTTCCGATGATGAAAACTCACAACCGATCTCGAAAAAGAGTCGAACATATCGACTGTGGAAAGGAAAAAGGACGTAGCCCACAGTTTTATTCGATAATCACAATTAGGGAATCCAATCCCGGGATCCCGTAGAGTTTTCGATACATTTCAATCCCGGGATTAGAAGACATGATCCCGACACTTTCGGGATTGATTTTATTATAAAATAGAATCGTCTTGGCTTTGTAAAATAACGCACCCAATTGATTGTCGAATCCTTAAATATAACAAACAATGTTCCATTGTTCAATGTTTCACAGAGCACAATTAAGATAACATACTCTAAAATAAACTCTGCAGACAAAAGTTATAAAATGAAATACTAGAAGTCACTTATGGTTATAAATTACGTTTTAATGAATCCCAAAGATATTTAATTCTAAAGCATATTATAGATTACTGTAAGTGGACACTTTTGGCGATAAGAAGTTTTGTTATCAGTACGAAATGTTTCTTGTTTCTTTCTCATATTGCAATGTTGATTGATTTTTTATTTATTTTAATGTCATTTCAGCTTTGCTTTACGTTTTATGAGTTATGTTTATTATTATCTGTCAAATCCAGTGTGTATCAACTTGAGTGGTGATTCTATTGTTCTAAATATGTATGTATGTATATGACTTCAAAAAAAAAAATCTGGCTGAGGTGGTAAAACAATAATAGAGTAACTCTTTAAAATTAGACTCAACAAAAAAATCACTCCTTTTAGCTCCTATATAATACCAGTGTCAAAAAATATATTTCATTATTTCTACGGTCGCATTCCAAAGATACTATAATAGAGAATATAATATAGAATAAGTTGTCGTATTAATTTTTGACCAATATTATAAATTTCATTTATAAAAATGAAATGGAAAAAGTACTATAAAAAAAACCCAATTTCGGGACTAGTCCCGGGATCCTGGGATCATAAAATTGTAATCCCGAAATCCCGGGATCGACATTTTGGCTCGGGATTCAATTCCCTAATCACAATGTATCAAACTTGATAAACGTTCTATCAAAAGGATGCAAGCTGCAAATGCTGAATTAGTATCTAAATTTAGCTTTTAAGTTTGAAAAAGATGACCTTGTAAAAAATTAAAACCAAAAAAAAGACTGAAATATAAGTTTTTCCTAGACAATTTCTTTAATTAATATCAGATTATGTCAATTAAACATCAGTTTAGAAGTCTCCGTGCACTTCAAGGTTGTGTATAATTCATAATTTGCATATGACCCAAAATCATCAAAATATGTTTTTCGGGCCTCCTGTAAAATTTTATATGTGTGGGTTACGTCCTTTGTCCTTTTCAGAGTCGATATAGAATTGTAAGTAATAGCGATGATGATTGAATGATCTATTATATATTTATATGTGTGTATGTTATTAGAGTTTTTTTTTTCAGTACATACGTAAATGTACATTTTACGTAAGGTTATTTTAGCAGACTTCGATATTTTTTTGGAACTCAAAGACTATTTTTGTATGAACTTTAAACCTCGTATAACACGGATTTGTATTACGTGAAATTTTTGTGGAAACATATGACCGTTTTATACGGGGCCCAAGTGCATATGATACCGATTGAATTTCAGTATATCGAATTGTATTATTTTTTTTCGCATATAATTCTCTACAGGTGCAGTATTCTACACATATTAAGGCTTTTAAATAGTAATTTGTAATCAAATTAAAAACATCGACCTGGTGGACAGTATGTGCATTATAATCCAAGTATCGTCCACCTAATGAGACTGAAGTGCACCAAATTCGTTTACAGAATGCAGGCCTTGACAGGAAAGCGCAAGCCAAAATGATTCGGTCACGGTCATATAATACGATAGCGCTGGCAACGACTGCCTTTGATACGAGATTTTCTGAACAGTCTCAAATTTACCCGGAAGTAGGGATTGCAATAAATATCAATGCCGGTATTTCCGTTTTTCAAACATTTGTAAACATCAATGATGACGGCCAATAAAAATCACAAAACTAGACAAATACATCAGTCACTTTTAGGGTGTTCACTGTCAATACTTGGTGGAAAGGCATTATATTAGTAAAAACACAATATTCCTTTGTACTTCATTCCACTTTATTTAATATGTCAGGACCGGTTTCGCTCATTACGAGCATCGTCAACTGATGACGATCTGTTGACGATGCTCGTAATGAGCGAAACCGGTCCTGACATATTAAATAAAGTGGAATGAAGTACAAAGGAATATTGTGTTTTTACTAATACATCAGTATCGTTATTTGCAGGGCTTTTTTTACCCTGTAACGCAGCGGAACGGCGTTCCGGCACCTTTTTTTCTCGAAATTTTAATAAATGTTTAATTTATTTTTTTCTATTTTAAAATATGTATATTTTGTTTTATAATCTATGCATTATACGAAAAGCCGTCATTAATTCTATCAAAATGATATTCGAATATATAATAAATAATATACCTTCTTAGAAAATGCTCGAAAAAAGTGCGTTCCGGCACCTTTTTTTTTCAAAAAAAAGCACTGGTTATTTGTATATATCAACTTCATATCATTAAAAATACTACTTTAAAAAAGCTTTACCAACAACAAAAAAAGCTTATTTTTATATATTTTCTTAATGTAGATCATATGGACTCATAAAGGAGTTTATCTCAACAGAAGTGTTTTTACGAGACTGTATGTTACTTAGTTGCTCAACCTCTCATTTTTCCAAAGAGAGTAGGAATAGAAGGATATGGCAAGGACAGTTCCACCCCGTTCATATGATAGGGTGGGTGGAAGAGAGGAATTCAATACATCACATACATCCATGCTTTCGAACAGAAATTTATAAATCGATTGAAAAATCAATTTATTAAACTGTCCGTACTGGGATTCGAACCCGTGACCTCCGTAACCGAAGCCAACGACGTTGACCACTTGACCACATAGGCGGTATAAATAATTACCGTAAAGTAATTGTTACTTCAAAAACAACTAGAGCACCCTTGCTCTAATCTGAGTTTAATAGGTCAATCTTTATCTGGTATTCTTGCAAATAAGTTGGGATGTAAGAAATGTCCTCGCAGAAGATTTATTAAATAATTGTAGCAAAACATATCGTCGGTACATTGCCAGAAAACGTTATGTCGAAAAACCTTATTTTTGAGATAATCGACTTTTTCGAATATCACAAAGATGCGTGGCCGTAGACAATAAGACAAATGAAGGAGATAACAATTAATCAAAAGTTTTACATATAATAGAGTTAACAATATCAACGCATTTAGTTCTAAAGTTTTTTTTATAATATTAGTTTATATAATGCAGGTTTAAACATAGCTCTGACGGTGACGCATGCCGAAATAGCTAGAAACTAGTATTATTTAAAAAAAAACTGTTATTTTTACCCTATTACAATGGATTACTACCAAGTAAATGCCAATTCAATCAATAAAAGTTTTACAGCTCAACAACGTGTAGACGTCTTTTGGTATATATATAAAGTAAATCCATACACAAAAAAAAATGTATTAGCTAGCTTGTTTTCTCAGGGTGTGCTTAAAAAAATTAAAAATACCATTTTTTTTACTGTTTTCTGACAGTATACTGACGATATTGTAATATCAAAATACCAGTGGAAGTTCTACTGGGCTAGGTGGGCTAAGCCTGTCCTGAAATTTTCAGCCAAATTGTGTAAAAAAATAACTTTAAGCTGACCTAATAAAAACAAACAGTATTTTGGACATACAACGTAACCGACCTATCACAAATTCATACAGTATCTTAGCACTGATTGTCTTCTTTTAAGGCATTTCTCTGGTTCTCGAATTTTCTTTTAAGAATAAAAAGTAAAGTTTGAAATTTCTCTTTATTAAAACAAATGATTTTAAACAATACGTCCTAATTTTTTTTTTAGCCCGTCCAAAATTTTAAGTCACGAACCGCCACTGCAAAATACCGTTATTTTGCAATTTAAAACGACTCTTTTTTACTCGACTCTATACAAAAATAAGGGATATTGGTGATGGTAATACCGGTACTCATTGCAATCCCTGTCCGAAACTCCTATATACAGGTAATGTACACTAACCACAAAACAATTTGCTGGGACCCGTGTCCACGCGGGCCCAATGGGTTCACTTAATTGCAACCAAGACCATTGAAAATGTTGCTAATTTAATTGGGGATCGCTGCAGCATCGATTATTTACAAAAGCTACTAAAATCGTCCAAAATGACGTCTTCAAAATATACAAATCATATTCGAGATCCTAAATTTTATATTAACTAAGCCAAGTGGTTAAGCTAGATTCTTTTATATAAAACTCTATTTATTTTGTATTTTTTCAACTAATGCTCAAAATACTGGTCCCGGGATCAGTACATTTTTTTTAAGAAATACAAATTGATAATTTTGGTGAAAAATAAATTAAACAATTTATTCTACATGATATAACCAGATGTGGGCTGTCAATACCTTACCAAAAAGCTCTCTTAATCTCAGTTATTCGCGACGTACAGGTGAACAAGTGGATTTTTTAACAACTCGTAAAAAAATATGTGCCATAATTATTAAACGTACTTAATATGCATACATTATGTAAAAATACGCAATATAACCTAAAATAATTTATGTCGATAGCTGAAAAAAGTATCTACCTACTTCAGACTGCAAGATTGAATTGTTCTTAAATTATCCTGGACATACATTCTCAATTATTTAAATAAAGTAAATGTATCTAAAAAATACAAACATAAAAATGAAATACTAAATAAGTTAAATATTATTTTAAACTATGCCCGAAGTTAATACAAGATCATCAATTTATCCGCCATTTAGTATACGATTATGTTGTTCAAAGAACCAATAAAAAATATTTTTATAATTACCATATCCGGCGACAAGTACTTTTGTAGAAAGATCATTTTTTGCAATGAAAATAATAAGAACATTCAATAGAAATAGTCAAAGTGAGAATAGATTTTCAACTCTTGCAAAAATATTAGTTGAAAAATCTTTTATACAATAAATTAAACGAAATGCGGTTATTGATGACTTTTGTAAGATGGAGGGAGCGTCGAATAAAATATTTTTTCAAAAAATGAAGAAATTAAATTTTAAGATTAAAGTTTTTGTTCTCCTCCCCTCTTCGCACGCCACTGATATTTATCATATTGTTCATATAGAAACTGACCGAAATAAACTTAAGTTGAAATGTGTTGTATTAAAAAACTAATGTACGTATAAAAATAGAACAATAAGTCACGCAAAAGAAGCACAGTCATTGATATCTGATAACATTCATTAAGATATTAAAAATAAAAAATAAAAATTAAGATATTGATAAGAAAAAATATTGCAATGTGAAACTTAACAATAAATATCATTTTTTTTTATCTTCAAATGCATTCAAATATAATTTACTACAGTATGCTTGGTTTCAAATTACTTTTTCTTTAGCGGTAATTGTTTTCGCAAAGGATTTAAAATGAGCTTTGTTTATTATGTGCGTGAACATCTGTTCGACTTGAAAACCAACACGTTTCTGTTTGATAAGTAAACCAATCCCGAAATTTCGGGATCATATATTCTAATCCCGGGATTGAAATGTATCGAAAAATGGACGGGATTAGATTTCCTATTTCGATACCTTTCAATACAATGTTTAACGAAAATAATGGCCTTTGCTAATGGAAAGTGTTTTAAAAAAATTCTTAGCATAAGACAAAAGAAATATGAACGAAATTATTTTTCGCGATTCAAAAAAAAAACTATACTGAAACTTATGTATTATGTACGGCACAAAATGATAGTTCGCCGAGGTTTTAACTTAGAAACGCATCGATAGTTTGATATTGCAGTTTATATAAGAGAGTGACATTACTCGTAATTTATTTTTGAGCGAGTTTCATTTATTGTGAGAAATTTCTACGTTTGTTCACGATGATATACCCCAAGAATAAATCCCCACTAATAAAAGTCATTAAGACCAATAACAGTTTGAATGAACTTGACCTGAAACAGGTAGGCAGAATTAAATAAAAACCATCGCTCTAATGTTACGAAAACGTTTATTTAGAAATTTACAATCGCCAAAGTTTAACCACATACAATATTTAACAAACAAAATTTTGAATTTACAATACACAATAACTATTATAATACCTAGCTTGCTCACAATATACAAATATCAGTTCTTTCACCTCAGACGAAAAACCACAAAAGAAAAAAAAACTGCAAGTGAATTTACAACTAAATGTATCTGAAACCAAGTTCCAGGACCGGGAAGTGTCCCCCACACACGTTATGTTCGGCTCGTGTCCCAAAAAGCAAGAAGGAAAGAAACAAAAATCGCATCGAGTATCGAAAAACAATGTTGCTATTTAAGGCCATAAACAATAAAACAATTGATATTCCCGGTTACAAGATAACAAAATTTAAACACAATTAATTAAGCTACTAATTAAGTGGTAGTGGGAGCGGGTGACTATAGAGCATACCGTATCAAGAGATATTATTGAAATTATCATTATCATTCTCTACTCGTCTGATAATACTTCTGTAGATATTATTGTATTTCAAGCTTTGCCCCACGATCAAGTAATGATAATAATGACATGACCTTATCGAATAACGTCTTGTGTGTCTGTTTTGTTTAGACTGGCATTTATTAATGTCACTTTAATTTTCATTAGCGAATTCAAACGACTTGATGATACAAAATAAATAATTTAATGCGTCTAGAAGTCATATGACTTTATTAACGCGATAAAAATATTGAATTTATTATATATCAACATTGCAATTAAAAATAACATTCCATTGCAGAAGGAATATCGAATTTTTTTCACGGAACCGTAGTGTCGACTATAGTTTATGTTAAAATAGAACTCCTTTCTTATTATGGTATTAATATCTGTATCTATTACCACACTGGATTAAAAATTCTTTAGATTCTACATATCACTTTACAACGAGGTGATGAACGTTATTTTAATATTTCAAGTAGTGTGTAATAAGGAATTATTCAAGAATAAACTGCTTAGTTAGAGATTTTAAAATAAAATTTTAAATTAATTTATTCAGTAATAGAATTCAGCACAGATAGAGGTTGGAAAATGTACATATATATATGAACAACCTAATCTTTAAATTGAAAAGATTTGACCATTAGCTTCGGTGGAAATATTAGAGCTGTTGCAAATCAAAAGCTTTTGTACTGTCCAAACTGCTGTGTCAATAGGAAGCAGTTGAAGTAAACAAATGACTTTCAGAGTATCCGATCATAAGTAAGCCACAAAGCAATAGTTTGATGCCATTCGAATAAGCAAATAGGGGTGTTTTAGCTGAAACCAAGTTCGCGTGAAAAAACTGATTTATTTTTAAAAAATTACCTCATTTTTATAAATATAGATGTTATTTTGCGTAAGTGAAACACTTATAGCGTTTATTTTGAAATACATACGTATGTTTAAATAAAAATCAATTACGATAAGAATGTATTGAAAAAATAGATGTACACGTTGCAGCGTTGCAATGCCACTCGAAGAAAGAAAGTGTTTGTGTTTTAATTGTCTTTATTGTTTTTCTGTCTATTTGATGTTTGCTGCCGATTGCCTATAGTACGACACACGTACCACTTATTGAAAGATAATTGTACTATAACCTTCGCGCAAGTGCAAGCATACGTTGTCAAAATGAACTGTATGACAGACATACAAACATTTATTTTTATATATAATATAATACCTACTGTAAGCTTATTTTACTATGCCTATAACCTTCCCGAAAGTGCAAGCAAAAAGGTTGTCAAAGTTTTATTGCAATCGCATGAGCGGTGTGGCAAAGCATGAAAAAACATTCATTTTCATTAATTAGATTAACACATTCACATAATAATATCTAGTCAATGGCGTCTAAAAATAAAATGCGAAATTAATAATAGTTACCATTGTTAAATAAACAACGACAGGCTGTTAAAAATATTAATATTATCTTTACGCAAAACAGTTCCGGCACCCTTTTTGTCGCTACTCTAATGAAAACGTAAGTTTGAAGAGGGTTGATATGATCACATCAAAACGATCTAGACATTTCAAGATACTACTCTATACAGCAATGAAGAAAATAATTACACACATGTTACATACATTTTATTATTACAATAAACAATTGAGATAATTTAGAAATATTATTAACTTCTTTCTAGGAATGCATATTCATGTCGCAAAACCTAAAAAAGCTGAATTTTAATAAATACGGACAATAAGAAACAAAAAATATCCAGTTGCAACTAAGTCATTTGCAGAATTATTTTACATCCAATCATTGGCAGCCGGTCAATGTGGCATTGGATCAATATGTCATGAAATAATATTCAAACATAACATTTATACCATTCACTCATTTTAAATTCTTCATGTATTTATTTATTTTATCATAAATTGGACAGTGTTATGTTTAAATGAAAAATTTACGATCAAAAGCAAAAAATCTACATTTCGACTGTGAAAAGGAAAAAGGATGTTGCCCACACATAGAAAATTTTACAGGAGGCACAAAAAACGGGTTTTAATGATTTTTGGCCATATGAAAATTATGAAATAACCACAACCTTGAAGTGCACGGAGAATTCTAAACTGGTGTTTAATTGACATAATCTAATATTAATTAAAGAAATTGTCTAGAAAAAACTTTTTTTTGAGTCTTTTTTCAATTTTCACAAGTTCATCTGTATTCGAACATAAAAGCTAAATTTAGATACTAATTTGGCATTTACATCTTACATTATTTTGATAGAACGTGTATCAAGGTAGATACATTGTGATTTTTGAAAAAACAACTGTTTTGAAATAACTGTGGGTTACGTTCTTTTTCTTTTCCACAGTCGGTATGTTTGTATGTTAGTATCAGCTATTCATCATTTTTCAAAAATACATACATCGCAATATTCAAGCGAATGCAGTTTTTGAATTGTACATCAAGAGCGTGAAATATGTTACCATTATGATGTGAGAAAATCATTTTCCATGTTAGTTTGAAGTGTGTATTTGTGGGAAAACGGATGGGTGAAAAATCTCGAGGGTGAGTGGAGATGGCAGAGGGGGTGGGAGCCGGCAGGACGGTGGCGGCCTCACCGGAGGTAGCAGGCGAAACTCGCAGAAACTAACTGCCGAATAATTCAGCAATTTTATGTCTGCCACGGTGTAATAAAATGAAAAAATAAAATATTCACCGACCCGCACTCTCGAGGCCTAGAGGCCTAGGGTGTAGGCGAGGGGTGGAATAAGGGGTCGGTTGCCGAAAGAAGCCAAATCCTCGCATATCCTTCTGCGATCTTATTCAAGATATGTGAATCATGCATAGATTAATATAATACAGAGTCATTCGAAGATGAAACACTTTCTTACTTGACGGGGCGCACGGCTTACTCAATTGAGTCGTTCAGATTCAAGCTTTGATTTACAATTAATATAAACACATGAGAACATATTATTATTAATATTTTTTATTAAACCATCTCCGCTCCCAATGTGAATCATATGGACTCCTAATGGAGTTTATCTCAACAGATGTGTTTCTACGAGAACTGCTTGTTACTCAGTTGCTCAACCTCTCTTTTACTAAAGAAAGTAGGAATAGAAAGATAGGGCTAGGACAGGACTAGTGGTTAGCTAATCGCTCTCGATACGCCCCGTTCATAGGATAGAATGGGTAGGAGGGGGGAATTCAAGACATCACATACATCCATGCCTTCAAATAGAAATTCATAAATCGATTGAAAAATCAATTTATAAAACTATCCGTACCGGGATTCGAACCCAGGACCTCCGTAACCGAAGCCAACGACGTTGACCAGTCGACCATACAGGCGGCAAAACATATTTATTATGTAATAATTATTTTAATAATTTACTTAAGTATTTGTCGCCTGCTATGGCCTAGTTGGTTAAAGCTTGCTCTTAAGATATTAGAATTATATTAGAAGATTATATTAAAATAATGTTCAGCACTTCGTCGTAAAATAATAAGTACAATATAATCCAAAGGATAATATAAAATAACTTATTTTATTCAACGTATTGTGCTACAAACTGAAACAAGTGTTTCGCCTCTTTCAGAGGCATCCTCAGTCAGACAATATCTAAGTTATAATAGTTATTTTATATTAAAATGAACTTCCATAAAGTTACCGCCGAATCCATCAAAAGAATCTAAAAGATTTTTAATCCAGGGTGGTAACAAGAACGTACATACATATATAATATTAATACCGTAATAAGAAAGGAATTCTAGTTACAATTTTACAATTTCGTCGCCTGCTGTGGCCCAGTTGGTTAGACCTTGCTCTACCGATCACGCAGGTCTGGGTTCGATTCCTGGTCAGATCACAGAGAATTTGAGAACTATTCAATTCAAAGTTGTGATCGTAGACTGGGTGTTTGTGATGTCAATTCACATTTATTTCCTCTTCTCCCATTCTTCTGTTCCTTTATTAACTGGGTGTAGCAAAAGCGATTAGTCAACCACTTGTCTTGTTCTGGCCGTATCCTTTTCTCCATACTATACTCACTTTAACAACAGTAACAAACTGTTTTCGTAGAAAAAAAACTTCTGTTGAGATACCTTCATAAGGATACCATATGTTCTACATTGGGAGCGGACATGGATACAAAAAGAAAAACTTTTTAGAGGAAAATGAAAACACGGTGTTTTTATTATTATTTATTTTACCTTTTAACTGCACTTTGTAACGTCTTCAAAGTAAAAATAATACATGTAAGGAAAAATTAAATGATTAGTTCACCAATGTATCACAAAATAAACGGACATAACATTTATAAGACAATGAAAAAAACAATATTTTTAACATGGTCCGCTCCGTATATTTTAAAAAAAATACGTTTATCACTTTATTTTATTCACTGACGGTAGCAAATACATTTTCAATTTTTAACACATCACTTGAACTATCAGAACACCAAGTGGTAACATCAGCTTAGAAAAACTACCTAAGAAACCAAACGAACTTTTTTGAACCTAAAATAACACAACAAATAAAACAATAAAAACAAAAATGCAAAATCAGAAACTTGCAACACCAAGCTAAGGAAAACTTCATTTAAAATAAAATAAAAAAACATTGCTTTACACCTCCATTCCCATGATGCAATCGTAAACAGTTGAGCTATTAAGTCATTCAATATTTCTCTTAATATTGTCAATAAGTATTTATCATTTTAGGTATTCTAGCATATATACATTTTTAAAATTATTTTTTAGTTTCTAACTTAGGTTTAAATACTGTCAATAAACAATAAAACTGAGATGCCATCATGGCAGGTAACGTGATTTTTTAGGATGGCATGTTACGGGTTAATTGAGTAATAATTAAATTTTCTTGATATTTATAAGTTTCATTGTTTTTTTAAGTTACAATATGGGATTATTTGGTTCTCTGTTCATATTACAATTTAGCTTAATATGTATTAAACCCTTTTTTTTCATATTTTATATTACCATAAAATGTATTAATTATTCATTGAAAATTTTTTTACAATAGTGCCCGATGTAAAAGTGAAATTATATTTATTCAGTGAAGTGCAAAGTGAATTTTAATAGTTGATGGCTGTGTAGTACATACAGCAATTTTTCTGAAAAATACAAATTAATATAATTGTTTTCCATTTTAATGTACTAGTTCTACGCATTTTTTTATAATACAGATTTACCAGATTGGATTTTGCTATTACTCAAGAGAAAAATTGAATTTACTGAGAACAATATCAATTGTTTATTTCAAAAACAATTTATTGAACATTAACGAAATCTGTTTTCAATGTTCGATCTAATAGTAAATATAAGATTTCGACTGAAGGTACTTGGTGGAATTTCAATACTAAATTTGAATCGTTCAAATTACGTACATTCACACATATGTTGTCACTAACGACCCGGGTTTCGTCTTTCGGCATCTTCAGGCGTTCAAGTGCACGGATAAACGTAAAGTGACCTAGTTCAAGTTCATCTGTGCACTTTAACGCCTGAAAATGCCGAAAGACGAAACCCGGGTCGTCAGTGAAAAAATCTGTGTGAATGCACATAATTTGAACGATTAAAATTTACCGTAATAATCAATAGTAATATAACAAATAACTGTATCAATTTTCTTATCTTTTACCTTTAGAGGAGTATGGACGTACATATACGTTGGCGACATTCTTCATTTAAGGAGTACAGACGTACTTTTAACTCAACACATTAGTGTCTGTCTGTGAGCATATATATGTATGAACTAAATATATTCATTGGAAAAAAGTCACATAATTGTTATGTTGAAAAAAGCAATGTAAAGCAGTGGTTTCCAACCTTTATGTTACTGCACCTCCCTTTGAAGAAGAAAATATCTTCGCGCCTTCTAATTTTTAATTTCATATAGTAATGAAGACACGTTTGAAATAGTAAATAAACATTTTGTACTCTTCGCGCCTCCGTGCACTTAAACGCCTGAAGATGCCGAAAGACGAAACCGGGTCCTTAGTGACAAAATCTGTGTGAATGTACATAATTTGAACGATTCAGATTTAATAATTAAACGTTTAAAACAAGTTTATGTTATATTTATCGGAAAACAAAATCTATTATGAGATCCACGAAAAGATTTAGACATGAATTTCAAATTTATCAAATATATTTATTTTAAATTTCTATTTATTTAAAAAAAGATTTGACATTACAGTTATTCTGAAGGTGAAAGGTGATACGAAATTAACTCAAGGATAATTAACGTCACAAACACCGATGTCTTAAATCTCAAATTAAAGTGACTTTGATCTTACCCAGACTCACCTGATCGATTGAGCAAGCTCTTAGCAACTAGACCACTGCGGGTGACAACAACTTATCAACCTGTATTCTATAAATAAACAGTTTTTCGGTGCTACCTGTGAAAGTACTTGATAAGACACTGTGAGATGAAAATAAACATTAAGTTTACTTCGAAAACATTTATAATATTTTACTAAAAAAATTATAACGAGATTGCTGAGAAAGTTAGCACATATTTATAAAATAATATTACTTAACTATCATTCCCACTATTGGCACAAAAAAAAATATTCTGTCAGTGGAGAGGTGATGTATAGGCTGTTTAATCTGCTAGAATTTAGTGCGCCGTATGTTTATTTTTAGATAACAAATTAATAATGTTTCTCTCTCAATATTAGAAAGGTTTTAGACGTCGATGAAAGTTTTTCTTCGTGCTATAATACAATATTTAACTGCTAACAGACATTCTCGTAAAACAACATGTAAAAACTATGTCAATATTATCAAAAACGGTTGTGAGTAAAAGATGATTGAATTGAAGTTATTTCGAATAACAATTAAGATTGGCAAGTATTGTTTTTGTAAACTTTTCAGAATGTCAAGTGACGAATGGAGATATCAGAAGACAATTAATAACTGGGGTTGATGACATACACAACTCGTTACCTTACTTTGAAAAGGTTCTAACTGACATTTTGGCATAAAATAAATGACCTTTTGTTCGGAAAATTGTGTATTTGCCACAATTTAACATATACATATATTAATTTCAGAGTCATACATTTTTAAATAAAGAAGTTAGCAGGGATTCAAGAGTTCTATCTACACACTTTCTTTCATACAGTAATTTTACAAGCTTCTAAGAAACAATAGGACTTTTTATAATAGATTTATAAACAATATTGGTATGATCGGACAAATATTCAAACGCTCGTATCTCAAAACGAACTGTCAAACAGCCATTCCATCTTGACCAATATAGTAACAGATCACATTTACAATGAGCAAAGTGTGTAGTACATCGTCTATCCAATAGTCTTCAGGGAAAGTTCGAAGATTTACTATGAAGCGTCAGAAATGTTCAAGTTAGTCCTATTTAACGCAGAATAACATTGCATATAATAATATTACAGGGACATTCGAATAACGATAAGACACATCAAGTAAGACATTGCTTCAGAAACACTCTTGTGTAGAGACTCCAATTCGAATATCGATTACTCGATACTCGAGAATACTCGTCCATTTTTCAAGTACTCGATACTCGAGTATTTTGAAAAATACTAATTAATAGTAATTCTTAAATTTATTTCCAAATTTTATTTACTTATTTAAAAAAATATATATAATGTTTAACCGGTGCGCTTAACTGAGTCTTGCGCGTGGATTTTAAAACTACAGTGGAACTCCTCATAACGAGTTTAATTCGTTCCAGAGTCTTACTTGTTATGTGAAACACTCGTTATGCAAAACAATTTTTCCCATATAAAACAATGTAAAAGACAATAATGCATTCCATGCCGGAAAAAAACATTTGTTTATATTTTTAACGTGTATTCGAGTAAAATTACATACTTATAAATTGTTAAGGAGCGTAAAAACCTGGAATGCGATTTCGATTTGCAAAAAACTATAAAAGATCGACTAGTTGATTCTTTTAACGTACGATGCAACAGTTTCACATGCTTTCAGCTTTTCTCTTATTGCGCCTGAAGATTGTTTCTTTGCTATTTCCTCCTCCTCCATTAATAAACTCTCCATAACTTCTTGTGGTGAAAAACAATGCAACTCCATAAGCTTTTCGGTGGTCAGCTCTTGACTGTACTTTTTCACAGGCTCATCAATATCATTGTTATCCACCTCCAGTCCCATGGTATTGGCCAAAGATGCAATCTCGCTGACTGTAGACTCCACAGGTACTGTTTCAAACCCCTCAAAATTACATTCGACAACGCTCCTTGGCAAAGCTTCTTCCAAGCTGAAGTGTGGGTTATCTTGGTAACCCCTTCCCACGCCTTGTCAATCATCCTGAGGCAAGCAACGATGTGAATGTGATATTTCCAAAACTCTGCGTCACTCGTTATGCATTTTTTTCACAATCTGTTTTGCTCGTTATAAGAGGTTCTCGTTATGAGAGGTTCCACTGTATCATATATTATAACACATATATGTTTAAATGGTTTTGCCTAGCCGTTGACGAGAATTTGAGATGTTTAATTCTCTACTATTTTTGAAATATATGTTTTATAAATTAAAATAAATGTATTAATGAAATTAAATAAGATGATTTATTTATTTATCATATATTTATATACACAAATTTGAATTAATAATATGTATTTTAGTACGTCTGAAACTACTCGAGTATGTATTTTAAAATTATACCGCTCGATACTCGAATAGTTGAGATGTCGAGTAGTTGAAGTCTCTACTCCTGAGGTAAGCAAATGTGTTTGTGTGACACTGCTTTATTGCTTACAACAATTCAGTTTTAAAACTAATGTTTAATTTACAACGATTGGTAGAGGTTATAAAATTGAAAACCATAGAAAAATACGGATTGGGAGTATCTTATCAGCAGTGCTGTAATTGTATAATTATAAAAGGGATATATAAATAATAGGGTGAAAATATCAACGTATTTCAGTTCTACAGTGTTTTTATATTTTATGCGTTGATAGCTATTTCGGCTTTCGCCATCGTCAGGACTATGCTTAAACGTAAATTTGCTCAGCTATATATACTGGCTAAGAAGAGATACACAATGCTGTTAGAGTGAATAATATAAAGCATTGTGTATCTCTTCTTAGCCAGTATATGTAGCATAATATAGCTGAGCAAATTTACGTTTAAGCATAGTTCTGACGATGGCGAAAGCCGAAATAGCTTTCAACTCATAAAATATAAAAAAAACTGTAGAACTGAAATACGTTGATATTTTACCCTATTAAAATGGAGTAGTACCAAGTAAATGTCAAATCAATAAATAAAATGGTATATATAAACCTTATTTTTATTTCTATCACATCGAAGGATAAAATCTTCTTAGTGAAGCACTGGATTTACAGTATTTTTTTTATCAAATCGAATAGCAACGTTAAGTTAAATAAAATTGGAAGAATTTGTAATTGACAAAGACATTAGGTAATAAGCAATTAAATAATGGCGGTAATGAAACTAATTTCGATACCAAATTTGATAAGAGAAGAACAAGGACGATAATACCTAGTTCATAGATTTTCCACAAGACACTGCTATTTATAATTATACTGATATTATTAATTCCGTACACTCTGAGTGGAGATATTCGTACCCTTCTAATGTCAGGTTTCGATGTCAGGGGTCGGGAAAATACGGTTTGATGAAATTCAGCCGGAATTGTTGATTGAGACACAAATAATTTTGATCATATGAAGAATTATCTTTGAATCCCAGCTAAACAAAATTCTATCGCAGTAAAAAAAACACTAAATTATAGTTTTGCAATATAAATTCGCAATACCTTAATTAGTAATTGTTTATTTCCTTTTTTGAAAGCGTAGCAGCATAATCACCACCTTATAAAAAAATATTGAATCTATTTTTTGTTTCATGCGTAAACTTATTTTTCCTACGTTCTTGATATTTACGAAAAAGTTCTTCGATCCCTGCTCTATTCGGTAAAAAATACAGATGAAATATTTTAAGATTTCGAGAATGATGAAGTAAGTGAATCAATAAATAATTAGTAATTCATAGCTTAGCAATTGACCAGTACAGGGCAGAGCAAACTCTGGTCTCGCAAGCCATTTAATGCGACCATATTCTTATTAGTTGAAAATGCTCGTCATGATCGAAACCGGTCCTGATACATATAATAAAACTGGAATTAGTACACATAAGTGTATTGTTTTTGATACAATGCGTTTCCACCAAGTATTGACAGTTAACACCTTTAAAGTGTCATAACCAGTTTTTGCAATTTCATTTATTTTGAAGTAATCAACTAAAGGGCTTATTAGTTCTAGTAAATTTATTATTCCTTATACTTATTCAGAGCATATAATCACCACACGGTCCCTTTTAGAGCTAAGCTTTTAAAAGTTACTTTTAAGTTTTTCACTGCCAATGCTTGGTGGAAATGCATTATATTAAAAAAATAAAATACTCATATTCAGCGATCAGTTGATAATACTCATCATGAGCGAAGCTTGTCCTGGTCTTATTAAACAAAAGTGGGGAATTAGTACAAATGAGTACATATTCTATTTTTTAAATTTAAAAAGGTAACTTTTTTAATGCGACCTTCGACTGCTTAAAGGTTTCATTTCTGTAACAATGCATTTAATGCCTACACCAGTGGAGGGTCTTAAGCCCGATCCGACTCTGATCCGGCCCTTTGACTTGATCAAAATATTCACTTGGAAAAAGAGCGTAATCAACCCATTATATGTTCGACAGTCGGAAAAAAGGGGGGCGGATGATGTCAACGTTTTCTTTACTGCGGCCTTATGTTGAATCAGATAAATGAATGTGGCCTTTATAAATGAAACGGTTACCCACCCCTAGCCTACAGTGTTAGATTGGTACATCAGTAAAGCTTTAAGGCTCTTCAACCACTAAGTCGTGTGCACTTCAATGTACATAGGTAGTCCATGATATCCTACGGGCAGAATTATCTGCACTGTTTACGGATGCAGCACATTGTTGTTGTATGATTATACCTAATCGGAATTATCCTAAGAAGCGAAATTGAATCATCCTAATTACAGAACTATTCTAACAAAGCACGATTAGCATAAATTATAATCCGTAAACCAAACTGTTGGTTTGATGTCACGACTTGCCAGTGATAACCCATCGATCGTTTTAATGATGGTATCTGCAAAAGCATTGCAACTTATCAATTCACCTCCAATAGACATCTTTAACCCGTAACATGCCATCCTAAAAAATCACGTTCCCTGCCATGATGGCATCTCAGTTTCACTGTTTATCGACAGTATTTAAACCTAAGTTAGCAGCTAAAAAATAATTTTAAAAATGTATATATGCTAGAATACCTAAAATGATAAATACTTATTGACAATATTAAGAGAAATATTGAATGGTTTAATGGCTCAACTATTTACGATTGCATCATGGGCGTGGAGGTGTTAACACTTATTGATATGATTTTCTTCTTGATCACTAAAAATTAAATATTGATTGTTCTTCATGTGTTATTTATTATTGTTATCAATTATATTGTATTCCTTTTTGTTATGTTACAATTTTCTTTACTACTTAATTTTTCTGCATTATATGTATAGATAAATAATACTAAAACGGAATTAGTATGGTATTCATTCAATATATGTGGGACGTATAAGTCGCCAGTTCCAAGGGCCGTTTGACTGATCAATTCACTGCCTAGAGAAATGGACATTTTTAGCAGGTCTTCGAACCTGAACGAAACTGAAATCCGTTAAAACCGTTATTTTTGCTGGAACGGAAACCGGAACCGAACTGGAAAAAATATCGATTTTTTTGCGGTTCACGCTAGTATTTTGGGTAAATCGGTAAATTACTATAGGGTTTTGAGAATTTCAAATTCCTCGGTGAGCTAAAATCACGGAGATATTTTGGGCTGAATTTTGGGGCTTTTGGATTCGAGCTTAACCGAAAACCTTTAAAAACTATTATTTTTGCCGGAACGAAAACCGGAACCAAACCGATATATATTTTTAAAAAAACAGTGACAGTACTTGTGAACTATTTATTTCATTTTACTTTTTTATTTCTTGATATATGTTGATTTTGATGTATTATGTACTGTTTTTTTTTGTTCATTTTATTTGTCAAATGCATGGCGAATTAGCGTCAGCTGTAATGTAATATACTGTACTTTTAATGTTTAAACAATAAATAAATAAATATATTCGAATTATCAACATTCTGACATCTTATAGTTAACACAATACTGTGAAAATTAAATAACTGTCAAATATATTGATATACCAACGAAAATGCATCAAATTTTGAGAATGAGTTAATTATCCTCCTCGATTTGCTTACCGACCCGAATCTTATAGGAGTAGATGCTGTATTTGAAAATAAACAAACAAATCTCGTAAGAAGTTTAATATTTTGAAGAAGTTTGCAAGCTCAACGTCGTGTCATGTGTTATAATTTATAATTTGAAAAAGAAAACATTTATACGTTGACTTAATATACAATTCTTCACTGTAAATACATTTTTAATTAATTACATAAATTTTCGGTTAGTTAAACTGATTTAATATAATTTCACAGATAAAGAGTAAGTGTTTTCTTTGTAAAATCATAGAACACTTTAAGGGTGTTCACTGTCAATACTTGGTGGAAAGGCATTATATTACGAGCTAAGCCGCAATGAGCGAAACCGGTCCTGACCTTTTAAATAAAGTGGAATAAAGTACAAAGGAATATTGTGTTTTCATTAATAAAATCATAGAAATTATTATTATTTTTTTAACTTTTAGAGGAGTGAATACATCTATACTGACCTTAGTTTACTGGTTTCTTTTTAAATGATAAAAGTATATATATATATGCTCACAGACACACTATACAGTGGAACCCCCGATTTCACCACGCCGAATTACGTGCTGGCTTGAAATATTCGCCGCAAATCCCCCAATTGCACTGTCGCATTCCATTGACGTTGCTACGGGACGACCGGGCGACTGTCTATGTGTTGGATTTTGGCGCGCTTTGCATTTTATCACTTTGTAACTAAATATTTCGTCAATATATTTTTTTTACAAAACTGAGTTAAATCTTAGTTTTATTTTTTTTTGTGGAAAAAACCAAATCCCTAATTTTGTATGAGATTCATTCTCCAAATTACACCACCCCGAATTACACTCTCCCGACTTTAGTGTAAATGGGGGTTTTACTATACTGTTTTGAGTCAAAAGTGCGTCTGTACTCCTTTATTGAAAATGACGCTGACGTACATGTACGTCCATACTCCTCTAATTGTATGCATTATTTCGAAGATAACTTTATTTTATTCGTGCAGTAGTGCATAATTACTGAATAATATTGACATATTACTCAGTAGCTCCAGAATAAACTGTTGCACTACTTGATTAATCCGGAACCAATAAGTAATAACATCACTTATTAAATATGTATTTAAATATATTATACAAGAAAGTGTAGTTAATGGTGTGCACAGTGAAAGGGTAGGTATTAAGTGTGCGAAGTCAACAATGCCATTTGAAATATTAATCGAAGCACAGAGCACATGTAGATACATACAGCACATTTACTTGCGACCAACTTCGTTCTATGATTTTCAGGTGTTTATATATAATTCAAACACAACTAACAAAAGCTCGCCGAGGCATGCAAGCAAGTGTGGGTGAGGGTAAAGTCACATACGTGAGACAAGCGTCGTCCAAACGTTGGAACATATTCGAACACTTTCACTGTGTTCACTGTCAATTAGAGCTTGTCGGTTTTCAAAAACATTCACCACTCAATCACGGACCTGGTGTGTATAATTAAACACTTGATCATTAATGTATACTAGAACGAACTTAGCATCATGAAAATGACTCTCTATGGTTAACTTCCTTGTGTATTGTGTTATATGTCCAGCGGTTGGCTGTCAATACCTTAAAAAAGGGCTCGCTTAATCTCAAAGCAATTCTCGGTGTTCTGGAGAAGGAGTGAATATTTGTATCACTCCTATTGAATTATATGCAATACTTAATACACTAAATACATTTATAATATTAAACAATATGCAATTTATCGTAGACTTGTCTATCTAAATGGCTAAAAATGTACTACTGTGTATACTATCACTGTCGTAGATAACATGTAAGTTAGAAATTGCAGTTATATACTAATTTGATCTGAGAATATTATTATCTCTTAACCAGAGCGCCGATTTATCGGCGCACACTTTGGTGTATCATGTAGGAGGCAATAGCAAAGGAATCATTGTGAAACAAAAAGGGGTCGCTAAAAGAACAAATTGTCAGTAAAAAAAAAACTTATTTAAAAACATTATTTTGCTAATATATATATGTTTTTTTCATATCCATATTTTGAGCCTGATTTTCTCCCCAACTCATCTCACGGAAACTGACGACAATCCAAGAGATGATATTCTTTTTAGTTTGTATAGTAAATATGGGGATAGTAAAAGGGCTAACAAAATTATACTAGAGTTGCTATATCATCAAAAGTACCATGGTTCGGAAAAGTATTTTCGATACAAAGATTATCCTACATTTTACATCAAGGTCACTGAAGTCCTGCTGGCTTAGAAAAACCTGACAATAACTAAAAACACTGTTGTGTATATACCACACCTGGAAAGCGAACAATATTCCGCATAATCTACAGGTGAAGAAGGAATAACATGGTCCATGCTTTCCTAACCATAAATTTAGTATTGATTGTTTTTATAATAATATATGTGAATATTTTATTATATAAATGGGTTATGATGTGCTTTTTTGTTGTTTTCCGATAAGAATATCATGTAGGCCTTCAACATCGTTCAACGAACCCGGTGTAAACTTTTGGCTTGCATTTTATGTTCTCTTTGTTAAACTTTTTTGCTATAATATTTTTTTTAATTTACTTACAAAAAATTGTAAGTAAATTTTCTTCCAAAAAGCATGTTGGTCAATATTTCGTGAGTATAGACAGTGCATACCGAGTTGGCTGGCAAGGCATCAAATTTTAAACTAAGTACTTCTAAGATCTTAGATATTCGAGAATACGGGAGAATGAAATATATATTATATAGAACATTTTAATAGAGAACGACGGCAATACACCTGACTTGGCGCTACTGTATTACAAGTTAACTTTAGATGCACGAAGCCTTGGATCCATGCATTAATAATACATTTTATAATAGCCAGTTTGCTGGCACAAAAAAAGACGAAGACATTGAGAAAAACATAGCTGTCGACAGATTATTCATAATGGAGATATTATTTTTGAAGCCGTCCTTATTTTTCGTATCGCTGAAATGATATTTTATTAAATATATCGGAATAAATTCGATCCTTCAACTTTAATGCAAATGCAAATATATTCGATATTATAAACAAACTATTAGGGTGTACACTGTCAATACTTGGTGGAAAGGCATTATATTAATAAAAAATACAATATTCCTTTGTACTTAATTCCATTTTATTTAATAGGTCAGAACCGGTTTCGTTCATTGCGAGCATTGTCAACTGATAAGAAAAATATTTAAGAAGTGCTATTTATACAAAAATAAAAAGGTGTAAACAACAATTGACATTGAAAATAGTTTTAAGAGATTTTACAAATTACAGTGACTATACTTAAACAAAATTTAAATGTTGAACACCTCTAACATATAATTTTAAAATCATCAAAGATTATTAAATTTAAAGTGGTGGCATAATTAAAATTTGGGAATTTTTAACAAAGTGATATAAAATTATACATTACTAAAGTAAATAACTTAATGATAATTTTTAATTAAGTTAATAAATTATGTGTAATTAATTATAGAGTCACTTATACTGCAATTTGTAAATTCTTTTCAATGTCAATTGTTGTTTACGCCTTTTTATTTTTGTATAAACAGCACTGACGTATTAAATATGTTTTTATTAATAAACAAACTAATTTACTAGTACTTTTAAGTTTTTTTTATATTTCTAATCTAAATTTGATTTGGATCAGCATTTAAATAAATGGACTTAACTATTTTTATACTATACTTACAGGGTAGAGATTAAATTCTTTATTTTCTTTTTTACCATGTCCGCTCCCAATATGGAGCATATGGACTCCTAATGGAATTTATCTCAACAGAAATGTTTATACGAGAACTGCTTGTTATTCAGTTGCTCAACCTCTCTTTTTCCAAAGAGAGTAGAGGGATAGAAGGATAGAGCTAGGAGAGGAATAGTGGTAAGCTAATCGCTCTCGATACACCCCGTCTATAGGATAGGATGGGTGGGAGGGGGAAATTCAAGACATCACATACATCCATGCCTTTGAACAGAAATTCATAAATCGATTGAAAAATCAATTTATAAAACTGCCCGTGCTGGGATTCGAACCCGTGCCCTCCGTAGCGGTAGCCAACGATGTTGACCACTCGACCACACAGGCATTAAATTCTTATTCATCAAAATTACTTAAGTGCACTTGAATACCACAAGAAATATAATATTAATCTTTGTTTAAATACGTTAAAATAAAGGAACAAATGAAATAATAAGAGAACACTAAAAGGTTACGTAAAATGAATACTAATTGTAATATGTAAAAATTGCGTATCTTTAGTTTATCGTTTAATTTGATGAAACGCAAATTTCATTGAAATTGTAATAAAAAATCTTCATATTATATGACTTCTGCTGTGTACTATATATATGTAATATGAAATCCAAAGTTAACTCGGACAATTTTGATAAACTAAGTAATATTTTTTGACGAAGTGAATAGACTAACTATTTATAGTATTAACGTCGAATCGAAGAGTTTAATTTTAAAATTTTTCATCAAATTTTGAAATATTCATAAAATGCCTTTGTTGAAATTTATCTACCGATATGATATATTTTTTTGAACATCGAAAAATCAATTTATGTTCTGAAATAAACAAATCAACAATTTTTTAATTAAGTGCATTTTTTATTCAATGAAGTCACTATTTTATTGAATATACATTTCAAAATCCAATTGCATAGCTTTGAAAATTCCTGAAAAACTAATATTTTCGTTGTCTGCTGGAAAAAACAAAATTTACAATTAGTCACCGTGACTCGGTGAAAAACTAATTAAAAAGTCTGTTTTTTTTTTTGCATTTCGTCGCAGCTTATATGTTTTATTACAGAAAATGTGCTATTTTGGAAAATAATATTTTCAGATTATTCACGCTACAACAGATGATTCATCCGGTGGTCATGGCGTCAATCTCTCAGTGGATGGGTTTCAGTTTACCAGATTTATAGTTAAGCCACATGTTTCACTATCATATACAAAATTCAAAAAAATCTGGCCATCAACAAATTGCTCTATGAAACTAAGCATGTGCATTATGATTATATACTTATAGTTATCATTAACCCTCCAAGGACGAACGTGATCATATGGTAACAGTAAACACCGTTGTCTATTGATCCCACTATTCATCCCTTTTCTAACTGAATATCATTGCTTTTACTCATATTTGGTTGAGAAGGGTACAGACTTTTTTTTTTGAATTTTTTTTTTATGAAAACATCAAATTATTCACAGTTCTTTTGCTAATATATTTGTATTGAAATTATGTTGATCTAAAGAGGTCAAATTGTAAATATTTAAAAAAAAAATCATGTTTAGTTATATTTCAACCCCGAATGTTTGCGAGCCCATACGGTCACTTTTGTACTTACTACTGTCCGTACACAATATTACACGGTAATGAAAGGATGAGCATGACCATATAGTCATGTGGGGTTTCTATACAACGACTTTGCGACTTTTTTTTAGAAATTTTTGCTAGGAATAAAAGTTATCCGTGACTTCAATATGGCTTAACAAATATTTTTTTTATCGAAAAAAAGCTCTCGTCTCTGGAGGGTTAAGATTAAAATTATTAAAAGAGATGGTTGATAATTTTAAGTTCAGTAATATAGTTTGGTTGGATGCATTTTGGATTTTTTAAAAAATATATAATCTTGAATTAAGTGCAGGATTATGACGTGTGTAGGAAAGCTACAAATAGTTTACCGATCATTTAAGCCTTTTTTGACTCCGTGTGATCATAAATTAGCTAAACAATGATCTTTTCTATAAATTTCACACTCTTTAATTATTACAAAAAATGACGAATTCTTTTCTATACGCTGGGAAGAGTATTTCAAACAAACATATTTTAAGTATTATACTTTAAGTATACGGCATCGGATTCGTACAGAAAAATATTTAGAACCAGCGATGTGCTGCCAAAACGTTAACAAGGGGTTCGCTTAATCTCAAAGTAATTCTCGGTGTTCTGGATAAGGAGAGATTTTTTCTATCACTCCTATGCAGTTATAAGCAATCGATTGTTACTGAATACACATATAATATGTAACAATATGCAACTTATCATTCTAAATGGCTAAAAATGTGCTACACTGTACTTTAGTTTACACTACTGTATATACTGAAGCTGTCGCAGATAATATATGTCAGAAATCGCAGTTATATACTAATATGATCTAAAAAATTTTTTTTTTATCTATAATTAACAAGGAGCTCGCAGGCTTTTGTGAAATTTAACAAGGGGCTCGCGCGAGCCCCTCCGAGCCCCCTCCAGAACACCCCTGTTTAGAACCGATCGTTGATAATGTTTATACCATATGCAAAACCTGTTTCAATCATGCTTTAGCAAAAACTCTAAGCTGCAAAACAAAAACAAAAAAAAATGAAAATGTTCATTTATTTCACTCTCTTTCGACTATTTTCAAGTCACAATCTCATTAAAATATAAATTGTCTTTCAAAACATATTTTCCACAAAAAATGAAGTTTTTTCAATTTATAACATGTCAGTAGATCCACGTAAATAGTTTTTCTAACAACAAATTTTTTAATTGTTGTATACGATTGAGTGAAATAAGTTTCCATGTTGTGTAACAAGTAACATAAATACAAATATTTCAACCCGTAATAGGCAAAGAATCGTAACGAAAAATTTATAAATTTTACGGGAGTAGGTTTTTTTTTATATCAAGTTAAAAAGGAATTATGCGCGGTTTGTAAATATGAATGTATGGTCAATGTATTATCCTGATATTATAATAAAATTGTCCGACTACTTTCAGTTCTCTAGATCAGCGTTTCTCATCGGGGGTACACGTGGAACAAAACACTAAAATGTACAAGCCCTAAAAAAGACCAAGCGAACGAGATAACGCTGTAATTTTTTTTATTACCGGCGCCTTATGCGATTTTGAACAATTATTGCCTTAAAACACAATTTATCGAATTGTGTCGATTAAGTTTTTTTGTCGATTATTGTCGATTTATTGATACAATTATATTTAACATCAACTTATTCAAAACTTAAATGTAGACAAAACATCTGTTGTTACTATATCAACTGTGGAAAGGCAAAAAGACGTAACCCACAGTGTTTTCAAAACAGCATTTTTCAATAATCATAATGTATCAAACTTGATAAATATTCTATAAAAAAGATGTAAGCTACAAATGCCGAATTAGTATCTAAATTTAGCTTTTACGTTTGAAAAAAAGGTGAGCTTGTGAAAATTGAAACCAAGAAAAAAGACTGAAAAAAAGGTTTTTCCTAGAAAAAAATCTTGAATTAATATTAGAATATGTCAATTAAACGCCAGTTTAGAAGTCTACTTGCACTTCAATGTTGTGTATATTTATTTCATAATGTGCATATGGCCCAAAATCATCAAAACACGTTTTTTGCGCCTCCTGTGAAATTTGCTATGTGCGGGTTACGTCCTTTTTCCTTTCCACAGTTAATATGCTGTTATATTATCATTCAACGAAAAATGGCGTGCTAAAAATTTCATGGCACTGCCGAGAACTTTGAATAAAGTGATATTATAAATATCCCTAAATAGATAGCGGCAGCAAAACGAGATGCAGAAATCGAGATGTTAATGTTTGTATTGTTTCGGCCATGTCTTCAGCTAGACTTCATGTCAGCAATTAAAAATGCATCACTGAATAGTGAACACGTCCAGAAAGAACAGACGAAGTAAACTGGCTGCAAATAATTTCAAACAGTGTAAACAATAACCTCTTCCCGTGATTGCACCATCATTCGATAATTCATTTAAGTTCTAAGAAAAAACTGTTTCTATAACAATATAACGACATCAAGTTTATGAATAATGAGTTAATATTCAGTGGCTTAAATCACTCATCGGTTTTCGAAACTCTATAGTCATATTTATAATTTGTAATTTGTAATTTGCCGCCTGTGTGGTCGAGTGGTCAACATCGTTGGTTGCCGCTACGGAGGGCACGGGTTCGAATCCCAGTACGGGCAGTTTTATAAATTGATTTTTCAATCGATTTATGAATTTCTGTTCAAAGGCATGGATGTATGTGATTTCTTGAATTCCCTTCTCCCACCCATCCTATCCTATAAACGGGGCGTATCGAGAGCGATTAGCTTACCACTAGTCGTGTTCTAACCCTTTCCTTCTATTCCTATTCTCTTTGGAAAAAGAGAGGTTGAGCAGCTGAGTAACAAGCAGTTCTCGTAGAAACATTTCTGTTGAGATAAACTCCATTAGGAGTCCATATGCTCCATATTGGGAGCGGACATGGTAAAAAAAATAATAATTGAATGACGATGTTATAATGAATGACATGATGCATTGTGTATCTCTTCGGAGCCAGTATATATTATATCTGAGAAAAATGTAAATTTAATCATAGCTCTGACGATGGCGAAAGCTGAAATAAACTTCTTCCGTTCTTTGGCCATGTTAGCTCCCTATGTGGAGCATATGGCCGCCACGCGGCACCTCCATGTTTCCCTGTCTCCCGCCAATTGCTTTGCTTCCTCCCATGACATGCCAGCATCCCTCAGTTCCGCCGAGTACATCCTATGGATAGTACCCGACGGACGTCCGAGACGCCGGAATCCCGCCAGTCGAAAGAAAAGGCAAGCAGGATTGAGGCTTTCCGGAGGCATCAGCAGCACTTGACCCAGCCAGTTCCAACGTCTCTCCATAACCACTGACTTGACGGGTACGCTCCCTTATCTCTGAATTCCTCACAAAATCAAACCACCTCACCCCCATTATCCGACGCAAGCATCTGTTCTCGAATCTCAGTATACGGTTTTTCTGTGTCTTTTTCAGGTGCCGTGATTTGCAACCGTAAAGCAGTACCGGTAGAGTGCAAGGGTTGAATAAGTGGCATTTGGTTTTAATCGAGTACAGCTGTGTGTCCTAAACAGTTCGCATTGAATAAACTTTTTTTTTTTATTTTTATTCCATGTCCGCTCCCAATATGGAGCATATGGACTCCTAATGGAGTTTATCTCAACAGAATTTTTTTTTCTACGAGAACTGCTTGTTACTCAGTTGCTCAACCTCTCTTTTTTTCCAAAGAGAGTAGGAATAGAAGGAAAGGGCAAGGACAGGACTAGTGGTTAGCTAATCGCTCTCTATACGCCCCGTTCATAGGATAGGATGGGTAGGAGGGGGGAATTCAAGACATCACATACATCCATGCCTTTGAACAGAAATTCATAAATCAATTGAAAAATCAATTTATAAAACTGCCCGTACCGGGATTCGAACCCGTGCCCTCCGTAGCGGTAGCCAACGATGTTGACCACTCGACCACACAGGCGGCTAGTTTTTAGGACTGCAAAAGATGCACAGGTCGCATATACACATTCGCGTTGCATACAGGGCCCAGGTTGTTTTAGTGTTTCTTACCATCCCAAAGGTTAATCAATGATGCCGCTTATTAATAATTAGGCAGTGCCGCTCTCGGCGCCGCTCTCCCGGCGGCCCCGTTCGAAATGTCTGGAAATATTATATACATATTTCAGCAGGATTATAATCACTAATTCACTGCGGATACATTTTTAATGGGCGGGTTAATTTGTGATGAATAAGAGCAGTGTGTGGGCTGGAGCAGTGTCCGGGGGGCGGGGATCTACGTTGCGAATAAGAATTGCAATACCGATATTATCAAAAACGGAGTTCCGGTATTTCAACTGTTTTTTTTCCAGAGCTGTGGAGTCGTTAACTCTCGCGGCTCGGAGACTAGAAAAATACTTCTCTACCGATGGGGGTCGCTTAGGGACCCTAGTGGTTTCCTCATTATTGGCCTTATTCTTATGAATTAAAAAAAAAATAGTCTAAAGGCTTTAAAATATCTCTCTGCATCATTCCTCGTACATTTCTTTATAAAAATTCGTGGTTTTTTAATAAATAATCATATTTTAATTTTCGCGTAAAAAAGACGTCATCCCAGCACACATATGAATTTGCAACTGAAGCGTTTAGCCCAGCTATCTTACAAACGATCGCTGATAAGCGGGCGCTTATCTCGTTATCGCGTATTTATATAAACTACAAAAGGTCCAAAAAACTATGATATAAGAATACCTTAATTATAAACATTGTATCACCCATATTAAAATAGATATTTAAGAAAATGTGGGTATTGGGGTCGCATTTCTTGAGCTTAGAAACGGAAAAGTTGAAAATGAGCGGTTCGATTTTTTTTGAAAAATATATTTAATAATGTGTATTTAAACAAAATAGTCGAAAGTGCTCTAATTTCATGCTTGGCTGACTAAAGATGATCTGATGGTATATATAAGTTAAAATGAAATTATCAAAAAAAATCGTCGTCTTTTTATCACGCGACTCAACAGCCCTGTTTTTTATCATACGAAAAGTTCAGTACAGTGGAACCCCCAATTACACTGTTCCGAATTACGCGCTAGCTTGAAATATTCGCCGCAAATCCCCCAATTGAACGGTCGCATTCCATTGTCGTTGCTCCGAGACGGTCGTCTGTACGGCACATACAGTCAAATGTTGGCTAGCGTCTGTGTATTCAACTCGTGCCAGGCTATACACGTATAGCCGAGCGACTGCTTATGTGTTGGATTTGGGCGCGCTTTGCATTTTATCACTTACTAACTAAATATTTCGTCCATATTTTTTTTTTTTTTGCAAAACTAAGGGAAATCTTAGTTTTGCATTGTTTGCGGAAAAAACCAAATCCCTAATTTTGTTTGAGATTCACTCACCCAATTACACTACCCCGAATTATACTGTCCCGACTTTAGTTTAAATGGGGGTTTGATTGTATTATAACAATATATTACAATACAGTTATTCATTGTTTTTGCATTACAAATTAACGTAGCTTAAGGTCGCCTAGGGCGCGTTATCGTCAAAGTTCTTGGCATTTCTTTACAATCGTTGCTGATGAAAGGCCGTGATCGTTACATATATATACAATCCACCATAAAGCCAGTTCAGGTGAACACCATATGAAAATTATATTATACACACACAATACATAAAGAAATAAACTGAACAGAGTCATATAAAATTTAAAAAAGCTTAGATTATTCCACGTATATTGCTACAAACTGTAAAACGTGTTTCGTCTCTTTCAGAGGCATTCTCAGACAAACTTTTTTTTACAATCTCCGGTAAAATTTGTTATGTGTGGGTAATATCATGCGTTTTGTAAACTTTTCGATAAATTTTAATTGATTTGAGATATACATCTCAATTTAGATGTAGCAAAACTTTGGTCAGCCATATCTCAAAACAATCAATTTCCAGTTATAGCACTATGGAACTAAGGCATCGATGTGAAAACATCACACAAATAACCATAATATATATTCATAAGAAACATTGAAAAACGAAACTAGTATTCAAAATTGTATTGAAATATTTTCAATTCCAAGAAATTTCTTACCATAATAACACTATTCTATTATCAGTTTGACTTGAGTCTGAATTAATGCCGTCTATAATAAGTACGCCAAGACGGAGATCGATAATATCAAAACAGACACAGGAAGCGGCAACATCAAATTGCATATACAGTCAATCCTCTTTTTATGCGATTTTTTAGAAATGTAAATTTAAAAAAAATGTACCATACATATATACGTACAAAATATTACAGCAAGAGCACATATCGTTGTATTTTTAATAGAATAGAGAATGCATCATTAACGCTAACCGACATTTGGAAAAAAATACGATTTTGGACTATTTAAATCATGTTGCATCTGCCATTGCTGAATTACGTCCAGTTCCAGTTCCCTAACTGCGAAAATAATTCAAGAAGGTTTCCGACTTTACAGTTAATTAGGAATCATTTCATTCTAAATTATACCAATTCTGAACGCGCATTTAAGTTTCAACGAGAGCTTACAAATATATTCATGGGTATAACGAAATGCATAAAAAAGTAATCATCGAAAAAAGAAAATCCGAACAAACTTTGATCACTAATTTCATTGTTAGTAAAAACCAACACAGAGCGTTTGTATGATGTACACTAATTCCATTCCATGCGTATGGTCTTTTGAAATTGATGCGCATACTATTTCTTCCGAAAAAGAGTGATTTCGAACAGATGCAAAACGCACCTAGCATTGCCATACAGTGACGATAGTTTTACATAAAATGTTACTAAAGTGAAGCAATGACCAACAATTTTATTTTTTCGTAAAAAATATTTTAAGGTTATCAATATGTCGTGTTTTTCCCCCAACTTTCATAAACGTTTTATGCGATTCTGGGTATATTTTAACTCGCTGTTTCAAAGTAATGCAGGTTTTGAAATTCATGATACGTATCCCCACTTTTTGTATGGAAGTAAAGTCTTTTTTATGCGTTTTCCTTTGTGCGGTATTTCGTGGAACGCATCTACCGCATAAAAAGAGGATTGACTGTATAGTATAATAGCTTTTGAATGATACGTGTTGTACCTAATGCAAAGTCAGCCGATGTGGTCTTCATATTAAAAATGATTAAATGATAGATTAAATGAAATGCTACACATGCTTGGATCTCCACTTTTATACCCTATACAAATAGAATCATGAAACTTTTTTCGACAAACAAAAATAAATATTATTCTTAAAACTACTCACCATTCAAATCTGTGGGCACTCCCATAGGCTAATCCTTTTTGTCAGCAATGGCTTTAAGCTCAATGATACATTTATTTCATTTCCTAAGAGTCAGTTCAATTTCATCCGTGCACTTGAACGCCTTAAGATGCCGAAAGGCGAATCCCGGGTCGTTAGTGACAAAATCTGTGTGAATGTACATAATTAATGAAAGATTCATTTAACGAAAGCTCGTTTTGATCAATGATTTGTTTTTATCTGAGTGTAACAGTTAATTAAAGTTTCGTATCTCAAACCAAAGATCATTGACGCTTTATTTATTTCTACGTTCGTGAAGATTTTGTTTTGATTTACAAACATTTATGTGTACGTAGATGGTCTCGATTTCATTACACGGTTCCATTGTTCGTGGAAGATACATTTTCACTTAAAAAAAAAGAAACAATGGCGTGGCAATCAAACATAAATAAAAATTTGAATCAGCTGAATGATTTGTGGAATTCCTCCCTACAAAACTGTGAAAGAAACCAAGGAAGGGTGAAAAATGATGTGCGTGAAAAGAGCACGCAAGCCACAAGACAGAGAAAGAAACAGCGGGCTAGCTCACATTTAATTACAGTGAATGGAATTAAAAAAAAAATCTTTAATGTAAACTCTCAAACGTTCAAGCAGACTGAAATAAATCATGAAAGTAGTAGTGTAATAAATTGTTTTTTTCCTTCCTTTCGAAATAAGCCTATGTTTCAACAGTAAAGTAAACAGAATTAATGAAAATGAGATATTTCCCTGTTTCAAATTGACAGTTAGTTATTCAATATGTTATTTTTTTATAACACTGGGAAAAGTGGCTTACGAAGTAAGCCACAAGAAATCGAAAATAATATTGTACACGATATTGGGTGATTAGATTCAAAATTGATAATGGAATAATGCCTTCAATTTAGTAACCAAGTAGAATAGTGTGTACTTAAAGCAGTGGCGGCCGGTCAATGTAGCATTGGATCAATGCACCTCTTGTATATGCAGAGGCGGTTATATTAATTTCATGAAATAATATTCAAACATAACATTTATACCATTTACTCATTTAAAATTTTTCATGTATTTTACTGTCCATAATAAATATTTTAGAAATTTACAAAAGAAAACAAAAATACAATAAATATTTTTGTGTAAAAACCTTCAATCTAAATATAACATAAAACGATTATTACAGCAATGCTAGAATTACTTTAAATGTTACAACAATTAAATATATACAAATAAATATATAGACAATAAATACATGAAGAATTTAAAATGAGTGAATGGTATAAATGTTATGTTTGAATATTATTTCATGAAATATAACCGACCCTGCATATACAAAGGGTGCATTGATCTAATGCCACATTGACCATCCGACTTAAAGATACATACAACATATTGATATAATATCTTCTGTTTATCATGTTATCATAATCCACAGTTTTTTACAAAATAGTTTTGTTTCAATAATCAAAATACATACATCTCAATACATGTTCTATTAAATGGTACCAGCTGCAAATGCCAAATTAGTGTCTGAATGTAGCCTTCAAGCTTGAAAAAATAAGTATTTTATATTTATTTAATACAACTTTGAAGTGTTTGTAAATTATTAAATGTAACGAAATAATACAATTTTTAATACCGCAATTATTTTTTAAGCTAATCGCTATCGCTACAGTGATATTTAAAAATTCCCTCCCACCCTTCCGATCCTTTAATAACTGGTCGTAGCGAGAGCGTTTAGTTAACCACTAGTCCTGTCCCAGCCTTATCCTTCTATCTTTACTACTCTCTTCGAAAAAGAGAGTTTAAACGACTGAGTAACAAACACTTCTCATAGAAAAACTTCTGTTTAGATACCTCCATTAGGAGGCCGTATGCTACACATTAAGAGCGAACATCGATTAAAAGAAAAGAAAATTAAGTACCGTTGATTGTTACTTTATTCCGTCTACAGAAATATTTTTCAACTTGAACTAACTTTATCCATAACTATGGCTTAGTTATGACGATGGTGTGAAACTGAAATAACTGTAAACATTCAAAAATATTCTAATAGTTAAAACACACATTACTGTTTTAAACATTATTATCAAAAAACTCAGCCTATCATTTGATAGGCTGAATTTTTTCATAATAATGTTTATTGTTTCAGTATAATGTTTCAAAAAATTCAGCCTATCAAATGCATCTTAAACTATATGACTAGTGGTAAATTTGCATTATAATAATATCGACTGTGGAAAGGAAAAATGACGCAACCCACAGTTTTTTCAAAACAGGTTTTTTTCGATAATCACAATGTATTAAACTTGATACAAGTTCTTTCAAAAGGATGCGAGCTGAAAATGCCGAATTAATATCTAAATTTAGCTATTAAGTTTATAAAATATGACCTTGTAAAAAATTAAAACCAATAAAAAAGACTAAAATAAAAGTTTTTCCTAGACAAATTCTTGAAATAATATTAGATTATATCAATTAAACACTAGTTTAGAAGTCTCCGTGCATTTCAAGGTCGTGTATAATTCATAACTTGCATATGTCACAAAATCATCAAAACACGTTTTTAGCGCCTCCTGTAAAATTTGATATGTGTGGGTTACGTCCCTTTTCCTTTCCACAGTCGATATAGAATTGTAAGTAATAGCGATGATGATTGAATGATCTATTATATATTTATATTAGAAAAAACACAATATTCCTTTGTACTTCATTCCACTTTATTTAATATGTCAGGACCGGTTTCGCTCATTACGAGCATCGTCAACTGATAAGAAATATAATTTAACAATGCTATTTATACAAAAATGAACAGTTATAAACAACAATTGGCATTGAAAAGAAAATACCATGTGAAAATACATAATGTGTGGGTTACGTCCCTTTTCCTTTCCACAGTCGATATGTGGATATTGAAAGGAATGTTTGCAATACTCGTTGGGTTTATTTGTAAGAATATCTAAATTGATATACAATCAATTAAATTGTTTTGTATATTTATTAAATATTATAATAAGAAATAATTAAGTAGTTGACTGTATGTCATTCATTAAAATACGTATACTATTTGAGTATAAGTGCAAAAAAAAAAACTTTTTAAGTAAGAACGTATTATATTATGCAGTGTACGTAAAAAAAAGAATAAACATTATATTCGTGCATTAATTAAAAAATGTTAATATAAATTATCCAGCCGACGAAATGAAACATGTTATAAAACAATAAAACATCTTTTTTTAACGAGGGTATTATGGCACTCAATTTCAATAATGGTTTTAATAGAAAACACAAGTCGCAAAACTTTTAGACTCTACACGCAACGGCTGTGTCTGACGATTCATAAGCCTCACAACAATGTATGTATTTGTGTTTTAATACGTTACATATATTTATATATCTTTTAATCAGTTAACCATTAAGACAAATCAAATATATTTAATGACAACTAGTTCATAAAAATCATTTAAAACGATACATATTTTTGTCGATTGATAAAAGACCTAGGGAGAAGGTAAAAACTTAATATCTTGGTTGTGATTTGATGGAATTTAACACCTCAATGCCCATGATGCAATCGTTAATAGTTGAGCCATTAAATCATTCAATAGTTCTCTTAATATTGTCAATAAGTATTTATCATTTTAGGTATTCTAGCATATATACATTTTTTAAATTATTTTTTAGCTTCTAACTTAGGTTTAAATACTGTCAATAAACAGTGAAACTGAGATAACATCATGGCAGGGAACGTGATTTTTTAGGTTGGTATGTTACGGGTTAACCATGATAAATCATCGAGTAAGCAATAAATGAAAAATGTCAGCTTTATAGATAAAGCGTCTAGCATCGATATTTTATATTACATAAATAATTATAATATCAAAAAAAAGGTGCATTAATGCCAATTTTATACAAATAAGAGTTTAAAATAAATATACAGAAACAACTGCCTGCCTTTAATTAGCATAAATAATAATTGCATATAAAAATAAATGTTTTTTTTTTGGCAAACTAGTATGATTAATGCATTTACTGAGTTATTGTGGGACATAATTCGTTTTATCGAGTTAATAAAAAAGGTTTAAAAATGAATAGTATATAGATAAATAAAAGTATCAACAATAAAGAAGTATTATTAAATAATGTTCTAAATATGACAGGCTGCTCGCCACTGCTAAATTTATTTCCAATGTGTTTAACCTTTCTAAATTGATCCAACTCATTAGTCAATCATTTTGTAAAGTATATGTCATTTGTAGTATCATTATTTTTTGTTTGTTTTTTATCTTTCCTTCCTTGCTTCCCGTTTTTTTATTTTTATAATATATCATTAAATTTAGAATCATACTTAAACAAGCTTTGTGACAGTAAGATTGACTGAGGATGTCTCTGAAAGAGGCGACGTGAAACATATGTCACAGTTAGTAGCACGTTATTTGATTGTTTATATTAATATAATTCGAATTGAAGAATCTCTTCGTATGTAACTTATCTTTGTCGGTTTTTTTCTTAAAAACTTCTGTCAAAAAGGTGACGGTATTTACTAAATGGATGTTAAAATTGTACAATATTTTTTTCGGTTAAATAAGTATCAGACTAGAAAGTGTCAGTTGTTGTTTTTGTTGAAAAAATTACGAATCGAAGATAATTTTACTGCTCAGACAAGAAAACAGTATTAAATGTATTCTAAAGTCGGACGACGAAGAGGAAACTACCTGGAAATTTTTCTGTTTTTAGAAAATTGGAATATTTTTAAGAGCTGACTGATATGACAGGTTTATGATTAAAATATTTAAAAATCCTCGAATGTATTGCGTCATAGAAAGGAATTCGAGAAATGAAATAAAATGAAAATAAGTAGTAATTTGTTGTTTTCATATCAAGGTTTTTAAATTTAATTAATCAATTTATTAGAAGTGTTCTACGTTAAAATGTCACCATCTTTAGCAATCACATTTCTGAATGTTATCACAGTTTCATTTTAACTCTTAATATCATATGAAATTTCAGATACCCACTTGGTATTGCTGCTTATTCGTGTAATTTCCGATAAATGTTCTCGCACAAACAGTGTATGGAAAAAAAGTGAAAACAAATAATCGGATATTTTTTATTTCCGATAAATGAAAAACTCTGCCCTTTGACACGAAATCATATGCAAAGGTATGCTCAGTGTTAATACCAATAGCAAAAAAATTGCAATTAGATGGCATATTTTACTCAGATACTCTATTAGATTTATAAACGTTGGGTTTCCGGGTTGAAACTATGGCGCGGTGGTTAACGTTGTGGCTTCCGTGCCAGACCTCGCGGGCTTGAGTCCTAGTACGAACAGCATTCTTTCGATCTTTTTATCGATTTCTGTTCGAAGGCATGGGTTTTTGTGATGCCTCCCCTCCCCCATTTCCGATCCATCAACAACTGGGCACAGCGATTAGCTAACCACTGGTCCTGTCCTAGCATTATCCTTCTATCCCTACCAATGTTCCTTCTAAGAAGAAGTTAGCTGCGTGGAAATTTCAAAGACTGCGCGTACCGATCAAATATTAATTGAACAACTGTCTTCTAGTGCGCGCCAACCCGGAATGAATGCGCGGAGGCTTCACAGCTGCTGCGCGGCCGCGCACGCGCGCAGCTTAAAGGGAGCATTGATTCCCTACTCCTCTCTTCGAAAAAGAGAAGATGAGCGTTTGTTTTCTCAGAAATGATTTTTATGACCATTTGATGTTATAGCGAAAACCTACATATGTTGCAAACATTAATACTATTTTTAACATGACTTCCTCTAATGAGGAGCATATGGACTTCCAATGTTATTTACCACGACAATTTTTTTGATTAAAAAATAAAATACTCTTTTGCATTAATTCACTTCATGCGTGTCTTTATTAGGATTAGGACCGGTTGCGATCATTTCAAACTGAGTTTCTCATTTGTATCAGATGTAGACCGAGCGAGCAAAAAGTGTTAACCGTTTAACAGCCATACGCGTAAGGCGTACAACTTTCCGTGGGCGGGACGTCGGTCATAGAAATTATGTGTCTTTAGACGCTCCGCTATAAAAGAGATTTTACTTACCTAAATCAATTGCCGCCTGTGTGGTCGAGTAATCAATATCGTTGGCTACCGCTACGGAGGACACGGGTTCGTATCCCAGTACGGGCAGTTTTATAAATCGATTTTTCAATCTATTTATGAATTTCTGTTCAAAGACATGGATGTATGTGATGTCTTGAATTCCCCCCTCCCACCATGAACGGGGCGTATCGAGAGCGATTAGCTAACCATTAGTTCTGTCCTAGCCCTTTCCTTATATTCCTACTCTCTTTGGAAAAAGAGTAGCTGAGCAACTGAATAACAAGCAGTTCTCGTAGAAAGATTTTCTGTTAAGATAAACTCCATTAAGAGTCCATATGCTCCATATTGGGAGCGAACATGGTAAAAAACAAAAAAAAAACAATTATTTTAAACTTACAAGCGTTGAACACACGAAAACATTGATGCGCTCTTCATTTATTTAGTATTTTTTTTATAAATATACTTTGTTACATTTTCAATAACGATATATTGAGAAGGTTTTATTTTAACAATAAAATTCGTAGCGTGCTAGGTACCGCCATACGTACACCTAGCGGCAGTTTAAAGGTTAAAATATATTCAGAACAATATAAATATAATATCGACTGTGGAAAGGAAAAAAGACGTTAGCCACATTTTTTTTCATTAATCTTTTAAGCTTTTTTTCGATTATCGCAATGTATCTAACATGATACATATTATATCAAAAGGATGTAAGCTGCAAATGCCGAATTAGTATGTCAATTTAGCTTTTAACTCGATGGTTGCCACATACGAGATATCTCGTGAATTTTTTCGTGCTTTACAGGCCAAATACGAGTTATCTCGTCAATAACTAATTAAATTAATAGTCGCAAATTATAGCCGGCCTGCTAGGTAATTACTATTAATTATTTACGGCAACGATAAAGTTAAGTTTGAAAAAAGATGGGCTTGTGAAAAATAGAAACCAAGAAAAAAGACTGAAAAAAAATGTTTTTCCTACGCAATTTCTTAAATAAATATTAGATTTTGTCAATCAAACACCAGCTTAGAAGTCTCCGTGCACTTCAAGGTTGTGTTTATTTAATAATTTTCCTACGGTCGAAAATCATCAAAACACGTTTTTTGTGCCTCCTGTAAAATTGTATATGTGTGGGTTGCGTCGTTTTCCTTTCCACGGTCGATATAGTAGTCTCTACAATTTATATGTGATAAAATAAACCTATTTTCTTAACCGCTGTCATTTCGAGTTTGTCAATACAATTGAACGCCAGAATAAATCGAAAGACGAAACTCAAATCGTTAAGGACAAAAATTTCGTGATATTTACGATCTTATATAATGATTGTTTTTCGTAGCTAACCTTTTCATAAATATGTCACTGTTAATTTCATATCAGAAATCATAACCGAGTAGTTTATCCACTCGTAGCCTCGTGGAGCTTATTGAATCGGGCGTGAAGGAATAATAACAAAATGCGGTCGGGGGTTACTCGGTTGCCCAATACACCGTCAAATGGGGGGTGGAACCCCTGCCCGGAATCATTACGACCTCCGGGGTGCCTATTTACGGCTCTTGCCTTGGCTCATTCAGATAAATTTGACAGTATTCAAAAACAGCGATGACAACTTTTCCGACACTGATTATCATAGTAATTTATTCATATTTAAAATATTTATTATTATATATAATTGGCAGATTGTTAAAAACAATAATAATTACAACATATCTAACATATAAAAATGAATTGTTCGTACAATATGGGCTGAGAAACCGATGATTGCAATAAAACTTTGACTTTTTGCTTGCACTTCCGTGAAGGTTCCTTTTTTTCAGAGTGAGTAGCAAGGAAAGATTGATAACGCTAGAACAGGACTAGTGGTTAACTAATCACTATTGCTACACCCAGTTATTAAAGGATCAGAAGGATGGGTGGAGACGAAATAATGTGAATTGACATCACAAACATCCAGTCTTCGATCAAAACTTTGGATTGAATAATTTTTAAATTCACTGTAGTCTTTCTTACCGGGAATCGAACCCAGACAAGAGCAAGCTCTAACCAACTAGGCTAAAACAGGCTACACGGTTTTATGTATAAAACCCGTGAAAGAATACAGGTAATCCTCTATCTTAAAATACTTACTGTTCTTTTTAGGAAATCAACAAAATAAATACTTAAGTCATTAAAACTGTTTAAATTTTTAAAAAAATCTCTTTCTTCTAGTCGAGCAAGTATCTTCAGTGGTATCAATTGGCGGGGCAAGCGACGGTAAGTAAGGGAGCGGACGAACCCCTCTCGAGCCGAGAGCGTCGGAAAGTGATTCGATTTACCCCTCACGCACAGTGCGCCGCGACTGGAAACCGCGACGCCGAACGAAAACACTTGATGTTATTTCGCGGCCCCCCCTAAACCCACCCCAACCCCCAACGATTTGCTCACAGCGTGTGCACAAAGTCACAGCGGAGCCAAAAAAACGACCGATTGACATTTCAAAATGATAATAAAGAAACCCCACTGACTTATGTCGCAAAAAAATACTATTCATTTACCTAACGAATGAAGGTCGGTTCTAGTCATATTATAACGGCAAGTATTTTTTTCTTATTAACTAACGCAGTAGGCGGTGCACTGTTCATATTACATCACCAGATCGCTGAAAATGAATTATTGAAATAAACAATTCTAGTTTACTTCTATAACATATTTAGTGCACAAAGGATTAAATTAAAAACATAATATTTTTAATCTGACATCTGTTAAACACTTAATTTTACATTCACCAATTTTTACTTCTTAAAACTTAACTATAACACGCCAGAAATACATTACTTCGGCATCAAATAGTATAACAATTTTACACATAATTACTTTCCATAATAAACCAAGCTTGTGTGGTCGAGTGGTCAACGTCGTTGGTTTCGGTTACAGATGTCACGGGTTCGAACCCCAGTACGGACAGTCTTATAAATTGATTTTGCAATCGATTTATGAACTTATGTTCGTAGGCATGGATGTATGTGATGTCTTAAATTCCCCCCTCTCACCCATCCTATTCTATGAACGGGGCGTATCAAGAGCGATTAGCTAACCACTGGTCCTGGCTAGCCCTATCCTTCTATTCCTACTCTCTTTAGAAAAAGAGAGGTTGAGCAACTGAGTAACAAAAAGTTCTCGTAGAAACACTCTTGTTGAGATAAACTCCATTAGGAGTCCGTATGATCCACATTGGGAGCGGACATGGTAAAAAATGCAGTTTATTTTAACATCACCGGACTAAATATAAAAAGATACACATGTAATGTTAAAAAAGAAAATATTTATTTTAGATCTTTTTCAGCATATTATAATGTATTGTGTTGTTAACCAGTATAATGTTATGTAAACAAAACAACTTTTAAAGTTTCTCATAATATTATTAATTTAAGCAATTAAAGTTTTATTTTCTCAGCTTTTGAGAATTCCGAATATACATATCGACTGTAGAAAGGAAGAAGGACGTAGCCCACAGTTTTTTCAAAACAGCTTTTTTTGATAATCACAATGTATCAAACTTGATACATGTTCTATCAAAGGGATGTAAGCTGCAAATGCCGATTTAGTCTCTAAAATTAACTTTAAAGTTTGAAAAATGATGAGGTTGTGAAAATTGAAACAAAGAAAAAAGACTGGAAAAAGTTTTTCCTAGAAATTTTCTTTAATTAATATTAGTTAATGTTAATTATACACCAGACTAGAAGTCTCCGTGCACTTCGAGTTTGTGTATATTTCATAATTTTCATATGCCCCAAAATCATCATAACACGTTTTGTGTGCCTCCTGTAAAATTTGCAATGCGTAGGTTGCGTTCTTTTTTCTTTCCACAGTCGATATTTAGGTGTATAATATTAAAATAAAACATAAGAATATCAGATCTTTTTTTATAAAATCCTTCTGATCTTTTATTAATAAGATTTCAACAAACGAAAAACTCGCTTGTGAGATAATGTTGTGTTACTGTATTGTGAATTGTATTTATATTAATAATTTTGTCTTACGTGTCTTAATTTTAAGTTGCAGTGTCAATAATTCATAAAATACCTTGTCGAAGATAGACAGTTTGCTTTTAAGGTGCACACTATAAATTCTTGAAAATGATGGTTAGTGAAAATTTCAAAAACATTTCACCTTAACATTTTTTCTATCAAAATAAATTGCAAAATGATCATAAGGTTCGTAATATTTATGCGGTATGAGTTTGCCATCATCTCATAACAATATTACGTCTCTAATTTAAGCCAAATTTAATACGCTCGGTTAACGAGCCGCGTAATTTCAACTAGGTGAAATATTAAGTTAAATGTTTTCTACTTATGAGTCTTGCCACTTTAAAGCACCCTGTGGCATTTGAGGTTTTCTTTTTAAATGAACATACTGACTTTTAAATAGTATTTGGAATATTTATAAAAACTTTTCATTGTATATATATTGACTGTGGAAAGGAAAAAGTACGAAACCCACAGTTTGTTCAAAACAGCTTTTTTGTGATAATCACAATGTATCCAACTTGATACACGTTCTATCAACAATGGATGCACGCTGCAAATGCCGAATTAGTATCCAAATTTAGCTTTTAAGTTTGAAAAAGAAGAGCTTATAAAAAATTAAAACCAAGAAAAAAGACTGAAATAAAGGTTTTTCCTCAACAATTTCTTTAATTAATATTAAATTATGTCAATTAAACACCAGCTTAGAAGCCTCCGTGCACTTCAAGGTTGTGTTTATTTCATAATTTGCATATGCCCCAAAAGGATGTAAGCTGCAAATGCCGAATTAGTTTCTAAAATTAACTTTAAAGTTTAAAAAAAGATGGGCTTGTGAAAATTTAAGCCAAGAAAAAAGACTGAAAAAAAGGTTTTTCTTTGACAATTTCTTAAATAATATTAGATTATGTCAATCAAACACCAGTTAACAAATAAAAATTGCCTATAAAAGATACGCACAATAATGCAAGTTATTTTGTTTGTTTAAAACTCTCGCGGCTCGTAGACTAGAAAAATACTTCTCTGCCGATGGGGGGTCGTTTAGGGACCCCAGTGGTTTCCTCATTATTTGCCTTATTCTTATGAATTTCAAAAAAAAAAAAAATAGTCTAAAGGCTTTAAAATATCTCTCATACATCAAATACATCATTCCACTACAAATATGTATTTGCAACTGTCGCGTTCAGCCTAGTTATCTTACGAACGATCGCTGATAAGCGAGCGCTTATCTCGTTATCGCGAATTTATATAAACTACAAAAGGTCCAAAAAACTATTATGTAAGAATACCTTAATTATAAACATTGTATCACCCATATTAAAATAGATATTTAAGAAAATGTGGGTATTGGGGTCGCATTTCTTGAGCTTAGAACCGGAAAAGTTAATAGCTGCATCACCGGCATGGGAGTGTAACATTTAAATTTATTATGTAAAGTTGTACCGTAACTTACGTCATATTTAGTTCGATTTGAATGTAATATTGTCGACATATTGTATTCACGCGTGGCTGACAAATATACGGTGACAGACATGGTGTACCACCCCATTCATATCGAATCTGTCATAAAATTGACGCCCATTGCGCGTTCACGCAACGCAAATAGCATAAAACTAACCGCGAACGAATTTGTCAAAACATGTTTATAAATTTTCACGCCTCCTCTCGATGATTTCGGGAAACTTTTGCAATTCGAGCATTTATTTTTCCACTGTGATGTAAATATTTTTCGATAAATTTACAAGAAAAGGTAAAAAAATACCTTCCGAGAAAAATATATATACATATACACGAATATATGTTTACATTCAATTTTGTCAACTGGTCTCGTCATTTAATATAATTTTATTTTTCCATTACTACAGAGAAAAATATACGTATATAAGTCTCAATATAAAATATTAACAGTGTGAAGTGTATAAATGAAATTCTTTGTTAATTTTTGTAAAAAACATCTATAACAGTAAAACCCCCAATTACACTTAAGTCACAGACAGTGTAATTCGGGGTAGTGTAATTGGGGGATTGAATCTCATAAAAAACAGTAATTTGGTTTTTTCCACAAAAAACGAATATGGACGAAATATTTAGTTACTAAGTGATAAAATGCAAAGTGCACAAAAATCCAACACATAGACAGTCACCCGGCTATACGTGTATAGCCTGGCAAGTGTTGAATACACAGACGCTAGCCAACATTTGACTGTATGTGTCGCACAGCCGACCGTCTCGTAGCAACGACTATGGAATTCGACAGTGAAATTGGGGGATTTGCGGCGAATATTTTAAGCCAGCGCGTGATTCGGGGTAGTGTAATTGGGGTTTCCACTGCATTTGGATTCGTAATAACCAAGGCTGTGGAGTCGGAGTCGGATGTTTTGACCGGAATCAGAGTCGGAAGAATCTTAAGTCTTCGACGTATTTAAAAATATATGTTTAGTGCTGTGTATATAAACCACAAGAGTCCATAGAGTTGACACTGCATGCTATGCATACTTAAGATGATCTGACGGTCTCTATATTTGTAGGATAATCGAAAGTGATCCACCATGAAAAAAGACCGAAAAAATAGTTTTTTTCTAGACAATTTATTTAATTAATATTAGAGTATGTCAATTAAACAACATTTTAGAAGTCTCCGTGCACTTCAAGGTTGTGTATATTTTATAATTTGCCTCATCTAAAATTTGCTCTGTGTGGGCTACGTTTTTTCCTTTCCACAGTCGATATGTTATTGAAAAATAGTTCTACAAATAATATGCCAGTTCATGCAATGATAATAAAATTTATTATACTAATTCCAATCGGTCGGTATTTTAAAAGAATATTTTAAATATGTACAATTCTTATCATGTAAAAAAACATTTGTCGAATAAATCGTTATAAATGTATTATCGTGTAATAATACTCTTGCGCAGTGGCTTATGATATAAAGAGGTCTGTATAAAAAGTGACTACAGTGTTAAATGTATATACACCGGCTGAGCTGAGCTGATGCTTACCGACGCGTGTAAATCGCTGCCGTGCGTCGCGACGTCCGGCGGGCGGAAAGAAATAAGGCGTCGCGACGCCTACCCACCCGCCGCGCCTGCTGTCAAGACGACCGCCGAAAATCAACAAGTGCCTCGGGCTAACACTCAGATACCTACACGAGCGCCTACACCCGAACTGGGGATGGGCGCTTGACTAGGGGTGCGTCTTCCCTTATCTGCCTGCTATTGTCGAACTTTACAATTCAAGCAATTTTTGCCAACAATTGTAGTATTTTCTCAACTTTCGGGCAAATCAAAAACTGCGCTCGAGATATCTCGTTCATTTAAACTGTCAACAAATTAAACAGGTAGTCATTTTTTTTTTACAAATTTTGACTTATCGGCATTTGATAACAAAACTTTAGCGGGTAGTAAATATACGAAATATAGCAGGTTTCTGTATATTACTTTTTATTTAAATAGAACATATATAGCGTTACTGTTACTGTTGGTACATAAATATTAATATCTACTTATAATATTAATCTGAAGCTGTCAGCAGCAGCTGATAAAGCACATATATAAATTAATTGATAAAGCACATATGTAAATTAATTAATAAAGCAAATATGTAAATAGATATCTGAAGCTGACAGATTCAGATACCTCGGCGTACATATCCCCGAAGACGGTAGTACAAAAAAGGAGCTCACCATTCGTCTAGGAATGGCTGGAGCCACATTCAACTCAATGCGGACTGTCTGGGACACACAGCTGTACTCGATTAAAACCAAATGCCACTTATTCAACGCTTGCATTCTGACGGTACTGCTTTGCGGTTGCGAATCATGGCACCCAACGAAGACTCAGAAAAACCGTATACTGAGCTTCGAGAACAGAATCTTGCGTCTGATAGTAGGGGTGAGGTGGTTTGATTTTGTGAGGAATTCAGAGATAAGAGAGCGTACAAGACAGCGTCCCGTCACGTCAGTGGTTATGGAGAGACGTTGGAACTAGCTGGGTCACGTGCTGCGGATGCCTCCAGAAAGCCTCAATCCTGCCTGCCTCTTCTTTCGACCGGTGGGATTCCAGCGTCCCGGACGTCCGTCGGGTACTATCCATAGAATGTACTCGGCGGAACTGAGGGATGCTGGCATGTCATGGGAGGAAGCAAAGCAATTGACGGGAGACAGGGAAACATGGAGGTTCCGCGTGGCAGCCATATGCTCCACATAGGGAGCGAACATGGCCAAAGAAAGAAAGAAGATATATTAATAGTCGATAAGGTACGTTTTTACGTCTGTTTGTATGGTCGCGATTTCGCCTTTTAGATGACGTCAAGAAAGACGGTCATATATTATATTATATACAATTTAAATACTGCAGGGCTATCGATATATGTCCCGAGCTCTTTTTCTTATTCTACGAAATATATTTGTTAGTCTACTCAAACATTTGAATTATTCTAAAAATGATAAAATATGAATACTGCAGGGCTGTCGATATTGAATATAGCAACTTAGCAGGGCAGCTCAATTATGATTTTTATGAATATGTCCGCTATTTGCATAAAAATGTTTTGCAGTCGCGGTGTATTTTAGTTCTTTAAGAGAATTGGGTGTATTCCTAAAAAAAGTCCATTTAGAGAATTCATTACGCTTAGATTTTGTGAATTAGCGATAAAGTTAACACTCCGACACGTTCTACGGAAAGAAAGCATATTTGGTTCTAGAATATTAAAACCTTAATTTGCAGATTGTTTTTTATTATTATTATTGAATAAGTATAAAAAATATTACAAACAAGAAATTGAATGATGGACAAAGCTATCTAAAGAGAATCGTCCGAACGCGAATTCCTCGTAATACGTATTTGAGTCTTAATTTTTTTTTGATTAGAGGTTGTCAAAATTTATTTTGTTTATTATAATAGTATTTTCGTTTTACTTGTTGCCTACCTGAAAAATATTCGGCACCCTTGACGTAAAACCTTGAACATTCACAAAAACTTTTATTTAATTTTAAGTGTATGGAACATTCTCTGTCAAGAGTTTTCTAATTTATATTTGGTGTACGGAATATTGTTGTACGAAGAATTCGTGTTCACAATATTATTGTGGGAAAGAATCACGGAATCGTAAATAACATACGTAATGCATATGGGCCATTAGAGGTTAAGTGAGTCAAGTAGTATTTTAGAAAAAAAAAATAGGTGCGTTGTAATATTCTACTTGTTTTAAAGTATCGTAAAAGTGAAGTAACTTCAGTTAATACTCATTACAATAGTGTTATCTCCGTAAAATAAAAAAATATGCGATCCAACAAAACACCAAGTAAAGACGTGATTGTTCTTAAAATTCCAAGTTTTTTTTTTACAATTTTATTAGTTGGCTCACTTCGCCTCTTAAGGATTCATATTATCTACCGCCTTTTTTATTTAAAGCCCATCAACTTTGCAATATAAATAAATATTTATAAAGTTATTCCATTATTTTTGTTTCTAATTTATTGAGATACATGTTTCGCCTCCTTTAGAACCATCTTCAGAGTATTTCAGTAGAAAGGTTTTAAAAAATTATAAAGTAAACATTGATTATAAATAATTTATACATAATAAAAAATAGATGTGATGCTGTAATGGGGCTAGATACCAATTGTTACCAGTGTTAATTATAAATTATAATTAGTGGAATAACAAAGTTATTAATTTTAATTTTTACAATAAAAAATATTTTTTTAAATTTTATCCCTGAATCTAGGCATTTCAATACCGGGCAAATATATCAATACTAGGCGAGTTAATCAAAATCGATATTACACATAATATAAAGCCATTTTAAAATATGCATAATCATATCGACTGTGGAAAGGATAAAGGAAGTAACCCTCAATTTTCCAAAACAGCTTTTTTTCGATAATCACAATGTTCGATAACTTGACACACATTATATCAAAAAGATGGAAGCTGAAAATTGCCGGATAAGTGTCTTAATTTAGCTTTTAAGTTTGAAAAAGATTTGAAAAAGACCTTGTCAAAAATTAAAACCAAGAGAAAACACTGAAATAAAGGTTTTTCCGAGACAATTTCTTCAATTAATATTAGGTTGTGTCGATTAAACAACAGTTTAGAAGTCTCCGTGCACTTCAAGGTTGTGTATAATTAATAATTTGCATATGTCCCAAAATCATCAAAACATATTTTTAGCGCCTCCTGTAAGATTTTATATGTGTAGGCTACGACCTTTTTCCTTTCCACAGTCGATATGCGGGTGATTTGCATGAATAACTTAAGATTCCTAAAATATTAATACATCATTAAAAAGTCAAATCAATTCAAAAACCTGCCAATATTGATATTATTCTTAGCAGATTAAAAAGATTTTAATTCATCGCGAACAATTGTTTTGAATTATGTGATTGTGAGGTTAAACGATTAAAGTAATATCGATATTGCAATACTTACCCAAATCCATTTAAAATGTTTAATATTTGTTCAAGATTTTTACTGTAAGAGAATGATTTTTATTGACATTTAAGCTTGAAGAATGTCTGATTAATTGTGTTAATAATGACGTAATACTATATCGACTTTGGAAAGGAAAAATGACTTAACCCACACAAAACAAATTTTACAGGAGACACAAAAAACGTTAATAATAGGGTAAAAATAGCAACGTATTTGGTTCTATCGAAATATTTATCAACTAATAAATATAAAAACTCTAGAACTAAATACGTTACTATTTTTACAGTATTATAATGGAGTTCTACCGTGTAAATGTCAAATCAATCAACAAAAAACGTTTTTTTTTGATGATTTTGGGCTAAAGGAAAATTTTGAAATATACACAACCTTGAAGTGCATGGACACTATTAAATGGTTTTTTTATCGACTTTATCTAATGTTAATCAAACTTTTTTAAAGTATTTTGTTCTAATCGCAATTTCCATTAGCCATTCTTTTTCCAATTATAAAAGCAAAATTTAGAAACTAATTTGGCATTTTCAGCTTACATCCTTTTGATAGAACGTGTATCAAGTTGTATACACTGTGATTTAAAAACGAACTAAGCGTCATGAAAATAGCTCTGTTCTTCTGCGTACTTCTGACGGTTTGCAAGCCGTCAGCAAACCGTCAGAAGTACGCAGAAGAACAGAGCTAATGACTCCCCTCGGTTGACTTCTTTGTGTACTGTATGTGTATATGTATGTATGCGCGTGTGATTGCAAATCGATGCATATGGAGTCCCCGTGAACTGTCTTCACTAAGAGTTTCTTACCTCTGTAGCGATCACGCCCTTCCGTCTGCAACAATGGTAACGAACTACAACTTTTCAAAACATTAGCGATGAAGGAGACTCAAAAAACTTTGACGCTAACGTGTCCTGGTACTTAAACCTCCATAAATTTGATATAAAAAAAAAAAATTGAAAATAAATGATTTGAATTTTTTTTAGGTTAGGTTAGGTAAGGTTAGGTTAGGTTAGGTTCTTTTTTATTTCCACAGTCGAAATGTTACATATTTTATAACTGTCCCGGAAAACAGTTTTGGTAACGCTGACATAAAGCCAAGTGGCAAAACATACTGAGGAGACATAAGGAGACTAAGTCTTGTTAGCTTATCGTTCCACGTGCAAACCGTAAGCAAGTTGTTCTGCGGCGACTGACAATACGATTGCCTTGCCTCGTAGGTAGGTATTTTCAAATGGTAACAAAAATTCTGTATATTCTGGCTTTAACACTAACCTACTTCAAACTATTACTACTGTATTTTTTTTGTACACAAAGTAAGAAGGACATAAAAGTTGTGTTTATATAGTATTAAAAAATAAAGGTACTCCAAAAAATAGAATACTCATTTGTACATATTCTTATTTTGATGTAATAAGATCAGGACGGGTTTCGCTCACGACGAACATTATCAACTGATTTAATCTTACGTTAACTAAGATATCGCTACATTAAAGCGACGTTGAGATAAAATGAAAAAATGGTTTTTTATGATAAGTATGCCATTCGATTGCTGATATATAAATCTTTATAATGAAACACTGAAATATTTCAATTTAAAAAGGAAATGCCCCATTTTAAGAAAAAAAAATCTTTTAGAATATTATTTAACTGTAACTTCAAAGCATCAGAGAGGTTAGTAAAATAGCTAGATACAGATAATAATATACAAAAAAAAAATGCCTATATATTTTTTTTCCATGTCCTCTCCTAATGTGGAGTATATGGACTCCTAATGGAGTTTATCTCAACAGAAGTTTTTCTACGAAAACTGCTTGTTACTCAATTGCTCAACCTTTTTTTATTCCAAAGAGAGTAGGAATAGAATAATAGGGCTAGGACAGGTCTAGTGGTAAGCTAATTGCTCTCAATACGTTCATAGGATATGATGGGTGGGAGGGGAGAATTCAAGACATCACATACATACATGCCTTCGAACAGAAATTCATAAATCGATTGCAAAATCAATTTATAAAACTGTCCGTACTGGAATTCGAGCCCGTGACCTCTGTAACCGAACCCAACGACGTTGACCAGATGATCACACAAGCGGCATTTTTCATAAACTGTAAAAAACTAAATAAAACCATAATTGGCTGTTTTGAAACTAGTATCTTCGACTTATCCCACTGTTGCTTTATGGTAGCGATACATAAGCTGCCAATGTTTTTACATTAATTCATACATTGTCTAGTCGAAACAAACTCTAATTGTAATGATGTAAGCTTCGACTAAAACTGTTTATTAATGAATACATTTCACACTTTAACAGTGACATAATATACGTTGCATATTATGTTTGAATTGTAACAAATTCCGATGACGAAATTTGTATACAGCATGATTATAATTGTGTTATTCTCAATATTATAGACGTTATTCAAATATCTAATTCTGCAAAATGTAAAAATATGGAAATAACATTATTTCTGATTACATTCAGAAAAGTAAAATACGAAGTTACGGCAAGATTGTTATTGGAGTCACAAAGTGGAAAGAAAGAACAATACAATAATAATATATTAAACGAAGAAACTAGTGTTCAAGTTTTTTTACTTGAAACACTTTCTAATAGAAATGTGATATTATTACAATGAATCGAGCAGACGAAGAGACGTTATATCCAGTTCTTTCTGAACTGAATAATCATTAATTAATGATACGGATGAGAAACTAATACCCTATATAGCATAGTCGTAATAAAAACATACGTAACACAATATTACTTAATTCAGTATCACGATATAAAATAGCCTAGTTAAGCATAAATAAAATCGCGCGACGCTTGTGTTTTATTTTTTAAAATAAATATCGACTGTGAAAAGGAAAAGGGACGTAACCCAAACATAGTATATTTAACAGAAGGCGAAGACTCCTAAGCTTGTGTTAAATTGACATGTTATAATACTAATTAAATAAATTGTCTAGGAAAAACCTTTTTTTCATTTTGTTTTCTTAGTTTCAATTTTCAGAAGCTCATCTTTAATATAATAGATCATTCAATCATCATCGCTATTACTTACAATTCTATATCGACTGTGAAAAGGACAAAGGACGTAACCCACACATATCAAATTTTACAGGAGGCCTGAAAAACGTATTTTGATGATTTTGGGTCATATGAATTTATGAATTATACACAACCTTGAAGTGCACGGAGACTTCTAAACTGCTGTTTAATTGACATAATCTGATATTAATTAAAGAAATTGTCTAGGAAAAACATATATTTCAGTCTTTTTTTTTGGTTTTAATTTTTTACAATAACATCTTTTTCAAACTTAAAAGCTAAATTTAGATACTAATTCGGCATTTGCAGCTTGCATCTTTTTGATAGAACGTGTATCATGTTTGGTGATTATCGGAAAAAATCTGTTTTTAAAAAACTGTGGGCTACGTCCTTTCTCCTTTCCAAAGTCGATATGTATTTTTAAGAAATACAATTTTGTCATTTTAAACATTATGTATCCTATGGCACAGCGGCTAGCGTTTTAGGCTCACTTGTAGGAACATCAGAGATCGATCGTAGGAGCATAAGTGAGCTATGATAAATTTTAAATTATATTTTTAGAAACCGGTCAATTATCAATCAGGTTTACTTATATTATAATCATAATTTCGATTTTTACCATATTAAACAAAATTGTATGTTTTATCAGAATTTGTATCATTACATAAAGAACAGGTGTGCGAGTATAGAGTTTTATATATTATTATTGAATTTAATGTTATTCTAAAACATTGTGATGATAAATTTATGAAACGTTAAAACGTGAGAATGGCGTTTAAAAGCATTATGTTCTAATGGTCATTCTCATTAACATTATAACTTGTACGTAATAAAACCAGTGGCGGGCGGGCCACGCTATTTCCCGCATTGGCTAACTTAAATTAGATGATAAATTTACTTCTAAAAAGTTTGAATTTAAACAACATAAATTTTTGAAATCGGTGCTCTCCAAGAGACATTCCGTGATTAATTAATAAAACAAATAACAGAGCGAGCTTATGTCATATCCGGAAAAAAAAATAATAGTAAAAAATACTTCATGCGTGTGCTAGTGTTTTTTTGAATCATAAATTTAACGTTTTTGCAATATACTATAACCACTTGAATACCAAGCGGACACTGGTGTCCGGAACATATGAAAGCGAACACGAATGTCCAAGACATTTAAAAAATCAAATACTTAGTATTCTATTACAATATAAGCAATATTTTTATGAATATGTGTAGTGCTATCTATACTGAGTCAATATAGGTTTTTAAAATATCGAATTCGAGTGTATATTAGGTAAAATTATTTTTCTCAAAAACACGCAGTATCTCTGGGACATATTAATGATTTATTTTCGCGGTATTCAAACGGTTGAATAATAAGACACAGATATTCAAAACATAATTTTAATGTAATTGTACACTGGAATTTTTATGTCCATGGCTAACTTTCCCAAGAAACAATTGTAAATATTTTTTTAAAAAGTAATGATGACTTCAAATCGACTTTTTTACTCCCTGGAGAACACAAAGCTTTTGCTGGATGGATATAACGAGACTCTGCTGGTGGAGATCAGTGATGAGCGAAGAAAGGCTTGTTGGAGGATGTTTCAGCCCGGACTGTAGCACCAGAAAAAAAGACAAAGATAAGTTAGCTGAAGAGCTTCAGCGTTTTTGTAATATAAAATATTGATTATCTAAAAGTATGCTGTTTTTTCTTGATACTGGCAGTAGAAGCATCGTTCAACGATCGGCTGTAATACGGATGCAAAATTTCATGTAAGAAATTTCACCTTACACATTTGTTCAGTCTGTATATTGATATAATAAAAAAACTATTCCATTAACGGTAGTAGATAATATACGAAACTCGCATAATACGTCCAATTGAATTATTTGTGCAGTCAAAATAATAAAAGCTGTGCTGCAGTAACTAAAATCGTTTTTCGTCTAAAGTTCAATCATGTAAATAACATTTTAATTAATGCAAATTAATACTTATGTTTTTGTGAGTGATAGCTATCACAATACATACGCATAGCTGTATCTATCTATCAATGATATTTTGTGAAATTTTGACGGATATTAAGTGTCCAGGTAAATCTAAAATATCTAAATTTCCCACGTGCCACCATTCATACATCACTGACCGAGCGATAGAGCTACTTTTTAATGATTCTACACAAGATAACGTAAAAAACAATAAGGGGAAGTTTAATTGCATTTTTTTTTAGACTTTGTCGGATAAGTATGGATACTTATGCTTTGTTAAGTGAAATAGTTTAAAGAAACAAATATATTTAAAATGTATCTGTGATGTAAAATCTCTTGTTTTTTGTTCATGTCTTTAATAACAGCCTACTATAATCGGTCGGATTTTTTTTAAGCTACTGTCTTGGGATAACAAACATATTCAATTAATATATCAATGATTACTATACATATCCGCTTCCATAATCAGTACTATCAGTGTTTTTATGTTACCCCCTCTCTGATTCTAAACGAAAAAGAAAAAAAAATGTTATTTGTAACTTAAGAATCTAAATATTTTTTTAATTAATTAGCAAATTTTGCGATCTGATGATGTTTTTTTAATAAAGTATGTGTCACAAGTTGTAGAGTAACAAATTATCAAATTTATTTTTTATTTGAAGTCTGTCCTAATATAGGATTATTTTATGAGAACAAAATAAATGGTCAGAGTTTAAATCAATTTTTAGTAAGAATTCAAAAAAACTTCAATTCAATTTTTGGTCAGAATAAAAATATTATATTGTCAGGTTTTTATAACCATTTTGGTTAGGTAAGGTTATTTTTAAATTTAATTCCATTTAAATTATGACTATTTAATATAAATTCTGACTAACAGTATTAAAAATTATGACCGAAACTGAATCAAAATTCTGACCGGTTAAATACGCGCGTTATTTTATTTGTATAGATCAGAGGGCGGGGAACTTTTCGGATGGAGGGCCAAATTCAGGAATTCAAAATGAGCGGCGAGTCGCGAATCAAATATTATTCTTATATGTACATACGATATTTGTTATCATGGAAAAAAACAATTTTATGAGAGGAAAAGAACTATTTTACGTCTTTTAACATTTTTTATAATTCTATTGCTAATTTTGTAGTTGGGATTCTTAAAACTACTTGTAAATGAACATCAGTGATGTTTATTTGATCGTAAAGAGGTTCATGATTTAATTTAAGATTTCGACTGAAAGTGCTTGGTGGAGTTTCAATATTAAATTTGAATCATTCAAATTATGTACACTCCCACAGATTTTGTCACTAACGACCCGGGTTTCGCCTTTCGGCATCTTCAGGCGTTCAAGTGCACGGATGAACTTGAACTGACTGGTCAGTTCAAAGGAAACCCGGGTCGTTAGTGACAAAATCTGTGAGAATGTACATAATTTGAACGATTCAAATTTAGGTTTATTATTGAAAATGGTTGTTCACATATATAGGTTGATAAAATAACTGTTGTTATATTTATTTTCAACATATTTTTTAAAAGGCGTTAAAAGATAAAAACGTGAATCTTTTTAAAAAAACATAATATTGCTCCGGGCTACAGAAAAATACGTGACGTGCCTCGGTTTGCCCTTGCCTGGTATAAATAAACTTTTAATTATATTTTTTCATTTTCCAAAAAAAAATTTCGAATACGTAAAACATTTACCTTATAAAACATTTCAAAAAATCCCTCTTTGTATGTCAAATAAGTGTCTGCTACAGCTGATGTGATTTGTATGCCAAGCCATGAGAAATAATTTATTACTTCAAGACAATGAAAGCGGTGTTTTTGATTGATGGGATATTTCTCGATAGTATAAAACATTTATTTTAAGCAAAGGTGTAATTAATTTAATAGATTCTACTAAAATTGCTTCATAGAAACATCACTTTTGGAGATATGATAAACCAGCACTTTACAGTTCATAAATTAAAATGAATCGCCCAAGAATATTTACTAACCTATCGCATCTTAGAATGTTAATCATTTATTACTTAACCATTAATACAGCAAAAGAAAGACAAATGAAAAAAGGATTGACCGAAAAGCGTAATTCACGAAAAATGAAAATTGAGTCATAATTAACGTTATTGGCTGAAAACCTTCGTTAAATATTTTTTTTTGGCTTTTATGTATGAATATATACAATGACTAAATTTGAATCGTTCAAATTATGTACATTCACATAAATTTTGTCACTAACCCGGATTTCGCCTTTCGACATCTTCAGGCGTATAAATATATAATAGGCCAAATATTTTTATTTTGTTTTATATAAATAGCATTGTAATCTTGCATTCTCTTATCAGTTGATAATGCTCGCCGAATTGATACAAATGAGTATTTTAGTTTTTTTTTTAAATATTTCCACAAAGTATTAACGTAGAGCAGCGATTTCCAACCTGGGAGGTAAGGACTATTTCAAATGGAAGAGCGAACAGTCCAAAATAATTATTTGCCTTTTAAAACGTGTCTTTATTACTATATAAAATAAAGAATTGGGAGGCGCGAAGATATTTTTTCTTCAAAGGGAGGCGCAGTAACATAAATGTTGGAAACCACTGACGTAGATATATAATCGTTAGTGACAAAATCTGTAGGAGTGTACATAATTTGAAAGATTCAAATTTAATATTGAAATTCCACCAAGCACCTTCAGTCGAAATCTTAAATTGAATCGTAATTTTGATCGTTGAACAGCAATGGCTTTAATTAAACTCAGTGATACATTTATTTATTATATAAACACAAAACACTCATTTACTAAGCGTCAGTTCATTTGTGCACTTGAACGCCTGAAGATGCCGAAATGCGAAACCCGGGTCGTTAGTGACAAAATCTGTGCGTATGTACATAATTTAAACGATTCAAATTTAATATAAATTGTCTGTTACGATTTTCTATCTATTATGTGTCGATATGTTAGTACGAGGTATCGGAATTTGTATATACACTTTTTTTTAATTTAGACATTTTTTTATTTAAAAAATATATATTTTTTGTAAATTCGGAATCAACATAAAGGGATACGGGTTGGTGTGAGCGGTATCATAACTCATCAAACTTAAGGGAAAATATACGTCACTCGATTGGCGTTTTTCATCATTGCCTACAGGCAGGTTATATAGGTGTGTAAATACGCAAAAAATATTTCTGAAAGGGAAAATAATTATTACAGCGAAATTATCCACCACCCCAATAAATCAGCGGCGTAAAAAAAATCTCGAAATCATACAATAAAAAAATTCTTGATAAATAATACAAATAGGCGGCCGCGGAATAAAACCGATACATCAGCGGAGAGCTTTTTTTCCATATTCAAATTGAATATGTAATCCTTGCGGCGGGAGGGGCAGAGATAGGGTTCAGGGGGGCTCACAGGGCGGCAGCGGTGATTGATGTGACACCCTCCCCCTCGCTTCGAGCCTCGCCACTTCCTCGCGCGTCATTCCACCGCCGAATCGTATCTATCGATGTGGGCGCAAATTTATGACGCATAAATACGCACCCCCCATCTGAAAACGGGTGCCAAAATATACCACCTTGCCCCCCTCTGCGTCCGTAGTCATTTTTTTTACCCCGTCACAGGTGGCAGGATATCTTTCACTTTTTATCGATTTCTGAGTTTATCGAGATTTGACCCTTTTTTACTTTTTCTATAACTCTCAACGTAATTAATTAATTAATAACAACAAAATCAGTAAAAAAATATCTACAGAATTACGGTAAGAGAAAAAAATATTGCATATTGACTGTGGAAAGTAAAAATGACGTCACAAACATTTTTTTCAAAACACTTTTTTCAATAATCATAATTTATACAACTTGATATACGTTCTAACAAAAGAATGCAAGCTGCGAATGCCAAATTAGTATTTAAATTTATTTTATAAGTTTGTAAAATAAACGCTTGTGAAAATTGCAACCATCAAAACGGATTTTCCTTCTACAATTAAACACCAGTTTGTAAGTCTCCATGCACTTTAAAGATTCGTATATTTCATAATTTATATTAAATCAAATTTAAAGCGCAGCAATAAATCCTTTAGTGCCTGTTTTTAATTATTATATTGTACTTTAACAAAAAAAAAAATCCATCATCTATTTAGTTTTCAACGAATGACATTGATCTCTTGAATATAAAATATAGTCGTATTGAAACATACATTTGTTAATTGCACTTAAAATGAATTGTGTCGAATATTACTATAAAACAGTTTTCATTTATGTAACGGAACATGATAATTATAAGTATATCTATCCATATGCGCCAAGAGCTAGCTTTGAGGCCTGCCGGAAAGGGATGGGGGTGCGGCAATCGTAAATCGTAACAAACCGAAAGAAAATTATTATAGAACATCGAATACTGGCGTTATTTTAGTACCTGAGCGTATAAAAAATATTTCAATAAACCAAACAGCAACACAATCACAAAAACGGAAAAGACATCGTTTGTTTTGATTTGAATTGCTCATAAATTCAACTATATTACCTGTACGAATATTCCCACTGAGGGTACAAAATATATAGCGTTATGTCTTTATTGGGCAAAATAAATAAGGGAATTTTTGACAACATACATAATATCTCAAATCATAATCGAAATTCACGTTTTCATTTTTACTTTAGAGAAAAAATGGTATAGTTAAAAACGTCGAATCACTCAAGCAGCAGACATTCATACATATACGTAGATATTTTAAACTGGCTAAGTCAAAGGTTGTCCAGCTTATCGAATGCATTGATATTATATGTTGTCTGTTTTTCAATTATTCATTCGTTTTGTACAAATGAGATGGTATTTGTTTGTAATTCATATTTTTTGTCTAACCCTAATTTTATTTGATGTGTATAATGGTGTATAAAATAACACATTTTAAAAGAACAGCACATATTACTTTATAACGTAAATAAATAACAGAAGTAGAAAAATTAAAATCACTGAGAAATCAGACAAGTCATCTTTTTAAACGTTATATAACAACACTACATTGGACCCAGTTAACAAAAAATAATAATACTAAATATTTTCTGATTTCTATTTACTATGTATTATCAGAAAAAATGTATGAAGCCACAACAGAATAAATTGTTTATTCTAAGTCATTTCAATCACTCAAAATTGTGTCACACACAACGTTCCCTCTAAGCTGCGCGTGTGCGCGGCCGCGCAGCAGTTGGGAAGCCCCCGCGCACTCATTCCGGGTTGGCGCGCACTACAAGACAGTTGTTCAATTAATATTTGATCGGTCCGCGCAGCCTTTGAAATTTCCGCGCAGCTAACCTCTTGTCTTAGAGGAAACATTGACTCACGCAGCGATAAATCTATAAAGTAGTAACTAATAAACAATTTGATGAAATTGTTACATAAAATATTTTATAAAATTACTTTTATGGAATATTATGTAGTATATTCAGCGGTGGGCTGACAATACGTTAACAAGGGGCTCGCTTAATCTCAAAGCAATTCTTGGTGTTCTGGGGAAGGAGTGAATTTTTTTTTATCACTTCTATGCAATTATATGCAATACTTAAATAAGCAATCGATTGATACTTAATACACTTATAATATGTAACAATATGCAATTTACCGCAAACTTATCAATGTAAATTACAAAAAATGTATTACTGTGTGTACTGAAGTTGTCGTTGATAGTATAAAAGTCAGAAATTGCAGTTATATACTATGCAATTTGATCTGAGAATATTGTTTTCTATTAAATTAACAAGCGGCTTGCCGGACGTAGTAAAATTTAACAAGGGCCTCGCGCGAGCCTCTCCGAGCCCCCTCCAGCCCACCCCTGAGTATATTTGAATAAATATACGTACTTGATATGTATTATAGTAACTTAGTATATTTATTTAAATATATATCTAATGTGGGTGTGAATTGAATTCAGACATTAATTGTCCAAATGACGTAGTGTTGATTTAGACCAAGATGCCCAACTGAAGTCACCTGTAGGGCACAATAAAATAATGCATGTCTTTGATGGGACGCACATAAATATATTGAACTTTAATACGTTTGTTTTTGTATTAAAATAATAAATAAACAGCTCACAAATATAATCTGACCATAAGAGCGAGATAGCAACCGGCGCGTGCCAATCTGTCTTGCTCAGACGGCGACCTTTGATCCTTAACGGTCTCAATACTTACTTACTAGCTAGTAATCAACAAAATATCATGGTCTGTATATTTATGGTTCTATTTTTTTTTATTTTAATTCATCACAAATTTGGTAATAAATTTTACATTTTAGTAATACAATATGCCAACAAGTTAGTTCTTGAGTATCTCACCCCCACCCGTTATGTGTATCAAGCCGCATTTTCACGGCTGCCTTCCATAACGCAATGCGATCAAGAAAAGAAAATAATTTATTCCTCATATTATTGGCCCGATGCAGAGCTGCACGGGATCTTTTTTTTAACCATGCACTGTTGTTCTTAGAAGATAAAGATAGAAAAGAAAAAAAGAGAATGTGACGTGCTCAGTGATATTAAGTATTCTGTGCAGTGGCGGCCGGTCAATGTGGCATTGGATCACTGCACCCCTTGTATATGCAAGGACGGTTATATTTGATGAATAATATTAAAAACATAACATTAATACCATTCACTCATTTTAAATTTTTCATCTATTATTGTCTAAAATAAAATAAAATATTAATCCCAATGTACATATGATAATTTGATACTCGTTCTATCAAAAGGATGTAAGCTGGAAATGCCGAGTTAGTATCTGAATTTAGATTTTAAGTTTTAAAAAGAAGTTATTGCAAAAATTGCGACCCAGAAAAAGGACTTAAAAAAAGATTTTTCTTGAAAAAATATTATGTCTAACCAATAAAGGAACCATTTTTATCAATCACTGTACAATTCAAGGTTGTGTATAGTTCATAATTTGCCTTTAGCCCAAAATCGTCAAAAAATATTTTTTGTCTCTCCTGTAAAATTTGCTGTGTGGGCTACGTAATTTTTCCTTTCCACAATCTAATTACAATCTCGAACATCTAAACGTTTATGCGCAATACCACTACTTTTTTAAATTTCAATTTCAAAGTATTCAATTAATTTCAATACTGGATTACAGAATACAACTTGTATTCGGCATTATTTGTTTTATACGATATCTTTATTACCGTCAATATTTATCAAGCGGATGATTGGCCATTTGATCAATTAACCGTGCGGACAATTCATCGTTATGTCAATTGAACACGAAAAAAATATCGCGAAAAATAAATGAAACTTCTTTAAAATAATGTTCTTATTAAAGGTATTTCATATAATTTAACAATGTTTTAGTAAAAACACAATATTCCTTTGTACTTCATTTCACTTTATTTAATATGTCAGGACCGGTTTCGCTCATTACGAGCATCGTCAACTGATAAGAAATATAATTTAACCATGCTATTTATACAAAAATGAACAGTTATAAACAACAATTGGCATTGAAAAGAAATTACCAATTATATTAAAAGTGATTCTAAATTAACACAAAATGAAAATGTTTAACACATCTAATATATAATAAAAAAGTCATCTCAGAATAACAAATTTATAATAGAATTTATTAATCTGAGTTGACTTTTTAATTACATATATGTTAGATGTGCTGAACATTTTAATTTTGTGTTAATTTAGAATCACTTTTAATGTAATTGGTAATTTCTTTTCAATGCCAATTGTTGTTTATAACTGTTCATTTTTGTATAAATAGCATGGTTAAATTATATTTCTCATCAGTTGACGATGCTCGTAATGAGCGAAACCGGTCCTGACACATTAAATAAAGTGGAATGAAGTACAAAGGAATATTGTGTTTTTACTAATATAATGCCTTTCCGCCAAGTATTGACAGTGAACACCCTAAAAGTAATTTAACAATGTACTATTGTATAATGAGCTACATTCATAATGCATAAAAAAGTGCGAAAAACACATAACGCTTTGAACAGATCATTTGGTGCGACGTTCAGTCGAATAAACGCTTAAAAGCTGACGAACATAACTCAAACGGAAATCGAATGTAAAAAGGGAATAAATTCGGCGATTGCTTCGCATGATCAGACCAGGCTGTAAGGATATTAATTGCCCAGGGTCAACCAAGAAAAACTTAATAATTTAACTGTCACTGGTTCACCTGCTGTTTCTTTATGTAATGTACGAAAAAACTACCAAATACATATTAATTATTTTTATGCATCCTTAATAGTTACAACTATAATATATCTTAGAATTATTTATAAACTGGAGTTTAACTCTCGCGGCTCGGAGACTAGAAAAATACTTCTCTGCCGATGGGGGTCGTTTAGGGACCCCAGTGGTTTCCTCATTATTGGCCTTATTCTTATGAATTTCAAAAGAAATAGTCTAAGGGCTTTAAAAAATCCGCGGTTTTTTAATAAATAATCATATTTTAAGTTGCGCGTAAAAAAGACGTCATTCCAGTACAAATATGTATTTGCAACTGACGCGTTCAGCCTAGTTATCTTACGAAAAATCGCTGATAAGTGGGCGCTTATCTCGTTATCGCGTATTTATATAAACTACAAAAGGCCCAAAAAACTATGATATAAGAATACCTTAATTATAAACATTGTATCACCCATATTAAAATAGATATTTAAGAAAATGTGGGTATTGGGATCGCATTTCTTGAGCTTAGAACCGGAAAAGTTAACGGTGTTTGCTTCTGTGACGGGTCTCACAGGGTTCGAGTCCCAGCACGAACAGTATTATTTCCAGTGTAAAAAAAAGTCGACTCCGACTGCGAAGACATTTTTCAATAATTTCATTTTAACTTATATATATCGACTGTGGAAAGGAAAATGGACGTAACCCACACATGTCAAATTTTACAGGAGGCGCAAAAAACGTGTTTTGATGACATTGGGCCGTATGTAAATTATGAATTAAACACAACTTTGAAGTGCACGGAGACTTCTTAACTGGTGTTTAATTGACATGATCTAATATTAATTAAAGAAATAGTCGAGGAAAAACTTTTATTTCAGTCTTTTTTCTTGGTTTTAATTTTTTACAAGCTCATCTTTTTCAAACTTAAAATCTAAATTTAGATACTTATTCGGCATTTGCATCTTGCATCCTTTTGATAGAACGTGTATCAAGTTTGATACATTGTGATTATCGAAAAAAAAACCTGTTTTCATCAGATCATCTTTACTCTGCCAAGCATGCATGTCATCATCATGGACTATTGTGGTTTGAATACACATCATTAAATATTATTATTTTTTTATGTTTCGAGCCGCTCATTTTTTACGACCCGATTACGGACAAAACACCTCGACTCCACGACTCCGACTCCTACTTCACATCCCTGATTATTTCAATCAACTTATCGACTTCTTTTTGAATGCATGAGTAATTAATTGCAATGTCTAAATATTTTCTCATACCCTTCTTATTCTTAAATAACAGGGTGTAACGATTAGTTGAACACTAGTCTTTTCTTAACCCTAATCTATAAATAACCTAATATAGTTGAGTTCATATAAGCATAAATATACTTGTGATAAAGTCATACACTGAAATAGCTATGAGCTGTATATAAAATAATATTTGTAGAATTAAAATTATTGCAATCGGATGAGCGGTGTGGCAACGCATACACTACGAACAAACAAACTTTCATTTTTTATATCAACTTTAGAAGAGGAAAAGGGCGTAACCCACAGTTTTTTCAAAACAGATTTTTCAATAATCATAATGTATCTAACTTGATACACGTTCAATCAAAAGAATGTAAGCTGCAAATTCCGAAATAGTATCTAAAGTTAGCTGAAACCAAGAAAAAAGACTGAAAAAAAGGTTTTTGCCAGACAATTTCTTAAAATCAAATTAGATTATGTCGATTAAACACAAGTTTAGAAGTCTCCGTGCACTTTAAGGTTGTGTTTATTTCATAATTTGCATATGGCCGAAAATCTTCAAAACACGTTTTTTGTGCCTCCTGTAAAATTGTCTATGTGTGGGTTGCGTCCTTTTTCCTTTCCACAGTCGATGTATTAGATAATACATGGAAAATAAGACGCTGTAGACACTCGAAGACACCTAGCAACGGCCCTGGAAACAGGTGCACAGGTGCGCATTCTTCAGACTGCTGGCACCCCCGACATACCCTTCCCGCGTCGGCATCCGATCCGATCACACCGCACTGCGATATCATACGTGTGATATGATAATACCCTAAAATGTCAGCCCTCCCCCAATTTTTATTATACAGCCACGGTGTGCGATGAAGCTGTTAGGGGTAGAGACGCGAATTAAGGGGAGGAGAGATTACGCATCGATACAGTTAAATTATAACAAAAATGGAAACGCAAATAATATTATGAATTCAAAATGAATCGGAAATATTATATGTATGCACAAATAAATGGTCAGTGGTCATATGATTAAACTGTCCAATACAACTTATTGCAATTGTGGGGCTATAATTCAAAACGTACTATTTCTAAAATGAGCGATATTGAGTTAGGTATGCAAATAGGGTAATTCAAGCCTAAAGAATCGACTGGTCCTATTAGTTTTAATATAAAATGTCTTATTGTAAATCATATTTTTATGCAAATGCTATTTTGTTTGTGTTATTCGTTATAATATTTGACTCTACTGAAAAGTTCGAGTTTTGGAAATAGTACTTTTGCATTATAACCATACAATCAGTGGCGGCCGGTCAATATGGCATTGGATCAACGCACCCTTTGTATATGTAGGGGCGGTTATATTTCATAAAATAATATTCAAACATAACATTTATACCACTCACTTATTTTAAATTCTTCATGTATTTATTGTCTATAATCAATATTAAAAATTGACTATAATAAAATAAATATATAGACAATAAATACATGAAGAATTTAAAATGAGTAAATGGTATAAATGTTATGTTTGAATATTATGTCGTGAAATATAACTCCCCCTGCATATACAAGTGTTGCATTGATCCAATACCACATTGGCCGGCCGCCACTGCCCACAATAAAGCTTTACGTATATTTCAAATTTTCTTTCGCTTCCATATTTTTGTCACTTACAACCAAGGTTTCATAATTCAGAGTTGAGAATCAATCTTGAATGCCCACTTAATAAATATAAAATAATTTCGCCTCTTATTAGAGTTCATTCTTTTTTTCGTAGAAAATCTTTAACTACAATTATTATAGCTGTCATATAAACTACATTTTAAACAAAATTACTATGATATTATTATTTATTGTATTGGCATTTACTTGGTATAAATCTATTGCTATCAAGTGAGTAAACACATCAAAGAATTTTAATTCTACAAATAGGACGATTGTTCGAGTAATCAGCCAGTTAAGAAACGGGTGTTTTTTCGAAAGATATATTGAATTAATGAATAATGAATATAGGTTTTTTCCACTGGTATTTTATAAAACATGAACCAAATAATGTAATCAAGTGAAAATAAAAACGAATAATAACGTTCAACGCAAAAAATAAGAACAGTTTTTAAAAAAATGGGAAAAAATCCAGTTATGAGCCACCAAAAATCAGTAGTTAGTTTTTACATAGGCATTAACTTTTAGAAATCATTTTAGTAAAAATATACATCTTCAAGTGGTTAACTACCAACACATATTTAAACAATTCTGTTTTCTTCAGTGTCAACACTATTATTATTCATGTTTAAGCCGAAAAGCTGACTACTGGACACGGCTGACTAAAGGAACAGTCACCCTATATTAGTTTTCTAGTCGGTAGCTATTTTGGCTTATGCCCCCATCATAAGTACATATATTTAAGCATGTATAAACTTGGCCTTATAAAGTAGCTTAAACGAGATACAAAATACAGCCTCTCATGCTCTGTAACATTCTAAATTACATTGAAAAACAGATTATTATACAGTGGTGTAGTGGGGCCAGGTCAGACCAGGTCAGCGACCTGGCACCTGAAAATGAGCCAGCACGCCGCGCCCTGACACCTTTTTGACGTGTAACATAATTTTCAAGTGCATACAGTGAGAACAGTTTTTTTTTTTAATTCATTTGCTTGTTTTTTTATTGATTTAATTTTTATAACCTGAAGTTTTTTTAACTTCGGACGCATATAAAAAAAATAAAAAAAGGGAAGAAATCAATGACAGATCTGGTAAATATTTATATATCACTACATCCAGTGGCGGCCGGTTAATGTGGCATTGGATAAAAGCACCCCTTGTAATATATGTAGGAGCTGTTATATTTGATGAAATAATATTCAAAAATAAAATTTATACCATTCACTCATTTTAAATTCTTCATGTATTTATTGTCTAAAATAAAATAAAATATTTCTTATAGAAAATAAATACATGAAGAATTTAAAATGAGTGAATGGTATAAATGCTATGTTTGAATATTATTTCATGAAATATAACCGCTCCTGCATATACAAGGGGTGCATTGATCCAATGCCACACTGACCGGTCACTACTGACTACACCTATAATTAATAAATTTACTTTAGTGTATATTTCTTATGATGTTTTTTTACCTTATTACCATGATAGAGTTGTAAAGTATCTGTATGGCGTATCTTTTTTCAACTAACGGATAAAAATACTCTCATCGTGATATTTAGTTCTGATAACGACGTGACTTCCAATGTACGTATTTATTTTACTACTGACGTGTTTACACAAGTGTAATTCAATCAGTAAATCATACTATTATATTCACGAGAAAAATAAACAAAATAACTAGAAGAGGGTGTAGTGTGGGTAGGTATATTTGTAAATAAATTCCAAAATGCAAAACAAATTATAAGATTCGAAGTGAAATATGTATAGTGTTACCAGTCTTCCAAAAGCCAGAGGGTCTCAAGGCACTCTGCAACAGTTTGAGCAATCGAAGAGGAACCAATCGCGGTGAGCTTAGGCCCCCTTCCTTTTGCAATTAGCACAGCAACGCGGCCGCCCTCTTCAAATTCCCCCTTTTACCCAATCCACAAGCTAAAGAAATAGCGAGTCGAAGCTGACACAACTTCATTTTTATGCTTAGCTACGATTTAATGGAGAGAAAAAGCTTCGATCTGCGGACAGAAAAGCTTTCACGTGTCTATGGCAACGGGCGACGGTTATATTTAGCCAACAATAGATATATCCGCAACCTACATATGAGCCGCTGAGCGTCACAGTTCTGTTAATTGTACTTTGCTCTTTTTATTAGAATCGCCGAAATTAATTCCAGAAACAAAAATTCTTTTAACTTGGGTGAGAAAAATTATCTTAGGTCCTGTTTGGAGTTCTAAAGACTGAGAGTATGAATATTCTATATATACAAAAATGTATCGTTTAGCTAATTTTAATGAAACTTTAATAGTATTTATAATCTATCTATATATATATAAATGAATGTTTGTTTGTCCCGTATGCGTTCCTTTACGATTCATTTGATTGCGATAAAACTTTGGTGAGTCGTTGTACGGACGCCCACAAAGGTTTCTGAATGAGTAGAGCCAGCAGTGGGCTGCCAATACGTTAACAATGAGGTTCGTTTTATAGCAAAGCAATTCTCGGTGTTCTTTCTGAGGAAGCAGTTTTTTTATCACTCCTATGCAATTATATGCAATACTTTATTGTTTATCCAAACGCACTTCAATAATAACAACTAAAACAAGAACGCTTTCTTTCTTTGAGTGGCATTGCAACACATGCCAAGTACTCGCTAGGATTATTTATAATATATCCCACGAATGAATAGTCATTTAATGACCTTATACTTTTGACTAAATTCGATATCTAAATAAACTTATAATACGTATTAGGAATATTCTTTAATGGCAACGTATATACATATATTATATATTTTAAAAATGAAAATTGTTATGATGATACACGACAATGTCTCTCAAAAATTACAATTTTCTATTCATTTATATTCGTTTCTTTCAATAACATGATTTTTTATTTTTCTCCTTTATAGTATTAAAAATATTCGAACGATAGAGACTAAAAAACATAAAAATGTTAATTCTATCATACCTATGGATTCGCCATTGTCGATCTGTTTTTGAATTTCATCTTATAAGACTTCGATTGATAGTTAAGAAATTGGATAAGATTTCACAATATTTTCAACTCTTCATTGTTGTCTTTCCGTTGTCGTAGCCTTTAAAAAGAGGTTGAATTATATTACCATTTTTTTAGCTAACACCTCCATGCCCGTGATGTAAGCATAAATAGTTGAGCCATTAAATATTTATCTTAATATTGTCAATAAGTATTTATCATTTTAAGTATTCTAGCATTTATACATTTTTAAAATTATTCTTTAGCTAAATTTGAATCGTTCAAATTATGTACATTTTCACAGATTTTGTCACTAACGACCCGGGTTTCGCCTTTCGGCATCTTCAGGCGTTCAAGTGCACGGATGAAATTGAACTGACGCTCAGTAAATGAATAGTTCAAATTCATCCGTGCACTTGAACGCCTGAAGATGCCGAAAGGCGAAACCCGGGTCGATAGTGACAAAATCTGTGAAAATATACATAATTCGAACGATTCAAATTTAATATTGAAATTTCACCAAGCACCTTCAGCCGAAATCTTAAATTATATTTTTTAGCTTCTAACTTAGGTTTAAATACTGTCAATTAACAGTGAAACTGAGATGCCATAATGGCAGGGAACGTGATTTTTTAGGATGGCATGTTACGGATTAATATACTAATCCATAAATAAATTAACATAGCAGATATCGATTTTGATAGATTGCATTACGAATGCAATGGTACCTTAACACTTTGAAAATTGCTGTTATTATTTGTTTTAGAATCGATTATATTATTTTCACTTATAAATAATAGGTCTTCATTTGTATTAAATAAGAATACTTTATGAAAATTGTGCATTTAAAAAAGCGTGCACTGAATAGTAAAAAACAGCATTTTGATTGCGAGGTAAAAAAAATACCAAAATATCCTGTTGAAGGCAGGATTAACGAAACAATTGAAAGGTATTCAGAAACACTCATTTCACGAATCCAAAATGTCTATACATTTGATGAATTGACATAGCAGTGGCTTTTTCGTGTTTCAGATATGCATTATTGACAGCTAGATCCTGGTCAGCAACATCTCTAAACAAAACCTAGCAATTTCAATCTGACATTTTCAGTCAGACAAGCGTCACTACAGACAACAAGAATTATGTTTCGATGCAGTAAATATCGTAGATGAAAAATATTCCGATATTCACAAATGATCAATCATAATCCGTGATGTATGATTAATTTCCGTCGAAATACCTCATTTTTATAATTAATTCAAATTATTTATAAAACATTGTTATAAGCATGACTGAAAAAAATAATTATTAATGGTCATTAAAATCTGTATTTGTTTCAAAATAATTGTGATATAATTTAAATTTACCGTTGAAAACACGCACAAAAAATGCCGCTCTCAAATTTTTAACACATAAATAAATATAAAATATCTTAGATTATACTTTTTGTACAAAAATATCAAACGAAAACTAGACTAAACTATCAAAAATCTCATTTCAATTGGATTATCTCTTCGGTGTTGTACATCAGTTAATATTAACCTTTAGAGGAGCGTGGATGTCACATGTACGTCGGCGCCATTTTTCTGTAAATGAATATGGAAGTACTTTAACGTCAACACAGGAGTGTCTGTCTCTAAGCATATATGTGCTCTAAGTATGAATTACTTATATTCATTGATAAAAAGTCACAAAATTGTCATGTTAAGAAAAGGCAGTAAATTAAAGTAAGGTCTGTATAGATCTATTCACTCCTCTAAAGATTAAGTCAAATTTCTTATATGGATATCAGTTATTAAAAAAGCGTATCATTTACGAAAACCAACTGTTAACAGCTACAAATATATTCGGATTAACCGGATAAGAAAGCGATCGCATTAAACAATCTACAAGTATTTATAAGAGTTTTAGCTCGCCGCAAAATCTTTCACAATTTGCGACCCAATTCATAATCCGCCTTGCGAATCCCAGCTTACCCCGCAGAGGTGTCAGCCGGGGGCACCTTGTAGTGACAACGTGTAGGAGTCCCCTAACCCCCCGCCTCTCTGCTTTCAACGCAAGTTCGAGGAGTAGCGATCCGCGACCGCCAATAGGCAAACCGACTTGCAATATCCGGCAGGAAGACCGCACTTAGTTAGTCATTGGTTTTCGCGGAACAAGCGAGGAGACACTTTCCTGCCTGGGAAAACGATTGCACGCCGCGGGAGGGATGGCGCGTATATCTACGGATCAACGATTCAATTTAACAAATGTCATATTGATATTATCGACTAAGGGTGCGAAAAACAAAAAAACATCAAAAAACTTGTTTTCCTTTCTGCATCACACCGAAGACGATATCTCCTCAATGATACAGTTAAGATACATTTTTTTAGATGCAATTTGATAGGCAACAATAATTAATAATTAAAAATATAAAGATATTAACATAGGTTAATTAAATACATAGAATTGGTATAACTACACGTAAACAAATAAAATAATAATAAGCAAGAATGATAGTTAATGGCACTAATAAAACAACTTTTAATTTTGAAGCAGATGTGATTAAGGATTGAATGGTGAGGGGCAGGGACGGCAAACTTTTTCTCCAAAAGAAGTTGCAAATTTCTTGAAGTGACAGGAATTTTCTGGAGACGAAACTAGATCTGGATGCCCGATAGGACCATCACAGTTATTTATACATAACGAAAACAGTATACATACCTCTTTCTACGGACATAATCGGACAATTCCAGAGAATGTGCTCTGAATCTTGATTACTATCACCACAAGGGCACACCCCTGATTTGATCTGAGAATATTATTTTTTCTTAAATTAACAAGGGGCTCGCCGGCCATTAGTCATAAGTAACAAGGGGGTCGCGCGAGCCCATCCAGCCCACCTCTGCTTTGTAATGGTATGAAATGCATGCTTATATTGTAAGTGTTTATAATTGCATTCGGAATCGGAGTGGAAGTTAGTTTTTTTATACGCCACCACAGCCCTGATATTTACAATAAAAAATATCGTAATTCGGTTAATTACGGAGTCGAAGCAAAAATTTACGGCAAATCGTTTACTGTGCTGGACTTTTCTTATTAAGACCGGATGACGGAAGTGCGAGTGGAAATATTAGTGAATAATAAAATTACAATAAGTCCGACGGCCCCGGTGCCAGAGAATGCCCGCGCTAATGGAATAATAATGTTGTAGAACAACCTTGTAGGCACGTGCTAAAAAGTGCAAAATAAACTACGATAAGACGGGAATTTCCCTACGATATTAAGCATTCAGGTATTCGTACCGGTGCTTCGTAGCCAACTTTTCTCATGAGGAAATAATGAATAAAAGTTTTAAAAAAATACCACTACCGAGAAAGTTCATGCATAATTAATATGAAGATAATTCAAATGGTATAACTCACCACACCCTTATCGGAGTCAAACGTATGGAATAATTTTTATTAATAATAATTGTTGTACATATACCAATCGCTTCATTTTTTAAACAAAACGAGGAGGGAAAATGTTATATTCGAGAAAACTCACTTAACACTAAGGCTTATGCAAAAACCGACTTTTGAAAAAATTCGGTTGTCGATTGTCAATATTGTTGCTGTTTATTTATATACATAAAAATGCACTGCAAGAAATTATTTGGTGTTACTCTTACAAGAAAATATGATTTAAGAAAACACAAAGCGTCCACTGATCGTTTTGTAATAAAATTTCCTGATATCTAATATACCCTTTCACTGGGTAATAATGTGGGGCATATGGTTTTTTTTTTTAACCATGTCCGCTCCCAATGTGGAGCATATGGACTCCTAATGGAGTTTATCTCAACAGAAGTGTTTCTACGAGAACTGCTTGTTACTCGGTTGCTCAACCTCTCTTTTTCGAAAGAGAATGGATAGACGGATAGGGCTAGGACAGGATTAGTGGTAAGCTAATCTCTCTCGATACGCCCTGTTCATAGGGGTAGGATGGGTGAGAAGGGGGAATTCAAGACATCACATACATCCATGCCTTTGAACAGAAATTCATAAATCGATTGAAAAATCAATTTATAAAACTGTCCGTACCGGGATTTGAACCCGGGCCCTCCGTAGCCGAAGCCAACAACGTTGACCAATTAACCATACAGGGCGTATTGAGAGCGATTAGCTTACCACTAATCCTGTCTTAGCCCTATCCGTCTATCCATACTCTCTTTCGAAAAAGAGAGGTTGAGCAACTGAGTAACAAGCAGTTCTCGTAGAAACACTTCTGTTGAGATAAACTCCATTAGGAGTCCATATGGTCTTTAAGCCATCAAATAAAAGACCCAAAATGTCTGTCCTTTTGTTTATATACTCGTTTGTGGAAAATTTGGCACAACCGCTTACGTAGTTGAAAAACCGGTTTTCGAATGTCACAAATTTTGCCAAAAAACCAGTCTTTGAAAACCGACAAGCCCCAGTAGATAGTATGCATACGATTATGAGGGATTGGACTTTCATCGCTATAAATGTTTTGACACGTTTAATGTGTCTAATGAAGACTTTTGTTTGTTAATTCGTCCTATGTCGTTAAATTTTTTTATTATTTGGAAATCTATTATTTATACTATCTATCTTGCAATCGTGCTAAAATAAATAATTCGTGTAAAAATATAGTGCTCGCTTTTTTTAGTGGACCGCGTTATTTCGAAACCTTTAATTTTTTTCTGACCGTAAAATAAAATAGTACAACGCAATTTTAAAAAAATCAACTAGTAACAGAAAACGTACCAGACAGCGTCTTGTTAAGTCGTCACGGAGAGACGTTGCAACTGGCTGTGCATCAGATGCCTGCGAAGAGCCTATTCTTCCAATCAGCGAGAGCATGGCGTCCTGGATGTAGTCAGGGGTGAGCTGAAGGGGGCTCGGAGGGGCTCGCGCGAGCCCCTTGTTAAATTATACTAAGGTCGACGAGCCCCTTGTTAATTTAAGGGAAAAAAACATTTTCAGATCAAATTAGTATATAACTGCAATTTCTGACTTATATATATTATCTACGACAGTTTCAGTATATACAGTATTAAATTTGTACCCATTTACATTGATTAGTTTATGGTAAATTGCATATTGTTACGTACTATAAGTGTATTAATTAACAATCGATTGCTTTTTTCAGTATTGCATATAATTGGATAGTAGCAATGAAAAAATTCACTCCTTCCCTAGAACACCGAGAATTGCTTTGATATTAATCGAGCCCCTTGTTAACGTAGCAGCCCACCGCTGGTTGTAATCAAAGCAATTGGTGGAAGACAAAGAACCATGGCCATGTGTAAAGCGTGGCCTTTTTGGAATAGGGAGCAAATATAGTCAAAGAAAACAAAAACCACCGCAAAGTTAATCTTTAATTTTATGTTTTGACAAATTATAACTTCAACTGATGAGTTAGTTTTTTGTACCCCTTTATTAAGATTAAATATGTATACAAATAATATAAATATTAAAAACACGTATATTTGTATAACGGTGTGTTTTATTGTATAAATTGTATTATTTTTTACGCTTCCTTGTGAAGTTTGAGGTTATGGAGTTGCGAGTTTAATATTCTGGTCCGACGATATGACTTATAGATATAATCTTGACGGCAAATTTTTCTTTTAACTACTGTCGACACTTCAACGCAATCTTTCAGACAGAACACAATTTCCTATCTCGTAATGAGATTATAACAAAAATTGAAAAACGTGAAAAAAATTCGCCGGTTCGCCGATGAAAATCTAATATATTTTCTTAATGGAAAGCAGCAATAAAAGCCATAATTCGCTAAAACGAAAGGAAATTTTCATAGATAATTAATCGACACTTAAGTATTATTGTGAAAAAGACGAGAAAAAAATGTATTTTTTTACCATGTCCGTTAAAATGCTTGACTTCTCGATTTAACAAACTATTGGTATGTATTTTAACAAGAAATGTTTTTTAACATCCTAAGTAATAAATTCCCACCTCCCATCCATCCTATCCTATGAATGGGGCGTATCGAGAGCGATTAGCTAACCACTAGTCCTGTCCTAGCCCTTTCCTTCTATTCTTACTCTCTTTGGAAAAAGAGAGGTTGAGCAACTGAGTAACACGCAGTTCTCGTAGAAACACTTCTGTTGAGATAAACTCCATTAGGATTCCATATTCTCCACATTGGGAGCGGACATGGTAAAAAAATGCAGTTTATTATAACATCACCGGACTAAATATAAAAACACACACACAAGTAATCAATATACTGTATACTACGTGTTTACACTAAGTGTAAAAACTTTTTAAAAAATAATATAATAATACTATTTTCACTTTTATTTAATGTATCCACTACCGGTTTTGTTGGACCTTAATGCTAGTCATGAGCGAAACCGGTACAGATCATATTAAATAAAATTGGAATTTAAATGATTATGGAATAGTTAACGAAATTTGTGTTTTAAATGAGCAATATCGAGAAGAGAAAAAAGAGATTCATAAGGGGAGGTTCATTCTGAAGTACAGTGCGTAGATATGGCCAATTATTATAAAGAAAAGAACGCGAGAAAATGTACATACATATGAGCGTTAATGACACCTACCTTTTAACAAAAAATAGCAATTGAATTCTTTACTTTTTTTAAAAAAATCAAAGCGATGTGTATTTCACTGCCCAAGAATTCTACATATGCCGAAATTATCCTTAACAACCCCTAAATATTTCTACAGTTCCATCATTAAATAAAACACATGATATTCATGGTGGTCGCCCTTGGTAACGCCCCTCTTGTTACTTTTCATTGGGATTCTTTCTAGATGTTTCTATGTTCTGATCTGTAATTCTTTATTGAATCCTAATAATATGGACATCGTATTTATTATTTCAAACAATTTACAAGCATTATGCAATGAATACTCTTCAACTCACGTTTTATTAGTGTTTTTCAAAATTTATAAATGTATATCGACTGTGAAAAGGAAAAAGGACGTAACCCACAGTTTTTCAAAACAGGTCTTTTTCGATAATCACAATTTATCAACCTTGATACACGTTCTATCAAAAGTATGCAAGCTGCAAATGCCGAATTAATATTTAAATTTAGCTTTTAAGTTTGAAAAAGAAGAACTTGGAAAAAGTTAAAACCACGAAAAGACTGAAATAGAGCTTTTTCCTAGACAATTTCGTTAATTAATATTAGATTATGTCAATTAAACACCAGTTTATAAGTCTCCGTGCACTTCAAGGTTGTGTATAATTCATAATTTGCATATGGCCTAAAATTATCAAAACACGTTGCGCCTCCTGTAAAATTCTATATGTGTGGGTTACGTCCGTTTTTCTTTCCACAGTCGATTTTTAACAAAATGATCTTTTCTTTTCAATTATTATTTCTTCCAGGTTATCCAGAATACCTTAATTTTTAATTTGTCTGAATAAACAAGGATTTACGGTAGGTGTTGTGATAGATGAAAGCTATTCGCTAAGTAATAATAAAATTATACCATAAAATAAGCAAAAGCACATTTTGACGTTTAGCTATGAAGGATATTTTCTTTTATCAATTTTAAATGATCGCCATTTTCTGCTTATTGCAAAGCGATAAGTAATTAAATTCTCGTAATGTACGTACAAATCATTTCCATAACTTCTAAGCTGTGGGTAGGGGACGGTGTACGTAAGGCATAAGGTGGATGGATTCCATGTAATTGCACTTTTACATGCAATCACATAAGAATATGGTAATTAGCTGAGGAACGGTGCCGACTCAATATTTCATGTAAGCGTCTATCGGAAAACAGCCATTGGTCTGCCATTATATTTCCAATGCTATGATATAAAGCAGCCTTTCACAATATTCAACACATTCACAACTCATATGAACTAAAATAAAAAAAAACTGTTAATGTGTTGGAATCTAATGAAGAATTTTGTTTGTTAATTCGTCTTGTGTCGTTCAATTTCTTATTACAGTGGAACCTCTCATAACGAGTTTAATTCATTCCAGAATCTTACTCGTTATGCGAAACAATTTTTCCCATATAAAAACAATGTAAAATAAAATAATGCGTTCCATGCCGAAAAAAATATTTTTTTAATATTTTTAACGTATAATATATTCAAATAAAATTACATACTTATAAATTGTTAAGGAGCGTAACAACCTGGAATGCTTTTTAGATTTGCAAAAATCGACTAGTTTATTATTTATGACAAGTAAATAATTCTTTTTTACTAGAAAGCTGTCTAGAGCCATTTTTTTTTTGCCGACGCTTCAAAATTTGGTGAAAATGTGACAGCATTATCATTGAATAAATTTGTAAAACGCATAGCCACTTCCTTATTAGAGTGATGCTTCTCAATGTAGAAGATTATTGCTCTGCTACTTCGTCCTCCTCCACTAACAAACTCTCTTCCATAACTTATTGCAGTGAAAAACAATGACAGTTCCATAAGCTTTTCGGAGGTCAACTCTTGACTGTGCTCTTCTACAAGCTCATCAATATTATTTTTATCCACCCCCAGTCCCATGATATTGAATAAAGCTTTTTCCAAGCCGAATTGAGGGTCCTCTTCGTAACCCCTTCTCACGCCTTGTCAATCATCTTGAGGCAAGTAACGATGTGAAAATGATCTTTCGAAATGTCGATCGTTAAGGCAGCATGATAGGTTATGATAGGTTATAATAGGTTCCACTGTATTTAGAAATTTATTACTTGTTTCTTGCAATCGTGCTAAAATAAATAATTCGTGTACTGCTTTTAATATTAAATTGTACTATTTTTTTTCTTCATTGTAAAAGTTTTAAATTTATAATTTGTCAACTTTGTGCAATATTAATAAAATAAATAAATGCCTTCGAACAGAAATTGATAAATCGATTGAAAAAATGCTGTTCGTACTGGATGGAACACGAACCAGCAAGATCCGGCACGGAAGCCAACCGCTGCGCTATAGAACCCGACTATAAAATATGTTTAGGTGTATTGGAATATGTTAATAATTAAATAAATTATATTTAAGAACAAATTATATTTGTGCTGCGCTGAAAGAATAGATGTGTTTGTGTATCGTGTCACAAAAAGATAAATCTACAGATAAATCGTATCATACACATATTTTAAATAATAAAAACACAATCTTCCTTATACCAATTCTTTAATTTCGTATCTTAAGTAATCGGATATTGTAATTAAAATATGTGTTTTAGGGTGTTCACTGTCAATGGTGGAAAGGCAATATATTAATAAAAATGCAATATTCCTTTGTACTTTATTCTACTTTATTTAAAAAGTCTGGAATGGTTTCGCTCATTCCGAGCATTGTCAACTGATAAGAAATATAATTTAACAGTGCTATTTATACAAATATAAATTGAAATAAAAAGACCAAAAAGAAAAAATTAAAACAATCTATTTCTAACAATTTATTGCTTATTTAAGTACTGCATATATTTCCATCGGAGTGATAAAAAAACTCACTGTTTCCCCAGACACCGAGAATTGCTTTGATATAAAGCGATACCCTTGTTAACGTATTGGCAGCCCACCGCTGGCTGTACTTTTTCAGAAACCTTCGTGGACGTCCGAACAACAAAGTTTTATTGCAATCAGATGAACGGCATAGGAACGCATACGAGACAAACAAACAAATTAACGTATCGGCAGCCCACCGCTGATTTATAAACTTTTGCTGGCGTCCGCACAACAACTCACCAAAATTTGATCGCAATCGGATGAACATTATTGGAACGCATACGGGATAAACAAACAAACATGCATATTTATATATATCGATTGTGCAAAGGAAAAAGGACGTAGCCCACACATATCAAATTTTACAGGAGGCGCAAAAAATGTGTTTTGATGATTTTGGACCATATGCAAATTATGAATTTAACACAACCTTGAAGTGCACGTAGACTTCTAAACTGGTGTTTAATTGACATAATCTAATATTAATTAACGAAATTGTTTAAGAAAAACCTATATTTCAGTCTTTTTTCTTGGTTTTAACTTTTAACAAGGTCATCTTTTTCAAACTTAAAAGCTAAATTTAAATACTTATTCGGCATTTGCAGCTTGCATCCTTTTGATGGAACGTGTATCAAGTTTAATACATTGTGATTATCGAAAAATACCTGTTTTGAAAAAACTTTGAGTTACGTCGTTTTTCCTTTCCACAGTCGACATGTATATATTACATCCATGGTTCATGTTTCAACATCTTTGGAATGAGCCGGGTTTGCAAGTTAATACATTCAATTCTAATATTTACAAATAGAAGAAAAAACAGCTTTCGAATGTCACAAATTTCGCTCGCGACAAGGCCTGATAATAATGTAACGCAAATACATTATGTTATAATTGCCTTTTTTCTCTAAACTAAAATATTTAAAGCCCTTTCATAATGTACGATATGTCTGTTCATGACATTTAAAGTTTACATGAGTTCACTGCGTAATTATTACAGCGAACGTATTTTTTTTTATTTATCGCGGTGAAACAAAAATCGTAAGAAGCGTTCTTGAGCAAAAGCGCTGTGTATTCCCAGCGAGAAATTACCATAAAGAAATCGGTAAACGGTCCGAGAAGAGCACATTTCATTTTCAAACATGATGCATTTCATTATTTGATTATTTCGAATGATACATGAAAGCAGAGGCAAAAAAAAACATCGAGAAGTAAAATTCACGTATTGATTACACGGTAGGCAAGCTTCCACAAGTCTTGAGAGAATAATCCGTTGGGGGCGTGCTGCCTGGATCGTGCTCCGAGACTGCCCTCAGCCTGTGATGGCAGCTAATCTGCGGTTAGCAATATTCCTAAGCAAGCATCGATAGCATTCTCTAGTCACCGTTTATTGCGGAGACCGGGTAGCCGGGCAATATGCAACAAAACAACAACAAAAAAAAAAACAAACGCGCAGCTACCGAATAAATAATAAAAAATAAAGCACCTAAAAATAAAATTATAATTATCTCGCACTGGAAACGAGCGGCTCGAATGCCGCAAAAATGCAAAATTATACAATATATTATGCGGAGGCAACAATCAAATCAATAGTAATTTTAATAAATAATCGTTAAACACGAATTTGTGCACAATATAGGTTTAATGCGGCATGTATAAAGAAGCATGCAGACAGATCGGCCGAGATGAAAATAAAAATTAATATCTCCTACTCACGAGCGACCGATTCCAGCGGCAGAAGCACATTGGCGGACTACCATTTGAAAAAATACTCTACGGTAAAAGTTGTTTTTTTAATTATCTCAGCAGAAAATGTTTCTTAAACCACATACATAGCAATCATTCAATATCTCTCTTCGGAAAGAGTATGACGAAAAGTGTTGTTCTTAGTTAATCGCCGTCTTATCATGCATAAATGAAACCACCAACTTTAATGCCTTTGGATAAAAATCCAGACGTATTGTTTAAATATTGTTTATTGTTTAAAAAATCAAAATTACAGTACATGACATTACAGCTGACGCCAATCCGCCATGTAGTTGACAAATATAATGGGACAAAACAAATATAATAAGACAAAAAATAAAACAACATAATACAACAAAATCAAGTAATAAAAAAGAAAAACTTAACAAACAGTTCACGAACACTATCACCAAAAATGTCCAGCTCTCTAGGCAATGAGTTGATCAGTCGAACGGCCCTTGGAACTGGCGACTCATACGTCCTAAGCGAGTAACAATTTTTTAGAAATAAAAACCTTTGGCCATAGTTTCGCCCACGTAAGAATAAAGTGGGAACATGTGAGTTAATAGTCATGAGAATGTCAGGATTTATTTATTAACTCGGCCCCGAAGAACAAGAGAAAAATGCTTTAAGCGTCTTATGTAAAATCTCAGCAAATCCGACAAGGTCTTGTCGGATTTGATTTGATTCAACGGTTGTTAGTAAAAAAGAAATACAATCGATCAAAGCTGTTAGCACTATTTAAAACATTTTTTTTTTTTTTTTAATTTAAGATTTCTATAATTTAAGATTTCGACTGAAGGTGCTTGGTGGAATTTCAATATTAAATTTGAATCGTTCAAATTATGTACATTCAACGATCAGCTGCACATGCCTGGCTCTCCACTTTTATACTATACATAAATATAATCATAAAACCAAACAAAAATTAAATATAGGTAATTCTTAAAACTACTCACCATTCAAATCTGTGGGCATTCCCATGGGCTAATCTTTTTCGCCAGCAATGGCTTTAAACTTAATGATACATTCATTTCTTATGTAAACACGAAAAATTCATTTACTAAGCGTCAGTTCAAGTTTATCGTGCACTTGAACGCCTGAAGATGCCGAAAGACTAAACCCGGGTCGTTAGTGACAAAATCTATGTGAATGTACATAATTTGAACGATTAAAATTTGAAAATAAAGCTTTTTAAGAGAGATGGAATTTATAAAAGGTAGAGTCGTTTAGGCACCGTCATAATATACTCTCGATTCAAATAGATATATTAGCGATCCTATTATAATATTCGTTCATAGTATAATAATGATACTAACTCCATCGTGTGATGTAATATTTTACTTCATCACTCAAATTTCTATATATTTACAACACGATTTAACTGATTATAAGTTGATAACGCTCGTAATGAGCGAAACCAGTCACAAATTAACTTATTTTGCAGAACGTATCAATGGGGGTATATTTACTCAACATGTCAAAAATATATTGACTTGTATGCGCTAGCGAAATGTTTTGTTCTAGTTTCTCTGGGACGCCACTGCTTCTCGTGCGCATTATCAATTTATTCAATAACGCGAAATATAAAAATTAGTTTAATGCTACCCCACTTACAAGAAATTCCCAGTCAATTTTTGTTGAGCTTTCATATGATTTGAAAAGCAGCGTTGCCAGTTCGATGGCTATTTATTTTCTTAAGTCGAGTAATAATATATAGTTAATTAACCTTTCTGCAATATCTCGCATTCTACAATTCTAGACAGAGTTATGTTTTATACTGGATAACCAGTCATACATTTGAACTTAAATTAAATAAATACTCATTCCTAGACTGTCTCTAGTCTATATGGTTTCTTTTCTCCCTTTCGAAAAAACACTTAACGATCTATCAAATTTGAATAAATTACTAGCCGCAAATGTCATCCTCTATGATTTCAGTTCATGAACTAACTAGCGATCAGGCCGGTCTAGATTCAAAGCTCAATAAGTTCACACCTTTATGTGTGGATATTTGTTGAGTTTATCTCTATTGCGTCAGCTGTAATGCCAAATATTTTTTTAAAAAACCGTCACGAAATCTATATTTAACATAAACATGTACCATTAAACAGGGTTTTCGTTTTATATCGGAACGGGTAATCATATGGCATTCTTATTAAAAATCATTTCAATTCGCAATATGGTGGGAAATAAATTCCATCATGAATGACAACAATACAGATTTTGACGCCATTAGTAATTAATATACAATGGCTGCTATCGGACTACTTATGATTACTTAAAGAAAACTGTACTTAACACTCAACATGTCCGCTCAGAATATAGATCATTTTAACTCCAAATGGAGCTTAGAGTTATTTTTTACAAAAAAAAATGCTTGTCACTCAGTTCTTTTTCTATTTTTAAAAGAGAATAGAAATTTAAAAAATGGGCTAGGATAGGACTAGTGGTAAGCTAATAAATATCGCTACGCGCCATTTGAGATTAGATATCTGAGAAAGTACTCAAGACGGTACGAACATATATGCTTTCGGACAGGAACTCTTTATTAATTAAATATAAAATAAAAGTGTCCGTACTGGGATTCAAATCCGTGAGCACGAAGCCAACAACACTGACCCCTCAAGCATGGACCAGGCAACATTTATAATTCTAATAATGATAATAATTAGTATTATCATTTTATCCATAAACGGAGCTCTTTACCACTACACTACAGAGGCGCAAAGCTTTTGCGATACCAACCGCTATTGATCGATCCAATCTACAATTATATCTTGGCTGCTGGCTGAATTCGGAACTAAGATATTCAAATATGCAATCTAGAATCTACGGCTGGTAGCTGTCAAACGTCAGTTCACTAATGTCTTGAAAGTTGATTTTATTGGCAACACTAGAAATAAAATATATGATAGGTAATGCCAAGTGTTTCGAAAACAAATTGTATAATTGTGAGGGTAGGGTTACAATCGATACGATTTTAAGACTTTAAACCCGATTTCATTAGAGACCGGATTTTTGTCGTGTCACAATTCGCTCAAAATCACGAGCACGTAATCAAATTAATAATAACTGTTTAAATTATGTTCTACCAGACTGGATTTAAAAATATAAATCAGGACTTTTAACAACCTGCGACTGGATTTTCTATTTGTGAAATTATTCTAATGGTGTGGCAGTTATGTAAAGACAGCGAATTTAAAAAAAGAACTGATAATTCCAATCAAGAACGCATGCCGGCCATGACCGGTGAAGTAGTACGACAACATTACTACCGTGACACTGGCGCCCTCTCTAAACGGACAACTTACAATAGTCGATCTGTACAACTTAACTTCGTCACAACAAAGATCTAAAGGAACAGCTCCCGCGGAAAATCCTGCAGAAAATAAAAGGTTTATAAAAGTAAGCGAGGAGTCTACAAGGATCGACGATTGTGGGGTATGGTTTTTGCGCGGTCTGCGCGGAGGGGTGGGTACATGTAGATGCGCTCCGGGCCACCACGTACCGCTACCGGTATTACTAAGCGCCGCAAATAAATGCCTCGCAAATAGCCGCTACTCGTACAGGATTGCCGAATACAGATTCGCAAAGAATATCATGGCACCGTTCTGAATAATGTGACAAATATTTTGTTCACTATTGATGACTGTCAATTCATACCCATTGTGAGATTATAAAGTAAAATTGATTTTTTCGTTTGATAAGAATACTTTAATTATAAACATTGTATCACCCATATTAAAATAGATATTTAAGAAAATTTGTGTATTGGGGTCGCATTTCTTGAGCTTAGAACCGGAAAAGTTAAGTAAATATGTTCACTGACTAGATGCCACCGATTACGCTTTGAAATAGAATTACTTGCAACTGAATTTTGTATTCTCAATAATATATAATATTTTTGTTTGATGCCTTTGAGTCTAAAAAGATCTTAAGCGTTATTTATATTATTAAATCAATTGACGCGAATCAAACTTCTGAACAAGCACCTTAATTAAAATAATACGAATAAATTTAGAAGAAATGGTGGCAGCACAATAAAAATATAATATCTTTTAACGTAATGACTGACGTGAAAAATTGTAACGATTGTGTTTTTTTGTTAATACCGCGTTAACCATACATGAAAACACTGAACGTTCAAAAATTACTGTCGCTATCAACTAATATTTTCATCCATATTTTACGTGATTTAATAATGGAATCGAAAGTCTCGACTTTTCCAAGTTCGAGAAGGCAAGACATGAAATTCGAAACTTCCGGGAATCGCGGGAATTAAGACCACTAGTTGTATACTGAAACCGCTTACAATTTCGTAATTATATCTTGGCAGTCGCCTGCTGTGGCCCAGTTGGTTAGAGCTTGCTCTACCGATCACGCAGGTCGGGGTTCGATTCCCGGTCAGATCACAGTGAATTTGAGAATTATTAAATTCAAAATTGTGATTGAAGACTGGGGGTTTGTGATGTCATTTCACATAATTTCCTCTCCTCCCATCCTTCTGATCCTTTAATAACTGGGTGTAGCGATAGCGATTAGTCAACCACTAATCCTGTTTTAGCCTTATCCTTCTTTCCCTACTAGTCACTTTGAAAAAAGTGAGGTTGAGCAACTGAGTAACAAACAGTTCTAGGAGAAAAAAAACTTCTGTTGAAATAACTCCATTAGGAGGCTATATGCTCCACATTGGGAGTGGACATGGATTTTAAAAAATAGCATAACAAACGATTCATAATTATTTCATATTAAAGTTTAATTAACTTCATCGTGCCAATAATACGATTCATAAAATACAACAACTAATGGCGATTTATCAACGTAGAAAGAAGTTTTTTTTACCATTTCTGCTCCCACTGTGGAGCATATGTACTCATAATGGAGTTTATCTCAACAAAAGTGTTTCTACGAGAACTCCTTGTTAATCATCTCCCAAACCTTTCTTTTTCCAAAGAGAGTAGGAATAGAAGGATAGGGCTAGGAACAGTGGTGAAGTGGTAAATAAATAAGTACTAGGTCGGTTGTAATAATTAAATCAATAAAAATAACATTCAAATTAAGTTGCAAGTCAAAAAGGTTTCAGGGCAGCGCCCTGGCTCATTTTCAGGTGCCAGGTCGCCGACCTGGCCCCACTACACCACTGGCTAGGACAGGAATAATGGTTAGCTAATCGCTCTCGACACGCTCCGTTGACGGGATAGGATGGGTGAGAGGGGGGAATTCAAGACATCACATACATTCATGCCTTCGAATAGAAATTCATAAATCGAAAAATATTTCTTACTAAGGTGACAAAACATAGCATAGATTTTTAGTTCTGCAAGTATTATTTTACATATACAGTAAAGCCCCCATTTACACTAATGTTGGGACAGTGTAATTCGCGGTGGTGTAATTGGGAGAGTGAAACCCATACAAAATTAGGGATTTGGTTTTTTCGCGAAAAATGCAAAACTAAGATTTCTTTTAGTTTTGCAAAAAAAAAAAAATGGACGAAATATTTAGTTACTAAGTGATAAAATGCATAGCGCGCCAAAATCCAACACATATAAAGTTGCCCGGCTATACGTATATAGCCTGGCACATGTTGAATACACAGACGCTAGCCAACATTTGACTGCATGCACCGCACAGACGACCGTCTCGAAGCAACGACGATGGAATGCGAACGTTCAATTGGGGGATTTACGGCGAATATTTCAAGCCAGCGCGTAATTCGGAGTAGTGTAATTGGGGGTTCCAGTGGAACGGGGTTCAAAGTCGCACAGACAATGTATTTTGCGCACATAACCTTCGGAAAATTAGAGGGAACATTGGGTTATACTGTATATTAATAAAAACACAATATTCCTTTGTACTTTATTCTACTTTATTGAATAGGTCAGGACCGGTTTCTCTCATTGCGAGTATTGTCAACTGTTTTTTTTTATGTAATTAAAATTGCTATACAACTTTTAAAAACATTTTTATTTATTACATCTAACCATTGACTCAAACTTTTGTATTCATCTGATTACAAACAGAAGTCAATTGTAACTTTTAAATCAAACTTTATGATCAGGCAAAGCATGATTACTTGCTGTTTTTCTTTGAATTTTTATTTAATACAAAGTAAAGGAATTTTATGAACACGGTGTATACTTTATTACTTTGTACGGCACAATTTTTTTCAACAAAAGGAGTTTTTACCGATGAACGGCAACTGAAACTGGCAAAGAACGAATAATTGGATAAATCGATGCCTGTGTTCAGTGAATTGCAAGGCACAAAATACTCGGAAAATTTTGGATAAAAAATATCATTGTCAGAGTTTGTCTGCTATGAAATATGATTGGCAATAAAGGGTAGTAAAACGATTTAGTCGAAAATGCTTTTGTTATTCCAATCTAAATATTATGGTAAATCTATAACATCGGTCCCCCCCCTACGACCTTAAAATTAATGGAAATTATTAAACACAATTATTGTTAAGATTCCATATAATAAATACTATTATAAGAAATAGCTTGTTGTGTTCAGTATTAAATGCAAAATCAGATACATATGTGGATATATTTTTTTATTATTTCTGTGTGATGTTTTGGCCGTTATAAATGTTTTAATTTAATGATTAATAAAATATGATTTATAATTTTAATTTAACGAAAATATAATATTACCATTTTTGATTATTTGTGATATTTACAATATTATATTATACTTTCGTTGTCGTTGCTAGGGCGTCCAATCCTGGATCTGGGATCCCGACCATTTTGGCGATCTCGTAATCTAAGATAATCCTGGGATTTCGGGATTCACTTAAATATAGCTAAAAACACAGCTGAACTGGGCTGGGCATACATAAGTAACTGGCAGAATTAACGTTATCAAATGATGGAGCTAAAAAAAAGTTTCTGTATATAACTCTAGAATCGGTTAATTTGACACTTTTTTCGCTAATGATCTCAAGCAACTGTTGTCTATAAAAATAACAAAAACATGAAATTATGGTAAACTATCAACTCCGGTTTTCCAAAGATTGTGAATCCCGACGTCCCGGGATCACAAAAAGAGTCCGGGATTGGATTTTCTAGTCGTGGCTATAAAAAAGTTGCGTTTTTGTGCCTGAATTTGTTAGTTTAAAAACAGATATCGACCACTGATTACACCTTGCGTTATTACTTTATTATAAAGCATTAAAAAAATCATCACAGTTCGTTCACGTATAAAAATCTGTTCACAGGAATGTAAAAATATCGTGAAAGAGTATAATATATAGAAGAAGAATAGGAATATCGCTAGACACTGATGAAATGACAGAATCTTTTTAAGTTCCTCTTCAAATTTAATCCAAACGGTGGTTTTGCTTCTTGGCGAATAACTATAAATTTATGAATACATAATTAGTCTAATGATGCTCTCCAAATAGGCAAAACACGTGTCACAAATTTATTACAAAATCAATGAATTAACAAAATTATTAAATTTAAAGATAATTAGCGAGTGTATTATCAAGTCAACTTTAAAATGCACCAGTTTAATTTGAGGCATTCTGTCTACAAATAATTATAATCAGGATGAAGAAGGCACATAAATAATTGCATATTGCGGACTGTATGTCATGATCCCCATAGGGGGCAGTATTGAACAACAAGTAGTACATATATTTTAAAATTTCATTTGACATAAAAAATACTTAAAAGTAAACAAAAAATATTTTATCCAAAAGAGCGGACCCCAAAGAAGTTGATTCTCAATTCTTCTAAAGGGACCCATGAATTCAGGGCCGGCGCCACCATACAGGCCAAACAGGCAACTGCCTAGGGGGCAAACCATTAGGAGGCGCATAAATGGAGTATTAAAATTATTTTTATTTACTCAATTAATAAAACATTTTATTTAATTTTGATTTTTGTATTTGTTCGTTGTAATGATGTATCGTATTCTATGCCTATGTTCCAAAAAAGAGAGGTTGAGCGATTGAGTAACAAACAGTTCACGTAGAAAAACTTATCATGAGATACCTGCATTAGGAGGTCATGTTCTCCACATTGGGAGCGGACATAGATGTATTTTCTTTATTTTGGACGATTTGTTAAAAAGGGGGCGCACCACACCGATAACCATTGCCTAGGGCGCCAAATAACCTCGCGCTGACACTGGCCATGATCGTCATGACCGTCCTCCTGGATCCGCCAATGATTCTTATAAAAATATTGTTTCTGAAATAAGACGTCTTATTTTTTTTTTGATTTACTCTAGAATAAAATAAATAGTTTAAAACAACCATATATTTTTTATAGATGTCACTGCTGTAAACTTAAGACTTTTTTCATTTTTGACGTGAATACGTCTTTGAAATTGCTTCCATAAGGAGGCAATCCAAAAAAACGAATGATAACGAAATCGGGGGTACAGTTTGGTGTTGCAGCTTCATATCTATCATCGCTATCCAATTACATCACTAGATAGCTAAAGAATCAAAGAATTTATTACGTTATAAAAAGACTGTGATACATTGCGCGGGGCGGAGGGGTAAGCGCCACTATTTTGAGGACATTTTGCTGCGTATCGAGATTTCTATTTACTATAACTTTTGACTTGAAGAAGTAACGATGTTTGTTTAAGTTTCAATCGTTAGCTCTCAGCAAAATCTATCGATTATAGATAAAACATTAGTGTAATATTGCGACTGTGACTATAATTAGGTGTTAAAAAATAAATAAATATCAAAAATAAATAATGTCGGGCTTAACGCGTCAAAAAGCCAAGTCGAAATACAAAGATCGCATACGGTTGGAAAGGGCTTCTCAAGAGCAATCGAATGGTACCATTAAAACACCATATGAGTACAACGCAAAAATGAGGTGTAATATCACCTATTACGAGACGTATTCACGTAAAACACACAGCCGTGTCCATGACACAGCCACATCTCATTTTTTTCTACAAATTGCAATGCATACTTACGATTGATGCTGGAGAAATTCTTCAAATCAAATAACTGGTGCAGCTTGAGAACGATTACTACTGTAACTATTTTCCCGAGACTGACTGCATTCGTTGTGTTATTTTGGAATGATATTAGTTAGGCTGAAGCGTATACTTTAAAATATTCAGCCGAGACTCAAACCAACGATATATAACCGAATATAATAAAGTTAGCATTAATCTGCATAAACATGCTGCTCACTCTGAGAGTTATACGATTTCACCCCGATAATATTATTTGAAATAATACCATTTTTTAAATATAGCTACTGTTTATTATATCGAACGTGGAAAGGAAAAATGACGTAACCCACGCATAGCAAATTTTACAGGAGGTACCAAAAACGTGTTTTATTGATTTTGGACCATATGCAAATTATGAAATATACGCAACCTTAACCCTTAGAAGTCCTAAGTCGAGCTGGACTCGACATTACAGATTTGGCAATGTTTTTTAATTTACTGATTTTTTTTAAAACATAAGTTTTTTTTTCATCCAAATATTACCAATATGCATTGTGCGCAAGATAAATTTTGCTATACTGAAACATTCAAAATGTTTTGTACTATAAGTATATGATAATAAATGAATTAAAGACGAATTAATGTGAAAACATATTTCAATTAAAGAGTGCAAAAGGTTTAAGTGCACGAAGACTTCTACACTGATGTTAAGTTGACATAATCTAATATTTGTTATATAAATTGTCTAGAAAAATCCTTTTTTTCAGTCTTTTTTCTGGGTTTCAATTTTCACAAGCTCATCTTTTTTCAATCTTAAAAGCTAAATTTAGATATTAATTCGACATTTCCAGCTTACATCTTTTTTATAGAATGTGTATCAAGTTTAATACATTGTGATTATCGATAAAAACTGTTTTGAAAAAACTTTGAGTTACGTCCTTTTCCTTTACAAAGTCAATATCTATTATGAAGACTTCAAAGTAACTAAAAAACAATGTCAAATCTGATCGTTAAATAAAATTCGTCGTCAATCTTTAATGGAAAGTACACAGTGGCGGATTAAGCACTGGCGAGGCCCCAGGCGCAATAAAATTTGGAGGCCCTTTTTTCGGAGTGCAGAACACGTTGTAAAAAAAATCGTTGGTGTTTTTCAATACCAAGTATATTCGTCGTTTTCATAGCAAAATTGCAAACCTGCAAAAAAATAAATTTAAAAAAAGATAAAATTATCCGCATCTGAGTGTAAAAGAATACTTTTATAATTTATGATTTCGACTGGGGGGGCTTGGTGGAATATCAATATTAAATTTGAAACGTTCAAATTATGTACATTCACAAGTTTTGTTACTAACGACCCGGGTTTTGCCTTTCGGAATCTTCAGGCGTTCAAGTGCCCGTATGAACTTGAACAGACGTTCAGTAAATAAATGTATCACTAAAATTAAGGCTTTTGTTGGCAAAATGGATTAACTCATGAGAATGCCTACAGATTGATTTCTGTTCCTAGGCATGGATGTTTATGATGTCTAAAAATCCCTTCCACTTATGAAATCCCAAACAAAGCAGATAAATGAAATCCCAGAGAAGGCAATAACCTTATTACTTATACTCTCCTAACCTAATCTTTCTCTCTACTTTCCTAAAAAAATATGGATTGAGTAACCTTTAGCAGTAGTTTTCTTATAAAAACGTCTGTTGAGAAAAACGCCGTAAAGATTCTACATAATTTACATTGGTAGAAGACATGGTTAAAAAAATCGTTAAAAATATCAAAATGAAAGAAATGTCTGTTTTGGTGAAGCAAAAAAAATAAATACATATTGATGTAATAATTGTGAGAGCGCTTGCGTGATCGAGTGGACAACGTCTTTGGCTTCGGTTATGAAGACTAAGAGTTAAAATTCTAGTACGGACAGTTATATAAATTGGTTTGTTAATTCTTGCTCGAAGGTATGGATGTTTGTGACGTCTTGAATTTCCCCCTCCCACCCATCTTACCCTTTGATGTGTATCGCCGTACCCGTACGTCTAAGTATCTTGCCATCTATTATCTATTGCTATCCTCATATTTTGTATCGAATATTTGCTATTTCTTCAGATATGGATACTAGATACATCCATCAGTGATTTTTGGTCGCCACATAAGTTGTATCATGCTTTATAAATGAAAAAAAGGTTTTTTGAAAAAGTTTAAGGTTTGTAAACAATTTGGTAGTCATATAATATTGAGCGTAAAATACCATTTGGGATCGATTCTTTTCTTGAAATCGACGTCTGTAAAGTGTCACATGTACACAGACGAGAGAAAAAATACAGTAATAAACAAAATCGCAGTAATAGCTTCTAAAAAAATATTTATGGGTAATAACGAATCAGTTTACTCACTCCTCAAATGGTTAACGTGAAAACGTAGCGATAAGCTGATCACTAGTCCTAGCCTAGCCCTATTCTTATATCCCTACTCACTTTAGAAGCAAAGAGAGAATGAGCAACGGAGATACAAGTAGTTCTCATAGAAACACTAATGTTGAGTCCATATGCTCCACATTTGGCGGGGACATGGTAAAAAATCTTAGAGCAGAAAAAAATTACAGTGTTCATATCAGCGGAAAGGATAATAAGAAATAATAAATCTTTGATCAAGTCTTTGTCTACTTTCTACAACTAAGCCATGAAGGATGTCTCCATGGGACATTCCTTCAAATTAAAAAATAAATAAATGTAACGCCATGGAATACACTCTGCAAGAGGATTGTGAAATCGTAGCAGGTGGTCGTGCGTACAAATTTGAGTACAACACGGAATAAAAAAAAGCTTACTGAGAATAAAAAAAAGGAGTCTTACAAAATATTTTGAAAATCATTTCGTAGTAAAGATGGAGGAATATTGCTAAAAAATAATTATATCTAATTTTCTGGATCTATTTATTTCGGTGAACTATTTTTCAAATAACATGATCGTTTTATTATCGACTATTTTTTTCTTGGGTGGGATTCAGCAACTGGTTAACAATCGGATTTTATACCTAATTAAATTTTGAAATAGTATCTGTCAATAAAAAATTGTAAAAAAATAAAAACTTAATGCAATTGTCGATATATTTGATTTTGTCAAAGCTTAATATTTTTTTTCAAAAATAAGTAAAATCGTTTTGGTTAATATGCGAATGTTTATTGAAAAAAATAGAAGGTTCCTGTTTAAGCACGCCACTAGCTCCCTATATATTTTTTTACAATAAAATAAATAATACCGAATGCTTGTAATAATGCGAACTGTGATAATTTGAAAATCTTATTAAGCTAGATTCAGTGGCCCACCGCCCACGGCATTTCTTGAATTTGCCGCCCCCTCCTCCCCCCAATAATTGCCCCACTTAAATAAAATTCTCCTCTTCTTTTGCTTTAGTTATGAGATTATACCACATGTGGCTTTTTTTTATTCATAAATATAATTTCTCTACAAATATTGTATTTTGCTATTTTTTTTTCTTTTGGATTTTTTTCAAAGCAGTTTTCGTGAAATAAGGAACATTGATTTTTAATAGGAAAATGTAAATATTTTGTACAAAATTAAATATTTAGAATAAATAAGTTATGTGTAATACTTTTTTTTTCATTGAACATATTTGGAAGATAAATATATTTCATTAAGAATGCAATGAAATGAATTTTCAGCAAAATTGGTTTGAGCGTTTCAGCGTATACTTTTATAAAATCTTTGGGATTCACGAGATTTTCATAGGACCGTTAACGTTAATAATGTGGTCACAGTAAAGTTTTACGTGAGAACCACTTTATTTTAAATTACGAGTAGAAACTCGTAATCTAGAAAATAAAATTTAGTTGTTCGGACGTCTTATGAGAGACATTTTGTTTTAGGGCGCATATCAGATTCCAAGCTAGTTTCTAACACATAAAAACCCCATTGCCAATTATCATCTTGTATGTATAGATGAAAGAAAATAGCTTCATATATGTGTCACTTCAAAAAAAATGGTATTTGGTGAATATTTTTTAGTTGGATTGCGGTATTTCAAAAATGACTACCAAAATTAGAATCAAATATTAGGGCCTCACTCCTTGAATAAATATTCTTTATTAAAAGTGTTACATGTTAAATAAATGAACATTCACATCTAAAAATATATGGAAACAAAGATATTTTTGAGGCCCCTAAAATTTGGAGGCCCCAAGCAAGCGCCTCTTGCGCTTATGGGATAATCCGCCACTGAGTACATAAACACTTTTATAAATAATGAAATGATATATATATTAATAAATCAGGATCAATTTTTAACTAAAAATCATCAAATATCGTAACTATAATAAAATAATTCTACACGGTTGATAAGTTCCATAAAGAACCGCGTAACAAAATTAATAAAATTCATAGAAAAAATTAAGACTGTTTCCACGAATTAAAAAATCGTGTAAAAAAAGTAAATCGCCCAAAAGTAAAATAATATTATTCATCGTCTTTTGTTTGCTATTATTGAATTTGGTTTTTTTTTTGTTATTACGATTTTTATTGTTGTATTTATAAATAAGTCGTGTAAGAATATAGTATTTTTAATTTTTAGTTGACCGTGTTATTTCAAAAATCGCATAAAATAAACCGTGTTAAAAAAGTTTTGAGTGTATTCAATAATAATCTGTATGTACTAGAGTAAGTATCGAATGGCTGTGATTGAATGTCCACCAAAGTATGATTTGGTATTTACCAATTTTATAGGGATGACGTTTTTCTACAAGTGAAACTTTCGAAGTGGTCCTTGTATTTATTATTCAGCCTGCCTGCCAGCCAGACCCCATAATAAAGAAAGACGAGATCGTGTGTTTATCGTCCCAGCTGCGCAACACAGCTCGATCAGGGGTCAATGAGAGCCTAGTCAAATGGGTGACCACTATAGATAGACCAATAGTTTACAACTACCTTTTGACAATGAATATCTAAGATACATATAAATATAAAATAGTCCTCAAAATCACCATTAAAAAAAAAAAAAAACATTCGGAATTATACGACTATATAATGTCAAGTGCAGGGTGGGGAACCTTTTCTTTTCTTAAATCCACGTTCATTTTTCTGATTCGACATAAGGCCGCAGTAAGCATTGACTAGGGGGAAATCTTTGGCCGGAAACAATTTCTAAAGCCAAAATGCGGATTTCCCAAAATTATTTTTTTTAGGCCTTCCAGGAATTTTTAAATACAAAATCTCAGAAAAATACAATTTAAAAAAAATTACAAAATTGGCCAGAAGGCCGCACCAGAGTAGCCAGAAGGCTGCAGGTTCCCCACGCCTGGTCTAGTCTATGGCTTTAGTGTGAGTGAGACGGCCTGCAGGGACATCTATAAATAAGAAAAAAATATTTACAAACATTCGTGTAATTGATAAAATCTAATATAAAAAGTATCCCAATTGATAAACAATTTGTTTCGATGCACTCGGCGGAAACCTTGTGGAAGTTCATTTTAATATAAAATTTAAAACGACTTTGATTATTCCACGTATAATGTCACTATTAGTAACATAATTCATGGAAATTCCTTATTATACTATTCAACTAATATTTTTCTGAATATTATCAACTGGGAGCCAGTGGCGTGTTTAAAAAACGGCGTCTTTTTTTCAGCCTAATAAATTCTTTCATCTCAATCAAAACAACTTATTTGGTTTTGTAAATTGAAAAACATTTACAAAATTAAATATATTATGTAATATAAATTTGAGACTTAAGACGTGGGTGTTTGTGATGTCAATTATTCCCCTAGTATAGATCTCGAGTGATTTACAATAAATATTCTCATCAAGCTTATCTGATATGATTATTCAACTTTAAATATTTGGCGCATTGGCACTAGCTGCATTTTGTCTTCTTAAAGTACTTAACAACAACATATACAATAACTACAACAAGCAGGGCTTTTTACCCTGTAACGCGGTGGAACGGCGTTCCGGCACCTTTTTTTCTCGAAATTATAATAAACGTTCGTTTCTTTTCTTGGAAGCCATTGACCCATAAATTAATGTCATACAAAAGATTATCAGGTATGTACTTTCTTGGAAAGGGCTTGTTGTACATTAATTCTATCAAAATGATATTCGAATATTTAATAAATAATATATGTACCTTCTTAGAAAATGATCGAAAAAAGTGCGTTCCGGCACCTTTTTTTCAAAAAAAAACACTGACAACAAGTATTGAATATTTTCAAATCAGTAAAATTAAAAAATGTTCTTCTCTTGGATTTTTATATTATGTGTGAGTTGCAGACAGTGTTTAAATTAAAGTGCAGCAATACAAAATTGAAGTAGCAAACACTTAGAGCAGGGGTCGGCAAACTATGGCCCGCCGTCTGTTTTCAACCTGGCCTGCGAGTTAATATTATTTATAGATGCCCATTTACAAACAATTTTAATGATAGGAAGTACTTATTTTGAACGACAGTATGATGAAATATCATCTCGGAAAAAAACAATTACATTCGTCGCATTAAAAGCAAATTTTATTTTATTTTTTAATATGTTTATTAACAACAATATTTTATTTGTCTATTTTGTATTGATAATTTTATGTGTGTATTGTTTAAGGTAAATTGTATAAATATATTGTAAAAATATCACTTTCTTATAAATGTGTATATTTTTTATCCATGTCCGCTCCCAATGTGGAGCATATGGCCTCCTTATGGAGGTATCTCAACAGAAGTTTTTTTCTACGAGAACTGTTTGTTAAAAAGTTGCTTAACTTTTATAAAGAGAGTAGTAGGAACAGAATGGTAAGGCTAGGACAGGACAAGTCGTTAACTAATCATTATCGCTACGCCCAGTTATTAAAGTGATGGTAGTGAATTTTTAGACATCACAAACACCCATGCCTTCGAACAGAAATTGATAAACTCGATGTTACTCAGTCGCTCAACCTCACTTTTTTTCAAATTGAGTAAGTAATAGAGAAAGAAGGATAAGGCTAGAACAGGACTAGTGGTTGACTAATCGCTATTGCTACACCCGGTTAATAAAGGATCAGAAGGATTGGAGGAGAGGAAGTAATGTAAATTTACATCACAAACACCCAGTTTTCGATCACAACTTTGAATTGAATAATTCTCAAATTCACTGTGATCTTACCGGGAATCAAACCCAGACCTAAGTGATCGGTAGAGCAAGCTCTAACCAACTGGGCCACAGCAGGCGATATATATATGTTGAACCTATTTTTTTAATGGAATTACTCGTGTACATAAATATCTTCCAGTTTGGTACCTGGTCGGCCGAAACCAAAATTTTTACAATCTGTCCCTTTCCAAAAAAAGTTTGCTGACCCCTGACTTAGAGCATGTAAAAAAATACGTACAACTCGCGACATTTAACACCCCTTCTGAAAAAACCTGAAATGACGTCCCTAGTGTCATCATATAGATCAGTGCTTCCCAACCATTTTCATGGCACGGACCCCTAAATCTGAAAACAATAATCTGCGAACCCCCGAAAAAAAATCATACTTTATCACAACGAAAGTTGAAAGAATGAAAATTTTCGCGGACCCCCGTGAAAAAACTGCTGACTCCAGGTTGGAAAGCACTGACATAGATAAAAAGAATTACGCATTCAATAACAAATATCCGGGTGGATGAAAATACAAGAATCCGCCACGACCTAATTAAATCAATCACTCGTTACAAAAGAAACAATGTATGCTGTTAGAATCGGCCAAATAAATTGTCACTCATCAGCACAATATATTTCTTTTTCGTAATTTCTTTTCTAGCCATCTGAAACGTATTTACCAATATTTTTGTATTTTTTCATGCATGTCTACTTCTACTAAAGATTACTTGGACCGGATTTTTTCCTAGAAGAACTTCTTGTTGCTATGTTGTTCAACCTCTGTTTATGTCTTAGATAATACTGGTCGTAAGCTGTGCAGGTGCGAGGTCATTTGGCGTCCTAGGCAACCGTTATTGACGCGCCACCCTTTTAACAAATCCTATTTTTTTATAAATAGCACAATAACAAGGAGCTCGCTTAATCTCAAAGCAATTCTCGGTGTTCTGGGGAAGGAGTGAATTTTCTTATTAATCCTATCCAATTATATGCATTACTTAAAAAAGGAATCGATTGTTAGTTACTTAATACACTTATAATATGTAACAGTATGCAATTTACCGTAAACTAATCAATTTAAATGGCTAAAAATGTACTACTGTGTATACTGAAGCTGATAGATAATATACATATAATATGTAACAAATTTCAGTTACGTACGAAATTGATCTGAGAATATTGTTTTCTCTTAAATTAACAAAGGGCTCGAAAGGGAACAATAATGAACTAGCTGTAAGCCCGTTGACCTCAACGGGGAGATTTTTGTTGCATTTTTAAGTAGTCAGAAAATTTACAGGCGTCAAAAATAAATTACTAACCTATTTATTGAATAATCCAGAAATTCTGATAGTAAAAGAAATATATCTCGGGGCGTATATCGACAGCCCTGCCCTGCAGTATTTAAATTGTAAATTATTTATTTTTGAATAATGTTCTAGTTTGCTAACAACTATTTTTCGTAATAGCAGAAATTTCGTAAGTTATTGAATTTTTGGAATAATGTTTAAGTTTGTTAACTATTTTTCGTAGTAGCAAAAAAAGTCCTTGTAAATTACTTAATTTTTGAAATAATGTTTAATGTTTTTTTCGTATATATATAAATAAATAGTTAATTAAATTATTATATATAATTGAGCAGCCCTATATAGCCTCTCACAACCCTGCAGTTTGAAATCTTGGAATTTTCAGAACAATTCAAATTCGTTACCATCAATTGGTTTCGTAGAACAGTGGGTTAGCTGTCCGAACGTCGCGCATGAAAATTGGGGCATGGTATCGAATCCCACAGCTTGAGAGAATATTTTTGGTTAGTATAAAAATTAATTGTTTTTACACATAATAAAATAAAAATGTCATGATTTCAAAAATTCACTCATAGACGTCAGAGAAAAATGAAGAAATGAATTAATGTCGACAGCGGGGCAAGGTGGGGGGGGAGGGGGACCGTCTTTCTTGACGTCATCGAAAAGGCGAAACCATATACAAACAAAAAAAGTTTGTCTTTAGTATGAATAAAAAAATGGTGACAGCGGGGCTGGGGAGGGGGAGGGGACCGTCTTTCTTGGCGTCATCGAAAACGGGACCGACAGACGGAAAGACGGCCAGGCGGAAAGACTAACATTATCGACTATTAATATATAGATAAATCGATTGAAAAATCCATTTATGAATCTGTCCATATCGGGGCAGGATTCAAGCCAGTGCAGCCGAAGCCAACGAATTTATACACTCGACGGTGGAAAATACAATTTTGACAGCCTATTAATTATAATCTAAATAATAAAATACAAAGCGATATTTAAACAGAATTAATTATCACAGGTGAAATATTAAAACGAATTTAAATTTTGTTTTTACAGCCGTAAGTGTTTTAGAAAATAATATTTCATTTTATCATTTTATTATAAATACTTTATATACATAAATACACCATTCATTTTAACTATACACTAAGGCAGGGTTTTCCCCCTTTGTGCAATGGAACATTTCGTAAATCTGAAAATGTTACCGGAACACAAATTATTTTTTAGGACGGGTAATTCATAATAGTAAAAATATTTTTAAAAAAATACATATGTTATTAAATCACCTATTACTAATTATTTATTTATTTTAAAAACATGTAACATAAATAAATGAGTAAACAAACTTCGTCGGGACTTAAAATCTCCGCCTGTTGGATAGATGTTTGACGTTTAAAGCGTCAATGGAGATTTTCCATCACTCGATTTTTAATATGAAGTAGAAGATGCTTAAATGTGTTACAGAGTATATTACTATTCCAAATTTTCGCGGAACACCTATTTAGATCCCACGGAACACCAATGCTCCGCGGAACATAGTTTGGGAAACCCTGCACTAAGGGTTTTAGCTCTTTTCATCGTTGCTCCTCAATTTTTCAGCAAATATCAAACATTACCGATCTAGTTAAATACTACGACATATATATATTTATATATAGTATTTATATTTTTTATTTCATATAAATAAAACGTCTATATTAGGGCTGCCAATCGTCCCGAGAAGTCGGGACACGTCACCGTTATTGACAGTACATTGTACCGACTAGGAAATCGAATTCCGGACCCTTTTTGTGTTCCCGGAATCCCGGAAATTACCATATAGCGTAATTTTATTATTTTAAATAAATATTTTATTTATTTCTGTTATTTATTTTATGGAATATAATTTAATGGCAATTGTTTTTTTTAAGTTGATCGAGATCAATTTGAAGAGAAAAGACATCACATACACTCGTGTCTAAGATTTTTAATTAAAATCGAACCAATTTAAATAAAATATAAAGTGTGTTAGTTTGGTTGTAGGTCAACCAATGAATCAAAGCCGTGTACGTGGTTGAATGTACAACATCTTTGGTCTTCACTCAGCAAGTTCAAGAATTCGAATTCCATGAGATATAATATCGAATTATAGATTTTTTCGTAGGTAAGGATGTCTGTGATGTTTAAAATCTCTTCCACCACTTATAAGAACCTCAAAATGGTGCATAGTGATAGCAGCTGGCTAACCACTAGCCATGTCTACCTCTGTCTTTATTTCCATATTCTCTTCGAAAAAGAGCATTCTAGCAATCGATTAACTGATGACTAAATGGTCAAAATATGACCTTTTTTTAAACGGACATTGTCAAACAAAAACATTTCCACTATTTTCATAATAACATACAAATACACTAGTTAACCAGTTCTCTGCCACGAACGTGTTTACACGCCATACAATGTCGTGCTCGTAGGGTCGGTCACACAAAATGTGCGTGTACTTGGCGCGGTTTAAAGGCCATAAGAAACGCCATATTAATCCCGCACGGCACAGAACAGGTTAACAATGCAATGAAATTGCACCAAATCAAATGATAAAAAAAAATCTTTCATTAAAATATCCCGATGAGATATCAGGAATAAAATAAATTGCGGCAACCCTAATTTAGATTTGCATTTGTAGTAACTTTGTAGTCTGCTACCGAAAAACGTGAGCGACTCGTATTCGCTACAAGGTAATCGTGAGGGACAAATAATAAAATTGCCAATATAAGCCATTGTGTTTTCGTTGAACGTTGTTATTATATAGGCTGACCCTGAACTCGCAGTGAATCCCATCAATTCGTATAGCGATCATATGGCTTAATTTATAATTATTTAAGTATTTTTTAAAATCGCAAAGTAGTTTCTCTTGTCTAAATCGATAATAATCCATACCAAAAAGGTATTGTAATTTTTAATACTTGTATGATGTGTGTCATGAAGCCGGGATCGTGATATGCCGTTTTTTTCAAAACGCAAAAAAGCTGATATTGATAATCAATATATCGACTGTGGAAAGGAAAATGCACGTATCCCACAGTTTTTTCAAAACAGCTTTTATTCGATAATCACAATGTATCCAACTTGATACACGTTCTGTCAAAAGGATGTAAGCTGCAAATGCCGAATTAATATCTAAATTTAGCTTTTAAGTTTAAAAAAAGATGGGCTTGTGAAAATTGTATCATTTGAAACCAAGAAAAAAGACTGAAAATAAGGTTTTTCCTAGACAATTTTCTTAAATTTATATTAAATTATGTCGATTAAACACTAGTTTAAAAGTCTCCGTGCACTTCAAGGTTGTGTTTATTTCATGATTTGTATATGGTTGAAAATCATCAAAACACGTTTTTGTGCCTCCTGTAAAATTTGATATGTGTGGGTTAAGTCCTTTTTCCTTTTCACAGTCGATATTATAATGATATGAATGACTGTTTGCCCTTCAAACATTAAATTGGATTTTGTTTTTTTTACAGTAGGATTTTTTTTTTGATGATGTGTTCAAAATTGATAAATTCTATGTACTTATTCGATCTAAAAAGATTGGCGTAGAAATTAGCTGAAAAACCGTTTTCATACATTACTCTCTCAAAAGAGAGTAGAATAACGAATGGAAATTCCATAACCCATATTGTTAACGAATATGATTTAAAATCCCGTATTTTACATTATTGTACCTACCGTGAAAAATGTACACACATTTTTATCAATTAATAATAGTAAGAAACCAAACATACGAGTGTAAAAAAAAATATATTTTTTTACATCATTTTAAATAGAAAAGTATATAAATAATATCATTAGAAAAAATTAAAAACTATGAATATTGAGTTTGAATTGGTCGTTCAATGAAATACGTTTGATTTCTCGGTGTTGCATAATTTTAATAAAGGCCAGCGAGCCCTTGTTAAGCTTAGAAAAATATTATTCTCAGATCTTTGCGATATATAATATATAAATATGCAATATATTTAGATTAAAACAGTTGTGATGTACATTTGGGATGACCGACGTGCATTTTTCAGCTAATGATATTGATTAAATTACGACATACTACGTACTGTTACAAAATATAAGTCAGCAGTGCTTTTTTCCACGTAACGCGGTGGAACGCCGGAACGCCACCTTTTTTCTCGACAAATATTTTTTTTAATCAATGTTTGCAACATTTTATTTTTATTTTCTTTTGAAAACTTTGGATTTTTTATGTCTAAAAACATTTAAAAATATTTTTTGAGAAATTTTAGATCTACAAGATTGATTTATGTTCGAATGCGTTGGTATTTGTGATATCTATCCTTCCCAGTCTTCTAATTCTAAAATAAATCCTATACCACTACTATCTTTCTATAATTCCTCTCTTTTAAAAACGTAGGTTGTGCAACTTACTAACAATCAGTTCTCGCAAGGAAACTCTGTTAAGATACCTCCGTTAGAAAGCCATATCATCCACATTGAGAACGGAGATGAATTGGAAAAATGAAACTTGAGTTCCGGTATTATTTTTTTTTTAAAAAAGCACTGTATAAGTTTATAAAGTAACATTCGATAGCTTTAATAATTATTGTGTATAATTGCATATGGGTGATAAATAAATTCACAACTTCCCCAGAATATCACGAATAGCTATAATATTTAGCGAGCCCCTTGTTACCGTATTAGCAGCTCACCGCTGTAATGAAACCCAATCACGGTTTTAAAAAAGGATTGCTGCACAAGAGTTTTATTTATATTCGTTAAGAAACAGGTGTTAACGTTGTTATTATAAACTAACAACATTATTTTTACCAGGGCTGTGGAGTCAGAGTCGCGGAGTCGGAGTCGCGGTATTTTGACCGGAGTCGGAGTCGTGAAAAATGAGCGGCTCAAATTTTTTTTGAAAAATATTTTTAATGAAGTGTATTCAAACCAAATAGTATAAAGTGTCGACATTTCATGCTTGGCTGACTACAGGTAATCTGATGGTATACATCAGTGTTCCCAAACCGGTGGTCCGCGGCCCAGTGCTGGGCCGCAGAGACTTTCCGCCGGGCCGTAAACAGTATGCCAAATTTCAAGAAATTCGCCATGCAAAAATATTGAATATAGGATTTTTATCGCCTGCACGTTTTCTTGTATTTTTAATTGTTGTTAAATAAGAAGACATCAATAATTCGGCTCCGTATTTTGTTTCTTGGCCATTTTTTTGCGGCTGCATATTACTCATATTTGTAAAGTTTAGTTTATTGCGGATACTTATTCTGTTGTATTATTTTTTCTGTGTGCGACACGACACGGTGGTCGCTGGTTTTTTCAGAATCGACAGTCATAAATATTTGACATTCGATAGTGAACCCAGATGCAAAACCCTACCTAAATATACCAATAATTTCATAATACATAATTGTTTTCACTTTTTGGGTGTTCACTGTGAATACTCGGTGGAAAGGCATAAGATTAATAAAAACATAATATTCCTTTGTACTTTATTCCACTTTATTTAAAAGGTCAGGACCGGTTTCACTCGTTGCGAGCATTGTCAACTGAAAACAGTTATATAGTTGTGTTCATTTGTAACAATGTAAGATTTAAAAATTATTACATAAAAACCATTTTTATTTCATTATTAGTGGTCCGCGATTTTTTTTCCAATTTTTACCGATCCGCAGGTGTAAAAAAGTTGGGGAGCACTGGTATACATAATAATATAATATTATATATATGTAAGTTTGAATGAAAATTTTGAAAAATTTCCTCGGAGTCGGAGTCTGAGTCGTCTTTTTTTTTACACGACTCCACAGCCCTGATTTTTACCGCTCCATATATTTCAAAAAGAAAAACTAAAATTGTTTACGATTTTTTTAATGCAAATAGAAAAACAGAAAAAAAATGTTATTAATTTTAGCCTTATTATTTTGTATTTAACAATTCAATCATTGCCAAAGTTGAAATTGATTGGTTGGTCAAAAACACGTATCAAAAAGTTAACAACAGATATTGTGATCTAAAGGGGTGGATAACACACCAATTAATTAACTGATTTGTGTTGAAAAAGCGCATCACTCTTGCCAACCTGTTGCAGCTAAGCGCAGCTATTTCCAAATTTACCAGGTCATAATTGTTTTAATTATATTGGGGGACAAGGACACGTCTGTATGATTGTAAAAATTAACCCATTAACGGATAATAGTAGGCATAAAAAACAATATACGAATAGTTGTTCACAGCTTCCAGTATACACAGTAGTACATTTTTAGCCATTTATATTGATTAGTTTATGTTAAACTGCATATTGTTCCATATTTTAAGTGTATTAAGTAACAATCGTTTGCTTATTTAAAAGTATTGCACATAATTGCATATGACTGATAAATTACTTTGATATTGAGCGAGCCCCTTGTTAATGTATTGGCAGCCCACCGCTGCATGTAAGCTATTATATTATAAATATTATATCGACTGTGGAAAGGAAAAAGGACGTAAACCACACATATCAAATTTTACAGGAGGCGCTGAAAACGTGTTTTGATAATTTTGTGACATAAGCAAATTATAAATTATACACAACCTTGAAGTTCACGGAGACTTCTAAACTGGTGTTTAATTGACTTAATCTAATATTAATTACATAAATTTTCAAGTTCATCCGTGCACTTGAACGCTTGAAGATGCCGAAAGGCGAAACCCGGGTCGTTAGTGACAAAATCTTTGTGAATGTACATAATTTGAACGACTGAAATTTAATATTGAAATTCCACCAAGCACCTTCAGTCGAAATCTTATATTGAATTAATGCTGTTCGTACTGGGATTCGAGCCCGTGGAATCCGTCACAGAATCCATCGACGCTTACCTCTGCACTATGGACGATAATATGTAAAACATCATTTTAGCGCCTGGTGTAGCCCAGTTGGTTAGAGCTTGCTCTACCGATCACGCCGGTCTGGGTTCGATTACCGGTCAGATTACAGTGAATGTGAGATTTATTCAAGTTGTGATCGAAGACTGGGTGTTTGTGATGTCATTTCACATCATTGCCTCTCCTCCCATCCTTCTGATCCTTTAATAACTGGGTGTAGCAATAGCGATTAGTCAACCACTAGTCCTGTTCTAGCCTTATCCTTTTTTCTCTACTACTTACTCACTTTGAAAAAAAGTGAGGTTGAGCGACTGAGTAACATCGAGTTTATCGATTTCTGTTCGAAGGCATGGGTGTTTGTGATGTCTAAAAATTCACTACCACAACTTTAATAACTGGGCGTAGCGAGAATAATTAGAGACTTGTCCTGTCCTAGCCTTACCCTTCTATTCCTACTACTCTCTTTAGAAAAGAGAAGTTGAGCAACTGATTAACAAGCAGTTCTCGTAGAAAAAAACTTCTGTTGAGATACCTCCATTAGGAGGCCATATGCTCCACATTGGGAGCGGACATGGATTAAAAAAAACACATTTTTTTAATAGAAAAATCGTGGTAGATTTTGCTCATGACGATTTATCTTCAATAAAAAATGTGGGATTAAGAAAAAAAAGATTGTTCTATGCAGGCAATGCCTTTTTACTACGAATTGATAAAGAACATCTTAAAAATATTAGTATAACTATAAGGCTTGGCACGTTACGTTCCTAACGTGGAATAGTTTTTTTGAGAATTTTTTTCGAGTGCATTTTTTGTGCAATTGTTTTTTTTTATATCTAGTAGGTTTGGTTTGGTAACTGCGTTACAATTAAATTACGACTGCAGTAAAAACTGTCAAATTTAGATATGTGATAAAATATGAAAAAAAAAACACTTACATTTGGCCATCAAAAATATTATTTATTTCGTTTTATTTATCGTGTAATAAGGAAAAGTCTTTAATACTTACTGTATAGGTACATAATATTTGAAAATAATAAGATACACGACATTGAAACACATCGTAGATTATTTAAATTGAGTAAATATTAAATTGAATTAACTAATGAAAATATAAGGTGAAAATCATATAATTTTCCGTAGGAAGTAAAAATTGAAAATTGGTGTTGTATTGCATACGATTTTACGTGACACCTGTCATCTGTGTATAAAAAAACAACCAACTTAATTATTCAATCATAGTTTCAAATAGAGATGTCACTGTAAAAAGTACAAAAATATATTTAAAAAAAAAAACAATAATAATAAACTTACTGACAATAAATTATAACGATTTTTCGTTATATTCTTAATTTTTCTTTTTTAAATTATTTTTTTTCTTTTTTGCGTGACACCACCCGTCAACTTTAATAATAAAAACACAACGTTAATAATTATGGATCACAACAGGAAATCAAAAGATTTTCGGTTATTGAATTTATTTATTTTTGTAGATATTTTAGTAAAACGATTTTATACGACATCTGCCATGGTTGTAGGAAACATCATAACATTAGATGTAGATAGATGTTACAGCAAAATAGTTTTCTTTATGGAACACTAGAATACACAATTTTAGTACAGTGAAACCCCGATTCTACGTTTTCCAAGGGACCGTAATAAATCAACGAATAATGCGGGAAACCGATAACGCGGGAAATCTTTTAAATAACTTATTTATTTATTACACTTTTTTTATTAAAGAATATATACATTTATTCTTTAATTGTTTTATACATACTAAGTTGCCTATTTGTAATTTGGTACTTAAATTTTAACCCTTCAAGTTACTAAGTTACTAGTTACTAGTTACTAGTTATTACAAGTTACTAGTTTTTAACCCTTAAAGTACTCGCGTACTTTTCTAAGATAATTTATTTGCTAGATTATTTCAACGCCTTAAATTGTTTTCAGTTTCTCAGTAAGAGTTCTAGTTTTTTTTTATTTAGGCATTTTAGGCAAAAATGAAAAAAGCGAGAACGGAAGATCGGGTTTCCACTGAAAAAAAACGCAAAAAGAGATGCGAGGCAAGACTATTAATGAGAAATATTCAACGAAAACGGTCAGCGGGATTGTTTTACATTGTTCTTATGGGTGTTTGGCCGGTACCATTCCAAATAAACGTTCCATGCGGGAAAACGAACAATGCTAGAACGGTAGATCGGGGTTCCACTGTATAACCTTTTTATCCAGACCTAGATTATCTTATTATATTAGGAAATCTTAAGATCATGGGTCTCCAAGCTACGGCCAACGAACACCACTAATCCGGACATGCCCAGTTTAAGTATGTTAGTCTAAAAGGTTTGGAAACTCCTATCCCCTGGAAAGTGATTTGAAATGTCTCAAGGTTAAATTCGTGTATATGTATAAACTATAAATAAATTTAATTAATTTTTAATTGTTTTGAACATGACAAAAAAAATCAAGAAACTATTTTACAATTCGTCATTGAAGATAAAGCCCACATTGAAAGAAAACGCACTAATTATTTCTGAAAACCAATTATTTATTTGAATTCTTTAATGTGATTTTGCGAATGATTTTGTTTTTTTTTCATGAAATAAGTTCAAGAAAATGAATACGCTTGTGTCCATATTTATTTATTTTTAATTTTATATTTTTATCGTTCAAACAATCGCGAAATAGTATATTTTTGAAAATTCGATTTGCGAAAAAAATATTTTGAATACGTACTTGCAAGTCAATATTTTATTTTAATTATATTTTTCAAGTGCATGGCGAATTGGCGTCAGTTGTAATGCCAAGTACTGTCATTTTTATTTCAAACAATAAAAAATATTATAGAATGCTAAAACACCAGCAATAAAGTAAAGTAAATAAAATTTTATTTAAAAAAATAATAATTCTACACTTCGGTTATTTGAACCTATGTAGAAAGAAGTGCTCATATAAAAATATAGTCAGCATTAACGATATGTAATCAACTAAATTCCTCTTTTTGAAATTTGACGATACACCATTTCACAGTTACAACATATCGACTGTGGAAAGAATAAAGGACGTCAACCCACACATATCAAATTTTACAGGAAACGCAAAAAACGTATTTTGGTGATTTTTGGCCATATGCAGATTATGAATTATACACAACCTTGAAGTGCACGGAGACTTCTAAACTGGTGTTTAATTGACATAACCTAATATCAATTTAAAAAAATGTCCAGGAAAAACATTTATTTCAGTCTTTTTTCTTGGTTGTAATTTTTTACATGGTGATCTTTTTAAAACTTAAAAGCTAAATTAAGATATTTATTGATTTGGAATTTACTTGGTAGAACTCCATTTTAATAGGGTAAAAATATCAAGGTATTTCAGTTCTACAATTATTTATATGTTATATGTTGATAGCTATTTCGGCTTTCGCCATCGTCAGAACTATGCTTTAAACGTAAATTTACTCAGCCATATATACTGGCTAAGAAGAGATACACAATGCACCATATTATTCACTCTAACATACTAATTCAAATTCTAATTACAATATTGCACTTATAAAATGTGATTTTAGTGTTCCAAAGAAAAATAAGCAGTCTGGGTTTTTAAAAAACATTAATTAGAATAATTTAAACTGATATTTATTATTTATTATGCTACATTAAATTTATTAACTATGGCTTTAGTTTTTTGAAAAACAATAAGCAATGTGGGATTATATTGATATGGGATTATATTGATATTTATTATTAATTACATTATACAAATCATTTTTTGACCGAGTCTCATGACATTAGTTTAAATTTAGTGCCAACCGTTCTGCATCTTTGTCATAAGGGTCAAAAACTAAATTTACTAGAACAACTTGAAATTACCAGACATAAAACAAAACATCTTAAATGAGCAAACCATTATTAATCCATCGCCGTTGTTAAAACCCTTAATTACGTCCTTTTTCCTTTCCAGAGTCGATGTATTAGCTACGAATGCCCAATGAAATCTGTAAAAATAAATAAAAGGCAAATTTTTATATTACTGTATTTCATTATGTTGACGTTAAATATATTTTTTTCAAAAATAAATAAAATATTTTGCTTGATATTTATCAACTTGAGGAGCAAACATTCAAAAACTGATTTGTCACAAATTTAAAAAATGCTGTTTGATAGTCTATAATAAAATCTATGAATGGTAATCAAAATTAGTGTTCAATAAAGGTTTTTTTCGTACAAAAATTAAATCATAAAGGTGACACATTCAAGCAAAACGCGATCTTTCCAACGCTTAAATCAACATTTCCCAAGCTCTGTATTTGTGTGACAAATCACCTTTTGAATGTTTACTTTTCATTTATTTTAAGAAAAAAAGACGTTCGAAAACTCGATTGACTAACTGATTATTATATACAATAAATTATTTGTGAAATAGTACACTAAGAATGCCTTTAACAACAGGGATGTTTTTGAAATTCCGTTTACTTAGATTTGACAATCAATTAACGTGTTTTATGATTAATAGGTGTCGCTGTACAACATTTAAAATAAAAGCTTGTTAGTAAAAATAATTCTTTATCACAACCAAATTGAACGCCGGCCGTAATCTTTCAGTCATTTTCGGTGCGTGAAAGTTTTCAGTTGTGTTCATTCAAAGCTCAACGATGTTTTATCTTAATACGAAATATATTGTATTACATCGTGTATTGGCTGTGGGGTTTTTTTTTTTATTCTTCTTTAATTACATAAGGTGAGCAAAAACCATTTATAAGATTCATAACTTTTAACAGAAAATTATACATCTTCGGTGACTTAGTCGGGTACATTTGTTCATATAATAATACAATTTAAATTGATATGTTTGTTATCTCGCGGTCAGTGGCGGACTAAGCACATGGAGGGGCCCCAGGCGTTATAAAATTTGGATACACTGTTTTTCGGAAAACATAAAAACATTTGAAAATTCCAAGTAAAATAATAAAAATATATGAAAATTTTAACAAAAAGTATATGTGTAAATCTAGTGTGTAATATATTTTCGAGGCCCCAATCGCTCGCCTCATTTACTTAAAGGGTAGAGGGGGGCTCGGAGAGGCTCGCGCGAGCCCCTTGTTAAATCTTACTAAGGCCGGAGAGCCCCTTGTTAGTATAAAATAAAACAATGTTCTCAGATCAAATTACATAGTATATAACTGCAATTTTTGACATATATTATCTACGACAGCTTCAGTATACACGGTAGTACATTTTTAGCCATTTACATTGATAAGTTTACGGTAAATTGCATTTTGTTACATATTATAAGTGTTTTAAGTAACAATCGATTACTTATTTATATAAGTATTGCATATCATTGCATAGGAGTGATAAAAAAATTCACTCCTTCCCCAGGACACCGATAATTGATTTTAGATTAAGCGAGTCCCTTGTTAACGTACTGGTAGCTCACTTCTGCTAGTTAGCCACTGCCACCGGTTATTATTCGACATTAGAACACGTGTTTCGCATATTTTCTCGTTTAATCTTAGAACTATGGAGTGTCTTAGTGTTCTATGGAAGGGACGACATTTTTATAACTCTTATATAGTCAAGTTCATCCTTGCTCTTGAACGCCTGAAGATGCCGATAGGCGAAACCTGGGTCGTTAGTGACAAAATTTGTGTGAATGTACATTATTTGAACTATTCGATATCGAAAAACCCAAGAATTTATGGTTTTGCCCAAATTCGTAACAAACGTAACGTAAATAACGTGGAGCTTTTTTTAATGGCATTGTGTGAGGATATTTTTTTCGCAAGATTATTATGACCATGCAGTTTTTTTGGGTTGCCCTTTTTTGTTTATCCTCGAGAGTAGGTCAAACTATCACTGCCCCAGATGGTCTGGAAATTCTTAGCGTCGTCGTGTGGTCATCTTACTCTTCCTTATGCTGGCCTGGGTCGACGCCTTAAGCCTGGCAGGAGTAAGGAGGTGTGGGCGCGACCTAGGGGGGCTTCAAGGGTAGCAAGTCGGTATGGTGTCGCGTTACCTGTGAGACTAAACAAAAATAAAATTGTACGCCTATTACGCATTATCGAAAAATAGGGTTAAAAAAATAAAATTCTAGTTTGTTCTTGAAGCTTTTACTATTCTTACTTCTCTTGAAAGATTTAAGAAGGCCACGATGTTTGTCATGGTACGATTTTCCACAATTGATTGGGACTAAGGATTTTGAAGTCTCGGGGTTTTCAAAGTCCCGGGACTCGAGGCGTGATAAAGTCAAGGTCCCGGAACATCCCAGGACTCGAGACTTTTATTTCCTCTTCAATAAAATTATAATTTTATCCAAATTAAATATTTGCATGTATGTATGTATTACATACGTACATACATACATGCATTACATGCCTTTTGAAAGAACGCACTAGTAAAAAAAAAACGCGTTTTTTAATACAATGTTTAATAATTATTATTTTTCTTATGTAATGGATATATGCAATGCTTACGGTTAATTTTTACTAAGGAATGATAACGGTATATGTAATGAAAAAATATCAAAGAATTCGGACAGAATAACAGCTTTTAGACCTTTTTGTCCGGTTTAAACATGTGTACTATTGTATAATATTGAAAAAATATTTGTACATAAAACAACATGAGATATGAACATTCAATTTTAATATTTTGGAAATTGCTTTTGCTACAGTTATATTACAATATATAAACACGTGGTATTTGAAACTTCTACGAAATTATAAATCCCAAACATCTGTTTTTTTATCAGATCCTTTTTATATATGCGTACATGATTTTGTTTAAAACCCCGCGTTTTAATCCTTTAGCCTGAATATAATGTATTTTTTTTTCAAAACTGATCCCGAGAATAGACACCAAGTCCCGGGAGATTTTCTAAAAAAGTTCCGGAACTTAAGACAGCAAAAAACCTGACAAGTCCCGGGACGTCTCGGCACAGAGTCCCTAGTTGGGAAGCTCTTTTCTCTGGAGAGCACGCGCGAATTTGCGACATTTAAGGTACATTCAGCGCGCTATTGAGACGGAAAAAATATGTAAAACAAATTATTTTTTTATGTAATTGTAGTGCTAAGTACATAAACATATAAATAAAAATAATTAACTAGCACTAAACTAACTATCATTAAACTATATTTCGGAGCAGGTCCTGTAAGTGTCTTATTTTGGTATTTTTTCAATAATTTGACGGTACAGTAAAACCCCCATTTATACTATAGTCGGGACCGTGTAATTTGGTTTTTTCCGCGGAAAATGCAAAACTAAGATTTCCCTTCGTTTTGTAAAAAAAATAAATATGAACGAAATATTTAGTTTTTGTAAATATCCCGCACACAGACAGACGCCCAGCTATGCGTGAATAGCCTGGCAAGTGTTGAACACACAGACGCTAGCCAACATTTGACTGTATGCGCGGCACAGACGACCGTTTCGTAGTAACGACAATGGAATGCGACCGTGCAATTGGGGGATTTGCGGCGAATATTTCAAGCCAGCGCGTAATTCGGAGTAGTGTAATTGGGGGTTTCATTCAGCGGTGGGCTCCCAATATATTAACAAGGGGCTCGGTTAATCTCAAAATTCTCGTTGTCCTGGGCAATGTTCCCTCTAAGCTGCGCGCGTGCGCAGCCGCGCAGCAGTTGGGAAACCTCCGCGCACTCATTCCGGGTTGGCGCGCAGTACAAGACAGTTGTTCAATTCATATTTATTCGGTCCGCACAGCTTCCGCGCAGTCTTTGAAATTTCCGCGCAGCTAACCTCTTGCCTTATTACATTGCTCCTGGGGAAAGAGTGATTTTTTTATCATTCCTATATGCAATGCTTAAATAAGCAATCGATTGTTACTTAATTCACTTAGAATATGTAGCAATTTTCAATTTACCTTACAATGAACTACTGTGAATAGTAAAGCGGTCGCAGAAAATATATGTCAGAAATTGCAGTTATATATGTACTTATTTGATCGCAGAATAGTATTTTTTTTTTAATTAACAAGGGGCTCGCGCGAACCCTTCCGAGCCCCCTTCCAGCCCACCCCTGGTTCCACTGTATTGCGGCATTACTTCTTGATAGTTTATCCAAGTAATATTTAAGGTGTATTATCGAATGCTTAAAAGGCATCTTTTGCTAAAACTGCAACATCGGAATTCGAATCCATCTAGAGCGATCCACCCTATCGCGCATACTAGGTGTCAAACTACCATTTATGTTGGTTGATATAACAATGTCTGTAAAAAGACCACCAGCCTATCTTGAGCGAATTCAATGGAAATTGATACATAAAAAGTTCGACTTAAACTCCACACATTTGATAACAATTGTATACATATCACATTGTTTGCTCAAGTTTGAGTTGTAATCTACTTGATTGTTTTGAGTCTTTGTGTATCGCATTATAAATAGCAGTGGGCTACCAATACATTAACAAGGGGCTCGCTTAATCTCAAAGCAATTCTCAGTGTTTTGGAGGAGTGATTTTTTTAACCATTTCCGCTCCCAATGTTGAGCATATGGCCTCCTAATGGAGGTATCTCAAAAGAAGTTTTTTCTACGAGAACTGTTTGTTACTCAGTTGCTCAACCTCACTTTTTTGAAAGCGAGTAAGTAGGGAAAGGATAATGTAGAACAGGATTAATGGTTGACTAATCGCTATCGCTACACCCAGTTATTGAAGTATCAGAAGGATGGGAGGAGAAGAAATAATGTGGATTTACATCACAAACACCCAGTCTTCGATCACAACTTTGGATTGAATAAATCTCAAATTCACTGTGATCTGACCGGGAATCGAACCCAGACCTGCGTAATCTGTAGAGCAAGCTCTATCCAACTGGGCTATAGCAGGCGACAAAATTATGCAATTATATACCGTGGAACCACTCATAACGAGTTTAATTCGTTCCAGAATTTTACTCGTTATGCAAAACAAGTTTCCCCATATAAATCAATGTAAAATACAATAATGCGTTCCATGCCGGAAAAAAAACAATTTTTATATTTTTAACGTGTATTAAAGTAAAATTACATACTTATAAATTGTTAATGAGCGTAACAATCTGGAATGCGATTTCGATTTGCAAAAAGAGATGAAAAAACCAACTAGTTTATTATTTATGACAAATAATTAATTATTTTTTACTAGCAGACATTTGTTTTTGCCGACGCTTCAAAATTTGGTGAAAATGTGACAGCATTATCATTGAATAAATTTGTAAAACGCATAGCCACCTCCTTATTAGGGTGATGCTTCTCAATATACGATGCAACAGTTTCACATGCTTTCAGCTTTTCTCTTATTATGCCAGAAGATTGTTGCTCAGCTGCTTCCTCCTCCTCCACTAACAAACTCTCCTCCATAACTTCTTGCTGTGAAAAACAATGCTACTCCATAAGCTTTTCGGTGGTCAGCTCTTGACTGTACTCTTTCACAGGCTCATCAATATTGTTGTTATCCACCTCCAGTCCCATGGTATTGGCCAAAGATACAATCTCGTTGACTGTAGACTTCACAGGTACTGTTTCAAACCCCTCAAAATCACATTCGACAACGCTCCTTGGCAAAGCTTCTTCCAAGCTGAAGTGAGGGTTCTCTTGGTAAACCCTTCCCACGCCTTGTCAATCATCTTGAGGCAAGCAACGATGTGAAAGTGATCTTTCCAAAACTCTGCGTTACTCGCTCGTTAAGGGAGGATTTTTTTCACAATCTGTTTTGCTCGTTATGCGAATTACTCGTTCTAAAAGGTGCTCGTTATGAATGGTTCCACTGAACATTACTTAAATAAACAATTGATTGCTACTTAATACACTTATAACGTGTAACAATATGCAATTGACCATAAATTTATCAATCTAAATGGCTTTGTAAAATGTAATACTGTGTATATTGAAGTTGTCGTAGATAATATATGAGGATCTCAATTTCGAAATCTACCTAAAGACCATTTTTGATTTTTTTTAAATTTTGATACCAACTTGTTCTCTATTTCAATATCAACACAATCAAAAAATTTCTAATTTAAAAACCTCTCTAAATACATAGAAAACGCAGTTTTAAAAACGTGTTTAGTCTCAAAACCTACTCAAATGTCAAAAATTGCAGTTATGTACTAATTTAATATGAGAATATAGTTTTCTCTTAAATTAACAAGGTGCTCGCCAGCCTTATTAAAATTTATATTCCATATGTATTAAATTGAGAAGACATGACTAAATTGTGTATCACCCTAGTAGTAGTGTCGTAGAACAGTGCTTCCCAGATTGGGGGCCACCGCAGAACATGTTTTGTATTGAGGAGGGCCGCAAATTATTTTTTTCAGATTTAGTTTGCATTGATTCTCTAAACTTTTTTCCCCGCGACCTGGTTCTTTTAATATTTCTCCTTCGTGACCCACTAAATTTTTTATGGCTTAGACTACCGGCCTATACGTAAAATTGTATGTCCATACAGACTTTATATGATATAATAAAAAATAAATTACTCTGATAAATCTATATAAAAATCAAATGTACCAATAATTTATTAATGAAAGGTATGACAAAATTATAAAGTAAATATACAGACTTATTTTAGAAAATTGGCGACCCGGCATTTTACTTTCTGCGACCCGGTACCGGGTCGCGACCAACATTCCCTCTAAGCTGCGTGCGTGCACGGTCGCGCAGCAGTTGGGAAGCCCCTGCGCACTCATTCCGGGTTGGCCCGCACCCCACTTTGAAATTTCCGCGCAGTTAACCCTTCAGCTTAGAGGGAACGTTGGTAGCAACCAATCATTTGGGAAGCGCTGCTCTATATAAAACATTTTTTATATGTTTACTTAGTCCGAAATTGATTATATTCTATTCGAAATTATCGCCCCTCAAAAAGTGTCCGCCATCTTGCTAACGGACGCGAATTGTGGTAAAATTGCGGAGGCAAAAATATTTAGATAATATATTCATTATTTTTTTATGAAAAGGACCATAGTTATAAAATAATAATTGAAATAGTATATATTTTCACAACGGAGCATATTAATAATGTTGCTGTAATGAAAATTAGTTGCAAGGCCAGACGTTGAACATTTTATCCTAGGAAAGGTTGAATATTGCGATATGAATCGAAAACTGTTTGACAGCGAATCAAAAGATTTTAAAGTTTTTTGAAAAAAGCCATTTACATTGATAAGTTTACGGCAAATTGCATATTGTTACAAATTATAAATGTATTAAGTAAAAATCGATTGCTTATTTAAATATTCAGTGACATTCTTAGGATGTGTGCCGCCCCTAGGCAGAGCCCTAAAATAGCGACCTTTTTTTTCACTCATTTTCCATTATTCAACACATTTACAAACATAGAAATTCGAATCCTCTACTCACCTACATTTTCAAACAAATGTTTTGTTACTTATTCCGATTTGCTTTCAGATGATTCATAATATATGTGTTCCTTATTGACAAAGATCCTCACAAATAAATATTATCCGAAATCCCATAATATTGTTCAATATTTATGAAAAAAAATCTTTTATCTTCACTACACATAAAAAATAATGTAAATTTAAAATGCATTTACAATATATAAGTATCGATTCTTGATTTGGTATTTTGTTTATCAAAGACATAGAGACATCATATGTATTCTAAACCAAACTCGTGTCAAAATATTTGGTCATTTAAAGCAATCTGTGATCATTTGCCGCTCCCTAGAACTTGCTGCCCCTGGGCAACTGCCTACTCGCCTATGCCCTCGGGACGTCCCTGTAAGTATTGAAGTAGTGAAAAACTCACTCCTTCCCCAGAACATCGAGAATTGCATTTGTTATTAAGCGAGCTCCTTGTAGAAAGCTGTATTGGCAGCCCACCGCTGTTTCATTCCAACAATGTAATCCTAACTTACTTACATATAATAATATCGAGGGAGTTATGTGTTATAATATGTTATTTTTCTTTCTGTTTTTCTTAGCAAACGCTGGCGAATGAAGCAGATACGCAAGAAACAAAGAAAATATCGCCGCACTGCGGCCCTAATGAACAGGTACCTAATTCGCGAGGATTTGGGTTTCCGCTCGCTGCGCCCCGTCATTCTCCGAAACATCAACCGCAACAAGCGCTCTAAAGCAAACAACAAGAAATCTTTTCTATCGCAGAACAATAGGAATTTCTTTTCGGCAACTTGGGAATTAATTTGCTCATGAATCACTTGATCTACAACTGATATTCACACTTTTCTTCTGGCGGGCCGCATACAAACAAAGTGTGATAATTTTGTGCGGCAATGAAATACTAAATCCTAAATTACTCTGCGATATTTTTATTTTATTTTTTTTATATAAAAATATTAAGTGTATTACAAGTTTAGTTTCATTATTTTGACCATGTTATTTCTAAATCGTGAATATAGTAAGGCATACAACATATTAATTACAAAAAAAATGTTTTATTTAAGTAATATTTGTAGTGTTAAGCCACACATCAAATCCAAATTTTCATTAGTGAGCGTAAACTATTATTGTATATGAAATTTCTGTTGTCAATTGTACCAAATGTTCAAAAAAGTATTAAATTAAAGAAATATGTATGTAACTGGTCATTCTTATTACGTTAAGCAAATTATTGTTATTAAAACTTTATAAAACCATATTTCATAATTCCAAAATAAATTTAATTTTGTAATAATTATATTGTTCGTTTTCTTATTATCCATAATTCCAATATGATAGAAACTAATTTAAAAAGTACTTTTACACAGATGAGAACTAATTTATTATTTTCATCAGTAAAAAATATATATTTACTAGCTGGCCCGACGAACTTCGTACCGCCTCAGAATCAATAAATGTTGTGTTAATTTATTGGATGAGTTAAATTCAGTTTGAATGAATACTCAAAATGAATTAAGTTCAATAAATGTTCAAAATTCAAAATTAAAAGTATTTTAATATCATTGAAATGATGTAATTTACGTGGCACAGTCAATAGATTTAAAGGAATGCAGTAGATCAACGATTTGATTTTGAAGTTTAATGATCCACATCTTTGTTATTTGCTGCAAGAATTGCTCGTTCAATCAACCAATTGTGATTTTTGTGATTAGATGTTCGGGAACATTTTGTTGATAAAGCCGTCTTTCGTTGAGACGAAATTGCAAAAAATCGGCAGAAACGAAATCAATCCGTTCGATTCGTCGACAGGAACACGGCCGATACCGGTAGTCAGCAATTGCTTGGAGAAATCTTCGGCAGATGGATCGTTTAGCAATGCAACTCGCATGTTTGTCGTCAGCAGAGGCAAGCGTTTATTTCATCGGCAACGGTCAATCTTGGAATGACTGGTAGTGTTTGGCTGAAATCGCCTGATAATAGAATCATTGCGCCTGCAAAACATCTTGAGTCACTGCGCAGATCTTTCATAGTTCGGTTAAGTGCTTCCAAGGCGCGTTTGTGCGCCATTGTGAATTCATCCCAGGTGATGATTTTACTCGCTTCCAAAACTTCGGCCATTGCTGAGTGTTTCGCAATATTGCATGTCAGTTTTTCAGTCGTTTGGAGGTTTCACGGAAATTTCAACGCTGAATGAGCCGTTCGGCATGCTTTTATCAATGTAGCCGCTATTCCAAAAGAAGAAACTGCTACAACAATTTCGGATCTTGCATAATCAGTGGCCATAATCAATGACATGCAGAATATCTTCTCAGTTCCACCGGGCGCATCGAGGCAAAATAAGCCACCATTTCCATCATCAATTGCATTCATTAACGTATCGTACACTTCCTTCTATTGTGGGTTCAACAGTGGTATATTCGTAAAAACACAATAATCCTTTGTACTTCATTCCACTTTATTTAATATGTCAGGACCGGTTTCGCTCATTACGAGCATCGTCAACTGATAAGAAATATAATTTAACAGTGCTATTTATACAAAAATGAACAGATATAAACAACAATTGGCATTGAAAAGAAAATACCAATTACATTAAAAGTGATTCTAAAATAGCACAAAATTAAAATGTTTAACACATCTAACATATAATTAAAAAGTCATCTCAGATTAATAAATTTAGAATGGGAATTGAAAGTAATTACAAACATAATTAAAATTTGGGAATTCTTTGACAAAGTGATACAATGAAAATAATGACATTAATAATGACAATAATATAGTGAATAGGCTTAATGATAGTTAAGAAAATTTCCCAATTCCCAAATTTTAATTATGTTTTAAAATATATTCTACAATAAATATATGTGACATAACTTACAATATAATAACTTTTAACAAACACTTCTGAATAATTCTTAACTTGATAACACAATTTTTTTGAAACTGTAACATATCACTTGCGTTGTGAATCAGTTTGACTCGTTTCTGTACTACAGTACAATCTGACTTATACTTACTAGTCTAAATATGAAAATATGTATTAGTCTAGTCCGCCCCCTCTCCACATTTAAAATTTGTAAAATATCACTCTTAAACAAATAGCACAGGTATTTTTAGAGTTGTAAATAGTCAAATTTGAATAGGAATCAACAATGGTTCGGTGATTCTACCGAACATTACTTTTCCGAACACGAACACTCCGAACGGGAATAGTCCGAACACGAACACTCCGGCCAAGAATACACCGAACACCGATTCTTTCGGACTCGGAATCTTCCGCACACAGAACCTTCCGGATATAGAATACTTCGCACACCGAATACTCCGAACATTTAAATATTTTTATTAGAAAAATCATTGTTTTATTGTAACGTGGAATGTTTTATGGCAATTATGCCAAATATTTTTCATAATGAAAACAAGAAACGTATTTAATTTTCATGTATATAAGCAGTTTAAAATTTTATTCGTATTTTAACTTATTAATTTTGAAAATTGCATTTTATTATAATTGTGCTGATATTTTTGATTATATTGAAAGGAAATACCATGCATATAAACATTTAAAATTGCAAATTGATATTAACAGTACTTTAAACATAATTTTATTATCTTATTGATACACATATTATACATATTTTACATTCACTTGACAAATGCAAAAATGTGTACATGAAATTTTAAACATATTATGTGTTTGTAATTTTTTTATTGCAATGACTTCAGTAAATAATTTTAGCAATTATTATTATTGAAAGAAATGAAAGTATAGTTGAAGTTATTCTTAGATAGTTATTACAATATAATACCCTTCAGGTATTAATCCTCTGACGCTGAAGTAAAAGAAGGATCGGTAGCCAACAGATCTACAATGTTTTCGCACGAAATGGTTGTAAAATAATAACATTATTATTTTGTAAACCAAAGACCTTTTAGCAACTGCGTGCATTTAATCCAAAACAAATGTTTATATTCAACAATAATAAATATGTATTATCTCTTATATCGTGAGTTTCTATTGAAGAATAAACTATTTTTTTAAAAGCACTACTGTCATTAGATTACGACGTTTTTATAACATCAAAACATGTATTAAAACTCTCAACAATAATATAATTGACTTTAATTCTGAAATAAAAACTTATATTGAATACCAAACCACCAAACTACATTAAACTATTATTTTTATGCTTTTTAAAGTTAAAAAAAATTAACACAAAAAATCTATCTTAAAGCTATAATACCTACATTCGTTAGTAAACACACAATATTCCTTTGTAATTCATTCCACTTTATTTAATATGTCAGGACCGGTTTCGCTCATTACGAGCATCGTCAACTAATAAGAAATATAATTTAACAATGCTATTTATACAAAAATGAACAGTTATAAACAACAATTGGCATTGAAAAGAAATTACCAATTACATTAAAAGTGATTCTAAAATAACACAAAATTAAAATTTTTAACACATTTAACATATAATTAAAAAGTCATCTCAGATTAAATTTATCAATACATATATTTTTTATTTAATAATTTATTAATTTTTATATAATGCCTTTCCACCAAGTATTGACAGTGAACACCCTAAAAGTGACCTACATTTGTCATTGTATAACATTAATTCACAAAGAAGTATTGCAAATTAAAAGAAAAAGTCACAGTCCTAAGTATACTAGTCTATGGCCATCAGTTTATCTCAACATAAGTGTTTCAACGAGAACTGCTTGTTACTCAGTTGTCCAACCTCTCTTTTTCCAAAGAGAGTAGGGATAGAAGGATAGGACTAGGACAGGACTTGTGGTAACCTAATCACTCTCGATACGCCCCGTTCATAAGATAGGATGGGTGGGAGGGGGGAATATAATATTAACAGATCTAACAATAACTTCAACTATACTTTCATTTCTTCATTGCAATAAAAAAATTACAAACACATAATATGTTTAAAATTTGATATATACATGTCCAATGACCAATTGTACACATTTTTCCATTTGTCAAGTGAATGTAAAATATGTATACTATGTGTATCAATAAGATAATAAAATTATGTTTAAAGTACTGTTAATATCAATTTGCAATTTTAAATGTTTATATGCATGGTATTTTCTTTCAATATAATCAAAAATATCAGCACAATTATAATAAAACGCAATTTTCAAAATTAATAAGTTAAAATACGAATAAAATTTTAAACTGCTTATATACATGAAAATTAAATACGTTTCTTGTTTTCATTATGAAAAATATTTGGCATAATTGCCATAAAACATTCCACGTTACAATAAAACAATGATTTTTCCAATAAAAATATTTAAATGTTCGGAGTATTCGGTGTGCGAAGTATTCTATATCCGGAAGGTTCTGTGTGCGGAAGATTCCGAGTCCGAAAGAATCGGTGTTCGGTGTATTCTTGGCCGGAGTGTTCGTGTTCGGACTATTCCCGTTCGGAGTGTTCGTGTTCGGAAAAGTAATGTTCGGTAGAATCCGTTCACCATCAACAATATATTGTTACTTTGCATTTGATTAAATAAAAAGCTCAATTTTGTCACACTGAGCACTGAGGATCTTATCGGCTGTTTTACTTACAAAAGCATAGTTTTAAAAAATATATCCTTACTCTCTTAGAAAGAGAGAGGTTGAGCAAGAGACCGACAAGAAGAACAACTTCTGTTGAGATAAGCTCTCTCTATTTGAGAGTACATAATATGCTTTTAAGTTGGCAAGAGAACATGGTTAAAAAATAGTAGAAGGACTTTCTATATTTTTTATCCTAACTGAACAATTTTGATATTAAAAATTTAAATAAAATTAAGTGTCTTTTTTAATTTATTTTGTTGTTGTTTTATTCAAATTTATTTAAAATAGTTTAATATGACTATAATAATAATTCGTAATTTTGCACAATGATAATCAGGCTACACTACACCTAAAGCATTCAGTGACTATGAATTCGAATTTTATTTGTAAATCTGCCATACTCACTTTTTATTTATTGCTGTGATTGCAATTTTTTTCTTACTTACATAAGATTTCTTAAATATAAAATATTAGATTTCACCGTAGTAATAATAGAATAAAGTTTAAATTATTGAAGAATCCTAATCGTGAATCTAAAAACTAAGTAAAGTCGAATTTGGCTACTGCATGACGTTGATTGTTTCAACTGACTATGCAAAATATTTTTATTTTGTGTTAATTAACTGTACCTAAAAGAATAGTCCATTAACCCGGTGGATTATAACAAAAAACAATGCCGAGTATTATTACATTAATCCTACAAAGCAATTGAAATCCTTAGACCATATATGGGAAACCACCAGCCCGCCGAGCTATTTTGTCTGGCCCTGATTCATCTCGACGAAGTAATAGAGAAAGAAATTGATAGTTCCGGGGAGGGATTAAATAATGGAGATAACACAGGCGCTTGCAGTGGCTCCACTCTACTAGTTCATGATCACCACCATATAAGAAATAGCAACGTGTTTTATTTAATTAAAAAACACTTTATTATGTTTATTATAGTATAAATTGGTTTAGCCCTTGACTCGGACACAGAGTGATAATTTGGCCCCAGACCTAGGAAAGGTTGCCCATGCCTGCCTTAGACCATCCCTTGGTAATACCTAGTTGCTTTTTGGTCTTGCTACATGGAATGGAACATTATTTGGTACTAGATCTTTATATTTGACTGGGCTGGATCAAGTGACCCCATCGAAGCCCATTATGGAATCCTAATAATATGGCTACAGAACCAATGTTAAATCTAGGACAACCAGCCCAAATAATATTCACCGTCTCGAGATATACTTTACCCTTCTTTGGCAGAAAAATACTTTGTTATGAGACTAGAAATGACAACTAAAAAATCATGCAGATTTCTTGAAGAGGAGTGCGATTATTAGAAGGTCATATTATACTGAAGGTAGGAAGCGGAAGTGGAAAATAAAATAAATACCATTAAAAAAATATATATTTTTAATCATTTCGAAATGCTTACTTACAATAAGCGAAACAGGTTTTAATAATTTGATTAAATTTTTTCAAAAATATTTTTTTATGTTTGAAAATATTAACATCGCTTTCAAATTTTATTTAGCCATTAAAATATTTTCAACGAAACTCTATTCCGTTTTCAAAAATGAAAAACAAATATGGTTTTCACGAAAACAAAATTAGAGAAAATTTACTAGTGATGAATATTGATAATTTTTATTTAGTACTAGCGAGTACCCGGCATGCGTTGCAATGCCACTCAAAGAAAGAATGTGCTTGTGTTTTAATTCTGTTTATTGAAGTGCTTTTGGATATCTATTGTTTTTCCGTCTGGTGCGTATACCAATAGATCTGAAGGTTTTCCAACGGGTAAGCAGGCCACATACAGCTGTGTATGTGAGAAGCATAGATTTTCAAAATTTAGTTCACACACTTGTAGCGATTGTCTCTGTGCTTTGTTGATGGTCATTGCAAATGCGAGTCGCACCGGAAACTGCAAACATTTAAATTCGAATGGCATATCTGTTGGAATCATTGGGATGCTTGTCAACAGTACATTGCCCCCTTTAAATTTTCCATTTAATTTTTTTTAGCTTCAATGATGTTGTGCATTCTTTTTTTCACTGAAAGTCTGGTACCGTTGCAAAGTGGTGGATTTATATTTCGGAGAAGAATGATATGTATGCCAATTTTCAATGTTAGAACGTGTGACGGCATGGCTGCCAAATCAAGTGAATTTAAGAATTCAGTTGGATAATTGACAATTTTGTCATGATTCATTACAGTATCGATGGACTTATACTTTGTCTCTCTGCCTGGTATTTCGTTTTGAATCCTGAAGTTGGTGGCATTAACATCTTTGTTTTTGGCTACTAATATAACACGTTCACTGAGCCACTAATGATGTGCAAAATTTTTCAGAAAACTTTGTGAATCAATTTGCCTCGCCTATGGTTCTTGTAATTTTACTAAGGTCGAAAAGTCCTTTGTTAATTTTAGAGAAAACAATATTCTTAGATCAAATGAGAACATAACTGCATTTTCTGACTTATTAATTTTCTATGACATCATCAGTGCACATATTTTCGGAAATTTACATTGATAAGTTTACAGTAAATTGCATATTGTAAATGTATTCAGTAACAATCGATTGCCTTCTTAAGTACTCCATCAGAATGATAAAAAATCTTACTGCTTCCTAGAACACCGAGAATTGCGTTTATATAAAGCGAGCCCCTTGTAAGCTCATTGGCAGCCCACTGCTGGCTGTGCTAATTTAGAAAACTTTGCGGGCTTCCACACAACAACTCACCAAAGTTTTATCGCAATCAGATGAATGGCATAGGAACGCATATGAGACAGACAAACAAATTCACGTATTGGCAGCCCACCGCTGATTTATATACGTTCACGGGCGTCCGCACAACAACTCACCAAAGTTTTATCGCAGTCAAATGAACGGTATAGAATCGCATACAGAAAAAACAAACAAATTAACGTATTGGCAGCCCACCGATGATTTATATACATTTGCGGACCTCCGTACAACAACTCACCAAAGTTTTATCGCAATCAGATGATCGGTATAGGCACGCATACGGAAAAGACAAAAAATAATAACGTATTGACAGCCCACCACTGATTGTATACATTTGCGAACGTCCGTACAACAACTCACCAAAGTTTTATCGCAATCGAATGAACGGTATAGAAACAGGAACGTATAAGGCACAAATTACCAAATTAACGTATTGGCAGCCCACCGCTGATTTATATACATTCACGAGAGTCCGCACAACAACTCACCAAAATTGTATCGCAATTGGATGAACGGTATAGGAACGCATACCAGACAAACAAACAAATTAACGCATTGGCAGCCCACCGCTGATTCATAAACCTATTCTGGCGTCCGCACAACACGTCACCAAAATTTCATCGCAATCGGATGAGCGGTATAGGAGCGCATAGGTAACAAACAAACAAACATTCATTTTTATATTAGGTAAAACGGAAAGAAATGACATTTTTTCTGGCGCGTCACTTTAAAATCTGTTTGTCAACGGTTGCCGTTGAGCTAACACATCGTGGTTGGTATCATTTTAAAGCTCTGTGTGTACTCTATCCATTTCAACATGTTTTATATTTTTTTTGCCGTTGTGGAAAAATGGAGAAGCCTGAGATTGAAGAAACACATTTGCACTGTTTTATGCTGTTTTTATTCGATAAAGGATTAAAACTAAAATAAGCTACGCAGACCATTTGTGACATTTACGGTGACGTCTTGAAACTTTGAAAGTGCTTTAGATGGTTTCAAAAGTTCAAAAGTGGTGATAGGAAGTTAAAGGACAAACCAAAAACAGGAAGACCCCTCAAAATCGACGATGACGTCCTAAAATCATTGGTGAAAGCTGATCCTCGTAAAACAGTGAAGGAATTGTCACACGACATTGGCTGTCCAATAACAACTGTGCAAGATCATCTGAAAAGGTTGGGAAAAAAACACAGGCAAGGAATTTGGGTACCACATGATCTTTCTCAAACGGCCTTGGAGCAAGCGTGACCATCTGTGCTTCTCTATTGTCCAGGCACGAAACGGATCCATTTCTCAGAAGTATAATTACCGGGGACGAAAAATGGGTCCTTCACACTAATATCAGGAGAAAAAAACAATGGCTATCACCAAATCAAGTACCTGTGTCTACTCCTCGGCCAACATTGACCTTAAAAAAGTTTTGTTGTGTGTTTGGTGGAATGTTTCGGGGATAATACATTTTGAATTGTTGAAATCTGGTCAAACAGTTACGGCAGAGCTATACTGTGCTCAACTAGAACGATTAAAGCAGGGTTATTAAAAAAACGATCTGTTTTGGTCAATAACAATAGGCGGATTTTACAACATGACAATGCGAGACCTCATGCGGCAAAAATCACTCAGCAAAAAATAAGAGAACTTGATTTCGAACTTCTGCCACATCCTCCATATTCACCGGACATAGCACCTTCGGATTATTATCTCTTCAAGTCGATAGAGCATTCACTTTGTGACAAAAAAATTACGAACGCTAACCAGGTGAAAAATCACCTGGATTCGTATTTTGCCAGTAAGTCACCAGAGTTTTACGAAAAGGGTATCAAAAAGTTGCCTCTTTTATGGAGGACGATTATAGACAACGAGGGGAATTATATAACAGAATAATATTGTATTATTTTTTTTTTAAATAAATTTCTTGTCACAATAACAAAAAATGTCATTTCTTTCCGTTTTACCTAATATATACAGAAGATTTTAAGCTATTGCCGTATAGTGTAAACTAAATTTATTTACGACTCTCCCCATGTTTACAAACAACATATTTCCCATCATAAAATAATTGCTTTTTGGTTTAAAAGTACACACATTTGAACTATTGTACAGTGTTTGCATGAAAGGAATTTTTTAAACTATTGAATTTTAGAAACCCTTGAAACATGTTGCTTTTATTTGTAAAGATGCAAAAATCGCGTTATATGTTTAACTTATCATTATAATAGGTTGTTCTCACTCTTAACTATTTGAGATGTTTGTTATTCTATCAAATTTAAACTAGAATATCGCATTCTACCATTCAAAGATCGAAAAATTGATCGGTAAACCACAACAGCGATAATTTTGTGCGGTAGACGTAATATTTTTGATTTTATAATTATATATTTGAATGAAAAACTATTTTTTCTAGGAATACCTAAAATTATAATAATACTTGTTGACAATATTAAGAAAAATATTGGATGATTTAATGGCTCAACTAAGTATGCCTGCATCATGGGCATGGAGGTGTTAACACGCCAGCGGCCTCCGGTTTGGGCCTGTTTGCTAAGCAGCCTAATCCGGCAGCGGCCACCAACAGCATGCCTGGCTGATTTGGTTCATCGGGAGGTGGGAACATTTCAACGATGGAATCGTTATTTTCAAACAAGACTAATATTACTTATGACGTTGATCTGGACGAGGATTATTATGTATTGATTAAATTATTTTCAATTTTGTGAATTTGATTACAATCAAAGCGAATTCATAAATTACTATTTAACATTGTCATTGATTGTTGTGAAGCGAGCCGCTATAAACTTAGTTTATGTTTCGAGCTCGCTGCGACAGGTCATTCGCAGCCTAACCTACCTAACTGTTAGCAAATATTTTGTTTATTATATTTAATACGTGTAGAATGTTTCGCGCACGTTGCGAAAATTCAGTTTTGTATTGTAAAATGTCCTTCAAACCTCCAAGGACGAGCGTGACCATATGGTAATGGACCATACGGTAACATGGTTGTCTATTGATCCCACTATTCATCATTTTTCTACCTGAATATCGTTGCTTTCACGCAATTTTGGTTAGACAGGATACAGACTAGTCAGCCGTGGGGATGGAAACAACCACTAAAAGCGCCCGCCAACTAATTTGGGCAAATCGTTAAATTCCTGGGATTTTGGATTTAAACAATCTTGGAAGAGCTAAAAAAACGATTCACGCTAATAATTTGGGCAAATCGGTAAATTCTCGGTTTTTTGCGGATTTCAAAATTCTTGGAAGAGCATAAAAAAACGAGTCATGTTTAGTTTGGACAAATCATTCAATTCCTGGGTTATAAACAACCTTGAAAAAATGTGGTGCCCGCCACCCTACCAATATTTTAGAATGCGCTCTAGGGTTCAAAAAGGTTGGTACCCCTGACCTGGCGCTTACTTTAATAGTGGTTAATAGTGTTGATTTTTTAGTAGCAGTATTCATGGGCTTGAATCCCGGTATGGATAGCTCAAATTAGTATGTGTTGGACGGTAGTCTACAAACAAGGTGAATCAAAATCAATTAGCTAACCGCTAGTGTAGTATTAGCTCTATCCTTATATACTACACTGTCAAACATGGTTATTATGAGGAAGATGGGATCGACTGAATTTACTCGTAATAAGCATTACTCGTAACATCAGAGAATAGGTATTTTTAAATGCTTACAGACATACCCATCACATGAAGACATGAAGTATCTGGACAGTCACACATTTTTCTGTCAATCCACTTTTCTTATAAGATTTTAATTTGATGCTTGTTTCATTGTTTTCACTCTCATTGACAATATTTTTGCTCGGTATGCCCGAGAAGTCGCTCGTTATAAAAGTGAATAAATGTAAGGAGAAAACCATAAACTAAAATGTCAACGAATGTTTCCTAATTACATCTGAGATCTCGCTATGTCCGTGATCGTAATAATCCCATTTCCTGTGTATTTTTTTTCACATACTTAATTTTAAAAAAAAGCAGATATTCTCTTATTTTCTTACGCCTCTGACTTCACAATGAATCACAAGTTCTCTTTTATTCATACATATTTTCCTACATAAAAACGTGGCATTCTGGTTTCCCAGACAACCGTTGGGTACTATCCATGAAGGATGCTGATATGACATGAGAAGAAACAAAGCACTAAGCAGGTGACGGAAATCACGAGGGCGGTGCGTGGTGGTGCAGATATGCTTCACACAGGGACTGAGTCTGTCTCAATGTATTGTAATTGCAAACCTCTTGCATACAAATATAATGTTGATGTTCCTTTTCAGTCTTTTATATTTGAAACGATTTAATTCAACTTGATTAAACTAAAAAATGATTTTACTTTTGCAGAGAAACGGCAGCGTCCACTGGTACTGGTCTTATTGTGCACGAGCACATGATAGCGCTGGTGTCGCAGTCTTTCGGAGTTTCACTACTGTTCAAGAGCCTTATACCCGCTCCTGGTAAGAAGCTGAAAACTTCTCTTTTTGTCTTGTCAGATATTGGGGTTAAAGTGGTTAGATTATACATTGTATTAAAATCCCCTCTAAATTGGTGCCTAAATAATAATATTTTTTTAATAATCTTAGCTTCACTCATTCTCAATTAGAATTACTAGGGGCTAAAATAGAAATGCCTGACGCAGTTGGCTTAAAGTCTTAAATTTAAATTTAGTCCGGTCTCTGGTTGAAAATAATTTTAATTAAGTTAAATAAACACTTATATTTTTGGCCACTCGCAACTGCTTTCAGTCGGATGCTCTGGTGGGGGCTTGTGGAAATCACCTATTTTATTACAGCGTTCATTTGATTACGTGCGGTGACTATGATTTTGAGTGAATTAAAATATTTTTTTGCAAAAATCTGGCCACAAGTGAATCCGATGAAAGCTCTTAAAATCCGTTCAGATGGTAACCCTATCACTGGCGCTTCTAGTGGTGATTTTGTTTGTTTTTAGGAAAAATTGACGATTTACTTTATCCGACAAATCCTATCGCTCAGAAAGCTGTCATGGAGAGCGTCTAATTCAAGGTGTCGCCAAGAATTGCTCGGCTGAGATTTAGACCGATCAGTGTTATGACTCCGTTGTCCAAGGTATGATGAATTACTTACTACTGAGAGCTCGCCAGATGGAGGGCATCTTCCAGTGTTGGAAGAAAATTAGTAGAATAGTTACGAGCTGCTCGCGAGGACGTCATAATTTACTTGAGAATGTTCTGGAGTTGTTTTGTATTTTTACAAAACGCTTTAGATTGTAAAGATTTGTGAATGAAACGCTTTAGATTGTATTTTTGGTATATTTAATGTAACCTTTCGACAAGTGAATCGATCTATACTGACCTTACTTCTTTCCAATGAATATATGATGATTCATTCTTAAAGCATGTACAGTCGAACTTGGTTGTTACGAGGAAGATGGGACCAACTGAATTTGCCCATTATTAGCATTACTTGTTATATCAGAGAATAAGTTTTTTTTAAATGCTTACAAACATACTCATCATATGAAGACTTTTGAAGTATCTGGAGTGGTCACATAACACAAAAAGTCGCAATTCAAAAAAAAATACACAATTTATTTATTTATTGAGACCAAAGGAACATAAAGCGTGCGAAGCAGGATTAGAATTTATTTACACACCCGTTACACACATTTTTCTGTCAATCCACTATTCTTATAAAATTTAAAATTGATGCTTGTTTCATTGTTTTCACTCTCATTGTTTCAAATTTTTGACGATATTTTTGCTCGGTATGCCCGTGAAGTAGCTTGTTATAAAAGTGAATAAATGTAAGGAGAAAACCATAAACTAAATTGTCAACGAACGTTTCCTCATTACATTCGACATCTCTCCATTTCTGTGATCGCAATAACCGAGTTCGACTGTATATGCTCACAGACAGATGCTCCTGGGTTGAGTCAAATGTATGTATGTTCATACTCCTCCGAAGGTTAATGGTTACAGTTTGTTGAGACTATTGATTTGAAGTTGCTGAAATATTTTTATTTCAGATATCTCTATTCGACGGCTTGGAAGAAAATGATCCGATGGTGGAGGCGACGCTTACCTTGAAACCGAGCATCAAGCATCTTCGTTGAAATGCCCTCACCTCCCGCTGAGCCAAATCAGCCAGGCATGCTGTTGGTGGCCGCTGCCGGATTTGGCTGCTTGGTAAACAGGCCCGAAGCAGAGGCCGCTGGCGTGTTAACACCCCATGCCAAAGCCCCCTATAGTGAAAGCCATGCTATAGAGTTGAAAACAGGTACTTTTTTCAGATGAGCGGGCCGGCGTCATAATTTTCAAAGTAATATCACATCATTACGAAACCATTGATTACTGTTATTTTGAACCAAATACATATATATATTGTAATTATATATCTTTTCAATTAAATCATTTTTTAAATAAGAAAAAATCACATTTTCTAAGGTTTTTTAATAAAAATCTCTGAGAACAAAAAAAAAACAAAGATGCCAAATCATTTTATTTAAATTATTTTTTTTACAATATTTCAATACAGAATATGAGATTGGATAGTTCATTAAAAAAACCTACGTCATTATTGGGATTTTTATCAATTAATATTAATCTCAAAATTTATTTGTGCACACTGGTTCGTCACTCAATCTTTCCATAAGATTTCTCAAGTCATATCAGTAATCAAAAATCAGTAAGTCAAACTAGGATAGCACAATTCACTTTTTTTTTTTTTTTTATAGTGTTATTGATTAAATCATCATTCACTTGGTATATTGTTATTATTATATGATAAAAGACGCAACATGTTTTCATAATATCACAATAGGCGTCAAAATCTTATATAATATTATATAAATTCCGCTTGTTACCGTCATTTATGTAATTTATAATTTATATTCTATATAATTGTGATACTTAATAGTGGAATGTTAAATTTTATTGGTTTTTACCACACATCGCATATCTTTCCATTCGCTATATTTCTTACAATCATTACTTAATTTGCATATATGGCCCTTCCGATGTATCGTAAATTGTAAATTAATAACACCAACGAATCACAGAATATCCATACGAGAAATCTTTCAAACATACATGTTACATTTAACGAAAAATAAGCTCATAAATTGGAATTTAGAGTTGATCTACGTATAACCGCCATACAATTAGTTAGTAAAGGCAGGGATTCAACGGCCAGCTCAGAATTTGCTGATTTTCTACAGCACTGCTTGGAACTTAAGACTGCTATGCCCATGCCCATGATGCAGGCATACTTAGTTGAGCGACTAAATCATTCAATATTTCTCTTAATATTGTCAATAAGTATTTATCATTTTAGGTATTCCTAGAAAAATAGTTTTAAATTCAAATATATAATTATATCAAATCAATAAAAAGTATGTGCAATAATCTTTCCTTTTTTCTTTGTTATATTAAATGCAATAATTAATATGACTTCATAATCTCTATAAAACACTTCAGAGAATGTCTAAATAATAATAAAAAATATTCTGGACTTTCCAAACAGATGTATAATAACTTTAGTTTTGTCGACTCACTTCCAACTCTGCCTTTCGTCAGCCGTACCTACCCTGCTATTGTTTATGACCAATAGGCAGGAATGGGCTTGAGGGGGCTTGTTAAATTTCGGCACGGCCGGTGAGCCCCTTGTTAAGATAAGAAAATGATTCGTCTTAGATCAAAACAGCATCTAACTGCAATTTCTGTAGATGGTAAAATTTAATATTGAAACAAGATTTTGTTGCCCCTTCAGTTTTTTCAAAAAAAACATTGACTTTGGCTGCATAATAAAAAAGACCCTATATATTTATTGTCTATTGTCTGACTATGTTTAAAAATACCGATGTTGGATAACATATTGTTAACAGATGTCCAGTGTCTCATTTTTATGAACCTACAATACTTTCACATTTACTTAAGACGTGTATATTTTTTTCATATTACTTTTACGACCTTTACCGTAATTACTTTGCATAGTTTTGAGATTTTTTTCTTATATTTTATTGCAGCCTTCTTCTCAGAACTACGAAAATATTATATATGTCCGTTAGTGGATAAATCCCAGCAGACACATTTAGATTTTGTTCAGCAAAGCTTTATTATGGTGGGCTGAATTTTTGAAAATTCATTACTTGCTTAATAACTATAGTAATAGGGACAGAATTAAACAGAATATGTCATTATTAAAAAAAAAAATCCTACAATAAAATAAAAATTCTAATTTACTTTGAATGACTAAACATTATCATACGTATTATGGAGAGTACATTAAGTGTTATTTAAGAAACATCAGCTGATGAAGAATTATGTAGAATTCTATCATAAAATTGCCGAGGTCACTGTTTTATATTTTTTATATGTCTGGGAAATAATATGTTGGACTTCTGTTATTCATCCTCTAAAGCGAATTGGACATAGATGATTTTTGTAACTAGCTATATCAAAAAATATACCACATACAAACCTGAGTGCTTTATCAGTTTGTGAAAAAAAGATATTTCTACTTATTTAACTGCAAAAGTGAAAAAAAGTGAACTTTTGTTGCTTATCCACATATTAAGATTATTAAGCCAACTGAAAGCAGAAATCCACGATTTGAGAAATTTTGTTCGTCCAAATTTGGAATCGAACCCACGCGTAATATATTTTAATTTAAAAAAGACTTGTGAATTGTGTAATTCAATCAGGAACCGAGAGCGATTAAATGGACTGGCAATGAATAGCTCACACATTAGATTATTCTATAATTACAGACAAATTTACTAGCGAAAAGCTTATGTAAAAAACATAATTGAATACATATTAAAAACCATTATAACAGGAATACATGAGCCCTCAAGAAGTGAAGTGAGCCAAGTAGTAAAGTTCTGGAACTTTTAAGTACACTCACATATTTGTTTTGAAGAATTACATGTTTTTTTTTTGGAAGATAACAATATTACGGTGAATTTCTCAACTTACTTCAATTTTATGATGCTTTAAGACGGTGTTTCTCAACCTTTTAGGGAGCGTGGCCCCTTTTGAGTGTCTTTATTTTACGGTGGCCCCCATACCATTGTTTTGTCTTCCCATGAAAATTATAATTTCGCACTTGGGTCACACGTCATTACACTGTAATGACATGTGTAAGCAAATATTTTAATCTAGAGAACCTTGCGGGCCGCACCACGATGCCTCACGGACCGCAGGTTGCCGACCCCTGCTTTAAGACATGTAGAGTATTATAACACATCTAACTCATATTTTCCCATAATACTTCTTGGCTCACTTCACCTCTCAGGGGCTCAATGATTTATGTTTTCTTTCCCACTGTTTTTAATTTTGAAATGTGATGCCTCAAAATAGAATTTCTCTGAAATTTTCTATTCCACTTTAACAACTAAGCATTTACAACTCAGAGGCTTAGTGTGACAAGGACGAAACTACAAAGTAATGGTTTTGAGAAAAACGGTTACAGGTAGTCCTCGACCTTCAACCGAGATACGTTCCTGAGCTTTGGTCGTAAGTCGAATTTCATACAAAATATGTCATCAATGCACATCAAATATGGTATATGTGCCGATTTTACGAAAATTCGGCGAAAAATTTACGAAAGCCAGCGCGTTATTCGGGGTAGTGTAATTGGGGGTTCCACTGTATGAGCAAATATTACTGCATCATCATTGTTAAGTCATCTTACTTTGCGCATTCATCTGCTGTGGTTCCCTGTGATGCAATACAAATTTTAAAAAAATGCCATTTTTTCCAGTCGTAAGTGTGAATCGTCGTAAGTCAACCCGTCATAAGTCGGGGACTACCTGTATATTAAAAATTACGTTTAAATAGATGAGACACATTTAACGGTAAAAAAATACAGCTGAGACACAAATAATACCACATTTGGAGTAGACATGGTTAAAAACAAATCACCCTTGTCACACTAAGCTCACAAATTGAGAAACATGTTTGAAACTCAATATTTGAACTAATTTTCAATTAAAAATATTTATTTTTACTCACAATACTTTTTCCAACATATATTATTTTATAAAATGGTCAGTGGTATTGAAAAATAATCTTTTTCAAGTGATTATAATATGTTGATTTTTCATTTTTCAAATAGTAAACAAATAATACACGCTATAATTTTTATTACGAGTGTAAATGATTCGCAACAATTATATCATTCAAGTAATTAATACAATGACTGTACAAGCCGTTTCTTATATTATCTTAAAGTGGTCATATTCCCTTTACGTAATAATCTAACCTAAAACGTTTCTTAGTAACAAAAACTCGTCCAATTTCAACATACATAATATCATAAGTCGTACGAAAAATATATTTTCAATTGAACATTACTTAAAACTATTTATTACATAAGTAATTAATAAATATAAGATTAACAATTGTTTCACAAAGCTTTCAAAGAATATTGAATCAGTAAATAGTTAATTCGTTTGGTACACTGCTTAGCCTAAATACATTTTAAAATATTGGTTAGTAAAATGATATTTATTGAATAAGATATTGGTTTTTATTCAACATAGCGATTGAAATTTCCACTGATTTTAATCCTTATATTAATTAATACTAAGGGTTAATAAAACAGTCTACAGTGACATCTATAAATTAGGTAAAATTGTTAAATGACATTCACAAATATTTGTTTTATTAATAAAATCAAGATAAATAAGATTTAGAAATCCTAATTGATTTAACCACTAGAACGCCAGCGTCTCACCATATTTTTAAAATTATGTTCAGCTTGATTTTATCGATTACACAAATATTTTTAAATAAGACACTTCATTTTTGTTTGTATAGATGTCGGTATAGACCATTTTACTCACCCTTTTTTTCATTTATGTGAAACCAGTAACAAATATAAAGCTTACAATAAGACATATTATTTGAAATATTGTTAATATTTTTTTTAAGAAAATGTCTTCTAGTACAAATTTACCCCTATCAATCTTAAATGAATCTGGAATTGAATTTTATTACATGAATAATCGTATTCAGGTATTTTAACAGTGAAATGAATTTCAATTTCTCAATTTACAATATCAATCAAAACGTTAAACAATTCAACCTCACCTATCGTTGAAAAAAATAATAATAAAAAATTGTACTAATGGGAATTAAAAATAAAAAAATCAGGCCCGGTTTCGGTCATCATGAACAATATCAACTGATCATTGCAAAAAAGTGTTTTATTTTTTTAATATAGTACCTTTTCACTAAGAATTGACAGTAAACATTTTCAAAGTGAGTATCGTTGCCAAGTTATATAATATGAGAAATTCCAGATTCATGCCAGTGGAGAAATATGTTTGTTATTATGCGTAAAATTCACGAAACATTTTCTTTTGTAATCATACTTCAGAAACAAGTTGCGAGCGAATGTTTGTCATTCGAGGAGAGATACAATTGTTATTTTGGACCCGAATTAGACTAAGCGTATGCTGAAATGTAGGCGACGTAGCGCAGGTCAACACAGAATTGGCAGATACAGGCAGATGAAGCTGAAATGTATGATCAGCATATGCCTGTGACAGCTACATCGCACAAGTGTCATATAGGAATGACACGTAATGGCTTATTTTTTAAAAGTGTACATACATTTCTTTACAAAATGACACTCAAGAATCATTTTTTAACGATTTATTCAAATATAACTCTAAGGTTCTCAGTAAATTCAATACAAAACCTAATACTGCACAAAAAAACACACTATCTGAGTTCTTTAAATTACTGGTCTAATTTTCTATTGTGTGTGCGGACCATCAACTTCTGTGAGCGGTAAATTTTCAGTAATGTGCGCTAATATGTAGGTTTGTATTGACTGACGCTAGATGTGGAAGATTTGGTAAGTTTAGTATTTAAGCAAAAATAAAATTTGGTAAAACAAACTTCTTTTTACTTAAAAATATTTCTGAGTGCGGTCTGTGTGGGGATTGAAAATTGTGTGCGGCCACATTTTGGGAAGTGTGCGCGCGCACACGCCCACACCTTAGCAGGAACTTTGATATCAACCCACAATAACTCTTTTATGTCCTTCAAGAGTAATTTATATGGGCAGTATCGTATAAACAAAGTTAAGTTTGTACAGATTCGATTTCGGCGCAATTAAAAGAACACCTCCAAGTTTGTACGAACCATACAGAAATCTATGCCGCGATCACAACGGACTGACAGGGTGGATGCATGTGTGCGTTGCACGCATCTGCGTATTAGCGTACGCGGCTCTGTGCTTTTGTATGTAATATAAAATCTGTGCTTCCCTGAATTGTACTGCGCTGGGTTGCTTGGGTCTCATCATACACTAAACCTTTCGTTATTTAAGCATTCAATTATAATTTTAAATTGTTTATAATCAATTTCGTTCAATTATAATTCTAACTAAAATAAGACAAATATTTAACTTAACTAACATACTAGTTCATAAAAAAAATATGTGTAAGTCTCGATCGCTTATGTGCTATCATTTTGGTCAATCACTTATGTAGGTTATGACTTATATAAAATATTAAAATATGACTAGCGAAATATCAATACAGGGTGATTTCACCATTTCATTGTCGTATAAAACATACATACAAAATATATGGCATTTTCATCATTAGTTTAAATTAAAATTATTATACTTATTTATTTATACAGGCAATTTGCTTTTCTCAAGGCATTGGCGGATCCAGAAATTGTCCAAGGAGGGGGCCATTCAATTCGAAAATAAACATCATAAAAAGATAATACATTAAAAAATAGATGATTTAAAAATAATATATCTATATAAAAGTAGTCAATACATAATTAAGTATGTATTCTATAAAACATCGTAAACTAAACAATTAAAGATCCCATTTCACAATAAAGTTTTAATAAAGTAGAAAAATGAAGAAAATAAATCTCCTCAGGGGGGGGCATGGCCCCCCCCCTTGGATCCGCCAATGTCTCAAGGACACTAAACTAAATCAATTGGAAACAATTACGAATGCGGCTGACAATCACAACATAGTACTTAGATGTTAACTTGTTTATATAGAATTGGTATGCCTAAGTGTAAAATGAGTTGCGCGGATGCATCTCTTTGAAGGGCATCTATGAAAAGATCTTCTGGTGGCAGTGGAAGGGCTCGCTTGGTAACCTCTCTCTGCTACTCCTGTTATTCTGAAACGGTACAATATGTTTCATATTATTGTGTAGGGCCTGCCGGTTTTTAAAAACTGGTTCCTTAGCAAAATTTGAGACATTCGAAAGTTGATTTTTTCAACATGCTAACCCGGTTTTTAATATTGTGATATCTAATATCTTAGAATATGTATCAAAAAAAAAACATGAAACAGAACCTATCATAACGAGTAATTCGCATAACGAGCAAAACAGTTTGTAAAAAAAAATGCTCCCTTAACGAGCCATATTTCGCATGAGTGACACAGAGTTTAAAAAAATCCTAAAAAATATTTACGTTGACCATAAAACAGTAATTTTTTAAATGACTGACATCTGTTAAAAAAAATACGAAACTAATATATTTTTTTCCATTAATTCATAGTCTGAGTCTTTGCTTAATCATCTCTTGACAAATATTCGAAGCTAATATTGAACATCGAATTATGTACGCGGTAAGGTGTCAATATTTTGATCAGAAACTGTCATATTTTTAATTAAATTAACGAGATATGTAGTTTAATAGAAAAGGAAAACCAAAATATAATATTTTGTTTCCTATTACATTTAGTTTTGAATACACCAACGAACTCTGCTAACCCAGACTTGGAGTAACGCATAATGTTGTTACATGTTAATGTCCTAAATAGATTTATATTTTATAGTATACAAATATCATTGTTTATTTATATTATAAATACAGAAATAAACAAAGATCTATTTTTTCAATATCAAATTAATCTGCTTAAAATTCGGCTTACCTGAATTCAATTTTACTCAGCCTCTCCTTTATCTTTGAATCGCTAACAGCAAAGGCCGCCTTGAGTCGAGCGGTTCTCTCGTCTATTCGATCCATATCGCCTCTCAATTTGGCAACTTGAGTTTCGAGCGACTCTTTCGTGTCTTGCATTCCTCTGTGGACGGATTCATCGAGGAGTCCATCTTTTCTCAGCAGCTGGCAACCACGTTCAGTGAGGGTTGTCCTCGCATCCGGATAATCAGCCAACGCTTCCCACAGGTCTCTTTTTGCAAGACAAAATAAGTCGGAATATCCTAAGGATCGAACGTTGGCTGTTCTTCTGTTTCCTGTTCGATTTCCTGGTATTTCTAATACGCTTACTTCGCCAAATACTGATCCCGCTCTGAGGGTGGCAAATACTGTCTTTCCGTCATCGGCTACCACTGCCAGCTTTCCTCGTTTCACGATGTACATCTCTTTTCCAACATCTCCCTTGCGGCAGATATAATCTCCCGGACTGAAAACCTGCAGGCGTAGTTTCAATACTAGAGCTTCGAGGAGGCCGGGTTCGCAGTCTTGAAAGATTCTTACCTGCCGCAGGGTATCCAGGTGAACTCGTATTGCTATCTCCGCCTTCAACTTGTCGGGTAGCGCTGCAAGTACCCTCTCTTCGTCAAGAGCTCCACTCTGAGCCCAGGTGTAAGCAAACCAGCGAATCACTCGCGCTTCTAATTCCCCGCTTACTTTTCTGAACGCCATGTACTGTTTTACACCATCCATACGATTTTGAAAATCTACTCGAGCTACATTCATATTTGAAATCATCGAACCGATGTTTCCGACAATCGTCGCGAAAATAAGCACCCCAGCCAGGAAATCTGCTACCACGAAGAGGTATTCGGCGTCGTTTTCGGGCTGGGGCGTCTCTCCGATGGTGGTCAAGGTAAGGGTCGACCAGTAGAAACAATATATGTATTGGCGAGCCAGAGTCGAGTTCCTCGGGCCGTTTAAATTGTAAACCCAGTTGTCAGAACCGAAACCGAGGGCGTAGCTGATTGCGAAGTAAAAACAAGCATTCCAGTGGATGAGTACAAGAATGGCCATCACTACCTATAAATTAAACATATTCATTTAATTGAATACTACTACCTGCCCTATTCGTGGGAAAAAATATGAAAAATTAAATTCACAAATAAATTCATAAATACTGTATCTTATTTTACATTTTATATTTTAGCAATGTATTTTATTCACTATCTTTTTTTAAATATTAGTAATTGTCCTTCTACCACAAAGTTAATGATATAAAATTGGATAGAGATGAAGTGAGTGAAGTCAACTATTAAAATAGTATACTTTTGAGATGACACTATTACAATGTGTTTTAACTGAGGTTGCTTCACTTTTATGATAATTTAAGATGTATAGAATATTACAACGCATCTAATTTTTTTCTAAAATATCATTTGGGTCACTTCACCTCTAATGGGCCCATTAATATGCAAATGAATTATTACAGGGATGGATATTCTGACCTGGAACACATTTCTTGTTGATTTAAATACAATGATTTTGCCATCTGATTTCAATGCAGTCACATTAAATGACAATTTAATCTAGATATATAGGTATTTATTAAAAGCAAATGTTACATGTTTACCTTGCATATCCGAAAAGCGTTCGGAAACCCTGTAGCTGTTTCAGTTCTGTCAAACCATTCCCACATTCTCGGAAGCCTTAGCAGCCGGTTGACTCGGACAATAACTGGACAAGGCACATTCACCTGAACAGATATTAATTTCATATATATTCAACATATTATTTATTTAGCTCACACATAGTATTTGTCAAATACAGTGGCGGATTAAGAACTTGGGATACCTCGGGCGCAATAACATTTAGAGGCCTTGTTTTCCGGATAACTCAAAAGCACTAAAAAAGAAACATAGAAGACTGAGTTTAAAATATGATATACGGGGCAGTTATAATAAAACTTATTTTGAGGCCCCTAAGATTTGGAGGACCTAAACGTGTGCCTATGGTATCCAATCCTGGGATCCCATCCAATTCTATGATCCCGAAATACCGGGATTATGACAGTACTAGTCCCAGGATTGAGAAAATGAAACACTGATGAACCAACAAAAAAAAATATGTCGTGCTCTTATTCTTGGTAAATCCGCAAAATTCTGGGATTTTGGATACAAAAACTTTTGTAAGAGTTAAAAATGAACAGCTCTCGCGCCGTTCATTTGGGAAATCCGCAAATTCCTGAATTTTTACATTCAAAAATTCTGGGAAGAGCTAAAAAAATTTCTGTAAGTAAATTAAAGTTAGGGTATCCAACCCCGGGATCCCGTTCAATTCTGTGATTCCAAAATCGGGATTGAGAAAATGAATCTTTTTTATTCTACGGGTAATGTCACACATAGGTACTCAACCAATGAAATAAAATATGAGGAGCAAACATTCAAAAAGTGATTTGCACACAAATACATACCTGGCAACCAAAGGGATTCCACCAATAATATGCGATGTCTGTGGGAACCAAAGAGAGAATATCGTATTTGCATCCGACCGTCTTGAAGTAGTGTGCCCTCAATTTCTTCGCGTCGAATACCATCAGTCCATGCTCCAGGTAACCTGTCATAGTACAAATCTTCATTAAAATTTCTTGACTGATATGTGAAACTATTTTATGTTTATTATGCAGACTGAAAATAACGTTAGTGACAAAATTTGTGTGAATGCACATAATTTGAACGATTCAAATTTAACGTAATAATCAATAGTAATATAACAATGAATACATTTAATTCATACATATATATGCTCACAGACAGACACTAATGTGTTGAGTTCTGTATGAAAAATGTCGCCAACGTATATACTCCTCGTCCACACTCCTTTAAAGGTTAACTAAACGTTTACTAAGTTCGTAGTAACCGAAATCAATCTTGATATACAATGCATTCAATTCAGTATGACAATGTAAATAGTAGGGTATCCAATCCCGAAGCCTTTTTCCAATTCCGGGATTGATAAATTTTCAATCCCGGGATCCCGGGATTGTGATTAGCTCACCGAGGAATTTGAAATCCTTGATTTGGTATACTTTCTCCGCAGATTATCTCCAAAAGTCGTTTTTTCTTTTTAGCTCACCGAGGAATTTTAAATCCTCGATTTGGAATACTTTTTACCCAGATTATCTCCGAAAGTCGATATTTTTAACCTAAATTAACATCCATCTACTTTTATACGGGTATATAATATGTAGGTACATATTAGTAGCTTCATCCTTAAAAGCAAGCCATTTATTTGAGTGGTTGTTTGCATGTCTGTTGCCACTTATTACAATATATTTCAAACGTACGTGTATTGTTTGGACTTTGAAGGCATTTTTACTTCTTCTGGATTTTGATATTTCTCCTTTACTTATTCGTTGTAGCTAATACTTGTTAATAATTAAATTTATGAAAAATGAACCAGTTTTTATTGAATGTTTTTTTTTAATAAGGACCTCAGTTTATTTCTTGACCTAATTCAACGTGTAATCAGGGCCGGCGCCACTATACAGGCGAAATAGGCAACCGCCTACAGCGCAAACCATTAAAGGGCGCATAAATGGAGTACTCGAATTAATTTTTATATACTCTAATAATAACAAATATAAAATAGAACGTTATGTTTATATTTGTTCGTTGTAATTATGTACCGTATTCTATATGATTCGAATAAGAGAGGTTGAGCGACTGAGTAACAAACAGTTCATGTAGAAAAACTTCTGATGAGATACCTTTATTAGGGGGTCGTATGCTCCACATTGGGAGCGGACATGAATCCCGAAGTGTTTATTTTTTTTCAGTATTTAAAAAAAGATGGGACGATTTTTTAAAAAGAGGGCGTGCCAATAGCGGTCGCCCAGGGCGCCAAATAACCTCGCGCCGGCACTGCGTGTAATTGATACCAAGCCACCGTTATCATAAATGCAACGCCGTGAAAAGTCCGGAAAAATACATTTGAAATAGTATGCATTTTTAAACTTATCGTGTAATGATTGTTTTAAACGTTTTAAGCAGATATTTGTGTCTTTTTAACTTGCATGTGTTTACTTAATTAATTACATGTATACTGTATAATATACATAGTTACTGCCTTTAATATAAGTATAAATTGTTGAGACGCCTTGATTACATACGAAAAATATTTAAATAATCCTTTTTGAAATGACTTCTTTACACAAATTAATTTCAAATCAAAATATAATACTGAAATATGTTATTCAAAAATAACGGATTTGAGTTTTATTCAAACTTTTTTTTTATATATATATTTAATTTTAATTTAAAAAATATTTGACATTACAGCTTACGCTTATGCGTCAAACTTTTTGAAGTTGAAAGATCATACGAGATATACTCGATGAGAATTTTCGTAAGTCACGTGCGATTAACTCAGGAGAATTAACTTCACAAACACCCATGTCTTAGATCTCAAATTAAAATTGAAAAAAAAAAATTGACATTGACCTTACCGGGAATCGAACCCAGACCCACCTGATCGGTAGAGCAAGCTCTAACCAACTAGACCAGTGCTTCCCAACCTTTTTCATTCCACGGCCCCCTAAATCTGAAACAAAATAATCCTCGGCCCTCCTCAATACAAAACATGTTCTGCGGCGGCCCCCGAAAAAATTCCGCGGTCCACCAGGGGGGCGCGGCCCTCAATCTGGGAAGCACTGAACTAGACCACAGCGGGCGACAACTCGTATGTGTATTTACGTAATTGGTTAATCCGCAGACGACCAATAAACAAATAAATCAAAATATCAGTGATAGAGATCACTCTGCAATTTCCATTGGAAAGCTTACAAACGAACGTTAAAAATACAATGAGACTTTTCATTCAGTCAAACATGACTTACTAATTTGAAAACGGTACATATTGTTTCTCCACTGATGACCTAAAATTGTATCTAAACAAGTGTATTATGGCTTTTTTTGTAGGTAAAAGAAGAATGTATTCCGTGTTTGAACGGGTCGGTAACCTTACTTTCTTCAATCACAAAGAAGTGGTTTTATCGAGGCCGAGGCCGAAGATATCTTCAAGATTTCGTTGGAAATCGGCCGTCGATCATCTTCCGATCTGGTTGCGGGTGCAATCGTGGTCTATAAATAAGCATGCAACTTGTGTCACGGGAGAAAGCATAGCGTTCATTAATTAGTCGGTCAATTAGACAAACAAAAGTAAAATAGGCAGTCAGGCACATCGACGTTCCGTTTCAAGAAGTCAGGCACGCCTTATCGCACCGCACCCATTCACTTGGGGTAAGTTTGCTACCTTGGGGATAATTGTTTGTTATTTTATTGCCACCTTACACTATCGATACACACTCGAGCAGTGGTGTCCAACTGTAATCATTTGATGGGCGAAATAAAATATTGAATGTCTCTGACGTACCACATCTTTGTGGTCGAGTCACCGACTGTACTAATTCGTATAAGCAATACATTTTTTCTCTATGGACATACATTTTTATTACAAATTTCTCCAGATTTTCAAATTCGTACCATTTTATAGATTTAAAAGCCGTCTGCGTGGTTGATGTCTCAGGTTAGAAAGAATTGATGAATGTGATGTCGAGAATCAGCGAGAGCGATAAGCTAACCAATAGTCCTGTTCTAGCCCTATCCTTCTATCCATACTCAAAACAAAGCCGTCTGACTAAAAATCTGTTCATTGGAGCGAGATAGCAACTGATATAGCCTTGCAATCAGACTGTACTGCTCTGTCTTACTCAGTTGGCTAGCGCTGTCCCGCATAAAACTGACATTATTACAAGCAAATGTCTGGCACCGACATGCGACACTTATTATGTATTTTTTTAAAAATTGTATTAATAACAAAATGTTTAGAAAGGTAAAAACTTCGAAATGGCCACACAAAACCTTAAATTAGGCCACATGTAAGCGACGAGTTGGACATGCCTGTATAAGAGGTAAACACTGGCGGTAAGCACAATTGAGATTCCGAGGTCCGAGTAAATAATCGATTTTACAAAATATTTTTTTTTTATCAAATTTCCAAAAAACCCGTGCAGGCCTGTCACGTATACGAGGTCGTGAAGCGATGAGCATATTGATGTACGTACACCAATGTACCAAACATCGAAACCGAATTTATCATGCAACTTTCGTCTGCATCAACTCCAAAGCTTATGTTAAGTTTTCCCTAATCGCATGCAATAGTATCGAGGTTGTGGGTCACTTAGCTTTTGTAAAATGGGTGGGGGCTGGCGACTCATTTTATCATTTTGAGTCCGTGTTTTACGAATCTATGCGATCGGAAACAGGACAGGTAGTAAGCATTATGTTCATAATAAGAAACCAAACATTCCTACGTTATCATAGTTTTGTCAAGTATTGTTTGTAAGCTCAAGTGTAGTTTTATGGGTTCGTGGTCGGGTAGGCAACGAGGTTGGTTGAATGCAGTACTCGCGGGCAGGGCCGGCGCAACCATACGGGTGAAATAGGCAACCGCCTAGGTCCAAACCATAAGAGGTCGCATAAATGGAGAAGTAAAATATTTTTTTATACTTTTATACAAAAACTTAAAAAAATCCTTGCCATCACAAAAGTACTGCTCTTTATAGTGCAACAAAGTATTTTAAAAAAGGTTCCCAAATTTTGGCAATTCTGCAAATTTCTGAGTTTTTGAAATTGAAAATCCTTGAATAGCTTAAAAAAGAAAAAGGTTTTGCGTCATTTCATTTAGGGAATTCCGTAGATTCCTGGGTTTTTGAACTTGGGCATCGAGTAAAATGTTTTTGAAAAATCCCCGCGAGAGCTAAAAAAAAGGTTTTACATTTTAGAAAATTCGTAAATTCTCAGGATTTCAGAATCGCCAAGAATTATTTTTTTTAATCCCGAATCCTGAAATTCTACACGATATTATGGTAAATGTTGCCTAGGGCGCAAAATTCTAATCGCAGTTTCATAAATTGTTTACAAAGTCATAAGTGTATTTAATGTTTAAAATTTTCAGCCCGCTTCCAACCCTTGAGAGAAACGGGTAGTTTCGTAAGCGATTAGATAACCACTTGCTCTGTTATAGCCTTGCGTTTACCCTTCTACGTCAATCTCTTTTCAAAAAAACGTTGGGCTATTAGAAACGAGCTTTTCACGCTTCAGTGTTCTGCGTTACTTATCTTCTATAACATAAAAATGAATCGCTGAATGTGTTGCTAACGGTAAATCTCGAGAGCAGCTGAATCGATTTCGCTAATTCTTTTTTTAGAATATTCCTTGAAGTACGAGGATAGTTCTTACGGAGAGAAAAATTTAAAAAATTGCCTGAAAAAGTCTAAAAAAAACACTTTTCTATACTCCCATACAAACGATTCGTAATAATACTTAAAAGTCAATTTGAACTTTAATACCATACCATAAAGTTCAAGTGTTAGTGAAAAGGTTCCGGGAAGGCAAAACAATCCCCGCCCCTAATGCGGAGCATATGGCCTCCTAATGGAAGTATCTCCACAAGTTTTTTCTACGAGAACTGTTTGTTACTTAGTCGCTCAACCATCATTAATTTAAATTTGAATGTTATTAAAATAATCAATATAGTATAGAAATAAATTCTTAGCAAATACTTCTTGGACGCTCCTGGTGGTGCAGGAAAAACTTTTTTGATTACTTTAATATTGGCAATAATCCGCTCAAAGAATGAATTTTTTCTTGCTCTTGCTTCGTCAGGCATTGCAGCAACTTTGCTTGAAGGCGGTCGAAAAGCCCATTTAGCTCTAAAATTGCCATTGAATATGCAAACAACTAAACTCCAGCCTGCAACATTTCCAAGAATTCTACAATTGCAAAGGTTTTGCAGCAATATAAACTAATAGTGTGAAATGAATGTACGATGGCGCATAAAAAATCTTTAGAAGCTTTAAATAGAAGCTTAAAAGATCTACGGAACAACCAAAACCAATTTGGTGGCGCAATGATTTTATTAGCAGAAGATTTTCGGCAAATATTGCCAGTGGTTCCACGTTCAACGCAAGCTGATGCATGTTTAAAGTCCTCCAATTTGTGGAAACATGTCAAGGTATTACATTTAAGCAAGAATATGCGTGTCATGTTGCAAAATGATCAATCTGGAGACATATTCTCTAAGCAACTCATTGATATTGGTAATGGCAAATTTCCTATAGACGTGCTGACTGGCTGCATCACTTTTCCTGAGAGTTTTTGTCAATTAACTCAATCAAAAGCTGAACTCATTCAAAAAGTGTTTCCAAATGTTGCTCAAAATTACTTATTCCATGATTGGTTGAGCGAAAGAGCTATACTAGCTGCCAAAAACACTGATGTAAATGAATTAAATTTCAAAATTCAAGATGACATTCCTGGCGAAATGAGGACATATACATCAGTTGATACAGCAACTAATGAAGATGATGTCGTGAACAATCCACCGGAATTTTTAAGCTCACTAGATTTGCCAGGATTGCCGCCTCACAATCTTCAATTAAAGGTTGGATCTGTAGTTATAATGTTGCGAAATATTAACCAACTGCGACTTTGTAACGGGCACACGATTAGCGATAAAAAAATATTGAATAACGTAATAGAAGCAATCATATTGAAAGGAAAGTATAAAGGAGAAGACGTTTTGATACCCCGCATCCCAATGATTCCGACTGACGTACCATTCGAGTTTAAACGACTGCAGTTTCCAGTACGGCTTGTTTTCGCTATGACTATAAACAAATCCTAGAGGCAGTCATTAAGTGTTTGTGGTATTAATCTAGAAAACCCATGTTTCTCGCATGGTCAATTGTATGTTGCCTGTTCCCGTGTTGGAAAACCATCTGCTCAGTTTGTTTACGCGCCAGGTAATCAAACAAAAAATATCGTGTACCATAAAGTACTACAATAAAAATAAAACTTAATTTAGAATAAGTAAAAATAAAATGAAATATAATAAGTAGGTATCATAATAAGACATCTGAAATTGTAATTTTCATTGTGATTTTTTATTGACTATAAAAAGAATTATAGGTGTTTTATTATTTTTATTTTTTGATATAATGTAATTGTTGACTTATTAACTTCCTTTTTTCTTTTTTTTTATCTTACTAGCTGACCCGGCGTCCCGAATAGCAAAATAAGTATTAAAAAAACTAAAAAGTTAAAGAATCGACTGTTAGGCGGTACGAAGTTCGACGGGTCAGCTAGTATACAAATACTAATCAACTAATATATATTGCAATTAAATAAATTATAATGATACGGAAGGGGGAAGCTCACTTTCATGCGCGTGCACCATCATGTCGGCCAGATAGACAGCGTCGCAGGTGTAGTCCAAGGCCAGCCAAACACCAGGACTCATGTTGTTCAATTCCCAGAACACCGCTCGTCCGATGACAAAGATCACGTTGTAGAGAACTGCCACAGAGACCACCGCCAGCCACTATTCACATTTTTTTAGTTTTTTTTAAACTCCTAACTTAAATTCAATTGTGCGATCACACAAATTCAAACGCTCAAAGGGTTAATTAACCCTCCAAAGACGAGCTTGACCATATTGTCACAGTAAACATCGTTGACTATTAATCTCACTATTCATCATTTTTTTACCTGAATATTGTTGATTTTACTCAAATTTGGTTAAAAAGGATACAGACTTCAGTTAGTCATTAGCAGCGGGGACGGAAACGACCACCAAAAGCACATGCGATTTTTTGAATTCCTGTTAATTTTGAATGGACTTTTTGAAACTGTTATTATTTTATCAAACTCTCGTCTCTGGAGGGTTTTAAGCTCAACAGTTTAACAATGCGTATTCCAAATGCAAATTTACACGATGGAGAAATGTTAAAAAATTGTAATATTAATTCCCACTTTTATTTAGTAAGATCAGGACCTTTTTCATTCACTCAGAAAGCAATTGGTATTGAAATGAATTTACAAATAAAGGTACACAATATGCATAATTGACACTAAATTGACAAAAAAATTAATGTTTAATACCACTAAAATGTAATTACAAAACTCATCAAAGAGTAATTAAGTTAAAGTGGAGAATAACTATTAATTTGAGCATGATTATAATCTCGGAATTTTTTATAAAATAATTGATAATGTTACATTAATAAAATTAATAAGTAAACAATGATTTAAATATTGAACTTTTCAATACGATTTGTTTTTTACACATTATTTTTATTTTTGTTTGTATAAATAATACTATAACATTGTATTATCTTATCAGTTGATAATGCTCGTCATGAGCGAAACCGATCCTGATGTTATTAACACCTGCATGCCCATGATGCAATCGTAAATAGTAAAGCCATTAAGTCATTCAATATTTCTCTTAATATTGTCAATAAGTATTTATCATTTTAGGTATTCTAGCATATATACATTTAAAAAAATATTTTTTAGCTGCTAGCTTAAGTTTAAATACTATCAATAAACAGTGAAACTGAGATGCCATCATGGCAGGGAACGTGATTTTTTTTAGGATGGCATGTTACGGGTTAAATAAAAGTGAGAATTAGTACAAGTAGTACAAATAGTATTTTGTTTTTTTTAATAAAATACCTTTCCACCAAGTTTCCAATTTTAAACTCAATTATTTAACATCGCATATTCGCAAAATGCAACATTGCAAATTATTCACAAAAAGTTAGACAATAATTGAGGTATTTTAACACTCTTTATGCCAAGATATATCATACTAAATACTAGTGATTGTGCGTTTTTTTTTTTGGCAGGTAAGTTTTTAAATTTGTACATTGAATCTAAATATGACAACAGGTTCAATTTTATAACTTAGTACACACCAATTCATGTAAAATTAATAATATGACGATAAAATATTCACTGAGTTCTGACAGTTGTCGCTGACGCTAGCGTAGGTATGCCCCGATGCTAGTCGGAGCCACTTGATAAAATGGTGCTTTATTATTATATACATAGTGATTTTTTACTATGAATTAGTAGTTGACAGCTATATTTCATTTTTCTTGTACAATATAAGAATGCTGATGTAAGAATTTCGCTTAAATGTAATATGTTATAATATGATCTTTTTTGTCATGAACAATAATTTCGCATGACCGTTTTCAAAAATAAATTTCATATAGACAGTTAAAGGTTAGCTGCGAACCTTATAGTACAGTGGAACCCCCAATTACACTATCCCGAATTACGCGCTGGCTTGAAATATTCGCCGCAAATCCCCCAATTGCACTGTCGCATTCCATTGTCGTTGCTACGAGACGGTCGTCTGTGCGGCGCATACAGTCAAATGTTGGCTAGCGTCTGTGTATTCAACACGTGCCAGGCTATACACGTATAGCTGGGCGACTGTCTATGTGTTGGATTTTGGCGCGCTTTACATTTTATCACTTAGTAACTAAATATTTCGTCCATATTTTTTTTGCAAAATTAAGGTAAATATTAGTTTTGCATTTTTTGCAGAAAAAACTAAATCCGTAATTTTGTATGAGATTCACTCCCCCATTTACACTACCGCGAATAACACTGCCCCGACTTTAATGTAAATGGGGGTTTTACTGTACACCAGTCACATACAAGCATCAAGATTCAAGACACAAGAGTGTGGAAATATTACAGAATTGTATTATGTATATAAAATATATTCAAATTAATTCAATCTTTAATTCAGTTATATCAGTATGTTGGCAAGGAATCTAATATCATTAAGCCATTTTTAGGATTTTTTTAAATACTAGGGCAGGTATTAAAAATATACAAGCGCAATGAATAATAGCGTACACGCAAAGCGCAACTCTGAAACTTGGCCGTTTGAATACCGCGCAAATAAATAATTAATATGTCCCAGAGATACTGCGAGTTTTTAAGAAAAATATGTTTGCCTAATATACACTCGCATTCAATATTTTAAAAAACTATATTGGCTCAGTATAGATGGCACTACACATGTTCATCAACATATTACTTATATTCTATTATAATACCGAGTATTTTTGTTTTAATGTCTTGGATATCCGTGTTCGCTTGCATATGTTCCGGACACTTGTGTCCACTGGGTATTCAAGTGGTTAACCATAGGTCCACGAAACATCACGCTCTAAGTAAATTCGACAAGCGATGCAAACTTTTATACAATCTTTTTATGCTTAAACCGTGACGTTTCGTGGCCCTCGAGTAAGAATGATCAACAAACTGTTTAAAATCGAAACGTAAAATAAGTTAATATATCGACTGTGGAAAGGAAAAAGGACGTAACCCACACATATCAAATTTTAAAGGAGGCGCATAAAACATGTTTTGATGATTTTAGGCCATATGCAAATTATGAATTATACACAACCTTGAAGTGTACGGAGACTTCTTAACTGGTGTTTAATTGACATAATATTATATTAATTAAATAAATTGTCTAGGAAAAACCCTTATTTCAGTCTTTTTTATTGGTTTTAATTTTTTACAAGGTCATCATGTTCGAACTTAAAAGCTAAATTTAGATACTATTTCGGCATTTGCAGCTTGCATCTTTTTGATAAAACGTGTATCAAGTTTGATACATTGTGATTATCGAAAAAAAGCTGTTTTGAAAAAACTATGCGTTACGTCATTTTTCCATTCCACAGTCGATATGTATAAACTTGAATAATTTATCTTTCAATTTTTTCGCATGCTATCTTGCTTATGTATAATAACTCAAGCGGCTCTCGCGAACTATTAATATTGCATATTAAAATAAAATTACCCGATAGTGAAGGCTTTGAGTCGTGTCGCACACCATCGATCGTCCGCCCTCGCTCTTGCAGAATAGTGAAAAGATTCGCGCTCGAGGCGGCGTCGCAGAGTTCGGTGGGGCGTCGTGCGGATCTTCCGGCGCGCTGCCGTCTTCCGGATCCTCGGCCGAAGTGGACCCGCATAGCAATCCTCCCGTCAATCGGCGATATAAGCGGCCCATCCATGCCCTCACTGATCGTCGCCGTCGACGAGGCGTGCTCTCCACCGCCTCGGCTGTCGACGCCGGCTGCATGGAACAATACATAATAATTTTTTCAACTTCGAGTGTTTTTTACCAGATCAAGTGTGCAAACTATCTTTGAATCAACTGGTAACGTTTTTTTTACTGTTTGTTGACATATCGCGAACCGAGAACTACAAGGTTCTAATGTGGACAGCAGCAGCTAAAAAATTATGGACATTTGAAATTTTGAATGCTTGTATTTTGAAAATTGTAAATGTTTCCAAGTTTTTTTTTGATTGTATGTATCAATGATAGTACTGGCATGCTATAACTATTAATGACATATTGTTAATAATAGTTCTTCATGGTTAATTAGAAATACCGAAACTTCTGTTAGAACCTTGTCCATCTGAAATTCATACAAACCGCCAGTGCTACAAGGTTCTAACTGAAATTTGTATGAAAATACAGGTGATTCAAAAAACAGACTTACGCTTTTTATATTAAAATAAAAAGAATTCTATTGAAGATATCTAATGTGATCATTATGATTGGAGAAAATGTATAAAAAAATTAGGATAAATAGAAAAAGGATATTTGTGTTTGATATCATTAATATACCAAGTTAATATTGTAAAATGTAATAATATCACACTGCAAGAATATAAAACATCATAATAGTAAAAAAATAACACCATTATGTTGAAGAATAAAAATAATTTATCAAAATCAAATAATTGAATAAAATTCAGGAATAAAATTATCAAAATATTAAAGATATTATTCAACCTATGTACATTCACACAAGTTTTTACACTCACAACCCGGGTTTCGCCTTTCGGCATCTTCAGGCTCTCAAGTTGAAACCACAGATAGATGCGACGCGCACATAAAACTACGGCTTATTGGAAATTTAAATAAAATTTCGACTTCATATTAATACAGCATGTAGATATTGCTACGCTTAAGACTGCCTCATTATTACTTTAGTTTGGCCAAAATTCGACACTTAGAACCCTGTTGTACTCAGCTCGCAATATGCTATCAATAGGAAACGAGAATTATCAATGTTATCTAATATATTTGTAAATTTCTTCCTTCTTATAGATTCATCCTTGTAACTAATTGCGTTTAATGGATAACAATAACAATGGTGAATTCCACATGTTTGTCATATATTCTTTTAAACGTTATTTATGGTAGAATTTGACTCGTGGAAAATGTTGCAGTATATACAAATTGAATGGCAAAACATTGTCACATTTCATATTAATTAACATATGTGTCTACTTTTAGTATTACGGATGGTAAAAATACTCTTTAAATATTTGTTTTAAATCATTTTTAGTGTAACAAAATCATATTTATAATAAAAATTCGAAAACAACAAGAATAAGTTTCAGTGCATTTTCCGCTACATTTTTTGACGTACTGACATGTAAAACTTTCAACTTTCAACATAATCAGATTACCGGGTCATTTTGTGATTCGCGGAATCCATTTAGGCATTAAACTAAAAAAAAATGAAAAGTCCCATGATTAGGAGACAAGGTATTAAGTTGTGACAAACAGTTAAGCGGTAAAATATTTACTCTTTTACTTTTTAAGACTTTCTTGATAATCCAACGGATGAAGACTACCATTAGTAGTAACCATTTTATTGGTATTTCATGACATAGCCTCCAGAAAATACAAATCGTCTGTGGAAATGAAAAAGGACGTAACCCATACATATCAAATTTTACAGGAGGCACAAAAAAGTGTTTTGATGATTTTGGGACATATGCAAATTATGAATTATACACAACCTTAAAGTGCACGAAGACTTCTAAACTGGTGTTTAATTGACATAATCTAATATTAATTAAAGAAGTTGTCCAGGAAAAACCTTTATTTCAGTCTTTTTTCTATGTTTTAATATTTTACAAGATCATCATTTTCATACTTAAAAGATAAATTTAGATACTAATTCGGCTGCTTGCATCCTTTTGATAGAACGTGTATCAAGTTATTAGATACATTGTAATAATCAATAATCAAAAATGCAAATCAAATCACGAAGGTTTCCATAAACCGTATTCTAGTTCAACTAAATACATCGAGATCTTTCAGAGTCTCGACAAATATTTTTTCGAATACGTTCAACAGGCTGTGAACAGGGAGGGCATTAGAGAAATTGTTGACCTCTATCGTTGACAAGTATTTTACATTTTTATGTCATTGAGAAATAAGACAGAAAATTATCACTTTTCCAACATATTGTCACGAAATGTAAGGTCTGTTTTTTTCTTTTGTTACACTTAGAATATTATATTGATTTTAAATATTTTTCTGAATTCGTAATTGAGAATATACATATGAAGCGCCGTGTTTATTTTTAATTTACCGATTGTAGCGGAAATTCATCGTAGTCCAAACCATAGTTTCTCAAACTTTTTTTAACCCGTGGCCCCTTTTGAGACATATATTTTTCCCTGCCCCCCATATCCGTTTTTTTATACAAGCATCTAAGTTTTTCAAGACAAAGGGAGAAGTTGAAAGATTACAAAATAATTTTCGATTCAATTTAAGATTTCGACTGAAGGTATTTGTGTGAATGTATGTACATACATGCGAGGGATGTAGAAAATTCCAAATTAATGTTACGCATTGTTAAATGAATGTTCGATTCTTCTCTTTTATTTTGTACCGTATTATTTCTAAATCGTGTAAAAAGGGAGTTCCGTGTAATCATATTGTCGTCAGGTGAATGCACAACTACATTAATTGATAATTTGTACATTTAGTAGGATAGCCATTTAAATATTTATAGAATACTTTTATTCAATTGTCAAAATTATTTTTGGTACATTATAAATTACCGTCTAATATTAAAACTTATTCTAAGCTCCTGTTTTTTGATAAAACTGAAATCAACTGATGAGTTTTTAGCAGTAAAATTAATCATAAACACTATTTTAATAATAGAATAAAGTAGCCATCGAAAAGGTTATCATATTATATTCCTTTTATATTATTTATGTGCAAACGTATGATGAATATAAATGAAACAATATCTTTGAAAACTGAAACTTGCCACATTTGTCTTTCCAATGACGGATATTTCAATACCCTGTGCCATTCAAATTCAGTGCCTGACATCCATTAATCTCGAGACCTTCGAGCCCTTACAATTTGTCTACTGACAGAACTGACGGAAACATTTTTCTCCCAATAATAAGACAGATGTGTTCACAAATTAATCACTGTTACACTTTCAATTTATTTTTTTAAAGAATCACTTTCAACACAACACTCGTATCACGTAACAAGTTCTTCTGAAACTACTCGATTACTGTTACTTCATTATTTTGATAAGAGTAAGCTGGAAAAATAGTTTTCCGAATTTGACTACTCTTAACAATGTGTAAGCGTAGCTTCATTCATTCATTTACTATTTCAAGCAAGAATTTTCCGTGTCATTATACAAATGTAATTATTAAATAAATAATAAATAACACAGGGGTTTTGTTTTTTGCAATGCACGTTTTTAGATTTCTTTTCAAGACAAAATTATATTATATAAATAAAACTTCTGAGAATATTTCTTTAAAATTTATTTGTAGTTCGAAGCGGAATAAAAAAAAATTCTCACAAGAATAGATTTAAATATTATATTAACAAAGCATTTATCTATAACTTCAGATTAGTGGGTAGTTAATTTATATTTATTTAAAAAAAACTCGAAAACTGATGTTGATAAAAAGTATGTTGTCATCATAATAATAAATATAGACAAGATATTTATTAAGTCTTTAAACCGTTTTATTTTTCCGACTGTGTCAAGTTTATAGAATGTGAAGGGTAGTGTTAAACTTTGTTATGCTAATCGTGTATGTGATGTCAAGCTGTGACTCAATGAAATAATTAAAATATAATAATCCAGTTGTATTGTTGTGTCGCTATTCGTACTGTCGGATAATATACGTATTACGAAATATTCCGTCGCCGTCTAGCGCAAAAACAAGAATCGGAGACGGAAGCAGGTCGAGAATGACAATTAGCTTTTCCGAGCTTTCACGTCACTTCGACGGTCATTCCGCGTGCTTGTCTCACGAGCGTCGACTTTCTACTGAAAACTCCGCACGAGTTTCAGGTTTCTCAACAGAGACGGCCAGGGTCCGTTGTGTATCGGTGGCATAAGTCATCACTAACTCGTTCTTTAATTGCCTATCAACTTTATTTTTATCGATAGGCCGCTCCATCCATTTTAGAGACATAAGACAATCGGTCGTTGATTTCAAGGCCCGGTGATAAAACTCGCTTCATCAATGCGCGAACGCAAAACTATTTTGACACGTTCGCTTTCATCGCTATGAGTAGTCGCCCGCACCTTACATTACTATGCACTCACTCAATTACTTCACTTCCAGCTGAATTGCTAAATTTCAATATCTGATGCAGCTACGTGGGCAATCATTCTATACACACTTCGTCATCAAACATTTCAACAATGCATAAGATACTGAAAGTTTTCTTTTGTTACCTTAAATAATTCAACAACAAAAAAAATTACTACAAATTTAATATAACGTCGGCTTAATTCTAGCATAGTGTAAGTCAATTTACTCTACGTGTTAAGTAAACAGTTAAAACTGATTATTCAACTTATATAGTTTTTGTTGCAGTAGAATATTTTACTATTATAAATTATACTGTGGAACCACCAATTACACTACCCCGAATTAAGCGCTGGCTTGATATATTCGCAGTAAATCCCCCAATTGCACTGTCACAATCCATTGTCGTTGCTACGAGACGGTCGTCTGTGCGGCGCATACAGTCAAATGTTGGCTAGCGTCTGTGTATTCAACACGTGCCAGGCTATACACGTATAGCCGGGCGACTGTCTATATGTTGGATTTTTGTGCGCTTTGCATTTTATCACTTAGTAACTAAATATTTCGTCCACATTTTTTTTACTAAGGAAAAACTTAGTTTTGCATTTTTTGCGGAAAAATACCAAATCCTTAATTTTGTATGGGATTCACTCCCCTTAATTACACTACCCCGAATTACACTGTCCCGACTTTAGTGTAAATGGGGGTTTTACTGTACTTATAAACATATTAATTATTTTTATTGAGGACTTACGTGATACTAGAAAATATTAATATAATATGATGTATGCTATATTGTGTTGTTTGTTTTTTGACCCCTTTCCACTTGCAAATTGTTATATTAAACGAATGAAATATGTAGATGCGTTGATATGCTTTTTAACCAATATCACCAAAAAATGAAATTCTAAAAAAAATGACTTACGTGATATTAGAATTAAGCCGACGACAATCTTTACATCATCATTTCTAACATTATACACAACTTAAATATGGATACATTGGGGGAAGTAAATAAAGCTTTTTTTTTTTTTTTAATCCATGTCCGCTCCCAATGTGGAGCATATGGCCTCCGAATGGAGGTATCTTAACAGAAGTTTTTTTCTACGAGAACTGTTTGTTACTCAGTCGCTCAACCTCACTTTTTTCAAAGTGAGTAAGGAAAGAAGGATAAGACTAGAACAGGACTAGTGGTTGGCTAATCGCTATTCTACGCCCAGTTATTAAAGGATTAGTAGGATTGGAAGAGAGGAAATGATGTGAATTGACATCACAAACACCCAGTCTTCGATCACAACTTTGAATTGAATAATTCTCAAATTCACTGTGGTCTGACCGGGAATCGAACCCAGACTTGCGTGATCGGTAAAGCAAGCTCTTACAAACTGAGCCACAGCAGGCGAATAAAGCTATTTACGTTTAATATACATACATTATAGAAAGTGGTGTAGTGGGGACAGGTCGGGCCTGGCACCTGAAAATGAGCCTGCCACCTTTTTGAATTGTAACTTAATTTTCAAGTACGTTTTAATTTCAAATCGTTGTTTTTATTAATTTAATTGTTAAAACTTGTGTTTTTTTAACTTACGAATATAAAAAAAGAAAGAAATCAATGACCGACCCGGTTCTTAATTGTTTACCACTACACCACTGATTATAGCGCTTATAAAGGTCAATGGTTAAATCTCAGTAAGTAATAAAGTTCTAATTATTTTCAATGTCGTATTTAGGTTTACTGTAGTGTACATATCGACTGTGGAAAGGAAAAAAGACGTAACCCACCGTTTTTCTAAAAAAGCTTTTTTCGAAAATCACAATTTATACAACTATATACACATTCTATCAAAAGGATGTAACCAGTGGCGGCTTATCCTATAAGCGAATGAGGCGCGCGCATGGGGCCTCCTAATCTTAGGGGCCTCAAAAATGACTTAGATTATATAAGCCATATACTTTTTGTTCAGATTTTAATTTATTCACATGGAAATTTTTGACATTCTTATGTTATCCGAAAAACAGGGCCTCCAAATTTTATTGCGCCTGGGGCCTCTCGTGTGCTTAATCCGCCACTGGATGTAACCTGAAAATGCTAAATAGGTATCATAATTTAGCTTTTATGTTTGAAAAGAAGGACTATTGCGGAAAATTGCGATCAGCAAAAAAGGCTTGTTAAATAAAGACAATTAAAAACCAGTTTACCACTCACCTTGATTTTCCAGGTTGTGTATGTTTCATAATTTTCCTTGTTTCAAAATCATTGAAAAAAAAATTTGTGCGTCCTGTAAAATTTGATATGTGTTGTTTGCGTCCTTTTTCCTTTCCACAGTCGATATGTATATGTAATAAAACAAGTACTTCATATTATAGAGCCCACATTACGACTGAGTATCCTTATTTTATCTTAAAGACATTCATTGTTAGTAAAAAACTCGATAATGCTTGATAATGTCGCAGACGTGTTTCACTGCCTTAACAGCGCAAGTCGGTTTTATTAAACTGAAATCAGCGTAATGCGGAAATAGCGGATGAATACTAAACTCGATCGCCGAGTACTATAATCGTATAACTATAACCCTACCAACCAGTGATGGGCTGCCGATACGTTAACAAGTGGATCGCTTAACACATTATAGGCGGGACACGTAAAAATACGTTTATCGTGTACTGTCGGTTTTGTTGGTATATTGACTCATAATTTAATGGTTTCTTCAAATTAACTGCTTCGGCAAGTGACCCTTTTTGATAATAAGCAATAAACCTCATAATTTATTATGCCCTGAATGTTCGTTCACACATAGTATTTTTTTTTTTTAAAAAGGCGCACATGTTTCTCGAATATTAAGGGCATCAGATTTATTATTTCCAGTGATTGTAAAATTGTAGGAATGAAGATTTTATTCTATAATTATTTATATAATTGTATGGTATGGATTAATGTTATTTTGTATACAGAATATTTTGAATATTTCATATTGATAACAAGTGGAGTGCTACAGGTTTTTATATTCAGCTTAGAAAAGTAGTGTAATTATTACGTATTAATTTTTTTTTCATGTTATTTTTAATGATTAAATGTCATATATGATTTCTTTGAAAATTTTAGCCGAAAATATTGTTTGGTTTAGAAGTTGTGTTGATTTTAAGAATGTAATATATTTTTGAGCTAATCACTAAAAAACGCCCGCTTATAAAGTGTTAATATGAGAGCTATTTACAGTTTGCCTATTTCGCTTGCATGTTGACGCCGGACCTGGCCGCAAGTATTACGGTTAAGTAATACTAACCGTAAAAACCAAATTTAAAATGTTTTGTTTACTATTTGTGACTCCTCATAGTGTTAGTGTAGATCAGTGATGCACAAACGCGGCCCTTTTTGAATTTTGTGGCGGCCCTAAAATCTCTTTCTCAATAATACTTTTTTCACGTAAAACATGTATTAAACAAATTTAAGCAAGCTTTTTCTTCAACGAAGGAGAATAAATCGGTTCATAGAAACAGGCTTACAAATATTATGTCAAATTAAAAAAATAGTTAAAAATTAACAAAGACCATGAACGCATTAACTTATGAATTACATATAAATGAAACATAAATATTTCACAATGAAATGATTTTTAATTAGCAAGTACTCATGATCTTTTTTTTGCATGGCTTATTTATTTTCTAAATAACACGGTCAAAATAATAAAATGGAACCTATTACTCATTTATCTAAATTCACTTAATCTTTTTTACACGTTTTTAAGGCTGTTTTAAATGGAACATACATATTGTCTGTATAAAAAAAGCATTGAGCGTACTTTAAATCATTTTTTTCTTTGCGGCCCGAACCCACGATAAATTTGTTTTATGCGGCCCGCTAGAAGGTAGAGGTTGTGCATCACTGGTGTAGATAGTGATAAATTTAAGAATAGCCCTGCAGATAGATCTACGGTTTGTTTCGCCAATTTTTGCATTTTTATGACTTTGTTTACTGTACCTACGCTTTTAAAGGAATGTAGTTCATAATGCATCCCTCCATAGTTATGAGCACACCGGCCCCGATGACCAATGCGATATTATTCAAACTAGGGCTTGTCAATTTTAAAAAAATGATTTCGAAAAACCGGGTTTTTAGTTAAATTTGCGAGTTCAAAAACCGGATGTTTTCAACTTCTTAACCCGATTACAAATATAAGAATATTTTTTTTATTATTTAATAAAAAAACAGTATTAAAATGGTTACAAATGAAACAATAGTTCAATAGTGCAACCGTCGGCAACTGGTGGTCTGCGAGGAAATTTTGGTGGTCCGCAAAGAAATCTGACGTTATTTTAATTTTTTAAACTAATCATATTTTTTTTAACCATGTCCACTCCCAATGTGGAGCATATGGACTCCTAATGGAGTTTATCTCAACAGATGTGTTTCTACGAGAACTGCTTGTTACTCAGTTGCCCAACCTCTCTTTTTCCAAAGAGAGTAGGAATAGAAGGATAGGGCTAGGACAGGACTAGTGGTTAGCTAATCGCTCTCGATACGCCCCGTTCATAGGATAGGATGGTTGGGAGGGGGAATTCAAGACATCACATTCATCAATGCCTTCGAACAGAAATTCATAAATCGATTGAAAAATCAATGTATAAAACTGTCCGTAACGGGATTCGAACCCGGGACCTCCATAACCGAAGCCAACGACGTTGACCACACGACCACACAATAATAATTAAATAATTTAATCACCAGAAAAAAAATCAACTGAATCTCGTTTTTTAAATATATAATATTTAACACAAAAGTCCATTTGGTGGTCCGCACATTTTAATCCATCTAGTGGTCCGTGAGTCCAAAAAGGTTGCCGACCGCTGCAATAGTGCATACACGTCAATGATTACGTTAAAAACATTATGTTTACGTTAATTTAAGCGATTGGTTAACCACTAGTCGATTCCTAGCCTTATCCTTATATTTCTACTACTCTCTTTGAAAAAGAAAGGTTGAGCGTCTGATTAACAAAAAGTTCTCGTAGAAAAATTTCTGTTGAGATACCTCCATTGGGAGGCCATATGATCTACATTGGAAGTGGACATGGATACATAGAAAACATATTTCCTGACGACGAACAACGAATAAAATTGTTAATCCATTTCGCCAGCAATGGCTTTAAACGTCAGTTCAAGTTCATCAGTGCGCATAAACGCTTGAAGATGCCAAAAAGCATAACCGGTAAGTGACAAAACTTGTGTGAATGGACATAGTTGTAAATGATTCAAATTAAATACAATTGTAGCAAATTGACAATTTTTTTGCAAGTGTTTAAGTATACTAAATAATTGAAGTTTATTTTTTTTAACTCTGAAAACCGGTTCATACCGAGTTTTACGTAAATATTGTTATTCGGTTTAAATATTGTAATCGGTTTTTTCAATAGTCGGTTTTTGTATAAGCCCTAATTCAAACCCACTTTCATACACTCGAGTCGACGACACAAGCGCACATACGCACTCACAATGTGTTTGATAACTCGCGAGCTAAGTACTACAAGGTTCTAAGTGTCGACTTTCGGCCAAACTAAAGTAATAATGAGGCAGTCTTAAGCGTAGCATTATCTACATGCTGTATTAATATGAAGTCGAAATTTCCTATAAGCCGTAGTTTTATGTACGCGTTGCAAGATATCTGTGGTTTCAACCTGAAAACCTGAAGATGGCGAAAGGTGAAACCCGGGTCGTCAGTGACAAAACTTGTGTGAATGTATATAGGTTTAATAATATCTTTTTTATTTTGATAATCTTATTGCTGTATTTTTTTCAATTATTTGATTTTGATCAATTTTTTTTTATTCTTCAACACAATGGTGTTATTTTTTACCATTATGATGTTTTGTATTCTGGCAGTGTGGTATTATCACATTTTACAATATTTACTTAGTAGATATCAAACACAAATATTCTTTTCATATTTATCCTACATTTTTTTATATATATTTTCTCCAATAATAATGATCACATTCATAGCAGTCTTAAGTTCCAAGCAGTGCTGTAGAAAATCAGCAAATTATGAGCGGGCCGTTAAATATCTGCCTTTACTAACAAATTGTATGGCGGTTATACGTAGATCAACTCTAAATTCTAATTTATGAGCTTATTTTTCATTAAATGTAACATGTATGTTTGAAAGATTTCTCGTATGGATATTCTGTGATTCGTTGGTGTTATTAATTTACAATTTACGATACATCGGAAGGGCCATATATGCAAATTAAGTAATGATTGTAAGAAATATAGCGAATGGCAAGAAATGCGATATGTGGTAAAAACCAATAAAATTTAACTTCCCACTATTAAGTATCACAGTTATATAGAATATAAATTATAAATTACATAAACGACGGTAACAAGCGGAATTCATGAAATATTATGAAATACATGCTGCGTCTTTTATCATATAATAATGGCAATATACCAAGTAAATGATGATTCAATCAATAAAAATATAAAAATAAATAATGAAGTGAATTGTGCTACCCTAGTTTGACTTACTGATTTTTGATAACTGATATGATTTGAGAAATCGTATGGAAAGATTGAGTGACAAACCAGTGTGTACAAATAAATTTCGAGATTAATATTAATTGATTAAAATCACAATAATGACGTTGGTTTTTTTAATGAACTATCCAACCTCATATTCTGTATTGAAATATTGAAAAAAAAAAAATTTAAATAAAATGATTTGGCATCTTTGTTTGCTTTTGTTCTCAGAGATTTTTAATTAAAAACCTTAGAAAATGTGATTTTCTCTTATTTAAAAAAAGATTTAACTAAAAAGATATATAAGTACAATATATATATGCAGTGCTTTTTTTTTAAATAAAAAGGTGCCGGAACGCACTTTTTTCGAGCATTTTCTAAGAAGGTATATTATTTATTATATATTCGAATTTCATTTTTTAACCATATCTATTCCGAGTGTAAAGAATACAGAATTTTAATATTACAGGCATATTTAAATATTAAAAAGAAATCCAGCTGTTAAGCCTCTACCTTTCTTCGGAAATAGAAAAAATGATTTAGGGATGATAATAATAATAATAATCGAGCCCCTCGTTTTCCCACCAATAAAAAACTGTAAGCCGTATTAAATACAATGATATAATACTTACCGTAAAGTTATAAATAACCAGTGCTTTTTTTTGAAAAAAAGGTGCCGGACCGCACTTTTTTCGAGCATCTTCTAAGAAGGTGTATATATTATTTATTACATTTCGAATATCATTTTGACAGAATTAAAGGCGGCGTTTTATATAATGCATAGAAAATAACACCAAATACACATATTTTTACATTTATTTTAGAAATTTCAAATGAAAATTAAACAAAGAACATTACATACATTGTGTAACATAACATTAAAAAAATATGTAATTTATTAAAAACGCTATCCAAAATTACATTCCAATTACAATGATTTCCACAGTTTTTCCCAATTTTCGTCAATTAAATGGTCCCTATTTCTTTTTTTTGGGTTGGTGTCTGTGGCCGAATGTCTTTCTCATAGTAACCATTGATCAACGTGTTTTGAAGGATTTTACAAAATGCGCACTTTTAACTTTTCACCAAACGATGTCGACAGATTTACGGGTCAGTAATGAATGACTATAAAGTTGGACATAGGCAGATGATGCAAAGCTAAAAATTTATAGGAAAAAAAAATTCCCATCATAAATTTTTTCGGGAAATTAAATTTCGAGTATTCTACTATTAGCCATATTTTCAATCGATTCAAATGTATAGATATTTAGTTCCAAGAAATCGGTGATATTAAAGACCTCGTTTTTGTTCATGTCACGTCCGCTCAGATTGGGTTGGAGATAAGGAAACAGAACGGAACAAAAAATATAATGTACAAAAAGCCCTTTCCAAGAAAGTATATACCTGATAATCTTTTGCATGACATTAATTTATGGGTCCTATGATACCCTATATATTCAAAAGGGATTAACAGTCAATGGCTTCCAAGAAAAGAAACGAAAGTTTTAAAATAGAAAAAATAAAATTTTACGAACATTTATTAAAATTTCGAGAAAAAAAGGTGCCGGAACGCCGTTCCGCCGCGTTACAGGGTAAAAAAAGCCCTGTAATATATGTATTTGCTTCAAAATAACAGTAATCAATGGTTTCATAATGATGTGATATTACTTTGAAAATTATGACGCCAGCCCGCTCATCTGAAAAAAGTACCTGTTTTCAACTCTATAGCATGGGTTTCACTATAGGTGGCTTTGTCACATTAGATATCTTCCATAGTATTCTTTTTATTTTAATATAAAAAGCGTAAGTATGTTTTTTTAACCGACTGTGCTTTCATACAAATGTCTGTTAGAACCTTGTAGCACTGGCGGTTTGCTTGAATTTCATGTAGACAAGGTTCTAATAGAAGTTTATGTATTTCTACTTAAGAACTATTTGTAACAATATTTTATTAATAGTTATATCATGCCAGTACTATCATTGATACATACAATCAAAAAGAAACTTGGAAACATTTACGATTTTCAAAATACAAGCATTCAAAATTTCAAATGCCCATATCTTTTTTGGTGCAGCTGTCGACATAGAATCTTGTAGTACTCGGCTCTCAAATTGTTTTATTAGTTATAAGTAAAGAAAATTAATTATCATTACCAGGAATAAAAAACATTATGATTAATTTTGCCAAAGCACAAGTTGAAATTATAATCTGTCAATCGATCTGAAAAATGTTGCATACTCAGATAATTGTTTCTCAGACAGAACTCGATCTCCCTTTCAGCTTACTGTTAATGTTCCGTGAATCACCCTGTGATAGTAATTACATGTAATTTATATTGTACTGGATTATCTAGGTACATTTTAAGTTGATTACGATTCAGCAGCATCAATCCAGTATTTAGCATATCGACTGTGGAAAGGAGACGTAACTCACATTTTTTTTAAAACAGGTTTTTTTTGATATGCACAATGTATCAAACTTGATACACGTTCTATCAAAAGGATTCAAGCTGAAAATGACGAATTAGTATCTAAATTTAGCTTTTAAGTTTGAAAAAGATGACATTGTAAAAAATTAAAACCAATTAAAATAACTGAAATAAAGCCTTACTTTCCACCAAGTATTGACAGAAAACACCCTAAAATTGGAAAAAAAATTAAACCCGACCAAAATATATACATATATGTGAAAGCTTCTGACTGCTTTTTCAATTTAAATTACGAAAAAGCATTTATTTTTAATTTGATACCGCACAAAAATCAACCTCTTAAAAAAATGTCTCATCAAAATTAGGTAAACGCTCAAAATACTCGTATGAACCATATATTTACGGCATAAAATACAATATTTATCCATAAACTCCATCAATCATTTTACGTCAGACGGTTTTCTTGAAATTCATTAACATTAACTTTATTATCTATCTAGCTGTACGGTGTTGAAAATGAAGGAAGATGTTATTTAGTGCTTCTTTTTTTTACATAATTTATTTGTCGCATAGGATATTAGTTTATAATATAATGAAATATTAATCGTGCATACATCACAATTAGGGCATCCAATCCCGGGTTTCGGGATCCCGTTCAATATTCTGATCCCGAAATCCCGGGATTGACATGGTCGCAATCCCGGGATATCGGGATTGAGAAATTTGGAGGAAATCCCGAAAATCGACACGAAATGTGGATTTCAAATTCCTCGGTGAGCTAAAAAAAAAACGACGTTTGGAGATAATCTGAGGAAAAAGTATAGGGAATTGAGGATTTCAAATTCCTCGGTGAGCTCGATCCCGGGATTGAAAATTTAACAATCCCGAAATCCCGGGATTAGAAAAAGGCTCCGGGATTGGATACCCTAATCACAATCATGATAATAGATGATAGAGGTATCGGATTACGATTATGGCATCCAATCCTGCGTCCGTTTTGTGATCCCTGTATTTCGGGATTCACAATCTTTCAATTCCATATATTTTTGTACGTATCCGTTAATCTAATATATAAAAATGAATTTTCGTATTGTATGCGTTGCCACACCACACATACTATTGCAATAAAAGTTTGACAAACTTTTTGCTTGCACTTCCGGGAAGGTTATAGGCATAACACATTATCTTACAGTAAGTCTTATATATATAAAAATCAATGTTTGTAAGTCTGCTATACAGTTCATTTTGGCAACGTATGCTTGCACTTGCGCGAAGTTTATAGTACAATTAACTTACAGTAGGTGGCGCGTGTGTCATACCATAGAAAAGGGTTTCGCAAACTATGTTCCTCAAAGTAGATGTTCCGAAAAAAAATGGTTTTATACGCTGCAAAAAAGTTTTAAAAAAAATCTTAAATATTCAGCTAAGTGTTCCGTTATATTTTCCGGACTTGCGAAGTGTTCCATTCCAGAAAATGTTTGGGAAACCCTGCCATAGAAAATCGGCAACAAACGTCAAACAGACAGAAAATATGCACTTCAATAAACACAATTAAAAGACACACATTCTCTTTCTTTAAACGGCATTGCAACGCTAGCTGGGAACCGGCTAGTTAAAAATAAAAAATAAATGGCATTTTTTTTTAATTCTAAAAACAAAAATTGTTTGAGATCCATTTGCGAAGAAGAGATATCACAAACACCGGTGTCCAGGATCTCAAATGAAAATTTCAGATACTCTTGTCTCGCCCAAAAAACTATACGATTGGTACTAAATTTGGTATACAATTTTGAAAACAATGTCTGTGTTTCTTTCAACTACTGCCACATAATATGAAAGGGAGTAATACCACAATTCATTTATACAAAAATATGTAAGAATATAAAAATGGCTGCGCTGGACTGTTGAGAATCGTTTTATTATTTAAATATAATATGGTAGTAAATCGGAAGTATTTAGATTTTAAATGATATTTTTTCCATGATTTAGTAGATTTCGGGATCGTCTTAACACCGATCCCGGCAAATTGGTCGGGATCCCGGAATTAGATGCAATAATTACGATCTGTGGAGACCTGAGCTGAAGAAATATCGAGATGGACTAAGATACAATGGCGATTTTTCTATTGAATTAGCTGACTATTCATCGCTACTTGATTATATATGGAGACTTTAATGAGGGACTGGACATAAATCGCTTAAGTCGTTAGAAATATCTTGACACGTCTTATATGTTAGGACCTATTGACACGTTTTGTTTGTTATTACAGTAAAACCCCCCATTTACACCAAAATCAGGACTGTGTTATTTGGGGTAGTGTAATTGGGGGAGTAAATCTCATACAAAATTTAGGATTTGGTTTTTTCCGCAAAAAAATGTAAAACTAAGGGAAATTTTATTTAAAAAAAAAATATTTTGACGAAATATTTAGTTACTAAGTGATAAAATGTAAAGCTCGCCAAAACCCAACACATAGACAGTCACCCAGCTATACGTGTATAGCCTGGCACGTGTTGAATACACAGACGCTAGCCAACATTTAACTGTATGCGCCGCACATACGACCGTCTCGTAGCAACGACGATGGAATGCGACAGTGCAATTGGGGGATTTGCGGCGAATATTTCAAGCCAGCGCCTAATTCGGGGTAGTGTAATTGGGGGTTCCACTGTACTGTCTTGTTATTAGGAATCTGTTATTCGCTTTTGTGTGTTTTTTCTGGGAATAGTATTAGATCAAATAATTAAATTAAAAATAGTATTAGATGTTTTTAGTGGACGTTGTTATTTAAAAACCATGTAAAAAGAATTGAGTGTGTGTAGAACATTGGGCCCCCCTTCAGTGCATTACTGTTATGAGTTAACTACGCCGCTGACCATAAAGTGTGTACGTCATCCGAACATTTTGTTTGTGGTCCGAACATAAAAATCATTTTCAAAAGTTTGATTGTCCAATATATTAATTAACTGATTACCGATTGTTCTTTTACGTCAATTTTAATTTATCCGAAATCGAGTCCGGTAACTCGAACCCGACATACGAACGCATTGTGCGTACGTATATTAAATTACGTTGTTTTTATTAAGACCCATTTTCTTTTTTAATTGAAGAAGATGAATAAAATAGATCGTGCGATTGTAAATATTTACAAGCAAACAGTAATACAAAAAAAATACATTCGGGACGGTGAAAGGGGAGGCGAGGCGGCCCACATTGCCATCGTGCCACACGCCACTACCATAAACTCACATTTATCCAAGAAATAATTATTCGATTTGAAGCATCGCAAGGTATCATATCGACTGCGGAAAGAAAAAAGTACGTAACCCACACATAATTTTTTCAACTTGTGTTTTTTACCAGATAAAGTTTACAAATTATCTTTGAATTGGTAACATTTTTTTACTGTTTGTTGACATATGTTATCAATAAGAAACGAGAGTTATCAATGTTATCTAATATATCTCTCAATTTCTTCCTTCTCGTTTTGTAGATCTTGATCTCAGAGATTCATCCTTGTAACAAATAGCATTAGACTGAGAACAACAACAATGGTAATTTCCATATAATTTTCTTTGTCATATATTCTTTCAAACGGTATTTTTCAAAGTGGTAGAAAATTGTCACCTATCATATCGACTGTGGAAAGGAAAAAGAACGTAACCCACACATAGCAAATTTTACAGGAGGCACAAAAAACGTGTTTTGATGATTTTCAGCTATATGCAAATTATGAAATAAACACAACCTTGAAGTGCACTAAGACTTCTAAACTGGTGTTTAATTGACATAATCTAATTAATAAAAACACAATATTCCTTTGTACTTCATTCCAATTTATGTAATATGTCAGGACCGGTTTCGCTCATCGCGAGCATTGTCAATTGATCAGTTGACAATGCTCGCGATGAGCGAAACCGGTCCTGACATATTAAATTAAGTGGAATGAAGTACAAAGGAATATTGTGTTTTTATTAATATAATGCATTTCCACCAAGTATTGACAGTGAACACCCTAAAAGTGAACATAATCTAATATTAATTTAAGAAATTGTCTAGGAAAAACCTTTTTTTCAGACTTTTTTCTTGGTTTCAATATTCATAAACTCATTTTTTATCAAACTTAAAAGCTAAATTTGGGTACTAATTCGGAATTTGCAGCTTACATTCTTTTGATAGAACGTGTATCAAGTTTGATACATTGTGATTATCTAAAAAAAACTGTTTTTAAAAAACTGTGGGTTACGTCCTTTTTCTTTTCTACAGTCGATATGTATTTATTTACAATATACCCGCCACTTCTTGATACATGGTACTTTTAAAGTACATTAGTTGATGTGTATCTAGTACTATTACACAAAATTTCAATCAATTGTCTTTGAAAGAAAAACGTTTTTCATTGTAATACATACAAAATTTTCAACGTTAAAAAAATCTCAATCTGATGTTTTTAACAATTATTCAAACGAGCTGTAAGCCCGTTGCCCTCAATAGTTGGATTTTTTCGTATTATAAAAAAAACAGAAATTTACCGACATAAACAATCAAATGCATACTCACTCATCTAATAAATCATAATGAATAAACTAGACTAATTCTCCAAATTGAAGTTGTTTTTTAGGACTATATAATATATGATGATTTTTAAATTGATTATACAAACTTCACGTTCAACTATTCTTTCACCAAAAACTATACCACGTTGAAAGCACCGGTCCTCGTCCGATCACCAAAATTCAGGAGTTAATGCCGAAATTTTGATAATTATGACTATTAACTAAAGCTTGTATTTCCATGCATTTTTTTTAGATATAGATAAATACATTATTCAGCATAAAACAAATACATTAAACTTAAAACAAATTGTGTCTTTTTGAATAAATAGTTTCCACAAAAAAAATAATACTTCGCATCTTGACATAATATCTATAATGTTAGCTGTCATATAATGCTCAATGAATAAATGAAAACAAAATCGAACTATCAATCATTCAGTTATCAGCGGAACTCGTTGCCACTAACGTATTTTCATTTTTTTTTTTTTTTTTTAATATTTATGTTATTTATCATAACTATTACACTCTACGAAGCTACAAATATTATCCACTATTTATATATAGAATATTATAATTCAATATTAAACAAGTATAGAAAACAGATATATAATAAATGTGTCATATTAAATTAAATTGTATAACTTTACTATTCCACTTATTGTGTTATAAATTGTGACACGTGCTTCGAATAACAAAGTTAGACACATTTTATTTGTTTAGTCATCTAACTATGAAACTTTTTTGATTTCTAGACGCACAACACGAAATAATTAACTTATGTTATTTATAGGTCATCCCTTACTTACTTGACGCATGCGGGTCATGATCAACTCTCCAAGAGAGTCTTCCGGAATGATATTTGTAGTCCTCTTGAAGTACTTTCTTCGGACTGTGGAAGAGGTCCACGGAGCATCGAGCACCTGCAATGCAATCAAATAATTGAGTATTCACATATTGAAGACCTCAATTTCAAAACCTACCTAAAGACCATTTATGTTTTTTTTTTAATTTTGATGCCAACTTGTTCTTTATTTCAATATCTACACCATGGTTTCCCAAACCTATTTTGCAATGGAACACTTGAACACCAAATCTGGAAATGTTACCGGAGCACAACTTATTTTTTAGGTCGGGAAATTCATCATAGTAAAACTATTTTTTTTTTAATATGCTATTGATCTACTTATTACTTATTGAGTAATTATTTTTAAACCTGTTACAAAAAATATTAATAAAATGTCTCTGCCTGTACATAGATATTTGACATTTTAAACATCAGTGGAGATTAACCAACACTCTATTTTTCATATGAAAGAGAAGATGCTTAAATGTGTTTCAGCGTATATTACCATTCCATGTTTTCGCGGAACACCTATTTAGGTCCACCGGAACACCAGTGCTCCGCGGCACATAGTTTGGGAAAACCTGATCTACACAATCAATAAACTTCCGATTTCAAAATCTTTCTAAATACAGAGAAAATGTATTTATAAAAACGTGTTTAGTCTCAAAACGTACTCAAATTCCACAGCAGTTTTTTCCAATTTGACAACAATTCTGGTTTTTAGAGTAGGTTTTGAATCTAAGGCGCTCAATTATGTTATAACGAGAAATGTGTTTCTTTTTATACACATCACAACAGCTTTTTGAACATTTCAATTATATTAATTAACATTTAAATTTTGTAAAATTTATAATTTCAAAAAACTGTAATCTATAATTTTTAATAGTAGTATTTCATTATTGAAAAAGACAGACAAATTACCGGCATCGCGGTTTCACGAATACCGGTAATGTAATCTCTTTACAACATACAAGTTAAATGATTCAAGAAATAAATAAATACTCATTTTTATGAACTAATTCCACGCGAAATTCACTATTCATGACGAGCATTATCAACTAATTAACGCTTGTCGTGAGTGAATTCGGTCCTGATCATTTAAAATAAAAGTGGTATTACTACAAATTAGTTTTTTTTAATCCGTTTCCACCAGTATTCGACAGTGAACACCCTAAATGTGATCAAGTCAAATGAGCAGTGTCTGTGAGCTGTTCGAAGGCCACTTCCTGTCCAACGTGTCCTTGACGGCCCTAATCAATATAAGGCCGATGTACGGACACATAGGTCATATTTATCACACTTTTTATGTTATACCATGCGCACAGTCCTTATAAAAGTGACACTTATTGTCGAATCATCTTCATATTAATAGTCTTTAAAGTTCATTTAATGTTTGTATGATTTGTTCGCCCAATTTTGTTTATTTGTAAGCACATGTTTGAAGTGGTCGTCCAATCCAATGGGATCGGCTTATTTTAAACCGCGCGTAAATTTTTGCAACGTTATGATATCGTCACATTAGAAAATTCGATCTTTCTTGGCTTAGAGCTATCTCCATAAATCATAATATTGAGAAAACTGAATTTTAAAGTTTGCATCGTTTACGGAAATTTTTGAATAATCAAAAACTTTAAACAGACTATTGCAAGCTACGATTATAGAGCTATCGAAATGAATCGTTGGATTGTGTGAGTCGGTGTGAAACAAACATTCTTTGGAGCTGATTTGATATTTTTTTTTCCAATCATGAAGATGAATAATTCACTTTCTTTCATACATTGAGAATATTCTAACTATGATATTATGGATATTTTATAGAATTATATGTTGACTATTTTTGATATATTTTAATTAAATGAGCAATTGATTTCGACTATTTTTATACAAGGATAACATATATAAATATAATCTTGTTTTCTTTCCACTTATATCGAACATATATGTGACACGTTTTCTCAACATTATAAGAGTCGACACCCCTCCTTCTGTCATCCTATATTTGAGACGGTTTCTCAACATTTTTATTTTTTATTATCAACTGTCAAATCAAATTTAAATACTGAATTAAAGTATTGATGTGATGTTAATCACAATAACTTTTGATACAAAACTTAAGAATAGTTTAGAATCTCTAGAAATAAATAAAAGCATTAACAATAAAGAAATATTATTAAATAATATCTTAAATAAAACGGGTTGTTGGCCACTGTTAAATATATTTTCTAACGGCTTAACCCGTCCTAATCGATGCAACTCATTAGTTAATCATTTCTTAACGTAAATGTCAATTGCATAACCATTATCGTTTGCTTGTTTTTCTATCATCCCCTCCTTGACTCCCATTATTATTTGATTTACATTATAATATATCAGAATAGTAAAATTAAAATCATTCGTACTTAAGCAAACATTTGCAAAAGTAGTTTTTCTGAGGGTGCCTCTGAAAACACGTGTCACATTTTGTAACACAATACGTTAAAAATTTAAATCGAAGTTATTTTATTTTATATTAAAAATATAAGTATTTTGTCAGGTGGCAGTATTTTATAGTTGATAAATATAATTTATAATTATAAAATTAAAAATTATTCCCGAGTGCCAAATTTGATTTGAAGCATGTTTAAATGTTGCTAGATTAGACTCATTAGTAATGTAAGTCTAATTAACCAATGCGCTTAATTTAAGTACTAAGTTAATTGATTGTGCAAAGAGTACCTTCAACGCTCGCAGTTAACATTGAAACATCAACACGTTCGACCCACATCTTTTTGACGTAACGGCATAATCATATTACTCATTACCTTACTATAAATAATTTGCTACCTGATATTATCTATACAACTTTGAATCGATTTCGGAAACAGTAAAACAAACATACAGCACGATAAATTGAACATATTTCTAAAAACAAGATCCAAGCGACCGAATAAAAAAAAATGAGTTTTATGTATCCCAATATAAATAGAAAATTGTTCTCTACATTGGGAAAAAAAATCCAAAATGTACCATATTTGGGCATTTCCATGAGCTTATCCTTTTCGCCAGCAATGGCTTTAAGCTCAATGATACATTTATTTATTATATAAACACGAAACATTCATTTACTAAGCGTCAGTTCAAGTTCATCCGTGCACTTGAACGCCTGAAGATGCCGAAAGGCGAAACCCGGGTCGTTAGTGACAAAATCTGTGAGAATGTACATAATTTGAACGATTCAAATTTAGTACCATATTTCTGTATACATTGATGCAAACCCACAATATTATTGAAGTTTTATAATTTACAAAAAAGATCCATCAAAATCAGTTGAATCTTTGCAACGCTCATGGTAATAAACATCATTTTAGTAAATGATTGATATATTTTGTAATTAAATAGTGTCATTTGTTTTAGTTGTAAAAAATACCAGCGGAGCAGTCTAGTTGGTTAGAGCTTGCTCTACCGATCAGGGGGGTCCGGGTTCGATTCCCGGTAAGGTCACATTGTCAAATTGGATTTTTTCAATTTTTCAATTGAGATCTAAGACATGGGTGTTTGTGACGTCAATTCTCCTTGAGTTAATCTCATGTGACTTACAAAAATTCTCATCGAGTATATCTCGTATGATCTTTCAACTTTAAAAACTTTAAAAATATTTGACGCATTGGCGTAAGCTGTAATGTCAAATATTTTTAAAAAAAATTTAATCTAAAGTAATTTAATTAAGTAAAACACTATTTCATGCCCAATTCTTGCACTCTGCTGATAATTAATTTGCCTTATTCATAAATGAAGCATCATGCTTGCTCTTTTCATGAAATGGGCAATTTTTTTTCCCCCATTTCATGTAATTAGCTATTTTGCGGATTCGTTTAATATATTTTTCATTATAGATCATTCTCGTGAGTTAACGTTTACGCCTATTCAACTAACATTGAAAAACTCTTATTAACGATTGACCGATTTACAAACCTTTTGTAGTTATTCGCTCAGAAACATTTTGCTAAATTAAAAAAGAAATACATTGTTGTAAGAAAAAAAATATACAGATGAACGCGAGTGATAAAATATTTTTACTGGCACATGAGATACAATTTTGTCTATCAGCTATTAAAAAGCAAACTACTTTTTCAGTTAAATCTAAATTTATATATTTACTCTTAGAAAAGCCTGTGCTTTCGCGGTGAGCAGCCAAGGTGTTGTTACTATTTGATAGCTCGTAGGCACTTGAACGAAAAATGGATTATCACTATGTGTACTCACTAAACTAATTAATTAATTCATTGAGTTCGTGCAGCTTTAGACATGCGAATACGATAATGAAAAATATCATCGAGTATATTAAGAACTTGTCTAAAAATTAAAACATTATAATCTGATTTTTTAAATTGATGTGCTTAATTACAAACTAAGGATAGGATTTTATATATATCTTCTAGAGTAAACATCTAGCATTAAATCTTTTACAGAAACGTACATCTACAAGACTTAATAAGATCTTAATTATAAATTAAATTAATTAACCTTATTTAAAAATATATAATAACAATCAACGAAGTAACATTTGACTTTTGGTTAGTTATATAATAAACTAAGTATTTTAGAGGTTTCTTGTTTGTGAATAATAATTGATGTGCACTGGTTTCAACTATTGCCTGTCATAGTTTTAGCTTTGCTATGTATGTTCTCCCAAGGTGAAGAACCAGCCTGCCAATGGCGATGCCACTGGGGAGAGCTTTAACGGTTTTTAACAATATTGCTTCGGATGTCGACATATCCCATGTGGACGTGGGTGAGTTTCGACGAATACTATTTTTTTATGTATTAAAGTAGAGTTTGTCGGAGCTTACTTTCTTGCAATTTTTTGTCTCTCTACTGCTTTTAATATAAAATTGTATTATGTTCTTTTCTTCATTTTAAAAATATTAAATTTATAATTTGTCAACCTTATGAAATGTAAAATAAATAAAATAAAGAAATGTAGTCAAATATTTTACCTTTTAATACTTTTGTTTATCTGTGTATCTTACACATTACATGAACTAATTTAAGGTAAACTTAACATAAAGCAATATTAAAGTGTTAATAAAATGTATGTTTGCAAAATTCTCTGATTTTCCCAAGCTCCACGAGTAAGTCGCAATTGTTGAGGTTGGAGGTCAATCTAAATATCATCGCTAATCAGTGCCGACGCGAGGTTATTTGGAGCCCTAGGCAACGGTTATTGGCGCGCCACCTTTTAAAAAATTGTCCCACTTTTTTTCAAAATGATGAAAAAATCACGATTCGGGATCATAGGGTAAAAATAGCAACGTTAGAATTAGTACTAATAGTTCTGACGATGGTGAAAGCCGAAATAGTTAACAACTAATAAATATTTTTAAAAAATTACAACTAAATACGTTACTGTTTTTACTCTATCATAATGGAGTTCTACCAAGTAAATGCCAAATCAATAAATAATTCGGGATCATTAAAAATCGTGGAGCATATAGCCTCCTTAATAGCGGGATCTCAACAGAATTTTTTTTTTCTACATGTTTGTTACTCAGTCGCTCAACCTCTCTTTTTCAAATCATATAGAATACGATCCATAATTAAAAGGAACAAATACAAACATCAAAATAAAATGTACTATTATTTATTTTTATTAGAGTTCATAAAAAAAATATGCGCCTTCTAATGGTTTGCGCCTTAGGCGGTTGCCTATTTTGCCTGTATGGCAACGCCGACCCTGTCACTAATAACAGTATACAGTTTTACGATTCATCAGTTTCTTATAGTATATTGATGAGTATCGCATTTTAATAATGTTTTAAGTTGTGATCAACTTATTCATACGTAATTATTGATATAATTAAAAATGAACGTTTATATTAAATTATTTTTAAAAAGCGACTGCAACACAAACATGTCAAGTATGTATTGGATGCATAAAGCCATCAGTTAAAAGTTCACGTATTTTTTTATTATATACTAAAACCACATATATTTAATCATAATATTTTTACAATTAGTGGATGTATGCTTTTCAAGTTCCATTCAATTAGTCTTTCAAAATCAGAACATGTCGACAAAAGTATTTATTATATTTGACTTTTTATACTTTCTTTCCATCTGATTCGAGTTCATTCCAACACTAAAAATGCTACCCGACTTTCGTTAATAACAACAGTAGATTGACAGATCATTGCCAGCTTTAATATTGTATACACTACTGATATAGGGACGTCCCGAGGGCAAAGGCGAGCAGGCAGTTGCCTAGGGGCGGCAAGTCTTAGGGAGTGGCAAAAAAACACAGATTATTTTAAATGACTAAATATTTTTGACACGGAATTGATTTAGAATAAATATGGTGCCTCAATGTCTTTGATAAACAAAATACCAAATCAAGAATCGATACTTATTGGCAGATACATATGTCAGTGCATTATAAATTTACATTATTTTATATGATGTGTAGAGAAGGTAATAGTTATTTTTTCAACAATAATATGGGGGTCTGGATCATATTTTTTCGTGAGGATCTTTGTCAATAAGATACACATATATTATGAATCATCAAAGCAAAACGGAATAAGTGACAAAACATTTGTTTGAGTACGTAGGTGAGTAAAGAATTCGAACTTCTATGTTTGTATATGTATTTCTAGAATAATGGGAAATAATTGAAAAAATGGGCACTATTTGAGTGCTCTGCCTGGGAACGTCACTGTACTGATATTATCAATAATCGAATAAATCAACTCATTTTTAACGATGAAGTCGTTGTTGATGTTTCATTGATTTAAATTTACATTTTCAATCTCAACTGTAGTGTTTCTACAAGTATAATGATAGAATGATTGTACTAGGATCTATTACAGTAGCTAACTTATCGTTCTATTACAGTAGCTGACTCGCTTCAACCTGATTTAAGTGTAGGATAGGAGGTAGGAAGGGGTTTACATATCACACACATTTATAAAACGGTTCTCACGGGTGCTCAAATCTGCGGTCACCCCGATCGAATAACACTACGAATAACAACTCAGCCAATATTAAAAATATTTTTCTTGTAATAATTTATTATAAACAACATTTTTAACATGATAATTATCATACTATTTTTGATAGATTGTCAATTAAAATTAAGTACATCATAATATCTATTTATGAATAAAGACAAGATCCTCAAACAAATACAAAATATGTACATTGTTTTCATTCAGAGTAACAACACTCACGAGCATCACTTTTTTTTTTAAATCTCAAAACCCAGGAATTTACCAATTTGCCCAAAATACCATCGTGACTTGTTTTTTTTAGCTCACCGAGGAATTTGAAAATCTCAAAACCCCATAGTGATTTACCGATTTGCGCAAAATATCTCCGTGACTCGTTTTTTTTCATTAGTTAGCGGGCGCATCGGAATCAGTCGGCGGGCGCTTAGCAACCCCTGATCTAGAATTTTAAATATTATACCAGTAATAAAATATTTCAAATTGAACAACTCTTTGAGAGGGTTTTTACAGTGATGTAAAATTGTGAAAAAATACAGCGAACTTTATTCCGGTATATACAAATGGTCCGACTCGATTTAAAAAAAATTGTACGATTTTATACATTTTTTTAAATCTTCTAAAAAAATGTGTTACTTTTTTGTGTTATTATTAAATTTAATTAACATAAACTCCCGTTTTTTACGACTCTGACTCCACAGCCCGTTTTTCTAGTATTAACTTATGAAGTTATAAGTAATCATTGTTTTTGATAATATTATCAAATTACTTACACTGAATCAAAATATACTTCACAATGTTTTTATAATTTAATGGCCCGAGGACCGTCCGCCGGCCGACATACGTAAAAGGCAGGAGAATTATTGTACCCCTCTAACACGGCATTCATGTATTGCTCGATGACTTTCCTATAGAGCAGGGTAATAGTGCAGCCACCGAAACCTTCACCCGCCATCCTCGAACCCAGCACTCCGTTCACACTCCTTGCGATATTCACCAGACTGTCCAACTCGTCGCAAGAAACTTTGTAAAAATCTCTCAATGAATCGTGGGATTCGTTCATTAGTCGGCCCAGTTTCTTGAAGTCGCTGTTTTCGATCGCGCGTGATGCTTCGACGGTTCGTATCATTTCAAATATGACGTGATGAGCTCGGTCGATCGTTTCCTGGTCGACACTGAGATTCTGCAATTCGTTCAACTCGGATATACTCACCGTCCTGAGTGATGGTTCGCCGAGGAGAGTGGCCGCGGTCTGACACTGGATCCGGCGCTGGGGATACTCACACCCGCTATTTTTATGCCTGACGTTGGAATCAGTTATTAAGAACGCCAGTTGATCGGCGTGGAACGGGTACAGTTTGCTTTTGAGAGATTTGCAATCGATAAGAATTACGCGATCGACTTCGCCTAGCGAGGACGCCATCTGGTCCATTACCCCACAAGGCAGTCCGGCGATCTCATTCTCTGCTCTCTGACAAAGAAGAGCTTTCTCTTTGATGTCCACCTTAGTCCCTGTAAGCTCTTCCAGAAAAGTGAACATTGCCACTTCCAGCGCTGAACTACTAGCTAAACCACAGTCTATTGGTACACTTGAGTTCACTAACATGTCAAACCCCACTAGTCCGAAAGGAAAACCTGCAACTACACCTTTAATGTAATTTGCCCATTGGGGACTGCCTGAGCGCAAAATCTCACCTCTGGAAGGTAGTCTAAATGAGATTACACTTCCGTCGTTGTCTTCGTCCAGGTTCGCTAACGTAGCAATGTTGCACGAGGATGTTCCATTTCTGCGACCAACAATGACAGTCACCAAGGGCAGTGCTATAGGCATGACGAATCCGTCATTATAATCCGAGTGATCACCGATGATGTTTATCCTTCCTGGGGCGCGAACTGCCAATTCCGGCTCCTCTTTATAGATGTTGAAGAACTCATCTTTACCTTTCTGGATTAATTCGTCGACTGATGGTATCTCACTAAGCATGTCGATAGATTAGTGTTGCGGTTTTGAACGCTTGGCGATACTCAACGTGTCAATAGTCTAATGAATCTGATTAAGGGATCTAGTCTTATTTATGGCACAACTGATAGCATTTATAACATTTTTCTCATAATATGAAACATCAAAGACCTCTCGCTACATCTATGTACTTGTTATTATTGTTATTATATACGATAAGAAATTTTCAAATTGCAAAACACGTCAATCTTGATACGAGAGTTTAATGGATTCGAAACTGTCTTTGCTGACGGCAGTTTTATAATATTAATAAATATATTGAACTGTTTGAATAGATTATTTAAAAACAAAAAAAAATGTTAAATATACGACTTATGACTCAACACGAAAGCTGATTTACTTTATATTTAATGCATTCACACAAGTATAAATTTTAGCTCGAAATAAAATGACAAATTTCAACAGACTTAAATAACGACGAGCAAGAAATGTCATTCACATCTCTAATACTTTTTATTATTAGCAATATCAAAAAATCATATAACGCCTGTCATATATCTTCCAAGCTCGACAAAATAAAGAGACTGCGGAGTAGGGCTTGTAATTAACCGTCAAATTTTAATAACCGGTAAACGGTAAAAAGCATTACCGCTTAATCGGTTATTTACCGGTTTTAAAATGTGGCTTAGATCATTCTAGATGATATGTGATAGTATGTGCCTACTTTTACTAAAAAATGAATAATATATTGAAACGTTAAAAAAATTATTAATATACGTTCCTTTAATATACGTGCTGCACAGTATGGTCGTTATAGTCATGGAAGACATGTCATACCAGTATGATCAATTACAGTGTTTTAATGTTTTCAGAATCGAAAAAAGAAACTCCCTATTTCGTATGCATATATCGACTGTGGAAAAAAAAGGATGTAACCCACAGCTTTTTCAATGCAGCTTTTATCGATAATCACGGTTTATCCAACTTGAAACACGTTCTATCAAAAGAATGTAAACTGCAAATGCCGAATAAGTATCTAAATTTAGCTTTTAAGTTTGAAAAAGAATGGGCATGTGAAAATTGATACTAAGAAAAAAGACTGAAAAGAAGATTTTTCTTATACAATTTATTAAATTAATATTAGATAACATCAATTAAACACCAGTTTGAAATCTCCGTGCACTTCAAGGTTGTGTTTATTTCATAATTTGCATGTGGCCGAAAATCGTCTATATACGTCTGTATACCAATATAAATTTCAGTAAATCGTTGCATTTTTTATTTATAAAGAATAAAACGTAACGTTCAAGTAAGTAAGTACATTTTTCATCAAAATAATTTACTTTATTGATTTATTTTTAAAATTTAAATAATATTACTATACGTGCGTATTATCATACTAATGAAGAGGTGAGGCAGGATGAGCAACTGTTATTATGGGCCTCACATTTTAAGAAGCCCTAAGGAGTTATCGTAGCAATTCTAGACTTTTACTTATATTTATTTGATTCATCTATTTTAACATACTATATTTATCCTAGAACTTTACACATATTATAAATTATGCGTAAATTTATTATTATAATTGTTTATTTTCAAAATGAAACCTATCTCAAGGCGGATTTAGTATTCTGATAAATATTTTATTCTATCTGTGTTTTCTATACAAATTGACCGATTTGCAACAAATTTAGCATACATTAACTATAACCATCGTTATTAAGCGCAATAATTCAATGTTAAATAGTTATTTTATATTAATACTACAAGCAATGCAAGTGTTTTATTAATATAGTAAAACCCCCATTTACACTAAAGTCGGGACAGTGTAATTCGGGGTAGTGTAATTGGGGGAGTGAATCTCATACAAAATTATGGATTTGGTTTTTTCCGCAAAAAAATGTAAAACTAAGGGAAATTTTATTTAAAAAAAAAATATTTTGACGAAATATTTAGTTACTAAGTGATAAAATGTAAAGCGCGCCAAAATCCAACACATAGACAGTCGCCCAGCTATACGTGTATAGCCTGGCACGTGTTGAATACACAGACGCTAGCCAACATTTGACTGTATGCGCGGCACAGACGACCGTCTCTTAGTAACGACAATGGAATGCGACCGTGCAATTGGGGGATTTGCGGCAAATATTTCAAGACAGCACGTAATTCGGGGTAGTTTGATTGGGGGTTCCACTGTAGATTTAAAAAATGACAAATATATCTAACAAAAAAAAATGTATTTATTAGTGAGGAAAAAATATAATCAGTTGTCATTAAAAAAATCTGAAAGTCACATAATTAATTATTATCTTAAATTTCCACATTTTATCAAAAAAAAGTAATGAGGCAAAAGGGTTGGCTTTTAAAAATAATCTTCAAAACTGAAATATTTAGCCTTATTTGGCAGATTTACGTAGATATGTTATTATTTATTTTCAAAATGTGGTCTCACCTTGGCTTCATCTGATCGGTCGCTTTTAAACAAAACACTTCTGGGGCTGTGGACGTGCGGCAACGTCGCGTCTCGTCTGCGACCCACTCTCGGAATCCTGGATTCGCCGAAGCGGATCCTTCCTCCTTCTCGCAGCATATCTCGTCTCCTTGGACGTTTCCTATACCTACGGGTAATATAAATTTTAAATAGTACAATAAATCAACTTCTTCAAGCTATAGTAGAATCAAATATTTACAGCTGATTATATTTATACTCTCAAATAGTAATCAGTTGGTAATCAATTTTGAAGTTCAATATTTAAGTATATCTTGGTAAACTTGCAAACTGTCTTATCTTATTTTGACCTACTTTAACGAGAAAGCATAGAAGTATAATATAAACGATTTAAATTTTTGAATATTAAAATGTATTATTTATAATTTAAGCTTAAGATTTCGACTGAATGGTGGAATTTGGTGGAATTTTAATATTAAATTTGAATCGTTCAAATTATGTATTATACATTCACACAAGTTTTGTCACTAATGAACAGGGTTTAGCCTTTCGGCATTTTCAGGCATTCAAGTGCACGGATGAACTTGAACTGACGCTTAGTAAACACGATACACTCATTTACTAAGCGTCAGTTCAAGTTCATCCGACAAAACTTGTGTGAATGTACATAATGTGAACGATTCAAATTTTGTATTATTTATATTTACATATGAGATTATTATTTGTTTGGTGATTTTAAATTTTAACTACTTTAACATGGAACTAATAATAAAAAAATGGATGCAATATTTGAACTGTGCTAAAAATATTAATATATTACAGTATGTACATAAATTTCTTTCAATTTATTTGTATATGTAACGTTGCATATACAGACTCTCTCTCTCTATCTTTGGCTATACATCAGTGGTGCACAAACTGCGCCCCTAAATGGCATTTGTTGCGGCCCAAAATAACAAGTTCTTCATCACCAAATTTGTCATTAAATATGATAAAAATCTGTGTTTGATAGTGAAAAAGTTATTCAGTAGCAAAGGCTTATAATTTGAATCGTCACTGGTAGAAAACTTAATACTATTCTTAATTATTTAATATGATTATATTTTCACGGGTATACATTTGTGCCGTAATTCATCTTTTTACAATGAGTACCGTCTGTGGTGTATGTTAAGTCTGTTTTTAGATTATTGTTTTCAAAACACGCTTTGTTTGTTGCTTAAAACATTTTCAAACCCCTTCTCAGCATTCATCAACAAAGCCGATTCATCATTGCAATTAGAATTGATCGATTTGCAGAAAAACGATAAATTTGAATAAAAATATCAGATATTTTCCATTGTTTTGTCATGGGTGTTTGTAATGTTTAAAAATTCCCTCCCACCTTTTCCGATTCTTTAATTACTGGGTGTAGTGGAAGCGATTAGTTAACCACTAGTCCTGTCCTAGCCTTATCATTCTATCCCTACTACTCTCTTAAAAAAAGAGAGGTTGAGCGACTGAGTAATAAACAGTTCTCGTAGAAAAAATCTGTTAAGATACCTTCATTTTTTCAGAGAGAGTAGAGATAGTAAGGATAGGGCTAGGATTGGCTAATCACTCTCGCTATACTCCCTTATTTTAGGGCTGGAATGGTAGGGGAGAATTTTTAGACATCGAAAATACCCATACCTTCGAACTGAAAAATGATAAATCAATTGAAAAATGCTGTTCGTACTGAGAATCGAACCTGTGAGGTCCGGCATGGAAGCCAACGATATTGACCACTGTGCCATATACCCGACATATTACTTACAAATAGTTCTGGTTGAAACGGTTTTGATTAGAATGAAAAGAAAATAATTTACCACTCTGGGAATACATTTATTTTTAGCTGTGTATTGATATTGAAATTTTTCGAATTTTACCATTATTACACGGATATGAAAACATTCATGTGAAATTAAAGATATCGTGTAAAGTAAAGCGTGACATTGATAAGGTCACCTTTACAACATGTGCAACAATTTATACAAATTTATATCTTTGTTTATATACTTAGCATCTCATAGGACCATAGGTTATCAATTTTAGTAGAAAACACACAATTTCAGTTGTATATTATAAATTATTAGCTATTCATATACGATATTAACATTTAAAATTTCATCGCCACTATTAATAGTATAAATAAATACTAGCTGTAAGCCCGTTGCCCTCAACGGGGGACTTTTTTGCAAATCAGATATTTACTGGCGTGAAAAATCAAACGCAAACTTATTCATTTAATAAACCAGAAGGTCTCAACTTATTTAATTGTCTTAATAGTTTTTTTAATAATACAGCCAGTCCTCTTTAATAATTAAAATAAAACGGGATTGTAAAAAAAAAAATACGTAAATATCGAAAAAAACATGAATTCCGGGCATGGTAAAACAGGATATCACTGTAAATAAACAAAATTTACGTCTGAACCAAATTTAAATCAAGTTAAATAGAATTCGACCCATATTAAAACAAAATGTTAATATATTTAAATAAAATAATAGTGTGTCTTCAACCTTGATAGTAACAAAAGACAGTGGAGGATGTCGACTCTTAAAACGTTGAGAAACTGTGTCACATACAGAATGAATCTGCTGTTTCTGTCTTGTATTGTTGATTTTCTTGTTATTAGAATATCTGTCATCCGTTTCTGTATTTTCGTTTCTGAGAATCGTGTTAATAATAAATAATTCTTGTAAAAATATAGAATAAGTTATATTTGGTGGACCGTTTTATTTCAAAACCACATGAAAAATAATTGATTGTGAGTAAAAATTTGGGCCCCCTTTTTCACTTTCCTTTGTGCATTACGTGACTGCTATGAGGTGGCTACGTATTTATATAGCAGAAAAATAGTCAGGTAAATCCAGGACGCTACGCGAGAAAAGGATCATCAAAATACACCAGATGAAAGGGAAATTGGAGCTTGGCTCCACCAGCCCCAGAATTTGATGTATATATATCAATCAATCAACAATAGTTTAAAATGATGTGGCGAGAAAATCATCACCACCAAAAAGCACACATTGAATACAATTTACAAGAAGTATTTCTGCTGATAATAAGATCTAATCATAATAATGCGTCAATTTGGAATATATCAGTGATATCAAACTGTATGCGTGAGTCATTCGTAATCTAAAAAAAGTATCTAATTAAATTTTGATATTTTTAGTTGGAATAATAGGCAGTGGTGGAAAACCTATTAGCCAATTACGCGCACGCTTGGGGCCTCAAAATCTGAGGGGCATCAAAAATAGCTTATATTGGATAGCCCAGCGGTCGGCTAGGTGTGATCAGCGAGAAATCTTTGAAAAAAAAACATTATTTTATGAACTCGGTGCATTTTTAGACGCATTTGATCCCTTTTATTTCCATATGTAATATTTAACACAAAGGTCTTGTTAGTGGTCCGCTGAATTAAAATTGTGAATTTAGTGGTCCGTGAAGCCAAAAGGTTTGCCGACCGTTGGTGTAGCCCATATTTTATTTTAGGTTCAGATTTTACTTTCTTTTTATTATTGTACATGGAATTTCCTAACGTTTTTATGTTATTCGAAAAACAGGGCCTCCAAATGTTATTGCGCCTGGGGCCTCTCATGTGCTTAATCCGCCAGTGATCATAGGCCTACTACGACCGGCTAAAATAACATGAACTACCCATGGTATTTTAGGAAGATTACTTTTTATCATTTTACTATCATATATAATTCATACACAACTTTTTAACGATTTTTTTATTATTATTTGAACATGTTACCCTCCAACTACTGTTAATTATGGTACTTCCTTGTTTAACGCCAGGCATTGAAAAATGCAAAGGTCGTAGGCGCACCTCCATGTCCAGATGGGGTGTTAATCAACCGAATTAAAAATATAAAAATAATATTAAAAACTACTCTTTTTATGTGTTCTCGAACATCGACTTCAAGGCGTTAGTTTCACGATAATTATCGCAACGTGACCATTCATTGTTCCCTCGAAACGGGACATCGGCTTATTTTTAGTTGAGAGTGAGCATTCTTGAATACACACTATTCAAGAAAACGAATATTGCTTAATATTTATTTATTTTTATTAATGAAAATAACAAAGGATTCCTAGTGTTCTATTCCCTCACTTTTTGGTGTGTAATGTAGTTAGAATGAAGGGAAAACTCATCAAACACTTCTGAATCTTGGTTATAATGCTGATTTTTTGATTTATCGCAATTTTGAATTGTTAATTAGGTTGCCTTCCTTCAGAAAGCGGGTAATTTCAAACTCTGCTTGGGGACAACACGATAGACTACCTAAAAACAAGAATTATGATCACATTTCATATAATGTGACGTATTACATGGAAAGGTTTCACCGCCTGGCGTTAAACAAGGAAGTACCTTAATAAGATTACAAAGCCCGAGTCAAAATCGAGTGTCTTAGTCAGATGAGATTTTTAGAATTTTTTAAAATATATTTTAACACTAAATACCATGTAGGTACTTATATAAAAGTTTATAATAAAACGTTTGCCATCATTTGTCTTTAAGGTACTCGAACTATATTGGAATGAAAAGTATCTACGGGTATCGGACCAAAGAATTATAATTAAGATAAATATAATCAGTGCCAGAACAATAACCTAGTACACCCGGTGGAGTGAGTTTGATCAATTGAAAATGTTCCCCAGCTGAATTAAACTGGTCCTGAACACATTATAAACCTTTTAATGTAATAAATATTTTTAAAATTAACTAAATTTGTACAGTGGAACCCCGATCTACCGTTCTCGCATTGTTCGTTTTCTCACATGTATCGTTTATTTTTCATAGTCCCGGCCAAACACCCATTAGAACAATGTAAAATAATCCCGCATTAATCGTTCCCTGATTTACCGTTTTCCTCGATCTGTCGTATAAATATTTTTGTCCCGTCACAAATATTATCTCGATTGACCTTTTTCGTTGAATATTTCTCATAAATAGTCTTACCTCGCATTTCGTTTCACGTTTTTTTTCAGCGGAACCCCGATCTACCGTTCTCGCTATCTTCTTTTTTTTGCATGGATCATTTTTTTTTCTCGACCATGACCCCCTCGTAACAATGTTTAATAATTCCACGTTAATCATTCCCCGATTTACCGATTTCCTTGATCTATCATCTAAATATGTACTATCGTCACGTCCCAAGTATTATCCCGATTGACTGTTTTTGTAGAATATTTTTTTTCACTCATAAATAGTGTTACATTGCATCTGGTTGCGCGAATTTTTCCTACTCAAAAGTCAAAACTAAAATACCTTAATGAAGAAAACTAGAACTCTAGCTGAAAAACTGAAAAAAATGACATGGGGAAAAAACTGCAAATAGGCTATTTATTTGTATTAAGCAATTTCAAAATATATTAATTTATTCTTTGATAAAAAAAGGGAAATAAATTCTCCCGTATTATCGGTTTCCCGCATTATTCGTTCATTTATTACGGTCTCTCGTAAAACGTAGAATCTAGGTTCGACTGTATTACAATATTTAGTGTCGGTATCCTTATACATATTACTATTCGCTTAGTACAAACACTGACACCTATGATACAGTAACAATAGATATTTTTCGGCCGAAAATAGTAGTCGCCTGCCTGTTGTAATTTCATAAAATTTAAGTTTAACGTTGGAAAGAATCTCAATCAAGCAGTTGTTATTACAAAAAAAAACATTTCTCGAGGCCAGCGACAGCACAGATATTAAAAACTTCACAAACCAGAACGAAAATGCTGATTTTTAACAAAATGGCGTACAACTTCTTGCGGATTTCACCAACTGGTTTCCAGTCTAATTTGGGCCATGAATGGTAGTACCAGGGATATGTTAATTATAATAAAACAATACAAAAAACAAAGCTTCGTTCTCCTACTCGAGATTTGTAGAATTTTGATTCATTCGGCATATCTCCACAATTAAACACTCCTAGGAATGCAATCTAGATCAGGGTTCCCGATGTGCCTGGGAGATACTTTCATGCGCCCTTACAAAGTATGTAATAACAAAACAAAACGAAAAATGGTAATTTTCAGAAAATCATCTTACCCTTCCAACTTTAGGAAATTGGTAAATGGAATACATTGTCAAATATTGGACTCATTATTCTTTGTTATTTTTGAATATATTTATTGCATTTCATTTTATAAATTGTCCATATGCATATAAATTAATAATTTACCTTTTAATAATAATAATAAAGTAATTATAACACATATTACTGATATTTTGTGTGTTTTTTTTTAATTCGTAGTGTGTTTCTTCACTGTTATCATAATTCTCAAATACGCCCGTCACCAGAATAAGGTTAAGAACCTCTGCTCTAGACCCACGATTGAAAGAAGTCCAATGTTGTTTAGGAATATGGTATAATTGTTTACATATACAAAAATAAATAGGAACCTTAATAGAATTCAATTATTACAAATAACATCTTATAATTATATGGCGGGTATTTTTATATTTCCGATTAAATTTTCCCTACGAACCCCAAGTTATTAAGGTTATTGTGTTTAAACTTCTCTTCATAGAAGAGAAATCAAAGTATCTCTTTATAGAAGAGAAAAATCAATCTTCAAGTCAGGAATTAAAATTAATTTCTACGTGTAAAATAAAAAGCCCAAACACGATTCTCAAATCTGTGACTTACAAATTACCCATGTCGACTAGTGAAATAACAGTTTAAATATTACAATTAAATTAAATTCTACAAATTTACTGCGGAATGCATCGAAAGTAAGATTTGGTCCTTCAAGTTTCGCAAAGTTATATGTAAGAAAGAGCCTTTAATAAAATTGAAGCACATCTCAATATTCTTTAAGAAAGCGTAATTAATTCCTATACCATTTTTTAACGTACAATTATCTTTGAATAATAATATGATACAACATAATCAGCGAAAATATCAAAAAAATCTTGTAGAAGTGTTTTTTTTTATTATTATTTATTACGTTGTATAATACTTTCTCGTGGTGTAACTAGAAACACGTAACTAGAAAAACAAAGAGAAGTGGATTCCTCGCCCTACTATATTTGACTTCAGCTTTTCTCTCGTCAAAAGAATTATAATGAAAAATGCAATGATGCCAAAACAATACAATATTTAATCTTGGAAAACGAAACAATGTAAAAAAAATCGTTAAACGCGGATGAGAAATTGAACATTTCACAATGTTGTTACTGTTTTTGATGCGGGTGCTCCGACCTACTTATTTAAAATTAGTTTACTTGGTATAATTATTATTCTAACTCGATAAATAGAGTAATTGAGGCTATGAAAATGTTTGCAATGTACTTTAAATTAAAACTATTCGCCAGAGTCGTTAGGCACAACACATAAAGGTACATTTTATTCAGTATATCGCAAAACATGTTAATATAAAACAAAATGATTCTTATCTAGTTATAATCAATTGATCAGTCAGTTAATCAAATACTTATTTATCAGAGAGGAGGATCGGCGATATGTCAATAAGCAAATATAGTTATTATTATGTGCTTCTATGAAATCGATACCTTACCATTTTTGCAGAACAATATATATGTAACTTGATTTGGTGTCTTTCAGCATATCCGGCTTATCAATTGGCACCAGATACATTCGCGAGCTTCTGCAGCAAATTAATTTTAATACAAACACTGTGCAATAATGTTTTTTTTAACATCATCTAATGTAATGATATTATTAATTCTCATATTTTGATCAATTGTGACAAATTTCTTATTTTGTTTTACTTTTTTTTAAATAGTTTAAATACACACATTGTTTATATATAGATCAGGGTATTTGAAACTATTTACCATATCTATCAAAATTAACAGTAATGTATTAGATATATAGTTATAATACAACGAATTGATTGTTTACTTACTAAAATATTCGATATCCATCGATTTTCGTTTGCGAATTGAATAGTTGAATTCATCTTTAGTTGTAAATCGTTTCAATTCACATTAAAATTAAACCGAACTTTAGTTTTTCTATTGCATTACTCTTTACAATTATAAACATCTTTCTACACGATCATTAATTCCAAAATACATATTTACACATCTTTCCACAAAATGGCACACAAATCATCATACTATTATGATTTGTGTGCCATTTGTGTGCATAATATTTGACTATTATATATATAACAGAAAAAATCGACAGATTTACATGCCCGGCGAAGGATGGAATTGAAACAACCATAATAATAGTATGTATAAAGTTGAAAAAGACAATTGATTGAAACTATTCGCAAAAATCAAACATAACCGAAATTTTCTTTGGTATCAATCAATCTTTAAAATAAATTGTTTCAAAATAAATCAAGTACGAACTAGGAGTTAAGCCAAAGTGGTTTTTTATTTTATCAAATATAATATTATAAAGTTTGCATAGGCATAAGATTTTAATACGAGGTTTTATTCAAAATATTGTTTACGATTATAATTTTTCAAGAAATTATTCAGTGAGCGAAACCGATCATTATCTATATAGAAGAGAAGGCTTGTTAAGTAGTTACTGTAGACGATTTTATCGCAGCATCAGACCTTTTATAATTATCATTATTTTGTACATGGTGAATTCGTGAATACAATATTTGACGAGACAAAATTTTTTCGAAGAAAAAAGAACAGGGAAACTGACTCACTTTGGCCGATTGTCACTTTCCGGAACTCTTCCCTAGTACAGTTGTAATTTCGTTGAACCATTTAAACTGTACTATTTTGTTTTCAAAGTGACACTTTTAAGACATGTGCCCTGGTGTGTCGCGATATTAATACGCAGCTGCACAAGGACAGCGGCGACACGTTACGCGAGCGGAAACACCGCGACAATAGGCAAAGAGAGACGTTCATCGCGGCAGAAGAAGACTGCCACTGAACCGTGTTAAACGTGAGTTCTATAACACTATCGCAGGCGTTTTCCGTTACCCCCTCTTGGTCTTTCTCGTCTGGGAAATAATGTGATAGCTTTTTACATCCATGTCATACGATAGAACCGATATGTTTCCCATTATGATATCCCATTTGGTTGTAATTTTCATAGTGGAAAACTTACAATTTCACTATTTCGACGGTAAAATTTTATTTTCATTACAAAATTAATTTTGAAAAACTTTATTATTACAGAGTGTAATAAATTGTAACTTACAATTTTACTTATTTCGGATAATTTATATACCGGGGCCAAATTGAAGTATTGTAATATAATGTGCTATTGTTACATTATACATTTATAGGCATGCAAAGGTATTCACCAAAAAACATTTTTGGATTCCATTTTTTTTTTAAATTATTTCTCGTGGGCAGTGGCGTATTACCCCATAAGCGCAGAAGGATAAATTCAGTTTTAATATTCATTTTTAATTTAAGATTTCGACTGAAGGTGCTTGGTGGAATTTCAATATTAAATTTGAATCATTCAAATTATGTTCACTAATGACCCGGGTTTCGCCTTTCGGCATCTTCAGGCGTTTAAGTGAAGATGAACTTGAGCTAACTGAACTTGACTTTTTAAATCAAACATGCAAGTGATTCTAATCCATAAATCTATGTATACATTATAAATATCAGTCTTTTCAGAAGATAAAATTGTGATTACTTTATAATACTTTACTTCAAAGCAGACTTGAGTGTGTTGATTGTTTGAACTCCAATAATTTTGAAATATACCCTTATGGTGATGATTAGTAAGAAATTTTTGAGAGTTCTCTATTTGAGGGTGTATGGATATTAATTACCCTTGGCTTTACCCATGCTCACGTTTAATATCCTGAAAGTCTGGATATAAATATACTTGGCCATATATTTCTTAAGGCATACACAAGGCCAACATGAGAATTCTGCAATTCTTGAGAATTTCAGGCTTAACATTCGAGTACCGAAACATCGAAAATATGATCGAGGACCGGTGGGGTACAAAGTGACTCCAGACAAATTTGAGTAATATTATTGCATTGATTGAGGTATCATTGTAGATTACAATAAATATCAACTAGATATTATTAGTATTTATCGAATGGTTGAAATAAGAAGAACTTTGCAATGCGAATGCACCCCATAGGTACCCGACGGTTAATGTCTTGATTATTTTTTGAGAAATCATGGACATGAACTCTTATTCTGCCAATGGAGATGCCACTGCAGAAAGCTTTAAAGATGTTCAGTGGTGTTGCTTTGGATGTCGATATATATCGTGTTAACGTGAGCGAGTTCAGACGAATACTATTTTATTTTCGTATTAAAATAGATTTTGTAGAAACTAACAATTCGACAATTTTGTCAGTATTCTGGCAGAAGTTGGTAAATAACGGATTCAAAATTCTAGCAAATGAAAAAATTATAAAAAGCCTCTAATTAGTATCGATATTTTATGTTACATAGATGATTAAAATTTCAAAATATAGATGCACTAATGCCGATCTAACACTAATAAGAGTTTAAAATTAATATACACGGAGAATTACTTGCCTTTAAACCAGCATCAATAATAATAAATGCTGTTTTTGACAAACTTGTATAATCAATGTTACAGCGAGTTATTTCAGACAAAGAATTGATATAATTTTGTACACTTAAGTCAGTTTTGTTACTTACCAACTTCTGCCAGTACGGTGATAATATATTATAATACAAAAATATAAACAAATTAAATCATCAATGCTTGTCAGATCCTATGGCGCAGTGGTTAGCGTTGTGGGCTTCCATGCCTGATCTCAGGGTTTTTTCAATCAATTTCTGCTCAATGGCATGGGTGTTTGTGATGTCTAAAAATTCCCTCACACCCCTCCAATCCTTAAATAACTGGGTGTAGAGAGAGCAATTAGTTAACCACTAGTCCTGTCCTTCAATACTTACTACTCTCTTCGAAAAAGAGAGGATGAGCGACTAAGTAACGAACAGTTCTCGTAGAAAAACTTCTGTTGAGATACCTCCATTAGGAGGCCATATGCTCCACATTAGAAGGAGACATAGATAAAATAAATCATCAATCAGATCCATTCAAAATGAATACATGCGTCTTACCACGCACCTATAAATATTATAATCAGTTTACAGAGTATGACGTCAAATTACTTACATCTCGTTGCTTTCCGGGACCTGGTTATGAACATAAAGATGAGTATGTTAATGTATACAAATTTAATTGCTGCATCCTGTTCAAGAGACGATAAAACAAAAGATGTACTTTTGATAGTTGTATAGTAGAGGTCTGCACGGCCCCGGGCCTGGCCCTCGGGCTCTTAACCCGCCCAACCCGCGGGCCGGGTTAGAGCAATTGAGATTCGGGCTTTATTTCTTCAGAAAAATATTTCAAACTATGTTCATGTCACAGGTCAGCCATGATGATTTTAATTATTACCAGTTCTAAAGAAAATTGTTAATTGTTGTAAGTTTGTAAAAACGGGTTTTTTTCGGCCTGAGGAGTTTATATAAACCTGGGCTTCGTGTAGGGCTTCCAAACCGGTTTATTTCACGCAGTTAACCGCGTTTTATCAACAATACTCTTTTCTTATTTTTCATTTTTTTTTTCAAAAAGAAAAATCTTTTACAATGAATTTACTGCGTAGAAGCGGAAACAATTTACATAACACAAGAAACATGCATATTAATTGTAAAAAAAAATCTACTTGTCTCAAAGTTGTCCATGTTGTGAACAGAAATGACTTTTTCAAATAATTTAATATTTTTTCGTTATTATTGACAATTATTTATCAAAAGACGGAATGATTCTTACATGCACGTCACTCAATAACCTTTATTGTAAATTTGACAAATCATCCGTATAAATCTTGATAAAACTATTAATAAGGATACTATATATAACTATGTACCATTTTAAAACGTATACAATTTAATTAATGAGTAATAATCTAAATCTCCTTACCCGTTGTTATTTTTTTTTGTGTGCTTGTTAGTAGATATATTCTTCCTTTGCATAATTATTGCATTATAATTATTCTAAGTATACTTGATTTTGTCTTTAAATCAACAATGCAAAAAATCACTGCTTTAAATATGATATTTTAAATTATTGTATAAACCTTTTATTCTGCATCATAATGCAATATGTGAAAACTAATACCCAAGAGTTAATTGTAAAGTTTTACCTAACGGGGGGTCAAAATTATTCTAAGAACTTTGTCCCATGTCACTTTTACTGCATTCTTCAATTATATGGTTGCTTTTTGTTAAATTCATACGTTTGTTTCCGTTTGCAAAACGTTGACAAAAGATGCAGTAGTATTTTTATAACCTAAGTAGGTACTCATCCTTTCTCAGTTGTCATTAAATTAATACCAGATGTGGCTAGAATTGTGCAGTCCCACAAGGTCGAGGAAGTAAGTTAAATAATCAACAATAGAATGGACAAACCTAGTAGATGTTTTATGATCTAGTAGAGTTTAATCCCAAGTATTTTTTAATGCGGAAAAAATGTTTCTTCAACAATGAGATTATTGATAGTTTCTCAGTAATATACAAATTGCTTATACGCAGCGATTATGAGGTTATAGGAAATTAAGAAGTCATTGATATTTTTCAGGTAAATAGCACAATATATATCTTAACTAGAACAATATAAAAAATATATTCAAATACAGCTTTGCTTGGTGCCTATTTTTGATTGATACAATTTTTGAATTCAAATTTGTAGTTTCGTGAAATATAACATTTTCGATGCATTCTTTTCTTGAGCAATAGATAAACAAACACTGTGAACTGTGATTTTTTTAATATAATATTATGTAAGTAATTTTGAACGTAATACGTAAATGAAAATTTTAGTATCGTATAATACCTAAGTATATGTATAAATAAATAATTTTTCAGAAAATAACATATACCCAATAAATAGTTGATGTTATCATAAAATATAATTATTATTGTGCTTGATATCCTCAATTATAATTTAAGTATTATGGTCTGCACATGATGAACATGATAACACCGAGTCCATGGGCGAGTGGTCAACGTCGTTTCTTTGGGTTGAGAACCAAACGAGGTTGAGTCCTAGTACGGTCGGATTTTTGCAATCAGTTCATAGATTTCTTTTCTATGGCATGGATGTCTGTGATGCCTAATATTCTATTCCACTATCCCTTAAATTACTATGATGTAGTGAGAGTGATCAGCCACCCATGTTCTAGCCATAACTTTCAATCTTTTCTCTCTTCATAAAATGAGGGGGTTGAGCAACTGAGTAACAAGCAGTTCTCGTAAAAAAATAATAGTTTGAGTCTATATGCTTCAAAGTGGGAGTGGAGACATAATATAAGCTAATATTATTGTATTCTACTATATTTTTGTCTAAGCATTGGATGTCCTATCTAGTCGATATGCTCAAAAAAATAAATGCATTTATTTAAAGATCTTTCTTTTGATGAGTTTTATTATCAAGTTCTATTTTTTTATTTGACATATTTTATCATAAAATATTTTTCCACATTTGATCGTAATTATATATATATATAATGTCTTCCATCTATAAGATAAATATCGATTTTTCATTAAAATTGGAGCATTTATGTTATGACAAATATTTAAAAAAAATTAAAACTTGCATACCTACCTAATCAAAATACGTTATATTTCGGTTTAAATCGGTTAACCGGTTTTATTGCCAGAAATAAACCGAAAACCGGTTAGTTGGAAAGTCCGGTTAATTGGAAGCCCTAGCTTTGGGTAACAAGTGTGGTATTGGACTCGGGGCCGGGCCGGGTCGGACCTGGGTTTTTCGGGCTCAGACTGGGTAGTTTTGTAAAATTTCGGCCCGTGCAGACCTCTATTGTATAGGTATTATGAAATAAAGCATCATATGAATGTTGCTAGCTACATTTAAAATTTGCAAATAGATGTTGGGCCTGCAGACTAGTGGTAAAAATAGTTGGTATGAGTTGCAATGTTCACAGTTCCAAATACCAGTATACACAACGCCACTCTTAAGGTCTTCACTGTCAAGTCTTGATGTTGATAATGTTCGTGACGAGCGAAATCGGTCTTGATTTTTAATAAGTGAAAATTGGTACAAATGAGTATATTTTTTTAATGGACAGTCATGTTTGTGTTCGAAGACAAGGGTCTGTGACGTCTTAACTCCTTACTATTCATCCAATCCTAAAAGTGAGACCGGTACCCTTCTTTCGATATTGTCATAAAACAAATGTCTTACCTTCAATAAAAAAAAATTAAAAATCCAGCCATCTTGTTTTACAAAGTAATTAATACACATTTTTAAATAGTAATTTTTTTTCACTATTTCGAAATTTAGAAGCAGTAAAGAATGAAATGGTTTAACGTTTTACACCCATCTTTGTGTTAGTACACACCCCCAGTTTGGAAACAGCAGTTCTAAGGTGACTATTATCCAATACAGAATGACCATCAATGCATTTTTAATGTTGACTTATTCTCAAATGTATGTATCTTACTTTAGATGTTACAAGCTACGCACAATGACTGTAATAACTTGATGGCTGCCACAGAAGGGATATCTCGACAAATTTGCCAAAAAAACATAATGGTACAATATAAATTTTGTTAGTAAATTTCATTCTTTCCTGTTCAGTGGTTTTACATATCGACTGTGGAAAGGAAAAAGGACGTAACCCACACATATCAAATTTAACAGGAGGCGCAAAAAACGTGTTTTGATGATTTTGGGCCATATGCAAATTATGAATTATACACAAACTTGAAGTGCACGGAGACTTCTAAACTGGTGTTTAATTGACATAGTCTAATATTAATTAAAGACATTGTCTATGAAAAACCTTTATTTCAGTCGATTTTTCTTGGTTTTAATTTTTTACAAGGTCATCTATTTCAAACTTAAAAGCAAAAATTTAGATACTAATTCGGCATTTGCAGCTTGCATCCTTTTAATAGAATGTGTATCAAGTTTGATATATTGTGATTATCAAAAAAAAACCGTGGGTTACGTCCTTTTTCCTTTCCACAGTCAATATATATACACACAATCACAAGCAAAGAACATTCACACTATTAATTCTTGTACATTTATCACAAGCAATAATATTTTTCCCTTTATTGATATCTGAAAAAAAAATCCCCTTTCATTAATTGGTAGTGTATTAAAAACATATAAGGTTAAGCAAAAAGTATTCACAATTTGTTTAAATAATTTTTTAAATGTTGATTTACAGATTGGACATTTTTAAATTGTCATTTAGTTTTTAATTCAAAAATGAATCCAGCTCCTCAAATATATTAATTAAGAGTGGTTTCTAATACCCAACATGATTGTTGTACTTGGTTTTTACAGTTGGTATAAGTTAAATGTACAACAGCTACATTATTGCTATTGTTGTTGTCAATCTTTTGTGATTTATTTAAGCAATCAAAAGGGTGTAAAAGGTTATTTTGAAAGTCAAAATTAACGCAAGCCCATCAAGTAACATGTAAATTATAATGATCTCAGTTGCTTATGTCAAAACATTCGAATAAACAAATTGTTATTACTTTTCGCTTTATCTAGTATATGATCTATTTAAATAGTTAGTATATTCAGTGGCGGATTAAGCAGTTGGGAGGAATCGGGCGCAATAACATTTGGAGGCCTTGATTTCCGAAAAACATAAAAGCGTCACAAAATTCCATATGAAAGAAAAGATATGAGTAATATACAATAGAAAATATTTTTGAAGCCCCAAGCGCATCTCTCGTATGCTAATTAATGGATTCATCAGCCACTGAGTATATTATTACATTAAAATTACTTAGTTAAGTTGTTAATAACGTTATTAATAAAAGACAGTCTAGTGTAAAAATAACAAATGAACATTTATTATATATTAGACATATATTAAATAAACAAAAAATATAATGTTTTGTAACAATCTACATACAAAGATACAATTATCTTTAGTTCTTTCAATTTAATTAGAAAACTTTAAGATCAATGGAATCATCAGTAAGTACAAAACAAAATGCCATTTCAAATTCATGTTATGTGAAAGAAAATGACATGCAACCTATTTATTGACACATGAAAATTATTAAGGGCTTAATGATATTTCAATTTTTAAACAAGCATGAATTTTAGCGCAATAAATAGCTGAAAAAATAGATTTCTGGGAACTGTTTACACGTGCAACACCGGTTAAAAAAAAAAAAGAAAGCCATGAGTTCAAACCCATAAAAGTTGAAATTACTGAAGCGACCTCAAAAAATTATTAAACATGGCTACTAAAAATCAAAATCGTCTTAACCCTCCAAGGACGAGCGTGACAATATGGTCACAGTAAACACCGTTGTCTATTGATCCCACTATTCATCCATTTTCTACCTGAATATTGTTTCTTTCTCTCATATTATGTTAAGGGTACAGACTTCAGTTAGTCATCAGCCGCAGGGACAGAAACAGTCACCAAAAGCACATGCGATATTTTGGATATCCGTTTTTTTAATGGACTTTTTGAAACTGTATCAAAACATAAAATTATTTACAGTTTTTTTACAAATATATTTGTGTTGAAATTATATTGGTATATTTTCAATATTTTAAAAAAATTCACGTTTAGCTATATTTCAACTCCGAATGTTTGCATGCCCATACGGTCACGCTCGTCCTTACTACTGTCCGTACACAATATTACACGGTTTATTTCTTATATAAACACAAAACATTCATTTACTAACTTCAGTTCAAGTTCATCCGTGCACTTGAATGCCTGAAGATGCCGAAAGGCGAAACCGGGGTCGTTAGTGACAAAATCTGTGTGAATGTACATAATTTGAACAATTCAAATTAAACATTGAAATTCCACCAAGCACCTTCAGTAGAAATCTTAAATCACACCTGTTTGCTGATAGTATCAACATCGGACTAGAACAATCACAGAAAATTTTGAATAATTGCATCAAGGCTTTCATCAAATTTTTGAATATGGGGTGAAAATTGATCAGCCTTTCATTGAAATTCTTGTATGTTATTTTCTAATTGTGTTTGGCTACATTGGTAATGATACATTCTCACAATCACCTCATCCATCATCTGATTCCTGGAAATCCGAATACAAGTTGTATTCTTTCATTTTCATCCTCTGATTCTCATGTAGCGAGTAAATCTTCTTGCTCAATAGTGAGTTCATCTTCCGGCTCCATCTCCCGAGCAAAAAAATTGTAGGGCGAAAATAAGCGACTTATTCCATGGTATAATTATTGCATTGTGTCGCAAGACAGGACTAAATATAATACTTAATATTATTTGCTTTAATTATGTGTACATATATCTATAGATCATTTTCACAAAGACTTAAGGTCAAATTTCATTAGACCTTTCAGTCCTGGTACACATAAAAATTAATATTATATATAATGTGTGATTAATATTATAAATTAATATTATATATAATAAATTTAAATTGCTTATTATGTTTTGCTTCTTTTAAAATTATGTCACATATGTTATGCCTGCTCGCGTGATTTTCAAACATTCTTTTTCCAATCTAAATCAGTATGCATGTCGTTCGACATTCACGATAATGTTGAGGCATCTTTAGTAGTGTCTGGTTACGCATTTGTTAACAAAATGATAATGCCAATACTCTTTCAACAATTGTTATTCATTCAAAGGTGCCATTGAAGTTTAATATGAAAAATACAAATCTCCTTGTAGAAACACTTGTATACCCGCAACGTGTGTAGCTTTGGTGACTTGACTCCATATATGTGCCCTTTTATTAAATTTTCAAAATGACAACACCTGTAAAACAGTGCTCTGGCATCCGGCACAGACAACTGTGAGCAACGTTCCCTCTAAACCGAAGGGTTAGCTGCGTGGAAATTTCAAAGGCTGCGCGGATCGATCAAATATTAATTGAACAACTGTCTTGTAGTGCGCACCAACCCGGAATGAATACGCGGGGGCTTCCCAACTGCTGCGCGGCCGCGCATGCGCGCAGCTTAGAGGGAACATTGACTGAGTACTGTCCGATCGGTTGAATATTCCATAAATTGTTGAAGCCAGATATGTGTTGTGATTTTAGCCCTTTTTATCTCTTACAACTGTTATTACTGTTATTATTGCACAAACAAATAGTCAGTTACAAAGGAACACACCCCAATATGTCTACTAAACTTCTCACCATTATCGACAGTGGTGTCTTGATGACCCAGACGAATTCCCGATATTTATTGACTTATTCACTTGAAGGATATCATTGATAAACACATAGAATATGAAGAATGGGAAAGTAAAAATATTAGTGAAAGATGTAATATTATTGAAGAAAATTTGTTAACATGTTTTTAGTACTCTCCCTTCCATAACACAACTGTATACAGTTACTTTTATTTAATACCCCTGCAGTGGACTGACAAACAAAACCAGTTAAGATTTGCCACAGAAGAACCTCTTCTACATTTATTGAAAATTTAATTTTCACATGATTTTAAATGAAGAATTTTATAAATCCGAATAAAAGAAGAAAATTAAGAATTATTGTAATGGATTAAATAGTCTCATAAATATAACACAGAATAATTATATGAGATACTAGCTGACCCAACGAACTTTGTACCGCCTCAGAATCAATAAGTGTTGTGTTAACTTGATATCTTTAAACATGATGACTACCGAGCCAACCTTTAGTTGTAAAGTGTGCGGTGGCAACCCAGGCAGATTCAATGAGTTTAAAAATTCAGTTGGATAGTTGGTTGTTTCGTCTTCGTTTGTTACACGGTCGATAGATTTGAAGGAATGTAGTGGACCAACGATTTGATTTTGAATTGTGAAGTTTAAATGATCCACTTGTTTGTTCTTCGCCGCAAGAATTGCTCAATTGCTCGTTCACTCAAACAATTGTGATTTTCGTGATTAGATGTTCGGGAACATTTTGATAATGAAGCCATCCTTCGTTGAGACGAAATTGCTAAAATTCGGCGGAAACGAAATCAATCCGTTCAATTCGTCGACAGGAACACGGTCGTTACCGACGACAGTCAGAAATTGCTTGGAGAAATCTTCGGCAGATGGATCGTTTAGCAAGGCAACTCGCATGTTTTTCTTCACATAGTGCCAGAGTCAATGATTTGAGGCAAGCGTTTATTTCATCGGCAGCGGTCGATCTTGGAATGGCTGGTAGTGTTTGGCGGAAATCGCCAGATAGTAGAATCATTGCGCCTCCAAAAAATCTTGAGTCATTGCACAGATCTTTCATAACTCGATTGAGTGCTTCCAATGCGCATTTGTGCGCCATTGTCCATTCATCCCAGGCGATGATTGTATTTGCTACCAAAAATTTGGCCATTGCAGAGTGTTTCGCAAGCATGTCGGTTTTTCAGTGGTTTGAAGGTTTAACGGCAATTTCAACGCTGAATAAGCCCTTCGGCATCCTTCTATCTATGTGGCCGCTATTCCAGAAGAAGAAACTGCTACAGCAATTTTATATCTCGCACGAACAGTGGTCATAATCAATGACATGAGGAATGTCTTCCCAGCTCCATCGGCCGCATCGAGAAAAAATAAGCCACCATTTTCATCATCAATTGCCTTCATTAACGTATCGTACATTTCCTTCTGTTGAGGGTTCAACAGTAGTACATTCGTTAAAACTGATTGGTTCAATGCATCTCGATCATATTCACGTTTGCGTTCCTATTCTTGATTGAAAGCGTCGTTCATTCCACGGTCTGGCGTTGGCATTCCTAACATAACTAACAAACTGCCGCACATAAGGTAACACATGTCTTCGATCAAAAGCAAAGCCTGGTTATGTATCTCTTCATTCATCTGGAGATCGGGATTCCCTGAACTGCCACAAATTCAATGTAAAATGTATTCGGACATGTCATCCTTGTACTTGTTCCACAGTTCACGTGGATTCGATGGGAAGTATGTCGAAATAATGTGCGTATCTGACTTGGAGATTCAGAAACAATTGCTTCAGCACATTTATTAGACATGAATATTGTGTTTCAGCATAATTGGATAAATAGATTTTCACACCAGAATGATTTATCGGAATTAAAACTTAATGAAAATCGACGAAAATTCAAAATCGCGACCTGTGTGGCCTGCCATGCCCAGCAGTCAACTGTCAAAGTATTATAATGCAACCAATACCACCTAGTGGACTTATTGGAAACAGCATACAACGTCATGTTCGTTTCGGCGTTCGATTAGATAAATCAAAGAATCCGTGCAGTAATTCTCGAGATATACGTGGTGTAAATAACCCCACTTTGTTTTATATATATAGATGTATTTGCTATATTTTCTGCTTAGTGAATTTCAATATAGAAAAATAATATAAGTCAACGAATGAATCATGAAAATCAATTTAAATAAAAAAGAAAAAAAAAATCGGTAGACAATACAATTACAGTTGACGAAATTTAAAGATAAAAAAATCTTCCTTATCAAAATGTCCCAATAGGGTTTCGGGAAAATATGTACACTAATTTTAGGAAGGATAAATTTTTAATCATTCATTTGCCACTTTCGCAGAGAATTGAATAAAGAAATAATGACACTATCGTTACTGTAATCAAATATTTTAGCCAATGATTATTTTTTATTATTAAATTATTATTTTTAACCGTGGAAACGTCACCCGTTGAGGTTATGTTGTACATTGCTGTGTCCGAACGAACGTTATTTGATTTTATTGGATGCAAAAATGCGAGTAAATTTAATTACTAATGTTGATAAGCTTTCTACAATTAAAATATAATTTATTCTAAGACAGCTTATTCTTACACCATAGATAGTTCCAATATAACTTATTATGGTCTATGGTTTATTTTGACATCTGTCACATAGGGAGACATTTCAAAGTCGAAAATAGATCTTTAAAATGATGCCCGATGAGTTGATGTCGACGAGTACTGCCTATCATATTATAGTTTTAACTTATTTTCAAGTTGTATGGAGATGTCATTGCAGTTAATTAACAATATGCTTTTATATACTGTAAAATGACATTTGGTTTAGTTGCAAAAAACACCGCCAGAGCGCTGTGATCATAGACAACCTACATAGTTTCTATCCATCTACCTTGCTGAATGCATGAAACAAGCAAAAAAAATTATGCCGAATTCATACAGTCGGCAGAAACTTTACCGAATGCGTGAAATAAGCATCGAGCTTGCCGATTTAACGCATTCAGCAAAATGTCTGCCGACTAGGTGAGGTAGGCAATTTCACCGATTCGGTGTAACATACATATGTAGGGTATGAATAAATCAAAATGCAGCAGAAAAAAAAAACAATGACAACTAATTCAATAAGTCATTTTAACAAAAAAAAAATTGATGGGAATTATGTACAAAAAGCATTGTTATTAAAATGTGAAATCAAATAAAATTAGTCATTTGATTACATGTTTAGATAAATAACACAAATCCGAAGCAGTTACACAGCGCCCAATTATATACATAATTCATTATTGCTAAAATTCATATAAATAAACCTTATAATTAACATGGTAAGATGGTTAGTTGTGGGTTTTCCGCTTTTAAGTGTCACCTGTCAACACTATCAGCATTAAATTAAGCTACTGCTTTATTTTACACAATGTTTGCAAAATTATTTGAATAACTTTTGTGTGAACCTAATCAAAAATTATGCTTAACGATATTACCGGTAAATCTATCGTTGATTTAACACTTAATTATTGTGTCGAAAATTTTATAATAATATCCAGTATGTACAATATTTACAACATTAAATTTACATCACTTCTTTGGCCCAGTTCAAGACTGCATTAATTACTAAACTTACCCATTTCTAGAAAATAAATTTAGGGAAACATAAATTCTCAAATATAATGTGTATCTGCTTGATTTAGCAAGTTTCTGATAAAATGGAAATTTGAATAAAATTCGCAACCACGATTTTCATTTAGAATTCCATAAAATCTTTTTGAAAACTTGTAATATAAAAACAGCCAAAAGTGAATAAATAATTGTGCATACATATTATATTTGAGATTTTACATAGACAAATGTGTGAATTCTACATTTGTATCGTAGATATATTAAACTTGAGTGGTGGATTTCATACGGAAAAATCCCCACACTTTGCATAATATACCCGATTTTATTCTTTTGGTTGGTAATTTTTTGAAATACCACCAAATATAAATGTATGAAAAGACTAGGGAGAGGCAAAACAATACTGCAGAGGTCCTCGTGAACGAACTGTCAGAAGAATTCATCGAAGAATAGAATTTGGTGCTTTGCTTATTTCTCCAAGACCATAAAGCTTCATCTTCACCATCCGCACCTTCCAAAGAACCGGATGAGGGAATGGCTGAAAATGTTTTGAATATTATTTACTGGTATCAAACCATTTACTGAAAATAATTTTGCAGAGGTTAAAAAAATTCTATAAGCATCTAACGTTTTAAATGTAGAAAGATAATTTATTAGATTGACATTAAATGCAGTTTCAACATAACAAGTCATATTATTTTTAGCACAGTGAACACATTATTCAAATGAAATATTTCAAAGTGGCTAAATACTAACATTTTAGATACGAATAGCGATTGCAAAATATCATATCTGTAATTTTATATAGTATTTCCATAATCTTGACTGACTAACTAACAATCAGAGATGCTCTCTATTAAAAGTATATATGATCAACATAATGGACATAGTTTAAAAATATATACATATAGAATGAATAATATGGATCGGCAAATACATTTTTTAAAGACAGTTAAAGAATATATATATATGCTTTGTTTTCCACAACCATAAATATGAAAAATAATAATATAGAAATTTGCTACAATTGTTACATTTTCAGTGTAGAGTATTCATTTTGTTTGAAAATGAGTTTTTTTTTCAATTTTATTGCAATATTTCAGAACATATATTTCACAATTTGATACAAAAGGAGGCATCATGCAGAATGTACAATAATATTCGCAGATACGAAGGCACTGTAGAATGAGAAGAGTTGAACATTGATGAATGAATCTTGCTAAACAAATTACGTTTGCAGAATCAATGTCACATTCAATCAATTTCATAATTGTGTTTATTTCTTAAGATCTTACACCATACCACACAAGTGAGAACTCATTAAATGATTTCGTTTAGTTTTATGTTTGATAGTTTAAGTATTTTCACTGAATTTCTATCACGAAAAAACATTTGACCCGTCACTTGCTTCATCGGTGAAATTTAAATCAAAGTCACTTTCTTTTTCGCAATATTTTCTCAGGTCGGCAAAGACACTATTTATTGGTCTGCAGGATTTCTGTTGCACTGTCAAATCTAACATATCACATATGCATTAATAAGGCTATTTAAAAATATATTAATGTTAAAGAATTAAACAAAAAGCTTTCACCCTTTGGGCTCCCGAATGCCAATTCATCCGCACACTGAAACTGTACAGATAAAACATCGTAGAGCCGATTCATTGCTGCATTGCGTTTTTATCTTTCATATGAAATGTCACAATTCACACCAATAAATGGCCCTGTTTTTTCAAGGTTCTCGCTTAATCTCAAAAATATCCGCAATAATTATTTAAGCAATCGAATGTTACTTTATATAATTATACTACGTATTAATACTCAAGCAATTAAACATAAAATATCAATAGCTTAACAATGTACATTGATTGCAAGAGTCAAAAGTTTCAAAATTTACACAAAAATAGGTACGATGTTTTTGCTGCAATTCCATGTTTCATATGTAAACTTAATATGCAGTATTGTGAATGTCAGAAGCATCAAATATGCATACTGCGTTTTTAAATATAATTATTTGCATATTTATACATTGTATAATACGAATATCTGAGAATATTAATTTAACAAATGGCTTACTGGCGTAAGTAAAACTCAACAAAGGGATGGCGCGAGCCCCTCCAAGCCCACCCCTAAATGTTTTATTGGCACAGTTCAACTCTACAAAAATCAGTGCTCCGGAGCCCAAAGGGTAAAATAAGCATTAAAACCTTGCAGTGGGTATTTCTGGGGTTGTGAGCTATGCACTCTATACTAACACCATTTCGAGGAAAATATGATATAATTTGTGATGATACCTAAATCCCTCAGGTGCCGAAGCAGAGCTTAAAGAAAATAATGATTTTCAGTAACTTCTGAGCCAACCTGGAAAAGTCTCCTACAACATGTGATAATCCTCTGTTGAAATTACACAATGTGATATACATGTCCATGTATTTCTTCCGTGTGTGAGACGTCAAATAGGTTTTGCTGTAGCATTAACTTCAAAATTATTTCAATGGTAAAAAGATGTAGAAATAGTGCTGAATTGAATTGAATTATTGACCATGAAACATAAAATTTTGTTTCATTCCCTAATTTGAATTTTAAAAAAATATACTCTTTTGAATTTAATGGAAGATATTTTTTTTTACTAAATGAAAATATTTTTTTGAAATTTTGACATTTAGTTTGAAATGAAATGTTTGGATATGACTGAGTGAAAAAAGCTGATGAAATGTTTTCTGAACTTTCTAGGTTAAACCAACACCTCATAGCACCCCCCATTGATGAAAAATGTTATAGTAAATATGCAATAGCCCCAGAGAGGCAATTTATCAGCGCAAACATTGATTAGTCATATGTAAGACAATGACTAAGTAACTATCATGCACCAATGGTAGTGTCTTTTATAAAATGCATCAAAGTTTGCGCCAATAAATCATCATGCTTTGGCTTGGCGGGTTAAATATTGTGAATGAATAAAGTTTTTGATAAAGCACACATGCAAACTATGAGGAAATTTTATGAAAATATTAAAATTCATTAAGGGTGATTATGTATAAGAATATTTACCATCCAACGGTTCATTTTTTGACAAAAGATGATGCGGTCTATATAACGATGACGATATAGATGAAGACACATTCAATGGAATGCCGGCTATGATCTCTAAAGACGGACAAGCTGGCAAGGGACGCGTGCCTCCGCCCAATGTGTTTTCAAGTACTCTTGAATAAAGGTGAAGTCTGTTGCCCTCCATACGCTGCGGAAGCTCTGAAAAAGTTGGTAAGAAACAATTGAAAGTTCTGAGTAAACAGCAAATGAAAAATTTCAGCTTTTAGAATAAAACCTCTAGCATTGATATTTTATATTAATACATAGATAATTATATTATCAAAACATAGATACATACATTTATTTCAATTTGATACAAATAGAGACAGGGCAGGGTCAATTGGTTGGCTGCCTTTAAATCAGCATTAATAATAATTGCCTCAACAGATGCTATTTTTTAATAACTGCTACAATAAATAACTGCGCCATCTAAGTTACTCAGAGAAATACTTAACACATTGGCTACGGATGACTCATAGACGAGTCTTTGCGGCAGTCTGACGCGTTGAAATATATACATCCAATGCGACAAATGTTTAAGATTCTCTACAGAAATGGCTTAACAAATGTTTGATGCATCATTTAAAAAATAAAATATTAAAATAAATGCACAAATATTTTTTTTATTCGGTGATTTTGGCGATGAAAAATCAGCACAGTTAAAATATAACTTCAAAAAAATAGGCCACCAAAATATAAGCAATTGTAGGTCAAAAATAAACTTTTATGATTTCTAATTTTGTTTTGAAATAAAATAAACAGGAGCACATGTATATTTGGCTTGTTATTTAATACGTTTTCGATGAAATTTATAATTCTATGTCAAATACCCGATTTTCTATATTAAAAAAATATAAAAGTTGAGAATCACTAATAAAAGCAAGCTAAAATATAAAAAGTATTATGCATCTAAGTGTTGTACAACTGGTGTCCAAATTATTTTTTAAAATGTCAAATAGTTTTCAAGTTATACCCTTTTTTCGAAAGTACCTAATTTTTTGCAAAATTTTGCAAAAATGCCCCAATGCGAAATCAATATCCAAGAATCTCTTTGTATATCTAACTCATTCGTATCAATTTTTATACTTCCCAACTTCTGCCAGTACAGTAATATTATATATCACCAGGGCTTTTTTTACCCTGTAACGCGGCGGAACGGCGTTCCGGCACCTTTTTTTCTCGAAATTTTAATAAATGTTCGTAAAATTTTATTTTTTCTATTTTGAAACTTTCGTTTCTTTTCTTGGAAGCCATTGACTGTTAATCCCTTTTGAATATATGGGGTATCATAGAACCCATAAATTAATGTCATGCAAAAGATTATCAGGTATGTACTTTCTTGGAAAGGGCGTTTAATTTATGCACTGAATTCTATTCCCATTTCTTCAAGTGAATGTGAACGCGGGTTTTCACAAATGAATTTAATTATCAGCCCAATGGGAGCTTCGTTGATTGGGAAACAGTTTCGTCACTTTTGTTAATTAAACTCGTCGGACCATCTTTGATACTTTTTGATCCTTCAAAATACGTTGATCAATGGTTACTAAGAGGAAGACTGGCCGAATGGCCACAGAGACCAACACAAAAAAAAGAATTAGGGACCATTAACCTGGTGAAAATTGGGGAAAACTGTGGAAATCATTGTAATTGGAATGTAATTTTGGAGAGCGTTTTTAATAAATTACATCATTTTTTAACATTATGTTACATAATGTATGTAATGTTCTTTGTTTAATTTTCATTTGAAATTTCTAAAATAAATTTAAAAATATGTATATTTTGTTTTATTTTCTATTCATTATTTTGCCGCCTGTGTGGTCGAGTGGTCAACATCGTTGGCTACCGCTACGGAGGGCACGGGTTCGAATCCCGGTACGGGTAGTTTTATAAATTGATTCTTCAATCGATTTATGAATTTCTGTTCAAAGGCATGGATGTATGTGATGTCTTGAATTCCCCCCTCCCACCCATCCTATCATATGAACGGGGTGTATGGAGAGCGATTAGCTAACCACTAGTCCTGTCCTTGCCCTTTCCTTCTATTCCTACTCTCTTTGGAAAAAGAGAGGTTGAGCAACTGAGTAACAAGCAGTTCTCGTAGAAACATTTCTGTTGAGATAAACTCCATTAGGAGTCCATATGCTCCATATTGGGAGCGGACATGGAAAAAAAAAAAAAAAATTGAAAAGCCGCCATAAATTCTATCAAAATGATATTCGAATATATATTAAATAATATACCTTCTTAGAAAATGCTCAAAAAAAGTGCGTTCCAGCACCTTTTTTTTTCAAAAAAAAGCACTGTATATCACTAGAGTGAAACGTAATAATTATTTTACTTTAAACATAAATTACCTGAAGGAATGATGTTAACTTCGCCGTGTGGTATGCTATTGTGCACAAATAATTTCGGTAAATGACCGGTCAATGTATATTCCAGAATAGCATCCAACATCCAAAAACAAGGCTTTTCAAGGTGGCTACTATCTAAGCAATTTGAATCTCCATAAATAGCAATTCGGCCTGCAGTTTTTTTCATAGACATGGAAACAGTCTGGTTGTTAAAAGCAGTGTAATTATCGATTTGCTGTATCTGATTTGATATATCATTATGAGAATTTGTTTGCAGAAATCCTAGTATAGGCACAGAGATTATTTCATCGTGATTGTTTGGATTTTTCACATCACCGTTTTCAAGAACCAAGATCTGGAATCAAATAAAAGATATTTTACTTTTTATGAATGAAATAAATGATAGATTTTTTTAAATAAAATAATAATTAAGGAATATAAAAAAAGCTTGTTACTGAAGTTGTGCTTTCTTCTTTTGTGTATTTTACTATGGTTTCACAACAACCTGTCATATTTAATTAAGCCAATTCAATTACAATATTGCCTTACTTGTTTTCCTTGGTCTTTTAACGGAATCGAAACAAGGATTCCTTCTAAGGGGAATGTATGTATATGCGTACCGCTAGCATAGTACATAGAATGGTCACCCAACTGAAAATTTCCTTCAAATACTCTGTCACCAAGAGCTATTTGGAAAACGCTCAATAAGTCATTCAATGCAGGAATATTGGCCCCTCCAGTTTCAGGCATCCACCTTTAATAATAAAATTGATTGTAATTCAAGTGAAGGTAATTTCATTTGAAAGTCATGAGTTCTGATATAACAAGACACGTACTGTGTTAATAGTCATGTTAACAAAAATGTAAGCAATGATCATCTCAATACTGTGTTTTCCCCCATATAAATGTAAGCCCGAGTTTAGATATTAACCCTTTGAGTGGTGAGTTAATTTTTACTAAATTAAGTTTTTTCTTATATTGCACAAAAATATAAAAACTTTTTTTTTGATTCAGACCAATCTGGGAAGAATATTAGTTATTATTTCAAGAAGTAAATATTTTTTTTAAATTATAAAACTCATGGTTGAAAATGTAAAATAAACTAGTTTTTCATTACGTTTGAATATTTTTCTAGAAGCTTCGCTTTTGCATCGAAGATCTTTTTTGCCTCATCTGTCTACATGTGCCACTCTACAGACGTCGATTCCAGGAAGGAACCAATCCCAAATAGAATTTTACGCTCCATATTATATGGCTACCGATTTGTTTACAAATGTTAACCCTTTTTTAAAAAACCTTTTCTTCATTTGCAATACAAAATAAAAATAATGTGGCGGCCAAAAGTCACTGGTGGATATGTCTAGTATCCATATCTTAAGAAATAACAAAAAATCAATAAAAATTATGAGAATGGCAATAGATAATAGATGACAAGCTACTCCGCCGTATGGGTACGGCAATACTCATCAAAGGGTTAAAAGTGCTGTATTTCAACGTATAATTCACTAAAACACTCACAAGTAATGTTCCGAGACGAGAGGTTAGCTGTGTGGAAAATTCAAAGACGCACGCGGTCTATCCAACAAATGCGCGGCATAATTTGTCATATTTTATAAAAAAAATATTGTATATTATAGTGTTTTTTTGGTTTTGAATTACATAATAAAAAAAAAATTATCATTTGATAATTTATAAATAAGTTTAGAATTTCGACTGAAGGTGCTTGATGGAAATTTAACATTAAATTAGAATTATTTTCATAATGTACGTTTCCACAAAAGTCAGTCAGTTCAAGTGCATTCGCACACTGAGTAACACCGGAAGATGCCGAGAGGCGAAACCCGGGTCGTGTTCGACCAAGATTTTTGTGGAAACGTACATTATGAAAATAATTTTAATTCATAAATAAGTGTTCATTGACAAGTATACTAGATAAAACAAGAAGTAACAGAATTTGTTTGATTTTTTTATATAAAATAAAATCGAGCACAAATTTCAAAAATAATCAGAATAAAACAAATAATCAGTCGCTAATAAAGTTACTGACATATTTTATAAATTTATTTTATGGTTTTGCACGCCGTTCCTTACAACTTATCCATACCTTATATACTCCATTTAGATCAATTTCATATTCTGATACTAGATAAGAATTTAATTCTGGTTAAATAATCAAAAAGTTAAATTTTAAATTTATTTCAGATAATTAAAGATATTCTTATTTTAATACTTGTATTAGATTGCGAACCATTCCGGAATGAGTGTGAGGGGTTTTCCAAATTGCTGCGCGGCCTATAGGGAACATTGCTCACAAGTATAAAGAATATTACAAAGTTATTATAGTGACAAATAGACAATAAACAAATTCAAGTTCCCAACCATTTCCTAGTATTTTCATCGTAAAATTTAACTTTTCTCATCACTGTTGTATTATACCAGTCAGCAAAGATAACCACTGAAAGACCATTATCAACATCTCGCTTTAATTTCGCGATTTCTTCCGGAAAATATTCTTCTTCTGGATCAACTAGCAGCAGAGTGCCGTATTGACTGGCATCTAAACATGTCAGAGGAGATCCTGAAACAAACATTAAGAGCTCATAATCTTAGACTAGTGCCAGCAATTATTCACATTAGCTAGTGTGAAATAAAGAATAAGATTGATTCATAATAATTTATTTATCGATCAATCAGAGATTAATTCTGAATGAGGTTATTCAACAAATTTAAATATATATGTCATTAACGCAAATCTCCTACAATGCAATTGTAAAAGCATAGAAAACCGTATCTCAATTGTATCATCGCTTAAACGCACTTTTACAAACAGATTGAGGGGGTAGAAATTCTATTGAATTTTAAAACATTCTATTGATTCAACAATTTGGATCGGGTTAGATGAGTTAATACGGTGTAAATAAACAGGATTGAATTTTTAAGTAATTATAAAAAATGTTGTTATGAATATTAAAAGTATCGCTTGCGCAATATCACTTTTCTTAGAGCAGGGATAGAAGGATAGGACTAGGACAGGACTAGTGGCTAGCTAATTTCTCTTGCTATGCCCGTTTTTAAGATAGGAAGGGTGGGAGAGAGTTCAATATATCAAATACATCCATGCCTACAAACAGAAATCCACAAATCAATTAATAAAAACTGTCCGTACTGGGATTCGAACCCGTGACATCCGTGATCTAAGTCAACGACGTCGACACTCAACCACACTGCCGGCATATTATTTTTACCAAAACATAACATCATTAAAGTTTAGTTATCATGGTATAAATAAAGCACGCAAGAATGCAAAAAAGATTATACAAGGTTGAGTAAGAAAAGTAACAATATATTAAATATGTAGCATTGCCAAAGAAAATTTTCTTGGAAATATTGAGTCATTGTTTTACAAGCAATGTGACTAAAATATAAAAAATTTGAAAACGCGAGAAAAGTACTCTTAGATTTATCTGCATATTTGTTTTCAATGAGCATTAACCTGTTTGCTGCCCATGTCGTATGTATACAGGGTCAAGAGTTGAACCCCACATCGCCACCTTATATAAATACTCATCACCTTATATTCAGTATATGAATGATTATTCTATTGATATTATGTTCTTTTTACATGTTATGACTAAAAAATTCTAATTCAATTTTATCATTGCCTAATTAATTCTTGAATTTTAGGTGTGATGATAAATCGCATTAGACAAGGAAAGCTTTAAAGGTAATTCATTGATTCACATAACCACACCATTATTGTGCTTTATAAAATATATTTTTCTACACAGCATAAATTTAACTACTTTACACATAGGCATATCAATGAATGAGCAAGTAAGAAAAGCGCAGAATTTTATATAAAGAAAATCATATTTTCATACGACAAAACTTTGTATCTGTACATCATATTAACAACTAATATAACACATGCCAAAAGAAGATATTTTGTGCAAAAATGAAAGATCACCAACAAGACAATGGATAATGTACAGGAAACTAAGGACAACATTCACAGTAAGTGTGTAAGTGTAATTGTGAAAGAAGAATTTTGAGATTTAATTTGTTAATTGAAAAGAATTAGAGCCAGCACACGCGCATAATGATTACTCACCCAGCACTTCCACATAGTATCCTGAATTTCTGAGATTTTGATATAGGTCTTTAAAATTTGTATGAATGTGATCCGCATTCCAGTCGAGCGGGTCATTCTTCACCTTGAGATTGTCCCTTGGAAAATAACCTGGCGGATAGCGAAGGCTGTGGAACTGGTCCCAAATGATACGTCTGTATCGAGGCGGCTGAGGTATTATCTTTGCTCTGAAACATTATTACTTATGTATATTATACATTTTGTATTTTACAACATGCTAAAATAAAATGGTCTGTAGAAACTCTTGCAGTATTTAAAAATCAAGTTTTTGTTCAGTTTAGTATACAATCCATCAAAATAATAATTTATCATTTGAACCAAGAAGGAACTTCAATATCAAACATTTCCATAAATTTTGTAATCTTTAGGCATTCAAGTGCACGGATGAACTTAAAATTTGAATTATTTACAACTATTTGAATGTTTTTTATTTTTTTTTTATCCATGCCCGCTCCCAATGTGGAGCAAATGGCCTTCCAATGAAGGTATCTTAGCAGAAGTTTTTCTACGGAACTGTTAGTTAATTAGTCGCTCAACCTCTCTTTTTCAATGAGAGTAGTAGGGATAGAAGTAGGGCTTCCAATTAACCGGACTTTCCAACTAACCGGTTTTCGGTTTATTTCTGGCAATAAAACCGGTTAACCGGTTTAAACCGAAATATAACGTATTTTCATTAGGTAGGTATGCAAAAAAAAAAAAATTCTGGATTTTTTAAAAAATATTTGTCATAAATGCTCCAATTATAATGAAAAATCGATATTTATCTTATATGTAGATGGAACACAGAAGGCATTTTATTTATACATATATTATGTGCTTTTTTTTGAAAAAAAAGGTGCCGGAACGCACTTTTTTCGAGTATTTTCTGAGAAGGTATATTATTTATTATATATTCGAATATCATTTTGATAGAATTAATGACGGCTTTTCATATAATGCATAGAAAATAAAACAAAATATACATATTTTAAAATAGAAAAAATTAAATTAAATTAAACATTTATTAAAATTTCGAGAAAAAAAGGTGCCGGAACGCCGTTCCGCCGCGTTTTAGGGTAAAAAAAAAGCCCTGCATATATATATACAACAATGACAATCAAATCTGGAAAAATATTTTATGATAAAATATGTCAAATAAAAAAATAGAACTTGATAATAAAACTCATCAAAAGAAAGATCTTCAAATAAATGCATTTATTTTTTTAAGCATATCGACTAGATAGGACATCCAATGCTTAGACAAAAATATAGTTGAATAGAATAATATTAGCTTATATGTCTCCACTCCCACTTTGAAGCATATAGACTCAAACAATTATTTTTTAACGAGAACTGCTTGTTACTCAGTTGCTCAACTCCCTCTTTTTTCGAAGAGAGAAGAGATTGAAAGTTATGGCTAGAACATGTGTGGCTGATCATTCTCACTAAATCATAGTAATTTAAGGGATAGTGGAATAGAATATTAGGCATCACAGACATCCATGCCATAGAAAAGAAATCTATGAACTGATTGCAAAAATCCGTCTGTACTGGGACTCGAGCTCGTTTGGCCCGCAACCCAAAGAAACGACGTTGACCACTCGCCCGTGGACTCGGCGTTATCATGTTCATCATGATAAGACCATAATACTTAAATTATAATTGAGGATAACAAGCACAATAATAATTATATTTTATGATAACATCAATTATTTATTGGGTATATGTTATTTTCTGAACAATTATTTATTTATACATATAGGTATTATACGATACTAAAATTTTCATTTACGTATCACGTTCAAAATTACTTACATAATATTATATTCAAAAAATCATAGTTCACAGTGTGTTTGTTTATCTATTGCTCAAGAAAATAATTCGTAAAAAAACAATGCATCGAAAATGTTATATTTCACAAAACTACGAATTTGAATTCAAAAATTGTATCAATCAAAAATAGGCACCAAGCAAAGCTGTATTTGAATATATTTTTTATATTGTTCTAGTTAAGATATATATTGTGCTATTTACCTGAAAAATATCAATGACTTCTTAATTTTCTATAACCTCATAATCGCTGCGTATAAGCAATTTATATATTACTGAGAAACTATCAATGATCTCATATTTTTTTATTAAAAAGAAACATTTTTTCCGCATTAAAAAATACTTAAGTAAATATATTGGGATTAAACTCTACTGGGTCATAAAACATCCACTAGGTTTGTCCGTTCTATTGTTGATTATTTAACTTACTTCCTCGACCTTGTGAGACTGTAAAATTCTAGCCACATCTGGTATTAATTTAATGACAACTGAGAAAGGATGAGTACCTATAAAATACTACTGCATCTTTTGTGAACGTTTTGCAAACGGAAACGTTTGAAATTGACAAAAACCAACCATATAATTGAACAATACAGTAAAAGTGACATGGGACAAAGTTCTTGGAATAATTTTGACCCCCCGTTAGGTAAAACTTTACAATTAACTCTTGTGTATTAGTTTTCACATATTGCATTATGATGCAGAAAAAAAGGTTCGTACAATAATTTAAAACATCATATTTAAAGCAGCGATCTTTTGCATTGTTGATTTAAAGACAAAATCAAGTAAACTTAGAATAATTATAACGCAATAATCATGCAAAGGAAGAATATATATACTAACAAGCACACAAAAAAATAACAGTGGGTAAGGAGATGTATATTATTACTCATTAATTAAATTGTATACGTTTTAAAGTGGTACATAGTTATATATAGTATCCTTATTAATAGTTTTTTCAAGATTTATATGATTTGTCAAATTTACAATAAAGGTTATTGAGTGACGTGCATGTAAGAATCATTACGTCTTTTGATAAATAGTTGTCAATAATTACGAAAAAAATAATAAACTATTTGAAAAAGTCATATCTGTTCACAACATGGACAACTTTGAGAAATAATTAGATTTTTTTATAAAATTCATATGCATGTTTCTTGTGTTATGTAAATGGTTTCCGCTTCTACGCAGTATATTCATTGTAAAAGATTTTTCTTTTTGAAAAATAAAATGAAAAATAAGAAAAGAGTATTGTTGATAAAACGCGGTTAACCGCGTGAAATAAACCGGTTTTCGGTTTTTTTCAAAATATGCGATAAACCGGTTAACCGGTTTCGGTTTAAACCGGTTTGGAAGCCCTAGATAGAAGGACAAGGTTAGGGCAGGACTAGTGGTTAATTAATTACTCTTGCTGCGTTCAGTTATTAAGGATCGGAAAGGGTGGGAGGGAATTGTTAGACAACACAAACACCCGTGACTTCCAACTAAAATCAATCAAAAAAATGCTGTTCGTACTGAAACTTGAACCCGTAAGATCCAGCACGGAAACCCGCAACGCTACCGGCTGCGCCAAAGAACCCAACTAATTATTTTACGACTATTTGAATTATTTATAATAAAAAAAAACATTAAAATATGAAACTTATACCTTATCGGAAGCTGTAGAGTAGTATTAGATGTTTGTTGTCCATTTTCTGACGGAGGATTGATACTTTCAATAGTTATATTTAGGTGACCTTGAGCAATGCCCTCAAAAGATGACCCGTACGATGAAACAGTCAAACTTACAGCGATCCAGCCGGACCAAGGCCATAGCATTTGACTGTACGTTGCACTCACTTGCAACATTTTCCCATTCTGACCAACATATGGGTACCACTGAACGTCTGTCTGCAATTGAAAAGTAAAATATATGAAACGGCAATGTAACATACAACTTCAGGGTTTCACTGTAATATAATTATTCGTGCTTCATGCAGAGATATTTTCTTCAGAATTGAAAACTGCTTTGATATAATAATTATTTTTACATCAACCCTGTATATTTTAGAACTTCGACTGAAGGTGCTTGATAGAACTTCAATATCAAATTTGAATTATTTTGATTCGGTACACTTCCAAAAAATTTCGGTCAATTCAGATGCATTCGTGCACTTGATAAAACCAGAAGATGCCGAAAGATGAAACCTGGGTCATTATCAACAAAATTTATGGAAGTGTACAGAATCAAAATAATTCAAATTTGAACCCTGTATATGTCGTCACAAATTAAAAATAGGGTTTCAACACCCACGATTCAACAAATTAATATAGCGATATCAAAGGAAAAAAAATATTTAAATTATATTATGTGTTGAAATGTAGTAATATAGAACATTCACTTACCACAAGGCCAGAAACACCGAGACCATTTAAAATCGTGATATTGATAATGGTCGGCATTGCCCCATAATACATAGGCTGCGTACAATATGGCCACATATACTGACACTCTGTTAAATCTACATATGACGGACTGAGACTTGCTTGTGGCTTATATCCTTTCAAAATCTGTAAAATATATTCGAACAGATTAAATATCTCAAGATATTGTTATATCCAGAACTGCAGAAAATGTGAATGGCATTAAAGAGGAACATTTAATGCATCCTCCTTATTTTTTAGACCTCGCACCTTCTGACAATTCTCATTTCGACAAATATTATTTTTAACGAATAATGAGTTATGACTTTTTACAATAGATATTTTCGATGGATTCGGCGACAACTTTGTAGAAGTTAATTTTTAAATTATGTTATTCCACTGGTGTCACAAAATGTGACACACGTTTGAGGATCATCTTCAGACAGCAATACATTCAAATTAAATTAAAATTAAACCAGACAAATAAAGGGTTGTGAATTAAATTAACTGTAATGTTATGAAACAAATGTTTAAACATTTTACTGAATAAGGAGATTTTTCACACTTAGCGTGCAGTACAAGTACCAAAAACAGTAAAAACAAAACTTCAACATTGTCATGTATAAATATCTTATGTAAATATAGACAGCTACTTAAACCTATTTTACAGTGCAATTCAAGGTATTGTGATTATTGACCTGGTATGCCTTCAACAAGTCTAATTTTCCGTGACCCTGCTCAAACATGTTCACACCCGGCAATCGTCTTGCGGAGGCCATTAACGCCTGCTTCATAGAAGCCGGAGTCAATATCCCTTTGTCGAGTACTGCACTGGCTAGCAAGGCCACGGCACCGGCCACTACTGGAGAAGCAACACTTGTGCCTGAAACATAATTTTATACATTGATATTTTGTTTTGTTTTAACATGATTTTTTTTTGGTGTATAAAATACTTAACAGTTGCATTCAAAAATAAAACACTTTTATGTTCTAGTTTCACATTATTTACTTAAGATCGTGGCCGGTTTTGGTCATTGTAACCATCACATATCCTCGCAAAAAAGATATTTTATTTTTCAATATAATGCCTTCCACCAAGAATTGACAGTAAACACATTAAAAGTGAAACATAATTATGTTTATTATCGAATACAACAAATGAATGTTAATTTAGGATTTAATAAAAAATGGAATAATTATAGTCATCGTTCCCTCCAAGCTGAAGGGTTAGCTGCGCGGAAATTTCAAAGGCTGTGCGGAGGCTGCGCAGAATGATCAAATATTAATTGAACAACTGTCATGCAGTGCGCGCCAACCTGGAATGAGTGCGCAGGGGATTCCCAACTACTGCGCGGCCACGCACGCGCGCAGCTAAGAGAGAATGTTGGTTATAGTACACCAGGACACCTCTCAACATTATATGCATACAAAGTCAGACAAAGAAATTTGAAACTGTGGAACTTTCATCTTGTTTATAATACGTGTTTTTATTAGCCCACAATGTTACACCTGTATTGTCATATTTCATTCATGAAATGCAAAAATATTAATGAATTAAAAAACAAATATATGTATTATAATTGATTGCATTGGCATAGACTAGTCCTTTATAAAGCGTTGAAATTTTAATACAAAAAAATATCTGTTAACATACCCGACAATGATCGACAGCCCCCTTTCATACTCGATCCTTGTACACTGCATCCATATGTCACAATGTCTGGTTTAACACGACCATATCCCTGTAAAAGAAATATTGAAAAAATCGCCACGCCAAGCATAACGTAAAGTTAAATATATTTTTATGAAATATGAATACTTCATCATAGATTAAGACAATATTTTGAAATCATAACTAATATTATATTTTATTACAATGACATACGATGCAGCTGGAAGATGCTAAATAGACTACGAATAAAAAGAAAAGAAAAAATACAACCTGTGGTAGCTCCCAAGTTGTCATACCGCGTGATGAAAATTTGGCAATCTGATCATCGAAATTTATTCCACCTACGCCGATCACATCCATTTGATCTGCGGGATTATTCAATGTTCCGTACAGTGGACCATCATTTCCTATTGCCGACACCATGATTACCTAGAAACACAATATTATTCAATGCAATTGCTTTTCTATTACATCTGTAAAAAAATTCTCTCCTTTTTGTTACTGAGAAAATGTTTAGATCAATAATGATCTATATACTGCTGATCTTTTCCGCTCCATACTTAGAGCAGATGTCCACCACGGAACCTCCAAGAATCTATGTTCTCCGTCAGCCCCATTGCTTTCTTGCAAGTGATTCCAGTAGCTTCACTGAGTAGATGCTGTGGATGGTCGAATCCTTCCGGTTGGAATACTGTCGGGATTCAAGTCCCTTTCCAGTATCAACAGCAAAGTTCATCTTTGCTTTTATATTTTGAACGTAACAAGGAGCTGCCTGCTTTTTTACCTTGATAGTTTCAGACAAACTCAAACTACAGTACCCGTAGTACGACTGCAAGTATCTATTTTTGAAGCACAGCGAACTGTTTCACTGTGTCTTTGTAAGGTGCCACTGCTCGTAACCATAATGTAGCAGCGGCAACACAATATGCATTGAACAAATGAAATTTGTTTCTAATGTTTTTAACATGTTATGATTATATTAAACTAACTTGTTTTGACTATTTCATGGAACTGTTAAAAGGGTACTATGAATATTATATTTCAATACAAAATAGTGTAAATAATTATTCATTCGGTTTATTCTTTTTATTTGCCGATAGATACTGATCGATATCAAAACAAAAAAATCTTATTCACCTTATTAGCTGTAAGCTCCCACACTTTGTCAACAAAAGGATGGTCCATGAAATCCGGTCCACCGATACTCAAGTTCAGTACATTTATTTTTTTCATAATAGCATAATTGAATGCATCAAGAAACCAGGACGTGTACGACACCTAAAAAAATAATAAAAACCAACAATGACATATATTTGCTGAAGAGTACAAATGTAAAAAAATAAATGCATAGTGGAAGTCATATTTTTCATTCTCGCATTTTTTTTTTATAGTTCTGACAAACCAATGAAAACTGTTAAATAATCCTATATTTATATTTCCTCATCTAGTGTTTATATTGTAGTCTTCAAATTTTAAAGCCATTAATCGGTTTTGTACAATTTATTCGCTCGCTCAGAAACATACAATATCTTTGCACTAAGCCATCGATTTATAAACATTGCACTGATTTCACAATTTTATCATTTTAAAACATTTGTTGAAAATGTGCAGATGAGTGGGACGGGATGTAAACATTAAAGACATGCATGTATTTCAACAAAAAATATGAAATTTTCTACACCAGCATTCAAGTCCATGGACTCTGCGAGCTAAGAGCACTGAAGTGCAACACTACTAATAGTTTATGAATAAAAATTAAGATAATAATACCTGGTTGTTGGTGAAGACTCTGAAGATATGAAGATCAGCATCTGGAGCAAAACCAAAACAGTCTTTACTGGATGCTATAACGCCTGCTACAAATGTCCCGTGTCCGAGACCATCTTCTAGAGTTTTTTCATTTGTCCAGTTTGTGCGTTCTTTGATCTTTTTGAAATGTGGGTGAGTTTTGGCAAGGCCGGTATCAAACACTGCTACTTTGACTCCTTTACCTAAATTAATTTATAATCATTTTTTTATTAACATAGTTTGCTGTTAGTCCTTGAACAAGTGAAAAAAACATAATAAAGAAAAAATTATCTATTGTACAAATTTTACAATTTTTACTTGAACAGGACTCTTGTCTCAGTTAGTGAGAATTCTCAATTAAAGTGATTGAGAAACTAGTTCAAAACTAGGTGAAAACTGATTCATAGTTGTTTTTATTACACAACAAGTGGATTACCTTATCAGTAAATGGTAGGCATAGCCTACAAAAATGTTATCTAAACAATTATATGCATCACCGGTCGGCAAATTTTTTGGGCACACGGACCACTAAGTTCACAATTTTGAATCCAGTGTACCATTAACTAGACATTTGTGTAAAATATTACATATTGAAATAAAAGTGATTAAATGCGTCTAAAAATGCACAAAGTTCGTAAAATAATGTCAGATTTTTCTGCGGACCACACTTTGCCGACCGCTGATATATATTAATGCATTTACCATAAAAATGTGTAATGGATGACCAAATGCTTTGCGCACTGGAAACCATGTTTAAAGAAATTGAATATTTACTATAATATTTTAAAGTAGATATTTAATTCAACATTGTGATTTTCAAATACTTATTATGTTAACAATCATATATTTTTATATCATAATTAAAGAAATAAGAAAGTAGGTTTGACATAGAACAAAATGCATTTTATTTTCAAGTTAAAGCTGTGAAAACTGGAACAAAACATTATGTGTAAAATAGAATAGACTTAAAATAAATTACCTGTTATTCCTAGGCCCCACAGAATATCTGCTTGTAAAACAGAAGTAATTTTCCGCGGCGCAGATCGTAACAATTTTCTAGTATTGTATCGAGAAGATGCACTCTACAATTATAACATAATATCAATAAGAAGTATGCCAAATTTTCAAAATAAAATTATATACTGATGTATTATAGTCCAAAGAGACAGAGAGAGTGTGTTGTAATAATATTCATATAAACCATTTCAAAAGCAGATAATTTTGATTCATTTATACCTTTTGATTGTTGTCACTGTTCGATTTAATTGCTCTCCCACGATGATTGCTATTGAAATATTCTGGCAAGGCATCTCCTGCAAAGCTGAAATTTTCTTCATTGAAATAATGTGAGCCACCGGCTCCCGAGTCGTCATCCATATCAATATACTTGATTGTTCTATGCACCATTCGTTGGGAGGTTACTCTTTTAATGACAGGATGGTCTTCAAGTGCTATGAGGCCTGATAGTTTACTTTTGGTGTCGAGCAATATCAAATCAAAATCACTCGGATAATCTTGAGCCGGATTGTCTCGACTCACTATTTTCCAGTTGGTAATCTAAGAATGTAAAAAATATCGTCATTATTAAAGCGATGGGAAAACCATAGTTTGGTCCCTATTCAAACAATTCAGACCATTGAAATAATGGCAATACCCTAAGAAATTGCTAATAATCAGACTAGTTTCGTTTGGCCAGTGAATATTTTCAAGTAATTGATCGATCAGTACAAAATGCTTCACTTAACTGATGCAACTGAGCAAAACTTCTGTCAACAAAAGTCTGTTTTAAAACAATGGTAATGGAGGATTTACAATAAGATATTCTTTATTGTATATTATGTATTTCTAAGGTAAATATGCTTTAAGGATTTGACATTCACAAATTAATTGAAATGGCTGTGTCAAATTCATTTGTTGCGCGGGTATAGTGCAATTGATCGACATCAAATCAAGCTGTCAGTTTTTAAAAAAAATGGGTACATTATAAAAATAACACTGCGTTACTAACCCCAGACGAATTTAAGGCGGATCCAATGAAATTTGCGCGAGAGCGGCTCTTGTAATATCCATTGAATGCCACGATGTACTCATTGTGAATTTCATTTGTATCATATTCAAACTCGATAAATGATTCTCGAGTTGTTGTCGAGTTGCATTCGTCACCTTGTGGGGAATCGGAAGTCTCAGTAAGATTAGAAACTACCACCGAAAACCCCAGCCACCAAGATACGTAGACAATAAAGGTTAGTTGCATTTTCACACTTCCAATTAACTCGTCTTTGAATCACTTCGAATTAAAAATCCAAAACATACATGAGATCTCCCCCGCCATTTCATCTGTCAAATTTATTATAAAAAATAATAGCACGAACAATGTTGAATATGAATACACCTTTAACAAAATATGAAATGACAAACAACTCTATTGTATTATTTGCTCGTGAGCATAAAACTGTTTTAGATTGTACACATTAGTGCTTTCGCAACAATATTTACGGTTATAATATTTATAAAACTGCGGCGAGAAGTCGACAGCCGAACACCATAAGCAATGTTACAATTTCAGAACCATAGACAATTGAGTGTAGGTCATAAACTAGTATACTCTAGTATAGATGTTGAGAACATAGACATCACCAACTCTATCAACCTTCGCTGACAAAAATATGTGAGATAACAGCAACACCAACCTTTTTCGAATCAAATGCCTTTATACTAAAAATTCTGTAACTGTAAACAATCGTATGATTGTCCGTTTTAACAAATATATGCACAAAAAAGCTAATAAGGCTAAATAGTCCAATTGAACGAATAAAAAGCGGCCTTGTTTCAAGCATATAACATATAAATTGATAGATAATACAGATTTTATAAAACAAAGTTTAATAATCGTAGCTTAGCATTTGATTTGTTTTCAATAGTATTAAAAAGGTTAGCTGAATTGAATTAAAATAACGTTATCTAAGTAAAAACTTTTTGGGTCATTTTGAGCTGTCATTAAATAAGATTTTGATAAATATGTACAAATAATATTTGATATGTAACCAGTTGCTTTCAGATTATTGCAAACAATGATTGATATTTTACAATTAATTTTGTATGTATCTATTTAATTTATCATTACAAAATAATCCATTGAACTGTTTGGTGATACATAAATATAGTGGAACCTCTCATAGCGAGATTAATTCGTTCCAGAATCTTACACGCTATGTAAAACATTCGTTAAGCGAAACAATTTTTCCCATATAAAACAATGTAAAACACAATAATGCGTTCTATGCCGAAAAAAAATATTTTTTATATTTTTAACGTTTATTCAAATAAAATTACATACTTATAAATTGTTAAGGAGCGTAACAATCTGAAATGCGACTTCGATTTGCAAAAAACAACAACAAAAGTCGACTAGTTTGTAATATTTATATAACATAAAGAACACTATCTTATACTCTAACACTTTTATGTTTTTACTCGGCGCTTCTATGGATGAAAATGATCCAAGGATATTTTATTAGCAATTAAATGAAGTAAGGCTTTGTAACTATTTTTTTATAAAAATTGTCTACATAATAAAAAAACATTATTTATTCTCTGCACATACATATGTTTATATGCTCTGCTTTACATGTACATAGTTGCATCAATAGTTTCCCAACATAATAGTAAAGTTGTGTTTGTGTTAATTGTAAGAAGTGAATATTCAAATTATGTAAAGATTTGCATACCATCAACTTTATTCCGATAGCAAGCAATTCCGATTCTTGAGTATTTAAGAATGGGTCTAATATCCAATCAGGAATCTTCATTGTGAAAATTTATTTATATCGGTTATTAAAATCGATATGATCGAAAGGTACTTGTCGACCGACCGTTATAGGCCCCTAGCGGTCGATTCATGAACTACGTGTGTACTAGGGCATCCAATCCCGGGATACCGTTCAATTTTCTGATCCCGAAATTCCGGGATTGACATGGTCGCGATCCCGGGATTCCGATAATGTCCGTCCGTCCGTCTGTATGATAGTCCCTGATTTCCCCTCCCCCTCACCCTCCCCAGCCCAGCTGTATATCATGAGCTCTGGAGATCGTGAAAATGTTTGATGATATTTTTGCTCGGTATGCCCGAGAAATAGCTTGTTATAAAAGTGAATAAATGTATAGAGAAAACTAGAATCTAAAATGTCAACGAATGTTTCCTCGTTACATCCGATTTATGGAAAACATAAATTGTCACTGTTTTCTTACTCGGTTCAATCGAATAATCGATTAAAAAATGTTATCGGTACTGTGATAGCCAGCATAGAAGCCAATAAGTTCACCACTGCGCCATAGAAACTATGAAAGCACCTACTTTATGTTATTTATTCTAAATTTTACCTTACAGCAGTGGTTTCCAACATTTATGTTACTGCGCCTCCCTTTGAAAAAAAAATATTTTCGCGCCTCCTCATCCTTTATTTTAAATAGTAATAAAGACACGTCTTAAAGAGTAAATAAATATTTTGGGCTGTTCACGCCTCCCTTTGCAATAGTTCTTGAGAATGTGAATCTAAATGTACCTGATTATTTTTTGAGAAATCGTGGACATGAATTGTTTGTTCTCCCAAGATGTAGAACCAACCTGCCAATGGGGATGCCACTGGGGAGAGCTTTAACGGTGTTCAACAATATTGCTTCGGATGTCGACATATTCCACGTAGACGTGGGTGAGTTCCGACGAATACTATTTTTTATGTATTAGAGTAGAGTTCGTCGGAGCTTACTCAGTTGACTTCCTTGTTATTTTTTTTCTATTTCTTTTAATATTAAATTGTACTATTTTTTTTTCTTCATTGTAAAAGTTTTAAATTTATAATTTTTCAACCATGTGCAATGTTAATTAATTAAATAAATAAATAGTCCACGCCTCCCAGGTTGGAAATCGCTGCCTTACAGCCATCACATTTAGACCTCATTTCCGACATTATTCTAGTGTAATTATAGCGCCGTCAATAAATATTAAAGTAATTTAATAGTTAATTTTACAATACGAAGTGAAAGATAGATTACCCAGCTTCTCATTTATATTTTGAATGTCGGTTCTGTGATAAAACTGCATTCCTTTTTCTAGATTCCCTTGAATGTAATATAAGCCCTCCTTTACTTTGTTTGGGTGGGGGGTACCTTACAAGAATAAGTTCTGGATAGGTTATAGTCAGACGGAAGAATTATGATGAATCGCGGATATTACATTAATGCAGTGGTTGACAACCTTTTGAGAGACTGCGTAAAAAAATATTTTTTTGAAAAATAATTTTGGTTAGTGGGTAAAAGTTAAAAATATTTTTTTTCCATTTATTCTATTAAAAAATCATTTTTAGAAAATAAAATATATATTTATATATAATACAAAATATATTTGCATAATATATATGTGTAAATACAAAACACACATATAATATTGTTATTGGTGGATTCCTTGGTCTTACTAAATAAGTTATTAAAAATATATATACATACATATATCATAATGTCTTAGCGGGTAACTCAAAATGTCGAAGTGGGTAATTCAATTACCCGCGGGTGGTAGGTTGCCGACCACTGCATTAATGTATCAAAGATAATAGATGTACTTTGACGTTTGTGGCGTTTGTTTGCGGCAAAATGTGAAAACTCTGACTAAACATGCTTGGAACCGTTCGCTATTATTTTCCACTAGATGACGCGACATACTGGACAATTATAAAAAAAAATACAAATTTTGTACCTAATGTTTTTTCGGTAGCCGGTAAATAGCTCGAATGGAAATTGCTCGAATTACAAATTATTCGAATTGCTTAGTTATTTAAAAGATTTTTCACGACCTTTTCTACGAATTTCATTTTTATCTTGTGCGACACTTGTTTAAAGAGTGAAATATAAAAATAATTTTCGTAAGTATTTATTTTAACCGTGTTCGCTCCAAATGCGGAACATATAATCTTTTAATGGAGTTTATCTCAACATAAGTGTTTCTACGAGAACTGCTTATTAATTAGTTACTCAAACTGTTTCTATATATTTCCAGAACACATAGAAGACTAGGGCTAAGACAGAACAAACGGACAGAACAAACGGAAACAAATTGATTATCTTGTTATTCGAGCAATTTCCATTCGAGCAATTTACCGGGAACCTGTTTTTTCTTGACGCAAATTTTGGGGGCGCGTGGCCCAGAGGTAGCGAGTAGTATAGACCTTAAGTTCGTAAGTCCAGAGATAACCAGTAAGTCGGCGGCCGAAGGTGAAGGTTCGATCCTTAGGTTTTAAGATTTGGTTAAGACGTTTATATTTATTTATGAAAGGCATTCGTTAGGAAAGACAATAGTAAGGAAAGATAAAGTGAGTGCACAGAAATGTTCTATGAGAGCGAAAGTTTCTCATAGAGCTTATTTCTGTGTTCTCACTTTTGTTCATTTTTTTTTGTTATTTACTAGTGAATATTTTATTCCAAAATTTGTGAATACTTTTAAGGTGTTCACTGTCAATACTTGGTGGAATGGCATTATAATAAAAATAATAAAAGATTTTTAGTACTTTTTCCACTTAAAATTTATTTGATCAGGACCGGTTTCGCTCCTCACGAGCATTATCAACTGATAAGGAGGAGCGAAACCGGTCCTGATCAAATAAATTTTAAGTGGAAAAAATACTAAAAATCTTTTATTATTTTTATTTGTGAATACATTACGTTGTGAACATTACGTTGTGAACACTTCTTAGATTTGTATAATTAATTAAAACAAATAATTCACGAACGATTTCTGTGTTGGCGGCAATTTCGATTAAACGTCAAATGCTTTACGACGCTATTGTTAAAGATAACCGTTTTCATACTTGAAACATTTGAATTATTTTAAAAATGATAAAATATGAATACTGCAGGACTGTCGATATTGGATATAGCAGCTCAGCAGGACAGTTCAATTATGGTTTTTATGAATATATTTTATTATATCCGCTATTTGCATATTTTGTTTCGCAGTCCCGGTGTATTTTAGTTCTTTTAGAAAATTGAGTGTATTCCTAAAAAAGTCCATTTAGAGAATTAATTACGTTTAGATTGTCTGGCTTAATCGATAAATAGGTTTGCAATTTATTTTTCATGTCAGTAAATTTTCTGACTATTTAAAAATGCAACAAAAATCCCTCCCGTTGAGGGCAACGGGCTTACAGCTAGTTATGTATAATTTTTCTATTATTATATGGATGCAGTCAACAGGTGCTTTGAATTGATTAAAATATTTGGAATTGTTTCCTCGTATCGTCATTAAAGAAGAAACAAAATTTAAATTGTTAACTCTTATCAAACATTCTTATTAATAAAAACTTTATTTAATTAATATTGTTCTATTAAAAACAGATTATTTAAAATATACATAATAATTATTTTACTCCAACGTGTCTTTCATTTTCATTGATTTCTTAATACTTATTTATTTATACAGTTTTTTGGCTCTCCTGTAAAATTGAACAAATGTCGGTTACGTGTTGTCAACGTATGACTATCACAATGATACTTACTCTTAATATTTGGCATTATTTTCTAAAATCGCGATAACCAAGTAAGTCCTGTTATCTTTTACACACTTGTATGTAAATGTTGTTTTGTAAAACGTAATAATGTGTTGTGTTGATTGAAATATTATATAAACAAAACAATAACAACAAAACTTTAATATGGCCTTCTAATGTATACATAACAAAGTCACATGGTTTGATTTTCTAAGAACTCGATGGTTAAAAAAAAAATTACGCATATTTTAAAAGAATACGTAACGATTCTAAGAATATGAAATACCTTTGTATGAATTTATTTTAAATCCTTATTATTTCATATTCACTTCCTCGTGTTTAGTATTATGTCGACAGTGGGTGGATTAACAATACGTTAACAAGGGGCTCAGGGCCGGCGCCACCATACAGGCGAAATAGGCAATCGCCTAGGGCGCAAATCATTAAGGGGCGCGTAAATGGAGTGTTAAAACTATTTTTACATACTCTTATAATAATAAATAATAGTACATTTTATTTTATTTTGACGTATATATTAGTTTGTTGTAATTATGTATCGTATGATATATGATTCGAAAATAAGATGTAGAGCGAATAGGTAACAGGTCATGTAAAAAAACTTCTGTTCATTAGGAGGCCATATGCTATACATTGGGAGCGGACATATATATCACTTTTAAGGTGTTCACTGTCAATACTTGGTGGAATGGCATTTTAATAAAAATAATAATAAAAGATTTTTAGTACTTTTTCCACTTAAAATTTATTTGATCAGGACCGGTTTCGCTCCTCACGAGCATTATCAACTGATAAGGTATATAAAAATCTAATGATCTCGAATATTTTTTTATTATTTCGAAAAATAATGGGATGATTGGTAAAAAAGGGGGCGCGATAATAACCGTTGCCTAGGGCGCCAAATAAAATTGCGCCAGCACTGAAGAGACTCACTTAATCTCAGAACTAATCGTGGTATGATTGGGAAGGGGCGAATTTTTTTATCACTCATACAATGATACGCAAAATACTGTACAATAATTAATATCAATAGACCTATCTTTACAAGTTCATTATTATTATCAACACAGTGGCGTAGCATAAGTTTTTTTCATTGATGTTAGCATAATGACTTTGATTTTTCCAACCCCCATTCTCTACACAAATATTTTTTAACTTTTAACTATAGTAGTGAATTGAGTGTTGTTTAACTTCATTGAAATATTACGAAATGAACAACTGAGCCACAGTTAAATATTTTTTTTTTATTCAAAAATAATAAATTGTGTATCCGATATTACAGAATCAAGACACAGGTGTGTTTTTTTTTTAATATGTCAAAAAATATCAATGATCTTCTTTATTAAGTTTTAGTTATTATTATAGAAAATATATTATCATTACCATTGGTAAGAGTTTGCCGAGTTATAGATTTCTGTTCCAAGGTATGTGACGTCTTAAATTTCCTCCCACTCATCCTTTCCTAAAACGGACGAAGCGAGAGAGCAATAAGCTTATCACAAGTCATGACCTAGTTCTATCCTTTTATCATTATATTCCTACTCACTTTTTAAAAAGGGAGATTAAGTAATTGGGTAAAAAAAAATCTCGGAGAAAATACTTAAAAAATAGTTTAGAGAGAGAGAGTAATTTTTACTACAAAAATTATTATTTTATCAGCAACTCACAAAGCACAAATAAGACGGCAAGTAGCAAGTTGATGGAATTATAGGTTACATTGATTCTGTATATATAACATACAAAACAATTTGTATTTGAAATGTGACACGTGTTTCGCCTCTTTCAGAGGCATCCTCAGACAACTACTTTCGCAAATGACGAATGATTTTAATTTTAATGTTCTGATATATTATATTAAAAATCAAATAAAAATGGGAGGCAAGCAGGGGCTGATAGAAAAACAAACAAACGATAATGGTAATACAAATGACATTTACATTAAGAAATGATTATCTAATGAGTTGCATTAATTAGGACGGGTTAAACCATTGTGAACATTGAAACGAGCATTGTGAACGTAAGATTGTCTGAGGATGCCTCTGAAAGAGGCAAAACACGTGTCACAGTTAGTAGTACAATATATGGAATAGTAGAGTCAGTGGTTTCCAACCTTTATGTTACTGCGCCTCCGTTTGAAGAAAAAATATCTTCGCGCCTCCCCATCCTTTATTTCATATAGTAAGTAATCAAGACACGTTTTAAAGGGTAAATAAATATTTTGGACTGTTCGCGCCTCCCTTTGCTCCCAGGGAGCAGTGTTCCCTCCAAGCTGTGCGCTGTGCGCTGTGCGCGCGTTCGGCGAGTTGTGCATTAAAACAGAGCGCACAAAAGTTATGTCAGCTATACCACCACCAGAATAAATTAATTGCCATTATATAATGTTGTTAATTATAGCCATTATAAAAAATAGCCATTTCGTTAAGTAGGTCTAAATACCGTTATGTGGCGCACAATTTTTTTAATTTCCCTTCAAAGTTGCACAGCCAATTTATTTTGCGCACATAACCTTCGGATAATTAGAGGGAAAATTGCCAGGAAGGCGTGCCTCCCAGGTTGGAAATCACTGGTCTAAGTTATTTTAAATTTTAAATCAATTTTTATTTGTTAACCACGTCCGAATTTTTCAATTTAAAAATGCCACCTTCCAAAAATTACGGTTCGTTCGCGAAGGGGGGGGGGGGGGCGTCTTGCTCCGCCGCTGCATCAAAATTAACACAATCAGCAGTATTTACCGAATGTTTAGGTTCATTAAATATTTGTACACAATCTTCAGTATTTGGGCTGTTTTGTTTCAAAATACAAAGATAATCTACTTTGTCTTTTCATTTTGCAGCAGGGTTAAAAGTTATTGTAAACATTCGGTTAAATAAAATTTGAAAAAACTGGCAGATAAGATAACAAATAAATTATTGTAAGTATAAAACAATCGTTGCTCTCAGCAAACTGAGCTAAATGAACTAAACGAAAGAACACAAAACACTGAATTAAAACTGAAGTTTTCCTAGAACACTGATAAATAAATGATACAAAGCTGGACTTTTTTCTTATGTAACGCGCTGGTTCCGGTACCTTTTTTCTCGTCATTTTAAATGTTTCAAATCAATATTCGAAAAAAATCCCACTTGCTGTTTATCCCACAATGGAAAACACTGACCTATGGCGTTCTTATTGGATATTTCATTCAGTCTTCAATCATCATATTGCAAATCAAAACTGAATGCACTAGTTCAAGATTTTGAAGAGATGACACATGATTTTGGATTATTTTACAAATTTTCTCCAGCTGCTATAGGCGATATGCGTTGTCTTAGAATTTACACTTTACGAAACAGCTTCAAAAAATAGTCTTAAACGAAATTATGTCTAAGATGCAATTGAAAAGAAATGCTAAATAGAGAACAGGTGTATTTTGCACTTTGGGCTTGAGTACTTGGTCAAAAATGTCACCGTTCCAATCATAAAATCGACAGTGTAAAGCGAGAGCGATTGGTTAACCAATAGTTGTGTCCTAGCTCTGTCTTTACTCTTATCGAAAAAAAGAGAGGTGGAGCAACTGAATAACAAGCAGTTCTCGAATACAAACTTTGGTTAAAATACGTTAATTAAGAAGCCACATTGAGAACAGACATAAGCCATAATAGTAAAAAAACCTTGGCAAGAAATGAGTTCCGGCACTTTATTTTTTTGTTAAAAAAGCACTGATACCAGGGGTGAGCTGGAGGGGGCTCGGAGGGGGCTTGGAGGGGCTCGCGCGAGCCCCTTGTTAATTTAAGAGAAAAAAATATTCTCAGATCAAATTAGTATCTGCGACAGCTTTAGTATACAGCCATTTACATTGATATTTTTACGGTAAATTTAATATTTTAGGTGTATATAGATTGCTTATAATTACATAGGTGTGACAAAAAAATTCAATCATTCCCAGAACACCGAGAATTGCTTTGAGATTAAGTGAGCCCTTTGTTAACATATTGGCAGCCCACCGCAGACTGATACAAAGTAATTAATGTTAAGGACTGTCCTCAAAACTGTGCACTATTACAATATGCAAGCGTAAAGTATGAAGGATTATCGTTCAAAGTATCGTTCACAAAAACGTTGCATTGAACATTTAAATTATCTAGAATCTAAATCTACAACATCTGGAAGCAAATATATATATTGGTGTTTTTGAGCATTTTTAAAACTATTGACAAGAAAACGACTATGATTCTTTCATGCACTTTACATTGATAATTTTTGAAGAAATTTCAAAAGGCCGCAAATTCTATATATTAAAATAAATTTAACCATCTTACTTACCCTCCTCCACTTATCACTGCATCGTAATTTTATATCACTGCATTCAGGGGCGTAAAAAAGTCGTTAAGTGTATCAAAAGTATTATTTATCTTAACTGGGAATGGCTTTGACCCTGCCCAATACTTTGTGTCGTGTAAAAGCTTATATAAGTTGAAGAATACCCGCTCTTCGTATGACGCCGCACATTTCTGAGAAGTCTGGTAGTCACCAAATCGAATGGGCGGTTGGATTCAGATCAAATCTTAAGCCATTTTTACGTTGTTCACTGTCAATTTTTTAAATTTACTCCACATTTATATATTAACAGCTTAACGACCGCACTTTTTTTTTTTTAAATTCACCTGGCGGCCGGGCACTTTTGCGAAAAATTCGCAAAAATTGTTATTTTACTAAATTCACTATAATTTGTAAACAAATTGAGATATCTTTACCGAATTTAATTTTCTTAGCTTTCAGATACTTCGCCTATACGCATATATGAGTCCGCCGGCTGGCAACCTTTGTTTTTCAAAGACTCAAACACGCGTCCGCGGTCGTTAAGCTGTTAATATCAATTTTAACATTATATTTCTATTGCAAATAATTTTGTTACACCTTTCGAAGTCTTACGAGGATTAATATAAACTACCCTGCGTCATTTTATATTGTTATCAGTTGTAAATGCTCGTGATGAGCGAAACCGGTCTTGATCTTAATAAATAAACATGGGATAGGTACTAACAGTGGCGTAGCAAGGGCGGACCGCCCCGCGCGTCACATTTTTGAGGGCGGCTTTTTCAAAAATAAATACAATATTTTTAGAGAAATTATATGTATACATAAAAACTTTAAGCCACTTGTAGTAAGAACTCCTAGCTTATAGTTAAAAAAATAGTGGAAGTGATTTATAAACAAAATTAGAGAAAATATTGGGGGTGGCAAATTCAAGGATCGCCCCGGGCTGCAGGACCCCTTCCTACACCACTGAGTACTAAAGAGTGTTATATTTTTTTAAATTCAAGTCTTCAAAATAAAAGAATTAATATGATATCTTTTGTGAGAGCATATATTATTTTTTAAAATTATTATTATTTTCATTTAACCATGTCCGCCCCCAATTTAATACATAATATGGTCTCATAATAGAGTTTATTTCAATAGATGTTCTTCTACGATAACTTATTGTTACTCAGTTGATATCCATCATTACGAAGTGAATGAATGAACACAATCATTATTCGCTATTAATATAATATATATATCGACTGTGGAAAGGAAAATGAACGTAGCCCACAGTTTTTTCAAAACAGCTTTTTTGCGATAATTACAATGCATCCAACTTGATATACGTTTTATCAAAAGGATTTAAGCTGCAAATGGCGAATTAGTATCTAAATTTAGCACTTTTAGGGTGTTCACTGTCAATACTTGGTGGAAAGGCATTATATTAATAAAAACACAATAATCCTTTGTACTTCATTCCACTTTATTTAATATGTCAGGACCGGTTTCGCTCATTACGAGCATCGTCAACTGATAAGAAATATAATTTACAAGCACTATATAAATATAGAAGCACTGTTAAATTATATTTCTTATCAGTTGACGATGCTCGTAATGAGCGAAACCGGTCCTGACATATTAAATAAAGTGGAATGAAGTACAAAGGATTATTGTGTTTTTATTAATCTAAATTTAGCATTTAAGTTTGAAAAAAGATGAGCTTGTGAAAATTAAAACCAAGAAAAAAGACTGAAAAAAAGCTTTTTCCTAGATAATTTTGTTAAATTAATATTAGATTGTGTCAATAAAACATCAGCTCAGAAGTCTCCGTGCACTTCCAGGTTGTGTATATTTCATAATTTGCATATGGCCCAAAATCATCAAAACACGTTTTTTGTGCCGCCTGTAAAATTTGCTATGTGTAGGTTACGTCCTTTTTCCTTTCCACAGTTGATGAGATGAGTACTTACTCCAATGAAACAGTAAATAGTTTCAAAGGCCAAAAGGTCTTGATTCATAAATTATGACATACTTATCGTTGCATTTTTTTTCATTTTTCAATGTATTGATTATCGGCTATTGCGGTCAATTTTATTTATTTATATTAAGAAAAATGTGTATAAATATATTATGCAATTAATCAAACGCAATTGATCTATAAAACACTGTTCATAACATGATATGGTTTAAGTTTTGTTATAAATTGTTAAAATCAATATGATATGTAGGTACTAGGGTATCCAATCCCGGAGTCTTTTTCCAATCCCGGAATTTCGGGATTGATTAATTTTCAATCCCGGGATTGGGATTAGCTCACCGAGCAATTTGAAATCATTGATTTGGTATACTTTTCCCCCAGATTATCTCCAAAAGACGATTTTTTCCAAAATCCTATCAATTTTCGGGATTTGCTCAAGATTTCTCAATCCCGGGATCGCGACGATGTCAGTCCCGGGATTTCGGGATTAGAAAATTGGATGGGATCCCGGGATTGGATGCCCTAGTAGTTATATCTGCTTTTATCCAGTTCTGTCCATTGCAGCTTTCATCCAATTTTTATTTTTACAATATGCAACATAATTAAAATCATATCAGCCTGATTATGATGAATACCACAATTATTATATATTGCTGATTGATATATGACTTTTATTAATAAAATATGACGCGAATGTGCACACAAAAGTTCCTGTTGCAGAAATAACCCTTTTCAGGATAAACTCGTAATGCAGGAATATTTGTATTTTTCATTTTTAAAGTCGCATTTCTGAATTATAAAAAAGGGTATCCTCACCTCATAGAAGAGTCATGCAATGCATAAGGGCCCAGCGAAAAGACAGACACAAATTTCCACACAAACTCAACTCTTTTTACACGGTTTTAAAATAACACGGTCCACTAAAAATAACTAATACTAAAATTTAGTTTTAAGGTGTTCACTGTCAATGCTTGGTGGAATGGCATTATAATAAAAATAATAAAAGATTTTTAGTACTTTTTCCACTTAAAATTTATTTGATCAGGACCGGTTTCGCTCCTCACGAGCATTATCAACTGATAAGGAAAATAAATTAAACAGTGCTATTTATACAAGTTAAATTGAAATAAAAAGGTGTAAGCAATTACTAACAATCAAAAAGATTTACAAATTACATTATAATTATAATTCAACTGATAAGGAACTGTTTAATTTACTTTCCTTATCAGTTGATAATGCTCGTGAGGAGCGAAACCGGTCCTGATCAAATAAATTTTAAGTGGAAAAAGTACTAAAAATCTTTTATTATTTTTATTACTAAAATTTAGGTTTCGACTGAAGGTGGAATTTCAATATTAAATTTGAATCGTTCAAATTATGTACATTCACACAAATTTTGTCACTAACGACCCGGGTTTCGCCTTTCTGCATCTTCTGGCGTTCAAGTGCACGGATGAAATTGAACTGACGCTTGGTAAATGAATGTATCTTAAGAAATAAATGTATCACTAAGTTTAAAGAGATTTCTGGCGATGAGGATTAACCCATGGGAATGCCTACAGATTTTAATGGTGAGTAGTTTCAAGAATTATATTTATTTTTGTTTGCTGGAAAAGGTTTTATTATTATATTTACTTACATAAAGAGTATAAAAGTGGGGAATTCGGCATATTTAGCAGTAAGATCTACTAGTCTACCAGTAAGATCCGTCACGGATGCAAACGGGGTTCGCCGCTATGGCATGAAGCCTACAAATTCAATATACGTAATTCAATATATGTAGGTAATCAAATATCACTGAATTCTCATATGCTCTTATCTATTACAGTATTATTAGGATGAAAATTGTAAATAATTACAACGACTGGGATAGTGAGCACCGGTGAAATAAAGTTTATCTATTATTTTATATTATCATACAGCATAGTTTAATGTACGCAAAGATATTGACACCAAATAATCCACGATAAAGAAATCATTTTTATCTTGTTAACTTAAATATGAATTTATTATTATTAAAAAGAAAACGAAGAAAAAACTATAGAGCCTTATCTTGAATATATACCAGCAGATTTTATTGAATACATATATGCTTAAAATAATGTTAAATTTATTGATTTCGGAAGACATTTCATATTAAAGTTGTAGGGGAATGTTTTGAAAAAGAAATTTAAATTAAAAACAAGACATTTATTAAAGATTTTCCTTCATAATTACAAGAAGTTTAATTTAACAATTATCGATGTAATACTTACAGAAAGGGCCGGCTCGAAGATATTTGCGACTTTGGCGCCTTGAAAAATTAGCTCTTCCTAGAATTTCCAAATCCAAAATCACAGGAATATGCGGAATTTCTAAATGAAAAAGCGCGAGGCGTTTTCTTTTAGCTCTTCTCAGAATTTCTGAATGCAAAATTTTAGTGCGGCGCCTCTGCTCCTGTGCGCCTGTATGCGTCGCACCCTTTGCCCACACCACGAGCCGGCCCTGTCTACATCTACAAAAAAATAATATTTTATTCTCCTCTATAGAAATAAATTATATTAGAAGTAAAGTGTTTATAACTATGTAAATATCAACTCAATTAATTGTATTCGTGTTATTGGAGATTGCTTACCGATGTCCCCCTAAATTAATTTGTTTGAATCATCAATATTTATTTATTCACAACTCGCTGTCACGCAACAATCGTGTTTGTGGGATTTTAAAAATTAATACAATACTGCGAGTTTATGTTGAAGGGTAATAGGAATATCATAGGGTAATAATGTGAATGTGCATAATATAAATCAGACAATCCCAGTCAAATACTCAACATCGCGATTGTTACAGCAATCAGTCTGCGGAGTAAAAATAATACATCTCTACATGGCAATGTGCAATAAAACAAAGTTACAGGTAAAACAATCGGTTACTCTCCTTAGATAATCAATCTCTAGTTATCTTATCAGTGATCTTACAATTAATTTCCAAATACAGTTAGCGTCAGGGCCTTTGTTTAAGGCTGGCAAATAAAGCGGTCGCCACGAGCGTCGACACTAGAGCGCGCCAAAATGATGTCAAGAATTTTTGGAAAAATACAAAATTTCAAAATTTCGATTCAAAATCTATCGCTTGCTACGGCTCTGGTTAACAATAAGCAATGATCGTCCACGAAATTAAAAAAGGCAGAATGTCACGATGATTAGCACGTGCCCGCGGGCTGCTGTGCTCAGAAGTCGGCAGCGATTTATAAGAGTTAATGTTCCATGATCTCGAATAGGGCAATACTGGGCAACTAGAATTTAATTTGTAAACAAATGATAACATACTTTAAAATGCAATGTGCGTTCTTAATTAATTCAAAAATAAACGAGATGCGCTGAATGATTCACTCAATTATTTATAAATATTACGTTATAGGCATTGTATAGAAAAATAATTGAGATAAAAACTAAGTTAAAATAAAATTATAATAATATATACAATATACAATATGTCTTCTCAGGGGTGTCTGCACTAATTCCTGTAACTATTGTATATTTTGGTAGTATTCAGGGGTGGGCTGGAGGGGTTCAGGGGGGCTGGCGCGAGCCCCTTGTTAAATTTCAGCGCGGCCGGCGACCCCCTTGTTAAGATAAGAAAATCATTCGTCTTAGATCAAATCAGCATCTAACTTCAATTTCTGTAGATGGTTAAATTTAATATTGAAACAAGATTTTGTTGCCCCTAAAGTTTTTCATTCAGCATTGTGGGCTTCCGTGCCGGACCTGATGGGTTTGAGTTAATCGCTAGTCCTGTCTTAGCCTTATCATTCTATCCCTACTACTCTCTTTGGAAAAGAATGGTTGAGCGACTAAGTAGCAAACAGTTCTCGTAGAAAAAAGACTTTTGTTGAGATACTTTCATAAGGAAGCCATATGGGAGCGAAAATGGATAAGATTTACCGAGCCTTTTGTTAAGATATTGGCAGCCCACCGCTGGTTGTATTGCTATCACTGGAAAGTGAGAATTAAAATGAAAATGTGAAGTGGATAAATATAATTCTTGAAATTACTCATCATTCAAATCTGTAGGCATTCCCATGGATTAATGCAGATGTACCCAAACTGTGTGCCCCGACGCCCCAGGGCGCGGGCTGTTATATTGGGGGGCCGTGAAAATTTTCCATTACGAAATATTATTAATATTATTACTTAAAAAGTAAGTACAAAGGTTCAGGACTTATGTTATTTGAATATATTTATGTTTGAAAATAATAATGAATGGACAAAGTGGGCAAATTGGTAAATTCCTGTGAAAAAATATTAGTAACATAAAGTTTGCTATGCGATAACCAATGTTTTGACTCGGGGCGCCGCAAAAAATTCTGATATTTTTGGGGCGCCGGAAGCCGAAAAAGTGTGGGAACCCCTGGGTTAATCCATTATTTCAAATTAACATAAAAAAAGTTAACATTTATTTCTCCATCCATAGTGAGTAAAAATTTATTTCTTATATATAAACGCGATACATTCATTTATTAAACGTCAGTTCAAGTTCATCCGTGCGTTTTAACGCCTGAAGATGCCGAAAGGCGAAACCCGGGTCATTAATGACAAAACTTGGGTGAATGTACATAGTTGAATGATTCGAATTTAATATATTTTCATTTTCAAAGGAAGCATAAACAAAACAAATTTATCTACGCTCCGTTATCGAATCGGGTAGAGAGTAACTGTGAATGATTGTAAGCATCATAAAAAACTTTGCCATTGTATATCGACCCAAAAATCGATTGATAAATCAATATTTTGTGACAGTTTCTGTTCGGAATTTTGACCTTGTGGCCCCCAGTCGATTAGAAGGAAATCCGAAAAGCATTAACCTTTCTACAACGAGGCAGTAGTGATTAAAGTTTCTCTGTGCCTTATATTTACTAATAAAACGATCTGGCACCTGAAAATAAGCAAGGGCGCCACCCTGCCACTTTTTTAACTTTAACTTAATAACAAGTACATACAGTGAGTACAGTTTTTGACGTGACAACGTCTTATAAATCGATGAACGCCCGCTGCACGCGCGAAAAAACATGACTCATTGTCCCGTTTGTCGCGTTACGCCGAAGGCAAGCGTGCGAGCGAGAGCGCGGATAAGCGATAGAGAGGCACGATCGGCCTACCGTTCGGATTGTGCCGCATCTATCTCTCTTCCACTCGATTGGTCGATGCGTCTGAGTAGAAAAGAGACAGCGGCAGCACACAACTTATACACCTACAGTACCTACACGTGATCTGTTTACAACTGTTTATAAAGTGAAGTGAAATGTTAATGTGGTTTTAATTGTTTATATTACAACAACAATTGCGGCAATAAAGGTAATTAATTCTTGCATATTAAAAATCTGATTAACGTATAACAAATGTTTTCTTATGACGTTGTCACGATAAACTATCGTCCGTAAACCGACTTTACAGACAACCATTTTTTTTTTTAATTATTGCTTGTTTTTTTTATTGATTTAATTGTTGAATCTTGTGGTTTTTTAACTTCGGACGGATATTAAAAAATCAGCAAAAAAAATAAATAGTGAAGAAACAATGATCGACCTGGTACCTATTTATTAACCACTACACCACTGATTATAACTATATAGTAATAATAAGTTTTACCCTATTATAATGGAGTTCTACCAAGTAAATGCCAAGTCAATTAATGTATCACTAAGTTTAAGTTTAAGTTTTAAGTCTATTGGTGGTAAAATGGATTAACCCATGGGAATGCCTACAGATTTGAATGTCGAGTAATTTCAAGAACTATATGTTTTGTTACCCTGTTTGTTATGTATGTATCAAGTAGGGATTCTGTGTCGAGACGTCCCGGGAAAAAAGTCCCGGGACTTTTCGGGTTTTTCGCTGTCTTAAGTCCCGGGGCTTTTTTGGAAAATGTCCCGGGAATTGTGACTGTGATTTATAATGTGCTTATAAATGTTTTTTCACTATTTCACGAAGGTACCAATGTCTCAATAGGACAAAAAACGGTCTAAAAGCTGTATTGTGAAGTTACGGTCATAAATTTACTCCTGACGGCGGCTTTATTGATATTTTTTCATTACATGTACGGTTATCATCCATTCTTAGTAAAAATTAACCGTAAGCATTGCACACATCCATTAAATAAGAAAAATGATAATTATTAAACATTGTATTACAAAAACGCTATTTTTACTAGTGCGTACTTTCAAAAGGCGCCGAGTATATATAATACATAAATACATACATACATGCAAATATTTAACTGCATTAAAATTACAATTTTATTGAAGGGGAAATAAAAGTCTCGAGTCCCAGGATGTCCCAGGGCTTTGAAAACCCCGAGACTTTTTGAATACCTAGTATCAAGGGACTAAATCTGCGTGTGTAATTATTATTTAGGGACTTTATTTTTGCTTAAATTATTTTTTATAGTTACGAAACTTAAATTGAATAACGTAAAAATAAGACTATTATTTATCTTGTGGCTAGACTCACGGTTCGATTCCAAAAGGGATGTTTCTACTTTAGATTGATTTATTCTTTAAATACAAAAGTCATAGTATCAATTACGACTGTCATTTGTTTCAATAAATGAATAAGCCGACGATATAAAACGTTGACAATTAATCACCGTTATCATTTTTTTTTATGTAATAGTATGTGCCTACTTTTACATTGTATTTGAAATAATAAATTGATAACGGAGACAGTGCTTATATAAGAATCAGTTTTCATAACATATCTACTGACATATAAGATGACCTCTGATATTTAAATATTTTTATATTCATTATTATTCTAGTTATCATTTTTTGGCACGTTACTCCGTCCTATTATCTAGAACTTATCACAAATGAAAGATGATGACACACGACGTCAAATAATAAAGTATCATATTCATTACAATGTAAAATGTAATAGGTCAGTTAATTTTGGTACTTAAAATATCATTAATTCAATATAATGAATGTTTATTAAATTCTTGTTCTCCAACACAAAGTGAATTGTATTTCGAGTTATATTAACCTAAATATTTCCCGATGCAGACGCAATTGTCTTGGAAGAGGAACACTGACATCCCTCGGGGTGTAACTCAGATATCTCTGTCAGATGACATTGATTTTATTATCATTATTTAAGACATCGCTCTCTTTACCATGATCAAATTATAAAACGACCCTTCACTCCCCCCGCCGTCAGGTAAAAAATAAATTTCAAAATAATAATATGTAATATATAAAAATGAATGTTTGTTCGTACTTTATGCGTTGCCACATCGCTCATCCGATTGCAATAAAACTTTGACAAACTTTTTGCTTGCACTTTAGCGAAGGTTATTTTTTTTTTACCATGTCCGCTCCCAATATGGAGCATATGGACTGCTTGTTACTCAGTTGCTCAACCTCTCTTTTTCCAAAGAGAGTAGGATTATAAGGAAAGGGCTAGGACAGGACTAGTGGATCACCCCGATCATAGGATAGGATGGGTGGGAGGGGGGAATTCAACACATCACATACATCCATGCCTTTGAACAGAAATTCACAAATCGATTGAAAAATCAATTTATAAAACTGCCCGTACTGGGATAGGTTATAGACATATTAAAATTAACTTACAGTAGGTCTTATATATAAAAATCAATGTTTGTATGTCTGCCATACATTTCGTTTTGACAACGTATGCTTGCACTTGCGCAAAGGTTATAGTAGAATTATCTTACAGTAGGTGGCGCGTGTGTCGCACCATACACGATCGGCAGCAAACGTCAAACAGACAGAAAAATAAAACATGCACTTCAATAAACACAAAACACAAACACTTTCAAATTTGAATCGTTCAAATTTAATATTGAAATTCCGCCAAGCACCTTCAGTCGAAATCTTAAATTATACAAACACTTTCTTTCTTTGAGTGGCATTGCAACGCTTGCCAGCTTGAGGTTGGAACCGATTTCAACAGAATGAAGAAGAAAAATTATATAAAAAGGAAAAAAGATACAGCCTAGAACCTGTATCTAATTGACACTGGATAATGCCTGCAAATTTTTCTTTTGTCACCTCGTAGATTTTTATGCAGCACTCTCTACATGTATGTTCATAAAATTAACACGACAATTATTATTTAGACAAAGAGATCATTGGTTTTTCTGAAATGTGATAATGTTGTCACATAGATAAGAGCCATGAGATAACAAATTGGGAATATATTACTTTTTCTAGTCTACAATAATTAGTATAACAAGGGTGTAGCTGTAAAAATATAGTTTCAAAATATATTTGGTTACTTATTTGTTATTAGTGTTCGGACACAAATAGAGCCCGGTCACTAAAGCGCAACACCTTCACGGCAAATGTAATATTTTTTTCGCACTAGTACCTAGGACAGGTGTGGAGAACCTGCGGCCTTTTGGCTACTCTGGTGCGGCCTTCTGGTGAATTCTATAATTCTGTATTTTTTTTGTTAATTTAAGAAGATACCGAAAGGCGAAACCCGCGTCGTTAGTGACAAAATCTGTGAGAATGTACATAATTTGAATGATTCAAATTCTGTAAATTTTTGTAAATTCCTGAGATTTTGGACTTGAAAAAAAGGTGCCACGCCACTAATTTGGGCAAATCCGTAAATTCTTGGAATTTCGATGTCAAAATCCTTGGAAGACCTAAAAAAAAAAGGTCCCACGCTGGTAATTTTGGAAAATCCGCAAAATTCTGGGCTTTAAAAATTGGCATGAAATTGTTTCCGGCCAAAGATTCCCTAGTCAATGTTTACATTTGCCTTAAACATTTGAATAAATAAACAAAATACATTTAATTACTTATAACCTAAAAAGAAGTTACCAGAAAATCGTCATTTTTTGTCTCGGTTTCTGAGACACTTAAATAAAACAATCAGATACTCAATACTTGGTAAATTAATAAAAAAAAATGTATAAAGTAGATTTTATTTATTAAAAACAAAAGTATGACAAAATGTAAGAATCATTAAATATCTTCCTTTTATTTGATAAAAAAAATATGACGTGTGACAGATGTCGGTTACCAATAAAATTACTGACCCAATGTAATTACTTTTCGAAGAAAAATGGCAAGATCAAACGATGGGTTTAAAAAGAAGCAATACAATTATTTCTAATACAATAAATAATATTGTCGTCTTTTTAAATATGATTTTTTCAAATGTTTCCGCTTAATCAACATATCTAGATGTATATCATCAAATCATTGTAGTTACTAAAAAAAATTCTAGTATATTTCACCAATCAATATGATGAATAGACTAATAATTTTTCAATATATTTAAATTATTTTTCTTCGGCTTTTCCGACTTCGACTCCGACTCCGCCTTCGGAAAAAACAACCGACTCACAACTCCGACTCCACAGCACTGGAATATTCCACATTATTATGTATATACGTTTTATGATAAATATTTCCGAGTATTGTTTGGAACGCAAATATAATAAAAATCAAATAGTTTTTTTTGTAATCTTCGAATTTCTCTACAATATTTATTTGTACTGCCGGCGATATTAGAGAAGCAAATACAGATTAGCTTTTTATCAGTTGTATCCAACAATAAAATGTTATCCCATGTTTGATATTATTCACCTATACCAGTGTCTGCAAAACGGTGTGCCTCAGCACACTACTGTGCCACAAGAAGTCTCAGGTGTGCCGCGGTGGAAGAAGCCTTAAAAATATTAATTTTAAATAATGCCTATTCATTTAATTTTTCAATAAATCCAACATCTACATTTAAACAAATATCTGTCACGTTCATACATAGTGGTCAACGCGACACATTTCCTTTTTTAACCACTCTAAAGCTAGCGACCCACCGGTGTGTCGCATACCTACTAACTTTTCCGGTTCTAAGCTCAAGAAATGCGACCCCAATACCCACATTTTCTTAAATTTCCATTTTAATATGGGTGATACAATGTTGACAATTAAGGTATTCTTATATCATAGTTTTTTGGACCTTTTGTAGTTTATATAAATACGTGATAACGCGATAATTCGATAAGCAATCGTTCGTAAGATAGCTGGGCTAAACGCGTCAGTTACAATTTCATATTTGTGCTGGGATGACGTCTTTTTTACGCGCAACTTAAAATATGATTATTTATTACAAAACCACGGATTTTTATAAATAAAATGTATGATGATTGATGCAGAGAAATATTCTAAAGCCCTTAGACTATTTTTTTTTTGAAATTCATAAGAATAAGGCCAATAATGAGGAAACACTGGGGTCCCTAAACGACCCCCATCGGCAGAGAAGTATTTTTCTAGTCTCCGAGCCGCGAGAGCTAACCACACACGCTACCCACCAGTGTTTTGTCATTATTACGACGTCAATAAATATTTTTTAGAGTTTGCATCATTGAAAAAGGGTCCGACATCTCTTAAGGACTCACAAAATGAATATTAAGTTTTCCTTTATTAGTTTTTAGAGAATTGCTAGCTTACAGGACTAAAAGCGCTATTTATTTTCTAGCTGTTAACGGGTTAAAGCATTTTTATTTGGTGTGTTGCGGTACAAGTCCCATTCACCAGTGTGCCGTGAAGTAAAAAAGTTTGGCAGACACTGACCTATATACACGGTAGCCAAAGCTCTCGCATAAAACATATACAAACAGGCATTTAGTCGTATTGATATTTACAAAGAAACCGTTTTAACATAAAAAAAAACAAAGTTAAGCTTTTATTATATAGAACATTCTTTAGCTAGGAAATTGCTGTGATACGACTCACATATATTAATTTTATAACGATAAATCGCAAAATTTCAACTTCTTTGCTTGTATATTGGAATGTGCTCACTAAACCGGCTAAAACTTATTATTATTTATAAATAGCACCATAAAACGATGTTTCGCTATATTTTATAATAAACACTGTTATACATATATTGCAAAGGCTGCACATTATTTCATATGCAGCAAAGCCCATCTATGTCTTCATTTTGCCTTGTGGCTATTATAACGTTTTTTGCAAAGATTTTATTTTTTTAAATGAATGTGTTGTAACATAAAGTTTGGAAACCATTGAAACAGAGAACACTTTCTTAGAGTTTATTAAAAAGCATGCTTCAAATTTATAATATAATATATGAGCGCTTTAGGTTCAAAACCTACTAATTCCAAAATCCAAAATTGTTTGCAAAGTGAAAAACACTGCTGTGGGCTTTTTGGGATTTGAGTACGTTTTGAGAATAAACACGTTTTTGTAAATGGGTTTTCTCTGTATTTAGAGAGGTTTTGAAATCGAAAATTTATTGATTGGGTAGATATTAAAATAGACAACAAGTTAGCATCGAAATTTGAAAAAATTCAAAAATGGTCTTTAGGTAGGTTTTGAAATTGAGATCCTCATAAATATGTATATAGATTGAACATTGAAATATTCTATAATAACTAATAATATGACTTCTAAAAAGGTTAAAAAAATATCAAAGTAATTAGTTATACAATTTTTCATACGATGAGTTTTTAGCTATTTCGGCGTTTGCCATCGTCAGAACTATTATGGAACTATGGTGCACGCCGAAATAACTTCTCTTATAAAGAAAATTGTAGAACTAAATTCGTTGATATTTTTTACCTTTTTACAATGGAGTTCTACCGAGTAAATATCAATTAAATCAATTATTTTTTTCTTTTTTCAATGCTTTATGATAAGAACAAACAATTTCATCTTTTGTTTCTAAAACTTACATTAAAATACTACATTTTTCAGTATATTTCAATTTCGATTAAATTCATCGTATTTATAAGTTGTCAGATGGCAAAACCTGATATGTATTATTTTGATAATTATGCAGTAGAGCTGATTTAAATTAAGAGATTGTTTGATACTGGCAAACGAGTTTTTTTGAAAATAAAAAGTGTAAATATTGTGCATTTCAAAAGAATTTTAGATAAAGATAAAGTATTATTTTTTGTGCTTAGTATGTATCTAAAAAATCGTAAAAATATTTAAAAATGTATCCTTCATTGTTTTTAAATGTATGTATACATACCGAATGTAAAAAGGCAAAAGGAAGTAAAGACACTTTTTTCAATAATCACAATAAAAACAATATAATGCACTTTTTACCAAAATATCGAAAGCTGCAAATGCCAAATTAGTATCTAAATTTAGATTTTACATTTTTTTTATTAAAAGAAGGACATGAGAAAACTACAACCAGGAAAAATGACTTACACAAAGGTTTTTCTTAAACGAATTATTTATTAACCCTTTACGGTTTACAAAAAAAAACATTCCACTAGGTACATAATAGATTTACAGTATTACAATGGAAACTAACATTTTTTTATTTAAAAATATATACAATAATGACCATATTATTTATAATTTAAAAACTTCTCCAGTATGATAACGGTAAAAACATTCATAGTCCAGGCCTTCTCTCACATGTCATATAACATTTGTATCAAATTATTTTTTTAGTTTAGTTATAATTATTTGAATAAGAGCAAATTTCGGTAATAGTTTTCAAGCGCACGGGGCAAGCGTAACTGTCGGAGAGAAAAATGCAGAACGTCCGTGCTGCGCGGGCCGAGTCAGCTCCTAAAATGACCCTTTTGTATCCCTTGCAGGAAGACAGTTACAGATTTAAATGTTCATTTAATCCGCTGCTCAGAATACCATAGTAAAAGATACGAGTGAAAAAAAATATTCAATACATTTAAACTAATTTTAAATCAATACTAATTATAAAAAATAAGTCTTTGTGTCTCAATTCATCTCAGAAACTTCAAAGTCCACATGTTTTTTTACAAAAAAAATGTCAAAAAAATAACCTTTTTTTTTATTATTATAAAATGGTTATTAGACTTGTATAGTAATAACATTTATAACTAGTAATAACTGAGGAATTCAGAGATAAGGGAGCGTACAAGACAGCGTCCCGTCACGTCAGTGGTTATGGAGAAACGTTGGAACTGGCTGGGTCACGTGCTGCGGATGCCTCCGGAAAGCCTCAATCCTGCCTGCCTTTTCTTTCGACCGGTGGGATTCCGGCGTCCCGGACGTCCGTCGGGTACTATCCATAGGATGTACTCGGCGGAACTGAGGGATGCTGGCATGTCATGGGAGGAAGCAAAGCAATTGGTGGGAGACAGGGAAACATGAAGGTGCCGCGTGGCGGCCATATGCTCCACATAGGGAGCGAACATGGTCAAAGAAGAAGAAAGAAGTAATAAAAAATACGATATTTGTTTCTGAATTTTTAAATTAGTATAAGTATTTTAGTTTCAGTTTAGTTTAGTATTAATTTTCTCACGGGCCAACGGTTGGCGACCGCTTTTCTATTAAATCAATTAAATTAGAATAATACATATCCGACTTGAGGATATATTTAAACTTCACAAATAACAGAAATACAGAAATTTTTGAAATTCCTATTACAACGTTAAGATAATATTGTTTTGTTTTGTTATGGCTTGATCTTAATAATATGCAAGTCAATTAGTCAAAACATGTCGATGAGGAAAACCACATAAATAATTAAATTAAATGCTATCGGTGTCTCCTAAGATTTTGTTTGATTCGAATTTAGAATTTATGATATTATCGCATGTGATTTTATGAACATGTTTCTAGAAAAAAACATCGGAAAATACATCAAAATTATTATTCGGTTTGTTATTGTTTATAATATGTACAGAATCATTAATAAGGGCATCACCCAGAGAAACGACACCGGATTTTCCAAAATGTGATTGATAACGTGAATAAACGAGATAGGAAGTCCAGAACGTGATAGTAGAAAATACCAATGTAAACAGTGTCGATATTATTAATCATGAACGCTATGCAGTGGCTGTTCGGAAAATAAGTAACAGACAAAATCAACTAACAAACGTTTTTTTAAAAAACTATAAATGACTTACTCATATATCACATAGTGCATATTACTCTAAAATAAAATAGTAAAATATTGTATTTTTATTCAGCTTTCTAAGAATCATAGATATTTATAAAACAGAGTCGGCGCAAGGTAATAAATAATCGTGAACGATTTTTAAATAGATCGGGAACATGTACAAAAATAGCTTTGGGTCTGGCCATGATATTGAAATATTCAGAGTGGGGTTTTAAAAGTGTTTATTTGTCGATAGTAAATTTGGTATAATGCTATTTTTCAACATTTTTTTACCAATCAATTGATTGGTAATCATGGTGAGGAAAGATATGACGTTTGTTAATTTTGAATTGTTCAAATTATGTACATACTACATTCACACAAATTTTATCACTAACAACCCGGCCTTCGCCTTTCGGCATCTTCGTGCGTTCAAGTGCACGGATGAACATGAACTGACGTGTGTTTAATTTTCACTTTTCGCTAAGAGAGAAAACACATTAAACACTTTCCGCTCCCAATGTGATTTAGCAAAGGCTGTATAAGGATATCGAGTCCCAAATGGGATGAATTCTTTGACAGTTGAGTGCTTTCCCTTCGACCAAATCCTTACATTCCTAAGAGTAGGACGTATTTAATATTACGATTGTCATGTGAATACGACAGAAACGATGAGAAAATTCTTTCAAAGGCAGGCAAACTTAGATATTATTTTTGACTCCTAATTTCTGAATCAGCCCATTTATAATAAAACATAATTCATCTCTTCCGACTTATTGAATTGTCCAATATGAAAAGGTGGAAACTTAATTCAGAACATCCAGACGCGAACAACGAATGAGAAAAACAATGCTTAATTGGGTTTGCAGGGTTGGTCATGTTTGATTTAATCTAACGCGAATTGAAATGCATTGACATAGTTCACGTCATCTTATAAAAATCTCTTCAATAAGCTATTGTAATTTATTAAAAATTCTCCACATTACAGCGCATGCAAATCTAACGGATTTTTCCTCGAGATATCTACGGTAAAAAAAATAGTCCATGGAAATGTGTGACAAAGTAGAGCAGCGATTTCCAACCTGGGAGGCGTGGACTATTGCAAAGGGAGGCGCGAGCAGTCCAACATATGTATTAACCCTTTAAACGTGTCTTTATTAGAAGATGATTCTACTATATGAAATAAAGGATGGAGAGGCGCGAAGATATTGTTTTCTTCAAAGGGGGGGGGGCGTAGTTACATAAAGATTGGAAACTACTGCCGTAGAAGGTTGTGGTGGCTACAACATTGAGTACCATAAGAAACAAAATATAAATAATATAAGAAATAGGTTGTTTTAAAACGAAAAATGGCCTGTTTTCAGCTACCGCTGATCCTTTCCTTTTAACAGTGAAATGGGAAATTATTACTATTTAAAATGTTTGTTAATTAATGTAGAGTGTTTTATAAGTATTAAATGAATTTTTAAAAATGTATCATGATTCGTAAATATATAGAACCAATAATTACATTATAATAAAATCTGACTGAAAGCATCAGTTAAATATTTAAGAACAAAAATTAGTTTATATTATATTATATATATATCAAAAATCTTAGTATAATATATATTAAATTAAGCATGATAATGAAATGCATAGATTATCATTGCCGTAAATGAGGAATGTGGATTTATATAATAATATTGATAAGGATTTTAAAAGATATAACTAATTGAATAAATGTAAGTTATTATACACGTATGAAAGTAAATAATGGTTTTCTAAGGATTACTAAAAAAGGCCAAAATAAGTTAATAACATTGATTAAATCTTAAATCCTAATGTATTCGGTCTGTGCTTTATTGAAATTCCAAGATTGTAAAGTTTTGGCTAGTATCGTCTTATTTTTGTCAAGTACTTTCCGAATTTCCCTCTTTGGGAGAAGTTAGATTTGTTTTTCTTGAAAAGATTTTCCCGTAGTACATTTATCAAACATTTTTATGATGTTTTTATTATTGTCAAATAAGAATCTTTCATAAATCGAAGTGATAAATAATCGTCAATACACACACTACAACATTGCTGATAAGTTTTTTTTATTAATCAATAATATAGTTGAGAATACAGTGGAACCACCAATTACACTACCCCGAATTACGCGCTGGCTTGAAATATTCGCCGCAAATTCCCAAATTGCACGGTCGCATTCCATTGTCGTTACTAAGAGACGGTCGTCTGTGCCGCGCATACAGTCAAATGCTGGCTAGCGTCTGTGTATTCAACACGTGCCAGGCTATACACGCATAGCTGGATGTCTGTCTGTGTGCGGGATATTTACTACTACAAAAACTAAATATTACGTCCGTATTTATTTTTTTGCAAAATTAAGGGAAATCTTAGTTTTGCGTTTTCCACGAAAACAAATCCCTAATTTTGTATGAGATTCACACCCCCAATTACACTGTCCCGACTATAGTGTAAATGGGTGTTTTACTGTACACCCAATCATTTTTTACGCGATACGTTGGTTCCAGAAACTGACTGGCTTTTTACATGTTTAATAACAACTAAGAATTTCTTTATTTGATACTTAAATACAATGGGAAACAGAAGCATATGTATACATGCAAACTTTTTAATATATCTCGTTCGCGTATTTTTGAACGAAAGTATTAAGGTTTGCTCTGACTTGTTTGATAAAATGCTGTTTTTCTTAGATTCTTGATCTTAATTGATTATTATTGCATTGGATTTGTTTTGATGATTTGATGGTTAAATATTTTTCTTTACAATAACGGACGGACTTCTATTGTGCATTTATTCAGTAGATTTAATACATATTCGTTTGGATAAAATGTAAGAACAAATCAAATCAAAAGTTCACCGTTTCTTCAATCGCGTTACAAAGTTTAAAAAAAAAGGTATTTTTCAATAACCACAATATATCCAATTTGATACACGTTCTATCAAAAGGATGTAAGCTGTAAATGCCGAATTTAGCTTAAAATACTGAAAACAAGGTTTTTCTTAGACAATTTCTTAAATTAATAATAGATTATGTCAATTAAACACCAGTTTAGAAGTCTCCGTGGACTTCAAAGTTGTGTTTATTACATAAATAGCATATGGCCGAAAATCATCAAAACACGTTATTTGTGCCTCCTGTAAAATTTGCTATGTGTGGGTTACGTCCTTTTTCCTTTCCACAGTCGATATATTCATTGGGAAAAATTCACATATGTGGGTTGGCGAACGGATTCTACCGAACATTACTTTTCCGAACACGAACACTCCGAACAGGAATAGTCCGAACACGAACTCTCCGAACAAGAATACTCTCTCTTAAGAATCTTATACTGAAAAATATTTGGGATAATTTCCTTAAAGCATTCCACATTACAATAAAACAATGATTTTTCCATTAAAAATATTTAAATGTTCGGAGTATTTGGTGTGCGAAGTATTCTATATCCGGAAGGTTCTGTGTGTTGAAGATTCTGTGTCCGAAAGAATCGGTGTTCGGTGTATTCTTGTTCGGAGAATTCGTGTTCGGACTATTCCTGTTCAGAGTGTTCGTGTCGTAATGTTCAGTAGAATCACCGAACCGTGTGAGTTACGTAATTTTTCCTTTCCACACTCGATATTGACCCTTGTACGCGATCTGAAACTGTATAGGACCCATACGAAGGTATAGTTTATATATCACGTAGAGGCCCGTTAATAACTAGATTCGCCACTGTATATTCTGCGCTAATGTCATTTATTTCATTTGGAATATAATAAATTGACCTTGGACACGCTGAAAACAGGCAAATACGAATTGACAACGAGTTTGGTAAAGCGGGTTCACGCAGCAGTGCCTTGTCTGCCTAGCCGACTTGTGAGCGCGTAGCGTTCGGTATTCACAACGTATCGAGCCGTCGTGCGTGTAGTTGTCTTCTTTATCGAGTAAGCGTTTTGTTCAATCGGGACTAAAATTCAATCACAACGATCAAAATGTTAGTAGAGTTTTTCTTTTTCTTCCTGTTTATCTACATCGTATCCCAAGTGATAAAGCCAAAAAACTATCCTCCAGGTAAGCAATTGTTCGACAGTTTTATTTAATATATACCACAAACGCATTTTCATTCAAAAAGTAAATGACCGCAGATTATGTTAAACTTTACAGTTGTCTTTATTCGATAAACATGTGCTAAAAAAATATTATGTCATCACAATTTAATATTCAAACTAACATACCCGCGTAACAAAAAAATAAATAAGCAAGGATTTCAAAATCGCAGGACGTGTCGAGTTTAGATACACGTTTATTTTTTTAAAATACTCCGCATTTCTTATCGCATAAAATACAAATTAATTATAATATATAATATATATTTATTTGGTAATGTTACACGTATCTTATGTCACACAATTTAATCATTATTAACAATGTTATATTATTGACATTATCGCGATATTACATTGTAAACGTATACACTAATTATCATAAAAAATATATTATTAGTATACTTTTGTACTTATTAATTTATATACTGAATAGTTCATTTAAACAATACATCAAATGAGTGATAATTATTGTCTCTCTCTCTCGCTCAAGGATTATTGACATTAATGTGATATCATAACTATATTAATTCTAATTTAATATCTTATAGTTTATTATTAATATTTACTCATCCCACCTTTACAGAACATTAAACTCATTTTTAAAAGCGTCAAGTTTTCTTCACGTATTGTTAAATTACTTATATTTGTAGTATTATAATAGATAAGTAATTTGATGAAATATTGTTAATATTTCATTTTAACGTATCCGTACGCTTGATATAAACAAATCACAATGAAAAATATGAATCATCTAATGATGTGCGAAGAAATAAAAAATATTGAAAACCTTCATCTGTTTATTATACTTTTAAAATACATTAAAATTCCTTTTATAAAACGTTTTTATGGAATTAAAATTGTTATATAATTGGTTTTATCACCTTTGATTACTATTTTGAAACATTTCATTATTTAATTATGACGATGTATTCGAGAAGTGATGTATTAATGAATAATTAAAACTAACATACTTTCAGCTAGTCTTTTTCATGAATTTAATTATAATGGCTTTTGGTTGATGTATATATTATCAACGTTTACGATTAGTTAATTTTGTATTAAAATAATGTGACAATATTTAAAATGATTGAGAGTGCGACATCGTTATATATCGTGACGTGTTTTATGTACGAATAACGTGCGTGTTAAATGTCAGCTCGTTGACTATCAATATCAATAGATAGTTCACCTTAAAAATGGCGAGAGATTTCTAAAAAAATCTCAATACGCAGTGCGAGAATGAAATCATATCGCTATCAATATCGTATACACCTAACTGACCCCGCAGTAATTAACATAAAAGGAAGTATTTATTCTAAACACGTATAGATACACAGACAACAAACTAAAACTATCTAAGTTGTGAAGTCTATCGAACAAGTTTGCAAATTTTACTCAATAATATATCGTGCCGGTGTGTTTTAATACATTCAGTGTTACAATTTATTATTAATTATTATAATCAGCGGTGGGCTACAAATACGCTTACAAGGTGCTCGTTTAATTTCAAAGAAATTCTCGGTGTTCTGGGGAAGGAATGTTATTATATGCAACACCTAAATAAGCAATCGATTGTTACCTAATACACTTATAATACATAACAATATGCAATTTACCGTAAACTTATCAATTTAAATGGCTTAGAATGTACTGAAGCTGTCGTGGATAATTTATAGCAGAAATTGCAGTTATATAATATATTCATTTAATCTGATCAATTCGTATTAGTATTGACAGTAGGCGGAATCAAATCAGTTGTTTAAATATCTATGCAAAATATTAAAAAACTTGCTATGCGTTGAAACAGATAATAGAGAACATTTAAAAGAGCATCTCCGAAATGTACAAACATACATACCAACAAATCGTTTTATATCAAATTGAAGTGTATATTAATTTAAAATATATAATTTTGGTGCGTAAGGTTATTGTTAGAGTAAATATCTGTTATGCATAGATTTTTCGAGTAAGTCTGTGATTTAATTTTTTTCAATATTGGCGTAGTAAAAAAGATTTGCATTCAATAAATCTCCAGTGTTTTGACAGAGGGTAAAAATTGTTTTAAAACAGTATAAGTTACTCAAAACAAGACTTTTCGAATAATCAACAAATGTATTTGTTATAATAAACGTTTATAAATAGATTTTAATGATTTTACAATATATCCCTGCTGTGAAATGCCATTTGTATCGTACTGCTTGTCATTTTGTTTCATAGACGAGTTTCGAACAATAAAATAAAATTAATTAAACGTTGTTGATAAATCTCTTATATCATTTAATAAACCAGCTGCAGATGCATTTATTGTTTATTTTTGTGCTTTAAGATTCTGAATATTTTTTATTATAATGGGAAATCTAGAATACCTGTTTCGCTCAATTTCCATAACTAATTAATGGGAACATATATCGAATATAAGTTTTAAGCGAAACAAATTTATAAGGAAATTTTCTAACGTCGCTTGTTTTAATATACAATTCTAGCTGTGTACATTTGTATATTTATGGATTGTTTCCTATTCGTCGATCTACAAGAATGCATTCTGTATTTTTAATTAGACATTAATATTAATATATCAATTTATATTCTCTTATGGACAGATTCCAGTTACTATCATTGAGAAACAAATTCTGAGATTTTACAACCTTTTTTGCCCTGCAATCGACTTTTCAATCTTAAGTTTTCTCGCGATCGACTTCTAACATGGTTCTTATAAGAAATTTTATTTAGTATGGTTTTTTCCCTTCTTCAAACTTAGAGATTTTTATTTTAAATGCGAAATACATATCACTAGATAGGTATTTGCTTACAAAATAATTCAATTTTAGTAGTTTTGTATATTTTATATTTAAATTATATATTTTTTCGAAATTCACGGAAGCTTTCGGGATCGACTAAATTTTGCTTCGGGATCGACCGGTAGATCGCGAAGTACTGGTTGGACACCCATGTTGTACAGTAACCATATTACGGACAATTACGTTTTTGATATTTTATCGGTAAATTAAATACAATTATAAAAAAAATGGTTATAACAATTGATCTATATTTTCTTATAACATTTGCTAAGAAAGCTGCATGATAATTTCATATTATGTGTTGTGATACAAGGAACAAATACTTATTTGCTTATCGGTCATATTACCAGGCTTGTTTATGTAAGATTCTAATCCTCTTCTCGTAAAGTGACTGTAATAAGTTAATGTTATACTTTATCATTTCCCAGGTCCAGCATGGCTTCCCTTCTTTGGCTGCTCACCAACGGTGAAACAAATGACGTTGAAATACGGAGGGCAACATCTTGCTGTGAAAGAACTCGCCGCCCAATACAAAACTAGTGTGCTGGGATTAAAACTCGCTAGAGATCGTCTAGTTATTGTTTTCACCGACGCATTAGTGCGAAAAGTATTGACTTCAGAAGACTATGAAGGTCGTCCGAATAATTTTTTCCTTCGACTCCGTTCGATGGGAACTAGAAAAGGTAATTTTTCTTATTCAAACTATTGTATGTAACTTTGTGCTGCAACGAATTTAACATGGTGAATATAAATAACAATAAGTGTTGCTGAGGTGTATCAAATTTAAATATTACAGTTATTTATGTGTTATTCAGTTAGACGTTCTTGTAGAAACGTATTTCGAATATGTGAATCTTTTATAAAAATCAAACACGAAAGTTGACACCTTACAATTGAGTTATTAGAATATTAAACTGCTTGAATACCGCACAAATAAATCATTAATATGTCCCAGAGATACTGCGTGTTTTTGAGAAAAATAATTTTGCCTAATAAACACTCGAATTCAATATTTTAAAAACCTATATTGACTCAGTATACATATAATAGATGGCACAACACATATTCATAAAAATATTGCTTATATTCTATTAGAATGCCAAGTATTTGATTTTTTTAAATGACTTGGACATCCGCGTTCGCTTGCATATGTTCCGGACACCGGTGTCCGCTTGGTATTCAAGTGGTTAACTGTATGCGGTTTGATTTCGTGAACTAAAACTTACTAGACAACATCTTTGTACGTCTGTGGTCATGAATAGACGTTAGACCTGGTCTGGTTACGGTCTGCAGATGCTTCTGGAGATCCATATTGACCTCTTCCCACCGGAGGGATTTCAGTGTCCTGGACGACTGTCGAGTACTATCCATATGATGTACACATACCTGAAGGATGCTAGAATAGTAGGAGGCAAATCAGTTTTCGTGTGAAAGGAAGTGATAGTCATATTATCCATAAAAGGCTCGAAAATGATCTTAGAAAAGAAGTATTGATTATTTTCCGAAAATCATTTTTATAAAATAGCTTTAGTCAAAAAATGTGCTACTAAAGAATAAGCCAACACCAAGAAATATGTTTTGTATTTATGATTGAACATTTTGTCAATCTATTCTTAAAATTAAAAAAATGGGGTGTGGCTGTGTCATGGACACGGCCGTGTGTTGTACGTGAATACGTCTCGTAAAAGGTGATATTACGCCCCATTTTTACGTTGCCGGCACTGCTTGACTCGGTCATATGGTGTTTTAATGGTACCATTCGATTGCTCTTGAGAAGCCCTTTCCAACCATATGCGATCTTTGTATTTGGCTTTTTGACGCGTTAAGCCCGACATTAAATATTTTGAATATTTATTTATTTTTTTAACACCTAATTATAGTCACAATAGTACACTAATGTTTTATCTATAATCGATAGATTTTGTTGAGAGCTAACGATTGAAAATTAAACGAACATCGTAACTTCTTCGAGTCAAAATTTATAGTAAATAGAAATCTCGATACGCAGCAAAATGACCTCAAAATGGCGGCGCTTCCCCCTCCGCCCCACGCAATGTATTATATCACAGTATTTTTATAGCGCAATAAATTCTTTGATTCTTTAGTTATAGTTAGTGGTGTAATTGAATTTTGGACAGCGATGATAGATATGAAGCTGCAACACCAAACTGTATCCCCCGATTTCGTTATCATTCGTTTTTTTGGATTGCCTCCCTATGGAAGCAATTTTAAAGACGTATTCACGTCAAAAATGGATAAATACTAGTTTTAATAATATACAACCCAATTGAAGCTTTTGTGAGCTTTTTGTATTCGTATTTCATCAATTATCAACTCTACGCTGACAATTATTCAAATTATTATAAATTGTTACTGCCAAAAATCCGTTATTGAAAAACCATTATTATGCAAACATAACTCGACTCGTATTTTTCTCCTTTGAGGTTCTAAATTTTTAACCTTTAAAAAATGATTTTATTGTATTATGGTTCAAGTTTTCTATGCTATCTTCTTATCATTTTATATAATATTTAAAAGCACTTCACAGCGTATGATAACACGATCTATGATTTCAAACAAGTGGGCGGTGGTCGTTATATTTTCTGATTGTTTTGTTGTCATATGTCAATTGCAAATACATGGCTTTCACAATCTCTTATCTATTGTTTATTGCAGTTATCGAAATATGCCAGGACATTTTTGTGGAATAAAACATTTAACATTTAATACATACAATTGAAATATGTAATGTCAAAAAAACATTAACTAAGTATTGAAGATATAAAAAATTGTATTAAACATGTGTTTATAAAATAAAAGTTAGCATGAAAAATACACTAAAATACTAAAAAATGATATGGTTATTACTTTATTATTATAAAACAACTTATTTTACTCATCTTCGAGCACGATTTTATGAATATGTAAATTATTTACAGATTATAGAAGTTTTTTATTGTCAAACCGTAGCATGGATTTTATAATCTCCATTCGTATACAAATATTCGCAATAATTGTATATTATTATTTCTTTTGACATTTTTATCAGATTCCCACCAACTCATTAAAAATTGAAGACTACGTGAGAAACAACAATTTAGAAAGAATACATTTTAAATAATTATTCTAGCTGTAGGTAAATTTATAACAAAATTACCGGATTTATTTGTTTTGTTTATAAATAAAATAATATTGTTGCTTTTTATGTTCCTGTTTTTACATTTGAACACCACAAGCAAATATCATTTCAATTTTATGTTTTTTTATAAAATTAACTGTTAATGCCATCTTTTAGAGAACTTCTTAACGTATTTTATTATATATAAACAATCGAAAAAGTCAATTATTTAAAAATCAATCGATTTATTCAAAATGTTAGAGAATGATCTTTGCTTGAGATCTTTACTTACTTTGGTGGTTCAAATTATCATCAGAGATTTATTTATCTATATATGTATATATCAAAATAACAGTGCTTCTGTCTTAATACGATAAAAAAGTAGAAAGTTAGTTATTTGATAGCATAATATAAATTATTAATTGACAACTTTTAAAGTTTTTTGTCACGGTGTACTGGTGTGAAACATTGTTTGTGATTTTTCACGAATTACTCAATCAGTAGATGAAACTTACGGTTAGCCAAAGCTTTAATATAACGCGAATTAAGTATTATGATCAACGATTTTCTAAATTTCAATCAAAATGACGTTACGTGCATAAACATTATTTAAATTAAGTACTTGAAATTGATATCTTAGCTGAGTTTTCATTGAAATCAAGTCCAAAAATATATTCTTAGCACATTATCGCCCGCTGTGGTCTAGTTGGTTAGAGCTTGCTCTACCGATCAGGTGGGTCTGGGTTCGATTTCCGGTAAGATCAGTATCAAATTGCATTTTTTCAATTTTAATAAGACATGGGTGTTTGTGAAGTTAATTCTCTTTGAGTTAATATCATGTGACTTTCAAAAATTCTCATCGAGTATATCTCGTATGATCTTTCAACTTCAAAATATTTGACGCAGTTGCGTAAGCTGTAATGTCAAATATTTTTTAAATTTTAATTATTCTAAAAAAAATTCTAAATTTCAAATTTCTAAATTATCAAAATGATTTAAGAAATTTTCATTTATCTACGAATGGGTGTTGGAAAAATAAAGTTTTCACGAATAGTTTTGACGTAATCAATAACTCAAAACTTTGAGTAAGAAAATTGATGACCAAAGAATAATAAAGGGTTGTTTTTATTTACACATTTTAAAGAATATTTTAAGAAATCGAGCGGTTGGTGTCACTAGGGCTACCACTTATGGTGAAATCGACATAAAGGATCCATTCTTTTGTTTTAAATTTATACCTGAAATTCAAGAATTTGTCCCTTTTATTTTTTATATATATTTTTTTTATAAAAATTATATTTATTTATGCTTGTGACAACCCTGAAAGAAAAATCAAATATACGAAATTTCGATAATGCAACTTGAAAAATTACAACTTGATATATCATTTTATAGGTAAACATTTAACATAATGCATAAAATCCATAAGCCCTATTTTAAAAAAATAATGAAAAACATGTGGTATGTGAGTGTTCCTAAGCTTAAAACATCGCGGTACTGAAACGGTTAACAGAACAAAATCGCTTTTCAATTATCGTAGCACTGTGTGACAGAGGAGAAATGTATACATTATTACGTGTTATGTAACACCCAAAAAACGTTACATAAAAGTCATCACTAGGCAAATTTTTTTGATAATGATAAAATAATATTAAATGTCTAGCCGAATTAGACTAATTTGATCAATGATAATGGAATTTTGTATTCTAGATAAATAGCAACTAATTGAATAGATTAAAATAATTGTACCTGGTTGTTGATACACGTTCATGCAGGGGTGAGCTGGAGGAGGATTCGCAGGGCTCGTGCGTGTCCCTTGTTAATTTAAGAAAAAAAATATTCTTAGATTAATTTTTAATATAACTGCAGTTTCTGACTTATGCATTATCTACGAAAGCTTCAGTATACACAGTAGTAAATTTTAGGCATTAATATTGATAATTTTGCATTAAATTGCATACTATTTATATATTAGAAGTGTATTAAGTAACAATCGATTAATTATTCAAGTATTGCATATAATTGTATAGGAGTGATAAAAAATCACACCATCCCCGGAACATTGAGAATTGCGTGCCACTTGTTAATGTATTGGCAGCCCACCGCTGCGTCTATGTATATAATATATTATACACACATATCTGATTGATAGCTGAGTACAACCCCTAAAACATCTACTCGGTATTATAATAAAATAATATATAGTATGTCTAACTGTAAACCATTAATAGGTTCTACCACACAGCACGAAATTCGGGTATCTGTAGAAAAATATTTGTTTTTTTTAGTTTTAAATGTAATTATAGTATTTCAATTAAAACATGTACTATTTTTTAGAAATAAACAAATATTATTTAAAAGAAGAAAAATCTATTTTATTTTTAATACGCAACGAAGTTAGCATACTGTGGCTCTTAACAATTTAAAAAATAAAACAATCTTTTGTACTCATTCCACATTTATGTAATATTATCATGACCGGTTTCGCTCATCACGATCATGATAAAAATGCTCGTGATCAGTAGAAATCATATCGACTGTTGAAAGGAAAAAGGACGTAACCCTTTTTTTTAAACAGGCTTTTTTCGATAATTACAATGTATCAAACTTGATACATGTTCTATCTAAAGGATGCAAGCTGCAAATGCCGAATTAGTATCTAAATTAAGCTTTTAAGTCTAAAAAAAGATGAGCTTGTGAAAGTTGAAACCAAGAAAAAAAGCTGAAAAAATGGTTTTTCCTAGACAATTTCTTTAATTAATATTAGATTATGTCAATTATATTCTAGTTTAGTGGTCTCCATGCACTTCAAGGTTTTGAATAATTCGTAATTTGAATATGGCCCAAAATCATCAAAACACGTTTTTTGCGCTTCCTGTAAAATTGTATATGTATGGGTTACGTTCTTTTTCCTTTTCACAGTCGATATGATAATATTATTTGCAGACCAGGCTTATTCCAAATTTGGTGAAACGTGAAACATGAATGTAATTTAGTAAATACAAATACATTTTAAAAGTATTTTTAAAAAGCAATCTCAAAACTGGCTCGATAACATACAAAATGTCATTCAAAAGAAATTTTAAAATAAAACTACTTTAAAAATGTATATTATTTTACAAAATGAAATTAAAGTTTTATTTTTCAACCATTTTGAAATGCTTGCAAGTAATAGCTTCATATTGTCTTTCCACCAAGTATTGTCAGTGAACACCTTAACATTGATTATAGGTTATGTTTTGTTGGCTTTTCCGATATTTATACTTTGAATATTTAAAGCAGTGGTCTACAAGCTCAATAAGGATGTGAGCTACTTTCAGAAATTGAAATTGTCTGGTGAGCTACCTATACATATTCCTTCTTTATACATAGTTTTTTTTTATCATCGGCCCTTATCGTACCATACATAATATTATTATATTACTTAAAATAAATTAGAACATCAGATTTTCTAATAAAACATGAAATGCGTACTTTAATTATTTATTTACAAACAAAATAAAAGTTGAAAAATAAGTGTGTGTAAAAATAAATAAAAAATAAATGTAAAAATAATTAGTGAAAAGAACGACATTCACTTTCCTCCACATTTTTTTCAACTCTCGGTGAGTACATTGTTACTCCCATCCAAATGCATCAAGATGTACATCTGTGAGTCTATTTTTATATTTACTCAACCACTTTCATAGTGGAAAACATTGATTCACATAAGTAGGTGGAACAAAACAATTCTTTAAGTTTGAGCGCAATTCGAACTAAAATTGGATACTTTTCTTTTGGGACGAAAGGCCATACAGATTCTAGATAGTTGAGGCAACACTATTAATTAAGCAACAAATCACATTGAAATTCTATCAATTCCATTTCTGATGAAGGGCCATCTTCTTGAAAATTTTCGACGATACAGCTGAAAAAATAATATTACAACGGCAATCTTTTAAGCATTTCGTTGAAATTTAGCTCAATTTTATTTTTTTATTTTCAGAGTTCAATAATATTTTTTTATAGGGAAATTTATAAATATGATAAAATATCCTACGCGAGCTACCGGTAGCTCGCGAGTGACCGTTTAGCGATCACTGATTTAAAGTATGTTATTTTTGGAGCCCTCCTCTACAGTGGCGTAGCCAGAAATTTGGGACCCTCGTGCAAACGACACGCAAAGCCTCCCCACGAAATTCGTTGTGTAGAAATTTGTACCTATCTTTTTGCTTTATCCTTATGCATTGCATGAGGTGACTACGCCGCCGCTTCTCCATCACGAATTCGCCCCTGGTATCAAGTCGCAACTAATATTATAATACCTACACACAAATGAAATGTAAATATACCAGCGTAGGAAGCGCAAAGCTCACGTTTATTTTATGCATAACGACGTTCCACAGTTACGATTAGGGCTTATACAAAAACCGACTTTTGATAAAACCGGTTTTCGAGTATCAATGATGTTCGAAAATAGGTTTTATCCGGTTATCGAAGTTTTACAAAAAATGGATAATTCAATTAAAATATCGAGAAAAAATTCATTTTTTATGTTGTCTGTTTACAAACATAATAATACACAACAAGAAATTATTTGGTGTTAATCCTCAGAAAATATGATTTAAGAAAACACAAAGCGTCCACTGATAATTTAGTAACAAAATTTCCTGATATCGAAAATACCCTTTCGCTGGGTAATGATGTGAGGCATATGGACTTTAAGCCATCAAATAAAAGATCCAAAATTTATGTTCTTTTGTTTATAAGCTCGTTTATGAAAAATTCGGCACAACCGGTTACGAAGTTAAAAAACCGGTTTTTGAATGTCACCAATTTAGCCAAAAAACCGGTTTTTATAAACCCACAAGCCCTAGTTACGATAGATTCCAATCTTTCTTTATTTATCGAGGTGTAATCAATTTCAATTGATAATTTTTAATCAAGTTCAAAGTTTTAGGTATGTTATCAAATTGTATAATATACCATACACTAATGATAATTTAGATATAATAATTAGATATCATTTAGTTTAATTACATTGTAATAATATCAAGGCGATCGATTAATAATAACACAAAGCTTACGTAATGTTATAAATGTTGACAACAAAATAATCAATTAGATTTTAACGATACATTATAAGGGGTCAATGAACTTAATTGCTTACCAAATCATATTTTATTTATCAGTGACCGTCTATGAGTAATGGTCGCAAAATTGTTCAAGCGAGGAAAACTTGTAACGGAGACTAAATATAATATTCACAGATGAGTAATTAAAATTAAACTCATGCGAAAATAAACAATTATAGGCTTTCATATTAATTAATAAAAAAAACATTTTAATAATTATTATAAAATTGACACGTATTGTTATAATATCGACTGTGGAAAGGAAAAAGACATAAGCGAATTTCACAAGAGGCACAAAAACCGTGTTTTGATGTTTTTCAGCCATATGCAAATTATAAAATAAACACAACCTTGAAGTGTACGGAGACTTCTAAACTGGTGTTTAATTGACATAATCTAATATTAATTTAAGAAATTGTTTAGGAAAAACCTTTTTTTTCAGTCTTTTTTATTGGTTTCAATTTTCACAAGCTCATCTTTTTTCAAACTTAAAAGCTAAATTTGGATACTAATTCGCCATTTGCAGCTTAAATCCTTTTGATAAAACGTGGATCAAGTTGAATATTTGAAAATTATTGAAAAGAAGCCGTTTTGAAAAAACTTTGGCTAACGTCCTTTTTCCTTTCCTCTGTCGATATAATAATTTGTTTATAAAAGTTTGCTTAATTTTAAGATTACTGTTTGCGATATGGATGTTTTTTATTGTGTGATAATGATTATTTCTTTGTTTATATTATGTTCGTATATTAACTATCTAAAACGGATCATGTACAACAATATTTATTTATTTTATCGTTAATTGTGGGGCTATAATGCAAAACGTACTATTTCTAAAATGAGCGATATTGAAGGTAAGCAGATAGGGTAATTCAAGCCTAATGAATCGACTGATCATATTAGTTTTAATATAAAATGTATAAAACACTGTCGTTTCCAAATTGGCAATCGTATTTTTAAATTAAAATAAAATATTATATGCACGGATGATTGTGATAACAAATTTTAAATATAAAAAATATATATTAAATATGTATGTATGTTTTTAACAAAAATAAAAATCAAGTTCATCTGTACCAGTGAAAATCATCCATTCCACAAGCGCAATTATTTTTAACCCTTAAGTTTTTCCCCCTTCTGCAAGGCGGGCTCCACCATACGGGCGAAATAGGCAATCGCCTAGGGCACAAACCATTTAGGTGGCGCATAAATGGAGTATTAAAATTATTATTATATACTCCAACAATTATAAATAATAGTGTACTTTATTTTATGTTGATGTTTGAATTTGTTCGTTGTAATTATGTATCGTATTAAATATGATTCGAAAAAGAGGAATTGAGCGATTTTGTAACAAATAGTTCAAGTAGAAAAACTTCTGTTGATATACCTCCATTTGGAGTTCATATGATCCACGTTGAGAGAGGAAATGGATATATATAAAATTGTAAGGATCACAAATTGTTTTTTTTTTCATTATTTAAAAAAACTGGGACGATTTGTTTAAAAGGGGAGGCGCCAATAATCGTTGCCTAGGGCGCCAAATAGCCTCGCGCCAGCACTGCCCTCCTGTAATGTGATAAGGCCTTTAATTTACTTCCAAGTTTATTTATTGATTTCTAATATTAATATTGCAGTTGTAAATTATAAAACAAATATAATCAAATAAAGATATTCGTATCAAAAAACGTGTATACATATGCTAATTATGAAAAAAAATCCAAACTCCATTTTGTAATTTCATAATTAAAATTTTAGAATCAATCTTGCTTCATTACTTAAGCAAATTTTGCTATAGTATGTTTGAAGATGCCTCTGAAAGAAGCGAAACACGTGCCACAAAATACGTGGAATAATCAAAGTTATTTTAAATTTTATATTATGAATAGTCCGCACTGGCTCTACTAGTGTTAAATTTATGTTTGCTGTCCACCATGATATTATACCAATATTCTCGTTTTGTATGCTGTAAATAAATAGCGTCCGATGGATAATTTATTTACCTCACTACCCACTCATAAACAAATAACAACTACTGACTGTAAGGCCGTATTCAGGATCTCAAGAGCCATTTAGTTTTCGCTCACTGTGCGCTGTAAATGATGCTTTTTTAAAAGAAAATATTGTAATAGGAACAAATAGTGTACAATTTCAAATCTATAATAAGTTTCTGCTAAAACTTCATTATTTTAACTTGAATTAAAGTAAATTTAAAATAATACCTTAAAATAACATGTTTTCGTTGATTGTGTTATCAGTCTACTTACAACTAATAATTATATTATATAATTAAATCGTTTCAAGTATATTCCTAATCATAAAATAGAGCGATTGACTTATAACCAGTAATCAACTAAACCGGTATCGCCTACGCCAGTGGATACCAACCCCGTGCCCGCCAACTAATTCAGGCAAATCGTTAAATTCCTGGAATTTTCGATTTCAAAATTCTTGGAAGAGCTACAAACTTAAAACGCTGATAATTTGGGCAAATCGTTAAATAATACATGGGTTATAAATAACCTTGAAAAAATGTGCTGCCCGCCGCCCTACCAATATTTTAGAATGCACTCTGTGGTCCAAAAAGGTTGGTGACCCCTGGCCTACGTTATCGATGTTTGACATTTTCAATCCCTATCTAGTACATGATAATATGTACTAAGCCTCAGTACATAGTACCTAGTAACTAGGGCATCCAATTAACCGATCGATAATACTAACGAACGGTTTTTTTTTAAACCGGCTAACTGACTTATACTGAAATTGCTTTCAAAATAACAATTTTAGTGTTTCAAAATATTAAAGAAAATAAAAAGAATTTTACTTACATAAATATGAACGAATTTGCAAAACATAAAAAAATAGCATATTATTATCATTGTAAAGATAAATTGCGAACGTATTTTTGGTTATGTTCAATAAGAGCAAAATACAACAAAATATAAAAAAAAATGTTTTATTCTTATTGATAGTATAAGAATCTTTTCGTATTGTGAATATTGATTGAAAAAATTAATCATAAAAGACAAACGTTAGACAATTGAACAATATTTATGTTTAATATTACTATTATATGTTATCCACTGTTAGTAGGTAAAGACTCGTATTTTTCCGGTTAGAATTTATGTTAAATGGTCATAATATATCGGTCAGATTAAATAGTCACAATTTAAATGAAATTTAAAAAAAACCTAACCTAACCAAAATTGTTATAAAATATTCTGACCGTTCATATTTTTATTCTGACCAAAAATTGATTTAAATTCTGATCATTTAATTCTTTCCCTTACATAAGTGATATAACATTTATAAATAATAATACTCCGCATATGCAGGGACGGGCTGGAGGGGGCTCGCGCGAGCGCCTTGTTAAATTTCGGCGCGGCCGGCAAGCACCTTGTTAAGATAAGAAAATCATTCGTCTTAAATCAAATTATCACATAACTGCAATTTTTGTAGATGGATAAATTTGAAAAATATATTAATAATATAAAATAAGTATAAAATAAATATAAAATAAGTTAATTTTTTCATTCAGCGTTGTGGGCTTGCGTGTCGTACCTCACGGGTTCGTATCCGAGTACGGAAAAGCATTTTGATCGATTGATTTATCTACTTTCTGTTCGAAGGCATGGGTGTTTTTGATGTCTTAAGATTGCCTCCCACTTTTCCGATCCTTCAATTCAACTGGGCGCTACTATTAGTTAATCACTAGTCGTGCTTATAATTTTATCCCTACCACCCTCTTTAGAAAAGAGAGGTTGAGCGACTAAGAAACAAGCAGTTCTCGTAGAAAAATAACTTTCGTTGAGATACCTTCATTAGGACGCCATATGCTCGACATAGGGAGCGGACATGGATAAAAAATGGATAACATTTACCGAGCCCCTTGTTAAGATATTGGCAGCCCACCGCTGCACATATGAATAGTTAAATAAAAGCTCATTGTATTGAAGACGGGAAGAATATTTTCATTAAACCTCGGTTAACCGTGATAAATAAACAGAAAATAAGCTGGTGAACCGGTTTCGGTATTGTTGAAGATAAAATTCGGTAAAATTGAAGATAATAATTATATGCTATATGCTTTTAGATAATAATCAAGGTTTGCATTTAGGTGATTGGCTGTTTATCTCACGAAAAAGTCGAAGGCCAAGCTAATTAAATAATTGAATGAGTAAATCCGTAATTATTTTATATAATACTTGGTAAACACTGTTTATAACTTTTGAATTGTAATAAACAATCACGTTGCGTATAATTATTTATATTACAATTCCAAGGGCGTATCTAGTACATACGATAAAAATAATCATAGCATAATGATTATTCATCGGTAAGTGTCTTTCATGCATTGTGTACTTTTCATATCAAACTATTAATAAGTGTTAAATTATACGGCTATCCGAGTTCATGGACATATATTATATATTGTATAAGCGTTAATTGTATAGGACAGTGTTGTCTAACTGAGATTACTTTGCGGTAGATCAGTGCATCAAATATGTACATACAGCCAACGTATTTCATTATTATCAACTTGTATGTGTAAATGAAAAAATAATAAAATTATGAAAACAATGCATCGTCTATATCTGTAAATTTTTATTTTGTTGACTCAGTCCGCTCATTTTCAAAATATTGACACATCAATTCAGTGTCAATTGTTGATAAAAAGCATTACTTTTTGGAATTATTTGAATCAGTACAAAAATGCGTTTTAGATACAAAATAATTGAGGGTATTAATTACTTGCAAACACGGCTTATTCCAAAATGGTTAAAAAATTAATGAACTTGAATTTCATTTTGAAAAACAATGTACATTTTAAAAGTATTTTTAGTCTTTGGAGTGATATTTTGGATGTTGTCAAGCCATGTTTGAAATTGATTTCTAAAAATACTTTCAAAATTTATTTTTATCTACTAAATTACATTCATGGTTCACGTTTCAACAACTTTGGAATACGCCGGGTTTGCAAGTAATACCCTCAATTAAACGAGTTATATCAGTTATTCTTCGATTAGACTTCAATGAATAAATAAGACATGATCATTTTGTTAAAATAAAAGTTTTGAAATAAACGACGATTCAAGAGGAATCTTAAATTCGTTTATAAATCGATGTTTTATTCATTTTTTTTTTGTCCAACAGTAATTTAATACTGTAGGTATGATTTTTTTTTTAACAAACCTTCTCGTGGACTAGTCGTTATATAATATCGTAGAATAGTCGAATACCTATATTATTTACAACAAACTCTCTTTTTACAAGATTACTAATGTATATTAATTTATTAAGTTTACAGGCGTTGCTAAATCTGTTTGTATTGAAATATCTATGTCACGCAAAAATAGCTATTATATGTATACGAAACGCCGAGTTTCAAAAACTTTCACTTAATGTTGGTTGCTAAATAAAACATTTAAATAAGTTAGGTGAAAGGACGTATTTAGACTTATGTTAGAACCTTTTCCAAACGATCTGTTATTCTAAAAAAAATATTTCGTTCTTTGAGAGTTTATTCTTTTGATATATAAGAAGTTCACTTGAGACGACAATGCCTAGTCTCTGTAAATATGTTTTTCTTATTTGTTGGAAATTATAAGAAATGGAACTAGCGACAACGGCCGTATTAGTCGATGTCTTCCAGTTTTAAATAAAATAAAAAAAATGTTACAATTTTTCATTCGATTAAAAAAATATTTAATACTTCGAATAGTGCGCTACTTATTGATTAAAAGGAATGAGCGAACTAATATGTTTACTTAAAAACAGGGCTGTGGAGTCGCGTGAAAAAAAGACGACACCGACTCCGTGGAAATTTTTCAATAATTTCAATAATTTCATTTTAACTTATATTTATGTTTACCATCAGATCATCTTTAGTCAGCCAAGCATGAAATGTTAACACTTTTGACTATTTTGTTTAAATACACATCATTAAATATATTTTTCAAAAAAAAAATCGAGCCACTCATTTTTCACGACTCCGACTCCACAAGCCTGCTTAAAAATAATGTTCAAAATGGTTTAGATATTTTTTGAGATTTTTCGTGTTCGTCAACACTCCTTTTTAGTATTTTTAAACATTCAAATAAATAAAATTCTACTGTGAACTGGACAATGTTTTATTATCTCGCAAAACGCGAAGACTTTCTAAATCTAAATCCAGATCGTTTTTTTTTTATGTTACATAGGTCGACAGGAAATAAAAAATGAGTTGTGTACATAAATTAGAAATTTTCATTTGAATTCATCGAAAGTAGAGAATTCATGTACTGATCATGCTATTGACATTGAAAGGTGAGAAGCCGTTATCGTTGTTACTGTTGAAATATTTATTGTTGAATCATCTTAGCACGTACACGAGATGAAAGGTTAAAGCAGAGAGATTAAACTTTTCGGACGAAGGGTCACATTAAGAATTTTAAAACAAACGGTGACATACCCCAAGTCAAATACTACTTTTGAATAAATATACATATCGACTCTGGAAAGGAAAAAGGACGGAACTCACACAGGAGGCACAAAAAAACGTGTTTTGATGATTTTCGGTCATATGTAAATTATTAAATAAACACAACCTTTAAGTGCACGAAGACTTCTATACTGGTGTTTAACTGACATAATCTAATGTTAATTTAAGAAATTGACTAAGAAAAACTTTTGTTTCAGTCTTTTTTCTTGATTTCAATTTTCTCAAGCCCATCTTTTTTCAATCTTAAAAGCTAAATTTAGATACTAATTTGCCATTTGCAGCTTACATCTTTTTGATAGAACGTGTATCAAGTTGGATACATTGTGATTATCGAAAAAAAGCTGTGTTGAAAAAACTGTAATTTACATCCTTTCCTCTTTCTACAGTCGATATACACTATTTATTATCATGAAAAGGAATTTCAAAAAAAAAAAAATATATAATAAGACGAATGGAACTGATTTTCATATTTCAACTTTTATTTTAAATTCAGGTTCTAAAATCTGTTTTTTTTAAGTCCATGATTGAATATGTTTGTTCACACATAAATTTTGATCCAGAAGTTATCTATTGAAAATGGTTTGTGTACTGTTCCCAAACTTCGTAAAAATCTGTCATGTAAAACGTTTACTACATATTCTTCAAACTTATATTCTAGTTTATTCATCGTTGGAAGGTACCTTTTCAGCCATTCAATTTCGAAGGGATAACTTGAGTTTTAATTGAAATCCATTCAAACTTTTTACCATATTGTGGGCATATAATTTTTTTCTTGTGACACAGAATTAAAAGTGTCTCAAGTTCCAATGTAAATCCAAAACCGCAACGCTAGTCAATATCACTCCATAATATTTTTCATTAAAAAAAAACAAAATCATCAAAAAATGAAAACTTTTCCCGAAATACAATTTCGATAGATTTCGAACAAGAGAAAAATAGTCCCCCGGGTCGTATACGGCCCGCGAGCTGCGGTTTTCCCTCCCCTGGGTTAAAGTAAAATGATATTTAAAATATTTACCCTTGATACAATTTTTTTTTTCTTTAGTTATAACAAGATTTACACTTAAAAATAGCTCGGATTTACATGTTCGCTATTGTTTTTGACTATTTAGCCAAAAACTAGAATATCTATGATTTTTAATAACTTTTTTCTAAATTAATACGGTCCTCATTCTCCAAAAATTTATCTACAGATAATATTTTGTATTTTTAAATAAACGAATAATTATAAATAAAATAATTGTCATTAACTTAAATATCTGTTTATGATAAGTGCAATTTTTTTTTTTTTGTTACAATATATTTATTTATTGTGACATTCAATGTTTAAAATACTTCATAAGTTTTATTTACAAAATTCTCCATAATGTGTTTTAAAAATAGCTTTGTCTTTTCCCACTTAAGAATAAGAGGTTAAAGTAATGCCAACTTCATAATATATTATAAATATATACATTAATCTATCAATCTATTTTAGGTATTACAGGCGTTGACGGACCCCTGTGGCAGGAACATCGTCAATTTGCCATGAGACATCTCCGTAACGTTGGTTTTGGAAAACCAATCATGGAAGAGTACATCATTGAAGAACTTCACCAGCTCGTGAAGTCGTGCGAGGAGTTAGGCAAAGATGTTTACCTCAACACGATGCTGGCACCTCACGTTATAAATGTGTTGTGGATGTTTACCGCAGGTGATCATATAATCAATTTTTAAAGTATAAAGTATACACAAAACAAGAGTCAAGTTTGATGCATGATTTTTTCCAATAATATAATTTACACAGCAGGAAATACGAATCGACATACAATCAGAAAAAAAAATATTTTGCATTGTCAAAGCGGTAAAATGTAACACAAATAGATTTCCTATTCGTTTCTATTATTTTTGTTATAATTTTTAAATGAAAACAGCTTTTTAATTTTTATAAGCATGCATTTTATACTGAAAAATATTAAAACTTTTGTATTTGATTTTTACATACAATCATGTTTTGTGCATTGCACATTTTATTTTAGGGAAATAGCACTATTTCATTGCGTATTTACTGAATTCTGATTTAAGATAATATATTTATATTATACGCATTTAACTATTTTTTTCCTTAAATACCACTTGGCTAAGTAGCTCAAATATACAAAATATCGGTTTTAAACTGTGAACAAATAATAATGTTATGTAAGTAGTTATACAAAAGAAAAAACGTCTGCAGACTCTTGGTGCATATGTTTTATCAATATTCTTTTTACGTGCATGTCAATAATTGAATGATGGAAAATCAATATTAGTATAACAAAAATCAATAATCAAAAGTAAAGGTACAACTCCAAATTTAATTATGTAATATACAATCAAATGCTTCAAATAGTATAAGTAATCTAATTGACATTCATTTTACTTGTGAGCTATCTTGTAGATAATAGATACTTAGGTATTAATTTCTACATTACAGAATAATCTTTAGAGTAAAGAAAAAATGATACATTAGAATATTCTATTGAAAACATGTAAAAAAACTAATTTATTTGTCTCAGAACATTGTATATTTAAACTGCAATAGCATATATTATATAAAGTAAATTTAGTAAAATTTTAACCACTCTAAAGCTAACGACCCACCGGTGTGTCGCATACCTACTAACCACACACGCTACCCACCAGTGTGTTGTCATTATTACGACGTCAATAAATATTTTTTAGAGTTTGCATCATTGTAAAAGGGGTCCGACATCTCTTAAGGACTCACAAAATGAATATTAAGTTTTCCTTTATTAGTTTTTAGAAAATTACTAGCTTACAGGACAAAAAACGTTATTTTTTTCTAGCTGTTAACGGGTTAAAAGCCTTTTATCTTTTCGAATGTTCATTGAAGTGTCTATGAAATAATCATTGTCAATCTATATTATGGCCTAGATTTTTTTGCACACAACCACAATAATATTTCAAAAAATTAACTCATAAGTTTGATAAACAATTTGTTATCTAAATGTATGATTAACAATATATCACTATTTTTATAATGCTGTTATAAATACTATAAAATAGCTATTTGGCCTATTTTTTTACTACATATCCAAATATTATAATAAGTGTTTTTTAGAAAGAAAATTTGTGCGTAAAGGAAACATATCTTTATAATTAATAATATATAATATATGAATTGGCATTAATTATATCAATATAATTTGTTTATTTTCTCTAGTTAAAAGTATTTTGTTTGTATGATTTTCAATGATTGAAAAGCTGAAACATTCCACCATGTGAAAATGCATCATTGATAATTAACTAACATTTTTCTGCAGTTTATTAATGTATCTTTTTTTTCATGTTCTTATTAATAAAAGCGGCTTTATCATGTATTTCAGTCATGTTAAATTTTCTTCTAATTTGATTTTATATTTCTTTCTTAAAAATTAACGATTCTGATTTCCAATTTTCCTATTTACCTGATATGCAAAAAAATATAAATTGATGAACATGTCCAATTATTATGATTGCTTTGTTTATCACTAATAGAAAAAAGTGATTGATATTTTCAGGTAAACGAATTGAAAAGGATGATGCTCGTCTACCAAAGTTACTTACTCTGTTGAGTGAGCGTTCAAGGGCTTTCGACATGGCCGGAGGATTCCTCAACCAGTTCCCATGGTTAAGATTTATTGCCCCCAACAAGACCGGATATAATTTACTTAAGAAATTGAACAAAGAGCTCCACGTTTTCTTTATGGTAAATTTCGTACAGTTATTATATTTAGTCTATGGTCATAGTTTGTTATTTAAAAAAATCATTTTTAAAATTCAAGTTTCAAATAAGTTTATTAGTAACACATATCGACTGTGGAAAGGAAAAAGGACATAACCCAACGTTTTTTCAAAACAGCTTTTTTTTAATAATCACCATGTATCAAACTTGATACACGTTCTATCAAAAGGATGTAAGCTGCAAATGCCGAATTAGTATCTAAATTTAGCTTTTAAGTTTGAAAAAAGATGAGCTTGTGAAAATTGAAACCAAGAAAAAAGACTGAAAAAAGTCACTAAATAATTTCTTTAATTAATATTAGATTATTTCAATTAAACACCAGTTTAGAAGTCTCTGTGCACTTCAAGGTTGTGTTTATTTCATAATTTGCATATGGCCCAAAATCATCAAAACACATGTTTTGCGCCTCCTGTAAAGTTTGCTATGTCTGGGTTACGTCCTCTTTCCTTTCCACAGTCGATATATAAGCTGAAAAACTTTTCTTAAGTTAAATTTCATGAAAAAAATATTGACAAAATCTTTATTCATTTGAGATAAAATATTATAAATTTACAAATAATACACAAATATCATACCTTATTATCATAAAATATTTAGACAATAATTTTCAATTTATAATAAAAATGAAAATATCTATTTTAAAAATATTATTGTTTTTCAAGTTTATGAATTATTTGCAAAATGGCGAATTTAAATGATTTCATTATTTTTTAATGAAAAAGTTGCGTATGTTTTTCTTTGCGAAATCGATAACACCTTATAAGTAAAACACAAATGTAATAATAAGAAAATATTGCTTTTAAAATTATTATTCACTAAACCAGGGTATCTCCAACTATGTTCTACGAAACACTGGTGTTTCTGTTTTGCACAACACAACTGCTTTGCAATATTTTCTGAAAACTAGGTGGATTTGTGGGGTTGAAATCCATTTTCTGCGACAGCTAAACCAACAGGCTTAAGAGCAAGTGATTATAAAAATCGTCAATGATTAAATAAAAAAAAAGATTAGGTAATCAAATTATGTCTGGGCAAGTTTGTGAGAAGAGTCTCTCAATGTATCAAAACAGGCTATTATTGTTTTACTTTCGTTTTCTACAACCTATTTATGTGAACCAGAATTTTCTTATAATACTGCAGCAAAATCAAAGTGCAGGAACAGGCTTGACTCCACACCAGATATAAAAATTCAACTCACCAACATTGTGCCTTATATCAAGTAGTTTTGCGATTCAAGAATTCAAATTCATTAACGTCATAAAGAGCTTAAATGTATGTGATAAGTTTTAAAAATAATTACTAAGTAATAAGAGTTTTTATAATATTTTTTATACTATTATGAATCACCTAACCTAAAAAAATAAGCTAAATGTTCCTCTAAGTTGTTCGGATTTGGGAAGTGTTCCATTGCAGAAATAGTTTGGGAAACCTATCACTGAGCAATAAAATCAACTAACAACTTAGGACACATATATTAAAAATATTTGGTGTACTCGATTAAAATTCTTCAGTTTTATAGCATCTGTTCAAATACTTTTTAAAGTTATTTTTTTTAGAAATTCCACAACTTTAAATAATACGAGTTTTGGAAAATAAAATTGAGTCTGCATTTTTCACAATTACGCTTTATGTAAATGCGCTCGCACATTTTGCCAGACATATAATAATATTTTAGCAACATGTCTATTTACTAGCATTTGCCAATCAATATTTTTTATATTGTGAAGTGATATGTAATAAATACTAAGACTTGTTGTTATTAAACTGTAGGTCTCCAATTAAAATTATGCGCTTAATAAATAGTTCACTGTGCCTAATAAATAGTACACTGTGCTTTTTATGGCATAACTATATCTCGAGAACTTTCCTGCACAATTATTTTCTTGCTTTATTTTAATATACGCTTTTTCTTGCCACGTACGTGTATAACATTGGTTGCAATATTGTAATTCCTAATATTTTTGTGATCATATTAACATAAGACAATCACCTTGAAACATTGTATTGTAGATCAATATAACCGCACAATCTTTTCAATCTTCCAAGAACATTTAAAACTAGTCGTCGAAAGATATACTATTCAGTGAAATATGGTCATTAAAATATTTTGTTCATTTGACAGGAAGCCATCAATGATCATAGAAAAACTACCTCAATTGCTGATGAAGATCTCATCCACACGTTTTTGTGTGAAATGAACGAGAAGAAGAATGACAAAGGATCCACTTTCACAGGTAGTTTATTTGTTTAATCTAAAATAATCATAATAATAAAAAAAATGTTTGCGCTTGGCTGTATGTACTATTTTTTTAATATTTGCAATTACTCATTGTGCTCAAATATTGACTAGAAATTGGACAGAAGAAAATAAGTATAGATATATATATATATCCACATTTTTTTTAATTTGTCCATTCTTATTCCTCCATCCACAGCGCGAATATTCAAATATACATATTTGCTAAGTACTCTAAATACTTTTGTCAGTCATCAGTTTCTAAAGGTAAGTATTTTTTTACAAATTATTAATCTTTTATTGTAACATAAAAATAATCTTCGAATTTTTTCAAATGGCACTCTTCTTTTTCACATGATTATTTCTTTGAAAAAAAACATTTTGAGTTGTACATATATCATTTGATGTTACCAAATTGTTATAAAATATATTTATTGAATAAAATAATTTAAACACTGCTTATCAAATAAGTTACAATATGAAATTGTGAAGAAATTACAAAGCAAATATAATACCAGATGAAAATAATCCATAAAAAAACCAATACTCAATGAAACATATTTATGTGAATTGAAGAATTGAAAGTGATTTCCTGCACAAATTTATACAAATTGTCAGTGGCGGTTCGTGACCTAAAATCTTAGGTGGGCTAAAGAAAAGTTTGGCATTGTATACTATCTACGAAATTATGCATGTTTCTACTTTACCTTTTACATGAATCTACAAGCAAATAAACAAATACTACGACACTACTGAAAAGCATAAATTATTGTACAATAAAATCAAAGCTAACGTAAGTATGTAATAATAGAATTGCTGTTCATTTTTATTCAGCCATCATAAGTTTTTTTTTACACATTTTGGGTGAAAAATCCTAGATGGGCTAAGCCCACCTGGCCCAGTACGTAGAACCGCCACTGCTAATTGTTGATATTTCTGTATGGGTCATTTTCATCTTTGGAACAGATATATAAAATTAGCATAAGAGAGTACGTAATTTACGTGCTTACTACTACGATCAATCTACTGCGTAAAAATAATAATGGAAAATATAGTATTAACGCTGAGCAATACTTTTCACTGTGTATAATTGCAATTTTTCATATATGTCGCTATATGTTCAATGTTTTTTTTTACAATGGTTATTGATTGAGCAATAATGCGATACGTGTTATAAATATGTTATGATAGTTACAAGAAAACAAATTTTTTGACATACAATTGTAAGTATAAGAATCTAGGAAGAATAATTTGCTAATGATATGAAGTAGTATTATTTTGATGAGAGAATTTTTTATTGTTCTTACACAATTGAATGTAACAAATATTGATTGCTGTCATTGTTGGGCTCACAATTGCCAATGTTTGTAAAATGTAATATGTCTTAATCACGCATTCAATAAAGTTCAATTTAATAAACAATGGCAATAATAATGCCAATGTGCAATGTACGCTATTAAAACTGTATGCATAGTGTTTTAATAGTAATTGGCTGTATCAAATATATTTTTATTCCCAGCAACATTGGAACTTCTGTAAATTATCATTCATCTGTAATTAAATGTCAACAAGTGCTAGATGCAGTGACAAACGATGAAATACTGAGTAGTCAAGGAAAATAATACAACATTATGAACGAGATAGAAAGTCCACCAACAAAATGAAATATGTACAGATAATAAAATAAAAATCTTCTGAATGAAATTTTCTTAATGGTATCAACATTTTTTCCGGCTGACTTAACTTTCAAATTAAGTACTAAGCGACATATATTAATAAAAAAAGTTGTTACACTACAAAAATTCTCTTAGCTATTGATAAAATCTAGCTTAATAGAATTTTAAAAACAGTCCAGTTGACTAAAGCATTTCTTATTACTCTATTTCACAACAGTTTTACATGAATTACAGTAAAATATATTTTGTTTCAGCTATTAATTGTGTTTTTCTTAAACTAGCGTGGCGTAGCGTCTTATTTTTGCAAGAAATATTTAAATTTTATACAAAATATAATAAAAAACATTTCGTTCTACAAATGGGTATTAGTTGGCTGTGTTATTGCTTTCTAGCTAGTGTGTTGCGTTTATTTGTTGCTGAAATTTCGTCGTTTTTTTGTAAAGGTACATTATTGGAACTTAAAAATTATTGTTATAATTGTTGAAATATACAACATCATCGTTAATATACATGTCCACTTCACATGTTTGTCAGTCAGTAGGGTCATTCTGTATTTAAATTTCAACAAAATGTTGTCAAGCAAAATAAACATGTTAGTCGTCTCATACTGGATTCCCTACATAGTGTATTTTAGTAATAACAATTATTTAACTATGTATGTTTTATAATAGTTGAATTAAATGAAACTGACAAGACAATATAACATAATATATTAATTATTGAACATTATTATGAATGTCATAAACGGGCCATGCAAATTTTTGTCAAAAGTTTATAATTTTTAACAACTGTATACCTACCAGTGGCGTATGGTGAGTGTTAGCTTTGGGTGTGCTGTGTATGAAAATAAAAAATTGTTTAACAAAACAATTAGGTATATGTAAGAGGTTGACAAACTGAGTAACAAGCATTTCTCGTCGAAAAACTTGTATCAAAATACGCTTGAGACAACGCTCGCCTTTTCAAATACGGTATACAACCGCGTAACAAATATACTTTAAATATATTACTTTTTGCTCCAGATTTTGTGGGCGTATGTTCCGGATGTGCGGCGCACACCTTGCACACCCTGAATATACACCACTGATACCTACTATATTTTCACTGTCCATTTTATTAGTATATATGTTTTAATTGCTCTGTGTTGTTGAATTTCTTGTTATTTGTTAATATCTACTGTACTTTTGCAAATACTCATAAACAATCTAATGATCACTGAAAATCTAGATGCTGACATTCTTTACTCCCAAATAAAATATTTAAAATCTTATCAAATTGATATTGTTTCAGATGACCAGTTGATAATGGTGTGTTTGGATCTGTTTATTGCCGGTTCACAAACTACCAGTAATTCACTTGATTTCGCCTTCCTCATGATGCTGACTCATCCTGAAATACAGAAAAAAGTTCATACTGAGCTCGACAAAGTTCTTATGAATAGAACTCCTTGCTTGGAAGACAAACACTTGTAAGTCTTAGACCAACATGTCCTGCTTTGTTTGAGCTTTGATTTATTTTTCGTCCCGAAGTCGATCTAATTTGAAGATTTTTAAATTATATTTTTATTGCTATTGTTAAAAAAATATATTTATAGGTGGGAAAACACTATATTAGGTTTGTAAGTAATCACCTGAAGTTTCGAAATGACTGGAGGACTCAGTCTAACTACTCAATATATCTTTGTTGGGTGATTGTTTACATTTATCATGGTTTTTCCAAAAAAATATTACAAATACTATCAACATAACCTAGAAAATTCTCATTGTTGACATGAATTCAAGACAAAATTAAGACCATTTTTATTCATTGTAAAATCTTACTTTTATGTATAAAGTTTTTTTTTAAATCCTTTCTTTTCATCTTGCAGTATAAACACAATGTTTTACATTTCAAGAGGCACATATAGTATGCAAAATTTTGTCATTTTGTTTAACATCAATATTATTTTGCTAAGAATTTAAAAAGCACATTGCTATCAAGCGAGTGATTATTATTTCGAATTGACATTCTGTTCATATACATTTACACGTAAAAATAAGAATTTTATCAGCAATATTTGCTAGATTGGATTGCACAACCACATATGTTATACACTTAAGGCTGCCAACATGAAGGTGCACATTCTGATAGTATTATGCATTGCCAACATTAAGTGTATAGGTATTGTGTATTTAAAAATTAATTTTAATAAAAAAAATATTCTTTTTTCAGGCTTCCTTATACAATGGCAGTATTACATGAAATTCAACGATATTTCAATATTGTACCTTTGACTGGACCTCGCAGAGTTGTTCGCGATACCCAACTTGAAGGATATACGATTCCCAAGAATACTGTTGTCCTCATAAGTTTATTCTCAGTCCATATGGACCCAGAGATCTGGGGAGATCCTCAAGATTTTAGACCAGAAAGATTTATTGGAACAGATGGAAAGCTCATTGAAAACCTTGTTGATCGTCTGATGCCATTTGGATTAGGTAAGAACTATTTTGAAAGTTTTATAAGCTGGGTAAGAAAAATAGTCTGCCGTGCTCTTTACTATGATTCATCATACCAACCATGCAAACTTTGAGTCCTTTATGCTACTAGGAATAAAGCTATGGGCAAGACAAGTGGTGAGCTAATCGCTCTCGTTATCCCGTTTTTTAAATGTCAAATCCTAGCAAATGTTTGAAAAAAGAAAAAAATCTGCACTCACCATGGTTTTCATAATGTCTTAAGTCATTTATCAGAAAGATTTACTAACAGTCAAACATAACTTTTAAAAAAATTACATATGATATTGTTTCTATTTCTCAGGACGCAGGCGGTGTCTCGGAGAGGCTCTTGCTCGTGGATGCTTCTTCTTATTCTTCGCAGGTGTCATGCAGCGCTTTAAAATTGTACCAGTTAATGGTATTATGCCATCTACCAAACCTAATGTGGGTATTACAGTCAGTCCACCAAAGTACAACGCAAGTGTCCTACCAAGATTTGAAAGATAATTAAATTTAATTAAAACAATTTTTTCTATAATAAACCTTTTAATAAATATATTATTTTAAATTTGATATAAGAAAAGACATTGTTATCATGTGCCATTTATTTCATAAAAACATAAACATGATATTACAGGTATAATAATATATTCACAATGTCTTGATTACCCTTAAATAATAAAATATATTTAAAAAAAAAACTTTTAAAACACTGTTTCTATTTTTTATTTCATGAATACTAAATAAAAAAAAAATGATTGTAATATCACATAAACTATAACAAAATTAAACAATTATGGAATATCTAACATATCGTCGCCCCCAACTATATTTTTAGATATTCCCAGTTTTAGCTATGGATTATCATCATCACAATTACAATCCTCAGATGGTAAAGTATAAAAGAAGGCTATTTGATTTCAAACGAAAAAATATTTACACGCAAAACAGCAGATATTTAAATAATGAAAATTCAGCATTGAATATATGTAAAATTATTTGTGCATTTCCAGTCAATGTATTTACCTAAATCAAAGAAAATGTCATATTATTAAGTAAGTATATTTCTATGACAATATGTTATGTCGCAGCACAATGCTGTATCCGTGTAAGCATTTCTATATGATTAGAAATATTAGCATGACACAATTCTTACATTAACCCTTTCCCTGTTGTAATATTAATTAGGCGCACGTTTACATACTCACCGTAGCAAACATATTAACTCTACATAACCTGTCAGTTGAACATAGATTAAAACAATCCGAGACACTTTATGGCAGTTGTCGCGTTCCATTTACATTACTGTTTTTATTTCTTGATAGTTTTTGAAAATTTGATCTATTTCTATTTCTATCTCTGTTCATTAATTATCGTGTATTCCTTTCAAGACCTACGCTTAGGTTAATGGAGTACTTCAAAAACAATCCATTCTTAAACTTAATAGCGGATATATATGGTCATTTTTCCTAGTAATACTTATCTAAGAATATTAACATTTAAAAAATCTTTGTACAAACATGGAAGAGTTCCATAGTGGAAAAGTTTTTAAAAGGCATTATATCGACTAATTTATACTAGGAAAACACTTGATAATTTACAAAAGTTAGAAAGCCAGGAATGATATAAATATTCATCATAGAAAAAAAACTCAACTGTTTATGAACTATTTCAGTTTAAAAATCAACTTTGATTTTTTCTTAAACATGTTGCAAAACACATTGTAACATACACAAAAGTATTTGTAAAGTTGTCAATTTCTATTGCAGTTATTTTTAAATACTCTTGTTTCAAAAATCGGTAAAACAAATCATTGGCGATCTTTTATATTTCCTTAGTGTTTATTATGTGCTAAATATGTCACAAATTCCAAACTACTAGGCACTTATCATTTCAAACATAAGCAATAACAATACGCACATTATAACATTTTTTTTTATATTCAGTCTAAAATCAAACTGATAAATTACAAAACAGTATATTCAGCACGAATGCGTCAGTAAAAATGAATTAACTAAAGTATAGATGCCATGACAGGCAAATATGTTGTTCTTTACTGTACAAGGTAACACAATATTAAATTAACAATTTTTAATACCTATCACATGATTATATTTTTGTGTAATATATATTTCATGAAAAATATGTTTATATATCTATTTTCAAAGACTTTCTGCAACATTTCATTATATTTGGTCAATGTTTTCATATCTGTCGTAGATAATAACTTTAATACTACATATTTTTTACAGTTGGTGGTTACAATTTAATAGTGGGAATTACGACAGTTTTCCACCACTTTTCAGACTTAATAAACTTGAAAGTGGTATGTCAAAAGGTCAAATAAAAATTATATCGAATAAGGGTAAAGTACATGAAACCGGTGTTCCGCGACCTTTTTGTTACCACGGACCGCTACAAGCTGTCTGAAGTTAACTATATCTCAATTAAAGTCATTACATATTTAATCTAACTCTATTGTTTGTATATTGTTATTGTAAATCAATGTAATCCTGTTACGAAACTCTCCATACTCACTAGTCCTTCTAGGGATCAGCGAATGACGAAAGTCTGCGGTCCCTATGTGGACTGCTGAACGTTTAAATGTTAAATACTTTCACCAGAAAAGACGAAAACAATTAGAGAATAGTCAACTGGTATCACATTGAGAAAAATATTTATTAGAATAACTGAGGCTTAGTAATCCTATATTATTTAAATTTGTAGGTTAACATTATAGTTAATGTTATGTGACTTTGTCAAAGAAAAATTTTATATAAATACAACCATGTAATATTATATTAGACTTCCAATAAAATAGTCAAAACTTTACATTTATAAGTAGAACAAAAAAAATAATCTGACACTCTTTAGAGAAAGCCCATTATGAAAAAATATTTTTACATAAGTATGCCGTAACAAAAATTATTACAATTAAATTTTCTCACAGTAACAGTGCTATCTAAGGGGTTCAAAGAAAAGCCAATATTATAAATAGTTTTAGGCATATGGCGATTGCATTTTTATTTTATATTAATCAAAATCATGCTTTTAAACATGACTTGAATTTATCTATATTATTTATACATATCAATAAGGCTGCCTTAATGTACTAATTATACAGTATAGGACCACTTAAGTACCATTGATGATTTTTATATCAATCCGGTGTGTTGTGAATAATTAACGTAGTTATGCAACATTCAGTCGCAGCTCATTCTTCTTTGGCAATGCTCCATCCGAAGGACCTTTCTAAAGCTTTTTTCCACTCGTCATATAGACAGTTTCTTTGTGATAATTCCATTTTTGGTGAAAAACTTTGACCTTCTTTCATGATGAATGTAAGCCCTTGATCAACGATTCCGATGCCCCATTGAGCCACCATCGCTGCACCGAGGGCTGTACTTTGGGATAAGCCAGCCTTAATTACGTCAAACCCACCCAAATCGGCCTGGGTTTGTAAAAGCAGTTCATTTGATGTCATCCCACCGTCAACCTGTAACAAAGTTTGATTTTAAATCAATTTTTCTTTATATAAACCTACACTAGTCCATACAGAGATGGAGCTGTTACCATGGACCATACTTTTAGGACAGGTATCAATAAGTTATTTTTTGTTAAATATCAGAAAATATTATCTAACCTCTTGTACTAAAATGCCACAATATAGCCGTGTTTACAAGCCGTCTCGGGCAACAACAAATCTATAATTAGTTTTTATATAACTTATAATTGGTTACTTACTGGATAAGTTATTCGCAGTGTGTCAATAAATTGTTATATTTTATTGGTGATATTTTCTAGCAGGGGAGGAGCATAAAAATTTACATTTTCTCCGAGAGTCTTGTATCTAAATATAATATTATTTTCATATATTAAAAAACTTCTATTGCCATCAAGCACTTAAGAGGTGTAAACATTTTAACAACTGATAATAATGCTCGCAATGAACAAACCGATTTCTATAATTATAAAAAAATGTGGAAGTAATACAACAAAAAAAAACAATTACAAACATTAAAGTAATTGCTGGTATGTTAAATATTTTTTAAATCACTCCAAATCAACTATGAAGTAAAGGCATCACAAGCACTCAAGTGTGGGAATGAATTTAGACATCACTAACACCCATGCCTTCAAACCAATGTTCCCTCTAATTTTCAGAAGGTTGTGCGCAAAAGACATTGGCTGTGCAACTTTGACAAGCGGTATTTAGACCCACTAAACGAAAAGGTTGATTTTTAATAATGACAATAGTTAATTTATTCTGGTGGTGGTTTAGCTGATGTAACTTTTGTTAACTGATGTTACGGTCTCTCGGCGAGTTGTGTGCGCGAGGGAATACTGCTTCGAACACGTTATAAATTGGTTGAAAAATCAATTTATGTCAATTTCCCTACATGGATTTGAGCCAATTTAATCTTGATCAAAGCAACAATGTTAATCACTTGGTTACAGATCAAAATGTGATGCATTATTATTCATCCATAAGCACTTCAACTTTGTTTATTTGATATTTTAAAAATTCGAACAAAATGCTATTATAATTACGTACACCTTCGTTGTAACACCTTAAGGTATATTTAGATAAAAACATTGAATCCTAACCTTCAAACTTTGTACAACAAGGCCGCATTGCTCACTCATCACGTCCACTACATCTTTAACTTGAAAGCATATGGCTTCAAGAGCAGCCCTGACAAAATGATGAGCTTCGGTGTCCTCTGTTATACCACAGATCACTCTAAAAAAAAAAAGTAATTATTAAAAATAATTCATGTGGATGTTGAATTCAACTTTTAAAATATCTACGCCATTTATCGATTAACAATGAAACCACAATCTATTGTTCTTGCATTTATCATTTTCCCGCATATTTTTTTATAGCACCAACCAAACACCCATAAGAACGATATTAAATAATTCCGCATTTACTATTTCCGGATCAATAGTTATCGGTAAAATATTATGGTCCCGTCACAAACATAATCGAATGATTGTTTTTATCAAAAATTTGTCATCCTACTCAGAAGTATGTCTCGCACTAACCGCAGTGAAGAGCTTGATGATGACCCTGTTTCAACATTCGCAGAAGTATTGATAGCATTCAAAGAAGTAAAAACAGTTTTTTCTTTTGTAATGAGATAGATGAATCTGTTGTGAGAAATATTAGCGAATCAGAGCGGTCATTGTTTGAATTAAAATGTCAGACTGCAAAAAGTCAACTTACTACGAAAGACTTTTTTGTTATAAATTAAATTTACTTATTATTAAAAAATGACAATTTTGCTTTTGTAGAATTTCAGGAAATATGTGTTTTATTATTTATGGGGTCTTTGGAAGGACCTTTAATAAACGATAGAGCGGTGTTCCACTGTGATCTACGTAATTTAATCCATTCGCATTACTAGCAACTGTGCACGCGCAAAATACTTAGCCATATCACAAAAACAACTGCAGATATGCTCGGATATTAGTAGCATAAAACATAAGTCACTATAATTGTTGAATTTAAGGTATTTACATATTTTTTTAAATCTATAGCACTTCCTGTACATCATTACAAATACATTTATATAAAATTAAATTTTTGGTGCACAGTTTCTAGAGAAGTTGATGAGTAAAACTGTAGCTCAACTGTAAAACTGCCTTAAATAGTACTGGTTGTTACTGGTCAACATTGATGCAAATTAAATTCAATTTTATCCTCAATTTCATAATTTTATCTTGCCAAAATATGTAAATTAATGAGTTTAACAACTTGCAAAACCACTTATCAGAATTTTTGCCATTGTTCAGAAGGAAAAAACATCACATAACGTAAAGGACAAGAATCGTATATAGCTTGTAACAACTGATGTTATATTTATGATTATAATTTAAGATTTCGACTGAAGGTGCTTGGTGGAATTTCAATATTAAATTTGAATCGTTCAAACTATGTACATTCTCACAGATTTTGTCACCAATGACCCAGGTTCCGCCTTTCGGCATCTTCAGGCGTTCAAGTGCACGGATGAACTTGAACTGACGCTTAGTAAATGAATGTTTCGTGTGTATATAAGAAATAAATGTATCATTGAGTTTAGAGCCATTGCTGGCGAAAAGGATAAGCTTATGGGAATGCCCACAGATTTGAGTAGTAAGTAGTTTCAAGAATTATATTTAATTTTTAATACAATTCTTGAACGCCTGAAGATGCCGAAAGGCGAAACCCGGGTCGTTAGTGACAAAATCTGTGAGAATGTACATAGTTTGAACGATTCAAATTTTATGATTATATTCAATATTTTTATCACAAGCTGCTATGAAACTAAAAGAAAAGTTGTTACTTTTATTTTTATCACGCAAAACTATTTTAGAATTTCTAGAATAGAACTTAACGGAAAAAAGAAAAAATGATATGTGTTTTGAAATATGATTGTTCCTATTGGTCCTCTGAAGAATATGATTTTTTACATAATGGCATTCCAAAATTTCTGATAAGTAGTTTTACCATGGAAGCGACACAATATTACACTTATCGCATGCGCAAATAAATGAGCACTCACAAAAATGTATGAACTCAAAGAAAGATGATTTTTTTATTTGTAGCATTTCATGCAGCAATACATTTTGTACATAGATTTGGAAAAACTGATATAAACAATAAATTGTGTACCCTCGAGCATCAGACTGCCAATACGGCGCAAATAGTCCACTAAACGCAGGCACAAAAGTAACAGCCCCAGTATCAGATGCTTTCTCTATTAAAGATTGTGCATCCGAAACATTTTCCATCATGCCAATGTTCTGTCGCAGCCATTCAAACGCTAAACCCGCAACAGCAACCTTTAAAATTTAATATTTACAAATTATTAGTCATCACCACACACTTAGTTTGCTTCTTTAAAATGACTCTGAAATTTACATATTGAATTCTTGCAGTAAATCAAATGTTAAACTGTTTTACAAAATCCTCAATCTTGCCTGCAATACAATATCATATGACCTCGTTCAAAAAAAAATCAAGAGAAAGAGCTTGTCAATAAAATTCAGTCAAGTATTTATTTCACACCACAGTTTGTGTGCTTTTATATTATGATTAATCATTTCAAGAAACAAAGGGTCTAGATCAGGCTTGGGGAACGTTTTATTCCCTAAAGGCCGCATTAATTTTTCTGATTCGACATAAGGCTGCAGTAAACATTGACTAGGGATGGCTGGAAACAGGAATTTACAGTCAGAATATGTCAGGAATTTACGAATTTACATATTTATTCTTCTTCTTTGGCCATGTTCGCTCCCTATGTGACGCATATGGCCGCCACGCGGCACCTCCATGTTTCCTTGTCTCCCGCCAATTGCTTTGCTTCCTCCCATGACATGCCAGCATCCCTCAGTTCCGCCGAGTACATCCTATGGATAGTACCCGACGGACGTCCGGGATGTCGGAATCCCACCGGTCGAAAGAAAAGCAGGCAGGATTGAGGCTTTCCGGAGGCATCCGCAGCACGTGACCCAGCCAGTTCCAACGTCTCTCCATAACCACTGACGTGACGGGACGCTGTCTTGTACACTCCCTTATCTCAGAATTCCTCACAAAATCAAACCACCTCACCCCCATTATCCGACGCAAGCATCTGTTCTCGAAGCTCAGTATTCGGTTTTTCTGAGTCTTTGTCAGGTGCCATGATTCGCAACCGTAAAGCAGTACCGGCAGAATGCAAGCGTTGAATAAGTGGCATTTGGTTTTAATCGAGTACAGCTATGTGTCCCAGACAGTCCGCATTGAGTTGAATATTGCTCCAGCCATTCCTAAACGAATGGCGAGCTCCTTTTTTGTACTACCGTCTTCGGGGATAAGTACGCCGAGGTATCTGAAGCTGTCAACCCTCTCGATGATCTGTCCCGCGCTAGTAAGGGTCCTATCAGAGTCATGACAGGTTTGGTTACAGTACATCACATTGGTCTTACTAGTGTTAATTTTCAGACCAATGCAACCTGAGTTAGTTCCTAACCCATCAATTGTCTCCTGGATGCCCTTTATTGATTTATCGAATATGACAGCATCATCGGCATATTCAAGGTCACACAGCTTCAGACCGGGACCAACAGCTACACCTCGATCAGGCGGAATTGACCTGCGAAGTATGTAGTCAAAGATAATGATAAATAGAAACGGTGCAAGAACGCACCCCTGTCTCACTCCGATTGTGACCCCGAACCATTCGGTATTTGAGTCACCGATTCTCACACAACATGCACTATTCTCATGTAGGGATTTGATAATGGCCACAATCTTTGGCGGGATCCCGTAGGCGTCCAGTATCCTCCACAAAGAGGGTCTGTGCGGACTATCAAATGTCTTCTCATAGTCGACGAAACAACAAGCAAGAGCACTGTTAAATTCATTGCTCTGCTGAAGGAGACATCGAAGATTGTGTATTTGGTCCGCACACGACCTTCCAGGGAGGAAGCCCGCTTGATTTTTCCTTAGTAATTTCATAATGGGACCCCTTATTCTCGCCAATAGAATGTGTGCCATTACCTTCCCAGGTATACTGAGAAGCCTCGATAATTGTTACAGCTGAGAGGATCACCTTTTGTGTGGAGTGCCAACACCTCACCATCCACCCAGTCCCTAGGACAACGCTCACCGTCCCACACCCTGGCCATCAGGTGATAGAGAGGATGTAGGATGGCGTTGAGACCACATTTCAGAAATTCCGAATGTATACCGTCTCCACTCGGTGCTTTGTTGTTTTTAAGCCTCTTCACTGCCAAAATAATTTCGGCATGTGTGGGCGTACGGTCTGAAATACCGGACACTGGGGGGGGGTCCATAAATGTAGCCTCTTCGGTTACGTCAAATGGGTCCTGGGGGGGAGGTCGGTTCAGCACCTCGCAGAAATGATCCTTCCAAATCTTTTTAACGCTTTCTGCGTTTGACTCTATCGCTCCATCAGGGCCGCGAATGGGCCCGGGAGTCGGTGGTCACTTTCCGCAGACCTCACGCGTGATTCTAAATAACTTCTTGGTATCATTTCTACGGGCCGCCACCTCAGCTGTCTCAATTTGCCGATCCAAGAATCGGCGCTTGTCAAGTCGCGCAGACTTCTTGACAACCTTGTCTTGATTACGATAATCAGCGCGACGCGACATATTCAGCGCAACATATTTATAGAATTACAGAATTGGCCAGAAGGCCGCACCAGAATAGCCAAAAGGCCACATGCAGCTTTAAGGCAGCAGGTTCCCCACGCCTGTCCATTTAAATTTTTTTGGACATACTTACAAAAGAAAGTGTAGGGAACTGTTATATTGAAATAATAACCATATGTTCCTGAATCAAATTGAAGAATATATTATATATTTCAATTTGATTCACTAAAATATGGTTTTTTTTAAATGTAGGGGCTTCCCAACAAGTCTTTTGTGTTTCCAAAATAATGTAAATGGACAAGTTGGATTTTGGAAACGAGCGAGTCACTTCCACATTGAGTAATTTATTTTTATACTTACAGAGCCTTCTAGAGCATAATGTGGGGGACTCTCTGGTCCCAATTGATAAGCAACAGTTGTAATAAGACCTTCAGAATTCTGGTGCAGAGTTGTTCCCATGTTGTACAAAATAAAGCAACCAGTTCCGTAAGTGGCTTTAGCATCACCGGGGCTCATACACTGCTGACCAACTAGTGCAGCCTGCTGATCACCTAAGCATCCAGAAATACGAACACCTTTGAGGGATCCATCTTTAATCTCACCGTATATCTGAAATATATATTAGAATGAGGGTTTTTATTTTCAAACAAGTGTTGTATCAACAAGTATGTTGATACAACACTTGTTTGTTGATCTCATTACAGTAGTCTCAATAAACAATTTAATATTTTTTGAAAAGGTTCATCGTACATCACACTTACCTCAGAGCTCGATTTAATATCTGGAAGCATTGAACGAGGAAGTTCAAAAAACGATAGAAGTCTTTGATCCCACTGTAGCGTCTTAATATTCATTAGCATTGTTCTTGATGCGTTTGTTACATCAGTAATATGTTTACCTGTAAATTTACAACTAATATTAGGTCATGTTTGTTGTCATACAAAATAATTAAAAATAAAGTCAAGGTGACAAAGACTGCAATAACAAAATTTTTATAGTGATGAATTATTTTAGTGGTCTTAGGACAAGATTTTTATTTGAGTTTATTTCTATTAACGTTTTATTAATGTTACAAAAAAATGTTTTTAATAGCAACATCGCATTGATGAAAATATTATTTTTGATTTTATAATTAAACAATAAATTTTTAATACATTAGTATACTAAATATTGTTTATTTATTTATTATATCAGTTTGTGGCTTGAATACATTGAAAACTCGAAATAATACATGTTTGCAAATTTTATAGTATGCTATATAGCTTATATTCATTATTAATCCTACAAATAATCGAATATATCAAACTGTTTTAACACTCTTCTAGCATTTTCTATGTGAATATTTGAACAAATCTAGATTTTTTTATAAAAAAAAAATGAATAAAACCAATGAAATAATGTATCTCAAATTATCATTCATATTTAAACCATGCAAACTAGCCGTAACCTTTATTTAGAAAATGAAAAATTAATACAAAAAAAAAGTGTTATATACATTGATTTTTCACCAAAAATTTACAGTAAACAATTCAAGAGATGAATTCACATACCTGTAAGATTCCATAACAGCCAAGAATCGACAGTTCCAAAAAGACATCTATCTTCCTCTACAGCTTTCTTCACTTCGGTGACATGATCTATTAACCAATGCAATTTTACAGCACTGAAATATGTGGCAAGGCGTAGACCACAGATTGGCTGAAAATTAACAGTGCAATGGTTATAAATTGTTCATAAATAATAAAGGCACCCCTTTAAAAAGGGGTGCAGTTTTCAATATATAGTGGAACCTCTAATTACACTACCCCAAATTACGCACTGGCTTGAAATATTCACCGCAAATCCCCCAATTGAACGGTCGCATTCCATTGTCGTTGCTACGAGATGGTCTCTTTTTTTGCAAAACTAAGGGAAATCTTAGTTTTGAATTTTTTGCGGAAATAACCAAATCCCTAATTTTGTATGAGATTCACTCCCAATTACACATTATTTAGGAATTTCCAGCGATTAAAAACTCTGCTCTAACAGGTTAATTTAAGACATATTCAATTATTGAAGTAAAGGATCTTATGTCTATACAGGACTGTATACCCAGGCTATCTCGTAGATTTTTACCCATATATACCAAAATCATCTTGCAAAACTAATAAAGTAGATAGTACCAAAAGCGCACTCCACTTTTCAATCTTAGTGCTTTGCACACTTCACACACACCACTTGGTAGCTCTGTATACATCTCTAAATGAATTGTTACATTTGACTCACTTTGGATAGTTTTTTGGTAAGCAACTCTTATTATGCTTATGAATAGTTAACCTCTCAATAAATCCTAAAATTCTTAATGTGTCATTCATAACTCCATTTTCGACATACGACTATTATACTAGCCTCTCGGGAAATATTTTTGTAAAATGTTGGGAAGTCAATGAGAAAACATAATTCAAAAAGAGAGAGAGTATTATTATATAATATAACAAAGGCTTACTTTCAAAAAATTTTCATTACAGTTATGAGGCACCGTTTTCATTAGTTTTTCTATGGTTGATGTAGTTCGTGTATCTAACCACAAGATTGCATTATATAGTGGTTTCCCAGTATGTTTATCCCATACAATTGTAGTTTCTCTTTGATTTGTGACTCCAATGGCAACAATATCCTGCAAATTTACAAAAACATAGTTTAAAGTTAAAAGATTTTTTTTTTTCAAAAAGTTGTTATATTAATTTTCTTTAACTAAAATAAGAAATTAAAGAATAGCAAAAACAGGAAAAACTTTTAAGCTCATGATAAATTATAGTTCTTTTGTATTATATATTTGATACATTGTTTATAAGTTTAATTTTATTTTTGATTGATAGATAACATATATGTGATGAAAAATGTTTTGGAATGATATTGAAACAAATTATGTCAATACTAACTGATTAAATATCAACAACGAGAAAGTAAGATAGTAAAAAAGTCTTATCTAACAAAGCAATCATAAATTTTGAGTGATAAATGAAGACTGTACGGATTAAGCATTAGCGTGATAATTTAAAAACTACATACTCCATTTTGTAATTACAAATTTACTAAGATTTAGATTATAATATGACTGCCATACAAGCTAGACACATATTTTACAGTTTCTGTACAAGCATTGAAATATCCTTTGTAATAATGATAAAATAATCGCTTTTTAGTGATCAATTTCTTTATCACAAACATATCGATGGCCAAAATATAAATCAAAAATTTGTGGTTTTGAGTTATACTATTTGAATAACTGTCTTCCATAGCTCCACAAAAGTACAACCAGAAATAAATATTAGTTCTCTCGTCTAGCAGATGTTTGCATATGGAAATAAAGAAATATTATTTAACCAATCAACTCTCAGTTTCATATAAATAAAACTCGAAACATCATGTTGTAGTTTTGTCAACGTTTCAATAAATTTGAATTGAATTGAGACAAATGACTAAATGATTCACTAAAAAGATGAGACAAATAATAATTATCACTTTTTCATAACTCAGTTTTAAATGGGTTAAACTTTGGTCAGCCATATTTCAAACCTACCAATTTCTAATTATAGCACTATGGAACTAAACTATTGATATGACTTCTGACAAAAGATGGCAAAACAATGATTTCATAAATGAAAAAAAAAATTATCCGTCAATATTCATAACCACTGCACATGTTACAATTAATAGCACTGTTGCATATTCAACGTCCAAGAATTAGTAGTTCATTACCATATCACTACGACACTTAATACCGATATAATATTATTCGAAAGACTAATAATATTGTCGGTTAACCGCCAGAAAACGTTAATTCAAAAAATACAGATTGATAAATTTTACCAGGACTGTGTTAATAAATAAAAGTGGGAATTAATACAAATGTATATTTTCACCAAGTATTGACAGTGAACACTCTAAAAGTGACAATTTTATAAGATTGAAGTAGAGTGAAGTTTGACAACCTTGACAGAGCCACCTAATTTGATGAGCTTTTTAATGGTTTCTTCGATGCATTCATTGACAACTGAAATAATTTCCAATGGGTCTTGTTCCACCCATCCTTCTTGAGGTGTTTGCTGTTCAAGATTAATTTGATGAAACGTGACCACTTCCGATGAGCCCACTTTAAATAAAATGAATCGGGCACTTGAAGTACCTTCATCTATTGCTCCGACGAGTGGTCCCATTGGAGTTAAGGATGGCATCCTAAAAAAAATATTCGATTTATAATGAAGTGAGGAATCAAAAAATATATATATTCAAACATGCCATTAGTCGACAGTCAAAAAAGTGACAGAAAATCATCACAATATTATTAAAATACGTGAGATAATGTTTTAACAGTTTGACATCAAGATTGAAGCTTAGATAGCAGATTATGTTACTCAGTCAAAAAAAAATGATAAACTGCATCGCTTTAGATTATTCGTGGTACCTATATAGAGCAATTGAAACACATGAATAGCAAACAAACTAATAATTATAGGTTATAAAATTTATTTTGTATTTTCTTTGAAAAAAAATAAGTGATATGAAGTTGAATATTTAACAAATAATTTTCTATGACAGTAATAAACTAATAGCAATAATACACAAGGCTACAATATGACACAGACATTGGTTGTTTTCGACTTACGTATATGAACGGTGGATGTTAAAGTAAATGTAAACACAGTAACAGATCAAAAAAAAAGAGTGTATGTTATGATGAATAACGTAGACTTTGAGCGGAAAGAAAAACGTAACGAGACCATAAGCATTCACTGTGTAATCTTTGGACTAATCCAAAGTTCTATTCTCTGAACTAACATCGCTAAAGCCTAAAAAGCAAGTTGACAACGTTGGCAATAATGTATGTCTTGTCACTTTTAGTACTATAGAGAATAGAGTGATGTAATAGGTACTTAACGCATACACGATTGCTCCATAGACTAATATATAAGTTGTCTGGTATCAAAAGCAAAACTGTTCCATACATGATGTATGGAAAAGTTCTGCTTTTGATACCAAATGTCTCATATGTGCTTGAAACAGTCATAATTGACAAAATAATATTTCCGAACACTGCTGGAAATCTCACTCTTTCAGTTATCGATATATTTATTTCCGCCATATTAAGTATTGTTACATAACATAAGTATGTTTTATTCACTAATATTCGATTGCTTTGATAAATAAAGAATAATTGTATAACAGAAATAAAAAAAATCGCCCCTTCCCAGGGCATAGGCGAGTAGGCAGTTGCCTAGGGGCGGCAAGTCTAAGGGAGCGGCAAATGATCACAGTTTTTTTTAAATGACTGAATATTTTTGACACACAAAAACATCGCAAAAATCTTTTTTAAACGTGACATTTACTGATCTTAGCACTATGGGCGGCAGATAAGGTAATTTCAAAAAAAAATATTTTGAATAGTAAGAGCGCTATTTTAAACTCTGCCTAGGGGCGGCACATAGCCTAGGAACGCCACTGCCCCTTCCCCAAAACACTACGATTAACTTTGAGATTAAGCGAATTCCTTATAAGTGTATTGGGAGCCTCCCACTAGTGAACTTGCTTGACTTTAAATTATACACATGTATTTCTTTCTGCGCAAACGTCAAAACCAAGCTTCCAACCGATTTTCATCAAAAGATGGTCCAAGCCGGCTTAACAATAAGAGGCGCACTGGAGCAGTCATTTTTTGTGCTGATAGTACATTAAACAATTATATTGTTGGGTCTATGCCACAGAGGTTAACGTTGTTGACTTCCGTGCCAAATCTCATGGGTTCCAGTCAGTGATGTAGTGGTAAATAAATAGGTACCAGGTCGGTCATTGATTTCTTCCCTATTTATTTTGTTTGATATCCGTCCGAGGTCAAAAAACACAAGTTTTCACAATTAAATCAATAAAAAAATATGTACACTTGGGCCTCGTATAACACGGTTTTATATAACACTGTTTTATACAACACGGTTGTATAAATTTTGGCATATTTTTCATACAACACGCTTTATATAACACGGCTTCAATTGAAAAAATAATTATAATAATTAACATGTTTGATTTGTACGTCATATCATGTCATATTGGATATTCATGACATCCATGAAATATTGGAGGATCGTACGTTCAACGAAGAATAATTAATCGAAAAGTTGGATGAACCTACTACAATTAATGACTCGGAAAGCAGTTACAGCGAAGAAGCTACATGTTTCACATTAAAAACAATAAATGACGGCTTGGAATTGGCTATTAAATAAGAATTTTTTTTATTGAAAAGGATCCTATAATAGAAAGAAGTTCGAAATTTAAGAGGGAATTACAACAAATTTTGGAACCTTATAAGGAAATAAGCAAAGATTTATACCCTTAAAGCAGACAATCGATTATTACCAAATTTTTTAAGGCTAAAACCACAAGAAATCCAGAGTCCTCCGATGATGATGAAAACTTACAACCGATTTCGAAAGAGCGTAAAACATGTAGAATTCTAAGTGATAGCGATGATGAATGAATGCTATATTATGTTATTAAAATTTCTTTCAATAGATATGTAAATGTATATTTGTTTATTTAAAAAAATAATGTACGGCAACTAATTATTTGGTCAGTTTTTTATTCGATAAACGGTCAGTAAATATTAAAGAAAATATCAGTTATTAATAAATAAAACGGTCAGTTAAAAATTATAAAAGGTCATTAAAAAATATAAATTATCAGTAAAAAAATATGTTTTGGTCAGGATTTAATTAAAAATGGTAATTATTTTGATGGAAAAATATCAATAGATATTTATAAATTGTCAGTGGTAAGACGATTTGGTTTATTTGGTGGCTTTTCTTAAAAGGACGTTCGTTAATAAAAAGTGAATTGTAAAGCTTTTGCACTTTTTTATAATTTTATAAACGAAAAGTATTTGTATGTATTTGTAAGTAAAAAATATTAAACTGATAAATGTCGATAAATTTCGTTACTTGTAATAAATTCAATACGAGTTTTAAGTGTTTGGCTTTTTGGAGTTATTTTTGAAAAGAGAGAATTTTCGATTATTATATTAAATTATTATATGCAAAATAAAATATACTTTTAGCCATAATAGTCAATAAACAAATTCCTTTTTTTTGTTTTTGTTGAAAAGGTATTTTTGATAATAGCGACATACATATTGATACACCAGCTCAAGACTGGAACATGTCCAAAAAGCAACTTTTTAGTTATTAACATCATTGGATTCGCCATGCCAAGATCTACATTTCTCCATTTCTCGTATTCAATATTGTAGCCAAGATATCGCAGAAATTCCTATGTGGAATTTTAACTTTTCAGTATATATTATACGCTCATACTAATTCTAAAATGTGAATATCTCAAAACCACTTATTTCGACTTGTTCCCGTCTTGAACTGGTGTATCGATATGCCTACACGCTCTTCCTATTGCATAAATAGTAACAATGAGATGGTCCTGATAGTGTGAAAATATTTCGAAAAAAATCTTATGAGCAATGAAAATAATGCCTTTTTTTGCCTTAATTCACAAGCTTTGGCACTGTCTTACACAGTGAATGTTCGGTTAACTTAAAATCAGAATCTTAACACAGTACAGCAGTGTTTCTCAACCTTTTTGGGCCCGTGGTCTTTTTTGAGTGTTCATTTTTCTGTGGCCCCCATACCATTGTTTACGAATTTCAAAAACCCAAGAATTTTCGGATATCCCAAAACTTCCAGCGTGGGACTTTTTTTTTCTTCCAAGAATTTCCGAATCCAAAAATCCAAGAACTTACAGATTTACCCAGGGCTGTGGAGGCGTGTAAAAAAAATGAGTCTGACTCCGACTCCAGCTTAAAAATAACTAACGACTCTGACTCCGAGGAAATTTTTCAACAATTTCTTTTTAGCATATCAACTGTGGAAAGGAAAAAAGGACGTAACCCACACATCAAATTTTACAAGAGGCGCAAAAAACGTGTTTTGATGATTTTGGGCCATATGTTAATTATGAATTATACACAACCTTGAAGTGCACGGAGACTTCTAAACTAGTGTTTAATTGACATAATCTAATATTAATTAAAGAAATTTTCTACGAAAAAACTTTATTTCGGTCTTTTTTCTTGGTTTTAAGATTTTACAAGGTCATCTTTTTTAAAATTAAATGCTAAATTTAGATACTAATTCGGCGTTTGCAGCTTTCATCCTTTTGATAGAACGTGTATCAAGTATGATACATTGTGATAATAAAAAAAACCTGTTTTGATAAAACTGTGGGTTATGTCCTTTTTCATTTCCACAGTCGATATGTATACCATCAGATCATATTTAGTCAGCCAAGCATGCAATATCAACTTTGGACCATTTTGTTTGAATACACATAAACAAATATATTTTTCAAAAAAAAATCAAGCCGATCATTTTTTACGACTCCGATTCTGACCAAAATGCCGCGACTACGACTCCACAGCCCCGGATTTGCCCAAATGAACAGCTTAGGACCATGTTTTTTTTTATCTCTTTCAAGAATTTCGGAAAATTTGCCTGTGGCCGCCCTAAACTGTACTGTGGATTTTTTCAATGCTATAATACTAAAGATGCTCAAAATATTATTTTTTTTCGAAAAATGCATGAAAATAAAAAACATTCGTATTTTTCACACATACTTTGCGAAATTGCACCGTAATCAAAGGGCTAATATTGCAACAGGTGATAATCTATTCTCACTTTGACTATTTCTAGTAAATGATTTTATTCTTTCCATTGTAGAAAATGATTTTTCTACTGAAGCACTTGCTAGTATGGTAAAAAATAATTTTATTAATAAATTTATTACTTTTGTTAAAATATCTTTTTTTTTACCACGTCAGCTCTCAATGTGGAGCATATGGATTCCTAATGGAGTTTATCTCAACAGAAGTGTTTCTACGAGAACTGCTTGTTACTCAGTTGCTCAACCTCTCTTTTTCCTAAGAGAGTAGGAATAGAAGAGTAGGGTTAGGACAGAACTAGTGGTTAGCTAGTCGCTCTCCATACGCCGCGTTCATAGGATAGGATGGGAGGGGGGAATTCAAGACATCACATACATCCATGCCTTCGAACAGAAATTCATAAATCGATTGAAAAATCAATTTATAAAACTGTCCATACTGGGATTCGAACCCGCGACCTCCGTAACTGAAGGCAACGACGTTGACCACTCGACCACATAGGCGGCTAAATATCTTTAGTCCATTTTAGATAATCACATTATAAGCACATTGGCTACGGGGCGAATATGCCACAAGTACTTAATAAAAGTCCGGTCTTCTTTAAATCATCATAACTTTTACCCTAAGTAGTGGGAAATAGTTGTTCAAAATTTGTGAATACCCATCCTTTCTTTATTATAGTATAAGAAAAAAATATATATTATTCTCTTTTTCATCATCACTTTGAGTTCTATTGCCGCGTGTTTTACGATATTGGAATTTTTGTTAAAAAAAAATCACTTTAATGTGTGAAAACAACGTATTTACGTTTCGGCAGATTTTACTGTTGAGCTTGCTGTGCAAATAGAGGTTGGTCCTGTGAAAAAGTTATAAATATGATCATAAATAATAAATAAATAGGATAGCATCGAAGAATCTGCCGAAACAACTTTTTTTTTACTCAATCAATTGCGCCAACGGGTTATGGCGTGGATTGTAAAATCAATAGCTCTCATTTTTAAATGAAAATAAGTTAAATAACTCACTGAGTAATATCACCCATACTAAGGGATTAATTTTTAATCAGTCAACAGCATGTAATTTAAAAAGAGCATTGCAGTAGTCATTGAAATTATTAAACCAATACATAAGTATGTCCATAAGCATCCAAGTTATAGTTTGTATTGTTTCCACAGTTGACATATTCATGTAGATTTTATAATTCCATGGAGTTTGTTTTTATTATAAGAGAAAGAATATTGTTTGACATGTACTCCTACAACTGTAATTTCAAAATGTTATTAATAAATGTGATATCTGTCTATCTGTATGTGACCCAAATTCCAGACCAATCAGTACAAAGAGATTGTGTTTCACAGACAGATCACCTTGAGGCTTTTAAGCAGTCCTGATGTGTCTGTAGATTTTCACTGGGTGCTCAATTCTTCCAAAGGTCTATTCTTGTTACCCGATTAAATAAAAAATAAGATCTAAACTTATTCGTCAACTAAAAAAGAACATGGAAGGGGATTATACAGAATTAAATAATTGTTATTTTTTTGTTGTGATATATTTCACACTTTTGTACCGATTTATACAGATATAATTAGACAGAACACAATTAATATGAAAAACTTCTTGACTAATAAATTCAGCAGGCTGGGGCAAGAACCATTGAAGAAGTCCAATCAATAGCCTGGAACATAAATGCAACAATTATAAGGCGATAGACAATTCAGGAGGTAATTTTCAATTTTGGTTTTATCCACGTTTCACCCTTTTGGCTTCAGAAATCATTAATTTGAACTCATATTTGGTAAATTGTGTAAGAAAGCTGTTTTAATTTTTTTCAAAACCTTTGTATCAATTAAAACATGTGGTGGGCATGTTTCGAATAGGGAGCAGATATGGTTTAAAAAAAAAAGGTAAATTTGTCATACTACATCGTACGGACTATTGCGGCGAAAAACTTCACAAACTGAGCTAAAAACCACTCCACGATTTAAAATTATTATCTGAGATCATGGGAATCGCGTTAAAACCACACATTATTAAGAAGAACACTGATAAATAAATTATATAAAGTATGACTTCATCGCACGGACTATTACGGCGAAAAACTTCACAAACTGAGCTAAAAACCACTCCACGATTTAAAATTATTATCTGAGATCATGGGAATCGCGTTAAAACCACACATTATTACGAAGAACACTGATAAATTAAGCGAAATACGAAACATTTCTCCTCAGCTTTCCAGAACGGCGCCGCGCGCGCCCGTTCTGGAAAGCTGAAGGGAAATGCTCCGAAATGTTACGTATTTCGCTTAATTTATCAGTGTTCTTCGTAATAATGTGTGGTTTTAACGCGATTCCCATGATCTCAGATAATAATTTTAAATCGTGGAGTGGTTTTTAGCTCAGTTTGTGAAGTTTTTCGCCGCAATAGTCCGTACGATGTAGTATGACAAATTTACCAATAAAAACACCAAATTTTCAAACGCGACTCAAAGAAATTTAATAAGATCAACAGTAAATTGTTTACAAAATGCTAGCTACTCTATTTCAACCTGCAAATTGACTAAATACTGCTATTAACAATGCAGCTCGGTACTAAATGTAATTGCGTATAGGAAAATAGAAATTACCATACATGGGATACCCAGTGAACCAGGTAATTCAGTCGAATTACAAATCTAAAATCGGTATGAAAAAGTATACTAGTCTATAAGTTTGACATCATCGTAAGACAATAGAGGTTAGAACATAAACTAATATACGTACTTGGTTAGAATAAGACGTCAAACTGAACTTAAAACAAACCATAGAGGATATTTGAAATATGACAACGAATATTCAAAAATATAACTTAACTTATAACTATTAAGTTTCGGTAGACAGCAGGAATATTTATTTTATAATACAATATTATTAAAAAACAATAAATTAGTTTTAAGTATCAAAGCAACGTCAAACAAATATAAGGCTTCATTAGTAATACATTATAAATGAAACATCCTGTCAAACGTGTATTATTATTTTTAAGAAAGAATGAAAAATTACTTTAAGCTAATGTGTGTTTAATAAAACGGATTAACATTCTCGTAACTCGGACTTATTAAAATCTATAAAAAAATTAATCTATTTGTGTTTATTTTTCATATTACTAGTAATAATTTTGACCATCTTTGATAAAATTTACCAGCTGTCAAAATATAACTAGCCATTTATCTAAATTACTGATTATTTTGCTTAAATACCAACCGCTTAACATAAGTAACTAACCGTTTTATTTTATAACTTACCACATTCATACTGATACAGTGGATACGGATCGTTTATAATATTAACCGACCATTTTGGTATACTACTGACAATTCATTTAATTTGCTGACCACAATGCGAATTAAATACAGACCCATTAAATACAGGTCGATAAAATAAGACATGGGTGTTTGTGATGTCTAAAAATTCCTTCTCGCCTTTTAGATTCTTCCATAATTGGGGGTAGCGAGAGCGATTAGTTAAACATTAGTCCTATTTTAGCTTTTTTCTTCTTTTTATACTACTATCTTTGAAAAAAGGAAAGGTTAAATGATCAAGTAGCTAACAATTCTCGTAGAAAACTTTTGTTTAGATACTTCCATTAAGAGGCCACATGCTCTAAATTGGGAGCGGATATGGATAAAAAAATGTTTTCCAGAGTAGCAACCTGTAAGTATATAGCCAAATTTACTTGTTAACTTTCTAGCGGCAACATCAAAATAATTAACAATCGACATTAATTTTCTTTTATTACAATGGATAAGCCTTTATTAGATAATGAAAGATATTTTATTATTCATCTCCATGTTTATGTCTACTTATTCTTGTATTTTTATCAGTACTGTTACAACCTTATGCGTCATTCCGAACATTATCGCTTTAATTCTAATCTCATCGTTTATATACAATATTGTGCTTATAAGAGTCATACAATATCTTGCGCATTCTAATTAGAGACACAATGCCGTTTTATTTACTAACCAAATTTCACACCAACGTTTGCAACGCTGGATGCTGGTTTATACAGATAACTGCTTGCTATTCAGTTGCTCCATCTCTCTTGTTTTCCAAAGAAAGTAAGAGTATAAGAAACAGGACTAGTGGTGAGCTAATCGCTCTCGCTGCGCCCCGTTTTCAGGGTAGGATAGATGGAAAAGGGGAATTTAAGACATCACATGCGTCCATACCTTAAATTAGAAATTTACAAGACGATTGAAAGTTGACAATGTCCAAATTTGTGAATTTATTACTCCATTTCATAAGTTTAAATTTTAATTCGTAATCGTACATAAAAAGTATGGGTATATTTGAAAAAAATGTTTCTTTGTTTATTTTTATATCATGAAAGAAACTTTTCTGAATTCTATGAAAGTTTTTATGCTTACCTAATCTTTATTTAAAATCAAATGATATTTTAAAGCTATTTATAGAAACTTCTTATGCTTTGTTTTTTGCTGTTTAACTTTGTAAAAAAGTCGCAATCGAAAGGGTTTTTATGTTATGAAATTTCAGCCCAAAAAGACATTAGTCAGCCGCATCAGATCTTTATGTATATTATGTTCAAATTTAAACTTATTAATCATTGTTTACGGAATAGAAATATCGTCATGGAAATTACATTATTAGTCTATGGTCAAATTGGCTGCGTTTGGTTGGTTGGTTTATAGATTTGTTTGGTTGGTAGCATTGTAACCGCCCGTATTGTGTTGTTGGTGTTTCAAATAGTTCCTGCGGTACGTTGTTGTTTTGTGCAAATTCCAAGTGAAGGTTCCATTACAGGTATTTATAATTACAAACCATATAAATTAGTTCCATTAAGCAGCCACCATACTATAATGAATTTTTGAACCAAGCCGATTTCAAAAATCAACTTTTTTACCAAAAGAATGTCGTCATTAGATAGATAACACCACATGCCATTCCATATATGAATTATAAAAACTAGTGAATTTATACAAATAACAGAGTCTTAAAACTATATTTCTTTCTTAGTAATGCTTAGAATCATCCGTAATAAACATTCGTTGTGTGTGTCACCTCGTAATTCTTTAAGTATTTGATGTGTAAGTGTTATGCTTTTTTATGTATTACGTTTTGTATGTTTTATTTTATATTGGCTCCTAATATTCAGTTTATTTCGTCTTGCTAAATGTAATTCATTAATGTTTATATTATCCATCGAATGCATAATATTTTACCCAAGCTATCTTGATGAATCATCGCGTGGCGTCTTTTGTAATATGAGCCCATCGTTCATGCAAACATTTTGCCTGTCACTGCATTGCAACATACATCACACAGGACATTATTTTTTAACAATCTGTGTTAAAATGGTATCAATTTATTGATCTTTATGTTTTACAAATTACATTCCCAACAAAGTATATTCCAAAACTACTGGTTTCATCAGAATTAGTCTGAAGGAAAAAATACCTATTTCTTGAGTTTTTTTATGTGACTGCTTTTTTACTGAAACAGCGAAACATTTTCCATTCATATATTATTTGATTGTTCGCCAGACTTACTATTTTATACATAAAGATGAAAATTGTTGAATTATTTTAAGAACTGGATGATCATTTTCTAATAATCTTAAACATATACCTTGCAGATATATGATGCTTTTTTGTTGATTGTTTCAGACTTATAAGAGCAACAACTTCTTTTTTTGAACACCAGAGTATTGCAGTTATCTTCTGAACGAGTTGCCTAGGTATGTATGTACATTACAAATGCATTGGGTGATGTGTGAACGAAAGAAAAGTTTTTAGAAACCTTTTTCTCTTTTTAAAGCATACACACTACCCAATCGAATGTTACCTGAGCACCTATCTGTAAAGTAGGCTATTGGTCAGTACAGGATTCTTGTACATTCAGTTATTCCACATGAGAAAATTTTAAATATCATTAATCATTAAGTCATATATATATATATATATCTACACCTCGCTGATATTTAATGGATGGTAAAAAAAAGTAGTATTTTATATTTTAATAAGAAATTCTTATAGGATTCTTGTTAGATTTTGCTACAATATAAATTAAAACCAAAAGCAGGCCCTTTCAACCAGGAAAGGTAAGGAAGCACGGTTCACGCTAGATATTTGGTGTCTCCAGATTTGTCGCTGGACGGTCGTCTGCTCCGCTTGAAACCTTTACTATAGTAAATATTGGGCAAGAAATATTTACTATAAAATATAACAAAATCTGTTAGAAGGCTCTGCAAAATCTCACGGCTTGAGTGACTATATAATAACTCTGTTCTTCTACGAACTTTTGACGGTTTGCAAACCATCTGAAGTACGCAGAAGAACAGAGCTAATAATAATCAGTTTTTGAATGAATTGTGCATTTTACCTGAATATCTACACTTAATAATTAACTACTATTTGAAGTGATTTTTTCTAATCATTTTTAACTTACACCTTGCAGATTTATGATGCTCTTTTATCAATTGTTTCAGACTCGTTAGTGTAACAACATATTGTTTGAGAACCAAAGTATTGCAGATATCTTCCAGACGAGTTACCTAGGTATGAATCTACATTATAGCAAAATGATTTTGTGAAAATATTCAGCTTATTTATGTCAGCCTGCATAATGTGTAGACGGTGTAACCTTGGTCTATCCTTCTTGCATTCATCGTTTTCCCGTATTGATCGAGGTATTGGAAGGTCTTTTAAAAACTGATAGATCACGGTTTCACTGGCTGCAAATAATAATCACTTCGCGAGTATGAGAAGTAAATATGATGTTCGTCATTTGTATGTTCAATAATAATATTGCCTTATATTTCTCATTTTACTTTTTATAAATGATCTTTTTTTTAAAATTTGAATTTTATATGAAGTATTACGTTTCATTATGTGTGTATACATATTAACATGCTCTTTGATAGCGTTTTCCTCTTACTGTATAAATAACTGAATTTACTTTCACCATAAGAAGATTATTTACATGTTTAACCAACCTGGAATTTAGCAGTGTGGCAGTCATATTTTTTTTCAATGTGTGTTTTGGCAATTTATATTTGAACTAACCATGGCGTTATTCTGTTTTTAATAATTTTCATTGAGTAATCCCATTTTTTATTAGTCTATGATATATATATATATACAGTGCTTTTTTCGCATGTAACACGGTGCAATGGCATTTCGACAACTTTTTCTCTGCATTTTTAATGATCAAAAAATATTTTTATTCTATTTTGAAAACTTGACAATAAGTGAATTCTTGCATCTTTTTTTTTTTTCAACACTTTGCACTCTCACTAGATTTACTCAATACCAATAGTCTACTCTGGGTCCAGATTTTACTCATATTACCAACAAATTGAGTACGGTTTTGAACAAAAAGTCAAACGTATTTTTGAGACAATCTGTGTAGCTCCAATGGTGACCATAATAACGCGCATCATATTTGGGATAATTTTCTTCGAAAACGTAATTAAATTCCACTAATTTGAGTTAAAATATTCACTAAGCTATCACGAATTGTAAAATAAACCATTCTTGTATTATTTAAGGCGATATTTTGAATAAATATTTAAAAAAAAAACAAGATGTGGATACAGCCTTTCCAGATAAAACAACTAACTTATTTATACAAAGCAGGTAAAGAATTCAAATATTATTAAAAACAACATTAAAGGCAGCTCTCTACTGTAATTTGAATATTTTAAAAATGTATAGCATATTTTAATCCCTTATGTGCACTATTGCAAAATTAAACCCCGGAAATATTTCGGGAACTACCAAAAATTAAGCTCCAAATAGACCGACTACCAATGACAGTATACCGGCTATGCGATCAGACTAGAAGTCGTCTCGATGGCAGTATGCTGGCTAACGGAGCGCAAGACGTTAAAAAAGCACTGTATAGATATATACAGTATATAATTCACTAACTTTACAAATTATTTCTACACCACATATCACTTGCTGCCCTAACATAAGGATTGGCAGACTTTCAAATGAGAAGAGCAATATGTATATGGATTTTTAGGATAAAAAATGTGGTAAGTTCACGAGTTGATTTCTGAAGAGTCAGATACAGCTTGCAAACCTCAGTCTGCTGACCCTTGCCCTCATTCAAAATAATAAAAATGAATTAATATCTTCTTTCTCTCTTTTCTTTCGAAAATAGTTGAGATTGTTAGAAGTCAATTTAATTATTATTCAGTTTTTCAATGATCATTTCTGTTTTTCATTTTTTAGGTTTCATAAATCATGATGAGACGAGCAAATATTAGTGATAGCATACGGACGTTTATCATAAATTGTAAATTAAGTTCCATACTTCTTTTTTTTTTTTTTTAAAGTATTTCTTGAAATGCTAGGAATATTGCTTGTACAACTAATGAGACTCCCCTTTAACTGTGGAGCCTATTTATATTAACAATTAGTAAAACTGATTTTTTGGACACTTGGAAGTGCTTTCCAAAGTAAAAATAAAAACAGAAGCATTTGGCGAATATTTGCCAAAATGCAACTAAAAGAAACGATAGCAGTCTGTATTTTCATATATATCTCGAAATTTTTCAAATCACGAATCCCAGTTAAACAGGAGTCTTCTTAAAATGATTGAATTGGCATTGGATAAGGTGAAAAATAGCAAAGTGTATTTGGTTCTACAAATATTTATTTTTTATATAGTTGATAGCTATTTCGGCGTGTACCTTCATCAGAACTATGTTTAAGTCTACATTTACTCAGCTATAATTGGCTGGCTTAGTAGAGATACAGAATATGTCCTGTTATAACAACTATCAACTGTATAAAAAAAATTATAGGAGTCTTCTATCAAGCTCAAGTAATATATTTGAAAACATCTTTGCGATGACAAAATTACGATAAGTTGATTATAACTATTTATAGTTTGCTTTGCATAACACAAGCATCCCTGCATCCCTTGCTTATCACCACTCCCCGCACCGATTGCATGCTGCTTTCATTGGAAACAATGTTTTGGTTAGACCTGTTTTTTATGTTTGTTGAATATATGAGGGGCTTGGTATCAAAACTCATAATATCACAATTTTAATAGTTTTGAAATAAGTATTCTAAATGCATCCCTGCATACATCAATAAATAGTATTAAAATTTACTTTAATGTTTACACGGCCTTGCGTCACAAGCAGTAGGTCCCTGAGCATTTTTCGCGGTTTTTTTGCGCGCCATTGTGATGTCTAAAAAAAGGTTTTCTCGAAAACTGGTGAACTTGTTAAGATAAAATAAAAAAGGTTTATTCAACATTAACCCTTAAACGCCCATACACTGCGAGTAGTAGGCGTTGCTCACTGCCCGAGCATTTTTTTGCAATTTTTTCGTGCACCGTTGAGGTGTCTTAAAAAAACATTATCTCTAAAACTAGTTAACTATTTTGGATAAAATACAAAGGGTTCTCAAATAAAAGGTTTATTCTTAATTTACAACACTTACTTTTTACATATTTTATATACTACAAACAAATAAAAGATTATATAATGCAAACAAATAAAGGATTAGATCAGTGGCTTCCAACCTTTATGTTACTGCGCCTCGCTTTGAAGAAAAAAAAATCGTCGCGCCTCCCCATTCTTTATTTCATATAGTAATAAAGACACGTTTTAAAGGGTAAATAAATATTTTGGACTGTTCGCGCCTCCCTTTGCAATAGCCCATGCCTCCCCAGGAAGGCGCGCCTCCCAGGTTGGAAATCGCTGGATTCGATTATTAGATTAAAGGCTTGGGCATTAGGCTACTTCTACTGCGCACAGCGCATGGGTGTGTAAAGGTTAAATATAATAATTATGCTATTTCAGTTCCCTGCTATTACCATTATCTTGCTTTTGTGCGAATTTAATTTCTTTGCAGGTATAAGCAGGGCTGTGGAGTCGTTAAATAATAAAACGACTCCAACTCTGACTTAAACCTTTGAGTGGTTAGTTATTTTGGATTAATTAGGCTATTTTTTAATATCAATTTAAAAAATTAAGTATTAAAGCACAAAAAAATTAAAATGAAAAAAGAATCTAGCCAATCTGGGAAGAATCTAACCGATAAGTTTAAGTAATAAATATATTTTTTTGTAATTCTTTATTGTGTTCATATTTGGACATGTAGTACTCTATCAATTTTATATGGCTACAGATTTGTTTCCGAATAATAATATTTGAATATTTTGTTTGTTTGAAACAAATAATAATAATATGATTGTCAAAAATCACTGACTTTTGTAGTATCCATTAGATATAATAGTAACATAGAAGAACTAATAATTAAATATGAGAATGCCAATCAATGTTCCCTTTAAGGCAAGAGGTTAACTGCGCGTAAATTTCAAAGGCTGCGCGGTCGATCAAATATTCTTGTAGTGCGCGCCAACTCGGAATGAGTGCGCGGGGTCTTACCAACTGCTGCGCGCACCTTAGAGGGAACGTTGATGCCAATAGATAATCGATGACAACATACTCAAAGGTTTAAACTCTTGGCATAGCAAGGTTGCATGCTGTTGGCGACTCATAATTTATATTTATTGAATAGCATTCTGTGCTTTGTTTTTTCCATGTTTATATTTTACCCTTTTTTTTATTTCAACTGATTTTTGTTGGCAAAGAAACTTATTTATATGCGCGCTTATGATAGATTTCACGTTACACATATAAATACGAAAATAATGGCGTATCGCATCTTTTTATCATTGAAATAAATTATCGGTTCTAAATGTTCCAAATATTTGCCGACCAAAGACTTGCTATGCCATTTTTTATTTTCAATTTGAATTTTATTTTTTAAATTCAATCAATAGCTTAACTTTTAGAGATGTTAAATTTACATTAAACCAAAGTAGTTGCCGCTTTAACAAATTCTGTTCTGAGCAAAATCTCGTATAATGTATTTTTATCAACATTAAATTTGTGCATAATTTTCCCACAAATGGAATGTTGAAATACAGCAACATTATTATTTGTTACATCAGTTTGGTTAGACTGCATTCTACCTATTGTATCCCCATCCCCTTACATGCCGATGAGCCACATTCAAGACACAGACATCATTTTGTAAATAAATTAAAATAATGAACCCCACGTTTCGCAAACAAATTATATCTTTTCATTTCTGCGATATTATTCCCTTACATGAGCCTCTTAGCTCTGACAGTTACGCTTTAATATTGACTGTCTAATTCGACAGTCAGGATCAGGTAGGTTTATATATCACTGAAACTCATACCCTTTATTAAAGATATATTTTTAATTGAATGTGTTATGTAAAATACAAATCAAACCGCAAAACTAGGAAGTGCTAAACATAATTAACTTCGTCATGGCGGTTTTCTGTTTCAATTTATGAAATAATATTTCTTTTTTTAACCCTTTGGCTGCCGAGAGCCGATTGAATCGGCTTTTGCTCACTAACCAGGATTGCCTCGTACGACGGCTCGCATTCGTAAAATAATAAATGTATGCGATACTTTTTGATCGCTCTGTGCTACGCATTGAAGAATTTACGGCGTATTCTTCAGGGGCTTTAAATATTCCTAAAAAAATACGATACTAGTTTTTATAAAATATTTATTTATTATTTTTATTATAAAAACATGAACATAAAAATTCTAACAAATATAATTTACATATACAACAAAGATAAAAATAAATTCGAACAAATAAAATTAAAGAGTTTTTTAAACTGAATTCTAATCGGAATCATAATCACCAGAACTAAATTCCATTTCACTATCAAGTTCCATTGTGAAGGGTTAATTTTTTTGTAATTAACGGTTTTTTATTGTCACTTTTGACCAGGGCTTCGAACCACATTTTTTTTCGTTCCGATTTTCGTTTCGGTTCAAGTAAAAAAATATATATCGGTTCGGTTCCGGTTTTCGTTCCGGCAAAAATAACGGTTTTCGGTTCAGCTCGAATCCAAAAGCCTAGGAATTTACAGATTTGCCCAAAATATCTCCGTGACTCGTTTTTTTTAGCTCACCGAAGAATTTGAAAATTTCAAAACCCTATACTAGCGTGAACCGAAAAAAAATCGATCTTTTTTTCGGTTCTGTTCCGGTTTTCGTTGCGGCAAAAATAAAGGTTTTAACGGTTTTCGGTTCCGTTCCTGGTTGAAGCCCTGCTTTTGACGATATCACTTGACAAAACAATTGAAAAAAATATGATCTTCTCTTTTCAACGGATGCGAAAACATTGAAATAATATTATGGTGTCAAAAGTCTACCCATTGTTTTGAAAGAAATACGCAGTGTTTCATATATATGACGTAATATTTAGTAGCACTGAAAAGTGAAGAAACCTATAAATAACTCGTTGCATAAAAAAACAAAAAAATGCGTCTGGCAAATAGCAGTGCGAACTGCGAATGTCGATATCGTCCAAAGGGCGTCTCGTCGCGACTACGTATTATTCGAATTTTACCGGTTGACAATACATATATAAAATATTTTTTTATTTATTCATATTATTTTTATGTATTTATTTATATTTATAAATAAATAAATTATTTGTAATTATTTATAAATATTTATAATTAGATAATAAAATTACATGTATAATCATACGTAAATGTATAAAATAAATGATATAAAATAATATAATGTAGAATGACCTTCTTCATATTTCTTTTGAATTATAATAAATTATGGGTGTAAAAAACAATATTGTTTTGGTATGGATATTTCATTTTTTTAAAATATATTTTGGCGCTCCATGTGGTACAGGCAGGTGTAGGAAGGGGTCCTGGCACCCCCAATATATCCTCTAATTTTGTTTTTAAATCACTTCTACTATTTTTAAGCTATGAACTAAGAGTTTTAACTAAAGTTGGCTTATTTTTCTATGTATAAATTTAATTTCTCGAAAGTATTGAATTTTTTTTTTTAAATACCACCTGCCGCACGCCACTGGGTGCCAGTGTTCATTCATACACTCGAGAGGTGAGAACTAAATATAAGTACATATATTCAACTAATGGCACACACTGGTTAAAAAATATTGAACACTTTTTATCTAATTATTTTTAATGATAGAATCGCGGCAATTCTGGCTAATTAATCAAAAAAGTCGCGGCAGCCAAAGGGTTAATCAATTTACATTGAAGGAAGATGATCCATATATTTAGACTTCTAGATATTTTCTTTGCATGCACATGCAATAATCAACCTATGAGCATTATGCAAAATTATTGTGTGCGTTTTGTGGTGTTATAGTTTGACTAGCGTTCTGCAGATTGAAAATTTATTTATTGTGTAGAATCAAACTCGTATATTCTCTATAGTGCACGGTAAATGATCAAATCTCATTTCTACATCAGGCCAAAGAGTGTAGAAAAGATATTACAGTGTGATTAGTGGCTCTACATATATGTCTTTACTATGAGGCTGCAGATATCAATAATTGGTGAATTTATTAACAGGTATGTAGGACATATTTATTTTTTATATATTCGGTAATCTGGACAATTAGTGTCGTAATAGATGCTCGTTTGTCAACTGCTTATCAAGTTTATTTTGTGTTGTATTGGTTACTGATGATCCCAAACAAATATATCAATTTAAATCCATTTCCACCGCCTTTTGCTATGAAGAAATTTATTCCAAATGAAGCCTTTATTCAGTTTTTATGCTTGAAAGAAAATGTTACTGTCGTAACTTAGAAATTAAAAAAACTTGCAAAGTACTGGGCTATGTTTTGGAGATTCAAACATGTCATAGTTTCAGAAGTTTCATTCGTAAAAAATCACCTTGAAATAGTCCTAGAAGTGGATGACATTTTAATTGTCAAAGTTAAAACAAACCCAACTTTACAACTATTCAAGAAATATGTGACAATTGAGGATACTCCTGTTCAAGTTTACATAACGCTTGATTGGCAAGGTGTGGGGAGACGAGGCAAATGGATCCCATATGAATTGAACAAAGCAATATAGGTTACCGCGTACACACATGGAAGAGCTTGAAGATTTGTAATATAGACAGCCGTTCTTACATAAGCTGATTACCAGAGATGAAAAATGAATACTGTATTCGAACCAAAGGTGAAAAAACGATGGTTGTCTTGTGGCGACATATCAAAAACGATCTGCAATTATTGTAAAAAAAATGCAAAACTAAGATTTCCCTTAGTTTCGCAAAAAAAAAATTATAGGGGCGAAATATTTAGTTATTAACTCTCCAACAACCACTCTATGTCAAATAGTCAAAAAGTCTGTGCGACTCGATAAACGCCGATTCTTGGACAAGCAAACTGAAGCAGCAGAGGCGGCATCACGTAGGAACGACACAAGTAGACTTTTCAAAATTACACGTGAAATTTGCGGCAGACGGCTATCAACCGCAGGGCCTATCCGTAGTCCCAGCGGAACAATAGAGTCGAACGTAGAGTGTGTCAAAAAGATGCTCAGCGTGCCTGGCAAGGTTCTGGCGCAGATAGTATTGGCGAGAATAAGGATTCCAACTATGAGTATCCTCAGGGAAAATCAGGCCGGGTTCTTACCTGGCCGATTCTGCGCGGACCAAATACACAATCTTAGGTGCCCTTTTCAGCAAAGCAACGAATTCAACAGCTTGCTGGCATGTTGCTTTGCAGACTACGAGAAGGCCTTTGATAGTCTGCACCGGTCCTCTATATGGAACATATTAGAATTGTACGGAATCCCAACCAAGATTGTTGCCATCATCAAATGCTTGTACGAGGGGAGCGAATGCTGCATAAGAATTGGTGATATAACAACTGAATGGTTTGGGGTCTCAACCGGGGTCAGACAGGGCTGCGTCTTAGCTCCGTTCCTGTTCATTATAATCTTCGACTTCATTCTGAGGAAGTCAATTCCACCCGACCGAGGTGTGACCGTTGCCCCCAATCTAAAGCTGTGCGACCTCGAGTATGCAGACGACGCTGTTATATTTGACAAATCTGTCGAGGGTATTCAAGATACAATGGATAGACTGCAGAGCAACTCGTATCGCATCGGTCTTAAAATCAATGCGAGTAAAACCAATGTACTCTGCAACAGTGCCTGTCCGGACCCACACTACCCTTTGACGAGCGCCGGTCAAAACATTGAAAGAGTCGACAGTTTCAGGTACCTGGGGGTACACATCACGGGAGATGGCAATCCGTGTAAAGAGCTCGCGATCCGATTAGGGATAGCTGGAGCAACCTTTAACTCAATGCAGAAAGTCTAGGACTTACGGCTGTACTCGGTCAGAACCAAGTGCTTCCTGTTCAACGCATGTGTCTTGACAGTGCTGCTTTACGGTTGCAAATCATGGCACCTTACGAAAGCGCAGAGTAACCGTTTACTGTGTTTCGAAAACAGATGCTAGGAGTGAAATGGTCTGACTTTGTCAGGAATACGGATATTAGAGAGCGTACTAACCAGCCTCTTATCACATCCTAAATAAAGAAGCGGCGCTGGACCTGGCTTGGACACGTGTTAAGGATGCCTCAAGAGAGCCTGAACCCTGCATGTCTCTTCTTCCAACCAGATGGATACCGGCGTCGTGGAAGGCCACTGATGACCATCCACAGGAGTTGCGGGACGCTGGGGTGACCTGGGAGGAAGCAAGGAGACTGGCTGGGGATAGAGAGTCATGGAGGAACTTCGTGGTGACCATATGCTACGTATAGGTAGCGGATATGGAAAAAATAGTGATAAAATGCAAAGCGAGCCAAAATCCAACACATAGACAGTCGCCAGGCTATATGTGTATAGCCTGGCACGTGTTGAATACACAAACGCTAGTCAACATTTGACTGTATGCGCCACACAGATGACTTTCTCGTGGCAACGACAATGAAATGTGACAGTGCGATTAGGGGATTTGCGGTGAATATTTTAAGCCAGCGCGTAATTCGGGGTAGTGTGATTGGGGGTTCCACTGTACCTGGTTTTTTTTTGTGTGAGATGGTGTTAACACAGTCTAACTGTGAACAGCTGGACAGGTTGAAAGTTAAATTTTGTTGAAAATCAGAAATTCCGAGGAGGTTAAAAAAGGTACTCAAAACTGACTCAAAACTGACTGGATTTTACAAGAGGATTCAAAGATTGATAGAAAGGTGAAGAGATGTCATGACCAATGATTATTGTTTATTAATAATCAATAAGTCGAGTCTTAATTGAAAATTACTTCTTTAATTCAAAATACGACATTACTTTCCTTTTGCTTAGATCAGGGGTCTCAAAACTTTTTAGTCTAAGGGCCACACTGACACCTCCACTAAATCCCAAAAGCCAAGACCTAGCTAGCTCATCATACCTACATACTGTAGTTTTTAATCCTGGGTATATCTAGCCCACCACTGCGGGCTGTTGTTTGAATGCCCCTGGTTTAGATTATATTCACTTTTATAAAAATAATTTTCACCAATAACAAATGTATCGCATAAAAACTAAATTCTTTTACTAAGAATAAAGTTCTCCCAAAACAAATGTACTGCACTTAAAAGTAAATCTTATCACTTGGATCAGGTCTTTGCAAAATTTTTGGCTGAAAGACCGCACTTGGAATTTAAAATGCATGATGGGCTGTGAGTAAATTTCTTTGTTTTACTATGCCGTCGTTTCTATTCCAAAATTGAACATCTGCAAAATATTCATTCGACATTCTTGTATTATTAATACCTCGAAAATCACCTTTACATGCAAACGATCACAGCTAACAAAAATTATGGTTTTGGTAAAATTTAAAATATCGTTTCTGAGTATATTTGCACGTTGAAAATTTTTGCATGCGAAAATTGACGACCAATTCAATTTCAATGTTTAAAAAAAACCACTGTTTTTAAGATTTTTAATTTTTTTTTTGAGCATTATAATGTGTCACTTTATATTAATATATTAGAATCACTTCATTTCATCATTTTAAAAATTTTTATCAGTTATAATAGAAATTAGATTTTTGACTGGTGGTTTTATTTCATTTTAGATATATCCTCGCTTTAGGTAACCAAGGTTTCATCTGAAAAAACTAAAATTGTGCAGGAGAAGCAATTTAAGATTTCAGAAGACTTTTTGTAGAAACAATATTTTAGATTAACCGTTTGAATACCGCGCAAATAAATCATTAATTTGTCCCAGAGATACTGCGTGTTTTTGAGAAAAATATTTTTTCCTAATATACACTCGAATTCGATATTTTAAAAACCTATATTGACTCAGTATATATGAAACTACATATATTTATCAAAATATTGCTTATATTCTATTAGAATATCGAGTATTTGATTTTTTAAATGTCTTGGACATCCGTGTTCAAGCATGTGTTCAAGCATATGTTCCGGACACCTGTGTCTGCTTAGTATTCAAGTGGTTAAAAGTAAATTATTTAGAAGTATAAATATAATTGGAATTGGCATTTTTTAAATTTTATAAACAATCTGTATGAAGATTTAACTAACTCAACACTCAAAAATATTTTGTCTCCCTCTCTCTTATGTTCGTTTCGATTTTTTTTATGCACCTTCGATACCTGTAGCAAACACTTACGCTATGGTACGCAAATGAATGAGAAAACCCGTTTCTAAGACTGATTTTCTACACTTAATTATGCATTCTGATGGAACTTTGATGCTCTATAAAAATTTGTATGTTTTTCAAATTGAACATTTTTCTTTTTTGAATATTAATGGATTTAATGAGAATTTGAAGATTTTTTAAATGCACATAGAACTGTATTTTAAATGCGAATAAAACTGCATTGACTTTTCCGGTTCTAAGCTCAAGAAATGCAACCCCAATACCCACATTTTCTTAAATATCTATTTTAATATGGGTGATACAATGTTTATAATTAAGGTAGTCTTATATCATAGTTTTTTTGACCTTTTGTAGTTTATATAAATACGATAAGATAAGAGATAAGCGCCCGCTTATCAGCCATCGTTCGTAAAATAACTAGACTGAACGCCGCTAAGCAAAGCGCGCCAGTAGCACATTGATATTTGCACTGAAACGACGTATATTTTACGCGCAACTTAAAATATGATTATTTATTAAAAAACCACAGATTTTTATAAAAAAATGTATGAGGAATGATGCAGAGAGATATTTTAAAGCCCTTAGACTATTTATTTTTTTGAAATTCATAAGAATAAGGCCAATAATGAGGAAACCACTGGGGTCCCTAAAAGACCCCCATCGGCAGAGAAGTATTTTTCTAGTCTCCGAGCCGCGAGAGTTAAAAAGTTTTTGTGAAAAAAAAGCAAATGGAACCATGTTTACCCAAAACGAGGATATAATATATTTTAGCTCTAACGAATAATCCAATAAGCGAAAACCTCTGTAGATAAAATAGTGCAGTAATTTAGATGAAGATAATGTGTAGTTAAATATTATTAATTGTTACACCTAGAAACAAGTTGCTTTGAAATTTAATATTAGCATAAAAACGGAAACGGTGATAGATACATTATTTACTACCATGAAAATAAAATTGGATTATATAAAACAATTTTATGATACAATACTTGAAAAAAAAACCCCTTCCACCTTCCTCGATAATGCCTTCCATATCTGATACATTAATATTTTTTAACGTATTTAGGGTTCGTGGCATGAAAGCTTCAGATGTTGAATTTTTCTTAAACTTTATAAATCAACCGTAAGGATTACCGGAGTGAAGTTTCACTATGTTGTTTCTAAGAGCATATGACATTTTCCCCACCTGCCACCATTGTAACTTTTTGGATTTTGATGTATTGGAAACTTCTTATTTAGATAAGGGTAAGCAAATAGATTGTAAATTATTTTATAATATTAACGAAGGTATCTTTAGGTATTTTTAGCACCCAAGTAACGAATTAGTAACCAGTTATTTGTGGGTGTTTGTTAAATATTTAATAGCAAATTCAACAAAATAATTGCTCTGAACAGATATTTGGCTATCTATGAAAATATGTTCATTTTAAAGTGAACGGATTCTTCCACCCACGAATCCTCTGCCAAGATTATCCCACACACAGATTATTCTGATTATAGAATATTGCGCACATTGAAAATTCTGGGATTGGAATATTCTAAAAAATAAAATACTCTTGCACTGATCCCACTGTTATTTTATATGATCAGGACCGATTTCGCTCAAGACTAGCATTATCAACTGATAATAAACAACTAATAATTCAAAATCAACTTAGTATCATATCTTGATTATGCTTAATTTTAACCAAACCGTTTCGTATCATATAAAATAAAAATGGAGTTAGTACAAAAGTGTGATTTTTTTGTAGTTGAATACAATGCCTTTCTGCCAAGCATTGACAGTGGAAACCTTCAAAGTGATTCAACATCAGATCTGACGTAATGATTAAAAAAGTATCTGATACGTTTTCAACAGTAGGGTATTTTTTCACTGATATTTTCAGATTTTTAGATTTCAATAAGTAGTTCAATTTGGAAATTTTTCAAATCGTTAAACTGCTTTTGAGTATTAAACATATATATATATAATATACATATATGTTTATTAAAACATTGGCGACTTTCATAATTTGTAGTTTAAATTTATAAAAATATTGTAATGTAGAAAAACAAGTCAGACACCCTTAAATTGTTTGAAATTCCATATTACATACAATCTTCTTTTGATCGAGTCTTCCATATAATTTATCAACAAAAATCAAAATTTTAAGAAATTACTTATCGTTCGAAAGTAGAATGTAAAAAAATCAAGGGCGCCTATATGTCTAATAATTATACAACATATTTATTAAAATCTATTTCTTTTTATTTGAAGGTGTTGGCTATCATACCTATGATTGGTATAATGAAGAATGAAACTATTAAATAAGCAGGGAAGAGGTTATTGGTTGGGCTACAAGGCCTGTGGAGTATATCCAAATGATGGATGATCAGTTAAATAATTAAGATAATCCAGATGTATTTGAGGCCAAGTTTGGTTACAATAAACGTTCTTTCTAATTTTTCTATTGTTCAACTTCTGTGAGCAGTACATCTCCAGGAAAATAAAAAATGTGCGCAAATATAAAAATTTGGCGAAACAAAGTTATTTTTACAATATTTCTGTGTGCGGCCTTGTGCAGGGATGAAAAAATGTGTGCGGGCACATTTTGGGAGGTGTGGGCGCGCACACCTTATCGGGAACATTGGTTACAATCGGTGGCGGATTAAGCATATGAGAAGGCCCCGAACCCTCGTGCGCTTATGTGGAAATCCGCCATTGGTCAAACTTTACCTGCTGCTTGAGTAGAGGAAAATATTACTGATGACATTTTTCTTTCCTCTTACCCTTGAAGTTTCAGAGTGCCAATCTATCAATGTGCTGAGATTGTGTTAAAGCCTCACATAGGCAATCTTATGGTTCAATCTTTGATTTACTGTATTAACTCTTTAGTGCCAAGTGAAATTTGATGGTTTATGCAAAAAATACCAGGATTTTTTAGAAAATATATGACTTTATTATCAAAATATTTAGCCTTTTCATAAGATTTTATTTGTGTCAAATATAATACTATGAATCATAGAAACTAAATAAATTACTCGTTGTATAAGTGAATACATAAAGTTTCGAAAATAACCTAGGTGGCATGTTATACAGATTTTTTATTACAATTATTGTTAAAAAGTCCCCCTTTTTTACGAGTCCGTCCAAAACACCACGACTCTGACTCCATACCACTATTTTTTTTGCACAGGCATAGAGGGCTGATCAATCACCTCATAGCAATAAGAGGATTTATCAGTCAACGGCATTCTGAAGCTAAAAGGTTTAAACTAGGTTTCAGTATAAGCATTTAGTATTATAATGTTATATTACAAAAAATATGTTGTTGATAAATTATCTTAAATAAAAACAAAAATTAATACTTAAATATGTTTTATTTTTTTGTTATCCACACACTGGCAATTCGGTAGTATTCTTCTAAAATTAATATGTGCTAACTAGTGAAATTCTACTGTTTTAAAATTTTAGGCTCCAAGAGATTACCTTTCTCAAGTCTTTTGGGCGATCAGGGTATGTACACACTTCTAATATTAACCATCCTATATTTCATTTATATTGCATATGATGAGTGTTTTCTGTGGGTGTCACATAATACTACATATTAAACTAAAAAACTGTTGATATTCAATCAACTATGTATATAAATAAGGGTGTGTTTCAACTAATTTAAATTGAAATTTTAAAAAGTATGGTATTTTTGACAATTCTATTTTTTTGAAGTTCCCAAAACAGTCAGGATACTTGGTGAAGTAACTAGAGAAAAAGATGAAAATTTGAATGGTCTGACATTTTTATGTAAGTACATACAAATTATTATATTATTTAAATTTACTTTCACTTGTTTTCTGCGATCTGATATAAAAAAAACATATTTAAATCTTATTCTAATTCGAATCATTTTAATTTATAGTTATGTAAAATGTAATTAATTATTTTTATTGTCAGTAAAGAAATTCAATTCCTTTTAGGTCCAAAAAAGAACAATGTATCTCAAGTAGTTGAGCAAGTGGAATTAATTGATATTGATATTGGTGAGCATATACATCTTTTTTTTGTTTTTCTTATTTAATATAGTTTATTTTGCATTCATAGATTTTTCTTATTTTACCTGTACATGTGTTGCTGTTGCATTTTCCCAGAGGCTCTCAATCCGTGGGCTGCAAAGGGTTATGTGCGCGGTCGTTGAATATTTCCACGGCTTCATGACGTGATCAAGGATCAGGTCTAGGTTCATGTCTTTGTGTAACGTGGAACCTCGCACGAACCATTGTGATCATGCGAAGTCCCTCGTTTTGTATTGTCTTCCTTTTTCATGGTCTAACAATTGTATTGTTCTAGCGCCCAGACATTTTCTATTCCTGAAGCGGTCCTTCACCTATATGATATAAGCCTATTGATTATAATATTTCCATTATTAAATCTCTTTTGCTATAAAAATAGGATTTTAACACGGCAAGAAAAGGGTAGTCATTTCTGAGTTATTTTGTTAAATTGATTTGATTTTAGTATTTGGAATATCTTACCATGGGGCTTTATGAGAGTTTATTTAGAAACTACATTTTCATCATGGAAAATTTAAACTTACAAGCGTGTACCTAATTTTTTTTTAATAATGTTGGCCATGTTTTTGAAAATGATCTCTGTAAGGGAAATTACTTGGCTGTATTGAAAGATTGTCAACTGTTAGAGCCAGTGATCTGGTAAATACATTTGAGGAAATTGTGTTGCATGCAGCGGCAGCTTTTGGCACCGGTCTACAACAAGATCTGTAGGTCGCATACAACGTGATGACGTACGCGAGTTGCACCTATCGTTAGGGAATGCTTACGTGGTTGACGATGTTTATTGTAGATCAGTGCCTTACATTTTAATGTAAATTTGTAATGGCCTACATTCGCCAAAATTACTTAATATATCGAAAATTGATAATTGCAAATATTCTTTGTCTTTGCAGATTTTTATCTAGACCTCATCAAAGTGAGCATCCCAAGTCACACGCTTGATTTTTGGGATAATTATCTACAAAATGCTGTCAACGTTTACAACGAAAACATCAAATTGAGTCAAATAGTTAAAGGTATTAATTACTTCACTTTTTATTACCTCATTATAACATTATTGATAACTAAAAAAAAGTGTTATTTCTCCAATTTGATGTGTACGTCATATATTTTATCATAAAAATTAGAGGTGACAATGTTCATTGCTCTACTAGTGGAGCTGCCACTGACATTTTTTTGTCGGATTGTCTCAATAAAGTGTGACAATTGTTAACCTGTGTATCAGAAAATGGTCCAGGTTTTGAAGATGGATTGAATGTGATTCAATAATTAATAATATTAATAATATCACTGCCATATCAAAAATTTACTTTAAATGTTATTAGATTTGTCAATTGTGTAGCAATAAGAGCAAAGTATTCATATCATGGTCTTGAAAACTGTGTGTCTTCTATTATAAATTTCACATTGATTTTTTCCTGTTTACTTTCATGTCTTGCTCTCGAGACATTTGAGAACTTTAAGTTGCTTGTGATTAATGGCAATGCCAAGCAAGGAAGTAAGTGACCATTATTTAAAACCCAACACTTTAAGACCTTCGTATTTACAAAACATAAACAGAATACTTCCATATACTATTCAAATATATCGTTTTGTGACCGACAGATGGAAAGTTTTGTGATTGTGTCCTGTTTAATTGATCACCTTTGGGCTTTGTAGTATAAAAATATCATAAAGTTATACAAAGGAAAGAATCATTTTAACCCGTTAACAGCTACGAAAAAATATGGTTTTTTTGTCCTGTACGCTAGCAATTTTCTAAAAACTAAAAAAGGGCAACACATTGGAACTATTCACGTGATTTATGGCTTTAGATGTTCTCCGTCCCGAATAAAAGTAATCCCATGCAATTAACCATACCACAAGGCTTGTAGCGCGTATAAACGATTCCTCAATTAGGGTTGTCACACACAATTTATAATAAATACCGTTTTAGAATTAATTTTAGAACAATAAAGTTTAATGCAAAAAATAAGATATTATATCCCACAAGTCTCGAATAGTTCACACAATTAGAAATTAAATGATGCTAGGGTTGTCACAAAAAAGAATTTTATAAAATTATTGACATGATAAATAAAAATATGTTCACAAAAATGTTTTATGGTGTTCATATAACGTACGAGATATATTAAAAAATATTTTTTGTGTGGTATGTTTCAAAACACGGCACTGCACATAAGGACACATCACATTGTTTACAAAAGAATTTAGTAGATGTTCTTTTTTTTGAAGCAGCACATACCACACAACGCTTTTTATTTATATTTCTAGCAAAAGTAGATAGCTCAGAGGTGGAAGTGGGCAATAAATCCATAAAGTGTGTGTTTGCTCCAATACGGGAATGTAATGCGACAGACTTACGCTTACGAGTGATTGTTTTCTTATGACTGAGGGTAAATGTTATAAAAATGCATTTAGAATATTGGGATAAATATCGGAACATGTTGAAAGCATTAACTACATGTAAATAACATTTCTCATAATATAACATCAAAAAAACACATGTGTGCCCTGACCCGATTTAACCTTTACAGAAAACGGCAAAAAAGTATCATGTTACCTACCATTTTTTTTTGTGATGCTTGCATCTCAGACTACCGCCCCTGCAGGGGGCGGAGATTGTAGGATTAGTCATATAAATCAATGTTGTCAATGTATGTTCAAAACGCCGCTTAGCTAGATGATTTTCTACCGTCGACTGTTTTACCATGAAGAAATATTGACGTATTTGTACAAAGGCATCAGCAATTCGACAACCCCTGCCACCTGTACGATTTTTGTCGATTTTTTTCTTAAGAATTTAAGAATCATTTATATTTATTCAATTGTTTTGAAACCTATACATATGCAAAATAATATTTACGCATATGTTATGATTATTTATCAAAAGTTGTGACAGCCCTTACGACCTCTATTCACTTTTTGTTGAATTTCTCTTACGAAAACTGTCAAAACTAAAACTTTATATTCATTTTGTGAGTGGTTAAGAGATGTCGGACCCTTATTCAATGACGCGAGCTGAAAAAAATATTTATTGACGCCGTAATAATGAGAACACACCGGTGGGACTATAGCGTGTGGGGTTAGTAGGTATGCGACCCACCGGTGGGTCGTTAGCGTTTAACTGGTTAATTAAGCCAGTTTTTCTGCAACTCTGGTTGGGAAAACAGCTATTGTATTTATTTTTCATCTATACAAAAGCATCCCAGTGGCTAAAAATTAATAAAATACAAAGTATCGTAAAAAAATGCTTAGTGAATAAAATAACATATTGTACGAAAAAATCACATTGAGTGTTTTATAGCAAACATTTATATACGTACATTCTTTCTGAATTATTGGACTATTTTTTTCATTTCAGTAGCACCGAGTGTACCACCTATTGCTAATAAGCTTACGCTTTTTCTGACCATGGCTCCCACAAATGGCGAGGAAGACCCGATTAAGACAGAAAAGAAAACAACAGACGAACAAACGTTGAATACATCACCAAACACTGAAGCACACAAACAAACTGAGATAAGTCTTGTTGAACCAGCTAATGATGTTAACTCTATTGATATTTTACAATGTCTTTTAGAATTTATCAACGACAACTGTAATCAGTCTTATTACAGATCTCCCTGCTCATTTAAAGATTTCAATGCCTCATGGGAATTCAAAACTTAGCTTTTTAGCAGCAATTTGCTATCACATTATTTTTATTAAATTTCTTTTACATTGTAATTAATAAGAATAATAGTTACATAAGAAATTTAACATTTTCCCCTCTATTCACACTTGTTTTCGACTGCCCTTCCTATGTTAATATATTTTGTTTGCAAATTTTATTCAGTTTTATGTGGTGTGTCATTTCGTTAAAAAATATGTTAATAATGTATCGTCTCATAAGACTGCCTATTCTGTGCGCAGTTTTAAAGAGGTAAAAATATAAAACGCATAATTTTTTAAATCAATTATATATTGTCCATCATTCTCTATCTGTAAAATTTTTTTTAAATTCTGGATTTAAAGAAATTCACATCTTTTGAAGCATTAAATTCATGAATGTTTTTTTTATGGCCTCTTACGAAAAAACCGTGTAACTAAATAACTTTGTTTTTTAAATTCTATGTTGTTGAGTTGGTATCCTAGACATTCTTAGATATGTTTCACATTACTACAAACACATACTATTACTGACTCAGTTAAATAGTCCGGATCCAATTCAGCAACATTTTGACTACATTTGGAATCCTCGCTTCTGTAATAATTATATTTAGCAAATTTTATTTTATTTTATAGCAAGTTACTTAAAATAGTGCTATGTTTAATTTTTCAAGTATACAATCAAGTCTTCCAATTTTATTTTGTCTCAATAGGAAACATATAGTGTTGCACTCTTTTTTCTGTGCTAACATGGATAGCACATTGCTATAAATAATATTTTTTTATTGTTCGTGGCATATATTTTATTTCTATGTTTGAGAAAAATGTATATACAGTGCAACCCCCAATTACACTAACTCGAATTACACGCTGGCTTGAAATATTCGCTGTAAATCCCTCAATTGCACTGTCGCATTCCATTGTCATTGCTACGAAACAGTCGTCGGCGACGCATACAGTCAAATGTTTGCTAGCGTCTGTATTCAACACGTGCCAGGCTTTACACGTATAGCTGGGTGACTGTCTATGTGTTGGATTTTGGCGCACTTTGCATTTTATCACTTAGTAACTAAATATTTTGTACATATTTTTTTTTTGCAAAACTAAGGGAAATCTAAGTTTTGCATTTTTTGCAGAAAAAACCAAATCCTAAATTTTGTATGAGATTCACTCCCCCAATTACACTACCCCGAATAACACTGTCCCGACTTTAGTGTATATGGGGGTTTTACTGTACTCATTTTCCTAATTATACAATGCTATTTATTTATTGTTTAAAATTAAAAATATGGTACATGACATAACAGCTTACGCCAATTCGCCATGTACTTGACAAATAAAAGACACAGAATATAAAATAAAATTACATAATACATAAAAATCAACACAAAAAATCAAGAAATAAAATAGTAAAATTTCACAAACAGTTCACAAATACTATCACCAAAAATGTCCACTTCACTAGGCAATGAGTTGATCAATCGAACGGCCCTCGGAACTGGTGACTCAAACCTCCTAAGCTATATATCGATGGTTTAACAATTACACCTCGTAACTGACTTTTTTCGATGGCAGCTCGTTAAAACATGAAAAAAATAATATGATAACATAAGAGCGAGAAATTTTGCATATATTTTCATACAATAAATTTATTCTAAATATATCTGTCGTTAGCCGACTAAAAGTGAATAAATTACCAGTCTTCAATGTTGAACCATCAATATTTTATTATACTAGTTCCACAATTTTATCAAACGATCAGGACCTGTTTCATTCATGGTGAGCATTCCCAAATTTTGCTTAGCTCATTGGATAAAATGGTGAAATTGGTACGAAAATTGTTTAAAAATCGAAATCAAATTTTACACGAGACTAAAAACTGTAGAGCCAGGGTAAAACAATTGATATGGAATTTTTAGAAAAAAAAAGAAACTTGGTAAAATGAGTAAGCATGTTGATACATATTTAGATATGGGGGGAGTTGGGTCTACCCAGACATTGTCAGTTTTGTTTTTGTCTTGCGACATTTTATTTTATTTTATTTATTTATTTAATTAACATTGCAAAAGGTTGACAAATTATAAATTTAAAACTTTTACAATGGAGAAAAAAAAATAGTACAATTTAATATTAAAATCAGTAGAAAAAAAAAATGGCAAAGAAGTCAACTGAGTAAGCTCCGACGAACTCTACTTTAATACATAAAAAATAGTATTCGTCGGAACTCACCCACGTCTACGTGGAATATGTCGACATCCGAAGCAATATTGTTGAACACCGTTAAAGCTCTCCCCAGTGGCATCCCCATTGGCAGGCTGGTTCTACACCTTGGGAGAACAAACAATTCATGTCCACGATTTCTCAAAAAATAATCAGGAACATTTAGATTCACATTCTCAAGAATGGTGGAATTCTCATTTTGGCCACGTATAAGTCGAAAGAAATATATGGCCAGATACATTTCTCTTCGAACATTCAAACTATTGAAGTTAAGCATGCCTAAGAGAAAGTCAGTTGGATAAAGCCATGGATAATATCCATACACCCTCATATAGAGAAGTCTCAAAAATTTCTTCTGAATCTTCTCCACCATAAGGGTATATTTCGAGCATCTTGGGGCCCAAACAATTGACCCACTCTCAAGTCTGCTTCGAACTAGGGTATCCAATCCCGGAGCCTTTTTCCAATCCCGGGATTTCGGGATTGATAAATTTTCAATCCCGGGATTGAGATAAATTTACCGAGGAATTTGAAATCTCCGATTTGGTATACTTTTTCCCCGAATTCTCACGAAACCTCGTTTTTTTTTTTTTAGCTCACCGAGGAATTTGAAATCCTCAATTTGGTATACTTTTCCCCGAATTCTCACGAAACCTCGTTTTTAGCTCACCGGGGAAATTGGAATCGACAATTTGCCAATTTCATCTCACTTTTCGAGATTTACTCCAAATTTCTCAATCCCGAAATCCCGGGATCGCGACCATGTCAATCCCGGGATTTCGGGATCAGAAAATTGAACGGGATCCCGGGATTACGGGATCCCGGATTCCGGGATTGGATGCCCTACTTCGAACCAAAGCGTTGTACATTAATATTAGAACTTTAACTCTCGAAAAGACTCTGGTGGTACGGATGATAAAGCCCAACATTTGTAATGTTTTCTTGCAAGTAATCTTATTGTGATTATTGAATGTTAGTTTGCTCTCAAACTGTACGCCAAGATCTCTGACTGATGAAATTCGCGAGAGAATTCGGCCAATCATTGAATAACGGAAAAATAACACTCGCGACCCTCTTGTAAAGGATAAAAGATTGCATTTATCAATATTGAAATCGAGTTTGTTACACCGCCCCCAATCTATTATATTATCTATATCAGACTGAAGACGATGACAATCATCTAAGGTGACAACCTTCAAAAAAAGTTTCAAATCATCAGCGAATAACAAGAACATAGAATTTTTAATAACGTTTGCTATATCATTTATGAAAATAGTGAACAGCAATGGCCTCAGGTTTGAACCCTGCGGAACACCAGAGTACGTGCAAAACGGCATTGATTCGAAAAGCCCATACGATATGTATTGTTTTCTGTTCCTAAAATAACTACCAAAAAGCCTAACAAAACCATCAGACAAGCCGATCAATTGGAGTTTTTCCAAAAGAATGTCATGATCGACCCTGTCAAATGCCTTCGAGAAATCATTGTAAGAACAGTCAACGTGCAGTCCTTTATCTAACGCCGTCGACACGTAATCCGTAAACACCATCAAGTTTGTGTCGGTTGATCTTCCGACTCTGAACCCATGCTGCTCATTAATTATAAATGGTTCAATCCTTTTTAAAATCATATGATGCATAATCATCTCAAGAACCTTAGCTGGCGCTGAGAGAACAGCCACCGGTCTATAATTTTCCACTGATGATTCTGCGCCATTCTTAAAAATTGGTGTAATCTTAGATATTTTCCATATTTCAGGGAAAATGCCTGATTTCATAACGAGATTAAATATATAACACAAAGGACTTTTGATGAGGTCAATACATCCTTTTAAAAAACATGTAGGCACCCTGTCGGGACCGAGCGAGCAGGTGTTTTTAAGTTTTTTGGTAAAAAAAATTACATCTGATTCATCGATTTGCATGACATCAATGCATTGGGCACCATTTGTACGACTTTTTAAAATTGATTCAATATTAAGGTGTGGTATATCATTTGAGTATACAGATCTGAAATGGCCAGCAAATGCTTCTGCCACCCCCAGACCTGCCACTTCATGACCCTTCCAATTCATTGTCTCAGCGAATCCACTATCTTTTCTGATAGATTTGATATAATTCCAAAAAAAAAATGGATTTTCGCGTATGCAATCTTCCATCCTTTTCAAATATGTTCGGTAGGCTAATCGAATATTTTGTCTCAGCTTAGATCGACATTTACTAAAATTTTGATAGTCTCGAGGACTCTTAGAAGCCTTCCAGGCTTTATGATATAAATGCTTTACTTTAATGTCCCCGATAATCTCTCCAGAAAACCACCTCGGATATCGCCTTATACCACGACATGGTGACTTCCTTGTGAAACATACATCAAAAATATTATATAAAGACATGTAAAAATGATTAACCACTTCATTCACATCACAATATTCATAAATCTCACTCCAGTCCACTTCACTCATTAAAGAGTAGAGCTTTCTAAAGTCTCCGTTCTCAAAATTCCACCCCCTCCACAGATTAGTATCATGCGAGGGTAATTTGGTATGAGAGGTGTGAGCCTTATGAACATCATAAAGAAAAACTAAAGAAGGGTGATATATATCCTCCCGCACAAGCGGGGACATACACCGTGAAATTAAAAAACTACTGTTACTAAAAATTTTGTCTAATAGTCCACCGTTGTAGTTGAATACATCATTGTACTGAGACATGATAAGTTTTAGTAAATTTAACTTCTGTAGCTTGCTCAATTGACCAGCAGATGGCATTCATAACTCATCGATCGATCTGGGATGACAAAGCTAGTTTTTGGAATAAAGGTTTCAAATCTCGTCTTCAACACTGCTAATGGCCAAAATATGACCCTTGGCCCAAAATGTATCCTTAATTCAATTTCATCTAAAAATATCAGGATTGGATTCTTAACAGGACCATTTTGGCCTGATATATATTCCCTCTGCATTAGATTGCAATGAAGAGGTTTTGAAAAAAAAAGTTAGTACCCGAGTTAACCTCTAGAGGAGTGAATAGATCTATGCAGACCTTACTTTAATTTACTGCCTTTTCTTAACATGAAAATTTTGTGACTTTTTCTCATACTTAAAGCATATTACATACAAACACTCCTGTTTTGAATTTAAAGTACTTCCATACTCATTTACAGAAAAATGGCGCCGACATACATGTGACATCCATACTCTAAAGGTTAAAGGGTATTTAAAAACCACTGCAGTAATAATTTAAGGTTTACACTGAAGGCGTTTGTGTGGAATTTCAGTATTAAATTTGAGTCATTCGAATTATGTACATTCACACAAGTTTTTCACTAACGACCTGGGTTTCGCTTTTCGGCATCTTAAGCATTCAAGTGCACGGATGGACTTGAACTGAAATTTAGTAAAAAAGTGTATCGTCCTTATATAAGAAATAAATGTATCACTATTGATGGTGGCATGGATTAACTTTACTAATAATTTTATTTCAATGACATTCAATTAGCTAGGGAAATATTTACTTAACAAATAGTATATGTAACCACTTGATGTCAGAGAATCACTCGTTCAACGCGGATGAAGGGGTTAAAATGCTACTCCCAAACACGGGTGAACATAAATATTGTTTTACCAAGAAATTTTAGAAATTTATTGTGCACAGTTAAATAGTTGCCAATTTTAAATGAGCAGCTGAATCTGCCAAATTCCCCACTTTTGTTTCCTATGTCTAAGTAAATATTATTAAATTTCATGAGTGACTTTAAATTTTCCAGCAATCAAAATAAATATAATTCTTGAAATTACCCACCATTTAAATGCGTAGATTCCCATGTTATAGCCTGTTAAAGATAATCACATTTGATTGCAAAAACCTTCAAAGACTTTTGCTAAGTAAATATTTCCCCAGCAAATTTAACGTCATTAAAATCACATCATTAGTAAAGTTTATTCATGTCGCAATCTTTTCTTTCTTCTTTGACAATATTCGTTCCCTATGTGGACCATATGGCCACCACCTGGCACCTCCATGTTTCCCTGTTGCCTGCCAATTGCTTTTCTTTCTCCCATGACATACCATTATCCCTCAGTTCCGCTGAGTACATCCTATGGATAGTACCCGACGGACGTCCGGGGCGCCGGAATCCCACTGGTCGGAAGAAGAGGCAGGCAGGATTGAGGCTTTCCGGAGGCATCCGCAGCACGTGACCCAGCCAGTTTCAACGTCTTTCCATAACATCATGTCACAATCAATAGCTTTTAACTTAGCTATACATTTATTTTTCATATAAGCACAATACACTTGTTTACGAAACGTCAGTTCAAGTCAACCCGTGCACTTGAACGCCTGAAGATGCTGAAAAGCCAAACCCGGGTCGTCAGCGATAAAACTTGTGTGAATATATAATTTGACAGTTCAAATTTTAATACTGAAGTAATATATTTCTGTACATTTTTAAAAGTTAGGTAGCTAAACTTTTAAAAATGTGGGGGGGTGAATAATATTCTTTGATAAGGCTAAAATATTCAATATTTTTGTAGTAGGTAAAAAATAACAAAAAAAATACATCAATTTATTGTAATTTTTGAAATACAGAATTGAATAGTCTTTAAAATAAAATTTTACTTGTAATTATATATTATAAATTTATGTTCAAAGTTAGTACAATATACACTGAACTCTCGATTTACATTACCACGGAATAAGTTTAATAAAATAAAAAAATAAGGGATAGGTTTCCTTCTAAAAACGATACAATAAAATTAAATTCATTGTACTTAAAATGAAACGTTACAAAGATCAGATATAAAATACATTAATATTCACTTTTAGGGTGTTCACTGTCAATACTTGGTGGAAAGGCATTATATTACTAAAAACACAATATTCCTTTGTACTTCATTCCACTTTATTTAATATGTCAGGACCGGTTTCGCTCATTACGAGCATCGTCAACTGATAAGAAATATAATTTAACAATGCTATTTATACAAAAATGAACAGTTATAAACAACAATTGGCATTGAAAAGAAATTACCAATTACATTAAAAGTGATTCTAAATTAACACAAAATTAAAATGTTTAACACATCTAACATATAATTAAAAAGTCATCTCAGATCAATAAATTTAGAATGGCGATTGAAAGTAATTACAAAAATAATTTCCCAAATTTTAATTATAGTACTTAGTGAGCGACATCCTTTGAAAAGGAAATATAAATAAAATACTTTAGGTAAGCAAGTAACTGTAGCATTACCAAATTCACTGATCTGTGAAATGTGATATTCTTCATTATAAAATTTACCAAAACGTCATTAAAGGTTTGCTTTAAACATAAATATAATTTAATTTTAAAAGTTTTTTTCTAAATTATTTAATAGCTTAATGAAAAGTGATTTCAACCCATTTCAAGGAAAAAAAATATTTACCTGCGCTAATGCGCTAAAAAATAATTACCTGCCTGTACTCATAATATTATATTTTGTCACAAAATCTCTAATAATTCTTATAAATTCTAATAATATGTGCCTTATTATACTTAGTTGTATGTGTAATATGTAGTGAGACCAATATCTGCGATACTACTTCAGCTACAGTTTAACTAAAATATATATTATATCGACCGTGGAAAGAAAAAAGAATGTAACCCACAGTTTTTTTAAGACTTTTTTTTTCGATAATCACAATCAGGGCCAGTCCGTGGATTCTTGCGCCTGTGTCGCCTTCGGCCAAAGTTCGGCGCCTCAAAAAACCAAAAGCGATCCACCAATCTGCGCCCCTCTGATTATTTTTAGAGCCGGCGCCTGTGTGCGCCGCACACTTCGCACACGCTTAGGGCCGGCCCTGATCACAATGTATACAACTTGACACACGTTCTCTCAAAAGGATGTAAGCTGCAAATGCTGAATTAGTATTTAAATTTATCTTTTAGGTTTGAAAAAAGATGGGCTTGTAAAAATTGAAATCAAGAAAAAAAACTAAAAAATAGATTTCTCTTAGACCATTTCTTAAATTAATATTAGATTATGTCAATTAAGTTTAGAAGTCTTCGTGTACTTCAAGGTTGTGTTTATTTCATAATTTACATATGACAGAAAATCATCAAAACACGTTTTTTTGTGCCTCCTGTAAAATTTTCTATGTGTGAATTACGTCATTTTTCCTTTCCACAGTCGATATACATTCATAGAATGCCGGGTATTTGTTTTAATCTATGTTTTTGAGAGCAACTTGTAATACCAATGTTGTTTGTTGAAAAATTCAAAACATATAAAACTTTTCTTTCTGTTGCAAAATTTTTAAATTGTCACCAACGCGTCACTTTTAGAATGACATTATGGAGATGTAAGGTTAGTCAACCATGTTCTTAGGATTAAAACAAAAATTGTGATTTTGGCTTAAGATTTTTTTTTTTTAATTTTACCAACTCCGTTGTGTGTTGACAGTCCTTATATAGAATCATATGATTCGAGATTCCTTATTTAAAAAAAAGCACATTCCAAAAATTACGTTCCAGATAATGTTACTTTATGATTATTTCCTAAAACAATTATTTATCACGACTTTAAAATGTGACTTTTTCCTAAGACAAAATGGCAGTAAAAAGCAATTTTCGTGTAATTTTTGTAATCATTCTTAACTGACTTAGATAAAACTATAAAACTTTAGTATTACAAATGAATGTCATTCAAACCGTGGTTTACAGATTATAATACAACAAATTGTGAACTATTTGACTGAATATTATTATTTTTTGGTCATTGTACAAAATGTGAATATATTAAAAATCAAATGACTGATTATTGATCTTATTTTAAGTATTTAATACTATTTTTTAATTATTTATGTCGTGTTTTAACAACAGCAGTCTATTATAAATGTGAATTACCTAAAATAAGTAATGTCATTTTATTATGATATTGTACTGTAAACAACTAATAATGTTGCCAGGTGATAGACCTTACCATTTTCTATCGATCGGTAGCAAGTCAAAGTTGTAAATTAAAAAAAAAATAGTTTTTATCTATTTAAACCTATTGTATGTTTACTGATACTATTAGGTAGTGCCCATAAATGATGTTAGGCTTAATTTTAACTTCCCAACTTTACCAAATTATTTTACATTTCAAAAAAAAGAAAGTTTATATTCTATCTGCTATTCTCGATGTTAATTTGTTAACATTAAAAGTTACAAAAATTATCTCACATATTTACCAAAATCATAACAAAAACTTGCTTAGTGGCAACACTAATACAGTAGAATCCTGATTTACTGTTCTTGCATTAATCTTTTTCCTGTATTGATCATTTACTTTTCCGTTGTCAGGCAAACAACAATAAGAATAATTTAAAATAATTCCCCAATTTATCAACTTAAGGGGGTATTCTAGTCTAGAGGCACGAATTTCGAGTGTATTTTCAAGCTCTGTAAAAAGTAAACGAAAGTACGCCAGCTCTAAAAAAGTAGTTTCGAGAAAAACACGTTAAAAGTTTTGAATTTCGATTTGTTCCGGTCGGACCAGCTTAGTTGCTGCGTCACAAAAATCGCTGTAACTCGGTAAATAATTAAAATTTTGAAAAATATAAAAAAGAAAGAACTGATTTTTTCAAATTTCTAGACTAGAATACCTCCTTAAGCGCATGTTGTATATAGATTTATAAAAATAATACATTGATTATCCGGACTAATTTGAACTAGTGACAGTGAAAATAATCAGAATCACAAATAATCAAATTATTATAAACTGTCTTATAATTTAATAACTTCACACAAGCAAATCACAACTAATAACGTAAATAGTAGAATAACAAAGTAATTATTTTTGATTTCATGTTGTTAAAAGTTAATTATTCACAAAGCTACTGCCGAATCAATTGAAGATATTATCTATTGTTTTTACTAATCATTTAGATCTGTAGAATCAAGGCTCTACTATAGTTTTATTTTATAATAAAATATTGACGCAATATGTACCGTTTGTGTCTATAGAATTAATGTGCGTTACATTTATTAACGTTTTCCAAAAATTACACTATTTAAAAATACTATCTTATCATATTATTGTTCCGATATTGTTTATTCTCATTTTTTTATTATTAAACATGTTTATTAATAAATGTGATTCTAAAATGCCTTTATTTCACTCAAAATTTGCGGGAAATTTACATAAAACTATATTTTGCCGTTGCTGTAATATACTTGCAACCATAAATGGTGCAAATCGTGGATAATTTTTTTTTTAATTAACACCCAATAACATTTTTGATGGAATACATCTGTTTTAGACATACATTCTTCTATAAATTCTGCTTTTTTATTTTTTTTATTTATTTCAATCCTATTTCCTGATTAATTCATGTAGTGAAGAAATGAAGAGAGATAGTCTTCAGTACACCACTTACATAAATTATCATGGTATGTATGTATGTAGACAGGTTTGTCAGGTCCGTGCCAGACCTCACGGGTTCAAATCCCAGTACGAAAACCATTTTTTCAATTGATTTTTTGATTTCTGTTGGAATGCATGTATGTTCGTGAAGTTTAAAAATTACCCCCCCTCCATTCCAATCCTAAAATAACTGGGTGTAGCGAGAGTGATGAGCCAACTACCAGTCCTGTTCTACCCTATCCTTTCTATCCCTAAAACTCTTAGAAAAACTCTTTTCGGGATATCTCCATTAGGGAAACATATGCTACACATTGGGAGCGGACATGGATAGTGAACAGGTAAAATTAATTAATCACTGATTTACAATAAGGTAACAGATATAAATGTAGTCGCACAAGCAGAGCAGGTATTTTTTAAAATATGACAAAAAATCTACATCTTAATGGTTTAATTCAGTGCTTCCCAACCTGAGGTCCCCTGAACCCTGGGGGTCCACAGGTTTTTCAAAATTTTCATTCTTTCAACATTGTGATAAAATATGAACACGTGAAATAAAAAAAAACAGTGGTCCACAGATTATTGTTTTCAGATTTAGAGGTCCGTGGCATGAAAAATGTTGGGAAGCACTGGTTTAATTTATGAGTTATTTTATTATAAAAATAAATATAATTATTATCAGTAGGAATTTATATAATATACCAACGATTTTTTTCTACTATAAATTATAGGAAATAAGAGGAAAGCCTCCCCCCTTACCTTGCTTCACCACAGAGCAGGAGTGCTAAATCACTTGAACACATAAAATACAAGCAATTATATTTATAAACCATTTTTAATAGATAAATATATATTTTTTTACATATATAGTTCACTACCTAAACACGCCACTACCTGCGCCATACATCTAGATAAAAGGCTTACTAAAATAGTACCGTTATGGATGCCTTAATAAGCTGAGATGACTAGTACAGTGGATCTTAACCTTTTTAGTGACCCGCACCCCCTTAAATCTGAAAATATATTCTCGCACTTTAAAATTTATTTACATATTTGTGGTACATTCAATATAGATTTTTTTTATATATGTCAAAACAGAAACTTCTGCACTCCTGGTTAAGAACCACTGCTTTAGTAGGTAATGGTCCATACAACATAATGTGTGGCATTATAACGTCGCACAACCTTTTACACCCTTTGTTAGTATTCCGTAAACTTTAAAGACCCCCTAAGTGTTTTTTTTTAAATATTCATTATCAAATCACTAATGGAAGATATACATCATACTGTTGGTTATGGTACAAAAGTAGTAGTGATATTTTAAATACAAAGTAGAAGCAAAAAATATTTTTTAATATGAAGTAAAATAAGAAAAGAATACTCACGCCTGTCGTGCAAATTACGATTTCGGACATATTCTAAATGATAAGCGAAGGGCTCCTAAGCTTAATTTTATTAATGACACAAAAGTTCTTTAACTCTATGGCTGCCACAGACGAGATATCTCGTCAAAAACTAATTAAATTATAGCTGGCATGCTAGGTAATTACTATTAATTATCAACGCCAGCTAAAAGGCTAATAAAATTTAACAACTTTTCTTATAAATAGATGTCACTGTATCGAAATCGGAACTTTTTCACTCATCTTTAAAAAGAAGAATACATATTTGCAAATAAGTAATTGTTTTTTGACGAACGTAATTGATGAAATTAATTTTGTCTCTTAGCTATGAAATTAAATAAGTATTAATTTAATAAAATATCGTTTAGCTATCCACTACCCGTTTATTTATCAGCCGGCTAAGGCGCCAGTGGCATGACATCCACAAACGTAATTTAATTTTAATAAAAACAAGTTATTTTATATTAAAACACTATATTAGACGGTCACATGGGTCATTGTATCCAGAGGTGGGTTGGAGAGGGCTTTTTATTAAATTTGAATTAGGCTGGCGAGCTCCTTGCTAAATTTGAAAACAATAAACTTTATTCTCGTACAATCCCTAACTTCAATTTTTGACATGTACAAAATCATATATTTAATCTACTTGGGTTTAAGTTTAACGTTTGAAACATGAAATCGGAGCGAAAAGAATGGTACAAATCTCTGTGTCAGTCTTGGAAATCTTCAATATAGCAAAACAAGCAAGTACATCAAGTAAAGTTCGATTGCTTTAATACTTATTGGCTACAATAATATAAGAGTAGGGAATCTAATCCTGAGCCAAATTGTTGATCCCGGGATTACAATTTTATGATCCCGGGGCTAGTCCCGAAATTGGTTTTTGTGCTACACATTTTATTTTTATAAATGAAATTTATAAAATTGGCTAAAAATTAATAATACAACTTATTCTCTATTATAGTCTCTTGGAAATGCGACCGTAGAAATAATTAAAAATATTTTTTTACACTGGAATTGTATAGGTTCTAAAAGTAGTGATTTTTTGTTGAGTTTAATTTTAAAGAGTTATTATGTTATTGTTTTACCACCTCAGCCAGAAATTTTATTTTTAAAAAAGTCTTATGCATATTTAGAACAATCACTTAAGTTATCGTCACACTGGATTTGACAAATGATAATAAACATAACAACACATAAAACTTCTCCATAAAGAAAAGCTAAGATTACATAGAAATAAATACAAAGTCAATCAATATGCACAATGCGTGAAAAAGAAACAAGAAACATTTCATACTAATAAATTACGTCTTATCGCCAAATGTGTCCACTTACAGTATGCTATAATATACTCTAGAATTTAATATTTTTGGCATTCATTAAAACTTAATTTATTACCATAAGTGACATCTAAGTAGTATTTCATTTAATTGTTTTCGTCTGCATATTATTTTAATTGGGCTCTGTGAAACAATAAACAATGGTTTATTATATTTGAGGATTCGACAATCAATTGTGTTTGCGTTTTATTTTACAACGCCAAAACGATTCTGTTTTGTGAGAAAATCAATCCCGGGATTGAAATGTATCGAAAACTGTACGGGATTCCGGGATTGGAATCCCTATATAAGAGTGATACCTTCCTCTGAAACACCGCGAATAGCTTTGAGATTAAGCGAACCCGTATTTAACTTATTGGCAGCCGCTGATTGCATCATTGTTCACTGCTACAAGTTTTTGTAAAAAAATCTACATCATGAAATATACTTCTACTTTCTAGACCTTTAACTATTTTATAAAACAGATTATATTTAACTATTCAAACTAGCAATTGGATAACGATTTACATACGTATAGTTAAGTATTACAATTTAGTTGCGCTACTTAGTATATTTTTCTCATTGAATAAAATAAACTGGTGCCGCAACTGTGTATTATGTTTTCGTTCTCGAAAGAATGTCTGTTTTGATACGTATTACACAGGCGTTCATGGAATTTATAATACCTTTCTAATGCACCAACTCGAACGTTATTATTTATCAACATTCAATTCAGTCGAGCCTTGGCCGTCAGATCTTGCTCTTAATAGCTGTTACATAGATAATTATCACAGCTTAGAAAACTTTACTTCAATACTAAGTTGTGAAAATTACAACAATGTCGATAAAAGTCTTCGGTCTTTTGTGGATTTTGTTATTATACTCGTACGATGTTAAAAGCACAGTTTCGGCACATGATAGACCCACTGTGACCATAACCCAAGGAACACTTCGTGGTAAATATTTGACATCATCAAATGGGAGGCTTATTTCTGCGTTTATGTCTTTGCCATTTGCTACGCCGCCACTTGGAAAATTGAGATTTAAGGTAAGTTAACAATTTTATCACACCAGTAACAAATTCAGAGCACATCAACAGAGTATATTTTTTTTTTCTCGATATAAATGGACATTTTGTGGTCTGTTAAATCCTTTATGTAGGATCTCGTTTTGTTTCCATCTAATTTTAATTATATTTTATTTTATAAGGCACGCGTAATAAATATTCATAACAATAAATTTTACTTACTGTAGTTAGAAATTATATCGAGAAAGATTTGTTTAATGTATATCTATACTCTGTTTTAATATCGTGTTAAATGTAATATTATTTAAGCCGCATAAATTGGTTTACTAATGTTGCATTCATTTTCTGAAATAAAATAACTAAGTTCTGTTAGCTTGTTCTGATTTCGAATACTTCTTGAAAACCAAACAGAGCTGTAAATAACCATATTTACATCAATTTAATTTGAACCGTTAGTTACGTACCTACAAATTTCAATTTAATTATGAAATAGCTTAACTTTGAGTGTTAATCTTACATACAAAAATAGACACCTAACAATTTTAGGTAATTCATTATGATAAATATTTAGGTATACTTTGTTTAACTGAATTTTGATAGTTTTGGATATTATGTAAAAAAATGTATGATATTTGTGTAGGCAAACAACGTATACAACCTGCAGATGATGTTTTTCAAACAGGCCAAAGGCACCAAACTTGATTTCATAAACCGGATTTCGTGACAGCTTAAATATGTAGAGTAGTAGTAACTTAAATAAGTAGTTGGCCGGTATTTAAATAGTTCAATTATAATATTAAATACATCATTATTTTATTTATCAACTGAATCATTTAAATGCAAAAAATAACAAGTCAATGCAGCGATTTGTTACATATTACCTTAAACATTAAACAGTAGGAGAATGTACACCAAAATACATCATTGCAGACAAATAACTACATAAGTACACAATTTTTGCGGTAAGTTCTGGATACGACAGACATGACAAAATGATTACCTGCGTATGTCTTTAATAAGACAAATAAAAGATTTTTATCTTATCGTTATCTATTTTTTCAACTCGATTTGTTGGCTTCTGTAAATAAGAGCGTAACTGTTTTGTTTTGTGTTTGTTTTACATTATACTTATTTGTTTCTAATGCTCTATTGAGAATATTACATTTTAATTCTCTATCGTTATTCCTCAGTAATGATATATTTAAATAGGCCCACAGGGGATAGCTTTCTCCAAACGGAAACGTGTCTCAATATTAACCAAATTGTACATAATTATTAAGAATGGAAAACCAAAAGCACGTAAAGGATATGAGAAATCGTTTGGCGTAATTATTATGTCAATTTCAACTTGGCAAAAGAGCATCTGTTGCAATAGTTTCATGGTGCAAGTTCAACATTTTTTTTTTTTTTTAAATACTATAAAATTCCAGATCTGTCTTCTTATAGTATGTATAAACTAGCATTTTTTTTTTGACTATGATAAAACAAGTATATTTTTCAACAATTTTAATGTCGGGTCGGTAGTTTTTGATTTTAGACTTTGATTTATTTTTTTGTGGAAAGATAATTAAGAAAACTTATTCAAATATTATTGAAAAATTGTCTTATATTTCTATAAATATTTTTTGAAAGAGTAAAACTGATTCGTCGTTATACAAAGCCTTATAATATACTTCCTTTGCTCTTTTGCCGTTTTCAAATGCCCTACATTACATGAATATATTACTCTTCGTTTTTATAAATGCATTGTCATAATTTTCCTAGCGTGTATTTGCAATTAAAAGCGTAGGTATGAAAAGAAGCATCGATGTAATGTTACGCAAAACTAAATACCGCCTAGGCAATCAACAATAATTATTATAAGTGGGTAAGTTCAGAGTCATTGGATTGCAATTTGCAACTGCGAATATTAAAACTATTGCAGAAATCGTATATATATTATTTTACAACGAAACCACTGAGATTTCAATAAATTAACAAGTTTAAGGGGACATTTGTTTTTTTTTAAATATTCTATCATTTGCCAACGCACATCGAAGTTGATTGGACATGTTTTTATCAATTTACCAACATTATTATCGTATTCCGATTTGTGACGCGTCGTTTATGCTATTTTTAATTCCGTAATTAATTTGCATCGATAAAGGAAGATATCGAGGTTCCAAGTGCAGCTCTGCAGTTGTTTAATTTTTAGAAATTTATCTTCAAGAATATTATATTTATTATGAAGCTCATGTTTTAAATTAAATTAAGAATAATATATATATATATACTTCCACCTACTTTTGCACCTATACAAAACTGTCGTCGAATGCTTTAATTAATTTAAAAACTTCATTCACATATTTCAAATCAAAGGCATTTAATAATTGGAAACGAAGAGCACTATTTGACCCTAATTGATTTTCATAATTTTCCTAATTGAGATTTTTGCGTATTTGATATCACATGTGTATCGGAAATCGTTGATTTCTAATCTTTTATTGCACTGTCACAACACTCGAATCACAGTGTTTCAATATTTATATATTATGTATCGTTTATTTCACTGTATCTTTTACGCTCTCAAATTAACAGTTCACTCATATTCAAATTGATAATAATTAAAGATGTCATCCAAATAACTGTATCGAATTGAGTATGTACGATTGCTATACGCCACATTAAGATAATTTTACCAGAAGTCCGAAATCCTAACCCTTACCGACGCTACGATATGTTAAAATACGCCCTGTGGTAGAGAAAAGATTTCCTCAGCTCCTGGAGAATTGTTGTTAGAGTGACGTCTTCAATTCTCGATGAAGATCTTTTTAAAACAGCTCAACCGTATTCAGAAAACGAAAAAAAAAACTGACAATAGCTATTGTTATATCTAAACATATTATAGTTATCTCAAAAGATCCTAGAAGATATTATATTATATATCATATTATTTGATTCAAGGATTGCAATCAATAGGCCAATCCTGACTTCTTTGTGTTAATTATTTCTTGAAATTTAATGTTTTAGCTATGTTTTAATTATGTGTGAATATGTTATAGGCACCGGTTAAGGCTAAGGGTTGGGAGGGCATTAGAGATGCCAATGAAGATGCCGTTTTATGCATTCAAAATAATCCCTACATCAGATCGAATGAAGTAAGCGGGAGTGAAGATTGTTTATACCTCAACGTTTACTCGCCAAAGGTAAGTCATCAGCTCCATTAGGGCTAATATCATCATTCATATTACAAACGATGAATTATTATACAAAATAATATAATGCGATACCTCAATTTACATGGTACCCGATTCAAAGGGTCAATGTTTTGGTTTAGACTGCTTAGACCAGTGTCTGCCAAACTGTATGCCGCGGCACACTAGTGTGCCGCAAGAAGTCTCAGGTGTGCCACGGAGGATGACACCTCTAAAACGTTTAAATTTTCTTTTTAAACATCTACGTTTTCAAATAAATATTTGTCACGTTCGCATGTATGCACATTTTCCTTTTAAATGTACATTTCCTTTTTTAAAGCATTTTTATTTGGTGTGCAGCGGAAAAAATCTTATTCATTAGTGTGCCGCGAAATAAAAAAGTTTGGCAGACACTGGCAGTGGCGTAACAAGGCGGGTAAAAATAAATAATTATCACAAAGTAGCAAACGAAAAACTGTGGGAGCACCGACACCATGTGCCCCCGCCCCACTACACTACTGCTTACATCACATAATATATATTTGATATACTGATAATGGGTCATACAAATTGGGACATTTTAGTCTATGTACTACTTGTAAAAATAATGGATACTAGATTTTATTTTAAGGGTAGCGGTCTACAGCGACACCTATTAGTGAAACAAACTATTAAATGACATATTTACAAAAATCGTGTAATAAAATCAGTTGAATTAGGCATTCTTTATTATTATACTTTAATAAAAATGATCTGTAATAATGAATAGGGAGCCAGTGACGTTATTAAGAAGTGACCTCCAATTTTCGCAATAAAAAAATCGCATCTCAACCAAAACGCACTATTTATTTTTTTAAATTTTATTAAACGTTAAAAAATTTGATACATCGATATTAGCATTAACTTTATTTTATCCAGCTTTTATTGGACATTCATAGTCAATTAAATGTTAAAATAGTAATTGTCAAATGGAAAAAAAATTCAGTTATTGATGAAACCTATGTACCTTTTAAATCGAGGGACATATGCATTTCAATCTAAACTATTGACTTATTCATCAAAGCTTTCCAGCATTAACCCATATAAATTGTTTGAAATGTATCATTATCATTGCTTACAGAAAGAAAATGAATCTGATAAAAAATTGTTGCCTGTAATGGTTTTCTTCCACGGTGGCGGCTGGATGTGTGGGTCAGGGAACCGTCAATTTTATGGGCCGGAAAGACTCCTGGATCAAGATATAGTGTATGTTGGCGTCAACTATCGACTTGGTAATGATCCAATATCTATAATAAATATTATATAAACATAAGATAAGTGACCAAGACTGCGTGATGCTGTGACTATGTCAAAAGATGAATAGACAGTGGCAAAATATTTTATTATAGAGCTACCAGCGGCGTAGCCATCTCATAGCAGAGTCATGCAATGCACATGGGTTTTTTTAAGGGAGCTTGTGAGACGTTTGCATAAGGGCCTTAAATTTCCTGCTACACCACTGAAAACAACTGGGCACAAAGAATATTAAAAAAAACGACAACAAGGTCTGTACTGTACGAATCTCGATACTGAGTCACATGAAGGACTAATCGCCTTTATCGCAAGAACTTTGCATTATTCGCCATCAGATGACTGATATTGGAAGGCTTTCGGTATATATTTGTATCTATGCCTGTACAAAGAGGAAGTGTTTTGATGACTTATGACAAAAATCAATTTCAATGATACCTATGGTCAATGTTAATAGCACAGATTTGAACCAAAACAAAAAATTCAGTTTACAAATAAAGAGAAAGATAAACAATTTTAGTAAAAAGAATTGGTCATTTTTATTATTCATTATTACATAAAATAAATTGGAACAAGAAAATTCAAGGATGTTATTGAAGCATAATATGATAATCGAGTGGTTATTTATAAACAATGATAATATGCTTTGATTTGTAATGTTGTTTTCAACACATAAATTGTTGTATATAGAATGATAAAATTGATAATTCAATGATATGTTTTCATCCAATTATGATTTATTTTTGTAGGAATACTTGCATTTTTTTCGACATTGGATGAAGCCTCTCCTGGAAACTATGCGCTTAAAGATCAAGCAATGGCTCTTCGCTGGATTAATGAAAACATAGAAAAGTTTGGTGGGGACCCAAATTTGGTAACAATATTTGGCGAAAGTGCTGGAGGGGCTAGTGTGCACTACCACATGATGTCACCGTTGAGTAAAGGTAAGTTTTGCTGGTATAAGTATATGGCCATCTCCGATGTCACACAGCAGGTGGCCATTGTTTTTAGGAAAATTTGTTCATGGCTTCATGAATTTTAATACACAAATCCGTTTCAAACTTTCATTCACTTTCATTCACTTTGGCATTTCGTTCATTGTGAGAATTATGAAGGTCCTAATATTTAACAAATAATATGAAATTAGTACATAAAAGTGTTTTGTTTCTTAGCCTTTTAGCTGCCGTAGATAATTAATAGTAATTACCTAACACGCTGGCTATAATTTGCAACTATTAATTTAATTAGTTATTGACGAGATAACTAGTTTCTGGCGTGTTGAGTATGAAATTTTTTACGAGATATCTCGTCTGTGGCAGCCATCAAATAATAATATCGAACAAGTATCGACAATGAACATCTTAAAAGAAATATTGACATACAATGTTATTTGTACTTTGTATCTGTTGAATTGTTTTATAATATTATTATAATACAATGTACTTCATAACGTATTATCAGATTAAAGGTCAAACCATTTGTTTAAGTAACAACAGGCTTAGAATTGTCTTGCAAGATTTAAATTGATTAAAAGCATTTTTGGTTGGAAACTATTTTATGATAATCAGTTCATTTTTTTCAAACTTACTTTTTTTAGCACTACTTACTAATAAAATGTTTTGAAATTACAGGTCTCTTTCATAGAGGAATTTCCCATTCAGGGACTGCACTTAGTGTATGGGCAAATGCTGTACCAGGAGCAACAGAAAAGAGAGCTAAACTCCTTGCATTAGCCATGAATTGCCCGACTGATGATAATTTTGCATTTGTCGACTGCCTCAGAAAAAAATCAGCTGAAGAGCTAATATCAATAGCTTCAATTTTCTATGTCAGTTAAATCACTTTCTTTCTTTATATAACTCACCTCCCAAAGTCAATTAATAATCATCAAATTGAAAACTTCATTATTGACTGCGCTTATAACATTTTAATGATGTAAAGATACATCATGAATATCAATGAGCAAATTACCTGCAAGTGGAGTTAAATGTGGAATTAAATATGTTTAAACAAAATTATAACATAATAGCGTTAAATTTGGGTCCTGCCGTGGAATTTGCCCAATGATAACGGTTTATTTTCAACAGCACATTTTTGAAATGTCGTTCTATCCAATGGGAGTGACTTATTTTAAGCCTCCGCGTGAATGTTCTGATATCACCACGTTTGAAAATTCGATATTTCTTGGTGTAGAGCTGAAGTGTTGTATCACCATAGATCATAATATTCGAAAATTTCCGAATAATCAAAGATTTTAATTCGACTATTGTAAACTATGATTATAGAGTTATCGAAATGAACCGTTGGATTGCATGAGTCCAATATTCTTTGGAGCTGATTTGATCAATTGAATCATAATGATTAAATCTTTTCACGTCTGACCTTGAAAATCTTTTTGAATTCTTTAATACATTAAAAATATTCGAGATATGATATGGATATATCATAGAATAATATATTTTTTTTTTCATACATTTGGATAAAATATAATTATAAATATAATTTTATTTTTTCATGAGTCCAGAATTCACGTTTTTCCGATATTTGCGTGTTTTTTTACAATCCCGTTTTATTTTAATTCTTAAAGAGGACTGGGTGTATTCTTAAAAAAACTATTTAGGGAATTAATTAAGCTACAACCTTCTGGCTTATTCAATAAATAAGTTAACATTTGATTTTCCACGCCAGTAAATATCTGATTTATCAAAAATGCAAAAAAATCCCCCCGTTGAGGGCAACGGGCTTACAGCTAGTATAATATAATTATGAAAGTAATAATTTTATACAGAACACTGGATTTAATGTTCTCAGAAACCAATTAGTGTCTTAGAAAACAGTGGTTTTTCTTTACATGCCTAAAGCATATTATCTATTATTATCATTATAGCGTGACCATATCAATTAACTTTGGTAAAATAATATTGGAAAATACATCAATTATAATTGTATACTCATTTTTAGGAATGGGATTTCGACCCCATGATACCATTCAGACCAGTTGCTGAATATCAACATGACGATGCTTTTCTTACTGAAGATCCACGTGTAATTCTTGCAGAAGGAAAGTTTCATCAAGTGCCATGGATTACTGGAATGAATTCGCAGGAAGGAGCACTAAGCGCTGCACGCAAGTTCTTGTTTATCTACCAAAACATTTATTTGTAACTTTTACAAAATTGCCCCTCATATTAATATTACACCTGTATGTTACTTTATTTTGTGCACACATTTTCTGCTACAAATACTTTATTAAATACTTCCATTCATGTATAAATTTTAACAGAAAACTCAATTCTATATTATTAAATAAAATTCACTTAAATATATATCTCACTATAAAATTAAATCAATTACATTATTTCACATGCCTTGTTGTTAGAATATTCACTCTATTGATACAAAGTTGCACTTAATACAAACCTTAAAAATTAATTTATTTTAGTTTTCATTAAAACTGACAACATTCAATAAATATAATGCTTCCCACAATCAACGAAAATATAAAATGTCTCAGTAGTGATGATGAAATCGGAAACAATCACAATTTCAATAAAGTTAATAATGTGGAAATACTGCATTAAGTAAATAATCAAGGATTGAAAAGGAATAGCTTAAATTTAGAGCTTGAAAAATTAACCAGTAATCAATTATAAGCCAATAACGTTTACATTATAATAATGAAAAAAAAAAACATCTAGAATATGCGAGACCTTTTAATTAGTTAAAAGCTTAAAAACTTTAATTTGAATGATCGAGTGTGTGATCTGGAAATAATATTATCATTTTTTTTTTCATAGGAATATTTGGTATACCAGGACTGCGTGAAGACCTATCAGCCAATTTTGACAAAGTAGCTCCGATAACTTTTGATTACCAACATGCCAATGATGTAGATTATGTCACGGAAACTATAAAAAACTACTATTTGGGTGGTGACAGCATGATCACAAATGAAACAACATATCCGGTGACAGATGTAAGTCTTTACATTTTAGCATTGATTTATGTTAAACACGATTTTCAATTACATTCTATTGTTGTTCAAGAAAATTAAATGCACCATTCTGCCTATCCTAAATAAAATAGGTAATGTAAAGGTCATATTCTGAGCAATAATAACATATATATTATTATTTGTTCATATGCTTCACACTTGGAGCAGAATGATTAACAAAGAAAACAAAGAATGAAATTAGAAAATGAATTTGAATGAATTATTTTATAACATGAAAGTTCAATCGTGTTTTCTATAAATAAAAGAATTATGGTTATTAAAGTACGTATATATTTTTTACAGATTTATACCGACACATACTTTTTGGCGGGATTGGATGAAGCTTTAAGACTGCAGCTTCCTCATTCTAAGGCACCCATTTATGTCTATTACTATACTTACCGTGGAAGTAACAGCTTTACTAAAATATTCGGGGATCAATGGAGAGACTATGGTAATTCTTTTTAAACATTAAACAATTATTTATAAGAAACTGATATTATATTGTATTGGTCAAACATTCAGTCCTGGTTTAAATAGCAGATATGTTCTAAGGTTAGATTGCAAACTGTCTATATTTTTTGACATACGACACATTGATTTATATCTGTAGATTTGGAGCATATGGTTACGAATATGACCTCCTAATGGAGATAATCTCAACAGAAGTTGTTCTACAAGAATTTCTTGTGACTCAGTCGCTAAAAATCGCTATGGCTACACCGTTTCCTGAATCTGGTAGTGACCACCATAACTGAGCCAACAATGTTGACTACTTAGACCTGAAAAACATAAATTATATTAAATCTTAAGAATTATACATTGATTTTATGATGTTGTTTTTTACAGGTGTCTGTCATGTTGATGAACTCATTAATATGTTTCAATTTGAATTTTTCCCGGAGGGGCTCAATCAGGAGGATGCCAAGGCTTCTGACACATTTTTAACATTGTGGACCAATTTTGCCATATCAGGGTAGGTTTAAAAGCTTTTAAAACATTATCATTATGTGAGCACACAATTAAATTGATTTGACATATAGTTTACAACCTGATTTGATTGAGCAATGGATACTTAGAAATTCAGACCACAATCTGTAGTGGAAGTGAACTTCAGTGTCAGTACAAGAATTGCAACTCCATTATCATATTTCTAGCTGCTCAGTATTGCTTCTTATGGTATTTCTATTGTTCATATGTTATTGCTTATCACCAGTGACGGATTAAGCATTTGATAGGCCCCAGGTGCAATATGGTTCAGAGGTCAGGTTTTTTAGATAACATTATTTCACGTTAATACAATATAAGCATTTTAAGGTCCCTAAGGCTGTGCACTTATAGGGTAATCCACTTCTGCTTATTACAGCCAAAGTGAGAACAGTTGCCTTTAAAACTGGGCTCGAATATTGCTGTTCGATGACTGGACATTTATGAAATCTGTAGTTGTGCTCAATAACACATTATCCATAATTTTCTTAATGTGATGTCATTATAACATCACAAAATGTGTCGTAGTGTTGTTAGTCGTTGTCATAGCAAAGCAAAATATAATATAAATGCTACAAACAATAGCTTCATTAACCACTTGGATCCCAAGCGGACACAGGTGTCTGGAACATATGCAAGCGAACACAGATGTCCAAGACATTTAAAATAATCAAATACTTGGTATTCTAATATAATATATTTTGATGAATATGTGTAGTGCTATCTATACTGAGTCAATATAGGATTTTAAAATATCGAATTCGAGTGTATATTAGGCAAAATTATTTTTTCTCAAAAAATACGCAGTATCTCTGGGACATATTAATGATTTATTTGCGCGGTATTCAAACGCTTAAACTTCTAACAAAATCAATAATAAACGATTTGTTAATTGAAAATGAGTGCTCATGGTACATTAATTTTCTCATTTAGTTGAAGAGTATCTAAAATTTAATTTGAAAAAATGAATCTTATATTACACTATTTGGAGGTTAGAAAAATTTCCTTCTATGCCGGCAATAAAGTTGTATCATATCTTTTGATTTTCAGCGACCCAAACAAACCAAATAAACCACAATTCGTGGACATGCCAGAGTGGAAAGCATTGACTTCAATGGAAGAAATGGAGTACTTGGACATTGGCAAAACTTTGAAAGCAGGGACAAGACTTTTAGAGGAAAGAAGAGAATTGTGGAGAAATTTACCGCTGTGGCCAAAATATCACTCAGCCGCCTACAATAAAAATCTGAAACACACAGAGCTGTGATCTTACAATTTATTTGTAAAATATTATGTATTAATGATGTATTTCCTATTATTGTGTGATAAAGTAAATGCTCGGTTAAAATAAAAATAAATTTACCTATTCTTTTGAATGTTAATTTAATTATTTTTATAAAATATGGTTAATGTTTGGAATTGCCAATTTTCATGGTCGATTGATAACTTAAGTGTTTAAGTCTACTTGTTTTCGCACGTGAACATATTTATTGACGTGAATACGTCTTTAAAATAGCTTCCATAGGGAGGCAATCTAAAAAAACGAATGATAACGAAATCGGGGGATACAGTTTGGTGTTGCAGCTTCATATCTATCATTGCTATCCAAAATTCAATTACACCACTGGATAGCTAAAGAATCAAAGAATTTATTGCGCTATAAAAAGACTATGATACATTGCGCGGGGCGGAGGGGGAAGCGTCGCCATTTTGAGGTCATTTTACTATGTATTGAGATTTCTATTTACTATTACTTTTGACTCGAAGAAGTTATGATGTTTGTTTAAATTTCAATCGTTAGCTCTCGACAAAATCTATCGATTATAGATAAAACATTAGTGTAATATTGTGACTGTGACTATAATTAGAAGTCAAAAAAAAATATATAATGTCAGGCTTAACGCGTCAAAAACGCGAAATACAAAGATCGCATACGGTTGGAAAGGGCTTCTCAAGAGCAATTGAATGGTACCATTAAAATACCGTATGACCGAGTCAAGCAGTGCCGGCAACGTAAAAATGGGACGTAATATCACATATTACGAGACGTATTCACGTACAACACACGGCCGTATCCATGACACAGCTACACCCCATTTTTTATATTGTTCTACTCTACTTAACCTTAAATTTTAAGAATATCGATGACGAAATAGTTTTCTTTATTCTTGTACGACGAGTCGGCCCCGGTGTCTATGTTGTCTTTTCTCCTCAAGTTGTTCTGTAGTGAATTGACAATGAATTTTTTACAAGAAATTTGATATTCAAGAAGTGTGGCGCATTGGTAGTATCGGTAATTTTAACAGACGGTTGAAAAAATATGATAAGGTGTACCCGAAATTAATGGCATTTTAAAAACGAAAATTTCTGTTTATTTACAATATATATTTTCCTTCATTCTCTATGACCTTCTTCCATCTTTCTGGTAAGGTTTTAGTGCCTTTTTCAAAACATGTTATGGGCATGGATTCAAAATATTCATTTATTCGGTTTTTCACATCATCACAGTTAGCGTAATTTTTCCTTCTAAGTAATGTTGCATTGAACGAAACAGGTGGTAGTCAGAAGGAGCAATGTCCGGAGAGTATGTCTAACTATTTTCCATTCGAGACTATTTAATTTTTTTTTTCCGATTTTCGCCATATTCTCTTTTTATCACTAATATTTTTTTGACTTAGCTCATGCGGCATCCATCTACCCTGACTCCACACTTTACCAATTTTTTAACACTCCGTTGAACGCTTGACCGTGAATATCCGAGTGTGTTCGCAAGTTTTTCGGTAGAATGAGTTGGATTGTCTTCAATTTCAGCAGTCAGTATGGCGTCTTCCACATCTAGGGTTATTTTTCAAATCGAAATCTCCCAATCGAAATTTACAAAACCATCTCTGACACTTACGAACGTCCAGAATATCCCCCAGAATATCACAAATGTTTTTAGTCGCAACTGTTGCTGTCTCTTTCTTCAAAAAATGATATATAGCATCAAATTTCGTATGAATTCTTCACTCTGTTCAAATTGGGTTATGGAATTTGAATTTTATGAACTATAATCCACTCCTAGTAAGTTTGGGTATAAGGTTAACACAATACACTACGGTACGGTCGGAGAGCAACTGACTGTTGAAAATGGATGACGCAATAAGCGACATTAATTTTGGGTACCCCTATTATAATTACCATTTAAAACATATAAAGTAAATAAAACACAATCAATTATATAGAGAATTTTATTGGTATAATTCTATTACTACTAACATAAAGAACATGTCATGAGTTTGTGCACAACAAAATATTGTGAACTAATTAAAAATGGAAGTTGTCATTATTGTATGCTCGCTTAACTAAAGCAAAAGATTTACATTCTCCTAATTGGGGTCTTCATGTGAAAAAATATTTATGTTTAGCACCAATATTTCCTTTAGTCGAATAAAAAAAAGTCTTACCACTAAAGTGTGCCTATCGTTTCGACACATTTAAAATGAAAACAATTCAAATTAGATTACACGTCTTGTAAACATTGTGAATTGATAATTTCATAATACGTACCAAATAATACTTGGGTAAGTAAGTGAACAATAATGAATTCAGGTTGAATAATGGCGGAGATAATCGATACCATCCAATTTTGCAAGACTTAACTTTTGGAATAAACTAATTATTTAAAAAATAAGCAGCCAAATATTATCAAAGTTTACTTACAGCATTACTTTTACAATAATCATCAGTTTTTTTTACAACAGTTGAAATCTTATTTCTTTTCTCAATAAAAGTTATCGAGATCTTATTCGTCAATCAAAACAATAACATGTTACCTTTTTTGGTATTAAAATTCATTACATAAACAAGAAAATGTATTATGTAATATTTAAATGAGTTGGTAAACTTATATTGATTACTTAAAATTAATGAAATAGATATAACAGATATTTTTATATAATATACTATCTTATATAATTACTTAAATGCATTTCAATAAACACAATAGTGTTACATTCATTAAAAATCTTACGAGTATTAGGAAAGAAAATCTTCATTGGTATTTTTTTTACTTTTCATCCAGTTACCACACACAAAATCACTTTTATCTTTAAGGTATCGCAATAGATTATGAAGAAAAACTAAGAAACGATTAGAAATAGTTAAAATGGATCCATTGCAGTGTTATAAAGCATTTTCTTTAAAAAAAAACATGAGCATCATACTATAATGTAAATATTTTTCTTTGAGTTTCCATAAATGCCAACAAATGTAAAATTAAAGTAAAGAATTATAAAAAATAAAAGTAGGAAACATGGTTGTTACCGTTATAATTTTGTATGCATTAAAAATAAAGTATGGCTTTCGAATGCCAATTTTTTTTATGTAAAACAGTCTTATAAAGAAGAGAATAAAATAACAACCAATGTTTATTATAGATTAATTAAAATAAGATAAATTTGAAATCGTATTTAAAACTGTTAAAATAATTCATGATTTGTTGGTGTTGTAATGTGTCTTACTTAAAAGGTGTGTTAATCTGCATTACTAGACTGGTTTTAGCGTCTATGGATCAACAAATGAAATCATAATGTAGCGAACACCTTCTGTGACCAAAAGTCCCTCATGATAATGAGTAAGCCTTCCGGGGTGCATGAGAAGCCAGCCAGGGCGAGTATTGACAACGGAGCAGTTGTAACGAATGAAGTGGCATCCACCTCCCTTGTAATCGAGTTCTGAAAATAAATAATTATATTTTAATTCAAAGATATGCATCCACTAATGACTAAACAGTATCTTGATGTTTGACAGTGCCATCATTTGTAATATGTTGGCAGTGGCATCTATCAACACAACTCAACACTCAAACTCTAAGTTCGATATGACACATGTTCATAATTGTATCTTATTCATAATACATGTTTTTATAGGCTCAGAATTTTACTTAAGATTGAAAATGGATGAGTATTTTGATTCTACAAATGTTATTATAGCTATTTACGCCTATGCCCTTATCAGAAATACGTTTAAACTTACATATACATTATATATACTGGCTTAGACGATTTTAGAGTAAAAGAGACATAATTATACACTGTGTGATATGTATTGTAATATAACTGTCAGGCGTGTGCTGAGGATTTTCCTTTGTTTTACTTAATCAACTGGGAGTGCTGGCGTTTGTTCTTTTATAATATTGCTCAAACGGAAGTTGAGCTCTGTGACGGAGATGAAGGAATATCCACTGTAGGCCGATGATAAATTGTACAAGTGAACTAACAGAAAGTCATTACAATATTTTAATAAAAGAGACATTTATTTTTCACATTTTGTACAAAGAATATATAAATGTGTTGAAGACGTATAGATAGTGAGATCAGGGCAAATACATGTTGTTATTATCAATATACCTGGGGTGTTTAAGGCAAGATTGATTGTATATGTTGAACTATCATGGTGGGGTCTTAGTGATGGCTGCTCGGTAGGCTTGTAGCGGACAACGAAATTCATCAACGAGCGTGGGGGCTGAAACAATATTCGACAAAAATTATAAGAATTAAAGCTAAATACTCCATATCCGCTCCTACATATGACCTACTAATGGAATTATCTCAACAGAAGTTTTCTACACGAACTGCATTTTACTATTTTTTCTCAACCTATCTTTTTTCAAAGAGAGTAGGAATAGAAAGAATAGTTTTAGGAGAGGTTAGCTAATCGCTCTTGCTACACTCTGTTGCTTTAAGATTGGAAGTGTGTGAATTTTTAAACATCACAAACATTCATGCCTTCAAACAGAAATCAATTGAAAAACCCTTGTTCGTACTGGGATTCAATCCCGTGAGAACAACAGTGTTGACCACTACACTACGGATGCGTTTAATTTTTATACTTATGACAAGAGAAAATATTGAAATCAAAATTACTCACATCGTGAAAGTAACCTGTGAACACTAATTCTTGAAGTGGGCGTACATACTCTTGCAAAATGTACAACCAATGTCGTTCAAAGTCAACTTGATTCATGTGGATGTCTCGCGTCGGTACAGCTTCATAGCCTCCTTCCAAACGTTTATCCTGAAATTATAAATATATAACTTATACTGACAGCAGTCAAGACTATAAGATCAACATAGAGTTGACTCAATTATCAATACGGTATAAAAATATTAAGAGTGAGATATATTATGCTTTTCTTACGTTGTTGGCTCCATCAGACCATTTGCCATAAGCTTCCATTATGTTGATGAACTCTTGACAAAAGCGGAGACTGTTCATTGGGAACCAGTATACGTCAGGGCATGGCTAGAAGAATAGAAAAAGTATAAATCTTTTGACTCAATAAGTGAATATATTAAATTCATCCAAAATCATCAAATAATACCACACAATTAATTTAAAAAATATTTACTAGAATTAATATAAACCACATTTTCTATTTTTTAACCCCTACTATAACTAAAAACAAAATCAAACCCCCCTACAACCCTCCACCCAAATAAAAAATAACACACACCCTAATACAAAATCACTTCATCCATCCAATTCCAATTCTAAACCCAAAACTTTCCCCCCACTCTACACCACCCATACCATCCTCCACACCCCCCCACCCCACTCCCCCAAAAAACCCAAAACCCCCATATCAAATCCCACTACCCACCACCCCCCCCCCACCACACACCCAAAACACCCCACACCCCCCACCCCCCCCACATCCACCCACCCACAAATACACCCCCCCCCACCATAACCCTCCAACACTCCAACCAAACCCCCACCCAAACACCCACACAACCCCCCACCCCCCCCAACCCCCCCACCACACCCCCCAACACACCACCACAACCCCCACACACCCCCCCCCCCCCCCCCCCCCCCCCCCCCACCCAACAACAACCCCCCCCCCCAAACCACCCCCCCAATATCCCTCGCTCTCTCTCGCTCAACCCTCTCACATATATCTAACCTACCCCCCCCAAACACAACTCACTTATTTACCAATAAAACAAAACAAACCCAAATTCAAAACCCCACACCATCCATATCCCCCCCAAACTCCCCCCCCCCCCCCCCCCCAAACCCCCACCCCCCCTCCCCTTCTACTATTCATCATCAAACTTTTGCAGTTACCCCCCCTCACCCCCACTCTCTCCATAACTCAACCAAATACATACTAAATACCTTTAATCAAACTTGAGACATCATCAGTCTCCCCCTCATAGTACTCTCACTCTACATTTTGTAAACCCTACAAGATGCCCCCAATCAAAAGTCCACCCCCCTGTGTGAAATATACCCCCCCCCCCCCCCATATCCCCCCCCCCCCCTCCCCCCCTCCCCTTTCATAACCATGGTCCAATAACAAAGTTACAGTTGAATCTATCGAAGATAATAGCTTTAATATTTGATTAGATAAAATGACAAATGTTTTTACATTTAGTAGTGATTTATCCCGTAGTTTTAAACCTCGAATAGTGGGCAAGATCTTCAATGCAGTGTTAAGTAGACATAATATAATTAATTAATATTATTGAAAAGACGTATGTCATATTCACCTGCAGGGCTTTCTTTTCAAGATTGAAATTTTCTGAATAGTTTGGATGAATATAACGCTGCTCCCAATCATATTTGTTTTCAAACACTTGATATACTTCAGGATGTGTCAGAGTGATATCAAACGTCTCAGGGTCCACCAAATGGCCATAATTATTTTCATTCGATACATGCATGAATACTCCCTGTAAATTAAAATTCATTATTGCAACGCGGATTTCGGGCGGATAAAAATGGGCATGTCAAAACAGCAATCACAATTTAAATACAAAAAGTGCGCAAGAACAGATTTTTAAGTATATGGGTTTTCAGCAAAGCAGTGTAAAAAAATATCAAATGCAAAACAATTCAATATTAATATACAGTTCCATAAATTCAACAGTATTTTATTTGTACATACCAATTGACGTAGAGAGGCACATAAAGCCATATCAGCATCAACGTCATCTCCAACATAAGTAATCGATTTCTTGTTGTACTTTTGCAATACAGCCGCTGCGTTGATGAGATAGCATGAGTTTATGAATGGTACATTCCATGTTCCCCTGAAATAATGTAAAATAAGCATCGTTAGATTACCAACTGTTGTCACAAATGACATTAACAAAGTCGCGCGGTTATACATACAAATTAATAAATTAGATAGTTATGCAATGTGAATCAAACATTTTCTTTGCAATAAAGTAAGGCCCTCCTTTAGCATTCACCCCTATAGAATAAGAATTTTCAAAAATATTTTATAAATACATGTTTTAACTTTTCCGGTTCTAAGCTCAAGAAATGCGACCCCAATACCCAGATTTTCTTAAATATCTATTTTAATATGGGTGATACAATGTTTATAATTAAGGTATTCTTATATCATAGTTTTTTGGACCTTTTGTAGTTTATATAAATACGCGATAACGAGATAAGCGCCCGCTTATCAGCGATCGTTCGTAAGATAGCTGGGCTAAACGCGTCAGTTGCAATTTAATATGTGTGCTGGGATGATGTCTTTTTTACGCGCAACTTAAAAAATGATTATTTATTAAAAAACTACGGATTTTTATAAAAAAATGTATGAGGAATGGTGCAGAGAGATATTTTAAAGCCCTTAGACTATTTATTTTTTTGAAATTCATAAGAATAAGGCCAATAATGAGGAAACCACTGGGGTCCCTAAACGACCCCCATCGGCAGAGAAGTATTTTTCTAGTCTCCGAGCCGCGAGAGTTAAAAAGATATTTTTTATAACACATGTATTTGGTGTTCGAGCATAATAAAAAATATGTATTTTTGGAATATTTGTTTAAATCAATTGGATCGGCAAGTGGTTTAACACCGAAACGTTGAAAATAGACTTGAGGAGCAGTGGGGTACAAAGTGACAAATTAAGTACCCGCAGGGACGGCCATACAAAATTAACGTGTTTACACGCTTGACTTTACACTCATTATACTAGGCCAAGATCGATTATTTAAAAAAAAACAAATATTTTGTCACATGGACGTCGCAGCCTGCTGGGTACCGCCATACTAATACCTCGCGGAACTTAAATGGTTAAAAGGCTTCTAAGCCGTGTTAAGTGAATTCCGGGCTTAAGGTTTAATAGAGGAATTTAAATGAACACATTTTAAAGAAGATTCGAAAAAAACTATCTATTTTTAGGTCCTAAAAAAAGTTTAGTATTTTTGTAGTTTTTAAGTTCATTTTTATCTTTAACCCAATTTACACTATGCGGACTGTATTATAGTGTAACTCCTACAGAAGTGCGTGTATTCATTACATACCATCTCGAAATAATAATAAAATAAAAATGATTATATTCTAAATGTAATTTTTAATATTGTCTGTTATTGTCTATGACAAAACTCTGGATCATTGTCATAGCTATATTGCCATTAAAGTTTTCTCGGATATCTAACGTTATCTAGGTTAATTTTTATTCAGATCAAACAAAATAAACATAAACTTGATGGATTCAGCAGTTATTTGTGCAAATTCATTTTTAATATAAAATAAAATGAACACAAATAGAATTAATCATAGGATTGTATTGACTTAATCAATATTCAATATTAATATCTCAACAGTAAAAAAAATATACAAACATACATCTGGCCAATAAATATAAACAAATATCATTAAGCTGGGGAGGAAGATAATTTGTTGTTATCTAGTTCAAACGTCAGGTACTTGGCAGTTAATTTGATGTCCAAATTAAGTGACAGCCGAATAATTTATTACCACTTTCGTGCATAGTGACAGGTCTCCTTGAATGCTAGACAAGTTGTGTTGGGAATCAAAAATTCACTATGCGTACGTACTCGTAATATAGAAGTGGCTTAATCAGTATGTGTCACAGAGGGAGACACATGAGAACCCCTTGGTTCAGATCTAAACAAATAAAACAATTGGTCAAATTGTTAAGCAGATTGATGCCATACATTGATACGCAGTATAATATCAGCCATGAGTGGAGTGCATTCGTAAAAATAGATGAATTTTTGAAATATTTAATAAAATACGCACTATCAAACATTCAAACAAGGTACAGTGGAACCCCCAATTACACTACCCCGAATCACACGCTGGCTTGAAGTATTCGCCGCAAATCCCCCAATTGCACTGTCACATTCCATTGTCGTTGCTATGAGACGGTCGTGTTGGATTTTGGTGCGCTTTGCATTTTATCACTTAGTAACTAAATATTTCGTCCATATTTTTTTTGCAAAACTAAGGGAAATCTTAGTTTTGCATTTTTTGCAGAAAAAACCACCAAATCCCCAATTTTGTATGAGATTCATTCCCCCAATTACACTACCCCGAATTACACTGTCCCGATTTTAGTGTAAATGGGGGTTTTACTGTATTTGTATCTTGTACAACACATCTGTCTGCTTGTGTGAAGCATACCGTTGTTAATTTTTTGCAAACACGTATCGCAATTCTTGTCAGTTTTGAGTTTTTTGATGTAATGAATTCAGAATTTCGATACACACAAATTCGATTGACTCTAATCATTAAATATATTAATTATTTCATCCTTTATTTATTCTAATACAAAAACATCGGCAAATAATATGGTCATGTGCTGTTTAGCATGAAGGAGAGATTGGCATGGATGGAAACGTCTTTGCTTCCTGCCTTATTAACTTACTCACAGATATTGGGGACAAAACCATTCCAGTGGTATTTTAAAGCAATAAAAAGCGATAACTAGAATAATGAACATTTATGTGTCTTGTGAAAGCTTGTACTTATTGAGATACCAGGTTCCTGACGATGCCTAATATAACAGAAGTAAGTTTATAAGTCGAGTGGTCAACGTTGTTTGCCTTGGTTGTGGTTTTCACAGGTTCGAATTCCAGTACGGACAGTTTCATAAATTAAGTTTTTAATTGATTTATGTACGATGGCACGGATATTTGAGATGTCTATCATATCAATTTTGTTTAAATACCTTTGGTAAGCAGTAGGGTATCCAATCCCGGAGCCTTTTTCCAATCCCGGGATTTCGGGATTGATAAATTTTCGATCCCAGTATTAGAATTAGTTCACCGAATAATTTGAAATCCTCAATTCCCTATACTTTTTCCTCAGATCTCAGATTATCTCCAAACCTTGTTTTTTTTTTTTAGCTCACCGAAGAATTTGAAATCCTCAATTTTTCAATTTCGTCTCAATTTTCGGGATTTGCTCAATCAGTATTTCGGGATCAGAAAATTCAACGGGATCCTGGGATTGGATGCCCTAGTAAGCACTCATAAATATACTCAGTTTTTTTTATTAAAATCTCGCAGGAACTGAAAGTTACTACTTATTTTTAAATTCTTTAATTCTGGAAATCATACACATTTTTCTGTGTATTATGATAATTGATAATTAATAAGATATGATTGATTACGTATTGTTTTATAGCCAGGAATGAAAATTGAAATTAATCGGCTGAGCTCATGAAATCTATAAACATGAGAGGATTTTAGCGTTTTACATTAACTGCAATTTGATGTTGTTATTAATATTGTCGTAATATATATTAAAAATTGATGTAACTGACATGTCAGATATTTTTTACAAAATATTTAAACAGATACTACCCTGTAATAAGGTCAAATGCAAGCAATTTGGGAGGCGTGAAAGAACTCACAAACGAATCATTCCAATTGATTTAATTAGCAGAGCTTACAATCGTAGTCGTAAAATCATAAGGGTTGCCAGTATTTAGATATCAATTTAGGTATCGAATATTATTTTGACATTATGAAAAAGCTGTTGAATAAAATCTTTTTATCAATACTAAATCAATAGTTATTTCAAACAAAATTTTCAAGTATTTTACTCTGAGAAGACATTTTTAACATTGTGTAGTCAAATAATATCATACTTGATATATGGGATCTACATTTTTGAATACAATAAATCCACATTGTTTTATTTATTTATTTCACGTAATTATTATTGTAATATACTGATTAATTTATTTATTTAAAAATGAAAAAAAATCAATTATTTAACTTAAATTTATAAAAAAAACTGCACTTAATATTCAACTGAATAATATGGTTTTATCTTTACAACTATAAAGACAAATAATTATTATTAGATAATTTGTTTTTTTTTTAAATATTACTTCATGATAAAAAAAAGACATGCGAGTTTTTTTATCATATGTGTTTTTATAATAAAAAAACAATTTCTCCAGGTTTGAATCAACTATTCAATGGCCGCTGTTTTCGTACAAATAAATCTTTCATGATGTGTTTTCTATATGAATTTAATTAATATGAGTGGTAACACATTTATAGTGTAAAAAATAAATTAACAATACAATATATTAAATCAACAACTCCAAATCATTTCTAAAAATTCAAGCCATAAAATATTTAAAAAGGTCTTTTAAATAATTCTTGTTCACTTTTAAGGTGTTCACTGTCAATACTTGGTGTTTTTTTATTTATTGATTTATTTTTTTATTTATTGATGGTTATTTATTTATTGATGATTTTTTAATTGTATGTTATTATGGGTGTTAAGCATTTTAATTTTGAGTAATTATAATGTAATTTGTAAATCCTTTTAATTGTTAGTAATTGCTTACACCCTTTTTATTTCAATTTAACTTGTATAAATAGCACTGTTTAATTTATTTTCCTTATCAGTTGATAATGCTCGTGAGGAGCGAAACCGGTCCTGATCAAATAAATTTTAAGTGGAAAAAGTACTAAAAATCTTTTATTATTTTTATTATAATTCTTGTTCATGTTAATTGTTTAGATATATTGTTATAATTAAATATTTTATTACCTTACAAAAATGTTTGTTACAGACCCTGGAATATGTCATTCATCATCCAAGCATACAAGTCTCTTGTGTTACTAATGCTTAACTTCAATTGCAACTGCTAAGTTAGAAAAAAAACAACACAACTTTCAAGATTCAAAAATATTTGTTTGAAAAAGCAAATTTAAATAAGTGTGAAAGAAAAATACTCGTCAGTGAGAAGATATCGGTTAGTTTTGTGGTGATAATAATTAAAAGACGAATAATAAATCGAGAAAATGAAATTTACAAACAACGCCATGGTATGTTTACTAATCATAGTTAATGCGGTATTAAACAGTGAAGCATCAAGAACGTCTGGAGGTATGTTATGTTTTTTTTATTTCAATCAGCAATGTCAGCCTATAGCAATTAAATTAGAATCGTTCATTTAAACAATATTGGGATGCCTATTTGATTCTGTTTCAGGCAGATTGGGTGGTAGGCGTCGGGGCGGAAGACGACAAATGTCAAGAATGCCAATTATAATTCAACGCCAGAATCCTTCAGAATATTACGAACACAAAGATGTGAGATTATGAATTAATTAATGTATACTTAACTTACTATCCAATAGTTTTTTTTAAATAATATCTTCAGTCTATTTTGTCATAAGTAAAAATTATCCATGTAAATTTATAAACAAAACATTAACTATAGGTATTTAGGTAATCAATATATCTTGACTATTTTTTATGATTAAATAAAATTGAACGTCATTTATAGTTATTACACAATTTTACAATAAGATTAGAATCAGTTAAACCCAGGGAGTTATTATTTTAAATCAATCTCCTTTGACTATTAAATGCCTATATCATAAGCACTTCTATTGCATTTTTATGATAAATATGTATTACCACCTAGTTAACATTGTTTACCTGATAAAATTATTGTAATATTTTACTGGTCTATCAATTTGGTACTTTTGATACCAAGGTTTTGATAATATAATAATTTTTAAATAGTTTCCTTATCAAAAAACTATTCAAAAACCATAATGACAAGGAAATCAGTTGAGTAGTTTTAATTGCCGTATATTTGTGTTAGAATGAAATAAGATCAATGTTGACAAATAATAATTTCTAATAACATTGAAAAATAATATTTTATAGGGTGCAAAAATAGTTAAATCATCTCACTTTGAATTGGACTACATGCTGGGACGAAAGATCACATTCTTTTGTATGGCAAGAGGTAATAAGCTTTATTATTTTAAGAGAACTTAAATATCACTAAAAAAATTCATCTTTCCAAAATACAACATCAATGATCTCAAAAATTATTTTGTGTCGTTAAGTTATGTCGTATGATAGATAAATAATCATTTGTATTTGCTAATTCAATGAGAGATTATTATGTTTCAAAAATAATAGAAAAATATGCAAGAATATTAAAATATATTTTTCATATTATGAATAATAATGTTTTTGATTTCAGGTTTACCTCGACCAGAAATAACATGGTTTAAAGACGATATTGAACTGTATCATCATAAATTTTTCCAGGTAAATTTACATTATTATACAGTAAACTTGCCCCCTATCAACTCAACCTTTATCAACTTAACAATATGGATCATATAATAATATTTTGACATTGAATAAAAATAATTGAACAACGTACAAAGGAGATAAATTCACTCGAGATTAACTTTGCTCAAATTCTTTTATTAGAATAAAAATTTTCATTAGTTAAATAATTAAATCAATCACAGAACCTTCAATAAATCAGTTATTTCTTGGATTTTGTAAGATTATTATTACAGTAAATCATTTCTTTCAGGTACATGAATCACCACTGGGGAATGACACATTGAAATCAAAAATGGAAATTGATCCCACGACACAAAAGGACGCAGGTTTAATTTTTTATACGCTTTAAAAAATTATGTAGAGTATTTTATATACCTTGCACTGGAATCAAAGAAAGCAACACCAAAGCAAACAACATGAAAACACCGAATAGTCTATAAAATATCCAGCGTAATATATTGTTAATATATTTGAAATATTTTATATAAAACTAGCCGGTTCCCGGCAAGCGTTGCAATGTCACTCAAAGAAAGACAGTGTTTATTGAAGTGTATGTCTTATTTTTCGGCCTGTTTGACATTTGCTGCCGATTGTCTATTGTACGACACACACGCCACCTACTGTAATTTAATTGTACTACGCCTATAACCTTCGCACAAGTTGCATGAACAGTATGGCAGACATACAAACATTGATTTTTATATATAAGACCTACTGTAAGTTAATTTTAATTTACCTATAACCTTCCCGGAAGTGCAAGCAAAAAGTTTGTCAAAGTTTTATTGCAATCGGATCAGCGGTTTGACAGCCCATAGAGTACGAACAAACAAACATTCATTTTTATATACTAGATAATATAATGTTTTGTTTATTTTATTTTACACAGGATATTATGAATGCCAAGCAGATAACCAATACGCTATCGACCGAAAAGGATTTCGTACTGATTACGTAATGATGACGTATTGAAATTCAGACAGCGGAGAGTGAAAGTATTTTTACCATAAATAATAAAATAACCTATGGTAGGGTATTAAATTAATAGTAATAATTATACAAGTAAGAATTAATTAGTGTTTGATAATACTATAAATTGAATATATTATTATGTACTGACTATAATATCTCAGTTTATAAATAAATTTTTATAACCTTATAAAAACAGTGATTTATATTTTTTATATTATGAAGTTACTATGTGTATTGATTGCTAATATAAGTCATTGGATTTTTATTGCGCGCAAAATAAATGCATATTTTCGCAGTGGTCCAGCTATTATTTAAAAATATTCAAAATATTTCTCAGTAATTTTTATATAGCATCGTGTAAAATTATGATTTTTTAAGGGCTCGCAAATACTATAAGAGCAGGATTACATGTAAAAATGCATAAAAAGTTATGTTAATATAAGTTTGCAAAATTATACACAATTCTGCCATCTCTTAGCAACAAAAAAAAGTTTTGCGATGATTGTATTGGTTTAATAATAGTATTTAATTTTCAATCTAAGTAAATTGACAGAAAAAAATGCAGTTGGAAATATTTTCGTAGATATTTAAGTAATAATACAAAATATTTTCTATGACAGACTTTTTTTTATACCATTAGCAAATAGAGACGCGCGTTATTTTAAATAATGTTTCGCATTACATACATATAAATTTCATAAAATAAAAAGCATACATGTAACATTAATTTCAATTGGAATTCAGAAACTCTTTCAACATTATGCAACAATTTTTTTCAGCGCTTGCAAGTATTAATTTCTTTTGTATCTGCCGGTAAAACTGAAAAGTAACATTTAGTAACTAGTTTACAAGCCTAAGATACAACGTGCAACGTGAATACTCAATAATCAAAGCTGAAGAGCTTGTATTATTTTGTTGCTTTTTTTGATATTCTTTGTTCCACATTATTATTCTCAAATCTTCTGAAAACTTTTACAATAAAAAAAGTAATCGTTATATCCTAAATTATTTGTAAAATGAAACATCAAAACAACTCAAAAAAAAATACTGTCGATATAATGTGTTGACAATAATTTTTGTATTAGACATGTAGATACTGTATATTTTTAATTATAAGACATAAGTTTATACTTATTATGGAATTTATGAATTCCAAGTGCGTCTCATAATCAATGAAGTCTTACAAGAACAATTACTGTCAAATATTTTTTGGAAGATTCTGAATTCTGAAGATCTGAAGATCTGATTCAGGAAAATCAGGCACTAAATCTGGTGAAGCTTCAGGCTGATTGATGATAAGGAAGTATGTTACTTATACGCCTACTAAAAATGCTTTATATAATGTCATTCTATAACTTCTTTGTTATAACATAGAATTATTAATTGTTTTACTATTGGTATTTAAAAATAAAGTAAATTAACAGATTCTTATTTTCGGGGAAATACGGTATATGTTAAATCTTGAGAAAATAAAATTCGGATCCTATAGCGAGACAAATACTAAATTCTATATTGTGAAAGATCAATGTATAAAAGTGTGTTTAGTTACTGTGTTTAGTTAGTGTGTTTAAATAACTACTGTTTCATACGATATGAACTTGTTGAGAAGATATTCTCATCTAGTACATTAGAAAATATTTGATAATTGATTTTCAGTTTTAAAAAACGTTTGCTCGACTGACCAGTTACAAAGTCTAATACAGATAATCACACTATCATTTAAATATTCTTAAGTTAACAAACATACAGAATAGTAGAGAATTATAAGAAACTTGTTTGTAAAATTTCCGATAGAGGAACCATGGAATCAAATATTATTTTTTCACTCAGACATTCACATACAGTTGAAGATATATTTATCGTATTTCAATACTTCACTTTCACACCATTGATATGGAAATTTGTCAGTGTCGGCACTGTTAATTTACAGATGCTTAAAAAAATAAATACTATTGACGAACATTAGATTCTATCAATGAAGATACTAAAAAATACTTTATCATATTATATGGTACACGAAACACGACAGTTTCCAATTGGTAAAGATGTATGGGACACTATTTGTTATGAAGTTTGATAGTACATTCAAAAACGACTGACTGCATGTTGCATAACACCAGCAAACAGCATGTATTGTCGGTGTAATGATTCGTAAGAATAAACATTGGATGTTTAGCCGATACTAAATAGAAAAAGCCTAAAAACGTTATAATATGTCAAGCCCATTTTAGCTTGTAACTCTAAAAAGTACTATTCTATATTAGATCATAAAAACGTAATTAAATTATTCTATTATAATTTATTTTCACTGAGTATAATAATAGATTTTTTACACCAAAAATAATTGTAAAATGTTGATTTTTTTTTATCTAAGAATAAAAATATTTTTTTATAAAATATACTTTAAAATGGCTTTGCAATTATATTTTTGTGAGATAAGAGCTTTATAGGATGCTATGGTGCAGCTCACGGGTTCGAGTCCCAGTATGAACAGCATTTTTTCGGTCAATTTATCGATTTTCTGTTCGAAGACATGGGTGTTTATGATGTCTAAAAATGTCCTTCCCTCCCACCCTTCTGATCCACTAATAACTGGGCGTAGCGAGAGCGATTAGTTAACCACTATATCTGTCCTAGCCTTATCCTTCTTTTTGAAAAAAGAGAGGTTGAGCGACTGAGTAATAAACAGTTCTCGTAAAAAAAACTTCTGTTGAGATACCTACATTAGAAGGCCATATGCTCTACATTTTTGCAAAATAGACCAGCTATATGTTACATTCCAAAATTCATTGTTATCATTGGGAAATATTAATACTAATAATCTACAATTTTTATTTGCATGACAAAAATAAAGAACTTAATTCAATTTACAGAAACCACTTTATGCAGGAAAATGGTAATTAGATATTATGTAAAATATAATTTATAGAATCCAAAAAAATATTAAATTAACCGTGTCAAATATAAAATAATATTTTATTGGTTAATAAAACAAAAATATGTTGAAACTGACCTATCACGCATTCTTTTTGTAAATCAATGAGACGTATGATGTCCTGTAAAAGGTCAAATACAAGCAAACGGAGAGGTATGAAAGAATTCACAAATGAATGGTTCCAATTGATTTACTTAGCAGGCATTATGATTGTAGTCGTAAAATTACAAGGGTTGCCAACATTACTAATGTTAAATACAAATTAACATAAGCAAAGAATCGTTATGTTTTCGGCCTGGAAAAATGATGAAAATAAGGCAAGATAGTAATGTGTTTCTGACAAGTTACTTTGGGAAAAACTCATAAACAGTGCATCATTTTTCAGAAAGTGTAATTAGATTAGAACTTCAGTTTAGTAAAGTAAAAAAAATAGCAAAGTATTTAATTTTACAAATATTATTTTTTTATATAGATCAACTATATAAAAAGCTATTTCTATTATAACTATAGTTAGTCACAAAATAATGTCAGTGATTAGAATAGAAAAAAATTCTATTGCGTAATCATTTGATTAATAATTTGTCTGTTACGTTTTTGTATGGATTAATTTGAGATTCTTTTATGTCTATACCAGTGGAAGGGAACCTGCGGTCTTTTGACTTGATCAAAGTATTCATTTTGATCAAAAAATTATACGCAGGCGTTTGGAAAAAGAGCGTAATCAATCGGAAGCGTTGTCCACGTTTTATTTACTGCGGCCTTGTGTTGAATAAGATAATTGAATGTGGCCTTTCAAAATTAAAAGGTTCCCCACCCCATGTCTATATCGTCGCCTGATAACTGTACTGGGACATTTTAAAAAAAAGAGTTTTTCGTTTTTGCTAGAAAGATCGTTGTGGTGAGATATCTGTCTTAAACTAAAAATCTTTTTATTGTAGATAAAACAATTTCACATGTCTTAAAATATAGCACAACATTGCATAGCATCTCAGTACTAGATTCTTGAGATGTCCCAGTACAGTTCTCAGGCGATGATATATTATATATATAAAATAGCACAAGGAATAAATAACAGAATAAAAAATTGTCAAGACACTCTTTGATGAAGACTGAAGATGAGTATGCAATCAATGAAAATGTTTTTTGAAAAAAGTAATTTATATATTATTATAAATAAGAGCTTTTTCCGTCACAGATTTGAGTAAGTTAAATGCAATAAAAACATAACACAGTCATTACAATTGTGTTCCACATTAAAAAGCAGTTACAGATGAAACATAATAAAATTTATTGAATAATAAATAATACACTGCAACAGACCCTGGATTATCTGTGACACAGATCATCCAGTATAAGCGTCTCTTGTGTTACAGTTAGTATTGTAACTAAGTTAAAGTTAGCACAATCTCAACTTGTAAATTTAAAAAAAGAAAACAGAGTGTCGCCGTACAAAGATTATGAAACATTTATTGGAGTAGACTGGTAAAAAAGTGAATTTCATCAGACAACTGACAAACAGTGACAAAATACAGATAAAAACATATATGTCAAATATATGAATCGATAAAATGAAGTGTACAAAAATAAATATATTGAATATAATGATAATTATAATTGTTTGTGCAGTGGTACAAATTGAACCCAGTCGTAAAGGAAGTATGATATAATATATTCTATCGAAGTCATAATTAAAATGTAATTCAATTAAATATTGTATCAGATACACCGTATTCTTTATCAGTGAAGATTTGTTTGTTTATTTAAAACCATATTTATAAAAAGTATTTGGTACTTATTTCACAATTTTGAATATTATCAACTAATCAGTTTAAAATTTTCACTCACCGAGTCAATAATTACTAGTTAAATGATTGTTTAATACTTTTTCAGCCATATTTTATCCTCGAAGGGATCGCAGTAAGCTCCAAATAATGAAGGATAATTCTGCAGATTATTATCATCACAAAGATGTAAGATATTTATCCTGTAACCCAATTATTATATTTCGTGTATAAATGGTTAATATTATTAACACATTGATCGCACAAACAAGTTTAATGTAAAATGTTTCTTTGTTTTTGAATATTAATTGTTTGATGAAAATATATTGATTATTTTGACACATTTTTATGCAATTATTTTTATTTTTCCAGTAATGAATAACAATTCAAATCTAGGTCTTCCTTGTCACATGTATTCCCTATGACGATCAAAGTCTTAAACATTATTTTTGATATCAAAATTATTCTTTTCCTTGAGTTCTATTGTCTAGCAATAAAACACAGATATTTAAAAATTAAAAGCATTCTCCATTTTGAAATAATTTTGAAATCTTTTACTTGGGTTTAGCAACGAATGCATAATACAATATTCAATGTTGATTTTCAATGACAGTGTAATCAATAAAAACAATAAACTTTTTAATTTATTACACATTTTCAACAAAGTAAAAAAATGGAGTTTCTATAATCGTGATAATTTTATTTCAGGCTGCAAAAATAGTTAAATCATCTCATTTTGAATTGGAGTACGTTCTAGGAGGAAAAATTACATTTTTCTGCATGGCACAAGGTAATTTCAAGTAATAATATTTAGTCAGACGTGATTTGCAGTGAATTAATTATATTCTCTAAATATAATGAAACCAATTTCGTTTTGTGTGTACATACAACTATGTTTTATTTTCAGGTTTACCTCGGCCAGAAATAACATGGTTTAAGGACGGAATTGAACTTTATTACCATAGATATTTTCAGGTTTGTAAAACTTTGATGAAACCCTAAAGTTATGAAGTCAAGATTATTCGTATGGTAGATTTTATTAATCTTTTAAAAATACTTAAATAAACAATATTATTATAGTAAACAATAATAAAGTCATAAAGAATGGTCACTAAAGATAAACTTGATGGGAAACTAGGCTCAAAGCTTCGCTCAAATCAAAATTTAACATTAAAATGCCAACATTTTTTCTAATCGACAACATTTGTAAATTGTTTTATCGTTGGATTCGGCGGTAACTTTGTGGAAGTTCATTTATATTATTAAACCATATTTGATAACTTTGTTACTCCACTTGTTGTGTTACAAATTGTGACATGTGTTACGCCTCATTAAAAAGGATTATCAGACAGAATATCGTGATGTTTACGAATACATTAAATTAGAATCTATTTTTAGTTTATACGTTATACGATGATTCTAAAATATCTCAAATATAATTTTATATTGTAAATATTATTTATAAATAACCAGAGTAATGAAACTGAGATATGTGATTGGATTTTTCATAGAAGTTTCAAGTCAATAGAAGAAATATATTTTGTCAAATATAATTGAAAACTAATTCAGCATTACAGCATTGTACAACATCAATCGAATGGGTTCTTGTATTCTTAATTTTGATGGAAATAAACAATTCATTATAACAATTTATTATAATAACAAAAATCTATTTCAGGTACTTGAATCGCAATTGGGAAATGATACGCTGAAATCCAAAATGGAAATCGATCCCACGTCACAAAAGGATACAGGTTGAATACAATAACGTATTTTTGATTAAGTAAATCAATTTTTGTTATAATTTAGTTTAAGCAGCACTTAAATAAAACACTGCATTAAAAAGTATTCTATAAAAATTCTGAATGTACTATCTTTACTAAATTTCTTTGAAACATGTTCAGACACTGAGTGTGACCTGATAAAGAAATATTTTACCCTAAGAATATCTTTCTTTCTCTACAGGTTTCTATGAATGCCAAGCAGATAACCAATATGCTATTGATACTAGACAATTCCGCACAGGATATGTAATGCTTACATACTGAAACCAGTAATACTACACGCATGATGTAGGTATTCGAAATGTTGAAGACAATTGCGATTTCCAATCCCATCATCATAATATTATGGATGCCCCACGAAGACTTATAATACCGATGAATTGAAAATGCTGAACTATTTCAAATGCTATAATTTACAGAAAAATTCAATACATTTGTATATCGACTGTGGAAAGGAAAAAGGACGTAACCCACAGTTTTTTCAAAACAGGTTTTTTTTCAGTAATCACAATGTATACAACTTGATACACGTTCTATCAAAAGTATGCAAACTGCAAATGCCAAATTAGTATCTAAATTTAGCTTTTATGTTTGAAAAAAATGACTTAGTAATAAATTTAAGCCAAGAAAAAACACTGAAATAAAGGTTTTTCCTAGACAATTTCTTCAATTAATATTAGATTATATCAATTAAACACAATTTTAGAAGTCTCCGTGCACTACAAGGTTGTGTATAATTTATAATTTGCATATGGCACAAAATCATCAAAACACGTTTTTGCGCCTCCTGTAAAATTTGATATGTGTGGTTTACGTCCTTTTTCCTTTCTACAGTCGATATATAACGATAAAACTTCGATACTGTAAATATTTCTATTCTAAGGAGTTGTAATAAAGATTCCTAAATCAGTAAACATTACAACTTTACAGCACTTAGGTGATTTCGGATGCCATCAATGTGACAAATTTATGTGCATGTATAAAGCTTTGTAAGAATTATTTGAATAATGTTTAATTATATTTATCTATGGAAATATTACGAGTGATTTTATTTTAAAAGAAATGTGTTCACCACTTCTGTCGAAACGCTAACTAAGTAGAGAGATTTTAACTTGCAAGATTTATCAACCCCTTTATTTTCAGTATGCCAAATTATAAGCATGCTGCGACTGAGTTAAAAGCGTCAAAGCGTTTTCCTCAAAGATGTAGATTTCAATAAAACAGCGATAACTCATAATTGCGAAAACTTAGATACGTCCGTTTTTGTTTTTAAAAAAAGCATGAGATTTTTATGATATATAATAGTTTGCGCTAATAAAAGTCTTTTAGTACAACTCTTAGAATGCCATTTATTCCAAAACAATATAACAAAAAGTAAATTCAAATATTGCTGATTTTTGATGCACGATCAAACAAATTTACATATTATTATAAAATTAAATTTGATAACTTAGTTGTTCGACAGTTTGTGCTACAACTTGTGCATCGTGTTTGGCCTCGTTGAGAAGAATAATCAGATGATGCTATTTTATATTAAAAATGAACTTGCACAAAATAACTGCCGAATCTATCAATTACATATTAATTAATTAATTAATTAATTAATTATTAGCCTATATATTAAATTACGTTAAAAAAAACACTCTAGGAGGACAAAGGCAAAACAACATAGCGCATCTGTGCTCAAGATCTAACATATTACATTTAAAAAGTCCACTTATCTTACCATGACTTGACAACTTTCTGAACACTAAGCGGAGCTCTTATTTGAAAGGTAATGCCGGTAGATGTACAGATGCTTCATATACTTTTTAAGATTAGTTTTCCCATGAATACAAAATAATACTACCTAGAGTTAAAAGCATTTAGCTGGTCAAATATTTCATAAGAAATTTTTAGGAGGGAAACGAATCTTGACTTAAATTATAATTTAAAATTAAAACTTAATTAAAACATCATAGTCAATATGTTTACTTTGGTTTATTAAATTTTGTGTTTTTAACTTTTACTGTGTAAAATTAAATAAAATTTATAAAAGAAAATTATTCCAGCAACTTTAATATCTGATCTCAAAGGAAAGTATTCGGGACAGACAAGCCTATTAATATGTTAATCATTTTTTATAAAAAATAGTTTTAATTATTGCCTGTGAAATAAATTGCAATATTTTAAAGAAGATTGACTAGTCTAAGAAAAATATACAAGTAAGAAGGTTAAGAAAACTATATTTATGAAATTGCCGACAAATTCACATTAAAAAAAAAGACCGTAGCCAATTAATTTAGTGTTGATGCAAGCAAATTGACGGTGATGAAAAAATTCTGAAAGTAATCTTGTCAATTGATTTATTTGGCACAGACAACAATTGAAGTCTAATATTACCATGAGGGTTGCCAATACTTAGTATACCATTTACTCTTTACTGAAAACTTTCGATAGAAAGTTATTTACTAAATTATTTCACAAACAAATAGTAAGTATATGATGTTATAAATATCAGTATATGTACTAGTTGGTTACTGTGATCTATTTTAGTCTTTTGTTTGTTCCATCGTACTGGCTATTAATAAATACATCGTAACATCTACTACAGTTGATAATACGTTCGACTGTTGAAAGGAAAAAGGACGTAACGCACACATAGTAAATTTTACAGGAGGCACAAAAAACGTGTTTTGATGATTTACGGCCATATGCAAATTATGATACATACATAAGCTTGAAGTGCACGGAGACTTCTAAGCTGATATTTAATTGACATAATCTAATATTAATTTAAAAAACTGACTAGGAAAAAAAAAATTATCAGTCGTTATTCTTGGTTTCAATTTTCACAAGCCCATCTTTTTTCAAACTTAAAAGCTTAATTTAGATACTAATTCGGCATTTGCAGCTTCCATCCTTCTGATAGAACGTGTATCAAGTTGGATACTTTAGCTCTGTTCTTTTGCGTACTTCTGACGGTTTGCTGACGGCTTGCAAACCGTCAGAAGTACGCAGAAGAACAGAGCTAATGTAATTATCGAAAAAAAGCTGTTTTGAAAAAACTGTGGGTTGAGTTATTTTTCCTTTCCACAGTTGATATAAAAAATATATAATTATGGATCGAAACAAGTGGAGGGACAGGAGGTATGGTGAGGCATTAATCTAGCAATAAATTGACGAAATCAATTTGGCAATTAAAAAGAAAACAACAAGAAAAATCATGTGTGCTAGTGTTTTCCAAATTGAGCCGACAAAATAAATAACGGCTTTTATAGGACCAAGGGGAGTAATGACTGATGTCTGCTCAAACAAATTGGAGGGCCAATTAATGTATATATATACTTTTGTTTGCATTACTATTATATTGTTTATATCATCGGGTCTGTGGCATAGTGGTAAACTTTGTTGGCTTCCGTGACTGGACTCCCGGGTTAGAGTACCAGTACATACAAAAGCATTTTTTTTCAATTGATTATCAATTTCTGTTTGTAACAAATGTATGCCATTTTTGGAACAGTTTAACTCACTTATCGTTTCTAAAGTAAAACAAGCTTATGAAAACCTACAATTCAGTTATTTAATTCATTTTATCAAACCTGTATACTATATTATATTTATCTAGGTTTTATAATAAAGGAGTTTTCCGTATAAATTATAATTTCTACCTGACTGTAGCTCATGAACAAAAATTGTTGACTATCTTAACCATTATGGCTCCGTTATACCAATTTTTATGATGCATCATACAAATTGAACTAAAAATCGGCACTAAGGTTATGTTGCACTTCAAAGATATGGTTTTGAATATACAACACAATTCTTCGAAAACATGCAAAAAGCAAAAATATACAATACAAAAACAATGATATTTATAAGTTTTTCTTAGAAAACTCGTGTTTTGAGTTAAAATTAGTTTTTGCAATGCCATAATCATATTTATTATGATGGTGGTCTTTCTTAAGCCACTGTGATTTTAAGCAGTGGTGAAGTGGGGCGGGGGCACGCGGGGTCGGCACTCCTACACGTTTTCTAGACGATTTCGATATTTTCCGATAGATGTTTATTTTTACATAAATAAAATGATGTTTGGAAGAACGTTTTGTTTTGTACTTTTTTCTACGGCAGCCAAAATGCTAACAAGTTTTCAAGTAAAATATTTGTTGGAATACGTATCACTTGTCTGATTGACTTATTCATTTTAAGACCAATTGAAATTCACACGTTGATTATTAAATTAAGCCAAATTAAACTAAATTTTCAGTCAGAAATATTGACAGTTTTTGGCATTTTTGAAAACTAAAACATTGGCCATTATGTAGGTAAAATACATATCTCCTCATATCGACTTTGGAAAGGAAAAAGGACGTAACCCACAGTTATCTCAAAACAGGTTTTTTTCGATAATCACAATGTATCAAACATAATACACGTTCTATCAAAAGGATGTAACCTGCAAAAGCCGCAGTATCTAATTTTGGCTTTTAAGTTTAAAAAAGATTACTTTTAGGGTGTTCACTGTCAATACTTGGTGAAAAAGCATTATATCAATAAAAACACAATATTCCTTTGTACTTCATTCCACTGTATTTAATATGTCAGGACCGGTTTCGCTCATTACGAGCATCGTCAACCTCATGAGCGAAACCGGTCCTGACATGTTAAACAAAGTGGAATGAAGTACAAAGGAGTATTGTGTTTTTATTAATTAAAAAAAATTAGCTTCTGAAAATTGAAACCAAGAAAAAAGACTGAAAAAAAGGTTTTTCCCAGACAATTTTTTCAATTAATATTAGATTATGTCAATTAAACACCAGTTTAGAAGTCTCCATGCACTTTAAGGTTGTGTATAATTCATAATTTTCATATGGCCCAAAATCATCAAATCACATTTTTTGTGCCCCCTGTAAAATTTGTTATGTGTGAGTTACGTCCTTTTTCCTTTCCACAGTCGATATTTATATCATACTCAAAATTGTATAAAAACCGTATTAACCGGTTTTGAAAGTAAGCAATTCAAATAGCAGTCGATTTTGTTTGTGTGCTAAAATCAAAACAAACTTTCGATTTCTTTTGGTTACAATATAATTTAAATATTTGGTCATAACAATACTACATAAGGGGATAGATAGATATAATATTATAATAACTGTAAGTGTGTGTGTTATTGGTAGATACAACACACATCCATCTCTAGAACAATCTCAGCAGTGTGCGATGTTACAATTTCATCTCACTGTTTAGAGTTAATCAATGATCCGACCATCCTGTCGTATGTGTTTAATGAATGATCTAGTTAGTGCAACACCGCTATCATAACCCAGCACAACGGATGACTCCCATTTAATACTCAGAGGTAGACTGAGCTTCAATGAAAACATATTTGACCACGTTCGAATATCAAGTTGAATTTTTGTATTCCGTTCAGTTAAGATAGTGTATTTATCCCGCTAATATCAAATTCGGTGGATGTGTACAAAAATAGAATACTTTCACAATAAAATAAACGGTTTCTTTAAAATTGAAAAAAACACCGTAACCGTGGAATTACAAAAGTGAGAGCATTGCTTTTATAAGTGTTCATTACAAAAATTATTTCATATCATTATCATACAGAAGAAAGTGACCAAGTGTATTTATTGCTCACGAAAATGAAGTAAACTATTTAATGTCTTACAATCATAACATTTGACTGGAGAAATTCTCAAAGTAACATACTAGTACCACGGAAATGTGACTAAAATATGAGCTGTTTTTAGATTTATAATTAATAATTTTCAAACAATTTATCTTTGGTCATTTTCTTCCATGTGATGACGATATATTCTCTTTTATTTTTAATTATGACTTACCGCTAATTATATAGTAATAATAAAAAGTGAAAAACATTGTTTAGTAATAACGTGTTTGAAAAATTGTTTTTAGGAAAAAAGTAAGGCACGATGAAATGGCAGGAAATACGGATATCAACGATGTTCATGATATTTGGAATGTTGTTGTTATTAAACAATCCAGTGGTGGGAAGAAGAGGCAGAAAGATTAGTAAAACTAAATCGAGAGTAAGTAAAAATTGCAAGTCATACTATATTTAATCTTTTAAAATAATATTATATTCATAGAAATGTAAAGAAATACTCAAAATGATTTCAATTACTACAAAAAATGTACTTTCAAAAAATCGTTATTAATTTTTTAGTCAAGATTAGCAGTAACGAATGAACATTATATATAATTTTAAGCATCTTTTGTATTTTTTTACCTAAATATTATCATTAAAAAAAAACATTTGATTGTTCACAACAAAATACTTTCTTTTGTTTTGACATCTACGAAAGAAATTAAATAAAATCAAACAAAGCAGAGAGAAAGCATAATGTTATTGTAAAAGGTACTAAAAGTTTGCTTTCAATATATAAATATAATAAGCATTCTTTTTTTTTATTTCAGTTACAAATTGGCTTGCCAATTACAGGAAAATATAGAGACACGGATTCTGACCAATACTACAATAATAATAATGTAAGAAAAACATTATCCTGCAATCTTTATAAAAATATATCATTATATGATTAGAATGATTTTTACCATCTGGGTGAAATATTTCGAATAATTAATTGGAAATACAAAATAATCTTACAGAAAAATGTGACAACATTGAAATGATTAATTATATCAGATTTTATTTGACGAAATAAGTAAATTGAATTGGTTTTAGTTTATGTTTCCATATTTATGATAAGATAACTGCATTTGACATTCATTTAAATTTCAGGGAGCTAAAATTTTGCTGGCATCGCATTTTGATTATGAATACGTTCTAGGCCACAAAATTGCATTTTTATGTGTAGCGAGAGGTTCTCCTCGTCCACATATCACTTGGTTCAAGGACGGAACTGAAATATTTTCACATCTTTATTTACATGTAAGTAAAGAAATAATATCGCTTCCTGACATTACACTGATTTTGCATTGAAAATATTTGCTGTTTATATTGCTGCAAATATTTCAAAATATTTTGGTCGCATTTTTATCCACAATATTAACTGATATCAAGCAAGCGTAGTTTAAGTATTATCATTTTACGTAATGTTTATTATGGCAAATTTAATTTAAAATGTATTTAGCGTGGCAATTTAAATCTTTATTGTTATAATAATGTTGGCATGAAATGCTTGAAAGTTTTTGAATTGAATATATTGTTATATTATTGTTATATTCAGTGGTGTAGTCAGGTCAGGCCAGGTCGGCGACCTGGCACCTGAAAATGATGAAGGCGCCCTTCCACCTTTTTGACTTCTAAATCAATTTTCAAGTACATAAATATATTAAAAATCGTTTTTTTTATTGATTTAATTGTTAAAACTTGTGGTTTTTTTAACTTCAGACGGATATAAAAAAACAAAAAAAAATAGGGAAGAAATCAATGACCGACCTGGTACCTATTTATCTACCACTTCACCACTGGTTATATTATTGTAAATATTACACACATTTGATATTATTTATGAATTACTGCGAAATGCGAATAACAGTTTGTTTACGAGACCAATATTGAATATATACATGAAATTTTGCATTTTTTTCTGCGTATTTCCACTTACAAACGCTGATTAAAATATTTTTGAAACGTTTTCATCCAGATTTTGCACATTCTTTATTTAATTATGAATTTGCATCTACAATTTATAAAATATTGTGTTAATTTTACTACGTTGACATGTTGAAATTGATTTTAGGTACACGAATGGAGAATAGGAATCGACAAAGTCAAATCCAAAATCGAGATAGATCCCGCGACCCAAATGGATGCCGGAGTTTACGAGTGCACGGCCGACAATATGTACTCCATCGACAGACGCTCATTCAAAACAGATTTCTCTATTGCATTTGACTAGCCTCATCGGATTTTGTTTATATTTATAAATAATTGAGATTAATATGTTATTAAAAACACACCTGTAACAAATATATGATTCTGGTATCAAAAAAAAAATTAATAATAAATGCATATAACTTTTTAGGACAATTAATACTTTTTAAATAATGAATCGGTATATTTTTTATTATACTGTGGTGTTATACTATGAAAAAAAAAAATGATAGTTTTTAATATGATGTAAACTTAAAAAATATATATAAAACATTACATGACTAATTGTATTAAATAAACTGCGAGACTTTTGACAAATTTGTAAAACCCGCAGTCATTGAATTTAAACCAGAACTGACTTTAAAGCTTAACAAACAAAGCTATTTTATAGCCATTTATGACTGTGTACACAATAAACATTTTTAATGGAAAAAAATTCATAAATTCTAATTATTTAGTTCCTGCCGTCATTGTTAATCCCTATAGCAATATTCACCAGATGTTGAATCGCATCCTGGAACTACGGAGCGAAAGCAAAATATCCAGTGTCTTTAACACTCGAGTACCGAAACGTCAAAAATAGGATCGAGGAGCGATGGGATACAAAGTGACCCCAAACAATATTTGCATAGAGGTATCATTGTAGATTACAATAAATATCAACTAGATATTATTGGTATTTAGTGAATGGTTGAAATAAGAAGAATGTACCCCATAGGAACCCGAAGGATAACAAAAACCTAGAATAACTGTGTTGAACCTGATCTTTCTAATGTACAAGAAACAGCGATACACTTTAAATTAATAATTTACTTACCACTTTTAAGGTGTTCACTGTCAATACTTGGTGGAATGGCATTATAATAAAAATAATAAAATATCTTTAATAATTTTTCCACAAAAAAAATATTTGATCAGGACCGGTTTCCCAAATTATAATTGGGTTTATAATTGATATCATTTGCCACTTCTATTTATTGATAATTTTTTAATTGTATGTTATAGGTGTTAAGCATTTTAATTTTGTGTAATTATAATGTAATTTGTAAATCCTTTACATTGTTAGTAGTTGCTTACACTTTTTATTTCAATTTAACTTGTATAAATAGCACTGTTTATATATTTTTCTTATCAGTTGATAATGCTCGCGATGAGCGAAACCGGTCCTGATCAAATAAATTGTTTGTAGAAAAAGTACTAAAAATCTTTTATTATTTTTATTTTTATAATAATTTACTTGTTTAAGTTTCATTTGTTTTCAATTTTGCTACGGTAAATACTTTGTAATTATATTAAAAAGATGTTCCGATGACGGCATGAAGCCGAAATAGCTATCAAACAATTCCTATAATTCTTGTAGAACTAAATACTATATTATTATATTGACATTTTTACCTAAATATAAGAAGACTTTATGGAAATTTATATTTGTTTTATTCTAGCAATAGGTCAGTATAGGTGTAAATAATAAAAAATAATGATCCATGAGCTAGAAGCATAAAATCACTAAGCTAAGACGGAAAATATTTGGTTAACACTGTTGTACGGCATAAATAATAATTACAAGTCATACGACTTCTACGCATTATAAGTGAGTCTAAAGGTAAAATAATGTGTACGATATTGCCTAACAACTATCCATACTAAGCTACATGATGAACTTATTTTCGTTTAGTTATAGAATCAACCAAGAAACTATAATATGATACTAGAAATGAACACTTGAAAAACAGCCATCAACTATTTTCAAAATCAGAACATAAGAAAACAGAAGATATAGCAATTCTAACACTGAACTAAAATACAATCAAACTCAGTTATTACGATCACGGAAATAGCGAGATCTCGGATGTAATGAAGAAACATTTGTTGACATTTTAGTTTATGGTTTTCTCCATATATTTATTCACTTTTATAACGAGCTACTTCTCGAGCACATACTGAGCAAAAATATAGTCAAAAAATTTCTTAAAACTGTTAATGAGTCGATAGTTTAAAAACAGCATTTTCGATCCTAAGCAATAAAATCCAACTAGGCAGTTAACTTCTGAGCTTTCCACAGAAAGTGATATTGTGGAAGCTGTGCTAAACAAAGATGATGAACGTGATGATGATGATGTTGCCAGTGAAAGTCAAATTGAGAAATCCAGACCAGTATCGATGATCTCCAGAGCTCATGATATATTGGACGAGCTAGTCAATTTTTTGCACGGAGCACTGAGACCACCAAAGTGTCTTTTAATGGGTTGAGTGAATGCTTTGAGGGGAAATTTAAGAGCAATGAACCAAGCGTCAATTTTAAATTTTATAAAAAAAGTGGATTGACAGAAAAATGTGTGTAAATAAATTAATTGTGTATTTTTGTATCGCAAGTATTTAAAATTGCCTATTCTCTGATATAACAAGCAAATTCAGTCGGTCCTATCTTCCTCGTAATAACCAAGTTCGACTGTAGTCATTTGTAAAAATAATATGTGAAGGCTCATAGACATTATATCGACTTAGCTAATAATCAACAAAAACTATATATTGAAACTAGAATAAATAATGTGGAAGAATGAATCAAGAGCATTCGAAAAGTATTATCCTGACTTACCTTCTGGTGAGATGTACAATGTCCATGTAGTCAACTGATCTGGCATAAAAACCTTCCGGAGTAAGTGCTCCCCAGAAATTGGACCAGGCTTTTCCAGGCCTTGTCATGATTGGAGCGATAACAGGCAAATTGCTCTCTAACAAGAATCTCAAAGTTCCAGGATGGTCTAGTTGGACAATGGAATCCACAACAAACAGGTAGTCACAATTCTTCCTGGCACAATGATCCCTGAAATATTTATGGTATGAACAATCAAATCAAGTCAAAAAAGAAAATCAAAATTAGTTTAGAATTATTTGTAACAATGCAGTCATGTGAATAGATCATAATAATTATCTATACAATGTAAAATCTTTTTAAAAAGATGTGCTGTGTTGTGTAAATATTGAAATTTAATTTGTCACATACACAGCAAAATTTCTGGCTGCTCCTTCTTTGACGTCATTGGTTGATGGTATTTGCTTTACACTGATGTATTCATTTTCATATTTGGTGATAAATTCTTTTACACCATCTGCATGGAATTCAACCTTATTTGTCAAGAAAAGATGAATTTTATTCTTGGGGTAGTTCAGTGCTGCAAGCTTTATGAAAAATTCCTCAATGAAAGGTGTTGGGTGTTCGATAAATACTGCCATTAACACAGTGGGAAGTTTTTCCTCCTAAAACAAAAAAAAATAATCAGTATGAAATTGTCACAAATCAATCCTGCTTGAGTATTTTAAAATCATTTATAGAATCAAATATTGATCATTGTAATATTGGAATTCAATCAAAATTAGGTAACCTTAAATCACTTAAATCTTGTTTTGGGAAAAAATATTAACAATCATGAGAACAAATTTTAAGTTGACTAGAGCAGGGTTTCCCAAACTTATTCTGGGATGGAACACTTTGCAAATCCGGAAAATTCAGCAGAACACTTGTCAAATCTGGAAATGCTACCGGAACACAGCTTTCTTTTAGGTCAGGTAATTCTTAATAGTAAAAATATTAGTTATTAAACCACTTATTATGTATTGATTAATTATCTTTAAAAGATATTACATAAAAATATGAGTAAACAAAGTTCATAGTGATTAAAAATCTCCGCCTGTACCTAGATATTTGACGTTTTTAACATCACTGGAGATTTACTATCACTCGATTTTTGATACGAGGTAGAAGATGCTTAAATTTGTTGTAGCGTATGTTACCATTCCAAATTTTCGCGGAACACCTATTTAGGTCCCAGGGAACATAGTTTGGGAAACCTTGGACTAGAGTATGACTTTATCATAACTACTTTTTTTCTTATGAAGAATAATGAATAATGGGTAATTATTTTTTTAGATAGGCATGGCCAGTATAGTTGGTAGACGATTCAATTCATAAATATTATCTGAACAGTATTACTTCAGCAACTTAGATAATACATACATCCAAAATCATCTTGCGTTCTTTACAAACTTCACAGCCAAGAGTAGGAGACCAGGCATTTGCTAAATAGCTGGTCAACGAATTGAATACTGCTTTCGAAGGCCCATTTCCGTGAAGAATTAGGGGTTGGACATCATATTGAACATTGTTTATGTAAGGGTAGACGATGCTATCGTTCACATGTAATTCTACTTCGCCTGGAAAAAATATAAACAACGAGAATTTAATTTAAGTATGTGCATATTTTCAGTAAAGTTAATCCATTTTATAAGTCAAAATTATTTCACCATAAGTGAAATATAAATATTTCGTTAATTTGAATCTTTTTGCTTAATCCACATGCATTTATTTTACCAACAGTTACTATTTTTATTATATTTGTAAAATAAATTATTTAAATTTGTGCGATTGTCGCACATTCAGTCAAATAAAGTATTTCTGGAACAATATTTCTTGCAACAAAGTTGCCAAAAGTAATTCAAACAATTGAGTGAAATTTGTTATTCCTGTTCATTGTTATGGTAAGGTAGTTGATAAAAATAAAGAAAAGACTATTTTTGAAATAAACCTCAGACGTTGGCGAGCAAAAAAACAAAACATGGTTTGTGTTATTAGTGTGTTGATACAACAGTGTGCAACTTTATTTTCAATTTTCTAATATTAAGTTTGAAATAAGCAGAAAATCAATATCAACCACTTAAAGATTGATGTAAAAATATCATCTTTACTCTTTTAACTATAGAGTTGGCATATTGGCGTTCCAATAGTGTTCTTAAAAACCTAACAGAGTATAGTAGATTGACTGTGCAAACTTTAATTTAAGTATGTGCATATTTATTAAAAAGTCAGTCAAGTAAACATAAAATCTATGAGACATTGTTTAATACCATACAGATGTAAAATAAACTTTTTGCCCTAAGATTGGCTTTGTAAGTATTTTAACTCAGCCTTAGTAAGCCGATGGACTGAGGCTTAACTGATTAAGCATTAAAATGAATATTATTACGTAAAAATGTTATTATGTTTTACCATAGGCTCCATTTAAATTCTGGAAGATTTGTGACTTGTGGTCCAAGCTTATTTTCAATTTTTCACGAAGTTCCGCATTTAGATATATGTTTGTATAATACAGCTGGTCATCATTTGCGTTCTTGATGGGTTTATGTGTAACAATTTTATAGACTTCCGGAAGGTATCCTGAAATACACAGAATATAATTATTTTTAATCATAGTGAATTTTATTAGAGCTTCTAAAACTATAAATAAAAATAAATAAACGAAGAATGTTGAAGAATATCGAGTAACTTACCAATAAATCCACCAGAGTTTAGAAAAGGATTCCCCTTCTCTATCTTGGGATATTTGGGTGCCAATGCCTCATCGGGCCAGCAGAATTGTTCAGCGGAAAACAAAACTCTTGTGTTTTCAAAGGACTTAAACCTTTTCACAATTTCATCCAGCTTCCCGAGGAACATAACATCATAGCTGAAATGGTAATCGTTGAACATGTAAATTATTATGTATTTTTATATTTATCTAAATATGTAACTAGATGTATAAACAACACTGCAATAATTAGTATCTATTAAATATGAAATCTGGTGACTACCTGAATAATAATAATAATGAAATTAAATATATTTCATTAGTAATAAGATAATTGTGGGGCTATAATGCAAAACGTACTATTTCCAAAATGAGCGATATTGAGTTAGGTATGCAGATAGGGTAATTCAAGTCTAAGGAATCGACTGGTCCTATTAGTTTTAATATGAAGTGACTGTCGTTTTCACATTGGAAATCAAATTTGTATGCAAATGTTATTTTGTTTGTGTTATTCGTTATAGTATTTCACTGAGTTTTGGAAATAGTACGTTTTGCATTATAACCTCACAATTGACCTCTCTCATTTTTTCTTTGAAATGGGGACACGTCTTAAAGCCACTGGCAATAATATAGCAGACCATAACTAACCGACAGCTTCCTTTTAACTTTTCAGCTAACTAAGTAGTTTAAATTTATAAATATTAAACAAAGAATTTAGAACCATATTTGTGAATGGCCATTTTTTTTATTGACAGCTTTTAGTACAATAAAGAAATAATGTGACAATAATAAAAGTCGGCTGCAAGGCAATCATGGAATAGTGTTTAACTCGATGGTTGTCACAGACGAGATATCTCGTAAAATTTTTCGTACTCAACACGCCAGAGACGAGTTATCTCGTCAATAACTAATTAAATTAATAGCTGTAAATTATAGTCGGCGTGCTAGGTAATTATTGTTAATTATCTACGGTAGCTAAAAGGCTAAGAAATCTTCCATAGCAAAAATACAAATATAAACATGCATACTGTCTACAAGAAGGACAACTCTACCACAAAAATAAGTCTTTGTTTTTTTTCTTTCATATTCGGCTTACACCAATTATGTACTTATTATCATCCACATCGACTGTGGAAAGGAAAAATTACGTAACCCACAGTTTTTTCAAAACAGATTTTATTCGATAATCACAATGTTTCAAACTTGATACACGTTCTATCAAAGGGATGCAAGCTGCAAATGCCAAATTAGTATCTAAATTTAGCTTTTAAGTTTGAAAAAGATGACCTTGTAAAAAATTAAAACCAAGAAAAAAGACTGAAATAAAGATTTTTCCTAGAAAATTTCTTTAATCAATATTAGATTATGTCAATTAAACACCAGTTTAGAAGTCTTCGTGCACTTCAAGGTTGTTATTCATAATTTGCATATGTCACTAAATCATCAAAACACGTTTTTTGCGCCTACTGTGAAATTTGATATGTGTGGGTCATGTTCTTTTTCCTTTCCACAGTCGATATGAAAGTGATTATCTCTTTCAATCTTTATTTGTTGGGTTCTTAAAGTTCATAAAAAAAAATACATCCAAAATCCAAAAATAACTATGTAGTAGTATTCAAGTAAAATACTTTTAGGGTTTTACGTTTTTTATCTTAATATTTTTAAGCGAAATGAAATCGTCTTGATTATTCATAAAAAAAATCTATCACCTGTCAGTGAACAAAACGATTTTATCAGCGTTTGTCACATCATTTTGCAAGACCTCCAGTTCTTGTCGAAGGAGGTTGATTTTTTGGCCACCGCCAGCATAGTTCATATCCCCACCAGTCCATTTATCACCGAACCCTAGGGTCTTGGTTGGAATGTCATAGACTTTTGCTGAACGCAGGTAACGCTGGTAGCCCTCAGTCGAGTTAGAAGCCACTGTCAACACTATGATGTCATCTGGAGAAAAAGGATAAAAATTAATGTTGGTATTCGTTGATTTCCATTTGAGGAACTTATTTCATTTTTAAGTAATATTACATATTAATTTTAAGGATGTTAGAATTAGGGTATCCAATCCCAGAGCTTTTTTCCAATCCCGGGATTCCGGGATTGGGATTAGTTCACCGAGGAATTTGAAATCCTCAATTCCCTATACTTTTTCCTCAGATTATCTCCAAACCTCCAAACCTCCCCAATTTGTCACAAAACCTCGTTTTTTTTTTTTTTAGCTCGTCGAGGAATTTGAAATCCACAATTTGCCAATTTCGTCTCAATTTTCGGGATTTGCTCAAAATTTCTCAATCCCGGGATTGGATGCCCTAGTTAGAATAATGATTTTGAGTTATTACCAAACTAACCATTATTTATTTTTAATGGGTGTCCATAATTTTTAGAAGAGCATTTCAATTATTGTGATATTTATTAAATATTTAAGTAAAAAAAAGATATCTGATGGACCATGAATGTAATTTAGTAGATAAAAATAAATTTTGGAAGTATTTTTAGAAATCAGTCTCAAACATGGTTTGACAACATCCAAAATATCATTCCAAAGTAATGTAAGCAGAGCTGTAGAGTCGGAGTCGTGAAAAATGAGCGACTCAATTTTTTTTTGAAAAATATATTTAATGTGTATTCAAACAAAATAGTCCAAAGTGTTGACATTTCATGCTTGGCTGACTAATGATGATCTGATGGTATACATATATATATATAAGTTAAAATGAAATTATTGAAAAATTTCCTCGGAGTCGGAGCGTCTTTTTTTTACACGACTCCACAGCCCTGAACGTAAGACTAAAAATACTTTTAAAATGTACATTGCTTTTCAAAATAAAATTCAAGTTTCATTTAACCATTTTGGAATTAGCGGTGTTTACAAAATAAAAACATGTTTTTCACTTGGTTCCTAAAGGGCCAACAACATATCGGAAGTATTTTTTTGGCAACGTAGGGGAAGTTTTTAGGGTGAGTGCAATGGTCTACAGTAGTGCTTCCCAGCCGGGGTCCGCAGGTTTTTCGCGTTTTAATAATATAGGTCAGAAATTGCAGTTATATACTAATTTGATTTAAGAATATTGTTTTCTCTTAAATTAACAAGGAGCTCGCGCGAGCCCCTTCCAGCCCACCCCCAGTTGGCTAATAAATTCGAGAAAATACTCCGTAATACTAAATATAACGATTGCATATTATAAATATAGCATAAAAAATAATATTTCAAAAGACGAGTGTATTTTTTTATGACTATTATAAATTTAAAAAAATCAACATTATAAAATTTTACTCTAGCTACACCACTGGCTGAAATCGAATCTTTGTTAAAATGAATCTGACTGTAAAAAAAAAAGCTTTCTCGACACAAAGTTTGTTGGATAATTAGTGTTTAGATTTGCTGTTATTTGTACATTTTAGTGCCGGTATTTCGGCACTGAAAAAAGAGCCGAAATACCGTCATCTAGGTATCTATTAAAATCAGGGCTGTGGAGTCAGAGTCGGAGTCGCGAAAAATGAGCGGCTCGAATTTTTTTTGAAAAATATGTTTAATGATGTGTATTCAAAGAAAAAAGTCAAAAGTGTTGACATTTCATGCTTGGCTGACTAAAGATGATCTGATGGAATACATATCGACTGTGGAAAAGAAAAAGGACGTAACCCACAGTTTTTATAAAACAGTTTTTTTTCGATAACCACAACGTATACAAATTGACACACGTTCTATCAAAAGGATGGAAGCTGAAAGTGCCAAATTGGCATCTAAATTTAGCTTTTAAGTTTAAAAAAGATGACCTTGTAAAAAGTTAAAATCAAGAAAAAAGACTGAAATAAAGGTTTAACCTAGACAATTTCTTTAATTAATATTAGGTTATGTCAATTAAACACCAGTTTAGAAGTATCCGTGCATTTCAAGGGTGTGTATAATTCATAATCTGCAAATGGCCCAAAATCATCAAAACACGTTTTTTGCGCCTCCCGTAAAATTTGCTATGTGTGGGTTACGTCCTTTTTACTTTCCAGAGTCGATGATTTTTTTTTTTAAATAAATGAAATTTATTTTTAAAAAAATCCTCGGAGTCGTTAATTATTAATAGTAAAGCTGGAGTCAGAGTCGTCTTTTTTTTTCGACTCCACATCTCTGATTAAAATATCTGTATATCAATCCCTAATTATCTTGTGTGCATGTGTGGTAAATCGAAATGTCATGCGCGGTGATGGGGCCTACTCTAATTTAAAATAAATCACATTTATCATAAGAACTGTCAGCTCTACCATTTATTCACACTGTGGTCAGTGGTTTCAACTTATGCACATTCCAAATTAGTGGGATACATTTCTGTCAACAGTTTTAAATGACACCCACACACTCAATACTAATACTGTTGTATTAAACTGTCAGGCGGCAGAAATAAGACAACGTAATTGTATCAATCTAACATACACCTAAATAATATATACAGAGTTATTTTAATATGCTATATACATAATATACATACATTGGTTCTCAAGCCCGCAACCCCGAATGGGATTGTCAATATTTAAAACGGAGTCACGTATTATTCTTGTAAAGGGAGTGCAACGTTCTACAGCAGTGTCTGCCAAACTATTTTTTACTTCGCGGCACACTGGTGAATGGGATTTGTTCCGTGGCACACCAAATAAAAATACTTTAAAAAAGGAAATGTGGAAAATGTGTCCAGTCGACTACTATATATATATGCGAACGTGACAAATATTTATTTGAAAACGTAGATGTTGAATTATTAAAAGATGAAGAAAATTTAAATGAATAGGCATTATTTCAAATGAAAATTTTGTAGTTGGTTACAGCGGTAGGCTGCCAATGCGTTAAAAAGAGCTCGCTTAATCTTAAAGCAATTCTCGGTGTTCTGGGAAAGGAGTTAATTTTTTATCACTCCTATGCAATTATATGTAACACTTAACCACTTGAATACCCAGTGGACACAGGTGTCCGGAACATATTCAAGCGAACACGGATGTCCAAGACATTTAAACAATCAAATACTTGGTATTTCAATAGAATACATGCAAAAAAATATGAATATGTGTAGTGCCATCTATTATATGTATACTGAGTCAATATAGGTTTTTAAAATATTGAATTCGAGTGTATATTAGGCAAAATTATTTTTCTCAAAAACACGCCGTATCTCTGGGACATATTAATGATTTATTTGCGCGGTATTCAAACGGTTAAATAAGTAATCGATTGTAAACAATTTACCGTAAACTTATCAATCTAAATGGCTAAAAATGTACCACTGTTTATACTGAAGCTGTCGTAGATAATATATAAGTCAGAAATTGCAGTTATATACTAATTTGATCTAAGAATATTGTTTTCTCTTAAATTAACAAGGGGCTCGTCGGCCTTAATAAGATTTAACAAGGGGCTTGCGCGAGCCCTACCGAGCAGCTTCCAGCCTACCCCTGTTTTTTTTATTATATATTCGTCCGGTATTGCAGTTCGTATCGGCAATATTATCAATTCTTTTTGTCGTAAGTTATCTCGCATGTGTAAATCTTCTATTTCCATTTACGGTGACATAATGTATTTTCTCGGTAATAATAATTGCAGTTTGTTTTGCGTATTGCAAACCGCAGAATAAAAACATTGATAAAGATGGACTAAATACACTTGCTTGGTGCGTCATATATTTTTTTTTAAACAGTATCCGTTCCCATACTCTCCAAAAAAATAATATAATATAGCTTCTCGTAGCACATTTCAACTGTGTTTTTCAGCGTTAACTTGGTTTAAATAAGTAAAGATGGAGTTACAGTTTCGATTAGGGATTCTGCGACGTGACGTCCCGGGACTTTTTGCTATATTAAGTCCCGGGACTTTGTTGTAAAATGTCCCGGGAATCGCGAAGAGTAGATGTTTCAAATACCATGTGTTTATATATTCTAATATAACTGTAGCAAAAAAAAATACAAAATATTACGACTGCAATGAAGACCAAAATCATATTGTTTACGGACGAAACAAAAATGCGAAATAAACAAAATTAGCACCAATAAAATATACACATATATTTTTTTTACCATGTCCGCTCCCAATATGGAGCATATTAGGAGTCTTAATGGAGTTTATCTCAACAGAAAATGTTTCTACGAAAACTGCCTGTTACTCAGTTGCTCAACCTCTCTTTTTCCAAAGAGGGTAGGAATAGAAGGAAAGGGCTAGGACATGGCTAGTGGTTAGCTAATCGCTCTCGATACGCCCCGTTCATAGGAAAGGATGGGTGGGAGGGGGGAATTCAAGACATCACATACGTCCGTCCATGCCTTTGAACAGAAATTCATAAATCGATTGAAAAATCAATTTATAAAACTGCCCGTACTGGGATTCGAACCCGTGCCCTCCGTAGCGGTAGCCAACGATGTTGACCACTCGACCACACATATAGTGCACAAATATTTGTCAGGAAAATAAGAACAATGATTAAAATACGGTAAAAAATATCAAAGTAGTTAGTTCTACAAAAATGTTTAAAATCAGTTCATAGCTATTTCGGCTTATGCCATTGTCAGAACTATGTTGAAACCTGCATTTACTCAGCCATATATAATTTAAGATTTCGACTGAAGGTGCTTGGTGGAATTTCAACATTAAATTTGAATCGTTCAAATTATGTACATTCACACAAATTTTGTCACTAACGACCCGGGTTTCGCCTTTCGGCATCTTCAGGCGTTCAAACGCACATATGTCAGTTCAAGTGCATCCGTGCACTTGAACGCCTGACGATACCGAAAGGCGAAACCCGGGTCGTTAGTGACAAAATTTGTGTGAATGTACAGAATTTGAACGATTCAAATTCAGCCATATATACTGGCTTAGAAGAGATACACAATACATCTTGTTCACACATTAATATACATATGTACATCTTTTTCATATATAAGCTGATTTTTTTTTTGTAGAATTAAATACTTTGATATTTTTTTTTTACCATATTACAATGTAGTTCTACCAAGTAAATGCAAATTCAATCAATAACAAATATTGAGTTTGAATGCTACCAACTACGGAATCCAATCCCGGGATTCGGGATCTCGTTCAATTTTCTGATCCCGAAATCCCGGGATTGACATGGTCACGATCCCGGCATTTCGGGATTGAGATATTTTGAGTAAATCCCGAAAAGTGAGACGAAATTGGGAAATTGTGCATTTCAAATTCCTCGGCGAGCTAAAAAAAAAAAAAAACGAGGTTTTGTGACAATCCTGGGGAAAAGTATACCAAATCGGGGATTTCAAATTTCTCGTTGAGCCAAAAAAAAACGAGCTTCTGTGACAATCTTGCGAAAAAGTATACCAAATCGGCGATTTCAAATTCCTCGGTAAACTAATCCCAATCCCGGGATCCCGGGATTGGATACCCTACTAGCAACATAATCAACAGCCATTTTACTCAAGATATATCGATATGTTATTATGGAGTAAATAAAGATTGAAGTTTTAAGTGCGAATTACAATGATTAAATATTGAACAATTACTGAGATATACAAAAAAAAATATGGATTAATAAAATGGTATTTACTTATTGTAAATTATTGAAGAGTGATGATAAACAAAATGCAACACAACATGCAAAACGCACTCCATTCGTGCAATTGACTATCTTGCGAAGAAATGTTAAACTGATAATATTAAATTAATAAAATATTAAATTAATAAAATAAATTTTGAATTTAGCTTAATCGTTCACTGCGTAATTAAGTATATCAAAATTATTTGATAAACAAATTGTATATTGACCGTGGAAAGAAAAAAGACGTTACTCACATATAACAAATTTTACAGGATACACAAAAAACGTTTTTTGATGATTTTGGTCTAAAGACAAATTATGAAATATACACAACCTTGAAGTGCACGGAGATTGATACACTGGGTCTTAAATGACTTATATTAATCAAATAAATTGTGTGTAAGTCCTTTTTCCTGGCCACAATTTTCACAGGCCCTTTTTTTCAAACATGAAAGCTAAATTTAGATACTAATTCGGCATTTTCAGCTTACATCCATTTGGTAGAACGTGCATCAAGCAAAAGCTGTCGATATATATTTATCTACAAAAGTGTTTCACAAACTTTTGACATAAATATGTGTACCCCTTCTCAGGGCCGGCGCCACCATACAGGCGAAATAGGCAACCGCCTGGGACGCAAACCATTAGGGGGCGCATAAGTGGAGTATTAAAATTATATTCATATACTCTAATAATAATAAAAAATATGTAGTACATTTTATCATATTTTATTTTGATGTTTGTATGTGTTCATTATAATTATGTTTATTTTTCTATATGATTCGAAAGAGAGGTTGGGCGACTGAGTAACAAACAGTTCAACTAGAAAACTTCTGTTGAGATACTTCTATTAGGAGGGCATATGCTCCACAATGGGAGCGGACATGGATATATAAAAAATATTTCTAATGATTCCGAATTGTTTTTATTTTCATCATTTTGAAACAAAAATGGGACCGTTTGTTAAAAAGGGGGCGCGCCAATAACCGTTGCCTAGGGCGCCAAATAACCTCGCACCGGCACAGCCCCTTCTATAATTTTCGTGACACCGAGAACCTCTCGTCAAAAAAAATGCATATAAGTACTTTAATAACAATCAAAATATATAAGCAGCTTGTTGCACCAGACACAGTCAGTGCTTAGTGTAGCGCATATCCCTACCAAACTATTCACGTACACCAGGGGTTATGCGTACCACACTTTGGTAAAAACTGATCTACAATAATGAAATGTTGCAACCGACTCGTGCATAAAAGAGTTAAAATATAATAATATAATCGACTTTCTATAAATTATAAAAATAAACCAACAAAAATGTTATATATATATACTAAAATAGCCAAAGTCCACTTAATATTGTGTCAATTGAAGTGTATCGATTTTCTCCATCGCGCTGCTCGGCAGTGGACAAAACCTAATAATTGTTTTTATTTTTCTGCTCGCACAAAACATATAAATACGTAAGTTCCTTTCTTATTGCACATTACACTGCCCCATTAATGGCTCCCCGTTTGATTGCTTTCATTATTGCGGAAAAGCCGATCGCTAATGGAGTTGATATTTTTTCATTGAACTCTTTACACCTTTCAGCACTCAGCTCTAAGACCAAAGAACTATATCTACATCTTAAGATGGCATACAACTGTAGGCGAGGTTGTGATCAACGTTTGTCATTTGAAACGCCGTACAGCGATCTTAGTCTTTGGACAACGAGCATAATAGAAACTCAAAAGAAATACATGCACAAAAAAACAACCACAGTCTGTAAATCTTTAAAGCATTTTTTTTAACTTCGCGTTTCGTAAAGTTTACTGAGGCCGGCGAACCCCTTGTTATCTTAACACATTATAGGCGGGAAACGTAAAAATACGTCAATCGCGTACTGTCGGTTTTGTTGGTATATTGACTCATAATTTAATGGTATCTTCAAAATAACTGCCGCGGCAAGTGACCATTTTTGACAATAAGCAACAAACCTCATAATTTATTATGCCCTGAATGTTCGTTCACACATAGTATTTTTTTTAAAAGGCGACACATGTTTCTCGAATATTTAGGGTATCAGATTTTACACTTCCAGTGATTGTATTTTATACTATAATTATTTATATAATTGTATGGTATGGATTAATGTTATTTTTTATACAGAATATTTTGAATATTTCATGTTGATAAACAAGTGAAGTGCTATCTACTAAATTAATAACAGGTTTTTATATTCAGCTTAGAAAAGTAGTGAAATTATGATGTATTCAAAATGTTTTCATTTTATTTTTAATGATTAAATGTCACATATGATTTCTTTGAAAATTTCAGTCGAAAATATTGTTTGGCTTAGAAGTTGTGTTGATTTTAAGAATGTAATATATGTTTGCGCCAATCACTAAAAATCGCCCGCTTATAAAGTGTTAAGAGAAAACAATATTCTCAGATCAAATTAATATATAACTAAAATTTCTGACACATATATTATTTACGACAGCTTTATCATACACAGTAGTACATTTTCAGCCATTTAGATTGATAAGTTTACGGTAAATTGCATATTATAAGTTTATTAAGTAACAATCGATTGCATATAATTGATTACACACGAGTGATAAAAAAATTCACTCCTTCCCCAGAGCACCGATAATTGTAGCGTTATAATGCAAAAAGTGCTATTTCCAAAACTCAATATGATATAAAAGCGACAGTCTTCTGGACATTTTTATATTAAAACTAATAGGATCAGTCGATTCATTAGGCTTGAATCACCCAATTTGCATACCTAACTCAATATCGCTCATTTTGGAAATATTACGTTTTGCATTATAACCCCACAATTGCTTTGAGATTGAGCGAGCCCCTTTTTAACGTATTAGCAGCCCCCACCGCTGGATTGTGTAAAAAAAGAGTTGTGTGTATTTAACCACTTGAATACCAAGCGTACACGGGTGTCCGGAACATATGCAAGCGAACACGGATGTCCGACATTTAAACAATCAAATACTTGGTATTCTAATAGAATATAAGCAAAAAAAAATGACGAATATGTGTAGTGCCATCTATTATATGTATACTGAGTCAATATAGGTTTTTAAAATATCAAATTCGAGTGTATATTAGGCAAAATTATTTTTCTCAAAAACACGCAGTATCTCCGGTACATATTAATGATTTATTTGCGCGGTATTCAAACGGTTAAAAAGGATGTTGATAATGTGTTTATTCGGGAATACGCAGTGCAACAGCCCTGCTCCGGAAGAATTAAATGGAATTGTGTGTGAGTACGTAGATATGAGGACAATATTGTGTCATGTTGTGGAGATGTGCGTAAAATGTGTCGGAGTAACTTGATCTCGGCTAGCGACAGAGGCAGGCCGGCAGCCGTCGCCCGCCGACAATATGGTTTTATCGTCAATTTATGAGGAAGTATCATTGCAATCAGTGAGTTTGGTCTCGGTCAGTATCTAGGCTTCGATAACAAATGACATACAGCCACACAGCATAAATTATTATTTTATAATTCATTCTAGAATGATCTGCAATGTGTTTTGTGTGCTACTGTCTTTAACATCACACACACACACGCAAGGAAATTTTTGAGTAATAATTTCGAAGGACACAACAAGCAATAACAATAAAAAGACAATTGGTAGCCGACTATAAGAACTGATTATACTCCCTTAATCAAGTAACACATTTATGCATTATAATATGCAGACAGTGGCAGTGCAGGGATTAAGCACGAGAGAGGCCCCAGGAGCAATACAATTTGGAGGCCTTATTTTTCGGTTAACATAACGAATGTGGAAAGGAAAAAGGACGTAACCCACACAAAGCAAATTTTACAAGAGGCAAAAAAAACGTGTTTTGATGATTTTGGGCCATATGAAAATTATGAAATATAAGTGTACGGAGACTTTTAAGCTGGTGTTAAGTTGACATAATCTAATATTAATTAAAGACATTGTCATTGTCATATATGATGTCTAGAATTTCCTCCCACTCATCATATCCTAAAAACGGATGTAGCGAGAGCGATTGGTTAATCACTAGTCCTGCTCTAGTTCTATCCTTCAATCAATACTCTTTTTGAAAAAGAGAGATTAAGCAACTGCGTTACAAACAATCTCTTGAGATACCTCCATTTGGAGGCATTATGCTCTACATTGGAGCGGACATGAATTTTTAAAAAAAATCTCTGATCATTATTGTCAAATTCATTTTCCACATCAAGCTAATAAAAAAAAATGCGTCAATGATAATATTTTACAAGTGGGTGAAGTTTTTCGGCGAAAACGATTTTAGTTTCACGCGATGAGAGTATTTGTAGGATGGTTATCAATGTGTCATAGTAAGCATGTAATCTGTTTCAAATTTATAATTACAATTGCAAACGAAATTAAAAAAGTATTTTTCGACTAAATTCACTCAATTCTAAACTGAGAAATATCGCATGTTTAATTAACCAGAGACGACAGCCTTTTTTCGATAAAAAAATATTTTTTATGCCATATTGAAGTCGGTTCCCGGTAAATTGCTCGAATAACAAGATAATCAATTTGTTTCCGTTTGTTCTGTCCGTTTGTTCTGTCTTAGCCCTAGTCTTATATGTGTTCTGGAAATATATAGAAACAGTTTGAATAACTAATTAATAAGCAGTTCTCGTAGCAACACTTCTTTTGAGATAAACTCCATTAAAAGATTATATGTTCCGCATTTGGAGCGAACACGGTTAAAATAAATACTTACGAAAATTATTTATATATTTCACTCTCTAAACAAGTGTCGCACAAGATAAAAATGAAATTCGTAGAAAAAGTCGTGAAAAATCTTTTAAATAACCAAGCAATTCGAATAATTTGTAATTCGAGCAATTTCCATTCGAGCAATTTACCGGCTACCATTGAAGTCAATGATAACTTTTATTCCTAACAAAAATTTAAAAATAAAAACGCAGTCTTTGTATAGAAACCCCGCATGACTATATGGTTATGCTCAGCGGTGGGCTGCCAATATCTTAACAAGGGGCTCGGTAAATCTTATCCATTTATTTGTATCCATTTTCGCTCCCAATGTGGAGCATATGACCTCCTAATGAAAGTATCTCAAAAAAAGTATTTTTTTCTACGAGAACTGTTTGTTACTTAGTCGCTCAACCTCTCTTTTCTAAAAAGTAGTTAGGATAGAATGATAAGACTAAGACAGGACTAGTGATTATCTCGAACCCATGAGGTTCGGCACGGAAGCCCACAACGCTGAATGAAAAAATGAAGGGGCTACTAAGTCTTGTTTCATAATAAAATTTAACCATCTACAGAAATTGCAGTTAGGTGCTGATTTCATCTAAGACGAATGATTTTCTTATCTTAACAAGGGGCTCGCCGTCCGCGCTGAAATTTAACAAGGGGCTCGCGCGAGCCCCTCCGAGCCCCCTCCAGCCCACCCCTGGTTATGCTCATCCTTTTATTACCGTGTAATATTGTGTACGGACAGTTTTAAGGACAAAAGTGACCGTATGGGCTCGCAAACATTCGGGGTTGAAATATGGCTAAACGTGATTTTTTTTTAAATATTTACAATTTGACCTCTTTAGATCAAAATAATTTCAATACAAATATATTAGCAAAAGAACTGTAAATAATTTTATATTTTGATAAAAAAAAAAATAGCTAACAGATTCAAAAAAATCGCGTGTACTTTTTGTGGCAGTTTCTGTCCCCGCGGCTGATGATTAACTGAAGTCTGTACCCTTCTTAACCAAATATGAGTGAAAGCAACGTTGTTCAGGTAGAAAAAGGATGAATAGTGGGATCAATAGACAACGGTGTTTACTGTGAACATATGGCCACGCTCGCCCTTGGAGGGTTAATTTGAATAGCGACTAAAACTTATCTCGCAATCGGTTCAACTGCTATTTGAATGCTCAGATGCTAAGTTTTTTGCAGTTTTTACGAGATAGTTGTCCCCCTACAATATTCCTACTGAAAAACACAGTTGTGTAGCTGACTCAGGGTTAATGGACGCTTGCATACACAAAACTGCACCGACCCAAATATCATTAACATGCATCTAGTTCTCTTGGTAATGCAAGGCGCTAACGTTCGACGGGCGATACCATTCGATGTAGCATTTCCGATGCACTTCAAGAGGCTCAGAAGGGCTCGCGCGAGCCCCTTGTTAAATTTTACTTAGGAATTACTTACAAATCAAATAAGTATATAACTGCAATTTCTGACTTATATATTATCTACAAAAGCTTCAGTATACTCAGTGGTACATTTTTAGCCATTTAGATTGATAAGTTTACGATAAATTGCATATTGTTACATATTATGAGTGTACTAAGTAACCATCGATTGCTAATTTAAATATCATAGATAATTGCATAAGAGTGATAAAAAAAAATTCACTCCACCCCCAGAACACCGAGAATTGCTTTGAGATTAAGCGAGCCCTTTGTTAACGTATCGGCAGCCCACTGCTGACTACAGGAATGCAGTGCACTGGTTTGATATTAAATTAAGTGCTCGGTATCGAAAAGAATCGATCAATTTTTCATCAGTCAAAACGTGTACGACTTACTTGGTTGTTTTGGAAGCAAGAAAAAACACCACTCGGTGAAAATAAAATATAATTGTTAATACTTTCGCCGTTCTGAATCAGTACATTTACAGTCTTCACGGAAGAGTAAATAAAAACAGCACTTTTTTTAGACATTAATAATATCGTTATAATTAGTTAAGTACTGATTCAATTGCCACTTGCTTAGAACTCCATTATAATGTGGTTAAAATATTTGTCAGGTCCGTGGCGCATCGGTCATCGTTGTTGACTTCCGTAAATAACTCACGGGTTTGATTCCCAGTACGAACAGCATTTTTTTCAATCGATTTATCAGTCTCTGTTCGAAGGCATGGGTGTTTGTGATGTCTAAGTATTCCCTTCCGCGACTTCAATCCTCAAATAATTAAGCGTAGCTAGTGCGATTAGTTAACCTTTACTCCTGTCCTAGCCCTGACCTTATATTTCTACGACTCTTTTTGAAAAAGAAAGGTTGAGCAACTCAATAACAAACAGTTCTTGTAGAAAAAAAAAATATTTAAATACATATTCTCCACATTGAGTATGTACTAACATTGGGGGAAATATTAGTTAGTTGATTTTGCTATTTTGGTCAGAAATAGTAAGCTATCATCAGATGACTAATGATTATAGTAAACCTAAGTACTTAGATACTTTGACCATATTGAGTATTTTAGTCGTTAATTTTTTAGTTATTTTATTTGCTATTATGCTGAAAATATTTAGCTATAAACATATAATTAACTATAATATTAATTGTACAACAAAAAAGGTTATTGTTGTACAAATTTATAATGAATGACCACAATTTTGATATATTATATGTTGCAAACCTCAAATCAAAGTTTTATGCAGCACGACGTGATGATATTACATTTTTGAACGAGTATAAATGTCAACAATAATAAATAATATGTTATTTTACTTACACACATATTATTATGTCATTCCATAGTTTTGTGCAATTCTAACTAAAACCAATTTACATAATATTACGAACCGTATGCGTATAACATTTGAATATTTTTTACGACAATGGCCGAAGATTATAAATAAACATTTATTTATAAGTTTTGTAAATCAAACAAGGGCGGTATTATGTTCTTGAGGGTTGCTACCTCGGATATATACATATGTATGTGGATTATGATGAAAGACTATTTCCGTTATTTCTACATAATAAAAGTACACTGTAAAGGTTATAGAGTACAGGTTTCCAAACGTATTTCAACGACTTCTCTTTGAAAATACACAAGCCACTCCTGAAAATATACCCTTTTTAAATGAAATACAAGAGAAAAATGTAGCGAACATTTTTTAAGGTACATAATATCTAAAATATCTAAAGATAAGCTAATACTTACATTTATTAAATAATCTTAATAATAATATGAACCTGGTGTGGTTGTAAATATTTTATTTATTATTTCATTAATTTTATTACTTGTAATAAAATTAATGAAATGTAAGATGCGCGCAATCTGTCACATCTTCTTTGAACGCGACTGAAAGCTTGCCTGTCAACGTTGGTTGTTTAAAAAAATGATTTTCGACTGCTTTCAAGTGATCTTCCATTGTTGAAAGTCCAAACGGAGCCTTATATTTTAAAAGATAACTGCCTAAGTGAGATCTTAAATATTGTTTTTTTATAAATCTGCAAACATTATCATTAATATTACAACTACGCAGTACCGGCGCGAGGTTATTTGTCGCCCTAGGCAACTGTTATTGACGCGCCCCCTTTTTAACAAACTGTGGATTTTTTATGCATGTCCGCTCTCAATGTGAATCACATGGCCTACTAATGGAGGTATCTCAAAAGAAGTTTTTTACGAGAACTGTTTGTTAGTCAGTCGCTCAACCTACCTTTTTCGAATTATATAGAATACGATACATAATTATAACGAACAGATACAAGAAAACTATTATTTGTTATTAGAATATAAAAAATAATTTGATTACTCAATTTATGCGCCCCTTAATGATTTGCGCCCTAGGCGATTGCCTATTTCGCCTGTATGGTAGCGCCGGCCCTGCAACTACGGCAATTTTACCTCTCCAAGATATTCTGAATTATAACATCTTAGACGTAAATTCGTATTGAAAAACAGTTTTTTTCAACTCGACAATAAAAAATAATTAATTACAAAATCGACATGACACTTTCGAGCTCGGCTGGCTTTGGAAAGGTGAAAGACCTTCGTTGACAAATAGTATTATTCTGTACTAAAGAAGTTATTTTTATAAGTGCAGTTCGTGTGCAGAAATAACTGCACTTAAACTAGCAACTACCGAACTAAACAATTTTACAGTGGATGGAGACAAAACACTCATATTTTAGATAACTATCATTATTATACTAATAATGTAATTTGTAGTTATAAAATAATAAGGCTCGAGTTGCTAAGTGTGCTGATGTTAGAGCGTGAAGCTTTTCTACTGGTTAAGTAAGTACACGGCTTCTTGTGGCAACCAAATCCAATTCAGTAGGGCTATTTTTAAATTTATTAGTTTCCGTAAACTAATATAGTCGGTCAATACACACACGGGAAACGTAATGACTTTTGTATTAGTTGTCTACAAGCTTTTTTAGGTTGGTATAACATGAATGCAGATACTATTTGCGGCTATATTCAATGGCGTTATAGTCAATGTTCCCTCTAAGCCAAGACGTTAGCTGCGCGGAAATTTCAAAGGCTGTGCGGAGGATGCGTGGACCGATCAAATATGAATTGACCAACTGTCTTGTAGTGCGCGCCAACCCGGAATGAGTGCGCGGGGGCTTCCCAACTGCTGCGAGGCCGCGAACGCGCGCAGTTTTGAGGGAACGTTGGTTATAGTAGATCTGTCAAACGTCAACGGTGTCGGTAGTCGACGGAATTAGGAAATAAAAACAGAATTTTGTTTTATTCTCTCATTTTTTTCTGTCAGATAAGTCGTATTTACCCGCTATGATGGCCCTGTTTTTTGGATAACATAAAAACGTCAAAAAACTCCAAGTGAAATAATGATAATATATATAATCTAAACAAAAACTATATGGCTTATATTATATAATTTATTTTTGAGGCCTATAAGATTCGGAGGCCCTTAAGTGTGCGCCTCATTTGCTTATAAGGTAATCCACCACTGGCTATGCGTATACGAATGATTATTAGAATAAAACGTTAAATAAAAAAATGAAAAATTACTACGTTTGGTGTTCGATGAAAATAATTTCATTTCATGTAAAGGTGATGTTTATAAAAAGGTCTACTTGTTACAAAAAAAGGAAACAACGTAGCTTCAACTGAGGACCTATACATCTTTGATATCGAATGTGGAAAGGAAAAAGGACGTAACCCACACATATCAAATTTTAGAGGAGACACAAAAAACGTCTTTTGATGATTTTAGGCTAAAAGCAAATTATGAAATATTCACAACCCTGAAGTGCACGGATACTTCTAAACTGGTGTTTAATTGACATAACATAATATTAATTAAAGAAATTGTCTAGGTTAAACCATTATTTCAGTCTTTTTTCTTGGTTTTAACTTTTTACAAGGTCATCTTTTTCAAACTTAAAAGCTAAATTTAGATACTAATTCGGCATTTTCAGCTTCAATCCTTTTGAAAGAACGTGTGTCGAGTTGTATACATTGTGATTATCGAAAAAAAGCTGTTTTGGAAAAACTGAGGGTTAAGTCCTTTTTCCTTTCCACAGTCGATATCATTATCGAAATGTAGTTGATCAATTTCAAACACAGTTGCAATCGCAATTTAAAACGGTGGATGGTTATTTTCAAACATTTTTCAAAAGACAAGCACAAAATGAAAAAATGCCTACAGTTAATGCCGAATGATGCCGTCTCATTCTACGATGTTAATATATTTTTTTAAATGGTGTCACTAACACGTTGACAACGCATTCAATGAATTAACGTAGGCAAATAAGTGCCACCATTATACGAATGTTGTCAATTGATACCATTTAACTAAAGTCATCTCACCAATTAAAGCTTTTCAATTGTAAAGAAAAATTCGTATTGATTAATGAATGTTGTGAGGTTAACCGTTTGAATACCGCGCAAATAAATCATTAATATTTCCCAGAGATACTGCGTAATATACACTCGAATTCGATATTTTAAAAACCTATATTGACTCAGTATAGATGGCACTACACATATTCATCAAAATATTGCTTATATTCTATTAGAATACCAAGTATTTGATTTTTTTAAATGTCTTGGACATCCGTGTTCGCTTGCATATTGTGATTTAAGGGGTTAATTCGTTAAATTCGTTTCACAAATAAAAATACATAATTTCAAAGTCTATTGTTTTTACTTAATTTCGCCGGCGATGCCACGATAAATCGAAATATGTAAACTAGAGTAGGGGTGGGCTGGAGGGGGCCCGGAGGGGCTCGCGTGAGCCCCTCGTTAGATTTTACTAAGGCCGGCGAGCCCCTTGTTAATTTAAAAGAAAACAATATTCTCAAATCAAATTAGTATACAACTGCAATTTCTGACTTATATATTACCTACGACAGCTTCAGTATACACAATAGTATATTTTTAGCCATTGAGATTGATAAGTTTACGGTAAAATTGCGTATTGTTACATATTATAAATGTATTAAGTAAAAATCGATTGCTTTTTTAAGTATTACATAGGAATGATAAAAAAAAATCACTCCTTCCCCGTAACACCGAGAATTGCTTTGAGATTAAGCGAGCCCATTGTTATCGTATTAGCAGCCCACCGATAAACTAGAGTGTAGGTAATGATACTTGACAAGAAAATCGGAAGGTTGAAATCGCAGTTTATGTGTTATACCTAGCTTAGAATAACAATATCTAACTGGAATAATTAAAATTGACGAAAAGCTCGATAAACAATGCTTCAGTTTGGAAACAGAAAAGTATTCCGAATTCGGTGAAAAACTTTTTCTTTTCTGAATGATGGTAACATACCAAAAATAGATACTGCCACAACAATAATTAAATAATCATTTGAAATGGTTGCGAAATGCGATCTGGAATAAATATGACGCAATGTAAGAATTAAAATGGTGACATTTGCGATGCAGACAGCGAGACAAATGTGCAATTACATTTCTTATATCATTACGCACTACTATCATATCGCTCAAATATAGTTCATAAGCCTCGAAGTTTATCCATGTTTCTTATAATAATTGTGGGGTTTATAATGCAAAACGTGCTATTTCCAAAACTCTTTTCAGTAGAGTCAAATACTATAACGAATAACACAAACAAAATAACATTTGTAAAAAAATATGATTTCCAATTTGAAGACAAGTCTTATAGACATATTATATTAAAACTAATAGGATCAGTCGATTCATTAGGCTTGAATTACCCTATCTGCATACCTAACTCAATATCGCTCATTTTGGAAATAGTACGTTTTGCATTATAACCCCACAATTATGAAAGTCATATGTATAATTCCGAGAGACATTACGTAAACAATCTACGTACATTCAATGAAATACATTTTACTTTTTATTGATTGAAATAATTGATTTTTACTATATTATATATTCAAGATTTATTTACTGACTAGATAAAATAAGTGAATTGAAATCGTTTCCGCCACAGTAACTGAGACGAAAACTCTGCATACAGTCCAATGCATTCCACTCGTAATGAATTATTTAGTTGAATGTTTTAGCGTATGTTTCAAATCGTTCTAAGTAGTGGCTACATACAATTTGAAACGAAACAATAACGACAAATTAATGAACATAGCGATCGCAGTAGGTCGTATACATTTAAATCGATTAGATTGTGCAAAATAAATGATCACCCATTAATAATGAATGTCCGAAATAAATAAAGAATTTTTACTTAATGTTTTATATTTTAAAAAGAAGTTCATTCGGGGTCATCATCGGATACTTTCAAGATAAGAAACCATGTCAGTATTCCGAAGGTCTGGCAAAACAATATCTGAATTAAGCGGAAATAATGTACAGTTGATGCTGCTATCGTTTGAAAAACGTGATTTAATATTTTTTTTATATATAAATAACGTCGCATCTGACCTGTGATTGCACAGTTCATTTTTATTTCAAAAAGTCTCACCAATCGATCCTAATTTCAAATTATTATACCAAATACTTTTATTGTGTTTACTATCAATTCATGAGGAAAACACATACTTTTGGGACCGATCTAGCTTACTAAGCGATTGTTTTATTATCTGACAATTAAAAATACTCTTACAATACGAAATCGGTAAAAAAATATTCAAAAATAGGTCGCGAGTATTTATTGTATTGAAGAAATCAGAGTCGTAACCTGACGGTCAATATCTGATAATATTATGAATGTTATCCCCATATTTAGTGCGTACATTATAATATTTTGTAAAACATACATAAAACTTAATGAACAATAACTGAAAGGAGAAGAAAATATTAAGTTACGTAAACCAACGATGATTAATATAAACTTGATTTATAACGATATGCTTTTGAGAAATACGTTTTTGTCATAAAGGTAACGTCTGAAAAAATCAATCGAACTAAGTATATTAGGTTGAAATAATAATACAATTAATTATATATGTATTGTATGTAAATGATATTCTAGAAATTATTTAAATATGTTTATAATGTTTAGTTAATTTTGTAAAATATAATCTTATTAAATTCTTCTTTATCTTTTTTTATTTTGAATATACATGTATGATTTCCGATAAATTTCAGTTTATCAAATAATGTGTATACATTTTATTCGTTTGATTTGAAAGAAAAAACTGCTTGTAATTTATATTCCAGAAGGAATCGAATAAGAAAAAAATATCAATAAAATTTAGTAAAAAATTCGAAGCGTGCTTAACTTCATGCTTCACTTTTATTAGACGAGCGGGAAAAAAACCGAGCTTTTTTTAGAGAAAATTTAAATTTTGAAACTAACGTGCTATTATATTGATTTCGGCAATGAATTCCACACATTAAATTATTTAATATAAATACTAAAAGTGAGCAATAGATTTATAATCTCATTGTATGATATTACATAAAAACATGTTGCCTTCATTTTTGGTTAACCGTCATTTAGGGCGAACTAAATAAAAGAAAAAAATAAAAATGTTTCGATATGATATATTCCAGAATATCATATATATTTTTAATACATGTAAAAAAATAAATAGTTGTCTTAACTTATCCACAAAAAAAAGAAACAATCTAGCATTAAATCAATATTTGTGAGAGTGTAAGTAAATAAATAAAAAAAGCTGAATTAAATCTTACTTGAATTTTCATTATAATAATATTTTCTAGTCACAGTAAAAAGCTCTTAATTAAGCATGGACCATTACGAATAATAATACATAGCTTATCAAAGATCGCTTCGTAAACGATAATCATAAGTAAGGAAATCTAATAAAACAATTTGAATCTACAAAAATAGATCGACTATTTATGATAAAAAGTTCCTAACTCCTAATAACAAAATGATCACAATATAAACAAGGCTAACAAGATGAGGATTAATGAAAACAGTCCGATTGTTCAAATTCACTGAAATTTTTGAGCAATAAAAAATAAAACGATCTTTGAAAACTATAAGCTTTTTTTTTACGAAATACAGTATATACATATTTATATTATTGCTAGTTTGCAAAGAATCCTCCCAGGATATCGAGTACTTAATGAAAATAATATTAATAATTACCATTGATTCCTTCCGACGGCCCAAGGATTCCCAGAAGCACAATTAAAAATTTAACAAACAAAAATGTTTTACACATTTTTAGTTATTATTTTACAGTGCTGCTCTGCGACTGCACAATATCATCACCATAGATCGTCACTGAGTAAGAAGCACAATAATAAGTTGACAGCGAACTGACATCTCGGTCCCGATCGTAACTAGCTTCAGGCCTTGTATTGGGGCTGCCATATTTAAAATATGTTGCCAAATCCCCAAAAAAACTTTGATAAAATCATGGTTTACTGCATGGAGGTTACAACTTTGAAATTCATAGTTACATTTAAAAACACAATTTGTATAAATAACAGTTATTAGCATAGCAATTACAATGAATATTATGACCATGTATAATTTTATTTTTTTTGTACTAGAATCCCTGGTATCACAATGATAGGGCTGCCAAAAATAGTCTCACATTATTTGTACTACATGAAAACATTACAACAATTAATCATCCATTAATCACAATTAATCAATTTATTAATTTTAATGTTTCATAGTGTCTATGCTTTTTTGTTTATACTTTATGTTGTATTAGTGATGGAAATTCATTTTATCAACATCAAAAAACACATGTTTTAGTACAAATTCCACGTTTTCATAAAGATCAGGACCATTCTTAACGTGGGGAGAAAAATAAAATTACTCTAAGGGCACTGATACTTCAAGAAATCACGTGCAGGGTAGCCTAACTGTGGTGTATCGGATAATTACAAGAAGCGCATTGCATTATTGCGCCTTCTTATTCTTTTGAAGTAACATAAGAAGTGCTTGAGTTGTATGGCGCATCTGAACTCATCAATGAAAATTTATCGCATGGTTTGCAATAGGTTGGCCCTCACCACTATAGTGTATGACATTATAATTATTTACGTATATGTATAGTGTACACGGGAAAGATAGCACAAGCTAAGAGAATTGTTAAAGAATAGTTTTGGTACCTACGCAGTTTTGTTAAATACAACTAAAAGTACGTTTTATAAAAGTACATAAAGAAAAATGGCTAAGTGTGTATGTATTAATTAAGTGCGAACATATTAATAATGTATAAATTCATTTTACTTATGTTGCGTTTATTTAAATACAGGGCTGAGTATTGATTAAGTCAAATAAGTATTTCTTTTGATTTTGAAACTACATAAAAAGAAAATTGTCAATTTGAAGAATAAAATAATATGTAAAAACGTTTATAGTATTATTTCAGTTATACCAGTAAATCTTAGTATGATTGTGTAAAACAAACAATAACTCCTCATAATATAGTCAATTCATTTAATTATCATTGTTACATATTGCTGGATAAGTTATTGTGAAGCTATATTATTTGTTGTCATCTTTTTCATTATAACACTTGATAGGCAGTGTATTTAGTGTACAACCCTGATAATAGCAAGAAAATGCCGCGAATTTCAAATTAGCTTTCGTTGTCCTTGCTTAGTTCAAACTTGTATGCTAGTATTACTACAAGAACTTTGATCTAATAAATTACTTAGCTTAATCAATTGAAAATTTAAATAGTTATACGTACATTAATTCACTGTTTTATTTGAAATTAAGAGTAAAAATGTCAGGGCTTAGTTCGTACCATCATACAATTGTCGGGTCCGTGACACATTGGTCAACGTCATTGGCCTTAATGCCGGACCTGACGGGTTCGAATCCCAGTACGAACAGCATTTTTTCAATCGATTTTTCGATTTCTGTTCGAAGGCATGGATGTTTGTGATGTTTAAAAAAATTCACTCTCACCGTTTCATTACTAAGCTAATGAAATATAGCGAGAGTGATTAGCCAACCACTATTCCTGTAATTAGGGCCGGCGCCACCATACAGGCGAAATAGGCAACCGCCTAGAGTGCAAACTATTAAGAGGGGTTTAAATGGAGTGTTAACACTATTTTTATATACTCTAATAATAATAGTATATTTTGTTTTATTTTGATGTTTGTATTTGTTCGTTGTAATTATGAATCTTTTTCTATATGATTCGAAAAAGAGGGGCTGAGCGACTGAGTAACAAACAGTTGACAGAGAAAAACTTCTGTTGAGATACCTCCATTAGGTGGCAATATGCTCCATATCGAGAGCGGACATGGATATTTAAAAAATATTTCTAATGATTCCGAATTTCTTATTTTTCATTATTTCGAAAGAAAACGTGTTGAATACACAGACGCTAGCCAACATTTGACTGTATGCACCGCACAGACGACCGTCTTGTAACAACGACAATGGAATGCGACCGTTCAATTGGGGGATTTGCGACGAATATTTCAAACTAGCGCGTAATTCGGAATAGTGTAATTGGGGGTTCCACTGTACTGTAAAGGAAACAGCTTATTGCTAAAACAATGTTATAAAATATTCCAATACGGAAGACAGAGAAAGAACACGTTTGTAAATTATTATAAAATAAACGGCTTAGGTAATTATAAATTTTATAAAGTGTCTGCATAAATGATCAGGGCACAAAAATGTTTTTTGGCAATATATAATTGGCCATGTGTGTCATTGAGCACTATAATGAACATCGATACACACAGTAAAACAATAACTATTTCATATTTTTGCAAATCAATAAGATAAACGAATAATATCCCGGATAAACAATATTAATAAATACATTGTGTTATGCTTTAAGTTGTTGGCAATGTTGTGGACCGTATCGACTATGTTTATTAACTTCGAAATTACAGTCGACAGCGACTACTGAATGATTAACACCTACGGATCGTATGGTTAGAGATATTGAGTGTTTGTGAGATAATGAATAATCACTGTGCTAAAACATTTTGATTAAAAACTCACCTCTATTAAAATGATCGGCAGTCCAAACTGAATTCCGCGAGCAACTCGTTTTGCCATCAATTTCATTTTTAGAGCAGCTGTCATTTTCATATTGTTCGACGCCATTCAATTCAGCTGATGCAATGATAACGAACAACGTCGCATGGAAGACATAACTCAAAATCATTTTTGATTTAAATTTACTGGCGTTCTTTCCGTCGATGATAGCTGTACTTACAGTCCGAAAATTGCGCAAAGACTGAATCGGAAACTCAATCATCGGAGTTTATTTCGATTCGGCTCGCTTTCCAATCATTTCGATCGACAAAAAGTTTTGACAATCGGTCAACTTGCACATTATTGTGGACACGAGAGCTTGTCGCAAATAAATAAGACGTGAAAAATGAAAGTGAAAAGTTGCGGTCAGAAATTGGTGTTCCGTGTCGATTTTTGTTTTATTTTCAATGGTTATTTTATGCTTGAAAGATTTGATTTTCTCCACAGCAGTTTGCATGCTTAGTCATCACAGATTCCGGTACTTAAATCCATTTAATTTATGAGTACCCGCTCATATCGGCTTATACAAAATTGTATGCACCTACCGGTCTACAAAATATTAATTTTCCGCTATGAGGTGCATCGTGTATTGACAATTCATTTATCGTTTCGTTTATCGCGTCATTGGCGAAACCAGTCCTGATCTCTAATAAATAATGTGAAATGTGTACAAAAATGTTTTACTTGTTTCATATGCTTTTACAACAAGAATTGTCAGTCAACACCTTAAAAGTGGCATTACTATATAACAAGAATGTGGAGTCGTTACAAATTAAAAGACTCCGACTTTAAATTAAATCAAGAGTTCGATTCCGACTCTAAATTCGGTTTTAAAAAATAATGAAAAATATTTCTTTCCTTCCTTGAAATGTGCTAAAATTGTATCAATCATTTTTCTTTTATCTAGTACACACAGTAATTATTACACCAATGAATACGATAAATATACTTCTTTTTAATATACTGGGTTTATTAATACTGTAGGTCAAAGGTGTCCAACCTTTTTTGCGATGGAATCGATTTTTCAATGTTAAGTTTTCTCGCGATCGACTTTTTACATGATTCTTATAAGATACATATTTTTTCCTTCTTCAAACTTAGAAATGTTTATTTTAAATGCGAAATACATATCATTAGATAGGTATGTGCTTACAAAATAATTCAATTTTAATATTTTTGTATATTTTATATTTTTTCGAAATTCACGGAAGCTTTCGGGAGCGATCAAATTTTGCTTTGGGATCGACCGGTCGATCGCGATCTCCTGGGTGGATTCATGCTGTATGTACTTACGGATTACAACTTATCTACTATGTGAACAGGAGTGTGAATTACTCATATTAGCATTTTATTTTTATTTCACTATCTCGATAAAGAATTGAAAAATTCTTCCTTGATTTTTATAATATTACAAAGTATTATTTATTTATTATAAAGATTGATTATTTTCAATGGATTTGCACGTCTAATATTTTTCTAGGCCTAGTAGCATGCGGTGGCACCGCTTTTGACTTGAAAAAAGGTGTCGGAGTCGTTAGCTGTTTTTCCGACTTCGACTCCACAGTCCTGCTATATATAATAATTAAAACACGAGCGCATACAATGATTGCAATTTGTGAAATTAATATCAAATTATGTCGACTGTGGAAAGAAAAAGGACGTAACCCACAGTTTTTTCAAAACAGCTTTTTTTCGATAATCTAAATGTATCAAACTTGATACACATTCTATCAAAAGGATGCAAGCTGCAAATGCCAGATTAGTATCTAAATTTAGATTTTAAGTTTGAAAAAGATAACCTTGTAAAAAATTTAAACCAAGAAAAAAGATTGAAATAAAGGTTTTTCCTTAACAATTTCTTTAATTAATATTAGATTATGTCAATTAAACACCAGTTTAGAAGTCTCCGTGCACTTCAAGGTTGTGTATAATTCATAATTTGCATATGGCCAAAAATCATCAAAACACGTTTTTTACGCCTCCAGTAAAATTTGATATGTGTGGGTTACGTCCTTTTTCCTTTCCACCAGTGGCGGTTCCTAACCTAAAATCTTGGGTGGGCTAGAGAAAAGCATATTTCCACTTCACCGAATACATTAATCTACAACCAAATTAACAAATACTACGACACTACAGCAATGCATGAATTATTATATAATAAAATCAATGATAATGTAACTAAGAAATAATAGAATACGGAATCCTTAAATTCGTCTCTTTCAAAGTGAAATAACAAGTACCTACTAAAAGCAATACAGAACTGTCACACTGAAAGTCAATACCTGTCACTTTCATACAATACAACGATATTGGTGTTGTGTTTCAATGCATAAGTATGCGTAATGGGCAGATTCTGTTTAGCCCCAACGATCAACAGAAGCTTGACAGATTGAAACACAATCGTTTGTGATTGATGACGTTTCCGTACATACAAATATTTAAAAAATCTAATCGTGCTTGATTGCGCCTCAGTGTAAAGAAATATTGTCTGTGGTTACGGACTAAACATCTAATAGCCCCTGAGTGGTGTTGCCAGAGTGACGTGACGTGACGTTGCCTTTTCCCTATGAAGTATTTATAGGGTTATTGTTTTTTTTATGCCGGCTCAGTTTAAAATTGTAATACAAAACACAATCGAGAATATGATTGTAGGTAGACGTAACATTGTCTTATATTGACAGATAATTAAAAAATAAAACAAAGATATTATATTCATTTGGGAAAGGTTAGTTATGCTTATAAATGTATTTATTTTGTTCAGCGGCCGAATTGCTGTTCATTTTTATTCAGCCATCTAAAGTTTTGGGTGAAAAATGCAGGTCGGGCTTAGCCCACCTAGCCCAGTACCTAGAACCGCCACTGCTTTCCACAGTCGATGTGTATTTGCGCTACTGTAAAGAATTGGTAAGAAATGAAATACGTGTATAGTAGAGAAATATCAAGGTATTTCAGTTCTACAGTTTTTAAAAAAGTTAAAGGTTGATAGCTATTTCGGCTTACGCCATCGTCAGAACTATTCTTTTCTAATACCTTGATATTTTACCCTATTAAAACGGAGTTCTACCAAGTAAATGCCAAATCAATAAATGTATAGTAGAGGTCTGCACGGGCCAACATTTTACAAAACTACCCGGTCCTAGCCCGAAAAACTCACGCCCGACCCGGCCCGGGCCCGAGTTTAATACCGCACTTGTTACCCGAACCCGACCCGAAGCCCGAAACTCCTTATTTTAGCTCGCCGAGGAATTTGGAATCCTCGATTTCCTATATTTTTTCCCAAATTATCTCCGAAAGTCCTTTTTTTTTTTAGCTCACCTAGGAATTTAAGATCCTCGATTTGCTATACTTTTCCCCAGATTATCTCCGAAAGTCCTTTTTTTTTTAGCTCACCGAGGAATTTGAAATCATCGATTTGCTACGGAGAGGACTAGTGGGTAACAAATCGCTCTCACTACACCCAGTTATTAAGGGATCGGAAAGGGTAGAAGGGAAATTTTAGACATCACAAACACCCATGCCTTTCGAACAGAAATCGATAAATCAATCAAAGAAATGGTGCTCGTACTGGGACTCGAACCGAAGTCCGGCACGGAAGCCCGCAGTGCTAGCCTCTACGCCAGGGATTCCCAACCCCGTGCCCGCGGAACGATTCGTGTGTGCCCGCCACTATTCGACCGTGACAGAATTTTTTCATAAACACTAATTAAAAATGTAAATGTATATATTTATTTGTTAAAGTTTTAAAATTTTGGAAATGGAAAAATTGAATTCTTTAAATTTGGAGTTGGGGGGAAAAAACAAAAATATAGCTGAAATGATAAGCTCTGTAAAGTCATTTAGAGCTAAATTGGATTTGTTGATATAACATCTGCAGATCAAGTCTCTCGTGCATTTCCCACATATGAAGAAAATGCTAGGTAACAATGAATTAAACGGGTCATTATTTATTAAGCACCTTCAAGTGCTTAAAAACAATTTGAATAGAGATTTCTGCAATTTACAAATATCGAGCCAATTGTTTCCTTCTGTATCAATCCTTTTACTTGCCAAATAAATGTAATGGAAATGGCCGCATGTATTGCAGATCTTGTTCAAGGGAAGGCAGAAGAACTAGAGTTAGAAATTTTGGACCTTAAGAATGATATTTTGCTAAAATCCTTAATACCAGAGGACTTTTGGAATACAGTGGACAGAGAAAAGTTCCCATTTTTGAAAAAGCGGCATATAAAATTAAATTATTTTTCGATTCGACATATTTATGCGAATCATTGTTTTCAAACATGATCTTAATAAAATTAAGATATAAATCTCGACTCACCGATGAGAATCTGAATATGGTTGTTTGCTAACAGGATTATCGTCATACTCTCCTAATTATGAGGCACTGGCCAATGAATGATATGCAATGCCAAAGATCACACTGACAGATTGATATTATATTTTTTTATAAAATGTTTTCTTTGTATTTGTGTTTTTTGTTTACGTTTTGTAAATAGGTTTCTCTGTGTGTATGTAATTTGAATAATAATTTTATTATTTTGAAACATTTTTGTTTATTATTTATTAATAAATTATGAATATAAGAAAATAAGAAAATAAATTATGGGAAAATAAGAAGTTATGGAAGGAGTTTGTCGATCAAAAATAGATGGTGCCCGCCACCCTACCGATATTTTAGAATGCGCTCTATAGTACAAAAAGGTTGGGAACCCCTGCCCTACGCCATACGACCCGATCAATATTAATTTATGGATTTGGCGGTTACTTCGAAAATTCATTTCGCACAATTGGTGAAATAACATTTAACTATACGTTAGGTATTAATTAAGCCTTCTACAAGTATCTAAAAGTGGATTTAAAAGTCTTAACCATCCCCTTCTTCAGGGGTGGGCTGCCAATACGTTAACAAGGGGCTCGGTTAATCTCAAAGCAATTCACGGTGTTCTGGGGAAAGAGTGATTTTTTTTATCACTCCTATGCAATTATATGCAATACTTAAATTAGCAATCGATGGCTACTTAATACACTTATAATAAGTAACAATATGCAATTTACCGTAAACTTATCAATTTAAATGGCTAAAAATGTACTACTGTGTATACGGAAGCTGTCGTAGATAATATGTAAGTCAGAAATTGCAGTTATGTATATACTAATTTTTTTTTAGAATATGTTTTATTTTTAATTAACAAGGGGCTCGCGCAAGCCCCTCCGAGCCCCCTCCAGCCCACCCCTGCCTTCTTTAGAGCGGTAGTTAGAAGATATTTAAAGCCTTCATGCAAACTTCACTCAAGGCCGCCGCCCCCTGGAATGCTATACATTTGGGTCCCTTTTTCACTTGGTCCTTGTGCATTGCAACGAGATGGCTACTCCAATGGTTTCATTGTGTACGGTAGTGAGCCAAAGATGCTTCATATTTCGTTTGTGACGTATGACGAGTTATTTTGTTAAATTAATTTGATATATTGAGTATGTAGAAATTTACCCCACTCCCTTTCACTTGGCCCTCATGCATTGCATGACTCTGCTATGAGATAGATACGCCACCGCCTTGCTTAAAACAGTCGTTATTATGAGAGGTGTTACTGTGGCGGATTAAGCATACGAGAGGCCCCAGACGCAATAAAATTTGGGGGCCCTATTTTTCGAATAAAATAAGAACTTTTTTTTTTTTTTATTCGATAAACTTTTTTCCTTTCTGCATCACTCCGAAGACGATGTCTCCTCAATGATACAGTAAGTATTTTTCAATAAGATCCGATTTATTCTATACAAAGTGGGGTGCTAATCATGTTGTCCTCTCGGATTTAATTATAAACTATTGTGTATCTTTCAAACAAAAATAGCCTTTTAAATCTAGCAAACGCATGTGCTCTGTGTTGCTGCATTATCACAGTTTAAATACACTGTTGAAAAGGTAAAGTAGCCTAACAATAACCGATGTCTAATTTAATAAAGCCTTAGTAATGTTACTTGTATGTGGGTCGTAATCTCATTATGTTAAATAGGATTACACCCGTGTTTGGTGGAAGCAAAGAGAATATCGAATGAGTTGAAGTTTGTATTCTGTACGGTGAAGTGTTCGAGCGCTATTCCTAAATAGTATTTAGAAAAGGGACAAATTTACTAAATTAAAATGCCGCCGAAGGATGATCCTGAGACTGCCACCCTGAGAAAGGAATTAGAAGATATAATTACTAAAATTAAGGTTTGATGAGTATTCTATTACAGTTAATTTTGCTGACCTACTTACATCTTTAAATGTACAATTAATTCCGTTACAGTTTTCTTTCACGGTAATTATTTTTTTTGCAGATTCAAATGATTACTAACGTATCGATTTATTTTATTTTTTACGCTGAAATTAATCTTAATAAGGCATTAAGAACTTAATTCAAGAAAAGTGTTGACAACATTGTTCAATGTTTTATCAAAAATTTCGGAGAAATTCCACCTTTTCTATTGCATGAAAATGATCTTTCTATTAACTGCTTTAAAGTTTGGAAAGGTCTACGTCTACCGTGTAAATTGAATTATATTTTTACGTAGTGTTCAATCGAAAGTATTTTTAAATATAAGAAATATTGAAATTATTGTTGAAAGATTCAACAAAAAAAAGACATTAGTACAGTATAGATAGAGCATTATTTCATATAGATAATAATTGGTAACAAAATTTAATGAATCAAAAGAGTACATTATATTTCATATTTTTATATGTGACATAGGAAGATCAAAAGAAAAATGAAGATGCCAAACTTGCAGATAAGTGCAGTGACTTGGCGGATGCTCCCAAACTTCGGTTGCAAACAAAAAAACTTCTCAAAGGTCACATCAACAAGGTGAATTCAGTTCATTTTAGCGGCGATTCGAGGTATGTTATCTATCATGATAAATTAAAATGTTACTTATATCATTTTTACTGTGAGCGCATTTGCTAATAGGGGTACGCCAAATGTATTTATCTGATAGCGGTTTGCAAATTTTAGCTTTCTGTTTATTGGTGCGACGTTTTACTATTTTCATTAACCGTTTGAATACCGCGCAAATAAATAATCAACATGTCCCGGAGATACTGCGTGTTTTTGAGAAAAATAATTTTGCCTAATATACACTCGAATTTGATATTTTAAAAACTTATATTGACTCAGTATAGATGACACTACACACATTCATCAAAATATTGCTTATATTCTATTAGAATACCAAGTATTTGATTCTTTTTAATGTCTTGGACATCCGCGTTCACTTGCATATGTTCCGAACACCTGTGTCCGCTTGGGATCCATGTGGTTAAACCGATAAGTAAAACTGCATTTTGACTATTTCAAATTTATATTATGCCATCATTGTGCTGTCCATAATAATCTAAGGCCTTGGTGCAATGTACTTTTTCTTAGTTGGCGTGTCCCTATTACTTTATAGATTAATAATATTGTTAATATGTCCCCAGACGAAAACTACACATTAAATAAATGTGTATGAGTAGTTTTCCTTCCGAAGAACTTATATTACAAATGTTGGCGTGGCGTAACATACACCTTTACCATTTTTAATGTGTAGTTTATGTCGGATGTCAGGCTATTGCAACCCATTGCATAGTTGCGCCACTGTTTATAATATTTTATGAAAGATTAATTCATAAATAAATAAACTTTATTGGATACTAACCGTAATAGTTGCCGAGTCAAAAATAGGTTTTAATTTGCTTGCCTTATGTTTTGTTTTTTTAAAATAAATAATTCTGAATAGCATCTAATTATCTTTGGTACCTCTGAGAGGTGAAGTAAGCCAAGTGGTATTTTAGGAAAAAAGTGTTGGATGCATTATAATATTCTATATGTTTTAAAGTATCGTAAAAGTGATGTGAGCTCAGTAATTGCACATGCAATAGTGTCATCTCCTTACATAATTAAAATATACAATCCACCAAAACACCAAGTAAAGACGTGATTGTACTTAAAAGTCCAATAGAAAAGTTTTATCATTTTACTACTTGGCTCACTTCACTTCTTGATGGCTCAATTATTGTTATAAAATAAATGTACCAGCATATTATTTGTTACTTCGTAAGTTTTTTATTGCTTACAAATTAATAAAATTATCGGTGTGCTGGCTTTCAGGTCAGGCAATATTGTACTTATCCACTCTAGTTACAAATGTCAAAAAATATTAATTACGACCAGTATTTAGAATTTACTTCTGAATTTGATTACCTGCTGCGTCTATGCGTAACTTCGTCACTGCATATCACATAACTACAACTTACTTACTTTTTAAAACAATCGCCAAACATACAGAAGCACATTTTAATTTACTCAAAAGAATTTTAAATCGAATCATGAATTATTTATATTAATTCTTCAGCATCGTTAAATTAATTAATTTGTATTATGAATATTTTTTGACACTTTGTAATTTTCGCAAAATATCTGTAGTCTCATATCAAACAAAATGGATGTTATAATAATTATGTCTACAATAAAACAATGCATTTGCGTCTGTAAAATATATACTTGTAAATAGTTTGTTGTTATTAAAATAAGAAAATATGATATTTATATTATGTAAGCATGTTGCGGATATATGAATATTAAAATAAATAGTGTTTATTTACTGGCTAGGCTTTGAATATCCAATATCTCGAAAAAAAACTGGTTATTTTAATGGATTTTTCATTATCAAATCGATCCGTAATCGGCAGAAAAGCGTCAGTGAAAATTATTAAATTTTACTGGAGAAGGTTTTTTTAATTGCCTCTTGTAAAAAGCTCGAAAAAGAAATTTTAATTGACACATTTAATTAATGAATTCTTTTTGCGAACTTATTACGAAAGGAAGTTTAAAAAAAACCTTGTAATGATAAAATCCCAGTGACGTTTCTAGACTATGTGTCGCCCCTAGGCAGAGCCTTAAAATGGCGCTCATTTCTTTTCATTATTACATATACAAATATAGAAGTCCGAATTCCCTACTCGCCTACATACTCAAACAAATGTTTTGTTTCTTATTCCATTTTCCTTTCAGATGACTAATATTATATATATTGACAAAGATCTTCACGAATAAATATAATCCGAAAGTCCATATTATTTTTCAATAATTATGAAAAAATAACTATTACCTTCACTAAGCATGATAAAAAATAATGTAAATTTAAAATGCACTTACATTATATAAGTATCCATTCTTGGTTTGGTATTTTTTTTTATCAAAGACATTGAGGCATTACATTTATTCTAAACCAAATTCGTGGAATATTTAGCCATTTAAAAAATCTGTGATCATTTGCCGCTCCTAAGCAACTGCCTACTCGCCTATGCCCTCGGGACGTCCCTGTTAAAACCTGAACATTCCTTTAGAATTTTTTACCTTTTCTGGCTATTATGGGTCGAAATAATTGAATGAAAGTGTTTTTTAACAAAATGATCATGTCATTTTATCAACTTTTGCTTAAAAGTCACAATTGACAATCAGTCATGCAGAAATGATACAAAAAATTAAGTTAAACTTAATTTATTTATCTAGATGTTTACATTTACAGACATTGCGTTACTGGCTCCTTAGACGGCAAATTGATAATATGGGATACATGGACTGCAAACAAAGTTCAAGTAATTCCTCTTCGTTCTTCTTGGGTTATGAGTGTCGCTTTTGCTACGTCTGGAAATTTTGTTGGTAGGTAAATAATTAATTTTTAATAGCACAAACCTTTTTTCCAACCAATTTCTAAATACACATATATACTCATTCATTCTGTAGTAATATTTTTGCCTCGTTACATGACAAATTATTGTAATATTAATATATTTTTTTTGTTAAACCATATCCGTTCCCAACATATGGCCTCCTAGTAGAGTTTATCTCAACAGAAGTGTTTCTATGAGAACTGATCTTTACTCAGTTGGTCAACCTATTTTTTCAAAATGGGTGGGAGTAGAAGGATATGACTATGACAAGGACTAGTGGTTAACTAATCGCTCTTGCTATGCCTGTTTTGAGGATAGGAAGGGTGGGAGGGAATTCAAGACATACACATCCATGCCCTCGGACAGAAATCCAGAAATCAATTTATGAAAACTGTCCGTGCTGGGATTCAAGCTTGTGACCTCCATAACTGAAGCCAACGAGATTGAGCACTCGACCTCGCAGCCGGCAATATTGATAAAAAGAAACGTATTATTTTTCAGCATTTTAGTATTTAAATATTCAATGGAAGAAATATGTAGATGTAATGAAAAGCTGAATAAATGATGAAAAAGATGAATGAATATTTGGGTCAAATAATTTAATTTTTATAAACGCTCAAATCTGGAGTGTGATTGTGTAAACATTCATGCTTTTTCACAAAGCAGGGAAAGAGTTAAGGCAGTTCAAAAATATGTTAAGAGAAGCAATATTTTGATTAAGTGATCATGTTGATTATAATTAGATTATAAGAGCCATAATTAATTAATTGATTATAGGATAGTCATGTTGAAACTGAAAAAAAATGATGAAATTAAAAGAACTGCAAACTATCATAAAACTACTTTTTAATTTCTAGCATGTGGTGGAATGGATAATATGTGCACAGTCTATGATGTGAATAACAGGGATGCCACCGGTGCTGCAAAAATTGTTCGAGAATTAGCAGGTTACGAGGGATTTTTAAGTTCTTGTCGATTTCTGGACGATAAGAAAATTTTGACCGGCTCTGGAGATATGAAAATGTGAGTGTTTCGTGATATACAAGAGTTCATTGAATCACTTATTCATTAATATGTTTTATTAGACATTACTAACTGACCACCCATCACAAATAAGAAACAATCTGGGGTAATTAATGGTTAAAAGTATAGTATCTCATAATGAAATTTCCAATTTCTTATAAGGGACTGAATAAATACAGTAATTTTGATGTGTTTTTAGTGATCCGTAGCTCATTTTATGTGCCAATTTAAAAAAGAATCAAGGTAATATTTTGTTATAAAATTTGAATTGATTTTGATAGCTGTATTTGGGACCTCGAGGCTGGAAAGAGAACTACTGAATTTGAAGCGCATAATGGAGATGTGGTTTCCATATCCCTTGGTCCAGGTTGGTTAAATCTAAAATATAATTAAAATGTTAATAGATTATATAATACTTTTATAATGTTAGGTCACTGTTAATCATTGATGGAATGAGATCAGGTTACGATAAGGCAAAAACATGTTTACTGGCAATAATGACTTTCGTAGATATTTAAACATTTGCAAATTGGTCTGAATTTAATCTGATCATTTAAAGGAAATATTCAAGTTTAAATTTAAATATTTTTCTATGTTAATAGACAAAATGGCAGTAAACATGTGTTTGCATTTTAAATTCCATTTTTTTTTGTATTTCAATATGTATGTTTGTTTGTCTTTTAAGATCTTAATATTTATTTCAGATAGTAATACTTACGTAACTGGATCTGTTGATAAAACTTGCAAACTATGGGATGTTCGAGAGGAGTCTCCACGCCAAACATTCTTTGGTCACGAATCTGATGTCAATAGTGTTTGTGTATGTTGAGTTAATATATTATTTGCACAAATTCATGAATTCTAACCGGTAGATATTGTAATACTAGATATTGAAACCCTCATTAAATGTGTGTAAGATTTTTTTAGTTTCATCCAAGTGGGCAAGCCTTTGCAACGGGATCTGAAGACAAAAGTGCACGTCTTTTTGATTTGCGAAGCGACCAACAACTAGCTCAATATTCGCCTCCAAATAAAACTAGTGGATTCACAAGTTGTGGTAAGATTATATTATAAAGATGAGATTGGTTTAACTGGCTTGTCACCGTATTTATTTATTTGAAACTAACTAAACTGAAATAAAAAATTGTTGCAGGTCTTTCTTTAAGTGGACGATTTATATTATGTGGATCTGATGATAACCATGTTCATATATGGGATACATTGAAAAATCAACACAACGGTTAGTAAATTATTTTTTTACAATAACGTTTAGAATATCAATAAAAGGAATTTCGCTTTAAAGCCATAAATTTTTTCAAAATGATAACTTAATAAAAATATGATATTTATGGCAACAACTACCCCAGGGATTCGATAACAAAAAAAATCTAAGGCTTGATATTGATTATGTCTAGTTGCATACTGAAAAAATTGTAATATATGTTTTTTATGAAAAAATCTCTGAATTCAGTTAAACAAAATTTGGAGTATTAGCCATTAATTAATATACTCTCTCAGATAACTGGCTGACTGCAAAAAGGGTGCTATCAAAATTGTCTTGGTAAATGCCATTCTCCAAAAAAAGTGAAAATATTTGGCATAATTCGTAAAAACCAGTGTTCAGCTGTGTGTTTCTATATTTATAGTTCTCATAGAACAACTTCTATTGAGATACCTCCATTAAAAGACAGTATGCCCCATATTAGGATCGGGCATGGTTGATTATAGTTGTTGGCTGTCTTTTGTGAATTTTAATTTCAAAATTATATTAACCTTTAAAGGCTCGCGCGCTGTGCGCAAGAGAAGTAGCACACTTCCCGAGCATTTTTTCGCGAAATATTTGCGCCACCTGCATCCGTTAAAAAAAAATATATCTCTAAAACTAGTCATCCTATTTGAGTAAAATAAAAAGTGTTATCAAAATAAAAGATTGTTTATAATTTACAAAAGCTTTATTTGTATTTTTTTACATTGTACAAATTAAAATTAAAGAATTAAAACGATCAAAATATTATTATCGATATAATAATATCGCAGATGTTTATATTACCCATATGACAAAAATATTTATTGAAACCGAAAATAAAATTATGGATCAGTATCTCAAAGACATTATTTATGTAAGCTAATATTCATATCTTGAATAATATTATCATAAATCAGTGTAATCCGATAGCGAAATGAACCATAATCAACTGCCTCAACATTGAACGACGCAAATCCGCGGTCCCGTATTGGTACCATTGGGCGCTTAAAGATTAAAAGTTATATTTATAAATGACTAAAAACAAAATGTTTGCGATATAACAGTTTTTTTTACTTTGGTTTATTTACTAGAAAGAAGATGATATCCATGTATGGTGTGAACATATTGACAATTCTACAAAGTACATATCTGCAAATATATATGTACAGTGTAAGCCACACTCAATAGTCAATATTCACCCTAGAAGTAATTGAATATATCAAAATATCAAACATTTTTTCAACAATTCCTAAGAATTCATAATGAATAAAATAAATAAATTAATGTGTCTCGATGTATCCATATAATCACACCATGCACAGATATCTTCTAATATATAAAAATGAATGTTTGTTTGTTCGTACTTAATGCGTTGCCACACCGCTTATCCGATTGCAATAAAACTTTGACAAACTTTTTGCTTGCACTTCCGGGAAGGTTATAGACAGTAAAATAAGCTTACAGTAGGTCTTATATATAAAAAATCAATGTTTGTATGTCTGCGATACAGTTCATTTTGACAATGTATGCTTACACTTGCAGGAAGGTTATAGTACAATTAACTTACAGTAGGTGGCGCGTGTGTCGTACCATAGACAATTGCAGCAAACGCCAAACAGACAGAAAAAGAATCCTTCAATAACCACAATTAACCTTTAGAGGAGTATTGACGTACATGTACATGTACGTCGGTGCAATTTTTCTGTAAATGAGTATGGAAGTACTTTAAACTCAATACAAGAGTGTCTGTCTGTAAGCATATATATCAATGGTTCTTAACCTTTTCGAAGTCACGGTGCAATTTTTTACCATGGGAAAAAGTGGCGGTGCACCAGAATTTCGAAAAAAATATGTTTACATAATTTTTTTTTGGACTTTTTCGGTTTTCACTATTTTGCGGATTTTTTCGTTTTTACCATTTTTTTCGCGGTGCACTTGCAATAAGCTCACGGTGCACCGGTCAAGAACCACTGATATATATACTCTAAGTATGAATTACATATATTGGGAAAAAGTCACAAAATTGTCATTTTAAGAAAAGGCAGTAAATTAGAGTAAGGTCTGTATAGATCTATTCACTCCTCTAAAGGTTAAAATACAAACACTTTCTTTCTTTGAGTGGCATTGCAATGCTTGCCGGGAACCGGCTAGTGTATAATAAATTATATTTAAAGAGTAGGGAATATTTTTCAATTGACGATGTTCTGTTTTTAGGTACACTATCTGGACATGAAAATCGAATCACATCATTATCTGTTGCCGGAAATGGCATGGCTATGGCTACGTGCTCGTGGGATCAATATGTAAGAATTTGGGTGTAAAACCGTATACACCTGAAAAAGTTATCTATTCTTTAAGGATCAGTTGTGAAATTTTATATTCATAAATGCTTTTAAGCGTAATTTAGATATTAAAAACGTTGGAAATAAAGTTATATACAACTACATTTGAGAAAATTCTCTCTAATTCTGCAATAATCAATTACATTGTTATAATCTGTTAAATAATATTACTTATACAATTAAAATTATAAATCATTTATGAGATATTACCGCTAAGATCTGGAATTCCAATTCTCATTACTTGTTAATTTATGAATAGTAAAATCATTTAGAATTAAGTAGATACGCCTAAGTCCTGGGATTCTCGTATACATCAATACTGTGTGTATGTTCCTTATAATATGTTTTAAGACATGATTTTGTAATAAGACTGTATTTAATAGGCAAAAAAATCCATTTATCTTTTCTTTTGTTTTCATATTTATAAATGAAATATTAATATTTTAATAACCTTTCCATTGTTGGCTGAATCTCATTCTTGTTGGCCTTACAAACATGTATAATTGGAGGATATTTGTTGAATATATTATGTCAAAATGTGTAATTAAAAAAAAATCATAATATAAAAACAATGAATGTATAAAAATGTTTTCAGAATAAATTTAGGATAACGACGACCAATTATTTACATTACAGCCCAGTATCAGAAAACCTGGTAATGGTGCTTTTGCCATGACCAGAGCTGTGGAATCAGGAAAAATTATAATGACTCCGACTCCGGCTTTAAATTCAAAGCTGACTTGATTTCTTCAATCATTTCAGTTTAACATTCATATATGCATACATCAGATCCTAGTGACTAGAATAATTCTAATAGATGTCACCAATCAATAAGATTTTTATAATTTTTCAAAGTTTCAAAATTATTTTTCTCCGAGACCGACTCCACTTCTGGCAAAAACACCAGACTCCACAGCCCTGGTAATGATTCTACCTGTAGGTCATAGTTTTTACCCACGACATCTTTAGTTTCAAAATGATTTCTCGTATTTTTTTTTTCAATCTGAAGTGAAAGTTAACACTCAAGACCCCGGCCCCGCACTAACGTGGAAATGGTTGTTATCCGTTAAACCCCAGCCCCGCGCTAGCGTGGGTTTACACACGTGGGCGTGTAATCGGTATCCGTTCAGGCAAAACTAATTTATTTCGGATTTTTGTTTTTTTATGCTACTCAAGAGGGTTTGCTGCGTATGTGTATTTTTTTTGTGTCAATTTACCTTATTATTTATGGGTGAAAATGACTTTTGAAATAAGATATTTTTTGCTTTAGAATACTTAAAATTAAAATATTTTACGATTTGACTTTTACTTTTATTAGAGTTAAAAAACACTGCTGTTCGTTTTATATTCTGTAATATTATTTAAATATATTTTAGTGCATTTGTGTTGGTCAAAGACAACACATTCTCGTTTCTGTGATCGCGATATATTTTCTGTTCTTGTTTTATTGCATTCAGTGTTTAAAAATATGTTTGTGTTGTATAAGTTATGTGATTAAAGAGATAATTTAAAAAAAATATTTCAATTTTTGCATTTTTTTCTATAAAAATATTTTTTGTCTTTGAAAAATCGAAAAGAAAGTGTCATTTTTTACTTATTTGTGCTATGTTTAATAATTTTGTTGTGTTCGCCAAGTTACTCATCGGCAAAAATAAATTTTAAACGTTTTTTATTGCAACTAGCTAAATATTGGGTTGGCTCGCAAGACAATGGGTGAATGCATCATGCTTGGCATACATGAAAATTTAATTGATTTATTGCGTAATTTATAAGTAAAAGTGACAGTGCTGTTAATATATAGTTTTAATCTTATGTATTTTGAAAAATGATTTCGTTAAAAAAGTACATATAATACGTCAACGCAAACAAATGTTACACAGTTTGAGATTTTTTGGATACCGTAAAAATCAAACAATTAAGGGTTATAATTTATTGCTTCACATGTTAATGGGCATTTACTTTAATTACGCGCGTCAAATTTTTATTATTTACGGTTTTTTTCAATGATGTCAACATCAGTGAAATCATGCATCTTTATCGCGTCACATACTCGTTCACAAGACCATTCATTGTTTATTTTCACAGGTACGGCTCTTTGCTTTCGAGCCCTTTTTGTTTTAAGGAAATGTGTCGATTAAATAAAAAGATGATTTTTTAAAAAAAAACGCGCGAATCCGGCTGCATGTGCGAAATGTGCAGGTTTAAGCGTAACTTTATCGCGAAACTGCCGGTTGCTTGAGTGTTAACTGGATGGCTGCCACAGACGAGATATCTCGTCAAATCTTTCGTGCTCAACACGCCAGAGACGAGTTACCTCGTCAATAACTAATTAATAATTGCAAATTATAGCTAGCGCCCTAGGTATAAACGTAATTTTTTCTAAGGCAGCCAAAAGGCAAGTATAATTGTGAGCTAAAATGATTCCTACAATTTTTAGTTTTCTGCATTACTACGTTTTTACTTTATTACCATAAATAATTGCACTTGTCATAACAATTTTCTGCACGTCTTTCCATTTTAAGACCATCGACTTATTTCTAATCATGGCAAATGTTTCTTCTTTTAACAATTGTTTTTATCTCTCATAATACTACTTTTTAGTATCTTCCATCATTCTGATTACTTTTGTTTTAATTTCTACTGGTTTATATGTCAACACTGTGCTTCTATACAAATTATTAACTCTCCAGAGACGAGAGCTTTTTTTCGATAAAAAAATATTTTTTAAGCCATATTGAAGTCACGGATAACTTTTACTCCTAACAAAAATTAAAAAAAAAAAAAAACGCAAAGTCGTTGTATAGAAACCCCGCATGACTATATGGTCGTGCTCATCCTTTTATTATCGTGTAATATTGTGTACGGACAGTAGTATGGACGAGCGTGACCGTATGGGCACACAAACATTCGGGGTTGAAATATAGCTAAACGTAAATTTTTTTAAAATGTTTACAATTTGCCCTCTTTAGATCAACATAATTTCAATACAAATATATTAGCAAAAGAACTGTAAATAATTTGATGTTTTGATAAAAAAATAACTAACAATTTCAAAAATTCTATTAAAAAAAAACAGAAATTCAAAAAATCACATGTGCTTTTTGTGCCAGTTTCTGTCCCCGCGGCTGATGACTAACTGAAGTCTGATATAAAGCAATGATATTTAGGTAGAAAAAGGATGAATAGTGGGATCAATAGACAACAGTGTTTACTGTGACCATATGGTCACGCTCGTCCTAGGAGGGTTAAAGTAGTCACAATACCCTTCATTCAAAAACTTTGCTGTATACATATCGCAAAAATTTGTCTGAAATGAAGAAACGTTTAGAATGAATTATCTATGTATGATAAATAATATATAGGAATATTTAAAAATCAAGACATGTAAAAACTCCGAAAATACATATTTGAGACAACAGTACATCTAACAAGAAATAGAGACAAATCCAGACAATCCAACCGTAAAACAGAACATCTTTGATGCCAAAGAAGGTTGCAATATTGTATATATATTTTTAAATATATTAATTCTTACTTACAATAATCATTATATTATCAATAAAGTAATATAATATAATCGTTATTGATTTCAATAATGACATTATAAGTGATATTGCGGATTTAAAAAATATTATTATTTTGTGAAGACGTGTAATGGTTGATGGTTATCACCCAATGTTTAGAAAGAATTGTAGATTTAACTCTTAACGGTTTGTAATAAAACATAGTTATCACAAATATTTCACTATTTTCTCACTACTTGTAAAAAAAATCAATGGCAATATCCTATGTTTTACATGAAAAGTAATTGAATATCAGAGAAAATAAAAAGTTTTGCAACAATGAAGATAAATACACTATAACATTGAAATCTTAAAAAAAACTTCATTTTCATTTTTATACTATTTTACTGTTTAATTTATGTATTAAAAAGTGTCCAAAGTTGTATGAGTGTAGACAAAAACCAAATAAAAGTCGATAAAAAAGAAATATTTGATAACATTCATTTATTTATGTATGGAAATATTTTATTTTTCGTTAATTATGTACATTAGTTTGAAAATATATCATAATTACAAAGAGTATTTTTGAGATCAAATTTCTTAAATCTATTGCGTTATACTTATATTAGACATCTTAATAGGCACAGATTCTAAATATATTATTTCATAAAAATATCAAAGAATTTTCAGTCAAAATTTTATATCGCATCAAAAGAAGATTGTAAGCAAAGCTGCAATATTATTAAACCAAAATCAAATAAAGACAAAAAAACCTCTTCCAGCAACAAAATCTCATTTCCTTCGCAATTTTTTTTAATAAAGTATATCACTCGACATATTGCTGTTATCGAACGATATAACTTAAATATTATAAAGCTATTTTTTTTACCCATAATTATGTATCTGTTCATGGTGATTAGTTATGCCACTGAGAGTACATCAGTGTACTCGAAAAAAATACAATATCAATTATACCTATAGAATAAGGATACATAAGTATTAACCGTTTAAATAAATCATTAATATGTCCCAGAGATATTGCGTGTTTTTGAGAAAAATAATTTCGCCTAATATACACTCAAATTAGATATTTTAAAAAACCTATATTGACTCAGTATAGATGGAACTACACATATTCATCAAAATAATGCTTATTTTCTATTAGAATAAGTATTTAATTTTTTAAATGTCTTAGACATCCGTGTCCGCTTGGTATTCAAGTGTTTAAATGGTAATTTTTCAAATAATATAAGTACAGTTAATCTATTCACTGCCGATTTTTTTTACATTCGCACCCTTAAAAAAACACAAAGTAAAGACACAGAAATTTCATATCACAAGGCTCGGCAACCAAAGGATTGATAATCGGCATGAATCCAATCGGCATGATCAGATCAAGTTAATTAAGCAAAACCAGTCCACTGCAAACCCAATTTTAATGCATGATGCAGGCACTGAATTGGTGGAAAATAATAATGAAATAAATCAGAAGATATCAGTTAAATATAGTAAATAAAAAATATTCGTGCATATGGTATATATGGCACATGTAGACACTCTGATTGTAATACAATTGAGGAGTGTTAAACTTAGAAAATTATAAAAAACAAAATAGTAGTAGTAGTAAACAAAATAATCGCAACAAGCAAACAAAATCCACATTTTTTATTAACCCTGTTTAAGTAGACAGGAAACATAAAAAAATAATCCTTCAAGCTTTAAATGTATTAGAACAATACGACTTTCAACAACATAAAGTCTGGAAAATGTAATATATAAATAATCAATAAATTATTGGTTAGAATAATTATGTCAAAATAAAGAAATGTAATGAAGAAATTAAAAATAAGTCTTCGTTAATACAATCAGTCTATTTGGGTATGTCACACCAAACTATAGAAGCGGAATTTTTCAAAAGAAAGTTGATAACAGAATGCTGAACATAATTGAAAAAACGCGTTGCAGAAAAAAGCAAACTACGCGTGCCTTATGTGGTCATTCCTAAGCATAAATAAAAAGTAATGGTCTTATGAAATATTTCGTCTTATAACCTATCATAAATATATATATTATATTAAGCATACAATTTTGGAAAATTAAATATACTTGTGACTATTTTTCTTCACTTTGTTGACTAGTTTTTCATAGTAATGGAGAAAAGAAAACATTTATGTTCCCTTTAAAAAAATCTAGACACTGGTACACAAGTCATATTTACTAGCCATTATAATTTAATATCCAAAATGAAAGCATGAAGACATTTTTTTTAAACGTATTCATGCAGCAGTTAAAGAAAAAAATTCTGCTATTGATTAGGAATATGGTAAAAATAAAGTATAAAAATCTTGTTAAATGGAAAGTGTATAAGAAGTTTGTTACAGTGTATCACAACTTATGAATATTATTATTAATAACGTAAGAAATGATTCACATCATTTCATTATCAAGTTTTCAATCAGAAAACCTGTAATATTTATGAAGTATCACAGGCCTATTGTATAAAAGCTGTCCGGTATAGACAGATGTAAGACTTAATTCTGATTGAAAAAAAATGGCGAGGTGTGAATAAGCGCTGGGCACTACTGGTCTAGAAATGTTAACTACCCAAATTATCTCCATGTCTGGGAAGCTCGTTTGTGCTTTGATTATAACTAAGGAATGTTTCAAAATGCAGAAAACATTTCAATACTGTAATGAATACATTTTACACTGTTTGGTATGTTTAACAAGCCAAGTTCAAATACAATGCAGTAATGTTATAAGTTGTTGAACCACCAAGAATCCAGTCAGTCACGAGAACTTCAAATTCGGAATCCACCTCTGAACTATCGTCTGAACTGTAAACAAAAAATAAACATTAAAATACAAATAACAGCTTAGATTATAATTAAATTGAGCTTTAGTTAACCGTTGTTTTAAACTAGATTTATATCAGTTATACAGGTTTTTTTGTGTTTGCTCAAGAAAATAGTTTTTTTTATAACAGTATATTTTAAACATAATAACAAAAGGATCTCTTACTCAATAATTGGAGTTTGAAATATTTGCACATGCAGAGCAGCTTGAGCAGATATAATGTCGTTATAATCCTGATGGATCCTGAAAAAAAATATATTTATAGACACGTGTCATTTAAACGGTGTTAAATATCAGCTGGTCAAATGCCTCTTTTCAAAGATGGCGAGAATAGGCGATTTAATCTGGAAGCACCCCAATCAAAGCCAGGAATTTTTACCACTCAATCACTGGCTCCGTACAGACTTCAGAGTTATTTCCTGTTGATTTTATAGCTTACTTGAATATATAATTCTAACCTGTCTACTGTAACCTTGCCGTTTTAGTTTTTAACTACGTTCAGTCCTAAAGTGGAATGTGAGGACTTCTGATGGATTTTTAACCATTTAATTTTTGGATATCTAAAAACGATGTTAAACGAGAACTGGTCACAAATGAGTACGTAGTTGCATTTTCTGAATTATATATTATCTAGGACAGCTTCAGTATACACAGTAGTACATTTTTGGCCATTTACATTGATAAGTTTACAGTAAATTGGATATTGTTACATATTACAAGTGTGTTAAGTAACAATCGATTGCTTATTTAAGTATTGCATACAATTCCATCGGAGTGATAAAAAAACTCTGCTTCAGAACACCGAGAATTGCTTTGATATAGAGCGAGCTTGTTAATGTATTGGCAGCTCACCGCTGGCTCAACCTGTCTTTGGAGAGAGTTGGGAAAGGGAGTTAATAACTCTCTCAACATACAGGACGACTTGAATACTTTAACCTTTTAGCTTCCATAGATAATTAATAGTAATTACCTAGCACGCCGGCTATAATTTGCTATTAATACCAGGGCTGTGGAGTCGTTAAAAAAAAACACGACTCCGACTCCGACTCCGACATTTTTCAAAAACACGACTCCGACTCCGACTCCGAATTTGACTCCGAGTCCGACTATGACTTGACTAAAAAATGCGTGCATATAAATGTATGCACTTCAAGTAACAAAAAAAATATATCGAATCTACTTTTTCGACATGAGAAAGAAAGAAACAACAACTTTTGCGCGGACTCATATGCAGTGGATCTTGGTGACTCACTGGCTCGGCGTGACTCATGACACCTACACGTTTAATATTATTAAGCTATATCACAATAATTATTACGTAACTCAATTTTCATAAATTTCGTGAGTAATTTTTTTTTTTTTTTAATTTGCATTTTTTTTTTTAAAGTAGTCGGAGTCGCCCGTTTTTCACGACTCCGACTCCAACTCCGACTCCGGCCAAAACACCGCGACTCCGCGACTCCGACTCCGACTCCACAGCCCTGATTAATACTATTAATTTAATTAGTTATTGACGAGATAACTCGTCTTTGGCCTGTCGAGCACGAAAAAATTTGTGAGATATCTTGTCTGAGGCAACCATTGAGTTAAACTACTTTGATTAGTATTAAATGTACTTACTTTAATTGCCAATTCCTCATTGTGTGAAAATCATGAAGTTCCTTATATATAGACACAGGCACAAAGTTTGATTCTTCTATAATTCCTTTGAGCGATTTCACACTAGTTAAACAGAATCCCTGTTCCATTATAGGTCCACCAGGACAACGTCTCCTTTGAGCTAGTTCAAACCTCACCCACCCTAAAATAAAAACAATGTTCTTCGTTAAAAGTCGATCATAAATAAAATAAGTCACTAAAAGTTAAAGCGTTCTTAAAACACATATTTAAGTTATGCATGCAATATACTTTGACAGCCATAATTTCAACATACTCGGATATCAAAGTACCAAGACCCGTGACCACACAACAGAGATAGCAATAACATTTGTCTGAATAGTGTGTAACGTATATACCAGTGGCGGTTCCTGACCTGAACTCTTGGGTGGGCTAGAGAAAAGCATATTTCCACTTCACTTTATATATTAATCTACAAGCAAATTAACAAATATTACGATACTACTGCAATGCATAAATTTTTATATAATAAAATCAATGCTAATGTAACTAAGAAATAATAGAATAATAACACGGAATCCTTAAATTCGTCTCTTTCAAAGTGAAATAACAAGTACCTACTAAAAGCAGTATAGAACTGTCACTTGCTGTCACTGAAAGTCAATACCTGTCACTTTCATACAATACAACGATATTGGTTTTGTGTTTCAATGCATAAGTATGCGTAATGGGCTGAATCAGATCAGCCCCCAACGATCAACAGAAACCTGACAGATTGAAACACTATCCTTTGTGTTTGATGACGTTTCCGTACATACAAATACAAAAAAAATCTAATCGTGCTTGATTGCGCCCCAGTGTAAAGAAATATGTCATGATATTGTCTGTGGTTACGGACTTAACGGGCGCTAGCCCCTGAGTGGTGTTGCCAGTGACGTAACGTTCCTGTTCCCTGTGAAGTATTTATAGGGTTATTGTTTTTTTATGCCTGCTCAGTTTAAAATTGTAATACAAAACACAATCGAGAATATGATTGTAGGTAGACGTAACATTGTCTTATATTGACAGAGGAAAATTAAAACAAAGATATTATATTCATTTGGGAAAGGTAAGTTACGCTTATAAATGTATTTATTTTGTTCAGCGGCCGAATTGCTGTTGATTTTTATTCAGCCATCTAATGTTTTGGGTGGAAAATGCAGGTCGGGCTTAGCCCACCTAGCCCAGTACCTAGAACCGCCACTGGTATATACTATTTGAAAGTTTATTATGAATGCAAAAATGATGTTCATTTTCGAAAAGAGCACGTAAGATAATCATAAATAATTAGATTTCTCGAAATACTTTTTTAGCTCTATGAATATTTGATAAAGGTACATGTTCTGCAAATAATTCAGCCAATATAGCCAGATTAAAAACCATATCAAGCGTTGATTTTTTAAATATAATATTTTCAATCGTGGGCATTGATAATGCGTTTTCATCTTCAGTTGATTTCCAGTGGCTTCACTATAAATTAAGTTATTCATCAATAATTTTCAGTAATTTACGAGAAAAAAATCTGTGTGCATTCGCAATTAAATGCTATGTCAGATATATCTACTTATTCATAATGGTACTTACCAAATGGCACTTTGGTTCGTGTTCTTTTAGTACAGAATCCGCAGTAACAAATAGGTGCAGTTCGTTTGAAAAACCGATTATTTATGTTCAAGGAACTTTTAAACTCAACGACAGAATCATAATATTCACAATTCTCTACTAGCTGTACGCATCCATGTATCCGCAGGATCTCTAAATGTGGACTTCTAACACGTCTGAAGGTTTGCAAGCGTACTGGTGAGACAGGAGCTTTATATAGAAACCGAGGACGATCAGAGTCATCTGAATCTTCTTGGTACTCTTGGTTGTTTTCATCAAATTGCGGATTTAAAGCAGAATTAAGTCCGGAATCTTCATACTGTTCGATCAAATCATCAGGAAAACTATCACCGGCAGCGTACTCATCAGAAAAATTGGTACTATCTAAATTATCGGGTATTTCTTCAGCTTGTTGTTCCGCTGGGGTGCTTGGATCTAGTGATTGTAAGAAATTATCAAAATTTGTTGATCTCAATAACGGTTCTCTATAAGGATTGATCAACCGATCTGGTATGTCTGATTGTTGGAGGTCACTATGCGATCTTCGTCCTAAAGGCCATATAACTCTATCAAAATATGTTGTGGTCGACTCCGGCTCTGCGGGTATATCAGAAGATGTTTCTGCCATTTCAATATCTTTACTTGGTTCAGGAGATAAATTTGGAATAGCATATTCATTAAGATCCATTTCAATTGGCTGTGATGCATTCACGGAATCTAGACTCTTAGCTCGTCTGAAAACTTCTTTCGGTAATGTTAATTGATCATAAGATTGACATCTGCGTACATAAGTTCTATCGAAGACGTCTCCATCATTCAAGTCAAATGAAGATGTTATATCTATGGATGACTTGTGCAAATTAAGGCAACTATTAGGGGTATCTGTTGATTCACAAGACTTTCTCCAGTAATTGTTTGATTTTGTCTTTTTTTGTTCTATACTATTTTCTATCACAGTCCTTTGTTTAATCTCCATATTTTTGACCTCGTTAGATATGTATGGTGAAACTGTTAGTGAAAGATTTTGTATTATTATATTTCGGCATTCATTCTCGGACACACTTCTCGGCAGCCTACTGTTATCAATCATCATACTTGAGATTTTTTGGGAAGCTGAATATGTAGAAGCTTGCAAGGGCAGTGTGGATCCTGTTGTCATATTATTTGAGAAGATTGTCTCTTTTTCATGATATTCAAGATCGGCCTTCTCTAATTGATGAATGGCGTCATTATGAGAGGTATCTGGCCCATCAACTCCGCTTCTTTCAGGTTGACACATATCAGTAGTTTTTCGGGAAGCAGCAGCATTTGTCTCAATTTCTTCCGCAGCTGACATCTCCGATGCAAGATCACAAACATCATCAGAATAATATATAGACACCTGGAATTAAATTCATGAATATTAATTGTGATTCAGAACAAGGTTTTAAACCATCTTGTTTTATTTCAAACTATTTTCTTAAATAATATACAAATAAAAGGAAATGATCTAAGTTTCTCTATAAAAATTTACTCATATTAATAAAATGCTTTCATTGCAATACATATTTTTTTAACCTTGTTATTGTTGAAATATAAAAATAGTTATCCTCGTGTAGAGAAAACCGTCAGATACCATTTTATTTTATCTTATATAAGTAAAGCAAAAAACAATTTATCGCCATGGGGCTCATCGGTGACCGGCAAGGAAGATCTAGCTTTGAGTTGTTATTTTTTATACAGCACAAGCGGGCACGTGTATTGTGAATTATTTTATATGAGGCAATCGGAAAAACAAATTATAATCGCCTTAAAAATCCATCAAAATAAAAATAATCAATGCATTGTCATCAAATAATTATTACTTACAAATAAAGAATCATAAAAATAATAAAACATTTTTAGTACTTTTTCCACATAAAATTTATTGGATCAGACCGGTTTCACTCATTGCGAGCATTATCAACTGATAAGAAAAATATATAAACAGTGCCATTTATACAAATTTAAATTGAAATAAAAGGCGTAAGCAACTATTAACAATGAAAAGGATTTACAAATTACATTTTAATTACACAAAATTAAATTGCTTAACACCTATAACATACAATTAAAAAATCATCAAAGACTAATAAATATAGGTGGCAAATGATGTCAATTATAAACCCAATTAAAATTTGGGATTTTTTTTTATTTGAGCAATTTAATTTAGGAAAAAACTCATTGTTAATAGTTGCTTACGCCTTTTATTTCAATTTAAATTGTATAAATAGCACTATTTATATATTTTTCTTATCAGTTGATAATGCTCGCAATGAGCGAAACCGGTCCTGATCCAATAAATTTTATGGGGAAAAAGTACTAAAAATGTTTTATTATTTTTATTATAATGCCATTCCACCAAGTATTGACAGTGAACACCTTAACACCTCCATGCCATGATGCAATCGTAAATAGTTGAGCCATTAAATCATTCAATATTTCTCTTAATATTGTCAATAAGTATTTATCATTTTAGGTATTCTAGCATATATACATTTTTAAAAATATTTTTTAGCTTCTAACTTGGGTTAAAATACTGTCAATAAACAGTGAAACTGAGATGCCATCATGACAGGGAACGCGATTTTTTTAGGATGGCATGTTACGGGTTAATTGTAAACAAAGAATCATTTTACATTAAACGTGTTAATAAAGTTAAAATTGAGTAATGTATGTAAATGTAAAAGAAGTCTGGTTGATTGTTATTTAATCATTACAGTTATATTGCTCATAAATTCATGGAAATAATATAGATTTGATTCATTAAAAGAAATGTTGTCTAAATAATTGCCACATAATATAATTTACTAATCAAAAAGTTCCAAGATTGGTTTACCTGCTCGCATCTTCCATACAAATCAACTAATGGATAGAGTTTATTGATTTTTGTGAAGATCTTTGTAAAACTTCCCAGGTTGTTTCCATCTATGATGAGCTGCAGTTCCCCACATTCAGTGAAATTCAATGTTATGGTAGAGCCAATCTGCAGAGTCTCTAATGGTTTCCCATAATCGCTCCATTTCACATTGCCATCTAAATACAAATGATCGTGAGAGACAACCCAGCATCCCTGCCCCAATTCAGCTGCGCTCGACGGCAATGGCAATGATAAATTTACACCTTGAGAGATTTTACTAACTCCAATCATCATGAAGGAGTTCCAGTAAGAGTTACAGTTTGTTACTTTCACCTGAAAATATTTGACACTTTTCAGTATATTATGGAAAACAATCAGATTTTTTAACAAGAAACATTCTAAAGTTCAATTATTAAACACTTCTTTCTATATTTTAGGTCACACAGCAAAGTTTCAGTTAGGCACTTTAAAAAAATAAGATCTATGTTGAAGATCTATTCATGAAGATTTAAATATTATCTATATTTAGACTATATTGAATGCATGTCTGCATTTTGAGGTATATTTAACATTATAAGCATTACATCAGAGCTAGACCTCCAGGGATCAACGCTGTGTGCCCTTTTGTGGAGTGTCCTCGAGCAATTCCAATACAGAAACTAACAGGCGGTACTGGTAGAACAACTGATGTTGCGCAATATGTCCATTTGGAGTCTATATGATTGACATTCGGAGCGGAAATAGTTTAAAAAATACTTTAAATCAATTATGTATTGAATTTTTCCAATGTTTCACTTTATACCATTATTTGTGAACAAAAAATGTATTTTTTTTGGAACCAATGTTGCATGTAACAGAAATGTTTAGCATGTGTCAATTATTTTTATCACATACCTGAAAATGTTGTCCTCGCGTAATTGGCTTGCTTGCAATCACGATACCGTGATTGTAAGCCACAGATCGCTTCGCAGTTTTGCCTGAAAAAATCATAAGTTTACATCAGTTGAATAAAAACATAGCAAATCTATGCATTATATCAAAATGTCACAGGAAATGAATGACATTACCTTCTCCTTCTAGATATATATTGTCACCATGATTACTTAAAAAAGCTCCCGTTGGCCTCTTTGTAATAATGTTACATGATTTTCTAGTAATCAAGTGAGCTTGATCGTTATTAATATTTCCAACTGCTTCTTCGCGGTGCATGGGATGATTTAAGTTATCTGAAATCATTATCAAAGAATTTAATATGTAATAGCGACTGAAAACTAGAATTAGACTACGCATTCAAAGTTCTCAATAAATTTGTTATTGTCGATTCTAGTAATTCAATAAAAGGAACTTTTTAACTGAGCAACAAAATCAACATAATGCATCATTGAAATATAATTAAAGTGGTCTTTCAATAACAAAAATATTTCCAAGTAATAACACACCATTCAAGACATCTGTGTGAAGCGGATCCAATGAATCAATCAGGTGCAAACTGTTGCCTTCATCCGATGCATCCATTGCGCCATCTTCGCAGCTTGATCTTGCAACTGACACCACACGAATACCCGTCTGACGACCGCACAATTCAAAAACTATAAAAACTTTCTGTAACAAAAGAATAGGACAATATTAAATTTATAGTTGTGTATTTTGAGAAAATTGTCAAATTTAAAGCAAGCATTGTAAAGTCTGTTTGTGATCAACGGTTCAAAACTCCCGTTCATGAAAATATTCATACAATGAATTTTTAATTATTTATAGACTTATATCGAAAGGCATGGATGCCTGTGATAATTCGTTCATCCTCACTCACCATCTAAATCAGGGGTCACCAAACTTTTTGAGAAATGGGCCGGATTGAACTTTATACAAACTAAGGGGGCCAGACGACATATAAATTCTTATTGGAACACAACCAGAATATTATTTCATTTTATGTGGTCACATAATAATTAGAATGTAAACAAATGTTTGCCCTTAGAATTTCAATAAATGAGAATATTCGAGAAATTTTTGAGTAAACGAACGTCGTCTCGCCTCCAATTTCTATCCAACTTCCTTCACTTTGAGTTTCTTACCAGATAGTTGTATGACAATTGATGATTTGAAATAAGTATTTATCGTGAATTCACAACTATTTAGTATGAAAATTTATATTTCTTGTATGAATAATTTCTATGCAAAAATTCAGAACTTTTCGCGGGCCAGGTGAAAATCTTCGGCGGTATATAGTTTGTAATAGTAATAGTTTGGTGACCGTTGATCTAAATTACTAGTCGCCACTCTCTTAAATTCTGTCTTTGCCTTTTCTGAATGTAAATTTTGAGCTTTTCGTCAAAAACTCTTCTGTTAGAATGCTCTATTTGGAATCCATGTTTCAAATTAGAGCAGAGAAAGATTGAAAAAAAACTAGACATGGTAATGTTTGAAATTAATTAACGATGAATTACTCACATCTGGCACACTTCGGAAAACTACGCCTACTTCTTCACCGTTTACTTGGAGAGCAATACAATCGGAGTAGCCAATACGTCTCAAGCCAACTCGATCTTTCACTTTCAACCACTCGAGAGACGGGGAAACTGGACTGATGTCATTTTTACCGACAGTAAATTGAAAACGACCTGAATAAAAGAAGAGTGTCATTAAAACAAAATATAAATCGTAAGTTGCAGACTAACAAAAGTGAGTAGTGACAAATGAAAGTTAAGTTTACATATTGACTGTGGAAAGGAAAAAGGACATAACCCACAGTTTTTTCAATAATCACAATGTATCAAACTTGATACACGTTCCATCAAAAGAATGCAAGCTGCAAATGCCGAATTAGTATCTAAATTTAGCTTTTAAGTTTGAAAAAGATGACCTTGTAAAAAATTAAAACCAAAAGACTGAAACAAAGGGTTTTCCTAGACAACTTCTTTAATTAATATGTCAATTAAACACCAGTTTAGAAGTCTCCGTGCACTTCAAGATTGTGTATAATTCATAATTTGCATATGTCACTAAATCATCAAAACACGTTTTTAGCGCCTCCTGTAAAATTTTATATGTGTGGGTTACGTCCTTTTTCCTTTCCACAGTCGATATGTAGCAAAGATATAAATAATTAATTACCTTCAATGTACATTGTGCTCGATGGTAACTCAAGAATAGACGTTGGCAAATTTCGGTTTATATGAGCATTCAATATATTAACATCCGTCACACCAATACGCAATGAACCCGCCAGCCGTTTATCAATCTTCTCGACTTCCACCTTAAACAAATATATTATAAGATTGATTTATCGTTGAATCGGTCATGTGTGTGCAGTTTGGCAATACTTGAGTATGACTTACTTCAAACACTTCGTCGGGTCGAAGCAAGGAGGCGCTGAATACAAGGTTTGAGCATGACATAATTGACCTCACTCGGGCCACGGTGTTATCGTGACTCATTTTAATATTCTGTCCGCAGTATTCTGAAAAACTGGAATAAGCAAAACGCAAACGATATACATCACTAGCATTTGACAAATATGCCTAGTGAAATTATGATATTTATCAACAACTACATTTCAATATTAAGAAATAACTGTATGAATACTAATAGTAATGAATTATAATTGATGAAACAGTTATTATCTTGTGTTTCTTAGAATTTGTGATTCTGTTGGCAAGAAAAATTTTCAACTGCGGAGCACATTTTTACAAAATTCTTAAAAATTTTCATTTTACAAAATTCAAAGGTTTCCACAGCTATGTTTTACTGGGAAATGGTCCGATCTCGAGTATTTGAATCCATAATTTTAAATTCGATTTATTAGATGTCCCTAATGATTTCAACCCTATTTCACCAATCGACTTCTTGAGAATGTTAATCACTTTTCTTAATATTCTTACTCTAACACCCGTTATTCTTTACCACAAATTGTAATAGATTTTTTAATTTTATTTTTGTATTTAAAAAGAAAGATTTAAAATATTACCTGTGTATAGAATGACAGGATAATAAGCCAGCAGTCAACATCATTAATGAATTGTCCGAATTTCCATTGAAGCCTCTTCCTTTTGGCGGTGAAATACTTATCTGTAATGATGATTATTTAATTTATTAGATTATAAATTAAAGAATTTACAATGCTACTTTATAATATTCATAATAAGCATATAATTAATGTAAAAAAGATAAAATATATACGCTTAGAATTATAATTATATCAAATAAAAGAATCAATTTCCCATAGTATAAATAAACTTTATCAACACTTGCCTCAGAATATGATCCGAATAAATCTAATATGGCATATATGTTGATAGGCTGGACATCCCAGGCTTTCCCCTGGTCCATACCGTCCAAGTAGAAATGGACACTTCTATCTGCATGCCGCATTACACCTTAAATAATTAAATTACAGAATTAATTAACCATGAATGTTTAAAAATAAGAGTCAGAAGTATTATTACAATGTTCAAATCCCAGAAGATCAAACGAATCGGCAATAAAGCTAAACTATCAAACTCCTGTCCTGGATTTTTTTTACAGTTATCCGTCAGCCTGTGCTTTATTTTGTTCTTCCAACATATCTCTAGGATACAAGTGAACAAATTTGTTTAACATCTAATTTAAAACAATATGTCACGGCTACTATATTGGCACAATAAGAAAAGAAATTGACAGTATTATCTTACCGACTCGACTTCCAACTGAGAGACTACTTAAATCCAATGGATATTGTTCAGACAGATTAAATCCATGCGTGAGTGACTGTCCAGTCAAAGTATATACGTCTTCAGATAATTGATGAGCTCTTCGGCGCAGTCTTATAGCAGTAGGACAAGCAGCGATGACACCTTTAATAAATCAGAAAATCAAAAACATTTCACAATATGAATAATAAAGCAATCATTCATTAAATGAAATCAAAGACATATAATGTTTAATTAGAGAGTTGATATTATTATACAAAGATAAAAGCAATTACACTAGAATAGAGTCCAATATACATTTTGATTGAATAAAACGTGTTCTATTTTAATAAAATCTAAATTGATGTTGCATAAAATATTAAACTTTTAACATACCAAATGACATGCACCCAGCACATCGATCGCCGATTTTCTCAATCTTGATTTGAAACATCTCACATTCTCGCAGAGGTCGGCTGCTAAAGACTATAGCGTCACTGAATGGTCCAAACTTTTCAAATGCCTGTGTGGCCACCATGCCTCCATTTTGAACTCGGACATTATGTCCGTGCAGGCGATGAAAGCAAAGCTCACCACTGCAAACAGAAATCGCATAATATTTAAAATTATTACAAAAGAATGAAGTTTGTGAGCATTATATTGTTGCTGGTTCAGGAAATGACAGTCACAGCTATCGTAGAATTTCCACAGTTAAAAGATCTACACAGAAGACTTATACAGTTGTGAAATCAAATAGGCTATGTCTCTAGAGACAATATCAGTGACGCATAAAACTTTCAGTTAAGAGTATATATTCTATGGTGGGCAAATGCAGATCCAAGAGCCGCATGCTGCTCTTCGTTAAGGTAAGTGCGGCTAACATTTAAAATTAAAAACTATTTTATTGATGAAAATTGTAAAATTGACAAAGTGATGTATTGTCATAATATGTTATATTATTTGTGTAGAAAATGTGAATTAAATAAATTGAATTTAAAGTTGTGTATATAATACTATGTAATTATAGTGTAGCTCTTTATGATATATGAGAAACCTGAATGTGACTATCATTGACATTATACGTGCAGACCCGTGATATATACCATAAAATTCATCATACTACTGACCCGTGAAGTGTTGTATTGGAGACAGAAGAGTGCAGGGAGTCTGGTGAATTGAGAGAATTTACGATAGTCGCTTGAGCAGCCTGGCCATACAAGTCTGGAAAATATAAGACACAGGGATGAACAAACCTATCAAATTTGAAAAACTATTAATTCTAATATTTTTTTGCAACCGATGTCATGCATATTGCCTTCTAATAGAGTTTATCTCAACAGAAATTATTCTGTGAGAACTGGTCGTTACTTGTATTTTATAAGAGACTTTAGACATCCTAGATATCCATCCTCGACAAATTAATTTATGAAACTTTTCACACTGGGATTCAGGCCCATTAACAGCACAATCGAAAGCTACAAACTTTATCACACAGCAATATGGTATGATTTTACTATTAACATAATGAGGAAGCAACAAATATATAGGCTTTTTTATTTGTTTCGTCACATTCTTATCTTTCAAAATTGAAATATAAATTAACAAATTTTGTTATTACCTATTACACCATAAACGTTTTCTGGTACATCAGTAGTGGCAGGGCCAAGATCAACTCCATTTACAAAGAATCTCAAAGTTCCACACGATTGCCGAAGTACACCAACGCGGTCTCCAACCTTTTTAAAGAAGTATCATATCAAAATCAAATCGATAGAAATATATAATGTTTAATCGATAGTTTAAAACTTTTATTTATAATTATTTACCACAAATTTAGAAAGCTTACTAAGAGAGGAACGTGAATACTTACAACCATCCTATCTAGACTATTGCTGTATCGGTCGATTACTGATATTTGATTATGCATGACACCTTGACCAGACATCATCCAGGTACCGGAGCTAAAATATTAAAAGAAATGATTGATTAGTACAGTTGAATTACTATTAACTTTGTCTGCGAATGTTTAGCAAGATGAGTAAAAAATTCTAAATAAATAATAATTTATACAAAAAAGAGCAATGACTTTTAATAATGTGTAAATACAAGTGTCATTAGATAGGTTCATCGTAAGAATGTTTTGAAAAAAAACAAGACAATGATTACGAAGAGCCAACAGCTAGCAGAGATACCGCCAGTGACAGAGAAATTTATATTAAGCAATAGGAGTCCGTCCAGCAGTGGGTTGCCAATACGTTAAACAAGGGGCTCGGTTAATCTCGAAGCAATTTTCGGTGTTCTGGAGAAGGAGTGATTTTTTTTTATCACTCCTATCCAATACTTAAATAAACAATTGATTGTTACTTAATACACTTATAATATGTATAAATATGCAATTTATCGTAAACTAATCAATCTAAATGGCTAAAAATGTACTACTGTGTATACTGAAGCTGTTGTAGATAATAATACATTTGCCAGAAATTGCAGTTATATACTAATTTGTTCTTGAATATTGCTTTCTCTCAAACTAACAAGGGGCTCACCGGCCTTAGTAAATTTTAACAAGGGGCTCACACGAGCCCCTCTAAGCCCCCTCCAGCCCACCCCTGAGTCCGTCTCCTCTTTTACTTTTGCTTACCTAACTTTTGTAATAAAATTGAATATTAAAAATATAAAAAGATATTTTGTTCTTATCAATTTCATAAAAATATTTTTGGGTTGCGGAATGAATAGTCTATGTTTCCATTATTTATTATGGAGAAATTCGCTTTGATATAAGAGTGATTTAGAATACAATCAAGTTTCCAGAAGAGATGAACTGGCAATCTGAGATTAGTTGTTTTATGACAGACACAACACAAAGTGAGTTTTGCATACACGACAGACAGACAATAAATATTGAACAATAGTAGTGAAATATACACAATTTTAAAATACACAAAAGTATATTTAACTCACCGCATATTAGTCATGGTGAATGGAAAATCAAGATCATTCGGAGAATGCGTTGTAACTCCAATTTCAATAGATCCGGCCCATTTGCAAACTACTTTCTCGAGAATCACTTCAAATAATTCATCGGGGTGCAAGGGGCGATTTGTCAATACGACACCGTTGTTGAAGTCATCCATTGCACTAATACAAAAAAAAATATATCAATAACTTAATAAAGTAATTTGTCAACTTAAGTAGCAAAATAAGGTTGATTCTATATTCCACTTACTGGGGTCTATGAGCAGTTAATCCATTGTTTATAACCACGGCATGTGCCCCGCAGTTTGGGTGGAATAATAGCTTGTCGTTTGAGCTGACAGCATCTGTAGGGCCACAACTTTCACGGCTTTGTAATTCGGCTTGGTCATCAGAATCTGTAATATCACAAAATTCATGATGAAGAAATAAATATTATATCACTAAATCATTATGAACGCATATTTAGTCTAACTGTGCATGTTAAACGAAAAAGAAATTTAATCTTAATTCGCAGTTTTTAATTGAATTACTAAAACTTTTACTAGATAGTAATAATAATTCAATCACTATTGTTCCTATGTTAAATATACAACATATAAAGTGTGTTGTTCGTATAACTGCCATTCGAATAAATTTACCTAATGACTCTTTTGATTCTTATAACTAAACATAAAAAATAATGCATTTAAATATTATAAAAACATATCGAATGCATAAAACAGTCACCATCATAATTTGAAACAATTTGTAATGCGTGTAAATTTTAACTGAATTGATAAATAGAATAGGAAAGCAAATTATTACAACGACTTATTAAACATGACAGTTGTGATTTACAATAATACATCATAATAAAAAAACTTACTGGATATGGACAATTGTTCCATCTTTACAACATTTTCTTCTCTTGTTGATATGGTTATTACATCCTTTTCATCGCGGTCCACAATACTTACCTACGAAATATAAAATGATTATAAATAAAAAAAATTACATACTTAATTAGTTATATTACAAGACAATAAGATATTTATTGATTTGGCATTTACTTGGTAGAACTCCATTTTAATAGGGTAAAATATCAAGGTATTTCAGTTCTACAGTTTTTAAAAAGTTAAAGGTTGATAGCTATTTCGGCTTACGCCATCGTCAGAACTATGCTTTAAACGTACATTTACTTGGCTATATATACTGTCTAAGAAGAGATACACAATGCATCATATTATTCACTGTTAGTATGTTAGAGTGAATAATATGATGCATTGTGTATCTCTTCTTAGACAGTATATATAGCCAAGTAAATGTACGTTTAAAGCATAGTTCTGACGATGGCGTAAGCCGAAATAGCTATCAACCTTTAACTTTTTAAAAACTGTAGAACTGAAATACCTTGATATTTTACCCTATTACAAGACAATAAGATTTTTAAAAAAATACATTAGCTCTGAGAGCTTTGAATTAGCTTGGAAAAAATATTTTCCTAATAGAAAATCTTTGTTACCTACCTTGTTAAGTAGTCACCATATCTACATTTTAAGAAAGTATGCGAAATTCATGACAATATGTTTCGATACAATCTGCACCATTAAAGTTTTTTAAAGTCCCCATTTTTAGAAGATTATATATAATACACTAAATTTAATACGTTATTGATTGCAATACAAGATTACATTAAATTTAATTTTCTAGAAAACCAAAATACTTCAAATTGCAATATACTAGGACACATTTAAATTGAACTCACCCTGACAGTCATTCCATATAAATCGATTACTCCCCAAACGTGCTGAGCGAGTTTGGTTGCAGCCACTCCTTGGTTTAAGCCATTAATAAAAAAATGGAGATTACCATTCCAACTGCGCATCATTCCTATGCGATCTCCTTCCTGTAAATAATGAATATATTTAATGAAATATGCACCTATGTTATAAGCTTTTTAAAATACAAAAAACTTCCAATAGTCTGAGTTGCAGATTAGACAGTTTGCCAATTATCTGCATATAAATTCAATATGTAATCTTAAGAAAAAGTTGTCACGTTCAATCAACTTTAGAGAAAAATTATAAAATAGTGATATGCTCAAAAGGTTTAAGAAATATGAATACAAATATTAAGGACAAGAAGAAAAGTCTGTCAGCTAGTATACCAAGATGATGGGAAATTATCAATCACAAATCAGCAGCGACTCTGTTACAATTCTCTACAAATAGCGTATCAGAGTAAAATTTTAACTGATGTATAATTTTTTTTTGTGAAAATTTTGAAATTTATTACAATGTACATCACAAAAAACTGTGATTTGGGACTTATAAATAAGAAGAGGCTAGATCCATGTGTATTTGATTGGGTGATATACTTCAAGTCGCCTTTGAAGAACAATCTAAAATTGCTGAAATTTTCTGACTCATTTTACCAAATATCGATCATATTTTTAGTATGTAAGCAATAAAATTAAGCACGATTTTTTTCTAAACTAAACCCAAATACCATAATCAAATTAAATATAAAAATGAATAAATATTTACACATTTTATAATCAAAACAGACAAATTGGTTGGCTGAAGACTGATGTCTCTAATAGCAGTAGGGATCATAAAAAAAGATTTATCTAATACAACTCATTTAAGTTATAATTTACGTCCTTAAACATATTCAATATAATAATTTAAATAACGTGAAAAGCGTGATATATATTAACAGCGAAAGAAGTCATGCGGGTAGAGTAATACCAAAATATATAAACGCAGAAAATATTTGAGAATCACGGTTCCCAAATGTATTCTAGTAAAATATTATTAATGTAAGATTTGTAATATATCTTTCAATTTTTATTTGAAGAGAAATGTACATTTATAAAAAGCGTATTATTTAACCTGAATACAAGTTAAACGGTGAACTTTTGAAAATCGTAACGCAGTTTGCAATATATTTTTAGAAACACTTTACGAGTGCTGTTTAGGGTGTTTTTTTTTTATCCTAGTTCCTCCATTAACACATTTCACCAAAAAAACCCCACCTTGATTTCTTTTGAAATGATGAAATGATAAACAATGCCATTACCAATAAATATTATTCTCAGAAAAAAAGGAAGAAGTTGTTAATGATAAGTTAGCATAATTCAAGAAATAATTTAAAAGCCGTAAAATTAGTGATAGTACTCCCACACACCCTCAATTCATCCAAGTTGAACTGTCCGTACTCACAGCATGACGCTTTACCGTTTGTGAGAATACCACAACCTGACATCATGGTGGTACCAGAGCGCATATTTGTCATCGTAGCTGGGAATTCTAGAGCAGTTGGGTTATGCGTCGTTACTCCAACCTGAAAATTAAGATTGAACAAGATCTATAGTATCAGAAATTATTCACGATTTTGTTAAACCCACATTAAGCAAGCACAAATAATTCATAATTCTTTTAAAATTCAGTATTAATGTATCACAAAACTGACTGATTAATAATGTGACTAAGGCTAACTCCCAATGAAATGTTTTAGCAGAAGTTGTTTAATAAGCAATGATTTGAAGTCGGTCGGTAAGTCATTTTATTGGAATATTGTAAAGAAACATTTACATATCACTTTTAGGGTGTTCACTGTCAAAACTTGGTGGAAAGGCATTATATTAATTAAAACACAATATTCCTTTGTACTTTATTTCACAAGTGGAATTAATTAAAAAGGAATATTGTATTTTTATTAAACATTTATAGGATTAGGAAAGTTTAGTCATTTTCAAATTGCTCACTGTAATTTCAGGATAAGTTAGAGGTGGGTGAGAAGATATGAAAACATCGAAAACATTCTAGCTTTGGATGTAAATCCATAATTCAATTAAACAGTTTAAGTACAAACATTCAATCTGGGATTCAAAACCTTGAATAGGTAATTAAGTAGGACAAAAACCCAAGAACCATTGATCACCTAGCTACATGAGCAGCAAAGTAAAAAACTTATTTTGTACATTTATTCCTTAATTAATATTCCATAATAATGCTATTTCAGTAGTGAATACTGAACCAATAAATAATATTTGATTCAATCTTTTTGTCATTTCTTATATTGATCATTTAAAAAAAATATTTACCTCTATACTACCACTCCATTTGTCCACCAAACGATCAATACGAATTTCAAATAGTTCATCATCGTAAAGGAAACGATGGGTCATTACTACGCCATTATTAAATTCACCTAGAGGATGACGTCTTTCAGCGGTTCTGAAAGAAACAAAGCAGATCGCAAAACTATTGAGTAAAACTAATTTAAAGTATCAAAATATTTAGCGCGCAAAATTCAAGCGAATAATGTCACAAATTAAATAATTTACAAGGAAAAAATCACATAACTTCAAATATGTCAGCAATTGACAATGCAATATCAAAATACAGTAAATACGCAAATTTGGCGATTATTCGAAAGACAATAACAAACATTCATTACACATTTGAAATGTCCCATTATTATCCCTTTAGTTACAATTTCATATTTCAAACATTTATGCTAAAGAAGTATATTACAGTAAAACCCCCATTTACACTAAAGTCGAGACCGTGTAATTGGGAGTGGTGTAATTGGGGGAGTGAATCTCATACAAAATTAAGGATTTTGTTTTTTCCGCGAAAAATGCAAAACTAAGATTTCCCTTAGTTTTATAAATTGATTTTAAAAATATAGACGAAATATTTAGTTACGAAGTGATAAAATGCAAAGCGCGCCAACATCCAACACAGACAATCGCCCGGCTATGGGTGTATAGCCTGGCACGGGTCGAATACACAGACGCTAACCGACATTTGACTGTATGCACCGCACAGACAACCGTCTCTTAGCAACGACAATGGAATGCGTCCGTTTATTGGGGGTTTGCGGCGAATATTTCAAGGCGGTGCGTAATTCGGGGTAGTGTAATTGGGGGTTACACGGTGTAAGGATTATAATTAAAACATATATTTACGATAACATCATAATATAATCGGATTCAAGAGTTGCTGCTGTCAGGACGCGGAATTTTGTGAATATCAAATCCTCTTTTATAAAACATTTACAGTAGTAATAACAATAAAAAAGTATGCCATTACATGAAAAATGTCACAAGCAAAGATTCCAGTTATGATGATGTAATTTAGTCATCAATGTTTATTTATTTTTTTTAAGACCGAGCAATTCATACATCTAAAAACATTAATTCAAGTGCGCATGGTTTGATTGGTGATAGACTTCATCTCACATTATTTGTTGTGAGTGTTAGAAAATTTATTTCAATAAACGGATAAAAAATGCTTATTTGCTGTGTATTGAAAGTTTTCAAATGAAGATTACATACAATACAGGATTAATCAAATAATTTCGTGCCGTTACATCAATAATATAAGAAAATTGGTATATGTATCAAGTTGTTCGTAATAGCACTAGTCTTGGTCTGTTAGCTAGAATGAATGAGATTGGCAGAAATACCATAATGATTCATATTCTTCTTTGAAATGATACATAGACAACTGACATTATATCAATATTACTTTGAGCTAATCAAACATTTTTATACAGAGGTATAAAGTCTTAACGTTAAGCATATTTTTGCCACTGGTTGTTTACATAAATAAATATTGTAAAAAAATAAGCAAAAGCAATTACCTTCCATTGACACTAAGCATAACCAGACTTCCGCAACGTTGATGAAATCGTAATTTGTCTGGAATTCTGGAATTTTTTCCTACAGTAAAAAGAGAACACATTATCAAACAGGCATTAAAAATGAGTAAACAATAATAATAAAGAAAGTATTGTGTTATTACCTTTAGATGTAAGGCTCTGTTGTACAGAATTACATGGCATTGTCATGCAGACATCAATATGTGGATATATCTCTACATTTTCAGACATTTGAGAAGATTGTGCCTCACGTTGACTGTCAATAAACTTCAAAAACTTTTTATAATCACATGGTGGTATGTAAGGTGTTGTTATCAAATTGTGCTGAAAATATATTGAACAATTAAGTGTCAGTAAGAAACAGGTAAACTGTAATTGATTTTTCTTTACTTAAATTTATAACAGAAACTTTAAAAAAAATTATAATAAATATACATTTTTTCAAGCAAACAATTTCGTATTTTAAATAATTCTACGTGTATGTAAACCAATAAATTATTTTATTAAAAAACATGACTAATTTAGTAATGTATTAATTACCTGTTCTGCAGTACGTTCCAATACAGATACTTGGACACATTTTCCATAAACATTGAAAAGGGCGTAAACAGGTTCATCTACATAAATTTCACCGGTACCAACTACTTCTCCGTTAACCATAAATAATATATCCCTCTGAAAAAATAAAATAACATTGCTCAGTGAATATGACAACATACTTTTTAATGTTAAAATATGAAATGGTCTGAAATTTATCGAGAGGTAATTCTTACCAATTTAGAATGCATAACACCGACAACTTCTCCTTCTCTCAGTCCAACAAGATGCTTGCCGAAATTAACTCTTGGAACATCCAAACCATTACGTATAACCATTTGTCCAGTGTATACCTATAATAAGACCAATAACTATTTAAATAATATTTTTTTAAATTGGAATAATTAAAAATTTAGATAATTAAATTAAAATGAAATTCTTATCTATTCTCAAAACAAAAAATTGATCTAAATGGAGTATATAATATAAGGATTAGTTGCAAAGAACGACGCGAAAAAATTGAGAATTTTAAATAAATTTCTAAAATAACTTACTGATAACGACTGATTATTTGTTTCATTTTGCTTATTTTCTTAATTTGTGCTTGATATTTTTTTTTATATAAAAAATTAAATTTGATTACTTTGTTATTCCACTTTCTGTGCTACAACTTGTGACACATGTTCCGTCTCTTTGAGAAGCATCATCAGACAGACTGTCATAACATTTTTGAATAAACTTTTTAATCGTAAACGTAAAGCTTGAGTGCAACCATAAATTTTTATTTTTTTATTTAAGATATATTATGTACATATTATGCGCAAATTTACCCATGATGAATCCATAAATTTCGTTGCTGTCGATGGCAGATCTCGTGAACCAGGGTCAAAAGTTACTCCACCAATTTCTATACTTCCACTCCAATTGTTGAACTGAAAGAAAGAAAAAACATTAAAAAATATGGAATATGTACTACACGAGTTTCAATGTCAAAAGTCAGTAAATATTAGAAGACAATTTCCATGGTAATAAACGAGTTCTTGTTCAATTGAGCCTAACAAAACGCAGTCAAAATAATTATAAATGAACATAGGCGCAGTCTTATAATACGGCAAACACGAGCACAATCAGTAACATTGCAGACTGGTGTACTTCATAAACATAACATCATAATACATAATGTCAAATGAAAGAAACTAAACATCAAATCTAATCTAATCTAACCTAAAAGTGACTGTTAGATAAATTTGCATCTAGTTTTCATTTCTTTAGTTCACCTTTCTAAATACAATGGTGCTTATAGTTGACGGATAGTGTATTGTGTGACATAAATCAATCCAATGAGATTCTTGTGGGTTTCTAAATATATTGATAATTCGAATAATATTATGTTATAAGTCAGAGTATTAACCCAAATTCTAAGAGAATCAGGTAGTTTTGCAATGCTAATAATAGCAGTGACAGTTATCAATTAATTGTGGACACATCTTCATTTCATTAATACAACAAATAATCTGTCATTATTTATTCAAATCAATACATATATTATGTGCACTTTCACAAGTAAAGTTTTAATAATAACCAGAAGTCGTTTGGTGATCTAGTAGTAGTAGCCCTTTGTGTTAATAAAAAAATGCTTTAATTTGAATATTTAACATTTAGAATCATTAGATTTTATTTGAAACAGTATATAAATTAAATGCTGTATATTTATGTACATATATACCAACTAAATTTTCGCAAAAGATTATTGCTTATTGAAAACAAAACGAGAATAATAATACAATGTCTATCAAGTCAAAATTTTCGTTATACTTAGTTCGTAAATGAACACACGTGATGTTTCTTGTATTCCAAACGCTTTCTGTCAAATGTCAGTCAGATGTAAAAATAACTGTGTTGGATTAATATACAAGATTACTTATTTCAGAAACACGTCTTAAATGTAAAACCCGTGATAGTTTTAATTCTATTGTGTACCGAAAATAGAAACAAAGGTTCTGTCAAAATCGTGTAATACGAATGTTAAATTTACGAGTCTACTTATTGGCAACTCGTTGTTATTTCGATGTCGTTATGAATAATCACTTGTACTAACCTTTTTATCGATCACAACTTCGAAAGGCACATCGGTTACAAGCGGCTTAGCACTGAAAACAATTCCATGATCAAACTCATCCAAATTCCTAATAGCTGTGCGGTCTTTATTGCTGAGAGTTATATTCTTTCCGCAACTTTTATGAAAATTCGCCATTTTACTGATTCTATAAATATCACGATAGTCTATTAGTGACTATTTATGTATTCTATATTAACTATTGTTCAATAAAATAAATAATTAGTAAATTAATATCACAATACTGAGCGGGGACACCGCACTCAGCGCTTTGCAAATTCAGAATGAAGTTGACGTTTAGTACTAGTGTTGCCAAAGTCAAAACTAATGTTCCTTATAGTGTCGCCCTCGCTTAATTTCATTAAATGTATACACGTACATAATATTATTATGCTGAATATCGACTATTTGTACAATGATGAATATTTTATTTCTTATAAAAGCTGGATCATATTGTAAATAATAAAGTACCTGACCATCAATAATAGGTTATTTATTTCCATATTGTTTTAATTATAGATAACATTTTACATTTATAATTCATATTATAACAATTATATTGACTGATTGAATTGGCATTTACTTGGTAGAACTCCATTGTAATAAGATAAAAATATCAACGTATTTAGTTCTACATTTTGTTTTATAAAATAAGTTTATATCTATATCGTCAGAACTATGATTAAACTTGCATATACTCAGCCATATATATTACCTTAGAAGAAATACACAATACATCTTATTGTTTGCTTTAACATCCTAACTTATATTACAATTATTACATTTATTAAACATGACTTTAGTGTTCCTAAGAACGTTAAGAAGTATAGGCTTATTTAAGGTAAATTAGTTTAACTTAAACTGTTATTTATTATTAGTTACATTAGGGGTTTTATCATAGTTCTGACAATGTCGCACGCCGAAATAGCAATAAACTCATTTTATATGAAACTTTTCAACTTTATTTTTTACGAGGAATGTTTTCAATTAAGATTTTTTAACAATATTTTAAAGATAATGAAACTTGCTGCTTGTCATGTATTATTATTGTATTATCATTTCAATATACGAGACCATTGAAAACCTTCAAATCTCGTAAAAATTAAAATAAATAAAATGTTTGGAAACGTTTGTTTTAATGCCATTTTGGCGTGCTCGGAAATATGACGTACGTAAAAATTTATTAAACCTTTCAACGGGGTTCAATTTTATTTTATAAATTTACCATGTGGGCTATAATATTTATTATAAACTCCGTATCAGTGATGGATTACGTAGTTGGAAAGCCTCAGGCGCAATGAAGTTTGGAGGCCTTGTCATTTGAAAAACTTCCTTCAAATATACTCACATCAGATACGTATGCATAAACCCAAAAACCCTTGGTTCTTCGCTTAGTCGATAAATCCTCTGCAGCCAGAATAAGCATCATCTTGCTATTAAAAATTCTGTTTTTCTTGGTTCCGTAACCACTGCAAGGCTGCATCTATTACAACATAAAGCGTTTTGATATATAATATAAGTTATAATTATCAGACTTCAATAGTATGTTGACGTTTGCAACAAATTATCCGTCATTTCCTTTAACACTTCTTTGTCTTACACCTAAGTTTCAAGAATCAGAAAACGCCAACGAAATTTACATTATGGTAACCTGATTGTAATTGAACGTAATATTGTGGGTGTATTTTTTTAGAAATTCTATCGTGTGATTATAAACCATGCCCAGTCTAGATATCTAAGGTTTGAGTGAAGTAAAAAACTAAAAATGAATATTAAAAATAATTAATCATTTACATTTTCTAATCTAGTAGGTGAAATTAATTTCAAAATCAATTTCGCAATAAAAAATAAACGGGGTTTTCAATCATTTTAATTGATCAGATTTAGCTTTTGTAGATAGTTGGGATATTACTCTTATAAATATCATTATTCAAATAAAGTAATTGTATAATTATTCTTGTCCACCTTTGGTTAATTTCCTGTTTATTCGAAGATTATCTTCAAAGCATTTCATGAGGCGGACGATACTATTTCTCGCATACGGGTGACTGTATTCACTATGGCAACCATGTCTCCAGGCCATCATTAAATAAAACATGTTAAAAAAAAAAGAAATGATAGTAAATAATAAGTTAATGAGGATGATAAAGAAGATATTGATTAAGATTTGGGTAAAAACAAAAACTATATTTTAATTAAATATAAAGATTAGTCAAGACTCAAAAAGAATTTAAAACGCATTTTTTATAAATATTATTAGGATATAGATCACTACAATTTCTCCACTCATGCTTTGAAGAAGGATTAATATTATCAAGTCATTGATTGTCATGAAAGCTGATTTACTGAAAAAATATACTTGAGATTGGGTAGAATAATTATCCTGATATTACAAATTTCATCTAAATCATAAAAGCAGTATTTATTATGCAAGCAAAAAATGAGATTGAGCACCCAGTAAATATTTAAAAAAATCTATTTCTTTAATAAAATATAAACAATATGAATATACTCGATAAAAATTGAGACGTATTTTATTTATATAGTATTTATAATATACAGAATCATCGCGTAAAACATCACCCATAAAAATTGGAATGCGATGTATAAAATCAAATATCTTGATTTTTGTTGAGTATAACAAAAGCTTGAAATCGAGCAAGAACGTTGGTGATGCAGGATATAAGATAACATTATTGTTAAGTTAAATAAAATAGTCGAAAAAGTAACTCCCCGGGAAAATTTCCAAGTAATAGATTTATAAAAGAAAAGAAGCTAAGATTAACAAATGATGACTCTTACAAATTTATTTAATTTATTTTATCTTGAAAAATTGGACAATCCTAACTGAACAGGGGTTATTATTTTGCTAATATTATAATTGTCGTTTTATTCATTTTTTATTGATACGAAGATCATTACGGGTCCGTGGAGCAACGTTCAACGTAGTTGGCTTCTGTAACGGATCTCACGGGTTCACGTCTTAGCAAGAAAAGCATTTTTTTCAATCAATTTATCGATATCTGTTCGAAGGCGTGGGTTTTGGTGATTTCTAAAAATTCTCTCCCACATTTTCAATCCTGAAATAACGAGGTGTAGCGAAAAACGATTAGTTAAAACTGTCTTAGCTCTATCATGCTATTTCTACTGTATTCGCAAAAGCAAGGTTGAGCAACTAAGTAACAAACAGTTCTCGTATAAAAAATGTCTCTTAAGATACCTCCTTTAAGAGGACATATATTTTACACGAGTAGCGAACATGGCTTTAAAAGAAAAGATCAATTGAACGACAAAGAAATAGAAAAAATATTTTAATTTAGTTAAATTATTATTATAAATATTCAAAAACTAAAGTACTCGTTTGTATTAATTCCACTTATATTTAATATGATCAGGACCGGTTTCGATCATGATTAGCATTATCAATCGATGATTATTATTATATTAATGTATCGAAACGTATAATATGTATTGGTAATAACAAAGATTAATTTTTCCATTTTTAATTGTAATATTAATAAAATATATGGCATGTCATATTATGGCGTCAAAATGTTTTGAATCGCTGTCCGTCTTAGGTACGTAAATTCTGGGAAAGGACGATGGGAAATATGACTTTATGCATCCTGTCTCAGTGAGATCTTTCAAGACGAGCTTCTCGCTTCACTTCAAGCGCCATGTCATGTCAGTTTTAATCGCTAAGAATTGCCATACGCTAGAAAAAAAGTCACCAATATCGGAAATCTAAATTCTGAAAAATACATGTTATTCATTGCATGAATAACATTACATATAATATGTTTTATAAAAATGTATGGCATTTCGGGTCCATGGTGCGACGGTCGACGTTGTTAGCTTCTGTGACGGAGCCCATTATGAATAGCATTTTTCCATCAACTGATAATGTCATACCATTTGATCGTGTAAGTATAAAAATCGTATGTGAAAAAGCTCATCAATTTTTCTCTTTTATTTTAAGTTATTATTTAAACCTTTTTGGGCCAAAAAACTTGTTTTTTTATTTAAAATATTTCTGATTTTTTTTTATTGTGACGAGTCGCAGTGTAAAAATTCAAATGCCTATCACGAGGTGCTAATTTTAGAGTATCAATAAAGAAACACAAAATTTAACGATTTTTTTATTTATCGAGAAGTAAGCATACACCATTATTTCAAATAGTTCTGATTTATTTTGCATATTGCAGTATTAATATAAGTATGGTCTTAAAGACAAAAAAAGTATTTCATGTGTTATATTTATCAAACAGAGGAGTTTAAGATTGAATTTACGTACAACCGTTTCCATTTAAATTTAATAAAAATAGCATTTTTTATTTTAATGATATTAAGTTTGACAAATACTGCTGTTTTAAATTCAAAATAAGTCTGTATGTAATCAACCACGGAGCAAAAAACAAATAGTCCGCTTAGAATCAATAAAATAAAATCAACAGTAGATAAATTCAAAATATGAAATATTTTTGAAAATTTATGACCAAAACTCCAGGCATTCAAGTGCAAAGAAAAACGCATGAAGATGCCAAAAGGCAAAACCCAGGGCGTTAGTGACAAAACTTGTTTGAATATTGGTATAGTAAGCACGTTCAGTCTAAATTTTTAATTAACACAATAGTTGTGAGATGTAATTTTTAAATATATTTTGATTTCTGCTGTTATAGCTTATCGGTAGTTTTTTTTTTAAATAAAAAAAGTGTTTGCGATTGAACATGTTTCTACAAAAGTATAGTATTTCGTATTTATATTATAGTAATACGATCGACTGTGAGATAATTGATTTGGTGTTAATTTATTGATTATATATGCGAACGAGTCGTAGAAACTACTATTAAGTATTCAAAGTATTATTTTGCCAATATTTTCTTCTTATTAAACAGAGTTTAATTAATTCGTAAAATACTCAATAAGGTAATTATAAATATGGTATGGTGGACCTAGCAACACCGACTGCGACTCTTTGTCGGTGGCCTGAAGTTTCAGTAATTCAGTTTCAGACGTTTTAGTTTCATTCAACATTTCGTTTACTCTTCGTCGAACTTTCTTTGCGTTCAGCGATTTGTTTTCATTACCCGGGAAAAATCTTTGTTATAAATACAACAAAAATAGATAATTGCAGTGCCCGATTCGATTTGCAAAAAAAATCTTCATAAAAGTATTTTCTGTGATGTGTAGTATTATAGTAATATCATGTTGTTTTGATATATAAAATGACGTCATTAAATATTAACATTCGTTATGAGGATATAATGTATTGAAGTGATATTTTTACCAACAATATAAGGTGTATGTTAAAAACATTTCGATAAACTGCATTATTTTATAATTTTGATTAATTGTGTTATTTTTGTGAAATTAAAAGTGTCCATAGAAAATGAAATACGAGGCAGCTGAAGTCGACCCACCTCAATCACCAAGGGGTAATTCTCCCTCTCATTTAATGGATTTGAGTAATTCAACAGTTAATACTTCACCAAAAAAATTTAACTACGGACCTCAAGTCTACCCAAATATAAACGAAGCAGTTAACGAATTCAACAAAGAGGGAATTGAATCCAGATATTCAACTGAAAGGACTGCGTTCAAATCAGAAGACCACGACGATTATTATGTTAATGTATCTTACGTAGACCGCCAAGAAGATTACATATCACCCCACGATCCCTTGGAGTTTTCTCCCGAGCCTTATCCAGACTACTCCGATGAAAATATGCTGTTAAAAAGGAAGCCCTTTTTCGATCGCGATAATTTAACAACGCAGTCCGACCAAAGAAGCATCACAAAAAAGCGAAAAAGAAATTCATTCCTAGATATGGATGTTGGAACAACGTCTTCCGATAATGACACCGACGCCTATTCATTACAGAGGCTACAGATTTTGCCCCAAGGGTTTGTTTCAAAGACTAACAAGAACCGACGGAAAACTCCTCAATCTTTTGACGACTTACAAACACAGAGGGTGATGGCTAACGTTCGGGAACGGCAGAGGACTCACAGCCTGAATGAGGCTTTCGCAGCTTTGCGGAAAGTTATACCAACACTTCCAAGTGATAAATTATCCAAAATACAAACCCTAAGATTAGCTTCTCGCTATATAAACTTTTTATATCAACTCTTGTCAGATACTGAACTCTTGAATGGTGAAATTGACGAAGAAGTGCTAGGCCAGTGTTCTTATGTGGTTCGAGAAAAACTGAGCTATAAATTTTCCGTGTGGAGAATGAAGGACGAGTGGAATAACGAGCAATCCATCCAACAGTAAACATTCAATTGAAACATTTTATTTTATATAAACTATTGTCTTCTGAATAATTTAACAGTATTACCAAAAAATCATAATTTACTGGATCTCATATTTCCAAAGATATTTTGCAATAAAAATAACATAATAATTTTGAAGATAGGAGATATTTTTTCATACTCAACATTAATTTAATACGTAACTTCTTAATTAATATTAAGGTAAAAATGAATATTTACATTAAAATCGTCAAATATGTGTGCCATCGTTATATGTAATTAATTACGTTTATAACTTCTGATTCCAAAAATATTAAATAAGCTTAGTTATTTAATTTAGTAACTGATCATAACATGTATAGGGAAAACGAATTTTTTTCTTCATAGTATATTCTTTAATTAATAACCCATGCCAAGTATGGGTACTTATTTAATTATAATTAATATTTGTTTGCAAAAATCAAATTAAATGTATGCTCTCTAATAACAGGCGATACTTAGTTTTTATGTTGGTTAATTTTTCATTATTGTTATGTTACTCACTTTATTATTTTATATTGATTGATCAATAAATGTTTAGATAAACATAATCTTTTTTTAATTTTGCTGAAAATTCATTAGATTTTTCAATCAAATGTGTATTAAAACTACAAATCAATTGTTATAACTTAATCCTCCACAAATCGCAGCACACAATAGAAAACGCCAGAATTCGATAGTGTTTTTATTATTAAATACAATTATATTCAATTGAATACCATTGCTATTTGTCCAATTAATTCACTCCCAAACAGCAAATAGCGATTTTTATTTTTTATCAATGTTAGCCACTAAATATGTATATAAGTACCAAAATAATTTACAATTTTACTTATGTGTGAATTAAATAATATTTACTTTGTATTATATCATATATAACATTTTATTATAAATTGATTGCCAAAAATGCGCTTTAAATGAATAACACCAAAACTTGCCAAGCTGCATATCGTCCCCCACGATATAATCTGATAAAAAACATAGCAAATGAAAATAAAAAAAATGTGTATTAGTATCTTCTTGCTAGACTTACATTCATTATTAGTTTGCAATATTTAAACAAAACGCTGTAAAATTTTATCAATGCGACGGAGAACATCTTCTGCGTGAACTACGCAGAAATTATCATTCTGTTGCATATATTTGAAAAGTGTATAAAAATGAAAATTCATTTAAAGTATTAAAATCAGACAATGATTGTTATGTCTTTTTTTATAATGCAATTCCGTATTATCTATACAAAGCTATAATTGGTTTGTTGCAAATCAAATTGCGCATGTTTTGTATTGCCTTAACTTGTATTACGCTAACAATACAACTATGTTATTTCCAGAACTATGTGGAAGATGGGCCATTGCGCTTAGCAGGCGATAGTACCGAGTGATTAAAAAATAACTTGACTAACTAATAAGTGACTGAATCCAGTCAGTCATACTATATCAACCAATTGTGCCATGAGTTGATTAAGGTGATAAATTAAGTCGCATTGTTTTTATCAAATATATTCCACAATGACAATACTTTTTTTAGCTTTAGTTCGTTATTGTATTTAAACGTGGACATTATATGAAGAATATTTTTAATATAAAAAAACACCTCTGAAGGGGTGGGTATAATGTTAAATGACTTCTGTCTACTCGCGCTTTATAAATAAATACAAAGGCTCTCATGTTGTGTTATTCAGTCACAATACAGCGTTTAAATAAAGTCAGAATGATTATTTTCTTGATTGAATATGACTTATTAATAATTTGATGTTCCCTTTCATACTATGATAATAAACAATCTCTTGTGCATCACTCGAAATCAATATTTTTTAATGACCGCTTTACTTTGTATTCCCTGAATTTAGATGTTTATGTATAAGTATCTTGTTTATATCCAATGTGAGACATTTTATAAATATAATTACTTTGGGGATTTTATAATTTTTTCCTTTTGTTATTACATTGCAAATAATATGTTATCAATCGCACGTCGTTTTCTCGCGATTTAACGTTAATTGAATTGAACCAATTATTATTTAATACTTTTCAATTGTATTGTTTTTAAACTATGTCTGATATAACATGGAGAGTAAAGTAAATAAATATGTAAGTTTAGACTGCATTTAATGGATATTTTGTACCGAATTATTGTCGATATTTATAATTACAACCAGTGGTTAAGTGGTAAATAAATAGGTACACCAGGTCGGTCATTGATTTCTTCCATATTTTATTTTGTTTTTTTTAATATCCGTCCGAAGTTAAAAAACCTCAAGTTTTAACAATTTAATCAATAAAAAACGATTTTGAATTATGTATGTTCTTGAAAATTAAGTTACAAGTCAAAAAGGTGGCGGAGCGCCTTTCTAATTTTCAAGTGCCAGGTCGCCGACCTGGCCCCACTACACCACTGATTACAACCTATTTAAAAAAAATGAATCTGATCTTATTAAGTTCAAAAAATCAAATTTTCATGAATGTCACTCATAACATTCAAACCCTTTTTTTTAATTTTAAAATGAATTTTAAAATTGAATACGCTTTCAATTTTTTAAGGGTTCGAGAAACTGAATTTCATCGTAACAGTAATAATATAATCAAGTCAATAATATAATTTAAAATCAAACCACATCTGTTGATTTAAATATAAATATTCGGTATTTTTTTTTTTAAATCCTTGATACGTATATATGTGATTACAGATTATTTACTAGTTTAACATTAGATAATAATTGTAGTGATAAATATAAATTTATATGACATGCAAATATTATTTTTCACTCGTGTTTACATCATTATTACATATATTTTTGAAAATAGATTGTAAATAATACAAGCTGAAATATTTTTCATGTTTAATAAAAACAAATACAATTTTACCAAGTGTGTTTTTATTGATTTATGTAGTTTCTTGCAGTAATATTGTTTTTCTATGGATATAAATAGTTTTCATAACATAGCATTGCCGTCGCGTTTCAGCTGCCATTAACGCATCCCCTGTCTGGCATTGTAAAGCAATGTATTTGTTACATTTTCTTATTATTTTTTTGATGGAATTATTTTACTTTATCTACTTATTTTACTAAGCAGTGGATGTTGAACAATGTATTTTATGTTGAATGAATACTTCCGGACATGAATCATCCGTACATTTTAATATTTTTAATATAAAATATATTAAGGTGAAAAAAGGCCATTAGTTCTACAAATATTATTTTATATTACATCGACTATGGAAAGGAAAAAGGACGTAACCCACAAATAACCAATTTTACAGGAGACACAAAAAAAGTTTTTTGACGATTTTGTGCCAAAGCCAAATTATATAATATAAACAACCTTATAGTGCACGGTGACTGATAAACCGTTTCTCAATTGACTTAATCTAATATAAATAGTTTAAAAAAAATCCTTTTTAAGTCTTTTTTTATGATTCCAATTTTTGCAGGCCCTTATTTTTTCAAACTTAAAAGGTAAATTTACATGCTAATTTAGAATTTTCAGCTTACATTCTTTTGTTAGAATTTGTATAAAGTTATATTCATTCTGATTATAGAAAAAAAGATTTTTTGTAAAAAGTGTGGGTCACGTCTTTTTTTCCTTTCCGCAGTCGATATGGCTAATAGCTATTTCGGCATTTATTTCTGATGAGGACATAAGCCGAAGTCGCTATGTATATCAACCAAATATAAAATTAAATTTTTCACCATATTGCAATCGTGTTCTACCAAGTAAATGCCAAAACACGTATTAAAAGACACATCATTATATAAACTGTTGCTTGTTTTCATTCCGAAAAATACTTGACACCCTTGACATCAGTGGCGGATTATCCTATAAGCAAATGAGGCGTGCGCTTAGGGCCTCCGAATGTTAGGGGCCTAAAAAATAGCTTATATAATATTTTACTTATAGTTTTCTGACATTTTTATGTTATCTGAAAAACAGGGCCTTCAAATTTTATCGCGCCTGGGACCTCACATCTGCTTAATCCGCCACTGCTTGACATAACATAACAGTATCTTTTATATTGCAATTCAACGGAAAAATTCGTGCTCGGAAGAATCATGGAATGCATATATAGATGAATAAAAAGAAATGAGATTAAAAAATGCTAGCTTAAAATTTTCACTACTTATCGTAGTCAACGTTGTTAGCTTTCGGTTTGAATCCCAGTACGGTTGACACTTTCATGGATTGATCATTTTATGGATTTCTTTTCGATGGTATGGATATCAGCTGTGATGTAAAAAAAAACCCTCCCAGCCACCCTGTCATAATGACAGGGCGAAAAGAAAACGATTAGATGACCACTGGTCATGTTGTAGCCCCCTATGTCTCTATACATTGCTTCCAACAAAGCAGAGGGGGCTCGCGCGAGCCCCCTGATATTTTTTACTAAGGCCGGCGAGCCCCTTGTTAATTTAAGAGAAAAAAATCTCAGATCGAATAAGTATATAGCTGCAAATTCTGACATAGATATTATCTAAGACAGCTTCAGTATACACAGTAGTACATTTTTAACCATTTATATAGATAAGTTTGCGGTAAACTGCATATTGTTACATATCGACTGTGGAAAGGAAAAAGGACGTAACCCACACATATCAAATTTTACAGGAGGCACAAAAAACGTGTTTTGATGATTTTGGGCCATATGCAAATTATGAATTATACACAACCTTAAAGTACACGGAGACTTCTAAACTAGTGTTAAATTGACATAATCTAATTTTAATCAAAGAAATTGTCGAGGAAAAGCCTTTATTTCAGTCTTTATTCTTGGTTTCAATTTTTTACAAGCTCATCTTTTTCAAATTTAAAAGCTAAATTTAGATACTAATTCGGCATTTGCAGCTTGCATCCTTTTGACAGAACGCGTATCAAGTTTGATACATTGTGATTATCGAAAAAAACTTCACGTACTTTTTCCTTTCCACAGTCGATATTATGTAACAATCGTGTTTTATGTAACAATCGATTGCTTATTGAAGTATTGCATATAATTGTATAGAAGCAATGTTCCATCTAATTTTTCGAAGGTTATGTGCGCAAAATACGTTGGCTGTGCAACTTTGAAAGGAAATTCAAATTTTTATGCGCCACGATATTTAGACCTTTTTTTTTGAATCGTTCAAATTATGTACACTCCCACAGATTTTGTCACTAACGACCCGGGTTTCGCCTTTCAGCATCTTCAGGCGTTCAAGTGCACGGATGAACTTGAACTGAAAATCTGTGGGAGTGTACATAATTTGAACGATTCAAATTTAATATTGAAATTCCACCAAGCACCTTCAGTCGAAATCTTAAATTATATTTATACCTACTTAACGAAATGGCTATTTATTATAATGACAAAAACTAAGACAATTAATTTATTCTGGTGGTGGTATAGCTGGTGTCACTGTTGTGCGATCTGTCTTAATGCATGTGCGCGCGCACAGCTTAGAGGGAACACTGCATAGGAGTATTAAAAAAATCACTTCTTCCCCAGGACGCCAAGAATTGCTTTAAGATAAAGCGAGCCGATTGTTAACGTATTGCCAGCCCACCGCTGTTACAAAGGGATATATTAATCAACCGAGTAACAAGCAATGCTCATAGAAAATGATCTTTAAGATAAACTAAATTAGGATTCCATATGTTCCACATTGAAAAAATACATGATTGAGATAAAATTTATATTTGAATATCTCCAATATTATGCATTTATTGTTTATGAATAAGAAAAAACTCAAACAAGACAATTTCGCTTTTTTTTCTATCCAGGGAAATTAAATACTTTTATATATTATATTTTGTACTCCTTTGCAAGCGTTGGTATGATCTGATTCTAATTAAAAAATATATATATTAATATACACAGATTCATGTTTCTTAAATGAGAATATATATCAACTGTGGAAAGGAAAAAGGACGTATAAAATATAAATATACATATAAAATTTTACAGGAGGCGCAAAAAACGTGTTTTGATGATTTTGGGCCATGTGCAAATTATGAAATATACACAACCTTGAAGTGCACGGAGTCTTCTAAACTGGTGTTTAATTGATATAATTTCATATTAATTAAAGAAATTGTCTAGGAAAAAACATTTTTTTTCAGTCTTTTTTCTTGGTTTCAATTTTCATAAGCTCATCTTTTTTCAAACTTAAAAGCAAAATTTAGATACTAATTCGACATTTGCAGCTTACATCCTTTTGATAGAACGTGTATCAAGTTTGATACATTGTGATTATCGAAAAAACTGTGGGTTACGTCCTTTTTCCTTTCCACTGTCGATATGTATATGAAAAAGCGCAAAAATCTTCTAGTATAAGAACGCTATATTTTTGTGAATCGCAAAGAAAGGAATAAAACTCCCCTAGTAAAGATATTTTTTATGTAAACGATGGTAAAAAATAATAACTTACAGGGTGATTTTGGTTGAATTTACCATTAATAACTTAAATCATAGAAAATTATTGAGCCTTACATACTGGTATATTTGCTTAAAAAATTTAAGCCCGAAATTGTAGAAATTCATTTTCAATACAGTTATATTTAATAACTTTATTCCTCCACTTGTGTTGTAAATTTTGACATGTGGTTTGTCTCTTTAATAAGAAACGTCACACAGAATATCACAAGATTTACGAATAAACTAACAATTGATTCTAAAAAGGTAAAGCACGTGCAACAATTTTTACCACCAGAAAAGATGCATAGTTATCAAATTTATCTTGGTATTAATAGTTAAATAATTTATTATCATAGTAATCAATCAAATTAAGTTTAATTTGAGTACGTGCCTAATAAAGCTTCATATTCCAATAGTCAGTGGTGGATGTTGGTGGACGAAAGTGTCAACAATTATTTTATATCAAAAGATTGATAATAACGGTTTTGAATGTTGCCTGATATGATGTGATATAAAATATTTATTATTTCCATAATAACATCACTATTTTAACGAGAGAAAAATTGCCCCCAGCTATTCTCGATTCCAGTCGTTCGCTACGCAGGGGGTCCTTCATATTGTTTTTTTGTTGTACCGAATACATACTTAATATTCACTCGAAACTCATCTCGACCGTCATTGTATCACACTTAAAAATAAAACAAAACGAGATAATACATTCCTAGAATATTATTTGTAATATTATCAATGATTTACATTGCAATTTAACAAATCGACGATGTTTATTTCAATACTGTAGCCATTGATTATTTTAGTTCGTTTAAAAAAGAAAATACATCTATCCCTCGCTTAACACTGCTAGATCACCGTGTTGAACGAAACCGTTTAAAGCGAGACTAACAAATGTATGGAAAAGAGGTTTATAGGTTTTTTTTATAGAAATATTAATAAAATAAATACATATTACTTTTGAAAAATTATTGAAACATAAACAAAATATTATTCGACCTCACTATCACTAGAAATTATCACGGGTTTTTTTTTTCTTTTTGGCCGAACGTCATCATCAGTGCCTTCGTCGATGCCTTCGATTATATTTCGGTCACTTTCCGTCGGCCGTATCAAAAAATCTGTAATCTTTGATTGTCTATCTGTTTTGAGATTCGTGTAAATTTCTTCATATCTAGCAATGCCATCGTGTCATTTCTCGTTGAAATTTTAAAGCTCGATCCTTATCCGGATCATTATTTAGAAAATAAATTTCTACATTTCTTGCCATTCGTAATCCATCTATTATTGTTTTTGTCTTAATATGTACAATGCAAGGTTTAATAAAAAACACTTCAAAAATGAAAAGCGTGTTAAACCGAAATCGTGTTAAGCGAGGAATGGATGTATACATTTTTAATAATTCTCACTTTTATTTTATCAAATCAGGACCTGTCAATGCTCGTCATAAGCGAAACCGGTCCATATACATATCAACTGTGGAATGGAAAAGGGATGTAACCCATAGTTTTTTCAAAACAGACTTTTTTCGATAATCACAATGTATTAAACTTGATACTCGTACTATCAAAAAGATGCAAGCTGTAAATACCGAATTATTATCTAAATTTAGCTTTTAAGTTTGAAAAAGATTAGCTTGTAAAAAAATAAAACCAAGAAAAAAGACTGTAATGTTTTTCCTATACAATTTCTTTAATTAATATTAAATCGTGTCAATTAAACACCAGTTTATAAGTCTCCATGTACTTCAAGGTTGTGTATAATTCATAATTTGCATGTAGCCCAAAATCATCAAAACACGTTTTTTGTGCCTCCTGTAAAATTTGATATGTGTAGGCTACGTTCTTTTGCCTTTCCACAGTCGAATAATACTATTATTAAATAAAAGTGGGGAATAAGCACAAATGTATGTAAATTTAACTTTTTTAATATAATGCCTTTCTTCCAAGTATTAACAGTGAACAACCTAAAAGTTATCTTTTAGTTTGATAGTTGGGAGATTAAATGATTTAATGTAGGTAATTTGATGCAATCACTTTCATTCACCGGTAGATGAATCTACATTTTGCTAGAGTTGATCACGTTTCAGTAGTTGTATACAATAGTTGACTAGGATTTTAGTTTACTGCGTTGAAATTTATTGCACGTGCACCCAAGCCCGTTATAAAACTGTTTACATAAGGATAAATGTATTATATAACAGTGTTATTCAACCTTTTTACATCCGCGGACCGGTAAAAAATGAAAAAAAATATTTCGCGGACCAGCGTCAACCATAAACACATATTTACACACACACAGTTCTCAACTTACGACTATTTGAAAAAACAAATAAATTAATAAAAAATATTTTATAAAATAATATTTGGCCGCGGGTTAACCTTATAAGTCATAATTGGACGTCACTTTTAGGGTGTTCACTGTCAATACTTGGTGGAAAGGCATTATATTAATAAAAACACCATATTCCTTTGTACTTTATTCCACTGTATTTAATAGGTCAGGACCGCTTTCGCTCATTGAAATGCTTTCCTGGAAAAGGACTCTTATAGAATGAAATTTAAATGACACAGTATACAAAAGTAAGATCACATGGTTCATATTTAAGTGCAATTTTTTGAATGATGGAACATGGTTTGTTTTCTATCTCCTTTAGTATGTTGTATTATTACATGGTTCATATTTTAGAAAGCTGAGAAAAATACTGTATATTTACCCCATTTTCGTAAAATCGTCACATATACCATATTTGATGTGCAGCGACGACATATTGTGTATGAAATTCGACCTACGACCAAAGCTCAGGAACGTATCTCGGTCGGAAGTCGAGGACTACCTGTATTTAAAAAGTAACAATTGAAACGTCAAGTCAATGTTACATGAAATTGTATTCATGAAAGCTAATAAAACTATCTTTTGTTGCTGATCGAATTTTCTCATTTTTAGTACAAACGAGATATCCTATTCGAAAATTTATCGATACATAAAAGTTATCGCGGCCGGCGAATAAACTCTTGCGGACCGGTGCCGGTCCGCGTAAGGTTGAGGAACACTGGTATATAAGACAGATAGCAAAGAGTAGAGTACACAGTCGCTTTATAAATAAATGTTATACGCTTCATGATTTTCAAATAGGCGACATGAACCTACACATTTTTTTGTTTATATACAGAATGTCATTGTTTATAACCACGCTGTACAAAGATTTCCCACAACATAATGTGTTTTCATTCACAAAATTTTGATAAACAATTTAACTTGTAAACGATATAACTTAGTTCGCGATTAATTTTCTATTTCAACATTTTTTTGTGGACTTACCAGCATGTACATGTAATCAAATGTACTCCAGTGTAATAATCAAGTTATCAATAAGTAAAGGCTCGTATTTTTCTGATCAGAATTGAAATAACATTGGTCAGAATTTTTATTAAATGGTCATAATACATATATCGGTAAGAATAAATAGTAATAATTTAAATGAAATTGAAAAAAAAACCTAACCTACTAACCAAAATTGTTATAAAATATTCTGACCGCATAATATTTTTATTCTGACCAAAAATTAGTTTACATTCTGACTATTTAATTTGTTCCCATAAGTAAACATCAGGGCTGAAAATATAATGACTTCGAAATTAAATTAAAACATGACTACGACTCTGAATTTGATTTAAAATATAGTGAAAAATACTAATCTAATATATGTACACATCGACTGTGGAAAGGAAAAAGGACGTAACCCAAGGATTTTTTCAAAACAGCTTTTTTTCCATAATTACTATGTATAAAAATTGATACACGTACTATCAAAAGGATGTAAGTTGCAAATGCCGAATTATTATCTAAATTTAGCTTTTAAGTTTGAAAAAAGATGAGTTTGTGAAAATTGAAACCAAGAAAAATGTCTAAAAAAAGGTATTTTCTAGACAATTTCTTTAATTAATATTAGAATATGACAATTAAACAACAGTTTAGAAGTCTCCGTGCATTTCAAAGTTGTGTATATTTCATAATTTGCATATGACCCAAAATCATCAAAACACGTTTTTTGTGCCTCCTGTAAAATTTGCTATGTGTGGGTTACATCAGTTTTCCATTCTACATTCGATATTATTACATAATTAATATTTAAAAAAATATTATTTGCCTAAAATATATTGTGTAATTATTTATTTATAATATTATTGGTATCTTATGGCCTAATGCGTCGTGAAAAGAAAGGTTTATGAGGTTACAATATTATTATTTTCAACGCAGGGGGTAGTTCTTTGGGTAATTTTATTTTATACCGTGGGTAAATTATTTAAACTCTAAATATACCTTGATTTAAGAAATTGCATACTTAAAAAGGTGTATACTCTGTCGCATAGTATGTTTATAAACGGGAAATCCGTAAAACTATCATAATGTTGGAGCCATTAGTAATTTAACTATTTCGTCGCCCGACTTCTTCTATTAAATTTAATTTCAAACGCAATAATAATTATCTATATAATTAGATATCGCATGTAGAATATAATTAAAATTACATATTCGATGATATCCATTGACATATTTTGTTTTCAAATACTTAAATGATTTTTTTTATTTGTAAAATACATGTACATATCACTTTTAGTGGGTTCACTGTCAATACTTGATGGAAAGGAATTATATTAATAGAAACACAATATTTCTTTGTACTATATTCCACTTTATTAAAAAGGTCAGAACCGGTTTCGCTCATTGCGAACATTGTCAACTGATAAGAAAAATATATAAACAGTCCTATTTATACAAGAATAAACTGAAATAAAAGGTGTAAACAATTGGTTTTCATTGACACAGATGGGTTATTCAGTTGGCTATCGACTGTTAGTTCGACTACAACTTAGCAGAAATATATTTTACCGATATCGAAAGGGTTACAAATATTTTCGATGCTTTGTACTGTGAATAAGAGGATTAAGGGATTATGAATATTATGGATTTTAATTTATAATAATTCATAATAACAAACAGTATTCAACAATAATTACCATATTTATGACAGGAAATTCCTACGGAAGGGATAAATGTTCCCAGTTGGGTATTTTCCAAGAAATGGACTGTAGATTCCCCAAAATTAGAACGGAATAACCAAAATGAGAAATAGGTTTATGCAATATTTTATAACTCTAATTATATTTTTGCATATATTGTATAGTTTTTATTTTTGTATGCTTTAAAGAAAGAAAACACAAAGAACCTATAAACAGCTTTAGGTATTGTAAAAATATATGTTTACACGGTTTTCGTTAGATCGTATCTACCGTTTAAAAAAGGGTTAGGTGTTAATAATTCCCATAATTTTATCCTCATATTTTTTATCATCACATTCAATTTATAAAAATGCTAAACTAATGGTGGTTGGTTTTCACACATTTTTATAGAAATTGTAAAGGTACAATAATGTTTAATCGCGTTACAGATAGATTGGATGGAAAATTTATCCGTCGGCTAACAAAAATGATTTTTTGATAAAATCAAAGATGTCATTCTTCTCAACAAACTTGGCTGCAATATTTTCGAATCTCCGTATTCAGTCAATGAATATTATGAAAGTGAAAAAAAATTATGTTACAATACATTTTATTGTAATGGATGTTAGGTACTCGGAATATGTTTTTTATTTTGCTGATACTTTTACCAAAACTTTTAGAAAATCTTCATGAGAAACGAAAGCTCAACAGATTATGAAACTACATATATATATATATTTATATATATGCTAAATAATGAAATTGAATTATTCAGTACTACAAAATAGCTCAAAGATAGTCGAAATAATGTTGTTTGTAATTTGATAACCTTGATTCTCCGTGTTTATTTATATATTTGAGAAATCAGATATATACCAGAAAGATTCAATGAAGTTAACATATCAGAATTTAAGTTTAAGAAAAATGTTACACATTTTGTTGTTCAGTGAATCTTATCTATAGCAATGACTTATTTTAACAAAATTATAAGAGTTCAATCACACCTTAGGGAGGCGTTGTCCAATTGACAAAGCCATCCTCTAGCGCAGGGTTTCCTAGGTGTTCCGCGAAAATTTGGAAAGGTAATATACACAGGGTTGATTTAGATTGAAATTGTAATTTATTCTCTGCATCTTCTTTCTTTGTGAAACAATGAAAACTAGTTTGTGCATAATATTATTAATATGTGTGATTGTATACCTTTCCCGCATTTAGTAGATTTGTTTGAAATGTTTAAAATTAAAAAAAAGAGTTTACATATATTTTTTCATTCATCATTACTTAATAGTGCTTTGTTCTCATGTAACAATAAAATCGATTGTTATTTCATACACTTATAATATGTAACAATGTGCAATTTACCGCAAACTTATCAATGTAAATGGCTAAAAATGTACTAAAGTGTTAACTGGAGCTGTCATAGATCATAGATTGCAGATATATACTAATTTGATCTTAGAATATTGTTTCTTCTTAAATTAACAAGGGGCTCGCTAGTCTTAGTGAAATACAACACGGGGCTCAAGCGAGCCCCCTGGAGTCCCCTCCAGCCAGTGCTGTAGTGGTAAATAAATAGATACCAGGTCGGTCATTGATTTCTTCCCTATTTTTTTTGTTTTTTTTTTAATATCAGTCTGAAGTTAAAAAACCACAAGTTTTAACAATTAAATCAATAAAAAAACGCGCAATTATAACAATTATCCAAATATGAATTAAAATTTATTATTTTGTATCTAATGTGTACTTATATTTTTGTAAGATCCGTCGGTTAGATCAATTCTAATATAATGCTTTTAAATTTTATAAACAGTCTTTTGAATATATGTATTAAAATTAAGTTACAAGTCAAAAAGGTGGCAGGGCGGCGCTCAGGCTTATTTTCAGGCGCCAGGTCGCCGACCTGACCCCACTACACAACTGCCTCCATCCCACCCCTGCTTATATCAAGCACGTGCAAACTGAGGCCTCCGGCCCGCGAGCAATATTATATTTTTGAAAAAGATTCACGTTTTTATCTTTTAAAGCCTTTTTAAAAAAAGATTGAAAATAAATGTAATAATCGTTATTTTTGGATTAACCTATATACATGTGTACAAAAATTTGTAATCATGAACCTCAATAAAAACTCTTTACGATTAAACATCACCGATGAACATTTACAAGCAGTTTTAAGAATCTCAACTACAAAATTAGTACTTGAATTTTAAAAAAATGTTAAAACACGTAAATCAGTTCCATTCCTCTAATTAGATTGTTTTTTTTTTTCATGATAACAAATAGTGTACATATAAAAATGGTAGTTTGCTTGCGGCCCGCCGCTCATTTTGAATTCCTGATTTTGGCCCTTCATCCAGGGATAGGCTGGAGGGGGCTCGGGGGGGATCGCGCGAGCCCCTTGTTAAGATAAGAAAATCATTCGTCTTAGATCAAATCTGCATCTAACTGCAATTTCTGTAGATGGTTAAATTTTATTATGAAACAAGATTTTGTTGCCCCTTCAGTTTTTACATGAAAAAACATTGACTTTGACTGCATAATTAAAAAAAGAGCCTACCTGTTTATTGTCTATTGTCCGACAATCTACATTGAGAGGGACATAGATAAAAAAAAATGTATGACTTTTACCGAGCCCCTTGTTAAGATATTGGCAGCCCACCGCTGCCTTCATCCGAAAAGTTTGCCCTCCCCTGGCTTATATCTTTACTCTTTTTGAAAAAATAGGAAGCTTGTGAAACCGAGTAACAATCAGATCTTGTAAAAACATCTGTTGAAATACCCGCATTAGGAGGTAATATTCTTTACATTTCTTTGACGCTTCGTATTGTCAAAAATATTATTATTTCAACTGAATAATGTCAAAATGTTTTGGAATATAAAACGGGGAAATTTATAATAAAAGTCATCATCATACTTTGCGTATTATTAATATTATGTACCTAGTTGTGTTGGACAGGAGAGGAAGGAATAAATTTTGTCCGAAACAAGACGATGCGCGGTCGGTGGTGACAGTTTTACACCAAGCTTTCTGTGTGGAGTTCCCGCCCACCGAAAATACTCGCCTAGCTGCCAAGTTACTGCCAACACAAGGGCACTTAAAAAGATCATAAAATTTACTTACTTAAAACTGAAACTCAATAAATATTACCAATAGATATGTGCCTCAATGGTGCTAGGATGAAATGGTGTAGAAATAAATCTGTATCGCTCGCTATGTCCTCACCATTTTTTTTGTAATATTATTTGATCTGATTACCTTCCCAAATTATCGACCTCCAGTGTAAAGATGTTCAGGTAACCTTCATTTATCACTTTTAGGGTGTTCACTGTCAATACTTGGTGGAAAGGCATTATATTAATAAAAACACAATATTCTTTTGTACTTCGTTTGTAATTACTTTCAATCGTCATTCTAAATGTATCTGAGATGACTTTTTAATTATATGTTAGATGTGTTCAACATTTTAATTTTGTGTTATTTAAGAATCACTTTTAATGTAATTGGTAATTTCTTTTCAATGCCAATTGTTGTTTATAACTGTTCATTTTAGTATAAATAGCATTGTTAAATTATATTTCTTATCAGTTGACGATGCTCGTAATGAGCGAAACCGGTCCTAAAGTGGAATGAATGCGAAGGAATATTGTGTTTTTATTAATATAACCTCCATTCACTGAGTTCAGTGAGTGCGGAATCGGGCTTTGTTTTCTTTTTTAAATAATATCAATATCATGAAAGGTAAGAATTGAAGTTTGGTTATGATTAAAATCCAATCATTCTCGTAAGGGGTTTTTTTCTTAACTGTTTTCCCCACACAAAGCCTTCAGCTGACAGAATCTTTTGGAAATTCATTACGTGCGGGAAAGGGTTTATTTATTTATTTAATTAAATAATTAAGATTGCGCAAGGTTGACAAATTGTAAATTTAAAACGTTTACAATGAAGAAAAAAAATAGTACAATTTAATATTAAAATCAGTAGAAAAAAATGGCAAGGAAGTCAACTGAGTAAGTTCCGACGAACTCTACTTTAATACATAAAAAATAGTATTCGTCGGAACTCACCCACGTCTACGTGGAATATGTCGACATCCGAAACAATATTGTTGAACACCGTTAAAGCTCTCCCCATTGGCAGGCTGGTTCTACACCTTGGATTTAGATGCTCGTAAAATAAAAGCACAGTTGCTTAGAGCTTTCTCAACCGATCACGCAGGTCTGGGTTCGATTCCCGGTCAGATCACAGTGAATTTAAGAATTATTCAATTAAATATTGTGATCGAAGACTGTGTGTTTGTGATGTCAATTCACATTATTTCCTTTCCTCCCATCTTTCTGATCTTTTAATAAGTAGCAATAGCGATTAGTCAACCACTAGTCCTTTTCCTCATTATTCTTTCCCTACTATTCACTTTGAAAAAATGTAAGGTTGAGTAACGAACAGTTGTCGTAGAAAATAGCTTCTGTTAAGATACCTCTATTACGAGGACATATGCTCCACATTGGGAGCGGACATGGATTAAAAAAATGCAATGGAATGTGGCTAATTGTTAAATTTTGTTTTTTTATCGGATACAAATATTTTAATAGTTTATTACATTATACTGTAATAAATATATGTATATTTAATTTAATAATATACATAATTTAAAAGAGTAAAAGCTTACCTACTAAATACTTTCATTATACGTTTTTATATGCCACTTTTTCTGCTAGGCACAAATAACAACTCAGCACGCTATAAACATTAGAAAACATCCTTTTAATTGTTAGTAATTGCTTACACCTTCTTGATTTCAATTTAACTTGTATAAATAGCACTGTTTATATCAGTTGATGATGCTCGTGAGGAGCGAAACCGGTCCTGATCAAATAAATTTTTAAGTGGAAAAAGTACTAAAAATCTTTTATTATTATTTTTATTAGAAAACATCCTTATTATTGAAAATGCACTTTAAATAATATTATATTATAGTATTTTTAAATGATTAAAATCAAAACTTAATAGGTATATTATGTCGTTAAAGCAAAGGTTGCATGTCCACCATACATAGTAACTTTCAATATATTGTGTTATTATTATCATTTACACTTTAAAATACCGGAAGCACTGACCCAAGGCATTCGTGATTTCATTGAAGCCTCCCACATGTCATTTTCCTGAAACGTTTCAAAAATATCTCAATAATTCACAACACATTCTAGGAATAAAGATACCCATATCGTTTAAATGGTATTCTATTTCCCGGTATAAGAATACAAAGTTGATATGTGTGACAAGGTTAGCAGATATGTTTTATGTGCTTCTAATATCAGAAATATAACGGTAAAATAATGACATGGGAAGACTCTTATTTCTGAGACAATGATAATAAATTATTTTAGGATCCATTTTGAAATACTATTCATGGTTTTCAACCATTTACAGATGCAAAAAATATCAACGACAACTCACGAGAGCTGAACAGAAAAACGAAAATGAAATACGCACTTAATTTGTCTTAAAAGTTTTCAATTCTTCAACAACAATCAATAAAATACTGTGGCTGAAATTTCTGTATATTGTATTTTTACTATTAACAATATTAGCCTTATTTGCTTTTAACGGTATTTGGCGCTATAAATCTGTACGTACATATTAGAGGTCTGCACGGGCCCGGGCCTAGCCCGCGGGCTCTTACCCGACCCGGCCCGTGGGCTGGGCTCGGGTGGGTAAGCGCAATTGAGAGTCGGGCTCGGGTCGGGCCGGGCTTTGTAATTTGGGATATAATCTGAGGAAAAATATAGCTAACCGAGGATTTCAAACTATTTATTTATATTTATATTTTAACTGATATCCTCTTTGAATCTTTTCGAAAAGTCGACTATCCTATCGGTTAGATTTTCATTATGTTTAGCGATCATTACTTGTAAATCTTCCATGCAGTTGCCAACATTGTTAGCAAACCGTAGATTTTCGAAACCGTTTTCTGAATTTCTAAGATCCACGAATCACGATATGTATACATTTTTAGTTTTGTTACGGTAAAATTTATTAATTAAATTTATGCCAAAAGCACATGCATTTTCTTGTAAATATATCAAGTAAGCTATGAGTAATAAAATTAATAAGAAGCATCATAAAATTATGTATAATGTATTAAGTTACCAATTCTGGAAGTAACAGTGCAGTTTGCTTTTAGGGTGCTCATAGTCAATACTTGGTGGAAAGGTATTATACTAAAAAAAACACACATTTGTACTAATTACACTTTTATTTAAAATTATTAGGACCAGTTTCGCTCATGACGAGCATGATCAACTGATGATAACTTAATTTGACTCAGTTGATAATTTTCGCCATGAGATAAACCAGTATTGATCATTTAAAATAAAAGTGGAATTAGTAGTTTTTTTAATCCATGTCCGCTCCCAATGTGGAGCATATGGCTTCCTAATGGAAGTATCTCAAGATAATTTTTTCTACGAGAACTGTTTGTTACTCAGTCGCTCAACCTCATTTTTTTCAAAGTGAATCGTAAGGAAAGAAATATAAGGCTAGAACAGGACTAGTGGTTGCAAAGAAAGCCTAAAAACCAACACTTATCGGAAGAGGCATGTTATTTTTAGCAATATACGATAATCTGCAATGTGAAGATGAATCAAAATTGACGTACCTATATTCATAGGTGGGCTGGAGGAGGCTCACGCGAGCCCTTTGTTAAATTTTGCTAATGCTGGCGAGCCCATTGTTAATTTTCGAAAAAAAATATTCTCAGATCAAAATAGAATACATATATCTGCAATTTCTGTGACATACATATATTATCTACGACAGTTTCGTATACACAATAGTAAATTTTAGCCATTTATATTAATAAATTTATGGTAAATGCATATTGTTACATATTATAAGGGTAATAAGTAACAATCGATTTCTTATTTAAATATTGCATATATGTAGTTGCATAGAAGTGATAAAAAAATCACTCCTTCTCCAGAATACTGAGAATTGCTTTGAGATTGAGCGAACCCTTTGTTGACGTATTGGGAGCACACCACTGGGTATGTTATGTTTAGAAATATACGATAATCTGAAATTTTAAAATTAATCAAAATTGACGTATATTAATATTAAAAATCATGTTTTCCGTAATCTACAGAAAAGCGAAATATACGATACTATTTTTTAAATATTTTCTGCCAGGTTGCTAGTCACTGAGCTGGGAGATGAGCCTTGGACATACAGTGCCTGACTGTTACATGCCGCTGCCATCTGGGTGATATTGGAAAGTTCACTACTCAGGAGCCAGGATGCACGTGTTCATCCTCAGCATTTGCGATGGGCGACAACGTTTCGCCAAGCATGGAAAAACTCAAAAACGTTCGCTACATTTTATTATACCTACACCTCCCTAATCCATCCCCGCTGGCTTTAAATGAATGTTATATACACTTGGGCCTCGTATAACACGGTTATATGGTTCCACAACAACGTCGTGTAATACAAATCCGTGTTTTACAAGGTTTGAAGTTCATACAAAATTAGGGATTGCGTTCCAAAAAAAACTATCGAAGATGGTTTATATAAATATGTACTTTATTTTTTTATATAAACAAATATACGTTTACATATCTATTGAAAGAAATTTTAATAACATAATAAAGCATTCATTCATTATCGCTATCACTTAGAATTATTACATGTTTTACTCTTTTTTGAGATCGGTTGTAAGTTTTTATCATCATCGGAGGACAAAAATTCGGTAATAAGCGATTGTCTGCTTTTAGCGTATAAATCTTTGCGTATTTTCTTATAAGGTTCCAAAATTTGTTGTAATTCCCTCTTAAATTTCGAACTTCTTTCTATTATAGGATCCTTTTCAATATATATATATAATATTATATTTAAATTTAAACCGTGTTATATAAAGCGTGTTGTATGAAAAATATGCCACAATTTATACAACAGTGTTATATAAAACCATGTTATACGAGGCCCAAGTGTAATGCAATATAAATGGATGGAATTGCCTATTTTTTGGGAAAATTCCACGAATGCTATTTATTATTCATAATATTGAAACTTCAGAGAAACCGAAAAGACGCGTGAATGAAAATTATGGCCAATTTGATGCAAATGTCAACAAACTAATGATGTCAGATATTTATAACTTATCAAGCAAAATGGTTTATGCCAAATGCAGCTACGCGGTGGTTTCGTGCGTCGATTATTCAGAATTTGCAATATTTATTGTATAATTAATATCCGCTAATATATCGACTGTAGAAAGGAATAAGGACGTAACCCACAGTTTTTTCAAGACAGGTTTTTTTCAATAGTCACAATGTATCAATAATCACAATGTATCAAACATAATACACGTTCTATCAAAAGGATGCAAGCTGCAAATGCCGAATTAGTATCTAAATTTAGCTTTTAAGTTTGAAAAAGATGACCTTGTAAAAATTAAATCCAAGAAAAAATACTGAAATAAAGCTTTTTCCTAGACAACTTCTTTAATTAATATTAGATTTTGTCAATTAAACACCAGTTTAGAAGTCTCCGTGCACTTCAAGGTTGTGTATAATTCATAATTTGCATATGCCACAATATCACCAAAACACGTTTTTAGCGCCTCCTGTAAAATTTGATATGTGTGGGTTACGTCCTTTTTCCTTTCCACAGTCGATATTATATTCTAGGACAGTATCTGCCAAACTTTTTTACTTTACGGCACACTGATGAATGGAATTAGTACCGCGGCACACCAAGATGCCGCAGATTTTTCTATTTTTTCCGCTTTTTTTTTAAGCCCACCGAGGAATTTGGAATACTCGATTTGCTACCGTTTTGCTTCCGAAATCGTACATGACAAATATTTGTTTTTGAATAGGCATTATTTTAAATTGACATTTTTAAGGTTTCTTCCACCGCGGCACACCTGAGACTTCTTACGGCACACAGTTTGGCAGACACTGTTCTTGGCAGTGACGTTTCTAGGCTATGTGCCACCCCTAGGCAGAGTTTAAGCTAGCGCCCTTATAGCAAAATATGAAATGCTTACACCCATACGTTTAATTTTTGCATTATTTTTTTTTATTCTAAGATTACAAATATAAAAATTCAAATCTTATATTTATCTTCATAACCAAGAAAAATGTTTGAATTTATCCCTTAAGTGCTTTTATGATAAAGGTCATTTCCGCTCACATTTAATCCTAAACCGCCGCCTATAGTACCGTCATCGGGAAATGTCATATTTAAACAAGGTTTATGCGATAAAATTAACTACTGTATATCCATTAGTCACAATAATATTAACATTGAAAAAATATTTTTAATAAATACATTGAGGCATCATATTTATTCTAAGCCAAATTCAAATCATCATCAAAAATATTTATACCACTTAAAAAATGTTTTCTGTTATCATTTGCTGCCCCTAGGCAACTGCCCATTCGCCTATGTCCACGGAACGTCCCTGATTCTAGGTAAAGAAGATAAATCTGTGTATATAGCGAAGATGGAACGACTTTCATATTAATAAAAACGTACGTCAATTATATGATAGATTAAATTATGAATAATAACAAATTACTGTATATTCTTGCCCTAAAGAAAACTTGTCAATAAATGTCATTTTTGGCAGAACTTTTCAAAAAAGTAATTTCGTGCTGACTCTTATTAAAAAAAAACGACATCTTAGAAACTCTATCACGCTTCACATATATTTGTGTATCATGTTTTATCACATTATACCAGAGTTCGCAGTCCGAGTCGGAAAAAAAAACAATTCCAACTCCTTTTTCATTTGTTTGTGTATACAAATCAAGCCTAAAAAATATTATAAGTACGGAACCATCAAAAAAACACCCATCCCTCGCTTAACACGTTTTCATTTAAGAGATTTTTTTTATTAAATCTTGCATTGTAGTTTCTCGAGACTTAAAAGTATTACTCGAGAGTAATAAAACAATGTTAGTAAAAACACAATATTCCTTTGTACTTCATTCCACTTTATTAATAAAGTGGAATGAAGTACAAAGGAATATTGTGTTTTTACTAATATAATGCCTTTCCACCAAGTATTGACAGTGAACACCCTTTAGGGTTCACTTTTAGTGATCAATAAAACAATGCACTGTTAGATATGAAGAAATTTACAAGAATATCAAAACAGATAGACAATCAAAGATTACAGATTTTTTGATATTGCCGACGGGAAAATGACGGAAATATAATCGAAGGCAATATAATTGAAAAAGATAGGTTGTTGCTCAACCTCTCTTTTTCAAAAGTAACAAGCAGTTCTCGTAGAAACACTTATGTAGAGATAAAAGTTAATTGTGGGGTTATAATGCAAAACGTACTATTTAGAAAATGAGCGATATTGAGTTAGGTATGCAGATAGGGTAATTCAAGCCTAAGGAATCGACTGATCCTATTAGTTTTGATATAAAATGTCTACAAGACTGTCGTTTTCAAATTGGAAATCATATTTTTATTTTAATCCATGTCCGATCCCAACGTGCAGCATATGGCCTCCTAATGGAGGTATCTCAACAGAAGTTTTTCTACGAGAACTGTTTGATATTCAGTCGCTCAACCTCGCTTTTTTCAAAGTGAGTAGTAGGGAAAGAAATATAAGGCTAGAAAAGGACTAGTGGTTGGCTAATCGCTATTGCTACACCCAGTTATTAAAGGATCAGAAGGATGGGATTACAACTTTGAATCGAATAATTCTCAAATTCACTGTGATCTGACCGGGAATCGAACCCAGACCTGCGTGATCGGTAGAGCAAGCTCTAACCAACTGGGCAACAGCAGGCGACGGTATTTTTATTCTAATGTTAGCATATTTTTATACTAATGTTATTTTGTTTGTGTTATTCGTTATAGTATTTGACTCCACTGAAAAGATTAAATGTTGGAAATAGTACGTTTTGGATTATAACCCCACAGCTATCGTAGAACAAAATACTTTTGTATTGTGAACTTATTAATTAAACACCGTAAAAATTGAAATGTTCAAAACAGCTCGAAGTGCATTTAAAAAAAATGCCATTTTGATTTAAAGGTTGGTGAAATTACGTTTTTTTAGAAAGAAAAATCTAAAACCAGTTTTATTTTTTTATTGTTTCCTTAGTTGTAAAACATAATAATCCATTTATCATGAAGAACAACAAATAATTTCTATTGAAGTTGAATTCTATGATTTTTTTTATGGATGTACAATATTTTTTACCTATGATTAACACGTGTGAAGAAATATTTCGTGGGAACCTGGTAAAAGTAATCTGTTTTGACAACCTATAATAAACTTTGAAAAATCCCATGGGATTTTCCCATGTCTGTTGAGCTACCAAAAATCCCAAATTATCAGTCCAGAGTTGGTATGCGTACGCGTCAATTTAATTCAGAAATATTCATAACAATAAGTAATTAGTGATGTAATTTAATCTTTACCTATGGTAATTTATATATAATAATAGATGATCAATTATCTGTTCATTGAATGGATCAGTAAAATGTTAAAAAATCAATTCGGTCTTTTTCATTTCTGTTAAATTAAAAAATAATAATATTTTTGTCGAGTGTCACGAATGCTTTAAAAACTGGTAAAGAAAATACATATGTACATACATACATACATAGATAGATACTCAAAAAAAATGTTTATTATCAAATGATTTTTAAATTAACAGTATCGTAAAATAAACTTCAAGTTAGTATGGCATTATTTTTAAGGTAGTATAGCATTATTTAAAAAAAAAAAAATACTCATTTGCAGGGCTGTGGAGTCGGAGTCAGAGTCGTGAAAAACGAGCGGTTCAAAACATTAAAAAAAAAAAGAATTACACCAAATTCTCTTTTTGCACGGGGGATACGTTGCATGTGAAAAATCCGTGCAAAAAAACCGTGTATTTTTCTTGTGTTCATAGAGAAATTGAAGATACGTTCCATTACATTGGACTGTGCAATTTCGAAACCGCGCAAAAAGAGAATCGGGTGTATGGTCAGGGGTGGGCTGGAGGGGCTCGAGCGAGCCCCTTGTTAATTTAAGAGAAAACAATATTCTCAGATCAAATAAGTATATAACTGCAATTTCTGACTTATATGTATATTATCTACGGCAGCTTCAGTATACACAGTAGTACATTTTTAGGCATTTAGATTGATAAATTTACGGTAAATTGCATATTGTTATATATAATAAGTGTATTATATATGGACTCCTAATGGAGTTTATCTCAACAGAAGTGTTTCTACGAGAACTGCTTGTTACTCAGTTGCTCAACCAGCGATGGGCTGCCAATATCTTAACAAGGGGCTCGGTAAATGTTATCCATTTTTTTTATCCATGTCCGCTCCCTATGTCGAGTTTATGGCCTCCTTATGAAGGTGTCTCAACGAAAGTTATTTTTCTACGAAAACTGCTTGCTACTTAGTCGCTCTACCTCTCTTTTTCAAAGAGAGTAGTAGGGATAAAATGATAAGCATAAGACAGGACTAGTGATAAACTAATAGTAGCGCCCAGTTGAATTGAAGAATCGGAAGAGTGGGAGGCAACCTTAAGACATCACAAACACCCATTCCTTCGAACAGAAAATAGATAAATCGATCGAAAAAATGTTTTTTCGTACTGGGACTCACGGACGCCCACAACGCTGAATGAAAAAATGAAACGACAACTAATTTTCAAATTTATCTATCTACAGAAATTATAGTTATGTGATGATTTGATATAAGACGAATGATTTTCTTATATTAACAAGGGGCTCGCCGGCTGCGCCAAAATTTAACAAGGGGCTCGCGCGAGCCCCCGAGCACCCTCTAGCCCAGTGTTTCTCAACCTTTTTGGGAGCGTGGCCCCTTTTGAGTGTCTTTATTTTTCTGTGGCCCCCTACCTTCTTTTTTTTTCAGCTCACCGAGAAATTTGAAGTCTCCGATTTGGTATACTTTTTCCCAGAATATCTCCAACACCTTTTTTTTTTTTTTAGCTCACCGAGAAATTTTAAATCCACAATTTGTCCGTGGCCCCCCTGAAATGTGTTGTGGCTCCCCAAAACAAAAATAAATCTCTGTGGCCCCCTTGGAAAACGCTGTGGCCCCCTGGGGGGCCACATGGCCCACCGTTGAGAAACCATGCTCTAGCCCATCCCTGTGCTCAACCTCTCTTTTTCCAATGAGAGTAGGGATAGAAGGATAGAGCTAGGACAGGACTAGAGGTAAGCTAATCGCTCTCGATACGTCCCGTTCATAGGATAGGATGGGTGGGAGAGGGGAATTCAAGACATCACATGAATTTCTGTTCGAACAGAAATGCATAAATTGATTTAAAAATCAATTTATAAAACTGTCCGTACCGGGATTTGAACCCGTACCCTCCGTAACCAAAGTCAACAACGCTGACCACTCGGCCACACAGGCGGCAGGTATTTTTAACGCATTATGACCAAAGGTGGTCTGATGGAATACATATACAGTGGAACCCCGATCTACCGTTCTCGCATTGTTCGTTTTCCCGCATGGATCGTTTATTTTTCATAGTCCCGGCCAAACGCCCATAAGAACAATGTAAAAGAATCCCCCATTAATCGTTCCCCGATTTACCGTTTTCCTCGATCAATCGTTTAAATATTTTGGTCCCGTCACGAATATTATCCCGATTGACCGTTTTTGTTGAATATTTTTCATAAATAGTTTTGTCTCGCATTTCGTTTCACGTTTTTTTCAGTGGAATTTCAGTGGATCTACCGTTCTCACTATTGTCGTTTATTGTTTCAAGACCCCGTCATAACAATACTTAATAATTCCACGTTTATCATTCCCTGATTTACTGATTTCCTCGATCTATCTATCAACCAAATATTATGGTCTCGTCCCAATTATTATCCCGATTTACCGTTTTTGTAGAATATTTTTTTTCGTTCAAATAGTTTTACATCGCCTTTAGTTAGATAAATAAATAAGTTTTTTTAAAATTAAACATTTTTAAAAATATTATTTGAAGATTTCCCGCATTATCGGTTTCCCGCATTATTCGTTCATTTATTACAGTCCCCTGAAAAACGTAGAATCGAGGTTCTACTGTATATGATTTGAAATGAAATTATTGACAAATTTCTTCGGAGTCGTGCCCTGCTCATTTGTACTAATTCCACTTTCAACTGTCCAGTTGATAATGCTCGTCATGCCCGAAATCGGTCCTGATCATATTTAATAAAAGTGGAATTAGTACAAATGAATATTTTATTTTTTGAATCGATAATTTGATTCAAATTATGTTTAACTTTGTAACAGTTATGTTGTGTTTTAAATGTAATATTTATATGTAATGTTTATACTAGCAACGTCTTCAAAACTCTTAAATTACGAAACTGTACAAACTTGGATTGTTGGCTATCATAGATTCAAATTACAGCTTTTAGGATTAAATATTATTATAGATAGAAAAATAATAACATACAGTCGTCCTGTCAAAAGTACATCTGGCATAACAAACAACATTTACTCGTAGACGGCGTGACCAGATGTAAGAAGATGTCTGTCACGATCCTAATGTAAATGTATTCTGGTAACTACACAATATTACTTTATGTATTAATTATCGATTGCCAGGTTTAAGATTACCTAAATGTATTTTTAAATGGTCTCAGCTAGTTTGCCAATATGTTATCTGAGTGTCTAGATAAAAGAATGACGAAACGTTGGTTTGTCTTAAAAATGTTTAACCAGTTAAAAGCCTGATACCGTGCTACGTTCGTATTTATGAATTTCTGTTCGAAGGTATGGATATATTTGACGTCTTGAATTCCCCCTTCCCAACTCACCCTATCCTATTTATTTTTAAGAGAGTAGGGATAGAAGAATAATGCTAGGATAGGACTATTGGTGAGCCAATCGCTCTTACTACGTTCTTTTTAGGATAGAATGAGTGGGAAGGAATTCAAGAAATCAGAAAACATCCATATGTCTTTTGACAGAAAATCTGTGCCTATACGCAAGTCATCAACGGGTTCCTTATTCGTGTGTTACAAAAGTTTATGCATATAAATATGTATACGAGTAAAGTTAAAAGTCTTGCGGGACTATTTTATAATAAAATTATAAACAAACCAACAAAAAAATTACAGCTTTCTACGTCATTTTTGTGACTCTTCATCAATGTGCCCGCACACACTTTTCCATCCTCGAACAGCACACAAAAAAATTGTAAAAATCAGTTTGTTTCAATAAATTTTATTTTGTCAGTGAGTAGGTCAGGTGTGTCGCGGTATTTTGGCCGGAGTCGGAGTCGTGAAAAATGAGCGGCTCATTTTTTTTTGAAAAATATATTTAATGATGTGTATTTAAACAAAATAGTCAAAAGTGTTAACATTTCATGCTTGGCTGACTAAAGATGATCTGATGGTATACATAATATAATATATATAAGTTAAAATGAAATTATTTAAAAATTTCCTCGGAGTCGGAGTCGTCTTTTTTTCACGCGACTCCACAGCCCTGATTCTTACATACAAGCAGACCTCTACTTTCGCACAAATGAAAGTGAGAAAGAAGAACCAGAAATAGTCATCAAGACTTTAACGATAAAAAATATGAACGAAGCTTTTATTCATCTCGGTACATTTTTGAATTTGAAAGAATTTGATCCCAATGGAGAACATATCTCAAGTTTGTAGAGCGATCCGTAAAAGCACTGCATGTTACAGAACACTACGAAGAAAAGAAAAAAAGACAGAAATACAACTAACTCTTGACAAGTTTATTAAAAAAATATAATTTTTATCAAATACATACAAAATTTTGATAAATAAAAATTTTAAAGGACAATTTTTGGTGTTTTTTTTATATATCCCTCTACTTTCAAACATTCAACATTCGCACACATTTTCAGGAACCAATTGTGTGTGCAAGTGGAGGTCCGCCTGTATTTACGCACATTTTTATTTTGCTGAAAATTTACTGTTCACAGAAGTTGATGGTCCACACACAATAGACAAATTAAAGGGAACGATGCTCTTTATACTATATTGCTGATCGCTTAGTGTGGATTGACCCATAGAATTTCTTTTGTAATCTTCTTTGATCTAAATGTGCGTGAGAACTAACAATTCACTTTCCATACAATTATGTTTTGATATTATTAAATCTGAATAATTAAAAAATGTTGATGGACATCAAAGCACTTATGAAGTCTTTTAATAATGTTTTAATTTGAGTCATTTAAAAATTTAACACGCATGATATTTTTATACTTAATTATTGGTACAATGCTTTAAGTTTAAGCTCAAAATGAATTTCGAAAACTATTTGTCCGAACAATTAAAATACAATTTAGGAGAAAATAGTCCTAAAGTTAAAAGAGACTAATAAATATTGGAATAATTAAAAAAACAAAAACTAAACGTTCTACATACTAAGTAATCTACTAGTTAATACACGGGTTCCCAACCTGGGATCGCCAACTTTTTTCGATTTTGGATTTGAACAACAAAAGGAGTTTCGGAGACAATCCGGGGAAAAAGTATAGCAAATCGAGGATTTCAAATTCCTCGGTGAGCTAAAAAAAATAACTCGCCAAATCTTTCAAATTATACACGATTTCACGTAGAGTTCCCAATACCGGGGTCCCCTAGTCACATGGCTTTTATAAAAAGGGGTCGCCACCCGAAAAAGGTTGGGAACCTATGAGTTAATACGACTAGACACTTAACGCGGAGCGCATTAACTAGTATACTTTGCGGAGCGTATAAGACTTCGATTTAAGGATGAAAAAAACTTATATGTAGATATATGCTACATAATGAGAAATATTTACAATAATTTAGCAATATCATCTGTCGCAATATCTAGTAGAATATTATGGCAAACTGTAACAAATATTTTTACACACAGCTTTTACGTTTTCCCGGACGTTTTGCAAAATGCCACAGACCTCAAAGTATAAAGTATTATATATTATTAAGTAAGTATTGGTACAACATAATTCTTCCGTCTGACTATAACCTTTTTTTATGTTAAGGCTCCAAGTGCACGTCGAGTGGATATGGAATAAACAAAAAAATATATATAAAATAACCTAGATTATTCCACGTATTGTGCTACAAACTGTGACACGTGTTTCACCTCTTTCAGAGGCATCCTCAGACAATCTTACTCTCACAAATGCCTCCGAAAGAGGCAAAACACGTGTCACAGTTTGTAGCACAATACGTGGAATAATTTAATAGGGTAAAAATATCAACGTATTTAGTTCTACAGTTTTTTTTTATATTTATGAGTTGATAGCTATTTCGGCTTTCGCCATTGTCAGAACTATCTATCAACTCATAAATTCAAAAAACTGTAGAACTAAATACGTTGATATTTTTACCCTATTATAATAGAGTTCTACCAAGTAAATTCCAAATCAATAAATAAATGAAAAAAAATAAGTTATCTTATATTTTATATTAAAATGAACTTCCACTAAGTTACCGCCGAATCCATCGAAAGTAAAAAAAGTTAAAGCTAAGCGTCCTGTATATGAACAGGTAAAAAAAGAGCCAATGGGTCCAAAAAAAATAATGAAAAAAAGTGAGACTTACACACTCAGAATATTTATGCATACTCACATTTTATCTTTCCTGTGCCCTAATAACTAAATCTCATATACTTAAATTATGCTTAACTTAAAGGAAAGCTTAATATATATTCACAAATTAAATTAAAATTATAGCAAGTGCATCGCGAAAAAAAGGTAAAAACGAAAAAATCCACAAAATAGTAAAAACCGAAAAATGCGCAAGAGTGAAAACCGAAAAAGTTAAAAAAAAATTACATCTACATATTTTTTCGATCTCTTAATTCTGGTGCACCGCCACTTTTTCCCGTGATCAAAAGTGCACCGTGACTTCGAAAAGGTTAAGAACCACTTGTCTAACCTTACACGCTACCCCTGGGCCACACGTCCCCAAAATTTGCTTAAATAAAAAACATAAGCTACATTTTTTTTTTTTTTAATTTAAATATTGACCGCCGTGACATCTAGTGGAAAATAATAGCGAACGGTTCCAAGCATGTTTATGTACAGTTTTTACATATTGCCGTAAACAAACGCCACAAACGTCAAAGTACACATATCAGTTATCTCTGATATATCATCTTCATAATCATCTTTGACATCTTTGATTTCTAAATGGAATGCAGAGATAACATGGAATGTCCGCGGTACAACATAATATTCTTCCGTCTGACTAAAACCTATCATGGTATCCTATTATGTAGTCCCCCTAAACAAATGACGTGTTTGTATTAGATTCAAGGTAATCTGAAAAAACGGTTCCAGTTTTATCACAGAACCGGTATTCAAAATAAAAATGAAATTTGGTAATCCATCTTTCACTTTTCATTGTAAAAGTAACCATTCAATTTAATTGTTTATTGACGGCGCTATAATTACGCTGGAATAATGTTGGATATGCGGTTAAAGGTGATGGCTGAAACGTAAAATTGAGAATAAATAGGTTATGGGTTATATTATCTAAGCCAGCGATTTCCAACCTGGGAGGTGCGCCTCCCTGGGAAGGCGTGGACTATTGCAAAGGGAGGCGCGAGCAGTCCAAAATATTTATTTTTTATTTACTCTTTAAAACGTGTCTTTACTACTATATCGACTGTGGAAAGGAAAAAGGACTTAACCTTCAGTTTTTTCAATATAGCTTTTATTCGATAATCACTATGTACACAACTTAATACATGTTCTATTAAAAGGATGTAAGCTATAAATGCCGAATTAATATATAAATTAAGCTTTTATTTTTTTTAAAAGGAGGGTCTGTGAAATTTTTGTCGAGGAAAAAGGACTTAAACAACATCAATGACATTATTAGTCGCTGAGGTAAGATTTAACGGCGAGGAAAAAAGCGGTAAGCAGCTTACGTCGCAAATGTATAGGAATCATTGCAGTTTTACCAATCTATGCTGGGCGGTCGTATGAAGTTTTGCGCACCGAGACGTCTAAAGCCACTTACATTTCTCGCCTACACTTCTACCGGTAAACACCTAAAGCAACCGTCCTTACGAAACTAATTGTTTAAATAAAAATCATAACATTAAAATGGCAACAGAAAGGAGCAAAAGTATTCTTAAGATGTGTGGTGTCAACGTGGATGTTATTAACAGTACGAAAAAGAAAGGTAATCGTTTAATATTACGTATTTAAATTTATATATTGCCCAAACAAAGGGTTATCGTAAATTGTATTTAAATAATTATAAAACAACCCTGTTTCTACCATAATATGTCTTTAGCTATAGTTCAATGATCTCTTCCTCATCTCAGTTGAGAAAATTATCATAATATTTGGTATATTTATTAAAAACACCACCATGCGGTTTTCAGGTTATGTGTCGTGTCGCGTGAATACTTTTGACAAAACTGTTTTAAATGCACTTGTATTTGCGATTAAAATCATTGCAATAGGCGATTATTTTATTGTTCACTGCTTTTATACATTTATAGTATTTTCCAATGCATAATATTCGAGTAACTTACAAATAACTTTTAAGAACAGTCAGATTACACTGCAAGTAAAATGGAATAAATATTAATTACTGATATATACTTTCTCTCTATTTTTGATTAATAATGTATGATAAACTATGTCTTTACTTATTGTGTTAAAATAAAAGTAAAATAGCAATGGTTGCCATCATTTATTTAAATTTTACTTGCAGCTCGCTGTTAAGCTCGCGTTGATATAACTTTTACTAATATAACTTTTACTAATATAATTTCTATGTTACATACTCTGATTTAATTTATATAGCTTCTGAAGATGTCCTCTGTGATAACAGCTTGTATGGAGGTATTGATGACATCATTATTATGGAAATTAATTATACCGACTGCTTTACAACCATAGACAGTAGTATACTGTATTATCCGGATATTCCTTCAACGAGTCAAACCATTATACTCTTACCGGAACCAGAAACAACTGAAAGCGAAGGTATACTTCATAATTGAATACGTTTCAAATATACTTAAAATTACTTTGTTATTCCTACAAGTTTAGAGTTATTAACCTCTGTTTCAGCCCACAAACTGTTTCAGATTGGATTTAAAATAATTAGTATAATGCTCAACACTTAACGTTCTATACATGTTATTCATTATAAAATATTGTCTCATTTGTTACAGATCCAAATTCAGCAATGTCAATGGACGTTGTTGGAAAAGAAGGTTTAAAAAAGCCCAGGAAGAATAATATTAAAAAAATCAGAAAGCAAAACAAATCAAAAGGTCAGAGTCACACGGCATATAACAACTCCAAAGTTATTGTGCCTGGCAAAGGAGTTCAACCAGTTGCATGTCAAAGCATGAAATGCCTAAATAAATGCTGCAACAGCTTTAGCGAAGACGATCGTCAAAAACTATTTGACCAATTTTGGGGTTTAAATGAAACTGAAAAACGTTGCTTTTTAATCAGTGCAATAAAAGAAAATGAAGTAAAACGCAGGTATTTAAAAACTAGTGGCAAACGTAAACAGCGTTTTTCGTCGTTTATATATTCGTTGCCTAAAGACAACCAATGACACGACGTATGCCAACAGTTCATCTTAAAAACACTACACATCGGCCAAAAACTACTCAACTATACGATCGCGAATAAGACTGAAATAAATACACCTCAGCAAAACAAACGAGGCAAGAGGATCCCTGCAAATAAAACTCCTGCTGGTCAAGCAGCAGGAGTAGTCAAATTTATTGAAATGCTGCCAGCTCATTACAATTGTGCGAATTCCCAAAAAAAATATCTTACAACAGGCTGCAAAAATCTTTCAAATATCACCGTGTGTATAAAAATAAAGAAGAGTCGGAATCTGGGAATTGTGTAAAAGAGAAGGTATTTAGAGATATTTTTTGCAGCAAATTTAATATAGGGATTCACACTCCAAAAAAGGATAAATGCGCAATGTGCGAAAAATTCAAAGGGCTCTTACCGGAAGAGTGTGATGGTATATTTGAATCACATTTAAAAGAGAAGGACCTTACCAAGGCCATGTTTCATAGAGACCAAGCTCGGGGCAAAGAAGAAATATTTGTATGCGTTCCATTTGACCTTCAAAAGGTCCTTAACACTCCACATGGCGAGAGTATGCTTTTATACTATTCGAGAAAATATGCGATGCATAATTTAACATTTTACAAAAGTATAACACGCAGAGGGCATTGCTATTTGTGGGGTGAAATTGATGGGAACCGTGGGTCTAATGAAGTATGTTCAATTTTGTTTAGTTATTTACAAAAAATTGACAAAGAAGCAACAAAAAAAAATGTTGCCCTTTATTGTGACAGCTGTCCAGGGAAAAATAAAAATAGACAAGTTATTTCTATCTATATATTAATAGTCGATAATGTTAGTCTTTCCGTCTGTCGGTCCCGTTTTCGAAGACGACAAGAAAGAATAATTTTCAATATCTCTATCAACTGAGCTAACGTCATAATTATCAGAGGCGATAAAAATACATTACATAAATCAAACATTTGAAAATGGAACGATATTTTCGATTCAAACTGACTTCGATTGTTTGTATTCAAGATTCAAAAATGGAATATTGAGACATCTGTCAAATAATTAATGTGGTATATTTTACATAATATAGTCTCGATAGTCAAATGTAAATATTCCATGTGTGTCATATATAAAATTAAATATTTTACGTTTTAACAGAGGGTATTTAGAATTTATCCCGATACTTTAAAAGTTTTGTATCTTCTGTTTTAAATAACGAGTAAACGTGTCTATGCTTTGGAAAGATAAATTTATGCTCAAATACTAATATAAATAAAATAGTTGTTAGCAAACTTTAACATTATTCCAAAAATTAAATAATTTACGAAAAATAGTTGTTGGCAAACTTAAACATTATTCCAAAAATAAGTAATTTACTAGGTCTATTTGCATTGAGTCCAATTATCGTAAAAAAAATATTTGGGCACCGTCAGAATGGCCTACCATTTTGACAAATTCTCGGATTAATCCAGGGCCGTTCAGTGTTAACGTCTTGAGTTTCAAATCTTTCAGTAACTGGAAACCTACTCAAGAGTATGTGTTTCCCACAAATGCCAAGTCAAATGATGGGAAGAAAATAATGATTAGAGAAATCCGTCGAATATTGTTCACGAAAGGAAATGTCATAGGTCTCTACAATACATTTCTTGAGACTGAAGAAAAAAATATATTTGAAGTGAAAACTAGACGAAACTGCCGACAATCCCCATGCCCTGCCCCTAATGCATTGTATACAGAACCCCTTTCCATAAATCCAACGAAATGTAAGGATTTAATGGAGTTGTGCAGAAATTATGTAATCCCGGAGAGGTACCATGCGGAATACAAGGCCATGAATAAGTCTGAAGACGTTCTGGTTATCCTACTAGAGACCGTCGAAGAAGATAATATAGAAAAATAGTTATCAAACCGTATTTTTTTAAACTTAAATTGTATCATTATTAAGTTTTATTAAATGTTTCTTTCTTGTATCTCTTATAATAATTGTAAACATTTTTATCTAGTAATTTTATATAAAAAAAAATGTTTTTTTTTAATTATAATTTAATAAAATATTTTAAATAATTGACTATTGTTTTCCTGTTTCAAGTTTTCTTAAAATATGCAACAAAAAAAAATAGTAAAACAATAAACGGGGGATAAATAAAAATACATTATTTCATTTGTTTGATAGTTTGGTGTAACTAATTCTTTTATTATGTATTCAATCTTGATATTTTAAAAAAGGATAAAATTAATCCATTACATAAAATAGTATACAGTATGTCTATACTTGATAAGAGGACCATTGGCATATCGAAAGTGGTCTTTCATGTTTTGAAAAATAATTATTGTATGCAGAACCTTAAAAAACAATACCTTGTTATGTTTCTAGTTTTTACTGAAACACTTTTATATGTTGGTTCAATTTTATTTTGATAACATAATTTTACACAATAAATCAATCTTAATAATCAAGAAGAAAATCGTGAGATTGTTACAGGTTGCAATTGTTTTCTTATACTACTAAAGTTTCATACTTCAATTGTTTTATTCTAATGCATGAAGGACATTTGAAAATAGAACGTCATACAGAATAAAACATAGTATGCTATGGTATTGAGTATACATAACACCCTGTGAGGATTTCGGGGCTTTGAACAATTAGTTCTATGAGAGTTTCAGTTCTGGGTTTGAGAGTAAATAAGGGATTATTTATTTTGTTAAAAATAGGAATTGTTTCGTTGTGGATATGTAATGTATATGTAAAATAATCAATTTTTACTCGATTATTAAGAAAAAAATCATGACCTAATAGTCCATCTAATGGAACATTAGTGACATTATTTGGAATCATGTGAAATGGATGTTGTAATTGTTTATATTTTAATGAAAATGTTAAATTTACTATTCCAAGAGTTTTGATAAGATTAGGAGAGTTATCGATACCTTTCAGTGTGATTAATTCAGTTTCATTGACGAACTCTTCTCCGCTCAGAGAGTCCATCTTTACTAATGAAATATCACCAGTATCAAGCAATAACCTAATAATCTTACTATCGTATGTCAACTCTACGTGTGCCGTTATGGGTTCTAAAGAGAATAGTATGCTTGAATGCTTTGCACGTTCCGGGAATAAACAGGATTCCGGGAGTGCAGGAAGTTTTAAATGACCTTGAGAGTTTTGCGCTATTTGATGATTTTCTGAATTTTGAGGAGGATGAAAGTTTTGTGAATTACGAGGAGTTTGATATGTTTGGAATTTGTTATTTGAAGAATTTTGTTGATATTGCTTTTTTACGTTGTTATTAAATTGCCTCTTCCGACATTCTTCTAAGATATGTCCTAATTTTTTGCAGTATCTACAAAATTTTGAATTATATTGAGATGTAAGATTACCGACAAATTGATTATGTTCTGAATTAAGAGAGTGTGGCTTTAATTGTTCGGTGAAATACTTATGATTATTCTTATTTTGGTTAGAGTTCATTTCCCTAATTGCATTATTAAACTTTTCTTCATCAATTGCAATATTCGTTGGCTCAATAAGATTTTTGGGTTTCGAAAGCCTGACTACTGTTGATAGTTCACTGGTCATACCTAAAATTAATGTGTTAAGAGCGCTGTCTTCAATTTGCTTTATTCTCCCTATCAATTCTGCATCGTCCTTGTTCGAAAATCGAACAGCTCCGATAAGATTATTAGTGCAATTTTCAACTCTTTGTATGAATTTTATTACCGGTTCGTTAAAGTTTTGTTTACAATTTCTTAATTCCAGTTCTAACTGAGATGTGTGTTTATTTTCACCGTAGGTATTTATTAGAAATGATTTGAATTCGGCATAGTTTTTAAAATTATAATTGGCAATTGTGTATTTGACATTTCCTATAATGCAATGAATCATATATTTTAGAAGTATGTTTTGTTGTTGCTCTGAGCATAGTTCGTATGCGGTATCGCAATCTTTAATAAAAGGGTACAGATTTCGCTATTCCCCGTCAAATGTTGAAATGAATTTCATTAACGTGTCGATTGTGGGAGCAGGCATTTTGGTGTGAAGGTGTATAGATTGAGTAAGAAAAATTGTTACAAAAGTACTTACAGAGTAAAATGAATATTATATTGCATAAGGTTTAAACAAACGTTGACTTGAAGATGAATTTGGTTCTAGTAGTTGTTGAAATAGGTTGTTGGCAGCTTGGAGATTTTTCTTGTAGTTGGATGTAGTTTCGGCAAAGAAGATGTAATTGAAGTCGGCAAGAAGATGTAGTTTGAATATTAGATGATGGATTTCGCAGAATTTATTGTCACCATGTAGAAGTTGAAGATACAAGAGTAGATCTTGTAGATATTTTGACGTAGAAGATTTTCGATAGATTTCGTAGAATTGGAGATTTAGTCTTATTCTAGTTTCGTATTATTATTATATTTGATTTATTATAATTTCCGTTCGATTTAATCGATGTACTTTTATTATATTAGATTTATTTTGTTCGTGTATTTGATTCGTGCTAATTTTTTAAGAATTTTATTCACCGTCAATTTATTGTCACCATAAATTTCTTAACGTTATTTTAGCACATATCCTCACTTCTGACACCAATTTTTATGTTATGTTTATAGTTTTTACTTTTATGTGTTGGTTCAACTTTATTTTGATAACATAATTTTACACTTTATAAATCAATCTTAATAATCAAGAAGAAAATCGTGAGATTGTTACTGGTTGCAATTGTTTTCTTATACTACTAAAGTTTCATACTTCAATTGTTTTATTCTAATGCACGAAGGACATTTGAAAATAGAATGTCATACAGAATAAAACATAGTATGCTATGGTATTGAGTATACATAACACCCTGTGAGGATAGCACAACAACCTAACATGACTTTTTTTTTACTTTTTATCTTTCATTCATTGAGGTACATGAAACATATAATCATTAATTGTGTTTTTTTTTTAACAGGAAGACTATTTATTTCATGCATTATAATATTGTAGTATAAAGCTACCATGAAACAGAATTTTATGTCGTTTGATCAATTAATAAAAATTAACAAGATACAAATCAACTATAAAACAAAAAGTAAAATGTAATATAAAATTTCTCTTAGAGATAAATAATGTGTAAAAAAATCATAAACTCAGAAGAATAAGAATCAACGTAGAACTAATTTCTTTTTGACTATTCAGTATCAAACAAAGATTAACAAAAATATTTTTATGAGCAGTAATATTTATGAGACTATGAAAATGGATCTTAAAAAATCTTTTCACGATTGATAATTAAATTACAATAGTATTCCGTAAAAAAAAAACTATTTTCTGTCATCCTTTTCTTTTAGACAAAAGATTTATTAAACATGTCCAGAATTTTTAAAGAAAATATAGTAGATTATTTAGACATGTATGACACAAATGAATGAAATGAACACTTGAAATCACTTTTAAGTAGACAGCAGAATAATTGGAGATTCTATAAAAAAAGAAGTTTCGATATATATCTATATATATATATAATCTATATATATAAAAATGAATGTTTGTTTGTTTGTTACCTATGCGCTCCTATACAGCTCACCCGATTGCGATGAAATTTTGGTGTGCGGACGCCAGAATAGGTTTATGAATCAGCGGTGGGCTGCCAATGCGTTAATTTGTTTGTTTGTCTGGTATGCGTTCCTATACCGTTCATCCGATTGCGTTACAATTTTGGTGAGTTATAGTGCGGACGCTTGTGAACATATATAAATCAGCGGTGTGCTGCCAATATGTTAATTTGTTGGTTTTTTTCGTATTCGTTCCTATACCGTTCATCCGACTGCGATAAAACTTTGGTGAGTTGTTGTGCGGACGTCCGTGGGTGTATATAGATCAGCGGTGGGCTGCCAATACGTTAATAGGGTAATTTGTGTCTTATTCGTTCCTGTTTCTATACCGTTCATCCGATTGCGATAAAACTCTGGTGAGTTGTTGTGCGGACGTTCGCAAATGTATACAAATCAGCGGGGGGGCTGCCAATACGTTAATTTGTTGGTTTTTTCCGTATACGTTCCTATACCGTTCATCTGACTGCAATAAAACTTTGGTGAGTTGTTGTCCGGACGCCCGTGAGTGTAAATAAATCAGCGGTGGGCTGCCAATACGTTAATAGGGTAATTTGTGCTTTATTCGTTCCTGTTTCTATACCGTTCATTCGATTGCGATAAAACTTTGGTGAGTTGTTGTGCGGACGTTTGCAAATGTATACAAATCGGCGGGGGGCTGCCAATACGTTATTATTTATTGTCTTTCTCGTATGCGTTCCTATATCGTTCATCTGATTGCGATAAAACTTTGGTGAGTTGTTGTGCGGAGGTTCGCAAATGTATATAAATCAGCAGTGGGCTGCCAATACATTAATTTGTTTGTTTTTTCTTTATGTGATCCTATATCGTTCATCCGACTGCGATAAAACTTTGGTGAGTTGTTGTGCGGACGCCCTTGAACGTATATAAATCAGCAGTGGGCTGCCAATACATTAATTTGTTTGTTTTTTCTTTATGCGATCCTATATCGTTCATCCGACTGCGATAAAACTTTGGTGAGTTGTTGTGCGGATGCCCTTGAACGTATATAAATCAGCGGTGGACTGCCAATACGTTAATTTGTTTGTCTGTCTCATATGCCTTCCTATTTCATTAATCTGATTGCGATTAAACTTTGGTGAGTTTTTGTGTGAAAGCCCGCAAAGTTTTCTAAATTAGCACAGCCAGCAGTGAGCTGCCAATGCGCTTACAAGGGGCTCGCTTTATATAAACGCAATTTTCGGTGTTTTAGGAAGCAGTGAGTTTTTTATCATTCTGATGGAGTACTTAAATAAGCAATTGTTTTTTTTTTTTTTTAATTAAATATTTGACATACAGCTTACGCCAATGCGTCAAATATTTTCAAGTTGAAAGATCATACGAGATATACTCGACGAGAATTTTAGAAAGTCACATGAGATTAACTTCACAAACACCTATGTCTTAGATCTCAAATTAAAATTGAAAAAATTCAATTTGACATTGACCTTACCGGGAATCGAACCCGGACCCACCGTTACTGAATACATTTACAATATGCAATTACCTGTAAACTTATCAATGTAAATTTCCGAAAATATGTGCACTGATGATGTCATAGATAATAAATAAGTCAGAAAATGCAGTTATGTACTCATTTGATCTAAGAATATTGTTTTCTCTTAAATTAACAAGGGACTCGCCTACCTTAGTAAAATTACAAGAACCATAAGCGAGGTAAATTGATTCACAAAGTTTTAGGGAAAATTTCGCACAGAATAACAAAAATCATTAGTGGCTCAGTGAACATGTTATATTAACTATGTTAATGCCATTAACTCCAGGATTCAAAACGAAATACCAGGCAGAGAGACAAAGTATAAGTCCATCGATACTGTAATGAATCATGACGAAATTGTCAATTATCCAACTGAATTCTTAAATTCACTTGATTTGGCAGCCATTCCGTCACACGTTTTAATATTGAAAATTGGCGTACCTATCATTCTTCTCCGAAATATAAATCCACCACTTTGCAACGGTACTAGGCTTACAGTGAACAAGATAATAAACAATATCATCGAAGCTGAAAAAAAATAAAAGGAAAATTTAAAGGGGACAATGTACTGTTGTCAAGCATCCCAATGATTCCAACATATATGCCATTCGAATTGAAATGTTTGCGGTTTCCGGTGCGACTCGCATTTGAAATGACCATCAACAAAGCACAGGAACAATCGCTACAATTGTGTGGATTAAATTTTGGAAATCTATGCTTCTCAAATGGACAGCTGTATGTGGCCTGCTCACCTGTTGGAAAACCTTCAGATGTATTTGTATACGCACCAGACGGAAAAACAAAAGATATCCAAAAGCACTTCAATAAACAGAATTAAAATACAAAAACTTTCATTCTTTGAGTGGCATTGCAACGCATGCCGGGTACTCGCTAGTTTATTATAAATATCCCGACTGAACTAAATTTTGATGAGACGCTTTTATGTTAAATAACAAAACAATATATATATATATATATAAATATATATTTATACAAAATCATACTAGGCCTAAAAGCTTCAAGCGTATTTGACTACTCATACAAAAACCATTAGTATAACTTGTTTTTGCGGGCAAATAATACAAAAGCTTTTTTATTACAATATAACTATGTTTAATATTAGATAGATATTTTATTTAAAGATGCACTGACTAAAGCCATCATAGTATTCATATAATGAGACAAATAAACGTTGTCTTATAGACCGTTGGCCTTGTGATTTATAAATTTGTTCCATGGAATAGCGTCAATGGCTGTTAATATACTAAATCATTAAATTGTAGACTGCTTCTTTCTATATAAATGCTCATATTATATTTTAAGCATTATTTTTTTGAGCATTATTATTTTGGACAGGAGGTGGTTGCTGTTGCTGCACTTGTGGTTGCATTTGTTTTGGTTGCACTTGTTGTGGTTGCATTTGTGGTGGCTGCACTTGTGGTTGCACTTGTGGTGGCTGTACTTGTTGTGGCTGAGCTTGTTGTGGCTGAACTTGTGGCTGCTGTTGTGGTTGTTGCTGTTGAGGCTGTGCCTGTTGGGGTTGATTTGGTGAATTCTGGACCTGGTTGATCGGAGCATTAGGGTGGTTTCCTGGATTTGGAAGTGGATTCACTTGCCCTTGAGGTTGCTGAGGGTATCCTTGCTGCGGGACTTGACCTTGTTGTGCATAACCTGGAGCCTGGTGTGGAATATTCTGGTTATATGCTGGTTGCGGATGGCCCTGGGGATTTTGAGGATTGCCTTGGGCGGGATGGCCTTGATTGAATTGTGGTTGTTGATATTGTCCCTGAGGAACTGCATTTGGATGATATTGCTGCTGATACTGAGGCTGCTGATCATAGTACTGCTGCTGTCCTGGGTGCTGCTGATATGCAGGATGCTGTGGTATGGCATTAGGCTAAAAAAATGTACAAGATTACAATGAGAACACTAGATTATAAATACCATCATATTCATATTGGCATGAGTTATAGCAGGGTTTCCCAAACTATGTTCTGCGGAACACATTTACTGAAGCAGAAATCCATTATAGTAAGGTCAATAATGACAATGTTTTTTAGTTCTACAGACTTTTGTAGATCTAATATATATCATTATTTTTTACTTTATTCTTATAACTTTCAACAAACAGAGAGAAAATTGTGCAGTACCCTGAGTTGCAGATATTTCAATTTTGTTTTATATAAACTCCATTAACATTGAGTAAAGTTCTACAATTTTGTCTTACATTGGAGTGCACAGCAACGCAAGATTTTAAAATGTTTTGCCGGTTTTAAAACTGTTCCATCGTCGGTTCAGGTGAGATGGAAAACAAATCAGGAATAGGGTTAATTTTTTTTGGAGGAAATGGAGTTATGATAATTATAATAACTAGTGCTTCCTGGAAAAAGTTTTATACTCGAGATAAGTTATTGTCATATTAAATCTTTTAATTTTTAGAAATGTTTACTGAGTGACACAGTCCTTTTGAATCAATGAATATTCATCATTGATTGTGTATAAGAAATTGAATTTCAAAGTGACAAACGGTGAGTTTATAAAAAAAATAGATTCATTAGCAATATTTATTATGATTTTTTGAGGTAATCAATCGCAGTTGTATTTAAATAATAATGAATTTGGAATTTTTATGTCCTTGATAATAAATTGATTTATATACTCACATGGGCGTTAGGATGGAACTGTTGACCTGGTTGACCATAAACAGCCTGAGGAGGAAGCTGAAAATAAGTAAGTAACGAATATAATGTGGGGATTTCACCTTAAAAAAATCAGGATAGATTTTACTGTTATTTTAACAATAAAAAGTCTTTATTACTAATGTTAACAGCTTAAAAACCGCTGGACGCGTATTTAAGTCTTTGAAAATCAATGGTTGCTGGTCGGCGGATGCATATATGAACTGTTTGTTAAATTTTACTATTTTATTTCTTGATTTTGTACGTTGATTTTGATGTATTATGTAGTTTTATTTTATATTTTGTCTCATTATATTTGTCAAGTACATGGCAAATTGGCGTCAGCTGTTATGCCATGTACTATAATTTTAATTTTTAACAATAAATAAATAAATATATACATCCTACGTCATACATTCCACTCTATTGAAAAGTATCTGGAAGCTAGAAAATTAAATTTGGTAAAGATATCTCAATTGGTTTACAAATTATAGTGAATTTAGTAAAATTACAATTTTTTGCGAATTTTTCGCAAAATTGCCCGGCTGCCAGGTGAAATTCTATAAAAAAACGTGCGGTCGTTAAGCAGTTAACTTGAGCTATAAAATTAATTATATGAAGTCTTCGTCTGAAATCAATAATAGTATCGAAATTATTTTGGTGATATTCAGTAAAAAAAGAAATATAAATAAACTACCGACATTGAAATTAAACGTAAGTTCAGTATAAATAATAAGTATTAATTACAATTCCTTGTTGAACAAGTCTCTGCACTTCTTCCAATCGCTTGCGTTCAAAGTCATGGTATTCTTCTTGTGTATAAACTTGCTGTTCATCTAATCCTTTCCATCCCTGTTCTTTTTCAAACTCTGCTCTTCTTGTTTGAACCAAGAACTCTTCGTAGCTAATGAGACCATCTCCGTTAGTATCGGCCTCACGGAAAACATGCTCCCTCATTCTCTCCATCTCCTCCTGTCTTTCTCTCATGTCATCTTCTGGAGCACCATTCTGGTACATTTTATCTAGCTCTTTTAAAAACAGTGCTTTTACTTCAGTTTCATCCCATAGTCCATTGGAGTCCACGTCTACAAAGGCAAATCCAAATTGAACAATGTAAAATTAGCGAGTAGAGACTTGGTTACTGGAAATTGCGATACATATTTAATTAACTAAATGCTACAGAAAAAGCAGTTATTAGCCGTTAAATGCAAGTGGTTACCAGAGAAGCGATCTGTTTAATATCTTCAAAACAATGAAAAAAGGGGTATTCAATGATATCAAATTATGGACATCCAATTATATATATTTACGTCCAATTTTATTTCTTATTTAATAAAAAGATTCGAATCATTCAATAAGTATATTTTTCAAACCAAAGTTATAGATTGCAATATACAAACCTGACAAAACATTATTATTAATAACTGATAATATAAGATATAATATTTGCTTTCATGATTTTTTGAAAAAGATATCAAATCTGAAAGGTCAAATGTTAAATCTAATGACATGCTGCTTTAGAAACGGGAAATCAAATCTATATTTTTAAGTATCCAGAAATGTTAATAGACATCCATAGTATTTTTTAATATTATTATGAAAAAGATAATATTTCGCATAGTTTTGGTAAGATAGTAAAATAATAATTCTTCATACAATTGTGTTAAATCGCTTTTATTTTACATGCAAAACTGAGAACACTGCGCCACCATTGTAGGTAAAATAATATTTCTCGGAACGTAATCATTTTCACTTTCATTTGCTCACTTGCAATCAGCACCTGTTAGAAATTATTATAATTAAACAACGTGATAGCTTTTTTTTAAGTACCGTCAACCATGTATTTTGTGTGGTTTCACAAAAATGATATTTTAACCTGTATGGTTATTTTGTTCTTGTTAATCTAATAAATGGCATTGTTAATATACAAAATTCAGTACCATATTCAAATGATTTGAGCTCTAAAACAGCTATAATAGCTGTGATATAAAGCTCCAATGGTCACGGGTGCTATAGCAGCCGTCCAAGCACTGGTTTTGACAGGTTGGATTGTTACAGCAGTCATCCGCGATCTAAAGGTTAAGTATTATTTCAAACAATGGCTGAACTATAAAAATATTACACAGCTAATTAGCTAAAAGCTACAGAACCAAAATAATAATAAAAATATTCCCAATAACTTATATTTTTTATTTGATTAGACATGCACTATTATTGTTATATAATAGCTGTTGGCCTCGTATTAAACTTTTTTTATATGCCTGCGGGAATATAATTGGATTTCAAAAAAATACTGATCGAGTGTAAGGTTTTTTTGTCTTCAAATTATAAATGGTGTTAAATAAACCAATATTGTGAATTTTAAATAGAGACAAACTTATAACTGGTTCCTTAACTTCTAGTTTGTATTTTGATTCACATTGTTTTTGGAAAGTGATAACAAAAATCAAAACAAAAACCATTTATTTATTTACAATAAAAGATACAAAAAGATAAGTGTTTTTGAGTTTTTTTTTGCAGAAATTTGAATATGGGCAATTTGTGGCAGAGATAATTTAACACAAAGTGAAGGCTATAATAACTTTACATTTATAATATAAGTGTAGATTTTAGTGAAATAGTCTCTTTACAAGCTCGCATTAAATTGTTTTCACATTCAAATACCATAATGATAATTACTCCTAGAATTGAAAACTATCTACACTAGAAATTGTATGCCTTGAAGATTTTAAGCTATTTAGTAATACATAACGCCAGTTGACCTCTGTAGTCTAGTGGTAAGAGCTTTGCGCTAGCTATCAGGTGGGTATGGGTTCAAGTCTCGGCAAGGTATCGATATCTAATTTCAATTTGAAATCAATGACATGGGTGCATGTGTATCATTTCTCCTAGAGTTGATCTCAGGTGACTTATAAAAATTCTCGTTTGTGTTGTATCATTTTAAATTGTTTGCTAGCTGTAAATAGCAGTAATGCTAAATACATTTAAGCACGCTCAACTCTTTTTGTTACACGTTTTTTTATGTACATGATTTTGAAATAAAACGGTTCACTAAAGAGAACTAATAATACATTTTTACGCGAATTGTTTGTTTTAACACAATTCCCAGAAACAAAAAACACAGAGGTGGATAACAGATTTCTCAATAACAAGAAATTCAATAACAAACAAAAGGCTTCAATAGGTCGTAACATATTTGACATGTCAGACATTTCTAACAATGAAAGCAATTCATGTCTAGTCCCTCATAAAAGTCACCTTATATAATCAAGTAGCGATGAATGTTAATATTTTTTCTTGATTAAAATACATGTTATGAATAATATTTTGTGTAAATTTACTTATTTATTGGATCTTCATTAAAACCTTTTTTTTTACACGATTTTCCTTCCTAACCTTTTCATGCCACGGAACCCTAAATCTGAAAACAATAATCCACAGACCCCCGATTTTTTTTTATTTCACATGTTCATACTTAATCACAAAGAATGTTGAAAGAATGAAAATTTTCGCGAAACGCGAGGTTGGGAACGACTGTTCTATACCACGATGTTGTCCGTTTTTAAAATAACATTACTTTTTTTTTAATTGTTTTTTTATACAAGGTTGTTAGTAGAACATATATACAGTGTAAAAAAAAGAGTTGAGTATACATTGAAATGACAAACGTTATTAAGTCCACAGCGGAAATAGTGTAATTTTTGAAATGTGAATGTGCAAAGTAAATTAAGTTATTCCAAATGTAATGAATCTCAAATCTTCACTTGAAACAGCTTACTGTGAATAATATTAATGATGCGATAACTAAGCATAAACAAAAAAAACACCATGCATATAATTAATTGAAAAAAAGCTTGAAGTATTTTTTTTAAAATGAAAAATGAGATTTTTCATTCTATGTTAAGTGAATGAAGGCTTTGCATCAAAACGTGGGATTATTATTGTTTGCACACACTAATTTAAAGGTCGCATTCGGAGCAACCATAGGTTAGCTAGTTACCATGGAGAAGAAAAAATGCCTGAGGATTAAAATCTTGGTTGCCCATTTGATCTTGTTTCCTCCAAACATCCTGCAATTGATTTCGGCTCCCGGGATGATTCACCTATCAAAAGAATATCAAGTATTATATTAAATGATTTCTAAAAAAACTTACCATGAAGCATGAAAAATGTCTTAGGGTCAAAATCCTGACTTTCCATGTGGTCCTGTTTTTCCCACACTTCTTCCAACTGCTGGCGACTGCCCGGGTGATGGAGCTACGCATTTAAAATGAACTATGAGGTTTCCTCCACCATACTTATTCGTATACTTTAAATATATAAACTGTATGTTACCATCCATCCACGGTACTTTATTAAGATGCAAAAAATAATAATCAAGTTTGAAGTCAAGACTAGGCAAGACTAACACTACCTTAATATTTTTCTAAAAATGACGGATTTATTTTGAATAGTGTTATTTTACTCTTGGTAAATCAGTAAAAATCTCAAGCAGATAAATATTGAATACGCTTAGTATTGTATTTTCATTAATAGACAAGTATAATATCTTTATTATAATTGAAAAAGAAATGAATAAAATTGGGATTAAGAGAAAATATTTGAATTTATTTTTATCTAATTAAAGTAAAACTAGCAAGAAAGTCCAAATAAAATAAAGAGGCTCAATAAACCAAAATAGATATAGCGTACGACTTTTAAAAAGATCAAATTAATTTGCAACAAAGAGCAAAGCATTCTGTAGATTTCTTTACCGGTTCATGTTTTTTGTGTTTTTCTTCTTGATCGTGAAGTTCTTTTTCAAATTCTTTCCTGTGGGATTCGTCGAGCCCCTGAAGCTTTTGCTGTTTCTCAAATTCTTTCTGCATTTCATATTGCTAGAATGGAATAAATTACTATTAAAATAATTAAATATAAACATGATCACATAAACCATTAACTTTCTTTTTTTCATACTAAACAATATGTTGAATGTGAAAAGTATTATTTAAATTCAATGAATAAATAAAAGAATGTGAACAAAAACATATTGTATGTTTCTATTTGGGGATTTGACTCCTCAGAGTACATATAAGAAGTAGAGAAATTTTGTCGGGCCACGCTGATCAGGATTCATATTCTAATTAATGTTAAATTACCTTGAAGTCATCCCTTCGTTTCTTGTCAGCCTCTGCCAGATCAGCAGTCGTTTTGTGAATCAATTTCTTCAAGTCTTCAATTTCAAATGTATGCGGGTTATTGTGATCCAAATGCTCAACAATGTCATTTGTCAATTCGAATTGTTTGGTTGCCAGGTGTCGCAATCTTTCAAGTTCTTGACGCTTGATTTCGTCGAGTTTTGTACGAACACTGTGATTTACAAAGTCCAACTCGTGTGCAATTTTTCCTGTCTGTAAAATACATTGAACAAATGAAATAAGTATGATAAAAGTAAATTATCAATAAAAAATTATCTACAAAGTAAAAATGATGAAACAAATACAAAGTTGGAATGAAAACTATGTTAAATCGCTTATCAACATTTACTAATTGTTCAAAAATGAAAGAATCTTAATCTATTGCACTTCATATTATACAAAGTCTACAAATTATTGATAAGATACTTATGAAATAGTTTTTTAGCAGTGATATATAACTTTTAACCTTCTTCTTGTGGATGACACTGTAATTTACATTAACACTGTAGGGTGATTCGAGTGTCCTATAGCAAATTGTCAAAAATTCAGTGTTTTCTGTGTAACACTTGACACAAGCAAAGAGTTAAATAGGAGCCTTTAGACAATATTAAATTTATTCTTAAAGAATACAACACTCATTTTCACTAATTCCGCTTTTATGAGTTTTTTATTCTACAAATGTAATGTCTTTGAACCAAGTATTGACAGTGACCACCTTAAAACTGGTTAAATTTAAAACAGTAGTATTTAAAAATTTGAAATAGTATCAATTCATCAAATGAATTGAGTGACTTTAAAAAGACGATACACGAAAAACATTACCCTTATATCAACCTCCTCAGCTTTCTCCAACTTTTCTCTGAATTCAGGATCACTTTCAAGTGCTTGTACTACTTCTTTCAAGTACCTGTGATATTCCATATAATCCTCCTGTAAGAACAAAAAAATATGTAAAATGTTATACAGTAAAACCCCGATTCTACTTTTTACAAGGGACCATAATAAACAAACGAAAAATGTGGGAAATCATTATTCAAACAATATTTTCTAAAGAATATTATATATAAAATTAAATTATACATAAGTTGCTTATTTGCAGTTAGGCACTTAAATTATAACAGTGACACTTTGATCTACTTTTCTAAATTAACTCTTTTTGCTATGTCAATTCGGTTTTAATATATTCAACAAAAACGGTCAATCGGGATAATATTTAGATAATAGATCGAGGAAATCAGTAAATCGGAGAACGATTATGCAGGAACAATAGATTGAAGTTTTACTGTAAATATTTAAAAGTTTGTTAATACTTAGTTGCCTACGTGCAGTTTGGCACTTTTGTAAGTCAAAGAATTTTAACAAAGACAATATATCGAGAACATCGGTAAATCGGGGAACGATTAATGCGGGATTATTTAACATTTTTCTTATAGGTATTTGTCCGGGACTATGAATAATAAATGATCCATGTGAGAATGGTAGATCGCAGTGGCGGTTCCTGACCTAAAATCTTGGGTGGGCTAGAGAAAAGTTTAGCATTGTATACTATTTACGAAATTGTGTATGTTTCCACTTAACCTTATACATTAATCTACAAGCAAATTAACAAATACTACGACACTACTGCAAAGCATAAATTATTGCATATTAAAATCAATGCTAATGTAAGTAAGAAATAATAGAATAATATTACAGGACCCTTAAATTCGTCTCTTTCAAAGTGAACTAACCAGTACACAAAGCCATACAGAGCTGTCACATATTAATCTATGGCTGTCACTGAGAGACAATAGCTGTCACTTTCATACAATACAACGATATTGGTATTTGTGTTTGAATGTATGGGGCATGGGCTGATTCGATTTAGCCCGTAATGTATGACAGTAGCCTAATATTTTGAATCACAGTTGTGTGTTTAGATGATTTTTCCGTAAATACAAATACAAAAAAAATCTAATCGTGCTTGATTGCGCCCCAGTGTAAAGAAAGAACTCGGGTTTTAAAAGATTTAGCCCCCCGAGTCTTTGTTATGTTAATGTTAATATGTAGGTGTTGCCAGACTGACGTCACGTTGCCTGTTCTCTATAAAGTATGTATACGGTTATTTATTTTTTTTATGTCGGCTCGGTTTAAAATTGTAATACAAAACACAATCGAGAGTATTATTGTAGGTAGACATAGCATTGTCTTATATTGACAGAGGAAAATCAAAACAAAGATATTGTATTAATTTGGGAAAGGTTAGTTACGCTTATAAATGTATTTATTTTGTTCAGCGGCTGAATTGCTATTCATTTTTATTCAGCCATCTAAAGTTTTGGGTGAAAAATGCAGGTCGGGCTAAGCCCACCTAGCCCAGTACCTAGAACCGCCACTGGTAGATCGAGGTTCCACTGTAAACAATCCATTTTTATTTTTATTTAAAAATATATATTAAATGGCATATTGCTCATAATAAAACAATACTTCTCATTCTACAACTTTGGCAAAAAAGAATTATTGATATATTAATAATGAAAAACAAACGACCAAGCAAAATGTCACATCACAAAAATAATTTCAACAATTTTTTTCCACTTTCCACAAGCAACACAATTACGTCTTTATTATTACTTTTACAGAAAAAATATTTTTTTTTTCCACACAAACTGAGCAAATATTATTGTATTAGAATTGTGTTCGGTAAAAAAACTTTGTTGATAATGTATCAAACATTAATTACATAAAATTACTAGAATTATGTTCATTATTACCAAATCATCTTTGATTTCACTATCTTTTTCGCCTTCTTCAGGTTTCTTTTGTGTCACCGGAGGCGCTTTTATGACATGCGCTAGGCATCCAATTATGCCTAAAATTAAAATGGTCTTCATGGTTGCTGTAAAAAAAAAAGTATTTATATTTTTACAATCCAAAAGATTTATTGGTTGTTTGATATACCTACCCAAGTTCTATAAAAATATATATTGACTAGTACTTAAACATAGTAATAATCATGAAAATCTTGAGATGTCTGAAATATGGCTGTGTGGTCAACGCCGTAGGCTTCAGTTACAGTGGGCACAGGTTCGAACCCTGGTATGAACAGTTTTTATAAATTGATTATCATTTTTTTTTTAAGGATTTCTGTCCAAGGGCATGGATGAATTTCCTTCCACCTATCATATCCTAAATACAAAGGTGTAGCTAGAGCGATTAGATAACCACTAATCCTGTCCTAGTCCTATCCCTACACTCTTCAAAAATGAGAGTTTGAGCAACTGAGTAACAAACAGTTCTCGTAGAAAAACATTCTGTTAAGAAACCTCCATTAAGAGGCCATATGCTCCACATTGGGAGCAGACATTAATTTAAAAAAGCCTATTCTAATGGAATACCTTAAAAATCATTATTTTCATGAAGATAAATAATTATTGTCAATTCTTAGTCTGTAATCAGTAGTGCCAGTTAAAAATTATTTATAAGAACAGTAATAGAATAATAATTTTCACTTTGGCAAAACAATAAAAATTCGCTGTTGCTTTTAGATGTGTGTACATATTAAAAATTTGCATATATCGAAGGTCTATTTCAGTGGTCAGCAACCTTTTAAGAGACTGGATAAAAAATATTTTTTTTGAAAAATAAAAGATATATTTATATTTAACACATAATATATTTGCATGATATGTGTATATACATATGTGTAAATAAAAAAATATTTTATAAAAAAAATCTTCAGGCTTCCTTGGTCTTATTAAATAAGTAATTTTGATAAAAAAAAAATTATCATATTTTCTTGGCGGGTAACTCAAAATGTCGAAGTGGGTAATTCAATTACCCGCGGGTAGTAGGTTGCCGATCACTGGTCTATTCATTCCGTAAATAGAAGCTATACAAAAATTACAAATATATTCAGTTTGATCTCTCAACCGTCATATAATTTATTCAATTGATTGATAATAAAAAAATAAATATTATTGTAAGTTAAAGAAAGTACTTTGAAACTTACATACTATCAATTATTATTGAAGATATGTTTTAAAGTGTACAATAAATTACAAGAACAAAAGTCATTAGAGCGAAAATAAAACAAAATATTTACGATCAATGTATGAAAATTTATGTTATATTTACGATTCGATAAGGAAAAATCTATGCAGTAGCGGGAAACCGTAAGAAGATTAACAATCTCCGATATAAATTTAATTTAAATATTTCGAGGACATACGTAGATCATTTACAATACTCATTACGACTGACAGATTTTATTTGCATTAGTAACATTGCCTATATACATATAAAATACACTTATTTTTACATTAAGATTAGTATGTCGATCAACAATAAGACACGAATTATTTAATGAGTTTGCAGCTAAACGGTAATATATTCAAGACGTATATACAATATAGAATTATTTCCTGTAATATTATAAAAAAGATCAACTTACCTATAAATTATTACAATGGGCAACGGGATCACTAATCGAATACAACAAACGACTGTGAACAAACCAGAGATAACTACAAACTGACGTGTACATCAAAATTCGACGGATTCGACATAAGTTAATTCTAGGTGTTGCTGGTGTTGCTATAACTTAAAACTCAACTTATTTTTTTTTTTAATATTACACATTGTAAAAGAATGAGCATAATAATTATTTTGTAATTCACATATATTTTGAATGAAATGACGTGAAGTTTTATAGAACCAGCTCGTCATATTCATGTTTGATACTCTGAATAATAAAATATGTGTTTATTGTATAAAAAGAGTTTCAGTTTCTGAACACGCAAAAATTTCACATGTTGCTGTTTCTTAATATTTGAATCTATATTATAATGTTTTTTTTAAATTACATACCAAGAATAAAATTATTAAAAAGTAAAATGAATAAAAAATAATATCAGGATCAAAGGAGCATTACAAAAAACTCTATGCTCTGGTAAAACTTTTATGATACACTGTTCCAAGCTTTCTTTTAACACTCTTATTTTCAAACAATTTAATACATTTTTAATTCGTAAAATTTATTATTTTTTCAACCAATGTTTTCATTTTTAACTAAATAATATATTGTTTTCTTAAAGCAAAAGATACCGTTTTTTTTTAAAAAAAAGGACACTGTTTTACTTTATTTTTTGCCCCGAAATACGTGCTAATAAGCAAACCTCTTTGACGACCTTGCGAAAGAGTTAGCAGCGTAAAATCGACCCATTTTCTTATAACTGTTTGTGTATACACAGATAGACAGACAGATAGATACATAAAAAAACAGAGATATCGAATGTTAAGAAGGGGTTTTATAAGGTCTAATACAGAACGTTTGTAGGTTATAAAAAAATATCAAGAACGCTCGATACCGCCCGCCCGCTAGTATTGCATCAATAAACAATAGTATTATATCAATAAATAATACATACGGATGATTACCCTCAATCAGTGGCGGTTCCTGGCCTAAAATCTTGGGTGGGCTAGAGAAAAGCATATTTCTACTTCACCTTATACATTAATCTACAAGCAAATTAACAAATACTACGACACTACTGCAATGCATAAATTATTATATAATAAAATCAATGCTAATGTAACTAAGAAATAATAGAATAATAACACGGAATCCTTAAATTCGTCTCGTTCAAAGGGAAATAACAAGTACCTACTAAAAGCAGTATAGAACTGTCACTTGCTGTCACTGAAAGTCAATACCTGTCACTTTCATACAATACAACGATATTGGTTTTGTGTTTCAATGCATAAGTATGCGTATTGGGCAGATTCTGTTTAGCCCCCAACGATCAACAGAAGCTTGACAGATTGAAACACTATTGTGTGTATTAGTTGACGTTTCCGTACATACAAATACAAAAAAATCTAATCGTGCTTGATTGCGCCCTAGTGTAAAGAAAAATTGCATGATATTGTCTGTGGTTACGGGCTTGAATGATATAGCCCCTGAGTGGTGTTGCCAGAGTGACGTCAGTTCCTGTTCCCTGTGAAGTATTTATAGGGTTATTGTTTTTTTTATGCCGGCTCAGTTTAAAATTGTAATACAAAACACAATCGAGGTAGGTAGACGTAACATTGTCTTATATTGACAGAGGAAAATTAAAACAAAGATATTATATTCATTTGGGAAAGGTTAGTTACGCTTATAAATGTATTTATTTTGTTCAGCAGCCGAATTGCTGTTCATTTTTATTCAGCCATCTAATGTTTTGGGTGAAAAATGCAGGTCGGGCTTAGCCCACCTAGCCCAGTACCTAGAACCGCCACTGCCCTCAATTATATTGATGCACTTTAAAAAGTATATAAGTGTATTTTTTTTTCTCACTAGTAGGTAGTAAATAATATTAATCACTACGAATAGTAAATAATATTAATCAAAATATTCAATTTCAATCACTACGGAACGAGCGTGCCAACATGCGTGACTAACTTCTACCTGTGAAATTTGTGTGTGACGGTGATGCGCGCGCATCTTAAAATTTCACTCTCATCATTTTTGCATAACGCGCCTAAAGAAGTATAACTTCAAACAACTGTATATTTAGCTAATTTTCGTAAAATCGTCACATATATGTACCATATTTGATGTGCAGCGAAGACATATTTTGTATGAAATTCGACATACGACCAAAGTTCAGAAAAGTATCTCGGGGTCGTATGTCAAGGACTACCTGTTCTTATTTTTATATTGTCAAATACTATTTCGTAAGACTGACATCTAGCTTCAATGTATTGAACAATGTATTGAAATATGTAGGTACATAATAAAAAAACGTAACATATTTTGACATAGGTGGCACAAAGATAACAACGCATTTTTTTATTTTAAAGCTCTAATATCATTGTTAGGATGGCGCAAGTTTATGGGATGGCGGTACAAACACTACATATTTATTTAAGTACAAAATAAAAACCATTATTTTGTGCCAAAGATTTAATCCAAAATTATTTTTTTGTGAAATTATCAAATGCATTACATATGTTTGAATACTATTGTTTTTTTTTCGTTTAATATAAATGCATTTTAAGAAGTCCGCCAAGAGCAAAGCTTCGTTTCCGGGCAATAGTGACTCGTCAAGCTGTATAAAGAATTCAGATGTTTTTAAACGCATAATAATTTTCTACGCAATGAGACATTTGGTAAATCATTATTTTTTTTAAATTATTAAATGAAATTCTTCCGGAAAGCCGGTATGTGAAGCATGTTGCCCAGTGGCGTAGGAAGGGGTCCCGCCGCCCAGGGCGTTTCTTAAATTTGCCACCCCCCCCCAATAATTTCTTCACTTTTTTTTAAATTGATTCTATTTTTTTATTTATGAGATTATACTTAATTGGTGGCTTAATTTTTTTTATTCATAAATATAATTTCTCTAAAAATATTGTATTTTGTTATTTTTTTCTTTTGGACTTTTTTTAATGTGTTAAAAAAAATATTTGTCAATTGTCTTTTTTATTATGTTTGGAGGAAAAGTGGCAAACTATTGCTATTATTATAATTATTCATTTTACAAATAAGTAAACGAATTTTAAGTTGTAAGTTAATTCATAACAAAAGATACCATATTTTATTTTGTAAACATAACATTTGGGAAAAAAAACATATTTAAAATTTAACTTTCTGGCTTTTCTCTTCACAAAATCGTTAGTAACGTTATCAACATCTATTTTATCTGACAGTTAAAGTTTTATTAAAAATATGGTTGTAGAGTTGGAGTCGTTACCGGAGTCGGAAAAAACTAACGACTCCGACTGTTTTTTTTTAAATTTTATTGGGTGTAAAAATCGCTAAAGTCAAAAGTCGCCACTTGTCAATCTGTTATGAATGTAAATTAACTAAGAAAGGAATTTTTTAAAAATAAATTGCAAAAATATAAAAGTAAATAAGAGTATTTCAATTTTCCTTCACATCTTTGTTTGCTTATCAGGAACAGCTACACAATATTTAAATCTATCCAAGCAATGTCATCATTATCTTGTTTTTAGTGTTTTACAAAGAATAATAATGCGAGGAAAAAATGGTAAATTATTTATCGCTTGCATTGATTCTTTATACGAAATATTTATATTTTTATTTTTTGTTAGAAAAAAACTTCAGAGGTAATACTGAAGTTTTTTTATATTTCTTAAAAACGCGACCCCCAAAAAGTTGTGTTTAATCAGTAAGTCACAAAGCACAAATTAGACGAAAGAAAGCATAATATTGAAATAAAGATCGAATTGATTCTATATCCATAACAATTTGTATTTGTTTTTTACCTTTGAAAATTTCAAAAATAACGCCTCCAAAAAAGTATACATTGTCAGTGGGCGGAAGAAAATATAGCGAAAGTGATATTGCTTACATTGGTTCTGTATAGATATCAATATTTATTTTCATATTACTTCAATATATTTTCTGTTCATTTTCAAAAATGCCACCCCCGCCTTGCTACGCCACTGGGTACGGCGTTTTGACTTAACGGAGATAACAGAGCGAATTAACCAGTTTTTTATGACGTCCGGCCGGATTTCGCTAAGCGCCTTCTGCTATATGACTATGACAAGTCACATTTAAATTTGAATCGTTAAAATGTTGTAAAACCCAACATGTTGAACCTGGCTTTTTGGCTACTCTGATGCGACCTTTTGACTTGATCAAAATATTCACTTTGATCAAAAAATTATACGCAAGTAATCAACTCATTATATGTTTGACAGTTTAAAAATAATAATAATAAGTAATAACGTTTATTTGTAAAAAATGAACAGGGAGAATTTTAATTCTTTAAAAAAATCGTATCTCAACCAAAACACACTATTTATTTTTGAAAAGAATATCATACGTTAGCAAAACCAAATACATTAACTATATTCAGTTTTTATTTTTTTTCAGCTTTTATTAGACATTGATACCTTATTAAATTTTGAAATGGTATCTATCAAAAGGAAAATTTAAAAAATAAAAAACTTAAGCACGCCACTGGCTCCCTGTTCATTTTTACAAATAAACTTTATTACAGTATAATTTAAGATTTCGACTGAAGGTGCTTGGTGGAATTTCAATATTAAATTTGAATCATTCAAATTATGTACACTCCCACAGATTTTGTCACTAACGACCCGGGTTTCGCCTTTCGGCATCTTCAGGCGTTCAAGCGCACGGATGAACTTGAACTGACGCTTAGTAAATGGATGTTTCGTGTTTATATATTAAATAAATGCATCACTGAGTCTAAAGCCATCGCTGGCGAAAAGGGTAAGCTCATGGGAATTCCCAAAGATTTGAGTAGTGAGTGGTTTTAAGAATTATATTTATTTGTTTGTCGGCAAAGGTTTTATGATATTATTTATATAGGGTATAGAAGTGGAGAGCCCGGAAGGTTTAATATTTCGTTTAAAATCGGAAGACTATGTAACTGTGCCCTATTAATTTCTAAAATTTCCTGGAAAAAGAGCTTATGACTGTCCGTATTTGGGTGTAACATTTTTATCCCTTGTTCCTGATTGAACACGTGTCGTAGAACATATGGCAGCCTTTAGACTGAAAAAGGACACGTCTACTTTTGCTAATCACTTAATTTCGGAATTACAGTATGATAAAAAGGAATGCTTAACTCAACTGAGATGATTTGAAAATCCTATTAAGCCAAATTCTATGAATTAAACGATTCTTTGTGTATAAGCAATTTAATAATTTCTCTTAAATATAGGTGTGTCCATAGACCAAGTTTTCCCAAACATGTTCCGCAGAACACTGGTGTTCCGTGGGACCTAAATAGGTGTTCCGAAAAAAAATTGCACTGATGTTAAAAACGTCAAATATGAAGGTACAGGCAAAGATTTTAAGCCACCAAGAGATTTGTTCATTCATATTTCTATGTAACATGTTTTAAAAATAATTAATCAATAAACAATAAGTAATTCAATAACATATATTTTTTCAATATTTTCACTAGTCTACCCGTTACCGACCGTTATGGTAAGTGATCAATCGGGTGATTGTCAGATTACGATTACCTAAATCCTGGGATCAACAAAAGGGCTTGCGATTGGATGACCTAACTCAGTGTCTGTCAAACTGTGTGCCGTAAGAAGTCTCAGGTGTGCCGCGTAGGAAGACGCCTCAAAAACGTTAATTGATATTTTTTCAATTTTTAATAAATTATTTGATCTACCTTTTTAAATAAATATTTGTCACGTTCGCATATAGTAGTTGACTTTACACATTTTTCACATTTCCCTTTTAAATGTACATTTCCTTTTTTAAATGAACATTTTTATTTGGTGCGCCGCGGATAAAATCTTATTCATTAGTGTGCCGCGAAATTAAAAATTTTGGCATACACTGCCCTAACTCAACGGTTTTCAAATTAATTTGAGTATGTTGGTAGTTGTACTCTAAGCCAGCCATACTCAAACTTTTTTCCTCCGGGCCGCATTCCGATATTTGCTTCTCTACGTGGGCCGCAACATATTTATAGTATACTCCTTTTTTTTTTAGCTCACCGAGGAATTTGAAATCCTCGATTTGGTATACTTTTCCCCACATATCTCCGAAACTCCTATTTTTTTTTTTTAGCTCACCGAGGAATTTGAAATCCACGATTTGGTAAGAGTTTACTGGGCCGCAGGTTGAGTATGGCTGCTCTAAGCTGACGATATTTAAATTAATGACAAAAAAAAAATCACACATACATGCTGAACTTAATCGATCCACCTATTGTTAATGAACTATATTGATTTGCATATAGAAATTATTTTTATACGAAGTGTGACATGAATGACTGCTCTGATATATTTTTTTTTAGTATGTTAATAGTTATCAATAAAATATGTGGTGTTACTTAATCGTTTGCTTATCTTACTTAAATCGTTACTTAATCAACTTATTTATTTCAAATGTTAATTCTTCGTTTGCCGATGTTGGTTTGTTTGACACTTCGCCAAGATGCACTCGACGGGGGATTGATCTACCAAAGGGAGCCCCTCGCCCACTCACAGAAGCAGAGATACTTCTGGCCAGAGGTTGCAGGCAGGGATGGGCTGGAGGGGGATCGGGGGGGCTCGCGCGAGCCCCTTGTTAAATTTCAGCGCGGCCGGCGAGCCCCTTGTTAAGATAAGAAAATCATTCGTCTTAGATCAAATCATCACATAACTGCAATTTCTGTAGATGGATAAATTTGAAAAATAGTTAATTTTTTCATTCAGCGTTGTGGAATTTCGTGTCGGACCTCACGGGTTCGAGTCCCAGTGCGAAAAAACATTTTTTCAATAGATTTATCTATTTTCTGTTCGAAGGCATGGGTGCTTGTGTTGTCTTAAGATTGCCTCCCACTCTTCCGCTTTTCAATTCAACTGGGCGCTACTATTAGTTAATCATTTTATCCCTACTTCCCTCTTGAGAAAAGAGAATTTGAGCGACTGAGTAACAAGTAGTTCTCGTAGAAAAATAACTTTCGTTGAGATACCTTCGTTAGGAGGCCATATGCTCGACATAGGGAGTGGACATGGATAAAAAATGGATAACATTTACCGATCCCCTTGTTAAGATATTGGCAGCCCACCGCTGGTTGCAGGGTAGCACCAAAGAGAAAAAGAAGATCCGCTTTATTTGACAGTGAATTGTTTGTGTTTGGGAAACGGATTTATACAACGCCAAACCAATCTGCTTGTGTAAAGATGATGAGCGGTTGAATGAGTTCAACGAGTGTAGTAAAATCCTTGACGATGTCAAAATAATTAAAATCACTGCCACTCGTCCAACTATGAACCCGCATGGAGTAATAATGCGTTAAAAATATCTGCCGCCTGTGTGGCCGAGTGGTCAGCGTTGTTCGCTTCGGTTACGGAGGGCACGGGTTCAAATCCCGGTACGGACAGTTTTATAAATTGATTTTTCAATCGATTTATGAATTTCTTTTCGAATTCCCCTCTCACACCCATCCTATCATATGAACGGGGCGTATCGAGAGCGATTAGCTTACCACTAGTCCTGTCCTAGCTCAATCCTTCTATCCCTACTCTCTTTTGAAAAGGAGAGGTTGAGCAACTGAGTAACAAGCAGTTCTCGTAGAAACACTTCTGTTGAGATAAACTCCATTAGGAGTCCATATGCTCCGCATTGGGAGCGGACATGGTTAAAAATATATATATATATATATCTCCTGAATTCCTGAAAACTGCGAATGCGTCAAAATTCTTGACGATGTTCTGAAGATTGTAAAGATTACTACCACAGCTGGCACTAAAAGACCGCTTGGAGTAGTATGGGATAAAACTACACTAAATACATTTTATTTATTCATGAGAAATATATTTTAAATCGACTATTTTTCTTCTCACTTGCTAAAAATGACACAGTACAAAAAAAGTTTTTTAATCATTGTTTTTATTCATGAGTTGATAACGTGATTAAATATTGAAAATACAGTAAACATTAAATATCTTCTTTTTGTATTAAATTAAAAATGACATAATAACATTTTATTTGATTAATTAAGATTTGATATGTCTAAAAAATCAACAAAAAAACAATATATAATATATCAACAAAATAGTGTAGTTCTCATTTTTGTTCAATGTTTCCTCCAAGCTGCACGCACGCGCGACCGCGCAGCAATTTGAAAACCCCCGCGCATTCACTATATCGCACTCCAATACAAATAATTTATTTTTTAAATTGGAATAACCCTAATTGACCAAAATAAATTAAAAATTAAACATTTAGACAGCTTATTACCAGAAATTAATTCTCTACAGTAAACAATGGTATAAAGTAATACGTATTGTAAACTATCTTTTTTAAACTTTATACAATTATGGTTAATGGAACAACAATGTGCCCTTGTGAATGAAGGATGTCGGTTAAAGTTTAAGCTATCGATTACAAAAATATTTCGTCGAACAAGTTAGAGCAGTGGAGGGGAACCTGCGGCCTTTTCACTCGATCAAAATATTAATTTTGATCAAAAAATTATACTCAAGTTTTTTATCACCCCTATGCTATGCAATATTTAAATAAGAAATTGATTTTTACTGTATATTCCCAATATATGTAAAAATATGTAATTTACCGTATAATTATCAATGTAAATAGCTAAAAATGTACTACTCTGTATACTGAAGCTGTCTTAGATAATATATAAGTCAGAAATTTCAGGAATATACTATTTTGATCTACTAATATTGTTTTCGCTTAAATTAATAAGGGGCTCACGCGAGCCCCTCCGAGCTCCCTTCAGCCCACCCCAGCAAAGTGGTTTTAAATTTCCTTATAAGTATGTCAGTAGTTACGGGCGTTAAATTCTAAGCCGAAAATAAATAAATTAACAGTAAAATAAGTAATTACGAACAGTTATAAATATAATATTTTACACATGAATACTTGCTTACCTTAATCAATTTATTTACAGATGCTAATTATATTTTTACGAGGAATTTATTTTTATTTAAGCAGCGCTGTGGTGTTAAAAAGTGATTTAGTAAAAAAGTATATATTGTCAGTGGGCGAAAGAAAATATAATAAAAGTGATATTGGGTACATTGGTTCTGTATACATATCAATCTTTATTTTCACATTGCTTTCAAAATTTTCTGTTAATTTTCAAAAATGCCGCCCGGGGCGGTCCGATCTCTCTTGCTACGCCACTGATGTTGCCTATTACCTCGCTTACAGCTAGGGTCGCCAACTTTTTCTGTTACGATTCTGGGACAAAAAGCACAAAATTGAACATCATCATATATCCGGATACGGGACAGGACAGTTATTTCAATTCCGGGACAATCCCGGCCAATCCGGCACGGTTGGCAACTCTACTTAGAATTATACATGTTGTAGTATATGGTTCCTTTAAGAACCGCTATAGATATATAGACAGACAACCGCAATCGGTCCGACTTACACCGTTACTTACATTTTACAGAGGAAAGAAAATTCGGAACCAATTTATTTATTGGTGCTTAAATTAAACTTTTATAATAATGAAAATAAGTCACAATTATTTTACTTAATATTAACCCATTCGCGGACCCCCTGACGTTGTCCACGCACTCCCAAATCAATTTTAATATGCCGCGGACCCCTAAGCCAGTGATCGGAAAATTTATCAGTCAATTGGGCCAAATATCAACTATAATACAACGATTGAAAATTATATTGAGAGACAATTTCTTAAACTATATACAGGCGGACCTCTACTTTCGAACATTCGACTTTCGTACAATTCGATATTTCGCACATTTTTAGAAAATCGTTCTCTTTAGATTTTTTGCGATAATGCAAACATGTTTTGTTTCGGCAAGTAACGGCTAGTTTGCCAAATTTAAAACGAGGTATCATAATTATTTGCATAATATTAAATTCATTGGAGAATCGGAATTGGAATTGTCGCTAAACTTTTAAACGACTGAAAAACTGACATGCAAGATTACGAAACACGGAATGACCAAAGTTTTGGTAACAAGTAAAATAATCATCTGGGATGAATGCACAATGACGCACAAACGCGCATTGAAAGCACTCAATCAAACTATAAAAGATATGTGCAATGACTCAAGATGTTTTGGAGGCGCAATGATTCTACTATCTGACGATTTCCGCCAAACACTACAAGTCATTCCAATATCGACCGCTGCCGATGACATAAACACTGGTCTCAAATCATCGACTCTGTGGCGCTATGTGAAGAAACTTCAGGTGACGAAAAACGTGCGAGTTGCATTTCTAAACGATCCATATGCCGCAGATTTCTCCAAGTAATTGCTGACTATCTGTAAAGGTCGTGTTCCTGTCGACGAATCGAATGTATTGATTTCGTTTCTGCCGAATTTTTGCAATTTCGTCTCATCGAAGAACGACTTCATCAAGAAAGTGTTCCTGAATATCATTGCTAATCACAAACATCATAATTGGTTGAGTGAACGAGCAATTCTTGCAGCAAATAACAAAGATGTGGATCATTTCAACTTCACAATTCAAAATCAAATCGTTGGTCCACTGCATTCTTTTAAATCTATCGACTGTGCCACGTGAATAACATCATTTCAATGTAATTAAAATAATTTTCATTTTGAATTTTGCACATTTATTGAACTTAATTCATTTTGAGTATTCATTTAACACAACATTTATTGATTCTAAGGCGGTACGAAGTTCGTTGGGTCAGCTAGTATTATATAAATTGTAGTAAGTAAAACTTAAATTGAAATTTGTTCGGCAATCATTTTTTCTAGTCGGGTGACAGATTAGGTACCCCTAAATATTTTTAAACACTTCCGATGCATACATAATTCATAATGTATGCATATAACTAATGAAGCTTAAAGTCAGCGGTGTGCTGCCAATATGTTAACAATAGAACCGATAGCCTGAAAGTTATTTGTGATGTTCAAAGGGGTGACTTTTTTAATCACTCGTATACAATTTATTATACACAATAATAATTACTGAAGTAATCGAATGATACCAGTAATACTTATTATTGTGTAACGATACACAATCTATATATTAATAGTCGATAATGTCCGCTGTCACCGTCTGTCCGTCTGTCCGTCTTTCCGTCTTTCAGTCTTTCCCTCTTTCCGTCTGTCGCTCCCGTTTTCGATGAGGTCAAGAAAGACTCGTCTTTCTTGACGTCATCTTTCTGACTCGTCTTTCTTGAGTTTACGAAACTTCTGCTACTAAGAAAAATTATTCCAAAAAGAAAATAATTTAGGAAATTTCTGCTACTACGAAAAATGGTTGTTAGCGTACTTAAATATTATTCCAAAAATTAAAAAAATTAAGAGATCTATTTCTGCTACTGCGAAAAATGATTGTTAGCAAATTTAAACACTATTCCAAAAAATCAATAATTTACGAAATTTCCGCTACTTCGAAAAATGGTTGTTAGCAAACTTAAAAATTAATCAAAAATAAAATAATTTACGAAATTTCTGCTACTACGAAAAATGATTGTTAGCAAACTTAAACATTATTCCAAAAAAAAAAAAATTAAAATTTTTTTCTACTACCAAAAATGGCTGTTAGCAAATTTAAAAATTATTCCAAAAATTCATTAATTTACTATGTCTATTTCTGCTAATATGAAAAATATTTGTTAGCAAACTTAAACATTCTTCCAAAAATTAAATAATTTACAAGGACTATTTCTGCTACTATGAAAAATAATTGTTAGCAAACTTAAACATTATTCCAAAAATTCAATAATTTTTGAAATTTCTGCCACTACGAAAAATGGTTGTCAGCAAACTAAAAAAATATTTATACATATCCGCTCCCTATGCGGAGCATATGGTCACCACGAAGTTCCTCCATGACTCTCTATCTCCAGCCAGTCTCCTTGCTTCCTCCCAGGTCATCCCAGCGTCCCGCAACTCCGCTGAGTACATCCTGAGAATGGTCATCAGTGGCCTTCCACGACGCCGGTATCCATCCGGTTGGAAGAACAGACAGGCAGGGTTCAGGCTCTCTTGAGGCATCCTTAACACGTGTCCAAGCCAGGACCACCGCCGCTTCTTTATTTTGGACGTAATTAGAGGCTGGTTAGTCCGCTCTCTAATCTCCGTATTCCTGACAAAGTCAGACCATTTCACTCCAAGCATTCGCCGCAGGCATCTGTTTTCGAAACACAGTATACGGTTACTCTGCGCTTTCGTAAGGTGCCATGATTCGCAACCGTAAAGCAGCACTGTCAAGATACATGCGTTGAACAGGAGGCACTTGGTTCTGACCGAGTACAGCCGTGAATCCCAGACTTTCCGCATTGAGTTAAAGGTTGCTCCAGCTATCCCTAATCGGATCGCGAGCTCTTTACACGGATTGCCATCCCCCGTGATGTGTACCCCCAAGTACCTGAAACCGTCGACTCTTTCGATGTTTTGACCGGCGCTCGTCAAAGGGTAGTGTGGGTCCGGACAGGCACTGTTGCAGAGTACATTGGTTTTACTCGCATTGATTTTAAGACCGATGCGATACGAGTTGCTCTGCAGTTTATCCATTGTATCTTGAATACCCTCGACAGATTTGTCAAATATAACAGCGTCGTCTGCATACTCGAGGTCGCATAGCTTTAGATTGGGGGCAACGGTCACACCTCGGTCAGGTGGAATTGACTTCCTCAGAATGCAGTCGAAGATTATAATGAACAGGAACGGAGCTAAGACGCAGCCTTGTCTGACCCCGGTTGAGACCCCAAACCATTCAGTGGTTATATCACCGATTCTTATGCAGCATTCGCTCCCCTCGTGCAAGCATTTGATGATGGCAACAATCTTGGTTGGGATTCCGTACAATTTTAATATGTTCCATATAGAGGACCGGTGCGGACTATCAAAGGCCTTCTCGTAGTCTACAAAGCAACATGCCAGCGAGCTGTTGTATTCGTTGCTTTGCTGAAGAAGGCACCTAAGATTGTGTATTTGGTCCGCGCAGGATCGGCCAGGTAAGAACCCGGCCTGATTTTCCCTGAGGATATTCATAATTGGAATCCTTATTCTCGCCAATACTATATGTGCCAGAACCTTGCCAGGCACGCTGAGCAGCGTTATGCCACGGTAATTGTCACAGCACAGTGGGTCACCTTTTTTGTGGATTGTGACTACCTCGCCATTAACCCAGTCCCTCGGACAGCGCTCTTGCGCCCACACCATACTAAGAAGCTGGTGCAGGGGGTGCAGAAGCGCCTCCAGGCCGTACTTTAGGAGCTCTGGATGTATACCATCCATGCCTGGCGCCTTCCCGTTTTTTAAGCGCCGCACAGCCGAGGAAATCTCAGCATGTGTCGGCGCATAGTCAGGAATGTTTAACGCTCGAGGAATTTCCGTAATTGTGGCTTCATTGGGTATATCAAATGGGTCCGAGGGAGGGGGGCGGTTAAGCACCCCGCAGAAATGATCTCTCCAGATCTTTTTGACACGCTCTACGTTCGATTCTATTGTTCCGCTGGGACTACGGATAGGCCCCGCGGTTGGCATCCGTCTGCCGCAAATTTCACGTGTAATTTTGTAAAGTCTCCTTGTGTCATTCCTACGTGATGCCGCCTCTGCTGCTTCAATTTTCTTGTCCAGGAATCGGCGTTTATCGAGTCGCACAGACTTTTTGACTACCTTATCCTGGAGTTGATAGTTAGTCCGACGTTCCTCGACTCGATTTGGGTTTGTTTCACTGTCCCTCAGTGCTTTACGCCGGGCTCTCTCTTCAATATTTTTCCACGTATTGTCAGACATCCACTTTGGCTGGGTACTTTTTCTGACTCCAAGCACCCCATGTGCGGCTGACGCGACTGCATTCTTTATGCTGGACCATTCTAATTCAATGGGGTCGCGGCGTGGACTTTGCCGGTCATTAGCACAGTCGACGATGTTCTTTCTCACAGCGACGTCAAAGTCTAGCCGAATTCGAGGAGATTGTAGCCTCTCGATGTCGATTCTCTTTTGTGTTGGATGCCTTACTGGGCGTCTGAGTCTGAGACGGACTTTACCGACCAGCAGCTCATGATCGCTGTATATATCGGCACCCCTGTAGGTTCGGACGTCGAGAAGTTCCTTTCGGTGAGACGTGCTGTAGAGAAAGTGGTCAATTTGTGCCTTTGTGCAACCGTCAGGAGAGGTCCACGTATATTTGTGGATGTCTCTGTGGGGGAATATTGTACCACCAACGGTAAGCTCATTCATAGTGGCGAGCTCGATGAGTCTCTCACCGTTGTCGTTGGCTACACCGAGGCCATGCCTTCCCATCACTGCGGGGCCAAGCAATGGATCAACTCCCACTCTCGCATTGAGATCCCCCATTACGATTATGCGGTCTCTGTGAGGGATTGTGGAGATTGCCGCATGGAGAGAGTTATAAAAAAGGAGAAGTTATAAAAATGAGAGAGTTATAAAAAGGAGAGTTATAAAAATGGAGAGAGTTATAAAAAAGAGTTATAAAACATATTTGCATTCAGTAAAATATACACCCAATCCTTTTTTCACGCGATTTTTTTGGATGGCACTGTTACGTTTTTTCATACATTTTTGGTACTTTTTTTTAGGGATTTGGAACCGATTTATCAAAGTATATGAAAATGAGTTTTCTTTACGCGCCACTTTCTAGAACCAATGTATCATCCTGAGATTTAGGATCCTAGATTCAAAAGGTCGATAGAAATATGGAATCCGCAATACATTTTAGATGCTATTAATAAGAAACGCAAAGAAGTCACTGTGCGAAATGTTCATTCGATTTGATAAGAACGATTACTTAACTTACAATAATTTAAAAATATCGAAGTTTTTTGTCTTACACGAAATATAAGACAAAGTTAAGATAATTTTCGGATTAAATACATCGTCAAAACCATATCGCGAACCAGAAATAACTATCAATTGCATTTATAATTCTTTTGGAACTCAATACTTTTCTATGCAACAAGTTTTAATCTTTTTTATGCAACAAAATTATTTTTCAAAACTGTATTCATCAATATCAATATCATAACAAATCATACCAAATCAATATCATAACAAATAGATTATACAAAATTAAAAATAAAAACTTATTCCTTAAATATATTAGAGAAGGTTTGAGTAATTTGTATTGTATGGTTTGTTTTGCTTCTCACGTAATTTACCTTTGGCAAAAACCGTTAATTTATTAAATACGATAGCTTATTGTTGCTACCATGTACCAATACATCATTACTGTCTAAATACCCATTCGTGTGTTAGGAGGTATTGTTATTTTTGTAATGAAATAGAAAAATGTTTTGCTTGTTTTGATACTGTAAAAATAAGTATTGTGGTTGTTACTTATTTAAGTCAGTGCAATATTTATGTTGTAGGTCAAATTAAAGTTTTGCATTCCTACTGAGTCGCCTTAATGTTTGCGATACTACATACCCTACTGATTTACCCACATAATTCATTAAAACTCATAAACATCAAAAAATTTCGCTAATTCATATAGATTACGTTAATAACAATTAAACTTCGATCCACTTTTATTTTTGTATATAAACGATACAAACTGTTTACTACGCGTCAGTTCAAGTACATTTGTGCACTTGAAGTGCTTGAAGATGCCGAAAGGCAAAACCTGGGACTTTAGCGACAAAACTCATGTAAAAGTACAAAATTCAAATAATTCAAATTTGATATTAAAATCCGATCAAGCACCTTCAGTATAAATTCTAAGTTGATTATAATGCATACATTTTCCATTATAAAACGCACATATCTGAGGATTTTGTTTTATTTAAATACCCCTGCTTAAGGTTTTCATACTTCAAAAGATACCAAAAATATTTTGAATATGTGACCGAACCTTTAATTCTTAACTCTGTCTTTGTAAATAATTGCTTTCTGATATTATACTAAATTTCATAATAAAAAGATCATCGACAAAGTTACCACCGAATCCTTCGAAAATATAACCGTCTTCTGATTTTCATGGTTTTTGGTGATTTGTGGTTTTCATTTTGTATCAAAAACTTTCATTTTAGACTAATGACATAACAAAGTCGTGGTGAAAAGTATCATTAATATTTAATTAAAGGGGTACAAACAATACTTAGAAAGGGATTTGACAACTTTCTTTTGAAAATTATACTGATAATCAGACTGTGTCAAGTATTCATATCGAATGTGGAAAGGAAAAAGGACGCAAGACGTAACCTACACATAAGGAGGCACAAAAAAGTGTTTTGATGTCATTCAGCCATATGTAAATTATGAAATAAACACAGCCTTGAAGTGCACGGAGACTTCTAAACTGGTGTTTAATTGACATAATCTAATATTAATTCAAGAAGTTGTCTAGGAAAAATCTTTTTTTTAGTCTTATTTCTTCGTTTCAATTTTCACAAGCCCATATTTTTTCTTAAAGGGTAAATTTAGATACTAATTCGACATTTGCAGCTTACATCCTTCTGATAGAATATGTATAAAGTTGAATAAATTGTGATTATTGAACAAAAAAAACTGTGGATTACGTCTTTTTTCCTTTCCACAGTCGATATGAAACGTATTTCTGTAAAGTATTCATATACACAGGAAGTCACAAAACATTTGAAGAAAACACGGGGTATGATGTAATTTTAATTTATTTTTATTTTGTTTGTAATAACTTTCATTAATACACCATTTGTATTAACAGCACATATAACAATAAAACCTATAACATGATTTTACGTTTTTTTTTACATTTTCTCGATCAGAACTTGGAGCCCGAGCTTAAAATTTTATTTTCGATAAAAATATTCTTTGGAATATTATTTGACATTATTGCTTCCAAAAAACGAATTAATCACAGGCTACAAGAACAATCGCAGGTTTTTTTTATATGTTACAGAATAAATTAAACGACTACATAAATGGGATAATGTTTGGTATTTTTACTATCGATCATTGTATGGATATAATCGATCGAATGTGGCGTTTGTTTCCTATTTGTTTTAATGCGATTCGCAGAAACGGAAACATTTGGAGCAATTTGTTTGGAGTGATTTCACATAATACTACACTGCCAAAATAATTTAAGTGCATACTAAGAGCATTGGTAATACAGTCCTTCTTATAGCTAAAACAATTGTTGTCTTCTTAACTTCCAACTAGATCACTGTCGAACTTGTTTCGCAATTTTACCTATATGAATAATTATCAATGCTGCATGTGAACGGCCAAAAACGATTGAACTAAACGAATTGAGGAATTAATAATTGGTTAAGACTATTACAGGACTTTCTTGATTTCATCATAGAGGACAAGTACGAAGGCACCTCCTGTTCCTCTGAGGACGTTGGAGAAGGCTCCCTTGAAGAAGGCCTTTGGTCCCTCACTCTTGGCGATTGTTCCCCAGCAGTGGATGGTGTTCTTGTAAATGATTTCACTCTTGGCGCGGCCAGACTGCATCATCATACGCCTACGGACTGTGTCGAAGGGATATGATACGATACCAGCAACGGTTGTGACGGCCTGGAAGAAAAAATACATACTCAATTAATACTGCAATATTTTTTTACTAAACTATGCGTAATATATACCCACAAAGCTATTTTTCGTCTAAATCATAGGTTCCCAAAGTTGTCCGTACGGACCCCCCGGGGGTCCGTGAGGACTGCCAGGGGGTCCCTGACAGGAATAAAACAAAATGGGGGTCTACGAGATGTAAATGGGGGTCCACGGACCGGAATCAAAAAATAAAAATTTGATATACTTTGAAACACTGAAACATAATCTGAAATGAACCACGTTGAATAATATGTTCGCTACAACGTTAAAAAGAGACGATGATGGTTTGCGGGCATCTTACAATATCTCACGTCTCATAGCAAAATCAGGAAGCCCCATACTATCGGGGAACAGCTGATTTTACCAGCTATTGAAGAGGTTTTAAAAAATGTTTTACATATGCCTGCACATGATACACTCAAAAGAATTCCTTTGAGTAATAACACAGTTCAAAGGCATATTGATCATTTCGAGTCATTGTGTTGAAAGCTTCTTGTGTAATTATCTGCAAACAAACCATTTCTCTATTCAAGTGGACGAGTTAACGTTACCTGGTAATGTCAGTTACTAATTTTCTTACAAAAAAAAGAAATCGGTTACAAATCACTGAACGTGGAGATTTACGATTGTACCTTACGAATTTGAACCCAAATATTGACCAATTGATATCGGAGCATCAGGTTCATCCCTCTCATTAACAGATTTTATTATTTTATGTAAGAATTTGATTGTGTTTTGATTTGTTCATTTTCATTTTAAAAAATTCACTAATGATAAGAATAAAAAATTAACATATTTTTTTACAATTGTCCACTATACAAAAAACCCTATCACAGTGTGCTCATATTTGTATTTTAAAAAATTAGAAAACTTCACTATTATGCATCCTGGGGGAGGAGGTCCACGAAGGATAAAATACTTGGCTTAGGGGTCCACGGAGGAAATAAGTTTGGGAACCATTGGTCTAAATAAAGAGGTATAATCATTTAATACTCAAACTGAAAAAAGACTTTTTACGTTATCGGATTCAGTGAAATCAGAAAACGAGCTTTCAGTTTACCGATATGACTTATATTTTTTTTTACAAAATCAATAAAGTTTCAAATATTCACGACAATTTTTCGCAACCAATCCAGATTATACGTTTGTACTCGAAACATGTTATACCGCGGAACTATTTATAAATTAAGCAACGTCTGGATGTCAGTCTATATTTATCAGAATGAAGTTATGCTGACTGCCGGAAAAGAAGTATTCTTGCTTTGGAGAACAGCCATCGTTACCATTTCTACTACAAAACATTTTTTAATTGTAAACTCTATGAATTTTATTAAACATTCGTATAAAAAACGTAGTTTTAATTGAATTTATATTATCAAATATAAATATGTTAGACCATTTGTTTGTATAAGAAAGTTTATCTAGTTGTAATACTATTACAAGTTTAAATGCTGGGAATTGAATGATAATTGTTACAGCTGAGGGCGGACATTGTAAGACAGATATACGATTATTTAATTAGTTTGCTTTATTCCGATATATTTATAAACGAAATGAATTAATTGTTTACCTGTGCGATAGCCCAGCTGATAACAAGTGGTGTGTTCTTGGCGTCGGGAAGCATTCCTCTAGCTGTGTCGTAGAAACCGAAGTAAGCAGCACGGTAGATGATGATACCTTGTACTGATACTCCGAAACCACGGTACAAGCCGATCATACCATCGGACTTGTAGATTTTGGACAGGCAGTTGCCGAGTCCAGAGAACTCGCGACCACCGCCAGCTTTACCGACATCAGCGGCTAACCTGGAGACAAGAAAAAATGACAAAGTTAAAACATGTATTCTTCCTTTTTAAAACGAAATGAAACTTTTATGTATATTTCATGAAAGACATTGCATCGTCATCGTACTGACGGAAGTTAATAAACAACAAAACTGAGGTAAATAAACACTCTTGGATATCAATTCTTCGTCTGCAATATGCATTTCTCAACAATCTATTTCTTCGGTAAGTAAATAAATTAAGATTTACGTGAAGAGAATTGTCCGTGTCTTTTCATCTTTAACATTATTAATGTCAGATTGACGTAAATTTGTATATGTTTTGAAATGATGTGACATAACATATCGAAGCTCAAATCTTCATTTGCTGTTTTCTCAGAACTTACAATTTGTTACTTTTCGATTTCTGCTAGTACAGTGACGATATTTTAACAATGCTTTCATTTAAGACCAAGAAGTCATATTTTTATTAAGACGTGTAATATAATTATTGTCAATTGAATTTACGTCAAAGTTGTCATTACGAACACGTTATATAATGTGTTCGTAATGCAATGCTAAATCGTTACATTCTGTATCTTGGTCCCTACTTTGTAAGTCTTTTATATGGATACAATTTAATTGTGTCCTTTTATTCAATTGATTTATTGAGTTCATATTGTTGGCATGTAGAAAAATCACATTTCTGTCAATTTTGCGAGAGAGTTTTCTTTTAATTTTTGTTATTCAGACAACATTATTAGTGTTCTCTTACAAAATAAGCGTGTCTAAAAGTTTAAAAATTGTTTGCGAGGGGTAAAGAAAAGTTTTTACTTGTATTATTTGTATTTTTAATACAATGATTGAGAGTATTTCTTTCCAAATAAATGTTATTTTTTACTTTGTATCAAAAAAATATATTTAACTATATTGGGGCAGATAGTTTAAAACCTTAAAATTATAATGATGAATGAGCAGACAAATACACAATAAGTTAGTATTTTCGCACAAACAGCCACAACTCGCCAGCGACCGCAAATATTGTTTTTCAGTAAAATAGTTAATATATAAAAGAAATATCAGCGATGCAAAATTGTTTAATATATTCGCAAGGTATGCATTTGATGTACATAAATTATAATTCTATATTATATTAGTAATTGTATAGTCAATGAATAATGATAAATGAATGTTGTTGAGTGGAAAAATGACGATTTGATGTCGATGTGAATCGAAACTTGCCTTGTTCGGGCGAAATCAAGAGGGTAGACGAAGCAAAGGGAGGTTGCTCCAGCGGCACCACCGGAGGCCAAGTTTCCAGCGAAGTAACGCCAGAACTGGGTGTGTTTGTCGACTCCTCCGAGGAAGACCTGCTTGTACTTGTCTTTGAAGGCAAAGTTCAGGGCCTGGGTGGGGAAGTACCTAATGACGTTGGCAAAGTTACCACGCCAGAAGGCAGTGAAACCTTGCTCTTTGGGAATACGGACGAAGGCGTCGATGATACCTGAGAAATTAAAAAGACGTATTAAAAATCAAAAATATACAAAAGAAATTGACAGCTTCACAGTTTTCTTTCGACCAACTTTACACACCCAATTTATTACATAACATTCCAAATCATTGATTGACTACGTATTAAAAAATGTTACAAATTGGTCACTATTTTTAAGAACAAATTTTTTTTTGAGAAGCAGAAAAAAGTTTCAATTATTTTATAATTGCATAATGTCTCTATTGAAGTAAGAAAAATCCTAATATAAAATCGTAAAACATGTGTAGGGAATTTAATAAATAACGGTACTATATAAATTGTATAAGTCTGAGAAAACCAATTAATAGTAATCGAATTTCAAGCCAATTTTTAACAATCTAAATTTATTTAACAATATTCAAAAGTTAGTAAATTGTGACGTGGAATGGTCACTCAATCAATAAGTATGATTATCTATTTTAAATAAAAAATTTAGTCCCTCACTTTTTCTAGATTAATTAAACACTCTTTTTTTATAAAATTATCTTGAAAATACCTTTCTTACCTTGTTCAAATTCTTCAGCATATCATTTGTAAAATTATACACAAAATTTCACTTTCATTATTTTACGTTGTTATTATTATGACGTTTCATTATTTTCAATCACAATTTAGATGATTGAACCTAGTGTTCATAAAATTACTTATTCTTGAGTATTTATTGAACGACACCGCGTATTATTTAGACCGAATAAAATTACATTCAGTAAATAATTTTGGGAGCGATATATTTCGGAATTAAAACAAGCTTATTTTCTTCAGTCCACGTGATGGGTACGATAGAAAATGGCACACATCCAAATAAATGAGTGCAACCTTCAGTATCGTCTACTTTAGTTTAAAGAATTTTTTTCATGTTTTACATAATCAACCATTACATAATCAATGTATTATGATATCGTTTACAGCTTATAACATTTCGTGACATTTATACGAATTCTAACAATGTATTGGTTAAACCGTGTAAATAAACAACATTAATTAATTCATTCTAAGATAAATAAATAATAAATTGGCAAGTTAAACTAATACATTAAGCGATTTACATACTTGCGATTGTCTCTATCAGACGTCAGTCAATTTAACTATTTTTTACCCCCCAATTGTAGCAATTACCGTCTAACTGAATTGCATCATTTTTTTAAAGTCCGCATTGAAATGTAGTTATTACGTTCGGAACATTTGTTCAAAAGATAAATAAGCAAATATATATTAATTCTAGTTACTGCTTTCTACAATTCCATGTTACGTTGGACCTAGTTTCTACCGCTGTAGGGGTGTGACGTAATACATGAACATCCCTCTGCATAATATTATATAACAATCAAAACGAAAATGTTTGTTTGAACAATGCATATTTTACAACACACTACCTGTTCGCAAATGTATTAAAAATAATTTTATTTACGTAGTTTCATTTACAAGTATATTTATTTATAGCTGTCAGTTAGTGTCAAATCGATGCTTCTTTAATGGTTATCATCGTTTTTTTATGTGCTGGTTAGTAATGAAATGCATACATAGTATATTTATTTATTAAGAGAGAGAGAGAGAGACATATCAATGTGTGTACATAAAAAGCATTCAATAATCAATAATCAAGATAACCATTATTCATAATTGTATGAAATTACGGGGTATAATGAACCTAACATGTGCATATCACAGAGCAGTGTTATTTTTTTTTTGTAGCAGTTTACGAGAGTTGTCATATTATGTTAATAGTGTTATCTAACACACGCTATACATCAAGTAATTTGTGGGCCATCAAATTGGCCCAAACACATCACGTGTTGCAATGGCCTCGTTACCTATGATTATGATTGTTTAAACTGAATGAATACGTTTTCTTTCGTCTTATACATATATTGTTTGTATAAATAAAATAGCTAAAGATAGAAAAGATCTACGACAATTTATTAATTTATTTAGTGTAGCCTTAATAAAATTGTTTGTATTTTAGCTATTGAAGAATCTACAACGAAATGATTTAATAAATTTGACATTATTCATATAGTTTGTATCTCAAAAACATAATCTATTGTCTACGCCCATGTACTATATTTAAAAAATACACGAATAATTGATTAAATCAAGCATTTCCATCAACTGACAAGTGACAACAATTTATATATTGAATCTATCAGCACAATCTACCTTGCTTATATAACCCAGTAATACAATTAATTGGTTGAGCTATTTGACTATATTTGGCACATCATTGATTTAAGATCATCAATTAAATAATTAACACTATGATCAAGTGTTTTCAGTTAATTAGATTGTTTCCGGCGAATTTATTGTAATATTAGATTTTGTGTTATGAATGGGCAGGAATACGAAGAATTGCGCAGCTCGTACGCAGGCGCAGAAAGAAAAATGTACATGGTAGCATAGAATAGAAAATTTAAGTTACGTAACAATCGGAACGAGAAAACTATTCGTATTTAAACATGTATTTTATATAATACGTATGCACTATTGATAATACCATTAGCATTCAATGAGTCTACTTAAGCATGTTACATTGATATTTAGTAATGTCAAGATATTTGAAGGATAATTGGGCACGAGTGAAAATTCGACATTTATTTTACAGCTGATAAAACGGCTCGCAAGAAAAATTCACAAGTTACAAAGATCTTGAATAAATATTTGCGTATTCTTAATGGAGATAACAAAAATCTAATTTATTAATTTACCGTCCGATTAGATCAGTGTCTGCCATTTTTTTTCCTTTACGGCAAAACTGATGAATGGAACTAGTACCGCGGCAAACCAAGATGCCACAGATTATCTCCAAAACTTTTTTTTTTTAGCTCAACGAGGAATTTGAAATCCTCGATTTGGTACCGAATAGGCATTATTCAAAATTAATATTTTTAACGCTTCTTCCACCGCGGCACACCTGCGACTTCTTGCGGCACACAGTTTGGCAGACACTGGATTAGATTGTCAATTAACAACCTGACTACATTTTAGTGTATTACGGTTTTTAATCGATGAAAAATTACTGTGTTTCAATCGTTTCAAATTATCTAGAATAGAAAAGCACTGAGTTGAAACATTGAATTGAAAATTAAAGCAAAGAGTTTTCAAGCCATTTTTATATGGTCAAATGCAATGTTTAAACCTTGGCCCACATTTGTGACATAACTGTTCCCAATTGAGAAGACATGACCTGGATAATAGTGTAAGGGCTATAATGGCGGACGAGTTACATAAGATCGAAAGCGCGGCAATCGATTCTTTTTTAAATCGATTTGTGTAATACAAATAATTATAAGAAACATTAAGCTATTAGAAAAAAATCGCAAAGATCTAAAGCGCTATCACATTCAAAAGAAAGTGCCTTATCATATTTCGCTTTTCCTATAAATACATGTTTAATTATAAAAAAAATATAATTGAAGGCTAAGAGCTCTTCGGTATATTTTTTTAATTACTAGATAGAGATGATGATGAGGAGGACTTCGAGTAAAAGTTAAGACTTACCCTTGTAACGTTGGTCGGCAGCAATTTGTTTTGAGATGTGCTGAACTTGCAGGAGCAGTTTGACACGCTCAATGGGAGCCACTGCAGTCTTGGAAACTGCAGCAGATACACCTCCGGCGATAAAATCTTTCGCGAATGCGACGGGATCTCCAAGTCCAGACATCTTGGCGTTTCAGTAAGGGAACGTTAGCAAGGGTATCGGCCGTGCAATAGGACCGGAACACGGGAATCGAGTGGTGCTTGCTACTGGCTGCTACGGAGAGATACGGCTTCTCTAGTCATGTGCCAAACGCTGCGCGCGCAACGATCAATCTCCTACGTTATATTTTCCGTTTCTTTTTTTTTAGTCGCGAATAAAATGTCCGATAGAGAGATGGCTAATGCGGGCGTGGTGCAGTACATAATTGACGTCTGTCCCAGGTTTGGCATTCTATTCCTAGCCGTTGTGGACTACGTCAGTGCCATACTAGTTTATAATTGGCAAACTTAGAGGACGTACAATACACACATGAAAATTGCGACATTTTCACATAACTGAGACATAGTATTCTGTATACCCTTGATCGCTAAAACAACATCCCAAATCAAAGGTACTCGCATAAAAAATCATTCGAAATATTGCAATAATCAAACAAACATTACATTAAGTAATTAATTTTCTTTAATGGAATACAAGATTTTGTGATTTTTCATTCAATACTACGATCTCAAAACGTCAACCTTGATTTTCTTTATACTTGCAGTTAACATAGGTACACCGTTTACCCTCGATTTTAATTAAATTTAATAGCGATAACAAACATGAATTGAAACTACAATACAATCACTGTCATTCAGAAAACATTTCATTATCAATGAGTTACGTAAATAACCAACGGACGCTGTATTGATCCAAGAAGCTGAGGAAAATCGAAATGCTTACTCGTACGTACACACAAGTAGTTACGGTAGGCTTAACTATGCTGCGGAAAACTGTATAAATGATTCAATATCCAATGCCAGTAAAGTCTGCGTGTAAAAAAAATATTTCCAAGGCAGTCCTGTGTATTTTATTTCAATAAAATTGATTAGAGTGAAAATAGTTTATATAATACGACAGATATTGGAAATGTATGTTTTACGAATGCATACTAAAAGCGACAGTAAATTATTAAAATTTCCGTTTATAGCGGTACATCCAGTAGTGGGTTGCCAATACGTTAACGAGGGGCTCGTTTAATTTCAAAGCAATTCTCGGTGATTAGATTGTTAGATTATACTTAGGCCGGCGTGCCCCTTGTTAAGTAAAGATAAAACAATAATATCAGATCAAATTAGTATATACAGTGTAACCCTCAATTACACTACCCGAATTACGCGCTGGCTTGAAATATTCGACGCAAATCCCCCAATTGCACGGTCGCATTCCATTGTCGTTATTAAGAGACGGTCGTCTGTGCCGCGCATACAGTCAAATGTTGGCTAGCGTCTGTGTATTCAACACGTACCAGGCTATACACGCATAGCTGAGCGTATGTCTGTGTGCGGGATATTTACTACTACAAAAACTAAATATTTCGTCCATATATTTTTTTTTGCAAAACTAAGGAAAATCTTAGTTTTGCAAAAAATAGTTTTCCGTGGAAAAACCCAAATCCCTAATTTTGTATGAGATTCTCACCCCCAAATACACTACCCCCAATTACACGGTCCCGAATATAGTGTAAATGGGGGTTTTACTGTAACTGCAATTTATGACTTGTATATTATCTACGGCAGCTTCAATACACACAGTATTACATTTCTAGCCATTTAGATTGATAAGTTAACGGTGAATTGCATATTGTTACATATCATATGTATCAAGTTACAATCGAATGCTTATTTAAATATTGCATATAATTCAACTCTTCCCAGGACACCGAGAATTGCTTTGAGATTAAGCGAGCCCCTTGTTAACGCATTGGCAGCCCACCGCTGCTTATAGCGTGTAACAGTATGCAATTTAACGTAAATGTATCAATCTAAATGGCTAAAAATGTACTACTTTGTATACTGAAGATGTCGTAGATAATATACATATAAGTCAGAAATTGCAGTTATATACTAACTTAATCTAAGAATATTGCTTTCTCTTAAATTAACAAGGGGCTCACTAGCCTTTGTAAACATTAACAAGAGGCTCGTGCGAGCCCCATTCAGCCCACTCCTGGGTACATCCGATAAAATTTATTTCGTATTTTTAGTTGTACGTATAAAAAGGTAAATCATGAATGAAAAATATTTTTTGTGATTTCTTTAAATATGATTATGTAACAATAGCATCTTTTTATATTTTTTAAATAATCTGAAGCCTATTTATTTTTATGTTTTAACAAGCTATAATTTAAGTTACACTTATGTTATACACCAAGGATGGGGAACCTTTTCATTTCTTAAGGCCACATTCATTTATCTGATTCAACATAAGGCCGCAGTAAAGAAAACGTTGACACCCCCAGCCCCTCTTTTTTCGATTGTCGAACATATAATAGGTTGATTACGCTGTTTTTCCAAACGCTTGCGTACAATTTTTTGATCAAAGTGAATATTTTGATCAAGTCAAAAGACCGCACCAGAGTAGCCAAAAGGCTGCAGGTCCACTGGTATACTCATATAATATAATAAAGATAGTTCGTGAATATTTTTGCGGTTTGTAGTAGTATTTTATTTTTAACATTTTTATTAATACAGTAAGTTGTAAATGTTTATTAAAAATACACAAAATTTACATTTAAACTGCACGGTGTTAGGTTGTTATTCGAAATATGCACCAGGAGAAATTTCTCTTACATTGTCAGTTAGTTGAGGTGTGGAGATCCAAAACACTCTAATTTCAATCAAACATTTCGTCTAGACTAGACAAATCTTTTTCACTTACTAAAGTATAGTAAAAGATCTTTAGATATTGAACATTTATAAGTATTTTTTAGGCAACGTTATCAATTATTTAGTCCCTTATTTTTTTTCGTGATGCCCTAAAACAGTGGTTCTCACGTAAAATTTTACTGTGGCCGTATTATAAACATCAGCGTTCCTATGAAAATGTCTCGTGGCCGCACCAATTTTTTGTTTTGAGATGTGATAAAAATAGCAGTTGCATTCATAAAAAAAAAATGGAACAACTTATAAATTCATATTCAATACAAGGCATTATTTTTAATATCAACATTTACTATGAAGCTGTTGGTTTTTATGAAGTACTTAAAATTTGTTTAGGGTGTTCACTGTCAATGTGGTGGAAAGGCATTACATCAATAAAAACACAATAGTCCTTTGTATTTTATTCCACTTTATTTAAAAGGTCAGGACTGGTTTCGCTCTTTGCAATAATATTGTGTTTTTATTAATAAGTACTTAAGAATTGACATTTTAGTAGCAAAAAGATTAAAAATGCCAAAATTAAAACCCTAGAAATTGCCAGGTGAGAAGTGGCACTTGTCAAAGTTCTTGGCTTTGTATCAGAAAACATTTTGATAAAAAAATACGTTTTAATGTATTAATCCAGTGATGCACAAACGCGGCCCTTTTGAATTTTGTGGCGGCCCTTAAATCTCTTTCTCAAACATACTTTTTTCACGTAAAACATTTATTAAACAAATTTTAGCAAGCTTTTTCTTCAATGAAGGATAAAAAATCGGTTCATAGAAACAAGCTTACAAATATTATGTCAAATTAAAAAAAATAGTTAAAAATTAACAAAGACCATGAACGGATTAACTTATGAATTGCATATAAATGAAATATAAATATTTCACAATGAAATGATTTTTAATAAGCAAGTACTCATGATCTTTTTTTTGCATGGCTTATTTATTTTCTAAATAACACGGTCAAAATAATAAAATGGAACCTATTACTCATTTATCTAAATTCACTTAATCTTTTTTACACGTTTTTAAGGCTGTTTTACATGGAACATACATATTTTCTGTATAAAAAAAGGATTGAGCGTACTTTAAATCATTTTTTTCTTTGCGGCCCGAGCCCACGATAAATTTGTTTTATGCGGCCCGCTAGAAGGTAGAGGTTGTGCATCACTGTATTAATCCTTCAAAACAGATTCATAATTCACGGTTTTTTACCAAAAATAAAAATACATACAGATAGACCAAGACAAATATATATTGTAATGATCTCCCGCATCTGTCATAGTTTGTATAAATTATCCATTTTTTTGTTACGCCACTGTTAATTGTTTTAATGCAGCTTTCTTATATTGTTCGTGGATCATTAGAGATATGCGCGGTCTGAAGTTGTATACAATTGATAGCTCGGAATTCCCACTGAGTGAGTGTGTTACCTGAAACGTTTTGTCTAGTACTTTTTTCAAAAAATATTTTTTAATAAACAGTAAAAAATAATTTCATATAATCGATGGCTTAGTTCCACAGTGCTACAACTAGAAATTGGTAGTTTTGAGAAATGGCTTACTAAAGTTTTGACACATCTAAAGTAAGTTGTATATATTGTTGCTGTTACATAAAATGACATTTAGAGTTTTATTTATATACAACATAGTGACAATTGTTTATATTTATTTATTTCCATATTATGCCAACATCTGTCGGCCAAGAAAAAACTAGTATTTTTCTAGTTGTAGTTTTGTGGAGCAATAGAAGAGAGATATTCGAATATAATGGTGGATAACTCAAAATATCATTTTTTTTAACTTATCATATGGAACTTTATTTTAAAAAGTTGTCCGCTTATAGGATAATCCGCCACTGCCGATAAGTTTAAGTACATTTATTACCGATATTTAAGTTTTGGTTTCCCGCATTTAACGTATGAAAAAAGTAAGGTATACTGAATGTCTATTTTACTAGATTCGATGGCGTACACCAGTGCTCCGCAACCTTTTATCTTCCAAGGCACACCAACGTGTTCTCCAAAATTTCGCGGCACTCCACGAGTAAAAATATCCATAATATACAGAAATTACATTTGTTTGTGTTAATATATGATAAAAACCATAAAAGAATCATATGCAGCGGTGGGCTGCACATTCCATTAACAAGGGGCTCGCTTAATCTCCAAGCAATTCTCAGTGTTCCGGGAAAGGAGTAATTTTTTAACACTTCTGTGCAATTATATGCAATATTTAAATAATCAATCGATTGTCACTTAATACACTTATAATATGTAAAAATATGCAATTTACCGTAAACTTATCAACGTAAATGGCTAAAAATGTACCACTGTGTATACTGAAGCTGTCGTAGATAACATGTTAGAAATTGTAGATCTTTTCTAAAATTAACAAGGGGCTCGCGCGAGCCCCTCCGAGCCCTCTCCAGCCCACCCCTGATCATATGGATATTTTTATAACCATGTCCGCTCCCAATGTAGAGCACATGTACTCCTAATAAAGATAAAGCTAACAGAAGAGTTTCTACAAGACCTGCCGATTACTCAGTTGCTCAATCTCTCTTTTTTTAGTGACAGACGAATAAGGATCGGACAAAACAAGTGGTTATCTAATCGCTTTCGATATCCTCCATTTATAAGGATAAGATGAGGGGGAGGCAGGGATTTAAGACATCACATACATCCATGCCTTTGAACAGAAATCCCTAAATCAACTCAAAAATCTATTCGATTTTTGTTTTTCGTTTATTGGAGATATGTGCCGCGGAACACCAGTTGCGGAGCACTGACGTACACGACGTAACTTTCAAAACTCAATTTTTCATCAGTCCTCTCAAAAACATAAAATAAGGTTTTCATTTTATATTTCTCGGCGTCACGTTCCAGAAAAATACAAAAAAACACGTCTGACGATATTGATGACATATGCGAAATAAAGTTTATGTAATAAATATAGAAAATATACATCTTTATTAGCCCTCATAAAATTGTTATCATCGTTTTCCACCCGAACTCGATAAACAGATCTTGAGTGCGGTTTTAAGAAACAAATGACTGTTAAGTGTATCCACAATAATTATTTGTCAATTTTTCTTAAAATCACCTATACATTTAAATGGAGTAAATACGTTTAGGATGTTATCGATGCAATAACGTGTTTTAAACATATTCCATTTAATAGTTAAATTACTAAATTTGAATCGTTAAAATTATGTACATTCACACAAGTTTTGTCACAAACGAGCCTGATTTCTCCTTTCGGCATCTTCAGACTTTCAAGTGCACGGATGAACTTGAACGGACGTTAAGTAAATTAATGTATCGTGTTTATATAAGAAATAAGATAATGTGTCACTATGTTTAAAGCCATTGCTGGCGAAATGGATTAACCCATGGGAATTCAAATCTGCACAAGTGCACGGATGAACTTTAACTGTGGCCAGTTCAAGATCATCCGTGCACTTGAACGCCTGAAGATACCGAAAAGTGAAACCCGGGTCGTTTGTTACAAAACTTGTGTGAATGTTCACAATTTTAATATTGAAATTCTACCAAGCACATTCAGTCGAAATCTTAAGTTAAATTATTGTTATTCAAATATAAAATTTAATTTAATAACTTTGTGTTACAACATGTGACACGTGTTTCGCCTCGTGTCACGTTTCAAAGGTTGTAGCACAAAACGTGGAATGACAAAGTTATCAAATTTAATTTTATATTAAAAATCAACTTCCGCAAATTTATCGCCAAATGTATCAAAGATACATTGTCAGTTTGCTTAAAATGTTGGCAATACGTGGTATCTACTATCAAATATATTTTGATAACAATATATTGTGGATGCAATTTGACATTGTAGGTGTTGCTTATCCCAATGAACTTTGTGAATTTGCAAGCCAGAATCGAATGGATACCTGCCAATAATCCACACTACCTATGCGTGCATACGAGTTGTTGCACCAGATAGATACCCATTGACAACAACTTGGAAATATGCGTTGGTGTTGGAGTGCACATTATCGCGATCAGCTGTGATTTCTAGATTCGCTGCCAAGTTCTCTGATGCCAAAATTGGGTCATGCTGCTAACTAATTGGAGCATTGTCATTTCACGATGTGTATAGCGCACCTAAGCCGCACGACTCACGACTGGGAGAAATTGCAAGTTAGAAATGAATAGGTACTGAAAACTTTTTATTAATACTACAATATTATCATAACTTACGCAGTGCATAAAACGTAAAATTATTTCTCTGTATAATTATACCGGAGTTGCCGTAATTTTAGCATAGTTTTTTTGGCATACGTTCAGTTTACATAATAATGTTTCATAATTCGTACAAGATATCGTTGTCTTTTTATTTAGAAATAACCGACGACATAAATCAAAGCTTCAAGACAAAATCAATTCATAATACGATGTATAAAACAGTTACTAATCTGTAAAATTTTCTCTGCATACTCAATACATTGTTATGCATAATTTTATCGTGTACGGTTTTAAAAAATATGACCGTTGTCATATAATAACATTACATATTGACTGTGGAATGGAAAAAGGACGTCAACCACATTTTTTTTTCGATATTCAGAATGCATCAAAATTGATACACGTTATATCAAAAGAATGTAAGCTGCAAATGCCGAATTACTATCTAAATTCAGCTTTTAAGTTTGAAAAAAGATGAGCTTGTGAAAATTGAAACCAAAAAAATAGACTGAAAAAACGGTTTTTCTTAGACAATTTCTTAAACTAATATTAGATTATGTCAATTAAACACCAGTTTAGAAGTCACCGTCCACTTTCAGGTTGTGTATATTTCACAATTTGCATATGGCTCAAAATCATCAAAACACATTTTATGTGCTTCCTGTCATTTTTGTGTGGTTACGTCCTTTTTCCTTTCCACAGTCGATATAATAACAATAATTACCATGAAACATCTAATATAAAGTTATACGTAGCAGTCGTAGAGCAAGCATAATATTAATTTATAATGAAATATATTTAACACACTGTAAACGCGCGTATATCATGTTTTTTTTTTTTTTTTAATTTTTAATTTTATAAAAAAATAATATTTGACATTACAGCTTACGCCAATGCGTCAAATATTTTTAAATTTTTAAAGTTGAAAGATCATACGAGATATACTCGATTAGAATTTTTGTAAGTCACATGAGATTATAATACTCAAGGAGAATTGACGTCACAAACACCCATGTCTTAGATCTCAATTGAAAAATTGAAAAAATCCAATGTGACAATGTGACCTTACCGGGAATCGAACCCGGACCCCCCTGATCGGTAGAGCAAGCTCTAACCAACAAGACCACAGCGGGCATAATAAATAAACACTTTTTAATTCGATTTTTATCAAACATTCATAAATCAAATTAAATTACCAATCAGTGTTTATTCAATTACGGAAGCGTATTCCTCTATCCATATCATTCTTAAAGCTACATTTTTTTAAGTATTAATTGCACGGAAATTCTCTTCTAGAAGTTTAGCATAAAAATGTGTCTCCCGATCAATCGGATGATCCTCATCGGAAGAATATGCAAAGCGTTGGTGATAATGCAGTTAAGGGAGCTTAAATGTATGTTTAATAAAACCAGCACACAAACTTTCCAGTGAAAAACGACTTCGGTTTTATTGAACCTTGGAAAATTATGAATACGCCAGACGCAGATATTTTGGGAAAACGTTTAAATCTCATAAAATAAATATCTAGCAATTTTCTAAGAGCAATTGAATACACGCTATATTTACGTAACGTAATTTTTGCAGTAAGTACTCGATGAATATCAAAGTTACATTTGTTTAAAATATACTATAAGTTAAACGAAAGAAGTTTTTCTTAGACAATTTCTTAAATTAATATTAATTATGTCAATTAAACACCAGTTTAGAAGTCTCCGTGTACTTCAAGGTTGTGTATATTTTATAATTTGCATATGGTCCAAAATCATCAAAACACATTTTTTGTGCCACCTGTAAAATTTGCTATGTGTGGGTTACGTCCTTTTTCCTTTCCACAGTCGATATTTTACAGTGAAAAAATGTGGCCTTTCATATTTAAAAAAACAATGAATGTAGATACGGTGCGGTGCGTTACTGATTATCGGATAATATTCCTGATTGGATCATAATAGATCGTTTAAAATCGAGATAATTACTTATTTTCAAAATTGTATGCTAATTTCAAACAATCATATTTTCGATGGATTCAAGGGTAACTTTATTCCAGTAATTATTATGTGTTTATACTTTAGAATATTATTAAATACCCAATCAACAGATTGGAAGTTGTAATATAATTTTTCCTTAGATATATCTGTGAAGTTTTATAGCGACAATCTACCACGAAAAAGTTGCAACTCCGTCGCATTTTCCGCAGAGTAATACGATTTTGGGGGCATCCGTGTAATATGACGTTACGTTTTAACACTTGAGTACCGAAACGTCGAAAATAGGATCGAGTAGCGATGGGGTACAAAATGACCCCAGACAAATTTGTGTAATATATGTATTGCATTTCAGTTAGGTATCATTGTAGATTACAATAAATTTCAGCATGACAATATTGGTATTTAGCGAATGGCTGAAATAAGAGCGTATTGCAATGTGAATGTACCCCATAGGCAGTGCCGACGCGAGGTTATTTTGTGCCTAAGGCAATGGTTATTGCCCCCCCCCCCTTTTTAACAAATCATCTCATTTTTTTCGAAATAACGAAAAAAACCATTTAGGATCGTTAGAAATATTTTTTTATATATATCCATTCCGCTCCCAATGTGGAGCATATGGTCTCGTAATGGAGATTTCTCACCAGAAGTTTTTCTACGTGAACTGTTTGTTACCCAGCCGCTCAATCTCTCCTTTTAGAATCATATAAAAAACGATACATAATTACAACGAACAAATACAAACATTAAAATAAAATATAACATACTATTATTTATTATTATTAGAGTATATTGACATAATTTTAATACTCCATTTATGCGCCCTAGGCGGTTGCCTATTTCGCCTGTATAATGGCGCTGGCCCTACCCATAGGAACTCAACTTTCAATAAAATACGGCGCTAATAGAAGAAGATTCTCTGAAGCTGCTCATCTTCATTTATCAAAAGTAATAAAATGTCAATAGAGGTCCAAATTGTAGTAACGCCGCTGCCGCTATGAATACTGAATACCCTGGGTAAACACAGTGGCGGATTAAACATACAAGAGGCCTCAGGCGCAATAAAATTTAGAGGCCCTGATTTTTCTAATAACATAAGAACATCAACAAATTTCAAGTAAAACAGTAAATATATATAAAAATCTGATCAAAGAGTATATTGGTTTTATAATTTAACCCATTTTCGAGGCCCCTAAGATTCGGAGGCCCTAAGCGCGCGTCTCATGCGCTTATAGGATAATCCGCCACTGGGTAAACATATAACCGCTCTAGGGAATGCCACATTAAATAATCTTTAGATTATAATAATGCAAATTTTATTTGCTGTTGATATTGAAAGAAACTTGAATAAAATCGCAAAAAAATCAGAGATTTAAATCAAATACGTCATATTACTTTTGACAGAAAGTTTTCAATATTGATAACAAATATAAAGTCAATCAATATAAATGGAATGCGATCTATCCTTGCTGATACCAAATACAATACAATTTATCAATAGTTTATCTTATCATGAAATCTATGTCTACATATTAATTTGCGCTTGAGAAAACTTTTCGTAATAAGAAAGTTGTGTAAACTAGGGCATCCAATCCCGGGATCCCGTTCAATTTTCTGACCCCGAAATCCCGGGATTGACATTGTCGCGATCCCGGGATTTCGGGATTGAGAAATTTCTAGGAAATTCCGAAAATTGACACGAAATTGGCAAATTGTGGATTTCAAATTAGTCTAAAAAAAAAACGAGTTTCTGTGACAATCTGGGGAAAAAGTATACCAAATCAAGGATTTCAAATTCATCGGTGAGCTAAAAAAAAAAAACGAGCTTCTGTGAAAATCTGGGGAAAAAGTATACCAAATTGAGGATTTCAAATTCCTTAGTGAGCTAATCTCAATCCCGGGATTGATAATTAATCAATCCCGAAATCCCGGGATTGGAAAAAAGCTCCGGTATTGGATACCCTAGTGTTAACCGATAAAGAATTTGCGAAGAAATTAATTGAACAAACGCATTTTTTTCACATCATTATTATGTGGCAGCATCAGAATCATAAAAACAAGTAGATACAATTCAGAATTGATACCGGGCTCCTTCAATTTGGCCCTTTAGTAAATACAAAAATAAAAATAGAAGCAAGATTTTTTTTTAAATAATTTCATTACTTAGTAGGTTTTAAAAGTTTTATTTTTGAAACAAACTTCGAGTTTTACTTACATAAAAGTATTTATAAAAAATAATGCGGGATTATAATGCAAAACGTACTATTTCCAAAACTCGAACTTTTCAGTAGAGTCAAATACTATAATGAATAACACAAACAAAATAACATTTGCATAAAAATATGATTTCCAATTTGAAAACGACAGTATTGTAGACATTTTATATTAAAACTAATAGGATCAGTCGACTCATTAGGCTTGAATTACCCTATCTGCATTCCTAACTCAATATCCGTCATTTTGGAAATAGTACGTTTTGCATTATAGCCCCACAATTAACTATATATGATATATATTTTTAAATATATATAATAGTACAGAGGATGGATCCTAAACAACTCCAAGACGATATTCGTTAACAAATCATCAATTTATCAAAGATTTTTAAGAGAATTTGATAAATTCATTCCGTAGAACAATATTTTTTTTCTATATAAATTTAAAAATTTGGTCGGTGGTTAACGTTATTGGCTTCCATGACAGATCTCACAGGTTCAAGTCCCAGTACGAAAAGCATTGTTTTGATTGATTTCTGTTCGAAGGTATGGGTGTTTGTGATATCTGAAAATTCTCTCCCACCTTTTCAATCCTAAAATAACAGTGTGTAGCGAGAGAAATTCGTTAACCACTAGTCCTGTCCAAGCTCTATCCTTCTATCTGTGCTCTCTTTAAAAAAGAGAGGTTGGGTAGCTGAGTAAAATGTAGTTCTTGTAGAAAAAAATTCTGTCGAGATACCTCACTAACATCAACAAGCTCGAATATCGCTGTTAGTTTAAAGCAAGTTTCTCCTCTTCAATGCCGCCGAGCTCACAATATTTCAAGCTCTGCATGTTTCCGGTTTTTATCAGTCATGTAGATCACGGATTCTCAACGGTGGGCCATGTGGCCCCCCAGGGGGCCACAGCATGTTCCAAGGGGGTCACAGAGATTTATTTTTGTTTTGGGGAGCCACGGGCAAATTGTGGATTTCAAATTCCTCGGTGAGCTAAAAAAATCGGAGACATTCTGGGAGAAAGTATACCAAATCGGAGATTTCAAATTTCTCGGTGAGCTAAAAAAAAAAAAAGGTGTTTTTGGAGATATTCTGGGAAAAAGTATACCAAATCGGAGATTTCAAATTTCTCAGTGAGCTAAAAAAAATAAAAAAGGTATGGGAGCCACAGAAAAATAAAGACACTCAAAAGGGGCCACGCTCCCAAAAAGGTTGAGAAACACTGATGTAGATAATCGGTCGTATAAGACGCCAGTAGCAAAGGCCGATCTCCTTATTAGACTTGTTGCTACATAAGTATAATAAATGCCTTGTGTTGTAACATTGTTAAGAAGAAATTTTTGAATGAATTAATCTGCATATAAACTGATGACGGGCATGAAACCCAGTGGTCAACATCGTTGACTTTGGTGATATCGCCGACGGGATCAAATCTGAATAAAGACAGTCTCGTAAACTGATCGTTTCTGTTCGAAGGCATGGATTGAGCCAATTCTAAAAATGGGGTATACTAGTCATAAACTGCTAGTGATTGGCCAACCACTCGTTCTGCCTTAGCCTAGAATATAATTTACTCTCTTCGAAAAAAGAGATTTTAAGCAATTGGGTAACAAGCAGCTGATACAGAAAAGGTTCTGTTGAGATAAGCTTCATCGAGCTTAAATCATGGGTGGAGAACCTTTTCATTTCTAAAGGCCACATTCATTTATCTGATCCAACATATGGCCGCAATAAAGAAAACGATGACACCCCCCCTCGACTGTCGAACATATAGTAGATTGATGACACTCTTTTTTCAAACGCTGTGAATAAGTGAATATTTTGATCGAATCAAAAGGCTGCATCAGAGTAGCCAAGAGGCCAGGCCGCAGGTTCCCCTCCACCGGGCTTAATGCTTCACATTGATAGCGAATATGATAAAAAAAATATATAATATGTTTTTATTAAATTATGTAAACCTACATTATTTACTTCTTGCTTGCCGTTATAATTTTTGTATGTCTTGGGAAAAGCTTATTGTTTTTGGACAGATCAGATTTGAATCTAGAGCTAGGAAATTTTTAAAAGTAAATAAAACACATTAATTTTTAAATACATATATATTCATGACACATATACAGTAACATTTTTTTTTTATTAATAATAAAACAGATTCAGCGTAATCAGCATATTAGGAATGGATAATGAAAAACATTGGTATTATATAATAAAGTGTAAAATGTGCGTATTAGTAAAAAGAAAAATAATATAGCTTAGTTAAAATTATTAAAAATCATCACTTATGACTCGCTTAATTTCCGTTGAAATTAATATTTGAAAAGAGATGTTTAGGACTAAAAATGATTGTACTTTTTTATTTCTATATTTCAGTCGTCTGATTAAATCGAGGCGTTATACACAATTGGTAAATTTCAAGTAATCTGTTAATGCATAGATACTCTTCGTTACACTATAAGTTTTTGCATATCACGCTCGTACATATTATATGAATGGATTTTAGGAAAGTATCCGTGTAAAATTTAATAAAGAATTTGTATTTATAACGGACTCTACAACTAGACGACTCATATAATATAAGACATATTTTTATATGCATATATTGTATCAAACAAATTTAATAAATACTAAGTAAACATATTTAATTTTTTATACTTAATTTTGATAACATGTTGTAATTCTTATGATTGTTTTCCAGAGATTGAATATTCTAGTTTTCTCCAATGAGATTTAACTAAGAAAATGTTGAATCCAAACAGTCTTTAGCCTGATAAGGTAACATAAATTCATAGCAATTATCACATTGCCGTAGAAAAAACTGGTCATACTTTATGCATACTTGTATTTTTACAGAAAATAATAAATTGAAGTATTTTTATTAGAAAACATTTTTTTTCTTTCTTTATAATATGATACTTAAAAAATGTCATGACACTTTTGAAACATTTATCTTTTCATGCAAAGTTTTATGTATGTACATCTGAATATTGATCAAATCATTTTACATATCAAGTGATTATTTTTTGACAACTATAGTAAAATATCCAATCTCGTACATATATCAACATAATAATAAAAAATAACAAATTGGTGGTTAATTATACTGAGACAAAACATTTTACAATTAATAAACAGATACTATTTTACCAAAGAGTGAGATATATTTAGGATTATAAAAGTATGCAAAATTATTAAATACATAAACTTTGGCGTCTCTCATCAAATTATTACTATCGTACAATCGTTAAACTTCATTACAAAAATTAAATAAGAGGAAAAAAACTCGGCCATGCCAATCTAGCAAAGCAGATCACATTTAAAAAATCGACAAAGTCTTTAGATTGTATAACAGTTATAATTTATCTCTTTATTGATTTAAAAATGAATTTTATCATACTGTTATAATTCATAGCTGCAGATAATACCATATTTTTTTTGTTGATAAAATAAATACTTTATGTATTAGCAAAACTGGAAATAATTAATGTTAAATACCCAAGCCCTTCTTTACAACCTGCAATCAGCTGTCAACATAAAGTGGATATCATTGGAAGTTTATAATTTCAGTCAACTTAATTTATAATAATACAGTTATTATTAAACCATCTTCATTTTCTTTGCTCTGATTATGAAACTTTGTGCGCCAAGCTCTTTCCATATTTCAGAAATATCGACCGGATTTAAAGTAAGATTGCAATTATTTCTGTATTTTTTTTATAAAGAATAAAATTTTAATTGTAAATTGGTACTAATGTAAAGGTGATAAGCGCAACTAAATAAATATTCTGCACATGGGCAGGTATTAGAATGGGCAAAATAGATGAAATATTCTAATGATAAGCAGTATAGATTACGATTTGAAAATCAAAACATAAGAACCCTGATTCATAACTAGTTTAAATAAACAACTAGATTTATTTTATAAGTTGTTTTAAAGACAAAAATAAAGCAATAATTTCATCATAATAATTGTATATGGAGAATGAGTTTGATTTCCTGATTCCTTTACTGATTTCTCTCTCATACAGTATAGTTGACTACAAGATATAAAATCACAATAAAATGAAGAAAATAATAATATTCTAAATATAATATTAAAAAATAATGTCAATGTAGAAATACTGTTTGTTTAAGTAAAAAATATTAGACAGACTGATAATGAAATCACAACGTTGTTGTACATACTTTAGTTAATATTAATACAAATAAGGGTGTAAAAAAAAATACTTCAGAAGTCATATTTTATGAAAAAAATAGTTTAACAACCATTTAGTTTGAGTTTCAAAATTTTAATTATAAAAATTGAAGCTCCAATAGTGCCGGGTACATGTATGGATTGATGATGAATTAATATATAACAATAAATAAACTAATTGTTTCTGCATTGGATGCAGATATTGATAAATATTTTATGTATTGTCAATGTTTTAAAGTTTGAAAACATGTTATGAAAAATTTTGAGAGATTCCTAATGTATCACAAAAAAAAAGAAGTAATTCAAAGAATAAGATTATGTAACACGCATATTCTTACAAATTATTGTTATTTAAAATAACGTCGACATAAGACAGCTAATATTTACTCTAAGAGCTTATAGCTCTGCTAACCATTTATTCCATTACACATGATAAACATTAACTTTTTTCTTCAATGTAAATATGATACATAATAAAGAAATTTCTCAAAAGAGCTAGACACGGTTTTGACATTTTCTATTTATCACTTTACATAAACTAGAGTAAATATTTTTAAAAAGAAAGGACATCGACAGCTAGAAATAAAATATATTGTACACCAACACCGAGTGGAAGATCTAAAACCCTATTACATTCAATTTCTAGAAGAATACAGTTTAAAAAAATAGGTCTTATCTAAAATGATAAATAATTATTATTATTATACATTGCTAAAAAATTATGGTCACTATTTCAGCATCCAAGCAAAGGTGGTGGAAAACGTCGATATCAAACGAATGATTGCTTTTGGGCTTTGACTATTGGATTCATTTGAGTAATCACAAAGGTACTACGAGTTTAATATGTTTTATTTGTATATCAAAAGATATATGGAATGTTAACTATTCAGTGACGTGAAAAGTAAATTTAGTAAATCATCAGATAAAAATATATCCTCTCACATGCCCAGTTTGAACATATTGATTTCAGTTTAGTCTTTGTATTCTGATATAGCTGACAAAGCATGAAGGTACAATGTTTAACGATATTCAGTAATAAAATTATGAATTTTACGAGATAGTTTGGATAGAGTTAAAATTGTGTAGGTTATATAATGTAATAGTGTCAAAATGAATTTATTCTTGGAAATATCACGTGAATGATAAAAGAAATAAATGAAGAAGGAAAACTGAAGCTATATTTTTAAAATCATTAGTGTTTTTGATTTAATATAATAAGCGCATTTCGCATTATCGATAAGAATAAAATGTAATTATAAAAACAGTAGCGGATAAAACATTTTTAAGATTGCTTGTATATTTGAATACACTATAAATAAACATATTCGTCAGAATCTGAACAAATAAAAACAGAATAATACACATAATAATTATTTTGTTGCTTTATTGGATTCCTATCCAAATAATGCTTATTGTAATGCACAAGGACTGACAAATATCACTTGACATTTTGAAGAAAAGCAGTGACTGCCACAATATTGGCAATATCTATAAAATGCTTTAAAAAAATCATCCATGTAGTTTCAATATCATAGTTGATAGTTAATTAACATCAGTTATAAATATTACGATTTAAATAATAGTAACAATCTTTTTTCTGCTCGTCTTCAATTTGCCAACGTTTATTTGTTTAATTCTATCTAATTAAAAGGCTTTTTTGTTTAAATAACCAGACTAAGCTATTAGGTACTAACTGTATCCTAGAGAAATAAATATTAAAATAAATTGGAATGGTTAAATCAAGAGTAAAATATTATAAGAATTAACTGTGTTTAACACTGGAGTTGTAAATTATTATTAATGTATATCACATACAAAGTATGAATAATGTCATGTCTGGATGAGTGTTTGTGTCAATAAATTTAAGAAGAAATTCGTAGCTCGCACATTACATAATAATTATTTTGATATAATTAAGTATATTAAAAAATTTATCATGTAACATTAAAAAAAATATTTGTAAATACAATAACAAATTTATATGATAATTCCATCTAAACGTCATAGCATAATTTACTCATCTACATGGAATAACATCAATTGGCGTATGGTGCCAAATTTATCGAGACTGGTAACATTTAAACTATAGGAAAGAATACTGGAAGGAAACTTGAATGAATTACAAAGAAAAGTTAGTGCTTTGACTTTATAAACCTTTTAAAGGCTTTTGATATATTTAGAATTTTTAATAAGCAAGCAGCAAGAAGTGAGACCTGATGAATTCTTGGATAATTCAGAGAAGCAAACAGATCGCCTAGCAAAGTCCACCTTCTCACAAAATACCTGAAAAACAACCACAAGTATAAAATTAACTGATACATTTTAAAGTAAAAATATTCAAGATAAAAAGAAACATGACATACGGCAAGTTTATTTTAGCCTACAGTTACCGCAGAAGTAGAATGAAAAAGCAAGCGGTTATAATGTAGAAAAATGAACAACCAAAACAAAGAAACTCCCTACATTGCAGCACAAACAAATTACTTAAAGCAAAGAAACCTTCAAACTGTTAATATAATCAACGTCTTTCATTGTGTTTGTATTTTCAGACCAGAGCTTTCTAACACTAACCGACATCTTTAATATTAACTATACCAGATACTGTCCTGTAAATTTAAATACTTCATTAACATCGCAAGCAAACACGCAAAATAATGAAATCTTACAAATATAAATTCGCAGGTACAGCCATTTCTAGAGTTCACATATCGTTTACAAAAATCCTTGCCATAAATCAAGAAGTGACCGTATATGATCTTGACGTATGACAATGACGCACGTAACAATTCCAAATAAACAACTCGACATTCGCTACAAATTTATACATTTTGATTCTGTGATTCCGATAACATTAAAATCTAGAACAGTCAAGTGTCAAACATTAAAAGGTCATATCAATTAAATTAAATTGTAATCAATATACCTTGAATGATTCGGGTATTTCTTCTATTCCTCGGTGAATGAGGGTACCATTGATGTAGAGACAGTTAGCAGCAGCATCTTCAGGAACTGTCAGTGTGCTGTATGAGTATGTGGCTTCTCTCTCCATTCGGCGAAGGACTTGCTGGGCTTGTTCACTTGCCCCAACGCATAATACATCTGGGCCTGCCATGGTCACATAGCTCTTCAGTCGTTTGGAATCTGATACCTGACCACAACGATAGAATGTATGAAATGCTAATATCAATAAATCAATTCAAGGCAAATTCAAAAATATATTTATAAAAGCAGTGCCAATTCGCTCGTAGCGGACATTTGAATGAATATAGAACTTTATTTATAAAACACAAACGTGCATTACTATTATCATAGTATCATTCACAATGAGTGAAACATAGTTTAAAAAATCAACTTCTGAAATTGTATGTTTGATATCAAATTTATCCCAATCTTTTTATCTAAAATGATTTAACATAATATATGAATTAAATCATGAAAAAGCATTTGGTTTTTATTTATTCCTGTAAACATGATAAACACGGTGGAAAACAATCTGATAATAATAAGATAACAATAATTAACAATGCATAACAATAATTAACAATGCATAACAAAAATATAGCAGCTGGTGGTTGCGACGAATCGGGGCAAAATTCCCTTTTATTAATTTTGTATTAAATTGCATTTGATTGCCGAGATCAGTAAAATCGTTTATAAAAAAACAAAATAACATCTCTGCTGTTATATGCATGTCTTTGGTTTTGAATTAACACACATGAGTTTTTAAGTAAGTCAAAACAAACATCTCTACTTTGCCTTGTGATCATTGGATGATCAAAAATTCAGTGCCTGAATCGCAAAGCGCTGCACATGCCCACACTGCTAACAAATTTTATTAAATCTTTGGTACTGATAGCGTGCGAAAGCAGCCGGCATTGCGTGCCATTATCCAAACTGCCAGTAAAACTCTGTTTTGCCACCTTTTCTAACCAAATTAGGTGTTCCCTGTCAAGAATGTTGGGGCCAACTCCTTCTACTGGTTCTTGCATTACCTTGATGGGAGTGCAGGGATACTCAGGAAATGCTTCGGCAACTGCCCGAGCGCCTGCCTCATTACTCCACTTTGACAAACCGATGAAAAACTCCCGGCCTGGAAAACGAATAATTAGTCACAAGTGAGAATGCAATAAGTGATATATACACACCAGATGAATAAAACAAAATATCTACAAAAAATATATACCCAATACTGTTTTTACACATTGAGAATATTCTAAATTGTTGAGCATAAATCCACAATCTAATATATAAAAATGAATGTTCGTTTGTTCGTACTTTATGCGCTGCCACACTGCTCATCCGATTGCAATAAAACTTTGACAAACTTTTTGCTTGCACTTCCGGGAAGGTTATATGCGTATTAAAATTAACTTACAGTAGGCCTTAAATATAAAAATCAATGTTTGTATGTCTGTCATACCGTTCATGCAACTTGCGCGAAGGTTATAGGCGTAGTACAATTAAATTACAGTAGGTGGCGCGTGTGTCGTACCATAGACAATCGGCGGCAAATGTCAAATAGACAGAAAATAAAACATGCACTTCAATAAACACAATTAAAACACAGACACTTTCTTTCTTTGAGTGGTATTGCAACGCTTGCCGGGAACCGGCTAGTATATTATGAAATATAGAGAGCTATACCGTTAGCTTAAAATTAATTCTCACTTAGCAAAAATGTTTTGTTCAATACTGCCAAATGTAGTCATAAATTTTCATTTGTTGAAATTCAAATTAAGGTTAAAATATGCAACAATATGCAGTTTAAGCAACATAAACCAATCAATGTAAATGACTAAAAATGTACTACTGTGTATACTGGAAGCTGTCGTAGATAGTATATGTCAGAAATTACAGTTGTGTACGTGTTTGATCTGAGAATATTGTTTTCTATTAATTTAACAAGGGGCTCGCCGGCCGTGGTAAAATCTAACAAGGGGCTCGCGCGAGCCTCTCCGAGCCCCCTCCAGCCTACCCGTGCACAGTTGTTGTATTTATTTCCATTGGGATTAACTATACCCAATATAAGTAATTAATTTGTAATTGGTACTATCGATGTTTTAATCTAAGCCCCTCTCTACATCCGGTATAAAAGAGAAAAACCCCAACTTTTATTTTGTAATTTACAACTCAAGAATTAATGTCTACCTTAAATTTATTCGTACACCTTGCGCTGTTATATCTGATTATGCTTCTGATAGAGTCAAATCATGTGTCACGATTTGTAACATAACAAGTAGAGTAACAAAGTTATCAAATTTAATTTCATATTAATACTTGTATTTGCGTAAAACATCACATGGAATTTCGGAACAAGAATTTATAAACAGTTAGGGCAAGGCACTCAAAACAAAGTATTTTCTGAACTCAGGTAGTCAGCATTGAAACGAGTAATTAAAAGTTCCAGATGGCTAGTGGATATAAATAAATTTTTTAACACTTTTGATGCCAAATTGAATAAGATCGTATTACAATATATACTCATCTTGATTCATCTGTCTATCCGTAATGCATTTATTTATATATCGTCACTGTTCTGGCAGAAATTGGTAAGTAATAAATCAATAGCTCTGAGTAAACAACAAATGAAAAATTTCAGCTTTTAGGATAAAGCCTTTAGCATCGATATTTTATATTACATAGATAATAATAATATCAAAATATAGATGCATTAATGCCAATCTGATACAAATAAGAGTTTAAAATGAATTGACAGAAACAATTGCTTGCAATCAGCATAAATAATAATAGTCCATAGAAAATAAATGTTTTTTATTTTAACACTTAATAAGCGGGAAACGACAGAAGTCGTTTTTAGCGTATTGTCGGTAGAATGCGGGACATATAATATCACGGGTTTGTTTGTCGGCGTTAAATAAATTGCCGCAACTAATTAACATTAGTCCTAATTCTTTGCTAGAAAGGGTGACACATGTGTCTCGAATATTTACGCTGTGATTTTTACGGCATTAGATTTTACACTTCCAGTGGTAGTAAAGTTGTAGGGATGGCGATTATATATTATAATTATAAAATATTGATAAATATGCTATTTTGTTATATAGAATGTTTTGAATATTTAATATTTATAACATACGGAGTGCTATCTACTAAATTGATAACAAGTTTTATATTCAGCTTAGAAACATAGTGAAATTATGATGTTATCGAAATGTCCTAATTTTATTTTTAATGATTAAATGTCACATATGATTTTTTTTAAAATTTCAATCGAAAATATCGTTTGGTTTAGAAGTTGTGTTGATTTTAAGAATGTAATATATTTCTGCGCCAATCACTAAAAAACGCCCGCTACAGGCTTGAGTCCATTTTTGAAACGCCCAACTAAGAAGTGTTAAACTAACAGTTATTCCAAACAAAGATTATCAAAGAATCTCTGTATACTCAAATAGTTTTTGTCAGTTTTGTAACCCACCATGTTCTGCCAGAAAGGTGACAATATTTATTATAAAACTGTGAAACATAAATATCTTTTAATTGAAATATTCCAATAATTTTCACTTAGTTTATTCTTAGATATGCATTGTTTCCATTAAAAAAAAAGCTCGAGAGTTTCTTTCCAATACTTAAATATTATCTGTCAATAAAGAATAGTGAACTAGTGATAACCGTTTTGACACAAAATTAGTCATACATCCAAACCTGTAAAAAGGACATCTCCGCCTTCGAGTGTAGCATTCTTATCCTCTACTTCGAGGATGGGTAGATGCATTTCAATCTTGAGAATTTCACGGATAGTATCCACCTAAATCATAACATTGAATTCATGGTAAATTTAAATATATAACAAACTTGACATACTTGAATACAACAAAAACAATCCTAATCTATTTATGATCCCAAAGAAAAATTTCAGCACTTATTTTTTAAGCTCTGTCAGCTCTGTCATGTTGAGTATTCGAGCTCCTAATGGAGCTTAATCTCAGCAGAAGTCTTCTACAAAAAATGCTTGATGAGTATCATCGTATATCGAGTTACTCGAGCTCTCTTCCTCGAACTTTATCAATTCCATTCTCTGATATATTTATAGCCTATCATATCATAAATCTTTATTAAAAAAAGTCTGCTCATAAAAGGGTTAAGTAACATCAAAAACATTGAATTTTTACCACATTCGAAAAAGGTAATTAATGTAGTCCTATGAGATTGAATATTTTGCATTTGCACAATTGGGATTCAGATATCCCACCTTTATCGGGTAGTTACAAAATAATACATACATTTAATTATTTTTTTTAAAAATGTATAAAAAATTAGCAAGGTAATTTTTCTACTGTTATAAATTGCCTGTTTTCTTGGAAGATGTGTTTGGAAAATTTTCCGCATTTGTCATAAAATGGACCTTCACTCTTAAGTTATCTCATCATTTATGTGACTGAGGGTTTCGTAACTAAACAGAACATGACTAAGCCGAATATGATGAAAAAGAAAATAATATTTTTAATTAAATATTTAAGATATAAAGTCAAACTCGGTTATTACGATCACATAAATAGCGAGATCTCGGATGTAACGAGGAAACATTCATTGACATTTAAGTTTATGGTTTTCTCCATACATTTATTCATGTTTATAACGAGCTACTTCTCGAGCGCACCAAACAAAAATATCGTCAAAATTTTTCACAATCTCCAGAACTCTGAACCACCCAAGTCTTTTAATGGGTTGAGGGCTTTGAAGGGTCCAACCCATTTTTTTTTAAACTATTCAATGTGTTTTCAAACAACTAGAGTCCATAGTGTTGCCACTGCATGCAAGGCTACCTAAGATGATTTAATCGTGTACATGTAAGTTAAAAGGAAATGATTGACAAAATCAATTCAGAGTTGGATTCGGTTTTAATTTAATGCTGGAATCAGAGTCGTTTTTTTTTTACCTGACTCCACAGCCTTGGTTTTTTGTCTCTTATGCAAAGTAGTATTTTTTGGAGTTCCCAATTTTCTAATTTAAACAATGAAATTATGCTACACATTGGGAACAGACACAGTCAATAGCAGCATTCAAGACAGTCAGATAGAGATGTCGTAATACATGCGTTTAAATAAGCAATTAACTTGGAAGGGTCAATTAGTCATCGCCCTCCCAGCTTCATAATTTCATACAATCATTGAAAATTATGTCACCAGTCACACAAATTACCATAAGAGGTCAATGATTAAATAGCATCACATATCAAAGACCGGGGGTGACGAATCCTTTTTCTTTTCAATGAACTTTACAATTCATTACTGCAGTGAAAAAAGCTTTATAGATTATATAAATTATCAACAGAACAAATGCAAAAAATTACTGAGAAAAATGATTCTCGATAATACAGCTATAATACATTATCAATTATTAATGATATACTAGCTGTAAGCCCGTTGACCTCAACGGGGGGATTTTCGTTACATTTTTAAGTAGTCAGAAAATTACAAACCTATTTATTGAATAAGCCAGAGATTCTAAAAATAAAATAAATATATCTCGGGGCATATATCGACAGCCCTGCCCTGTAGTATTTAAATTGTAAATTATTTAATTTTTGGAATAATGTTAAGTTTGCTAACAATTATTTTTCCTATTAGCAGAAATAGACCTCGTAAATTACCTAATTTTTGGAATAATGTTTATGTTTGCTAACAACTATTTTTCGTAGTAGCAAAAATTTCGTAAATTATTTAATTTTTGGAATAATGTTTAAGTTTGCTTACAACCATTTTTCGTAGTAGCGGAAATTTCGTAAACTATTTAATTTTTGGAATAATTTTTAAGTTTGCTGACAATTATTTTTCCTATTAGCAGAAATAGACCTCGTAAATTACCTTATTTTTGGAATAATGTTTAAATTTGCTAACAACTATTTTTCGTAGTAGCAGAAATTACGTAAATTATTTAATTTTTGGAATAATTTTTAAGTTTGCCAACAACCAATTATCGTAGTAGCAGAAATTTTGTATATTATTTATTTTTTGGAATAATGTTCAAGGTTGCTAACAATCATTTTTCGTAGTATATATATTTTATTCAATATATATTTTGGAATAATGTTTAAGTTTGCTAACAACCATTTTTCGTAGTAGCAGAAATTTTGTAAATTATTTAATTTTTGGAATAATGTTTAAGTTTGCTAACAACTATTTTTCGAAGTAGCAGAAATTTCGTAAATTATTAAATCTTTGGAATAATGCTCCAGTTTGCTAACAATCATTTTTCATAGTAGCATAAATCGATCTCGGCGCATATATCGACAGCCCTGCAGTTTTAAATTGTAAATTATTAAATTTTTGGAATAATGTTCAAGGTTGCTAACAATCATTTTTCGTAGTATATATATTTTATTCAACTAATTTTCAAGTACGCTAACAAAAATATTTTGTAGAAAAAGAAAAAGACCCGAGGACATCAGTACGCACACATTTGTGAATTGTTAATTGTGATTTGTGAAAAGTGATTATTTTATCGACTATTAACCGTTTTAGTGCCATTGTATTTTACTCATACATACTTAAAAATGCCAAAGAAATCTTTGTTTTTGATGACATTTACCTCGGCTTCTGTATTTTGACTGTATTCTTCCAAAAATTGTCCAATTCTAATAATGTTTTTGGTGTTTCCATTATCAAAACTTGTACAGGGGTAATAAAATACAAAGACAATTATGGAAATGAACAAAAATTATGACAAAAACTGCAATCTAAAAGTAAAAAAGTTAACATGTGTGCTTGTTCGCAGAGACTCCATGAAGTAGAGGTCTGCACGGGCCAAAATTTTACAAAACTACCCGGTCCGAGCCCGAAAAACTCACGCCCGACCCGGCCCGGGCCCGAGTCTAATACCGCACTTGTTACCCGAACCCGACCCGAAACTCCTTATTTTAGCTCGCCGAGGAATTTGAAATCCTCGATTTGCTATACTTTTTCCCAGATTATCTCCGAAAGTCCTTTTTTTTTTAGCTCACCGAAGAATTTGAAATCCTCGATTTGCTATATTTTTCCCAAGATTATATCCCAAATTCCAAGGCCCGGCCCGGCCCGAGCCCGACTCTCAATTGCGCTTACCCGCCCGAGCCCGTGGGCCAGGCCCGGGCCCGTGCAGACCTCTACCATGAAGCCCTTTCTTAAAGCGGGCACAAATCAAGTTGCTCCTCTTCACAGCGCTGTAATCCTTGCTGCTGCACACTACCCAGTGCCGTAAACTACGCCCGGGTAACTTTTCTAATCCAAAACTTCGAGGGGAAGCTGCAGTCTGAGTAGTTAGTTTCAACAACCATTTTTGTTATAAGAGCAGCCGTAAAAAACAAATTGAAGAAATCAATAGGTTTTGAGTCTCCTTGTGGGATATGTCGAACTTTATGTAACGCGTAGAAAGATTAAAAATTCACGATGCGTGCGAACGGTCTTCCCCACGGCCCGTCAAACGGCAACTGATTTTGCAAGCGCTATAGCGCTCGTGGCACTTTTGGGCACTACGTGCACGAGCGCGATCGCGCTCCTTGGCACTTAACGGTTAATATATAGATTTTGGAATTTTTAGAATAATCTAATATTCTAATTTTTAGAATAATTTAATATCTATTGAACTTTTTTTTCACTTCAATGGAATGTGAGAAAAAAGTCGGAAAATAAATGGGCAAAGAATTAAATTATATTTTTATAAAAAATGCAATTTTCACATGCAAAATATTATAAATTAATATGACATTTTATCAAAACAAAATTATCAAAATGTTGACTAATTCTCCAAATAGAACTTGTTTTTTAGAATATATATAATGATTTTTACTGACGTTATTTTATTACACATACTGAAACTATGCTTTCGCCAACAACTAACTATACCACGTATGTACCTAGATTAAAAACAAATCTTGAAATAATTATATACATATAATATGCATGCTGTTTTTCAAATATAAAACGAAAGGTTCCAATTTCAAACGATATTTAATATATAGTTTCTATTTTTATCGCCGCCGATAATTGTAACGTTAGCTCAGTTGATAGAGAGCTCGACTGGTAATCCAGAGTTCTGTGTTCGAGCCTGGGACGCGGAATTTTTTTTCAGCGATTTTCGACAACACGAAATGTGCTTCTTCAAATCTCTACACAAATATATATATGTAAGTGTATTGAAAAAATGTGTCTTTAGTATGAATAAAAAAATGGCGACAGCGGGGCTGGGGAGGGGGAGGGGACCGTCTTTCTTGACGTCATCGAAAACGGGACCGACAGACGGAAAGACGGCCAGACAGACGGAAAGACTAACATTATCGACTATTAATATATAGATATATTATGCCAATTAATTTTCCAGGTGGATTCAATATGATGCATTTCCATTGAAACAAAAATAAATAATGAAAAATCATAACTATAATGTTTTTATAAATACGCATATTCAAACACACGATAATTATTTTTTTTACACTCGTAAAAATAAAAGAATAAGAAAGATTTTTAATAAAGAAATAAGGATGAATTATGTTGTATAATTATTAATATTTCACATAATGTTTACACAACCTGACCTATTTCCTTTAGATCATTTATCTACTCTACGTGTTTTTTTTTAATTATATCAACCGTAGAAAATCAAATAGCTTAACCTCCAGATTTATATTGCAACATGACCATTCATTGTTTCCTCAAAACTTATTTTTAGTTAATAGTGTGTATTCAAGAAAACGAATATTTCTTCATAGTTTTTATTTGTTAATGAAAATGACAGAATTGCTCACGAAACATTCCTAGTGTTCCATTCTGTCACTTTGCAATATAAATTATTAGAATTAAGTGAATACTCGTCAAATACTTCTGAATCTTGGTTATAATTTTTATTATTATTGGTTTGCTGATTTTTTGATTTATCCCTATTTTTAATTGTTAATTAGGTAGCAGTTCTTCAGAAAACGGGACAATAGGATGGACTACCTAAAATAGGGACGTATGGTCACATTTCATATTATGTGACGCGTCATATGGAAAGGTTTCACCACCTGGCGTAAAATAACGAAGTACCAAAAATTCTCTGTGGGAAGCAATAATCTAACCATCTTTCCTGTTCTGATTATATTATTGTCTTTACTCTCTTCGGAATTAAGAGAGTTTCAGCAACCAAGTAACAAGCAGTGTTCAGGGAAAAACTTCCTTTGAGATGCCTCCATAGGGGTATATATTCGCTACAATGGGAGCGGACATTGTTAAGAATAAAGTTTTCTCTGTGCAATCAATTCATTTTCATTTAAAACATATTGATATTAAATTTATTACATACTAGCTACGATTATTATTACGTTGAATAAAATCATTTGTTAGTCGGTATTTTTGATTTCAAGGTTGGCTAACAATAATAATATGTGCTACACCTCAAAAGGCTAAGTAATGCTGCTCTAAAAAGGGAAACAGTGTACATGCAGTATGAAACTATAAAAGGTATGGGTGTGGCAATCAAATCAATCAATTGATTTGTGATAAAAAATAAACTGATTCTTTAACATTTCAAAACATACGTTTCTGTTAGCATGCAATACTCGTCAACAACAACACTGAGGTACCAATCACATTATAATCAGTGTGATAAAAAAAATTACCATCCTGTGTTGGCTTCAATGACTTTACTTGATTGGTTGAATACGTTCAGATTGGCATAAAGCATTCATGTTGATCAGCTAAATTGAATACTTTATGTTACTATAAATTAATATGGCTGCAATATCTTAGAAAAAAACAATAATTGTGTATCAAAATAAAATGTTTTCTAAACATACAAATATATTTTGAATACGTAAATGGTTAACTTAAATGAAAATTGAAGTGTGTTTACTGAGAAGAAGAACATGTTTTTATCCAATAATAGCAATGCTATTAATAGACAATATATAAATATTCATGTGTGCACTATTTCAGAGAGATTAGTGGACATGGAATGGTTTTATGAAATGAATTTACTAATTAGTGGACATGAAATGTTGTTATTTAATGAATTTACTTAAGTATTTTAAATATTGTGTCAAAGACAAAAGTCACTGACAATTTAAAATATTTGTTAACAAAATGAAAAATCATCTACTTTTAATTTTGAAATATTGTTACATTTGAATATAATAATACGCGGAAAGTATTTTCGTACTCCATTACAATAAAAATCATTTAATTATTTGGGTTAAAAGTGTCACTGTCTAATGATTAATCTTTGAGCCATAGCCGAAATGTTGTGAGCTCAGTCATCCAATATTACTTTGAATGAAAAAAAATATATGAATAGCCTTTACCAAGTCTTGGTGTAAGTCATATAATTATAATGTATGTCAAAGAGTGCATTGTAAATGTTGTGAAATTAGTTGATAAATTACAATAATTATAACCACTTTTTTTTAATAATTATTAATAAGGTTTGGGGGTATGGTACCGTAACTTGGTGGAAGCGAAAGTACCAAGGGGACAACTCACCTCCTTTTGCCTGTGGGGTTGACTAGGCTTGGTGATGAGAGCCGTCCCATTGCAAACGATTGCTGCATCTTCAACAAACACACCTTCAGGCTGGGCCTCGTCAGCCGGCAATTCTACTACATCTATATTCAACTCTCGGAGTAATCTGACCAATGCTTCGTGTTGACGACGGGCTTCGTCGAGCTCGATTTGGCCGCGAGAACGGAGGGATAACGGCACTCGGGAAACGATTGCATGAGTACACTTTAATGACGCCATGGTCCAATACTAAATACCGTCACCAGTATTTCCAATCAAAAATAATGTCGCAAACTAGTACAGTAATATGTGGAGGATTACAAGAAAGAGAAAGACTAACTATTTAACGGCCGAGAGAGTACTTTGACGTTTAAGCAGTGCTGCCAAACTAAAATGACTAAAATACTGTTTTCAGTCCACATCAAAATAATAATATAATACAATTAGCAGTTGCAGCAACCGCACAAATGTCAAATATAATAATTCAAGACGTTGTATGTTCTCTATGGTCGCGGCTGGGCCAGGCCTACATAAGAAATGAGGGTGAAACCGTATACAACAACAAAGAGGCCCGATCAAAAAATGGCATTCTATCAGTGGCGGTTCTAGGTACTGGGCTAGGTGGGCTAAACCCGACCCGCATTTTTCACCCAAAACTTAAGATGGCTGAATAAAAATGAACAGCAATTTGGCCGCTGAATAAAATAAATATATTTATAAGCGTAACTAACTTTTCCCAAATGAATCTTTGTTTTAATTTTCCTTTGTCAATATAAGACAATGCTATGTCTACCTACAATAATATTCTCGATTGTGTTTTGTATTACAATTTTAAACTGAGCCGGCATAAAAAAAAACAATAACCTTATAAATACTTCATAGAGAATAGGCAACGTGACGTCTGTCTGGCAGCACCTACGTATTTACGACTCAGGGGGTTGAGCTTTCAAGCCAGCAATATTTCTTTACACTGTGGCGCAATCAAGCACGATTAGATTTTTTTGTATTTGTATGAACGGAAACGTCATCAAACTCACATGACTGTGTTTCAAATTATCAAACTTCTGTCATTCGTTGGAGGCTCAATTGAATTTACCCACGACCCATACATTCAAACACAAATACCAATATCGTTGTATTGTATGAAAGTGACAGGTATTGACTTTCAGTGACAGCTCTATATTGCTTTTTGTACTTGTTATTTCACTTTGAAAGAGACGAATTTGAGGTCCCGTATTATTATTCTATTATTTCTTAGTTAAATTAGCATTGATTTTATTATATAATAATTTATACATTGCAGTAGTGTCGTAGTATTTGTTAATTTGCTTGTAGATCAATGTATAAGGTGAAGTGGAAACATGCACAATTTCGTAAATAGTATACAATGCTTAACTTTTCTCTAGCCCACCCAAGATTTTAGGCCAGGAACCGCCACTGCATTCTATCTAATTTATAAAAATGTTAATACCCGAGCACAGTGGTGTAGGAAGGGGTCCTGTCACCCGGGGCGGTCTTTAAATTTGCCGACCCCAAAATATCCTTTAATTTTGTTTTTAAATAACTACTAATATTTTTTAATTATGAGCTAGGAGTTTTAACCACAGGTGGCTTATTTTTTATGGATAAATAAAACTTATCGAAAAATATTGTATTTGCTTTTGTAAATGCCTCCCTCAAAAATGTGCCACCCGGGGTGGTCCGCCCCTAACGCGCCCTCCTTGCTAAGCCACTGCCCGAGCATTTCAATAGAAATATTATAAATTAAGCTATCCTACTACTTAAGAATGTAATTATTATTATTTTTTTAAGTTTATATATCTTAAACAGGAATGAAAATTTCTAAATTATTCGTCATTTTAGTTTAAAGTGAGAACAAATTTTACTACTTCTTACTTTTAAACCATATTAAAATGGATTTAAACAATGTAAAGAGACGGTTGAAAAAAATATAAGCTAATGCAAGCAGCCAATTCCTGCAGTTAGCGTGACCAGCTCAGTGATTGAAAAGCGGCAAACTATCGAAGTAAACTACTAAGGCTGCTTAAATTACATTCATATCGGGCAATTTGACATCAATAATGGTAACGAAAATCACTTTTGAAATCAATGAGAAACGAAATGTTAGCTGAGATTTAAAATTTTCTTCAATAATTAACTGTTCTATGGATCATTATATTATAATAATTTTTACATATCTGGTTATTTTCGGTACGAGAATAAACTCGCAGTTCACGATCCAGCCAACTTTATCGTCTCTCCATGACCACCGTTGTAACATAGTCTTGCCTTGTAAGTTTTCTTGTCTCAGAGTTCTGTACAAAATAAGCCACATACTATTCTCAAAGCTTAGTAAGTAAACAGTATTTTTCTGAGTCTTCATCAAATGTCATAATTATGAACTACAAAGGAAGTGTTGAAAAAATGACATTTGGTTTGAATCGTACACAATTAAGTTGGGTGTCAATGAGTTTAATGTGGATCCAACTATTTTTAAAAGAATAGCAATCTTTTTCTTTGGGCTGCCATCTTCCGGAGCTGTACACCGAGATACCTGAAGCTTTCAACATTTTCAACTATCTGATCCACGCTGGTCACTGGTTTGGGATCTATGAGAGACAATGCATGTATGCATAAAATATAAAAAAATATTTACAAAAATTGAAAAATATTTTCTCTGTATATTTATTAGTATTATACATATATACAACTAAGACGAATTGGCATACACGATACAGATCGTACCCATAGCACAAAATGTTTAAGAAAGCATGTTTTATTTTATTTGTTTCCATGCTTGAATGAGATAAACTTAATACTTTTATTCTTATATTATGATATCAATAATAATATTTATGAAACTGTTTATATACTTACCTTAGGTAAATTGTCTATTAATAAGTGTGAATTTTTCTCCGAAATTATTTTTATGGCAATACTGGAGATATACCCACGTTTTCGTTCCGTTTGTTGGCTCTACTTCGTAACATTGCTGTCACTTATATGTATATTGCAAATCAGTAAGACCGAAAGAGATAAATTGCGTTCATTAAAAGTAGTAAGCTATAAACATATATTTTTTTGTATTTTCACATGATCTGCATCTATGAAATTTCCGTTTGTTGTATACAATCACAGTTTACTTTTCTTTACCCACTTTACCGTCAGCCGCGCCGCTAGCTACTTCATTGGCTGTTTGTCCCGGTTAAGGTGAGCGTCATTTTTGTTTTATCTAGTTGTTTTATTTTTATTGTTCGTCATTTACGTTAACAAGATAGGTAAACTGCTTATCATCATGTTTACAGCCGGCTTTTAATCATTATTGTTATGTGTTGATCAGTGTTCTTTCAATTTAGTTTGAATAAATACAATCCGGCATTTTGTTTGCCATCACATTTTTCGAGACGACCGTTCGGCATCCTATTGAATAATATGTTTTTTTTTATTTCAAGTGTTTACTTCATAAGTGATTCCTATGTTTTGTTTCTGACCTGAACTTTTTACAATATCAATTCTGTTAACAATATTCAGTTCATTGTCATGTAGTTTCCTAACGGCTGTTTGAACTAGTGTTTAACAGGGAGCTACACGCTGTATAAGATCGTTATGATCGAAATGATAAATACTTACAATACATTTCGTTGTTGACTTATTTTCAATAATAACGCATTCGAATCATAACGGCTTTATTTGTGAAAATGCTTAGTAACCGATTAGTGAAATAGGCAGCTAGTAAATAGACTGTTATGATTTTTAGAGGGTTCAGTTTTGTTTTCTCTTGATTAGTATCCTACTATTCAAGTTCTCTTTCTATTCATTTAATACTATTTTATATTTTAGGAAAGTGATACCTTACCAGAACAAATCCTACGCAAAGAAGTTTGTTAACTCTCACAAATATGTCTGACCAGGGAAATGGTAAAAATCGTAAACGTGCATCTACTGGGAAAGTATCGGCTTCCAAGAAAGCCAATCGCAAGAAGAAGCCAGTAGCCAGTGATTCAGAAAGTGATGAATCTGTTCATAGTATCCCCGAACAGGTGGTGCCACTTGAATTTGACGAGCCTGATACTAAGCTGCCAGAGGTGAGAATATCCTGTTATTTTTGTTATGACAATGATAAGACTAAACAAATTAGGGTTTTTTTTTTTTTTACATGCATAATCCAGACTACTTTATGATTTATGAATTAATGGACTTCGATTTATTCTTTGTTGTCAGTTGTTGCATATCAAGAATTATAGAAGAATGACTGTTAAATACAGAATACTGAACTTCTTACCTTCGATTTGCATTGTGTAGTCATTAGGAAAATTGCAATAGGATTTTTAAATATTTCTCATTAGTTTGCTATTTCTTACCAAAGAGAAAGTTTAAATGGAAATGGTTAATGGACATATAAAATTAATAATAAAACCCTTTATCTTATTTGAATGACACTTTGTGGATGAAATTCATCAAAATTACATAAAAAAGCATGTTTATTGTTTGGAATAACAATTGTTGATTCCATGATGGAGTCCATTGGATATATCGAATTATATGAAAAAGTAACCACAAGCAGCAGTGAGTCTCTTATGATTTATGTTTTATTTATTACACTTCAGTAATAAATCTCGGCCATGGCTTATGTTTTCGATTAGTTTATACCAGTGATTCCCAAACTTATTATGCTCGTGGACCCCTTTCATAGCAAAAACCTGACCACGGACCCCCAAGTGAAATAATAAAGTTAATGACTTGAAAGGTATTTTTTTCCATGCCTGCTTCCAATGTGGAGCAAATGGCCTCCTAAAGGAGGTATCTTAACAGATGCTTTTCTACGAGAACTGTATGTTAGTCAGTCGCTAAAACTCTCTTTTCCCAAGAGTAGTAGAGTCCGCGGACACCCTGCCGTTGTCCACGCACCCCCAAATGATTTTTAATTTGTCACGGACCCCTGGGGTCCACAGGAACCACTGGCTTATACGAATGAATTAAGATTTTGAACAATTGTATTATTTTGTCTGCAGGAGCTGTTACAATCCATGTACAAGGAACCTGGTGTTTTAATGATTTCTGGACAAGTTTCTTGGGATTTGACTGGAAAAAGGGAAACCAACAAAGTTGTTCGAATGCACCCTAATTTGAACGAATTTCACAGATTCACTGATCTCAAGGTATGCTATATAAATTTATGTATTGAAACTACTAACTCATTATTGCCGCTATTAGGTAACTATGTTCACAAATTTTATTCTAGGAGTCATTAAAATTGGAATTTAAAAAACTATTTTACTAAATTCATTATTTTATGTACCTGAACATTACAGTGATCGTTACCCTGCTGGGCCAATTGAATGACGACCTTTTTAGCATTGATGTCAACTAAAGTAAAAAGATAATAAACTAACCGAATTATAAAAAAATAGGAGTCGGAAGTTGGTGGGCCACCATAGAAATTGAAGTTATTGAAAGTTGATGTATGTTTTTTAAATAATTTTAATTTCGTTTTTCAGTATCGCCTTATAATAAGCGGATGTTGTTCAGCGCATTCAGTCCTTGTTACTGAAGATGGAAAAGGAATGACTTTTGGTAAGCAGTTTGTTTCGAATAATATATTCATGTTTCAATAATTGGTACTATTTATATTCTACCCGTACAGAAAGTTAAATTTGATAACTTTGTTATTCCACTTGTGTTCATTTATTCCACAAAATGTGACTCGTGTTTCGCTTCTTTGAAAAGCATCATCAGACACAACATCGCAGTAAACTAAAAATTGATTTTGATTTAGTCACCTCCCCGGAAAATGGTATTGAAGAGTGATTGAGATGGACATTTTTGTAATTTTTCATTGCTACAATAATATAAGGTTGTTTATTGTTTTGGTTATAATCCCAGTAAAGAAAAACTTTGTACATATTCATTTATGGTGAACTAATTTCAAACAATAACCAAATATGAAAGATATATGTTATTAGTAATCAATAAGTGGTATTCCTGAAGAAATGGCAAATGTGGTTGAAAAGTAGAATTGAATTCTTTTATTTATTTTTCCAGGAAGAAACACCTGCGGACAGTTAGGTTTGGGAGATTTAGTTACTAGAGACACACCCGAGGAAGTGCCCGCATTGAAAGACATCAATATCATACACGCTGCCACAGGACGAAATCATACTCTATTTCTCACAGGTATTGTGATCAATTCAGATTTAATTGCGTATACAAATCTTTGCCCATTTAAATGATAGTTTGCTGATCATCTTAATTACACTCTAGGTGTGCAATAGTTATAATAATTTGTTACATCTTATGAAAATAATTGTTTTTAACTATTTTTTCAGATTCTGGTGTTGTTTACGCTTGCGGAGATAATAGAAATGGACAGTGTGGTGTCGGCAGTGTTGCACAGTCTCAACTGCTCGTTCCCACCAGAATCAATTACAGGTATGGTTAAACACCAATTCACATTTTTTTGTGTGTTGTGATATTTTGATTATGTTCCTAATATTTGTAATTTATCTATTTACATTTTAGAGGACCACCGATTGTTAAAGTGACTTGTGGTGCTGACTTCTCAATAGTCTTGGATTGCAAAGGCAGTGCACATTCGTTCGGTCTTCCAGAGCACGGGCAGTTGGGTAAAGAAATACTTTCTTCTAACTCTTACTTAAAATTAAAATGAACAGAATTAAAAGTCGGTATTAAAAGAATTATATAAATTATCCACAATATGAAACAATATTGATTTGGAAATGGTTTGGACCAATATAAAACCAAAATTGACTTAGGTTATTTAACCTTTTCCTTATGGTGCTAAAAATCCTGCTCGCTCCGGTGATATGTATTTACTACAACTTGAAAAAGTGATTTTAAAATCGGAAAAATTAAGTATTAATGAATATCTATTTTATTGATAATTTTTCAAGTAGACATGTAACAATTTTTATATGTTACCGCTGAAATTGTCTGAAAACGAGAAAAAGCATCACAAATATTCGGCGGTACTGCCGCATATGACATGTTACATGTTACTAAATCGTGTGCCGGCAGCGACGTTTTGTACCTAACCAGACAAGGTCAAACACGTGCATACAGTACACTCACAGTGAGGTGCACCGGCAAACATTTCTGTATTGACGAGGCCATCCGCGTTATGTCGACAAATTATTTATTTCCTTCACTCCAGATGAATAAATTATGCATAACAAAATTTTTATATAATTCGTAATTATAGTACGGAGGAATACATGAGCACCGTGATTATATTTCTTATCGATATTTACATTATTTCAGTTGAATTGTAGTAAATACATATTGCAGCGAGGGAAAGGTTAACTATGTGCGACCTATGGGAAATGACTTGCCACAATATAACCACTGAATATGTTGAAATTAACATGAATTGTTAAAATGCGCAATTCTTAACTGGCTTAACTCCTTTTTTTTAGGCCATAACACTGATGGAAAATATTTCGTTACTTCTACTAAACTTTCATTCCACTTTGAAGCCTCCCCAAAACGTATTCCACTATTTATTGAAAAGGCAAAAGATGGACATGTGATGCCAATTGATGACGTAGAAATAATTGACATCGCTTGTGGCACCAACCACACTGTAAGTATATTTTTCAACATGGCGTGCTTAAAATATTGCATAATATAATTTGACTTGATTTTATATTCTCTCTAATTTGTTCTACAGGTTGCAATTGATTCTAAAAAACGAGCTTATAGTTGGGGTTTCGGTGGATTTGGGCGTTTAGGACACGCCGAACAAAAGGACGAAATGGTTCCACGCTTAATTAAATATTTCGATTCACAAAGCCGTGGAGTTCGTTCTGCATACTGCGGTGCAACATACAGTCTTGTGATCAATGATCTTGGTAAACATTTTTTATTGATTATATCACACTTTGGAATGATTAATCATCCTGCCTTAGCCTTAAATAAGTCTTAATTTTTTTATACAGAGATTGAAGTATTTTTTCCATTAATAATAATTTGTTTGCAAATATTTTACAGGTGCCCTGTTTCTCTTTGGACAAACAAAACGAACTGGAGAAGCAAACATGTACCCCAAACCTATTCAAGATCTTGCAGGTAAGCATATCACAACACAAATGTATGCTTTTGTAATTGGTCTGATATTTCATTTAAAACATCTTTAAAATTGTATTGTTCTACAGTTGTTTTCTTTTGATTGCTTCAGGTTGGAATATTCAAAGTGTTGGTGCCGGTAATACATCTATTATAGTTGCTGCAGATGAAACTCTCATTGCATGGGGTGCTTCTCCGACTTACGGTGAATTGGTAAGTTGGTTTTCTCAACGTGAAACAAACTACTGGATAATAACTGATAATTTTATCTCTAAACTTTTCCAAATGATTTTATATGTATTTATTGTTTGTTCTTTTCATTTGCAATTGCTCAATATGATACCACAGGATATGAAAATGTTGAATGCCTTGCAGTTCAGAAATTGTTTTACAACATTTGTTTATATATTTTATTGGCTTACTTCGGGTATATTTGAAACAATATTGCTAATCGACACTTCATAAATGCATTGTTTGCAAGTGCGTATCTTTCTATTTTGTAATGCTTGTTGATAGTAAAATATCCCTTTGATTTATGCATACAAAAGAATGCTCAATTCTGTATTTATAATTTTGTTCATACCAGTGGATCGACAAAAATGTTTTACAATAATTGACTTTCATGTTTTAACATCATTTCTTAATGTAAATGTCATTTGTATTACCATTGTCGTTTGTTTGTTTTTCTATCACCCCCTTGCTTCCCATTTTTATTTGATTTTTATTATAGTATATTAGAATAGTAAATTTGAATCATTCAAATTATGTACACTCCCACAGATTTTGTCACTAACGACCCGGGTTTCGCCTTTCGGCATCTTCAGGCGTTCAAGCGCACGGATGAACTTGAACTGACGCTTAGTAAATGGATGTTTCGTGTTTATATATTAAATAAATGTATCACTGAGTCTAAAGCCATCGCTGGCGAAAAAGGGTAAGCTCATGGGAATTCCCAAAGATTTGAGTAGTGAGTGGTTTTTAGAATTATATTTATTTGTTTGTCGGCAAAGGTTTTATGATATTATTTATGATATTATTTATATAGGGTATAGAAGCGGAGACCCAGGAAGGCCTAATATCTCGTTCAAAATCGGAAGACTATGTAACTGTGCCCTATTAATTTCTAAAATTTCCTGGAAAAAGAGCTTATGACTGTCCGTATTTGGGTGTAACATTTTTATCCCCTGTTCCTGATTGAACACGTGTCCTTCCGAAATTAAGTGATTAGCAAAAGTAGACGTGTCCTTTTTCAGTCTAAAGGCTGCCATATGTTCTAATACCCTGATTTTTAAAGTCCTCTCTGTTTTGCCGATATAAAATTTATTACAACAAGAGCATTGTAATCTATAAATTCCAGATTTATTTAGGTAATGTATTTTATCTTTATTGTTAACTAATAATTTGCCTAAAGAGCTTTTACAGTAAAAGGCTGGTCTAACACTATCAGCTAGTTGTTTTTTAATTTTAAGACTAGTATTTCCTAAATAAATGATTCTACGCCAATACCTAGTATGGTCTATGTCCTTTGACAATGTACCTTGAAATAACATTTTTTCTGCAAGCTTAGTTTGTTTTTTTGATAAAAGATTGTCTATAAGAGACATATCGTATCCATTGTTGATGGCGATTTGTTTGATGATTTTTAATTCGATATTAAAGTTCTTTTCATTCAAAGGAACACTCACAAGTCTATGAATTTCTGAATGAAAAGCGGCTAGTTTATAAGAAAATGGGTGCATTGAATCCTTATGTATCACGGTATCCGAAAACGTAGGCTTCCGAAATATTTTAAATTCGTGAGAACCGTTTTCAATATTAATATTTAGGTCAAGAAAGTTAATATTCTTGCCTCCGACTTCTAACGTGAATTTAATATTTTTATCTAATGAATTTATAAAGTTATGAAAGTTAGTTATTTGTCTATCCGTTCCATTAAACAAGCAAATAATATCGTCTACATATCGGAACCAATAGACTATAGGTTTGGCTTCTGTTTTGTTTCTAAAAATTTTATCTTCTAAATAGTTCATATAAAATTCAGCTAACAACGGCGACAGACAGTTCCCCATCGCAAGGCCTTCTGTTTGTTTATAAATTTTATTGTTAAATTGGAAATAATTCTGGCCAACGCAAACATCTAATATATTTAGTAACTCTTTTGTTACTATTGGGTTGACTCTACGTGCATTTAAGGTATCTTCGATAATCCTTTTGCATTTGTTGACTGGTACATTAGTAAATAAACTGACCACGTCAAAGGAAATTAATTTTGAGTTGCAAGGAATGATTTGATTTTTAAGTTTTTCAACTAATTCTAATGAATTTTTTACACTATATGTCGGCTTGAATCCACTATGTTTACGAATGAGGGTGTTAGCTTTTTTCGATAATGTATAGGCTGGGGCATTAATATATGACACTACAGGGCGAATTGGGATTGAAGGTTTGTGAAGTTTCGGTAATCCGTAAAATTTGGGAGCTAGCGGATTCCGTGTAGACAAATAATATATATCTTTAGGGCTGATGGTAATATTACAACTATTAATGACATCTTTGACATCTTTGTTAAATTTTACTGTAGGGTCTTTTTTAAGTTGGACTATATTGTTACTATCGAGAAAATTATTAATTTTATCAACGTAATGATCACGCGTTAACAGAACTGTGGTACTTCCTTTATCCGCTTTTGTGACAATGATATCATTTTCTTTAATTTTAGCTTTAATATTCTTAAGAGTGACTAACTCATCATTGAATTTATTTCTATCTTTAACACTCGATAAATAATCCCTTTTAATAATTCGAGAGCATATATGCTTACTAGTTAGATTTTTATGTAATGCAATTTCTAAGTCTATCGCGAGGTTTTCAAAGTCAGATTTTCTATTCTGCAAGGGTGGGCAGTATTTAAGACCTTTTGATAAAAGGTTTTGCTCGTCTTTTTTTAAAGTTACGTTAGTAAGGTTAACCACTCTATCAAAAAATGTGATTGGTGTTTCCTTGTTTATTATCAACTGTGATTTTTTAAGTAATTTATTATTATTCTCTTCAATTAGTTTCTTTAATTTATAAGCCTGTTTTTCATATTTAAGTTGTATAATTTCTGACACTTTATATCTAACATCTCGGTCCAATGTATCAAATTGTATGGGATGGAGTTTCTGTGCGAGCAAACAATGAATTACTTTAAGGTATTGGCTTATATTATCACGAGCTGCATAACACTGACCTGTCTCTGCTTGTAACCACGCTGCTTTAGCTTTTTGCAAAGCTTTAACTGCAGGCTTCGAAACGTTGATAATTTTCACATTTCTCGATATGAATTTCGGGATCACTTTATTCTTAATACAACTGTTATTAAACCACAAATTTTGACTAACAACACGAAACTTTAACACTAATTTACTATAGAGTTCAGCCAATCTTGCTGTACTAGCAATATTGATATAATTTAAGATTTCGACTGAAGGTGCTTGGTGGAATTTCAATATTAAATTTGAATCATTCAAATTATGTACACTCCCACAGATTTTGTCACTAACGACCCGGGTTTCGCCTTTCGGCATCTTCAGGCGTTCAAGCGCACGGATGAACTTGAACTGACGCTTAGTAAATGGATGTTTCGTGTTTATATATTAAATAAATGTATCACTGAGTCTAAAGCCATCGCTGGCGAAAAAGGGTAAGCTCAATCTGGAATTTATAGATTACAATGCTCTTGTTGTAATAAATTTTATATCGGCAAAACAGAGAGGACTTTAAAAATCAGGGTATTAGAACATATGGCAGCCTTTAGACTGAAAAAGGACACGTCTACTTTTGCTAATCACTTAATTTCGGAAGGACACGTGTTCAATCAGGAACAGGGGATAAAAATGTTACACCCAAATACGGACAGTCATAAGCTCTTTTTCCAGGAAATTTTAGAAATTAATAGGGCACAGTTACATAGTCTTCCGATTTTGAACGAGATATTAGGCCTTCCTGGGTCTCCGCTTCTATACCCTATATAAATAATATCATAAATAATATCATAAAACCTTTGCCGACAAACAAATAAATATAATTCTAAAAACCACTCACTACTCAAATCTTTGGGAATTCCCATGAGCTTACCCTTTTTCGCCAGCGATGGCTTTAGACTCAGTGATACATTTATTTAATATATAAACACGAAACATCCATTTACTAAGCGTCAGTTCAAGTTCATCCGTGCGCTTGAACGCCTGAAGATGCCGAAAGGCGAAACCCGGGTCGTTAGTGACAAAATCTGTGGGAGTGTACATAATTTGAATGATTCAAATTTAATATTGAAATTCCACCAAGCACCTTCAGTCGAAATCTTAAAATATATTAGAATAGTAAAATTAAAATCATTCGTACTTAAACAAGCATTTGCGAAAGTAGTCTGTCCGAAGATGCCTCTGAAAGCTGGCGAAACACGTGTCACAGTTTGTAGCACAATACATGGTATAATTAAGTTATTTTATATTATTCTTCAGCAAATGAGTATTTAAGTGTTGGCATACTTTATAAGGTTTGTTTTTAATAACAATCATAAAAATAAATAATAACTATTTCAAAAATATTCACTATCTAAATTGCTCATTTGCTGTGCGAAACAGGTCAAAATATTAGATCGAGTACATTATTTATTTTCATTAATATAACTATTTCATTGTATTGATAATGCGCCTACATAATCGAAACTTGAATATTGAAAATATATTTTGTAATATATAATCAGAATGGTGTATTCATTTCGTCAGTTTGCTTTGCTAGCGTTTCGTAGTTATTATGACACCATTTGTTTTAGTAATGTATACCACTAAATGAATGTAAAAAAAATAAAAAAGTGCTGAACCAACATCCTTTAACTGATAGTTCAACTTTCATTTTTTAAATGTATATTTGCGAATCCAGTGTGGCATTCATTATTTTATTTGTTGTTCATTATACAAGATAGACACTATTCTATTATTGTCGGCGAGTAAAAGTTGTAATCTTAGTGTGTTGGCTAAATAAATGTTTTTCTTTTCTAGGGGCTGGGAGACCTGACGAAATCTTCCACAAAACCTATCGAGGTATCACGAATGGCTGGAACCAAAGTCTCTCAAGTCTGTATGGGTTATTCACACTCGCTCGTACTCTGCAACAACACATCGGAGCAAGTGAAAGAGAAGCTAGAAAAATTCCCTGTATTTGAGATGTAAAATGTTAAACTTTCAAATAATGAGGGACCGTTTGTTTATTGATGGAACTTTAATCTACCTCCATTATTTTTAGTATTACTGGCATTTATATACTTAACTGTTAGTTTTGTTAATTATTTTTAAAAGTGTCGGTATTTTTGTCATTTATAAAATATCTCGTCAGACATGTTAATTCTACTTAAGTAGAAATAAGTATATTTCAAATAAAGTCGTACATCAACGTGTGATGAAAATATATTGTATTAAGTTGACACAGTCCAGATGTTTGAATTCTGAGAAAATAAGTGAATGTAATAATTTTTACTAAAAATTATAATTGGAATTTTTAATCAAGGAACTAGTTCAAAGTTTATAAAAATAAATTTATTTTTGTCAATACCATTTAAAAACCCTACAAAAAATTTGCCATGACTGAAAATAAGAGACGTAAGTTTATTATTATGACCTAGTGTTTTAGATTTCTATAAAAAATATTAACTTTCTATTTTTTCCTGTCGTGTTATGTTTCTCTTACTGAATCGTATTTATTTATTCCTGAAATAATTTATTTGGCATTCATATTTTATATTTCGCAAGTGTTGTAAAGTTCTCTTCTTTTTCTATGTGTAATTCATCATACACCCTTTGATAGCCATTCAATTGACATTTTTATTTTCATTAAACATTTGTGTTCCTTCTAAACAATGAATAGTGTGACACGATTTATTCTTATTTTTTTTTTCACATGTAATAATTTTATTTTGGATGAATGTGAGAAATCAGTGTACTGAGAGTTTCTTTAAGGATACAAATAATTTGAGTGTTTAAGTGAATTGATTGTTATATTTATTGTGTCAGGTATAAGTTTTGTGACTGATTTTAAAACTTTTTTGAATTATTTGGCCTAACTTAAACGCATATATTTTTTTCTGAATGAGTAAAACATAGTTCAGTTTCAGGAATGGATTAATAAAAACATGCCAAATATAAATATCTTTCTGGTGGAAAGAATGTACATGCTCAATTTTCTTAAATTTAGTATGTTTTAACTTAATTTATAATATGTTTTAACACAAAAATGCTATTATTATTGACGCATTCCAACTATTATATTTGAATAAAAAGTAACATATTTTTGCAAAATGTTTGGTCCCTCATTTCTTTATATTGAATGTTTTTCGATAAAAAAATTTGAAAGCAATTTTGAATACATTTTTCATGTTTCGTCTTTTAGTTTCAACAATTTTAATTAAATTTCTTCAATTGCACTTGGTTTAATTTAAAATAAAATAGTCATCTTATAAAATTTTAGTGTTTTATTGATTGTTCACAGATTTAATAACATCATCTTTAGTACCAATTGTAAACCAACTGTAAACCATAACGTTTTGATACGTAAGTTTTAGACTGCCATGTTTCTTTTGGAGAATATTGTCAAGTTAAAGGTTTTAAATGAGATAGGTGTTCAACTACTGTAATTTTGTAAGGATTTCCAAATTTAGGTAGGCGTGTGGCGTCAGTCTGTTACATACCTTTAAGTATTTTTAGAAATAATGGTATTTGTTAAATGTTTAATATGTAAGATGTATTGCCCTAATGTTGCCTGTCATATCATTTGTGATTTGAACATCGGGATTTTCAAATTACAATCTCCTTGATACCTTCATTGATGTCTATATGATAAAGAACTCGCAATTGAGAAATAAAAAGTCTGTCAAACACTTTATGTACAATCATACTGTGATTCAGATAATTTTACTGTATTTTTTAATTATTCTGAAGTTATGTGCAAATGTGATAACTTCTTAGTTAGTTAATTTCTTTCTACTAAAGTTGTAATTTCGGACAGTTGGCCACTGGCTTAGCTCATGTTTAATTCCATTTGACAGGCTATCGACTATTTAATTCAATTAACGGGGTAATTATTATAATTTTTCATATGTTGTATTAAATTTAAAAATAAATAATTTTATAAAATACACCGTGCATTTTAATTTTTCCTGAAAACAAACTTACAAAAACACAGCAAACTTTTAAAAGAGGTGCCACTTTGAAAACTTATGTTGAATGAGGTTTTCGTTAACCAGATGTAAAAGCATACTATGAAACCAAGATTTCTAGTTCGAATATGACTATTAATCTTGGTTAAATCATGAATTATGTTTTTTGTATATAAAATATTCTTGCTTTGCCATCTAAGTTTTCAAACATCTCACTTGTAGCCACCATGTCTTTTCCAAGGTTTTTTTTATGACAGTTATAATACAGGGAAAGAGTTAAAAAAAATTAAAAGAAGAAAAGATTTTAAAAATCTGACTTTTGTAATGGGTGCAGTCTTTATATGAGATACATGTCATACAAAAGATATGGAGAAAAATGTTGAGTGGATTTGAAAATCTGACAACACATTACATTATTCATTCCCGAGTTATAAAAATACACTAATTAATCCTTTACTTCAAGCATGCATTAAAAAACAAACAGTGTCCCATTAAACTAAATTAAATGAATTAGGAGCCACAAAGAAAACTAGTAGCTAGAGAAAATAATATAAATGAAACTGATTTATATCTGCAATTCATATAAAAGCATACATAATAACACAATTAATTCAGTCGTAATCAGTTTCTCATTACAGTTTAACAAGACTATACTATTTCAAAATGTTATATACAACCTATTATATAAACCACCTTAAATATGACGAGTGAATTTGCAACACTAATATAAACATATCTGCGACAGTTAATACACTAAACATAGCAATATGTTCTTACGTTGTAGATTAATCATAATATACTTTTTATATTATAAATAAAGGATTTTTTTTTCTAATTATAACTAATTTATTATCAAAGATACTTTAATACATCAACAGTAGAGATTTGTAATAATTTCATAAATATCAGTAAATTAACCCTCCAAGCAGGCAACAAATTTTTTCTTAAGTGTTTTCACAAATGGCCAAGTTTTCACAAATGGCTACAAGCACTTGGCCATAAATCGTCACTTAACATTACATGGTTACAAACATCTTTAGGTAATATGATTTGCGATATAGCTGTGAATATATTAACAACTGGATATAACATGTTTGCAAAATAGTATGGACCATATTCATTATTCAACTTACAAATAATTGAAAATTGTATAGAAACGTCAAACACTTTTCCAACACTTCCTATGTGAATATGAATACTCTAGATTTTAATAATGTACATATGTGTGTATTAAAATAATAATTCTGATTGTAACATTTATTTTTCTTATTCGTCATTAGTCTCGAGCGTGTTGAAGAAAATATTTTATTTGTCATTAGACTTGTAAGTCAAGACTGAGTGAAAATTCAATTTCACTCTTAATCTAATTTCATTGTTGTCAAGACTCCTATCTATTTGATAACAATTATTTTCCTCCCTCAATATGGCCCTAAGTTTAGATATTTAGACATTTATGGCCACCTCTTCAGATTTACCACTACAGGCAGACGCTTGCTCAGCTTGCACGTAGTGCTGGTTCTGCTAATCTGTACTATCTTGGTTCAACAAATTGCAAAATACAAATTATAAACAGTAAAAATTAAGTTATTTTGCTTATTATAATTATTATTTTCTGACATTTTTATATTGAGATCAATACTTATCCAACATCATAAAGCTGGTATCTCATAAAAACAAATTTTACAAGAGAAAGAAATAGTATAAACTTGCTGACAGATCCAACATTGCTTTAGTCACTGTAATAATTATACAAAAAATATGCAATTCTCACAAAAGATATGAAATGTGATAATCACTCATATTACATGACGTAATAATTTCATTGTTGTTTAAAACAGAGTTCACGCTATGGATAATTGCCTCGAATGAAAATTGACAGTTTTAATTTAGTACAAAATAAATACTATTCGCAAACTTAATAATCATTTGCCACAACCACGATAATTCAAAATATCGTGCAAATAATACGTCATTGTTACAGAAAAAGTCACTAACCATTTTTTTTAAATTTAAATTAGGCTTTTTGATAATTTGAAATAATATGACTGTATTGTGTGTATTGAAGTTCTCGTTGACTGCAACATTCATCCTATAACAAGAGGAAAAGCTCTGTTCCATAGACTCGTTAAATTATAATTTCCATAAAAAAATGAAGTCAAAATTATAGTCTTCAGCATTGCAAATGTAATTTTAGTACTTTGAATTATTGTTTATTATCATAAAAAAATGGTTTTATAATTTTAAGGTAATAAATCGTAATTTCCGCAAGTGTTTTATGGAGTTAATGACTTTTATCTTAACATCTATGATGCGAAATGAAGACAAAAAATAATATGAACTTTTAAATACTAAAAAATTTGAAGAAAACCATAATGAATGAATTTTTCAGCTTTCCGTTCCCAAAAAATACTTATGATGATGCCACACTTTTCAAACAATAAGTTTTGATTGTATTCATAAAATAAAGTCCTTACCTGCCCAAAGCTGGCCCATGGACCGAGTTGGGCAGAGGCTCGTATGCTTGTGCACACCTCTAGTATACACATATGATCCTCTGTGAAATAACATAACACATCAAGAAATACATGTATATAAATTATTACATATTTATTTGACATTCACTAGGTAAGCATTTTTTACCATTCTTTTTCTAAAAAAAAGTGTGAAATATTCAGTTTCTTTATATTTTACAATACTATTGACAACAGAATTGATAAAAATGTGTTTAAGTTACCAAATGGTTGTATTGGTACTTGGAGGGTTAACTGTTCTCAACAAAAACTAAGCATTGCAGAATCTATTTTCAATCTGCTTTAAGGTAGGACTCTAGCGGATTTGGTCCCTTTCTTTTTGAGATTGTCGGAGCTTTGGAACTGGTTTCTATAAAAGAAGTAAAGATTTGTTAGTACAAAATTTACAGAACCACTTGTCTGCTATAATAAATAGTTATTATAATTTTTATTCACATAAAAGAAATATATAATTTTATCTTAGGTGCATAATTTTAAATGTTATATGAAGTGTTTACTTTAAAAACCGGCTAAAACAACCAGAGGCTTAGAGCAAAGCAGGAAGCAGTGAAGCAACGGCACTTTACCCACAGTAAGAGCGTTGCAGGACTACTTGCTATGAATATATTTTTCTTCAAATAGTACATATCGACTGTGGAATGGAAAAAGGACGTAACCTACAGTTTTTTCAAACTAGATACACGTTCTGCAAATCCCGAATTAGCATCTAAATTTAGCTTTTAAGTTGGAAAAAAGATGAGCTTGTGAAAATTGAAACCATGAAAAAAGACTGAAAAAATTTGTTTCCCAGACAATTTCTTTAATTAATATTAGATTATGTCAATTAAATACCAGTAGTTTAGAAATCTCCGTGCACTTCCAGGTTGTGTATATTTCATAATTTGAATATGGCCCAAAATCATCAAAACACGTTTTTTGTGCCTCCTGTAAAATTTGCTATGTGTGGGTTACGTCCTTTTTCCTTTCCACAGTCGATATAATAATTCTCATCATTTTATCAACAACAAATATTAAACATGACACTTTGCAAGACTCCAAAAACAAAATATTTTAAAATGGATTAGTGAAGAATCTTCCACAAACGAATTAGTTCAGCCATTAAAAGTTGCACATTTCTCAGAAGATAATAAATTTAAAAAATTAATGGATAAACCAGAAAAACTTCAGGGAGTTGTTCAATTACATAATTTTGATGAAGAAGAACAAGAATTTTACGAAGATTGTATTATGATAAAGAATATGTGAAGACTAAAAGCAAAATTTGTGTTTGAAGCTTTTTTAACCAGAAAGGATTTTAACAACATGTTTTATTGCATCAATTATGCTCACTAGTGATTACTCAAATGTGTCTGCAGTGATTTTTTTCTGCGCTACTGTTATTTTAAGTGAGAGAAGACAAATGATGAAAGATACTTTGCTTTCAGCTAAATTATATTACAATGTAATGATGACGATTTATTGTAATTCAATAAAGCTTTTTAAGTGGTATGTATTTCTAATTATTTAAAGAAAAGTTTACATTCGCATGCATATAATTCTTATTAAAATTAATTAATTCGTATTTTTACCAGGAGCCTGGAGCAGAGCAATTCGAAAAATGGTCTGCTAAGCCTCAGAAAACAACTTTTGATTTTTTTGAGAAAAACAGGAAAAAGTAATATTTGTCAAATTAGTGATATCTGTGTATTATGATGTGATTTGTACATTTGAACAGGTATGCAAGTAAAATATTTGCCAGGATACATATTACTTATCCGCTAACACGTGCACTGATTGGCTTATTCATTTTAAGATCAATTGAAATTTACACGATAATTATTTAAGATGGTTTCAAAATTAACTTAAATTTTTGGTCAGAAATATTAAGAGTTTTTAGCATTTTTTATATATTAGCATATATCATACTCAATATCGTAGGAAAACCATTTTAGTCGGTTTTGAAAGCAAGCGCTTCATATATTCGATTTTTTCTTATTTAATTAAAACTAGACTTTGTTTTAAAACAGCAATGACAGGTTTTTTTTGTACATTTTCAGTTACATGCTAAAATGTTATAAAAGGGAAAATAAATAAGAATTTAATAAAAATATTTAAAATATTCACCTGCCACAGGACTGGAAGATCCTTGTTGAGCCTCAAGGCAATTTAGCCATTCAGTAATACTAATTTTTTTGTCATGATTAATATCACAATATCGTGGAAGCTTTTTGCCACATTTTCTCAATTGTCGATTTCCCATCACTAGTTCTCTAAAAGATTTCCATTCTTTCCGCTCCAATACTTTATTTTTGTTTTTATCTAATATAACAAAACTCCATGTAGCAATTTGTTCTTCTTTTGAAGCATGCCATTTAAGGTTATCAGGAGATCTGTAAAACAATATTTCTTTAGTTCAAAGACTGATTGATTCTGTGCTAATTATATTAACTTAGGCAACTTCACTTAAGGGTGATAATAGGTTAAATATTTGTTGAACGTGTATTTATAACTAAGGCAATGAAAAACAATGTATATTGTAAAATTTTCGAGTTATTTATTCTTCCTATGAAAAGTAATGTGAAATATGGCGGCAATCAATAGGTATTGTAGAACACCGGCACCCCCAAGTAATATAAAAATATCTGCTTCAATTTAGGGTATGATATGTTAGTCATATGAACGATGGTATTGTTAGTTAACCTTTTAGCTGCCGTAAATAATTAATATTAATTACCTAGCGTTTGAATACCGTGCAAATAAATCATTAATATGTCCCAGAAGTACTGCGTGTTTTTGAGAAAAATAATTTTGCCTAATATTCACTCGAATTCGATATTTTAAAAACCTATATTGACTCAGTATAGATGGCACTACACATATTCATCAAAATATTGCTTATATTCTATTAGAATACCAAGTATTTGATTTTTTTAAATGTCTTGGACATTCGTATTCGCTTGCATATGTTCCGGACACCTGTGTCCGCTTGGTTAATTAGTTATCCAAGTGGTTAATTAGTTATCGACGAAATAACTTGTCTCTGGCATGTTGAGCACGAAAATTTTTACGAGTTATCTCGTATGTGGCAGCCATCGAGTTAAATGGACTAAGAATGTATAAAACTAACTGAAGGAACAAATTTTTCTGTGCACATTGGCATTGTGGACATGGTTTCTGCCACTAGATTGGTTGAGGATTTTTTCACTAAATTTGAAACCCTTCACTGCGAATCCAGGGTCTTTAGTGACAAAACTTGTGCAAATGTCAGTGTGAATTCAGTCTTAGATTTTGTCACTGCCACTTTACCTTATATAATATTAAAAATATAAATTTTCCTATTTTAAAATAAAGTAAATAAATATTAAGATTGGTTTTTCCTAGGTGGTCAGAGTTGTTATCTGCGTGATATTTAAACATATGTGGTATTTATAAAACCCTTTCGGTCATTAAAACTAATAAACATACCCAGCAATCCCAGTTCCATTTGTTCCTGTGAGCATTTCCTGTTTCAAGAATTCCATTAAATTAGCAATAAATTCTGTCTTCCTTTGATCAGGACATCCTGTAAAAAATAATCAGTAATTAACATTTATGTCAATATACATAATTGCTGCCTATAACGGCTAACATCATTGCTGTAGTCCTGATAAAATAAAAAAATCTACTATCAAACAATATTAATAAAACTTTTACTGAAGATTTAATTTTCACCAAATTTTGATTAATTATACACTTTGGTGTTATCAGTTAATAAATATTGCAAAATGAAAATGAAGTCTAACCTTTCATGGGTCTATTGGGGGTGGGCAGTGATTCACATCTAGGATGCTGGTCTTTGATAGAAGTTCCAGGGATATTCTTTCCTGAATCTTGGTTTACACACCAGCAATATCCTGTGGATCGGTAACACTGGACCCGCTGATACCGCCCATCTGCCGTGCACTCTGGTACATACAGCACTGTATCACCATTTTTCTATCACAAACAATGAATTTTTGAATGGTTAGTAAAAACTATTAATCATTAATTTGAATTGCATCTCTTTTAATATTTTTCCAATGCATTAACACGTTTTTTTTTTTAATTAAATCTCCAACATTCATAGATATGCATGTGCAGCTTTAGAGTTCCTCTTTCATTCTTTTTTTTTAATTTGTTACTTAGCTTAAGGATTTATAAACTTTAAGCGTAATTTCTATGTAACAGACAATTTTAAGTATTTTGAATATTACCAAAATCACCAAAGAACATAAATTACAAAGTGCGACCAAATTCGTTTTATTTTGATACGCATGCGCGGGATAGCATTGTTTTGTAAAAGATAATAAAATACCAATAAATATTTTTTTTATTTAATCCTAGAAATTTGTCTGATTGTTGTGTTAAGACTGTGATAAAAAGTCTTGTAGAAACCATATAACAGCAAAATTAAATACACCATTTATGAAAACCAATAACATAGATCTGTGATGTTATTATATTATTATTGACTTGTCTATGATACGTGAAAAATTGTTAAGGGTTAACATAAATAAATTGCAATCCTATATATTTATCAGCGCAATGCAATGCAATAATATATTTCATATTCTACAGCCATAAATTTCTAGAAGAAAGTACATTATTTGTAATATAGGATATTTTTAAACATGAAAACTGATGAATAACAGCAGCAATATATACAGCTAGTGCGCAAGGTGATGTTATGCAGCTTGTCCTATTCATTATTATCGTATCAGATAACATTTAAGCATGAATATAGCATATCCTAAGATAGTAGATCGTTATTATCGTATCAGACAAGTAGGCATATATTATCAATGGACATAGTTTACATTTTAGGCGTTTATCTGAATGACCATGCAGTACTCGCTTAAGACTTCATAGTCTTGCTTATGTTTAAGTGCATTATTTAACACAATATGGTGGGATTAAAAAAAATATTCAAATAATTCCAAATATGAGTGTGGACATGTTAAACACTGATGTGGCCAGAGATTTGTTTATATTTTAGTACTTGGCCTGGGGTAATCTTAAATAACAAATTGTTTTGATCATCATGTTGTTACTTATAATTTATTAAAGAAGGTGAAAATATAATAAAATAATCGCTAGCACAAAAGCAATACCAAGTGAACAAAAAATAAATGTCAAAATTATATTATTAAAATACAACATTTGTTAATACAAATTGACAGATATAACTATAGACACGAGCATATTTTCTGTTATTAACACATTATAAGGTGGGAAACGTAAAAATACGTTTATCGTGTACTGTCAGTTTTGTTGGTATATTGACTCATAATTTAATGGTTTCTTCAAAATAACTGCCGCGGCAAGTGACCCTTTTTGACAATAAGCAATAAACCTCATAATTTATTATGCCCTGAATGTTCGTTCACACATAGTATTTTTTTTAAAAGGCGACACATGTTTCTCAAATATTTAGGGCATCAGATTTCACACTTCCAGTGATTGTAAATTTGTAGGAATGAGGATTTTATACTATAATTATTTATATAATTGTATGGTATGGATTAATGTTATTTTTTATACAGAATATTTTGAATATTTCATATTGATAAAAGTGGAGTGCTATCTACTAAATTAATAACAGGTTTTTATATTCAGCTTAGAAAAGTAGTGAAATTATGATATATTCAAAAAAAAATCATTTTATTTTTAATGATTAAATGTCACATATGATTTCTTTGAAAATTTCAGCCGAAAATATTGTTTGGTTTAGAAGTTCTGTTGATTTTAAGAATGTAATATATTATTGCGCTAATCACTAAAAAACGCCCGCTACAGGCTAGAGTCTATTGTTTGAACCGCCGGACCAAGAAGTGTTAAGAGCTATCAAGAATTATTTTCTTGACGTTGTAAAAAATAAACTATTCGGTTGCAATTGCTAGTATATTTACATGGTTGAAAATAAAATATCATATTTTTACCTGCTCATCAAGAACTGATTTCCTATCAGACAAACAATCGTTTGAGTCGTTTTCATCTTTACTTCGGTCAGTTGGATCATCCAGTCCATGTAAGTGGGCAGAAATTCTTGTTAAACTTCCCTGTAACACTAATAATTTTCATTATTAAATAAAATCTATATATAACTGATATTGGACGACAGAAAAAACAAGCAAATATAATAAATCTGTTGAAATCCATATGTAACCTTTTCAGTCAGGCACGCTCTTTAATTTAACAAAATTTATGGAAGTAATGTTAATGACATATTATATTCATATTATAGATAAAAATAATATTTAAAAATTTTTGCTGTATAACATATATTTAATAAATACAGTGCATTTTAAATAATTTACTAATCTGTCAGCAAAAATAATATAATCGAATAATATAGATTGTATAGCTATTTCACCAAAGAAATTAGTTATAATAATACAATATTAAAATAGTATGTAACAGTAGTACACAGCTAGGATTTATTGTTAAACCTGTGGTCCAAGATAAAGAATGTGTATTTCAATAAATTTAGCGTTCTTGTCATTTTAAAACATTTACTCACATACTGTAAATGCTCTTTGGAGTGTCTGATTTTCAGATTCTGGATTTCAAATTAGATGTTTTGTCTGACATTACAAATTTGATGATTAAAACTTTGAAGAATGTGGAAGTTTTAATGTGCCGTATCAATACATGATCATTTCACGGAAATAAATTGTACTTGTGATTTATTTCATGTTGCTGGAATAAGAACCGAAGTTTTGAATTGTTTTATAATGCAATCATTCAGTAAATGACTTTAATGCAATATTATTATGCAGAAAATATCCATCATTCAATTTGACTATAACTTGCTTAAAAGATATTATTTTGTTTCTACATAATTAGTTTATTTCCTCATTCAAATAGGTAATACCCAACCAGAATAACTATATAATATAATGTATATATATTTACTAAATAATACTACCTCAAGTAAGATTTGAAAGAAATATTAATTGAAATTAAAAATTTTCAGTTAAGTGTATAATAAATAGGATGGATATTCTCGTGATAATTTTTTAATAATCAATACGTTGTCACTTCTTAAAAATTTAAGTTCTTTTTCACGTTATGCTTTCTAATTCATACTGCTGAAATCACCATATTACATACACAGGGCCGGCATAGTTTTCTGTATCTTAAATGTCGGTGCTTGGCGCTGCGTTGGTCGGTCGGGGCGCTTACCTCCGATTGGCCCACTGTCAACTCCCTCCCCATCCTTTTCATCATCTTCATCATCTTCAATGTCGTCGTCTGCTGCCCCCGGCGCCTGCGCCGCTCCCCCGTCTGAGTTCAGCGACAAGAACAAATGAAAAGAGACTAAATAATAATGCCGCGAGTCTGCTCTCAACTCAACGCTGAGGGCTTATGAGAAAGATCTTTTGAGTAAGCAAGATTTTAAAAAATATTTCTTTATGCGAGTGTACTAGGTTTCAAAGTAATAGTAAGCTATAGAAATAAATCATATTTTTGTAAGAATGAAATTAATGATCACAAGAGAGTTGCATTTTGCAAGCGCTAAATGTAATGATTCGAAGCTTTCCTAGAAAAATGCGAATGTTGCACTTACTGGGTAAACCTCCATCCTGTCGGTGAGTGACACTACTTAATTAACAATGTTATTAATTTATTAAATTAACACATTATAGGCGGGAAATGTAAAAATACGTTTATCGTGTACTGTCAGTTTTGTTGGTAAATTGACTCATAATTTAATGGTTTCTTCAAAATAACTGCCGCGGAAAGTGACCCTTTTTAACAATAACCAATAAACCTCATAATTTATTATGCCCTGAATGTTCGTTCACACATAGTATTTTTTTTAAAAGGCGACACATGTTTCTCGAATATTTAGGGCATCAGATTTCACACTTCCAGTGATTGTACATTTGTAGGAATGAGAATTTTATACTATAATTATTTATATAATTGAATGGAATGCATTAATGTTATTTTTTATACAGAATATTTTTAATGATTAAATGTCACATATGATTTCTTTGAAAATTTCAGCCGAAAATATTGTTTGGTTTAGAAGTTCTGTTGATTTTAAGAATGTAATATATTATTGCACTAATCACAAAAAAACGCCCGCTTATAAAGTGTTGAAAATAAGTATTTTTTTTCTTATTTTAATTATTTTATTTTCTACGAAACTAATCACAAACTAGCAGTCAACTTTTATCAGAGCTGTGCAAACTATTTTTATATAGGGAGGTCATATTCACTAGACCAACTTTCAAAACCATAGACCCTTTTGACAACTTTAAACAACTTTTGATTTGATAATAATTTGATGGGAATGGGAAATGAAGACAATCCTTTTGTCTAGACAGGATGTTGGAATACATTGGCAATCTAGACTCAATACGCATATTACCTCTACTCTGTCTATAAGAATTTGATTATCATTATTATTTTCAAATGCCCAATTTAAATTTGCAAAATTGTTGTCAGTCGGAATAAATTTCCACATATCATAAGAAATATTAGGTACAATTTAATCTGCATTATACTGAAGATCTTGCAGATTGAAGAAGATGACTGCACTATCTTGCAGATTAAGTTTCTTCATAGATAAGGGTGGAAATTTACTTTTTTTATGATTTACATAAGAGAATGCATGTGTTAATAAAACCATTAGTTATGAAATGATTGTTGAAATATTTCCATACTAACGAAACCAGTCATAGTAACACTATAAAAATGTGTTTACTACATCCATTCAATTAATATTCAGATGAATGGTCTATCTAAGAATTTCATTATAATATTTTAAAAAAACTGTGTTTCAAGTCTCAATAAAATGTTACATTTTAAAAATATTAAAATAAATGTATTTATTCTCTGTATACAACACAATTGCTGTAGTGGTCCATTCTATCTATGTTATTAAGTTATAATTGTTTTAAGATTAGTTCAGTATTTCTAAAGATTAAATATTATATGCCTTGCAATATATTTGATTTATGCAGTGAATTCGGTAGCTTATAGTTTTTTTTAAGCATTGTACATCCAAGTACCTGGGGTGGCATCACTGAAGATGGGTGATCACTGGAGCCGCATTCAATGTGATGTGGAATTTTTAAGACTTATGGTTGTATCTGGTCATAAACAACAATCACTTTTTTCATGCATGTATTAACAGTTTCATCAGAGTTCAAGATATCTGTATACTAAGTGTGAAAAACAGAATACTAGGGCTACAGCAGTTTGGTTGAATTAAGCAATATAAAAAAGCATTAATGGATCTAGCTTGGATATGAGCTGCGAATGTCCCAGGAGAGCCTAAAATCTGTCAAACTGTACTCCTGACAAGATGAATCCCATCATTCCAGAAGGTCATCCATATGATGCACTCACTGAAATTATAGGATGCTAGCAGCACAGAGCTTTTTAGGGAACATAATGTCTTGAGGGCACCATGTGGTGTCAATATGCTCTAATTAGGGAACAGAATGACCAAAAAGAAAGAATCTGCGTAAAAGTAACTTTTAATAAGGTTTTTTCATTTAAATGTGTGGCCCAGAGAACAATTTTTGAATACATGCGATATAATTTTGCAAATTGTTGAAAACATATCTGTGCTTTTCATTTCGAAAACAATAAAACTAGATATATTGAAATGTCTACTCACAGGCCAAATCACCACGGGTGAGACACGCTGACCATTCTCGGCGAGTAATAGCATCGTCCCGGTCAGCATCACACATTCTCCCAAAAGTACGAGCACATCGTCTCGGTGTCACTGCCTGAAATAATAAACAAAATATTAAATTGAGATTTGATTAATAAACTTGTTATATTTATAATGGTGTAAAGTTATCCAAAGTAATTTATTAATTACAGTTTAGTATAATTGATTATGATTGATTAGTATAAGAGCCTAAAATGCACGTAAGAAATACTATTGTCACTTTCAGATTAGTTAATCCAAAGCATGATGTTTCAATATTACAAAACTAACCATTCTTATAATAAATGAAAGAATGATACTCTTATATCAAAAGACAAAAGAAGATATCCAATTTGACGTTTAAGACCTTATAAACCTTTAAAAAAAAAATCATCCTGAAAGGAAATTTCGATATCAACAACACTTATAGAGCAGCCATTCACTTTTGGTCATCGTGGAAGAAAACAAAACTAAGTTTTTCAACATTATCACCTTAAAACGAATAGCTTAGAATTCTTTCAAAGGAAATTAATAAAGCCTTAAAATCAATTATTTATAAGTACAAAAAATCTTTAAATCTATACCATTAATTTTAGGTCAAGTGAGTGTATAATAAGTGAGGCTATTCTTTTCAAACCTGGCTTATTCCATAATGGTTGAAAAATGAATCTTGAATTTCGTTTTGTAAAAAAATATACATTTCAAAAGTATTTTTAGTTTCACATAACTTTGGAATGATATTTTATATGTTATCAAGCCATGTTTGAGACTACTTTCTAAAAATACTTTGAAAATGTATTTTTATTAACTAAATTACATTCATGGTTCATTGTTCACCGATTGTGGAACAAGCCGTGTTTGCAAATAATAGCCTCAAGTATTGTATTCTATTGTTTTGTAAAAACATTAATTGGAAAAAGTTCAATAATCAAGGACTCAAATCTCCGAATGGTAATTTGTATATATTGAGATTTTGACTCTTTCTACCATACTGAATCTTGAAAATATGATTCAGTATTAATAAGGTAAAAACATATTCAATAATAAGTCTTTCTATTATTATTCTAATTGTTACCCTCTCTAAAAAACTGAAGCTCTCGAAGTTAAGCTTGATTAACAATCAGTCTTTGTCAAATTTCTTACAGCTTAAGTACATTGCACCCATTCTAGCAAAAAATGTTTAATCGAAAAAGATACTAACGTGTTTTGTTATTATAACTACCAAAAAATGTGTTTTGATGATTTTCGGCCATATGCAAATTATGAAATCAACACAACCTTGAAGTGCACGGAGACGTCTAAGCTAGTGTATAATTGACTTAATCTAATATAGATTTAAGAAAATTGACTAGGAAAAACCTTTTTTTAAGTCTTTTTTCTTGGTATTCAATTTTCATAAGCTCAACTTTTTTCAATCTTAAAAGCTAAAGATAGAAACAAATTCGGCATTTGCAGCTTACATCCTTTTGATATAACGTATATTAAGTTGGATATATTGTGATTTTCGAAAAAAGATGTTATGAAAAAACTGTGGGATACGTAATTTTTCCTTTCCATAGTCGATATGTTAATATTGTCACACACAGATTAGTTGAAATTAAACAAAAAAAACTAAATATTTATGACAATTCAAATTTTTAAAAATAATAATAGGAAAGTAAAACGTAAATAAAAAATACACTTAATATTTATATCGTAATTCTCGTATGTACGTGTTTCTTTATTCACATTTCTACAAAACCATAGATATGTGGTTAAGCACAATATTTATTTTTAAAAAGTTGCAAAATGACAATATGTAGTTACAAGAATTAACATTTAAGCTAAAGTACAAGTGCTTCCGTCACCCAGAGTAATCATTATGTTCTCAGTAAGTAAGTGAAAATTTTAGTTTAATACGCATATAATCATTCAATTAGTCTCTAGGAGTTGCACGCACAATAGAACTGACAAGAGGATATGGCCACAATTTGTAATGAACAAAAAATAAATCATTTATTTCATATCCCAACATGCTTAAAGTTTTATTTCGCAGCTAGTCTTGTTAATCACAAATAGCTTATTCAATACCAAGGCTTGAATTCCACCAAAGCACACTGGCATGATAGATACTACGGTTCATGAAATCTACAGAAAGTAGTACTAGCACAATTTTGTAAAATCTGCAAATTTCCATTCCGGATTCCCTTGTAATTAATGGTTGACAAAGATTCCCTTTATGGACACCTAAAATCATAAAAAAATGCCTCGTTCCACGGCCAGGATTATATCAGCGGATACAATGTGGTGTCCATTGCGACTCTTGTCTATTTTTATTTTTATTTTTTATCCATGTCTGTGTCATAGTCATAGTGGAGCATATGAACTCTTAATGGAGGTATCTCAACAGGAGTTTTTCTACAAGAATTGTCTGTTACTTAGTCGCTCAATCTTTCTTTTTTGAAGAGAGTAGTAGGGATAGAAAGGATAAGGCAGGACAGGACTAGTAGTTAACTAATCACTCTCGCTACACCCTGTTATTTTTAGGATTGGAATAGTGGGGGGGAATTTTCAGACATCACAAACATCCATACCTTCGTACAAAAATTGAAAAAAATGATAAAAAAATGCTGTTCATACTGAGACTTAAACCCGTAAGGTCCGACATGGAAGCCAACAACGTTGACCACTGTACCACGGACCCGACATGTCCATGGACAAGTAATATAAGTTGCATATAAGTATATGAAAGAGTTTTCACATTTAATTGAAAATTAATTTCTTTTAAAAGCCATGTATCCCATTTTTTAATAGTATATATCAGATGCGAGCAAATGTAGATCTTCATTGGGTTATGTACGACTCACCAATATCTTTTGAATAAAATATTTTTTAAACTTTATATAGTAATTCAGATTTGCGTAGAAATGTAATTAAATTTCAATTTGCGTATTTAATACGGCGTAAGAAAATGATTATGGTGGAGGGTCTTTATATATATGGAAATCCAAAATGTGGCTCAGATATATAATCAGCAATCAGCAATTGTTGACATGTCAGTGTAAACGTCCTCCATAACTAAAGAGATTGGAATTAATTATATAACATAGTTTATACAATATTAATTCTACTTCATATAACCACTATGAAATACTTTCCTATCACACTGTAAAATATTGATTATCAGAAAACTAGCCTGCATATATATATCCAGCTAAAAGCTTTTTTCTATATTATTTGCTTATATTTTTCTGAAATAAATTTGTGTATAAATGTTTAGATAATTTTGATAATTTGATCAGTTTTTGTCGATTGTTATGGCATAATATTATCATTTTAAAATCAACAATTATATTAAAAAGAGATTTCAAGTGAAGCAATTAAATTATTACCGCATTTCCTGGATGCAATTTTTTAAACCTATTTTGGAATCTTTGAAGTATGTCTTACTGGTGATGACATCTTACAATAACTGCCAAAAATAAAAAAGAAGACATAGGATGACTAGAATGACAATGATCCAAATATTCAGACAACGAATCCAATGAAGTTTCACGTTGTACATTTGTATTAATTCCCACTTTTATTTAATAATTTCAGTACTGGTTTTGCTTAGAGGAGTATTATCAACTGAATCATGTCATATCAGTTGATAGTGCTTGTCATGATTGAAACCAGTCCTGATCTTATTAAATAAAAGTGGGAATTAGTACAAAGGTGTTGATAATGAACACCCTAAAAGTGATGCCTTGGATACCTTCTTTAAATGATTTTTTTGACTTAATAATGTTTGATAGTTTTGGCAGTTAACTTGATATAAATTCATTTTAATCTAAATTCAATTTGTTATTCGACTGGTTTTGCCACAACTAGTATACTTCTTTGATAATTTTCGTCAATGTTACTTAGAGCATAGCTCCGTTAACAAGGTGCACACGCTAGGCGCGTTTTCAGCATCCAATGTGTTAAAAGATGTATCACTTTTAGGGTGTTCATTGTCAATACTTAGTGGAAAGGCATTATATTAAAAAAAAAAAAATACTTACTCATTTTTATTAATATCACTTTTATTTTAAATGATCTGGACCAGTTTCGGTTATGGCATAATATTAATATTATGTCAAAAATGAAAAAGAAGTGATATTATTTATATGAGTAAGTAATTTTTTAATACATCTTTTAACACTTTGGATGCTGAAAACGCGCCTAGCGCGTGCACCTTGTTAACAGAGCTATGCGCTAAGTTACATTCACACAACTCAATTTTTTTTATATTATCACTCAAGTAAATACAGATGCTTCCGAAGTCTCCTTACGTCTCACCTTTGACAACAAGTGAATGCACTGTGACAAAAAGTATATATTTATGTAGTATGTATGTATACAATGAATTTTTTCAGCAGTGAATGTCAAAACAAAGCTTTTGTAATGTTTTTATTATTAAAAATAATGCTGCATCTTATAATCAACAGTATCTTTTAGTCGAGGATATACAGTATATACATATATATTCCGTAAGTTAAAAGTGGCAAGGTGAAAAAAATAAAGATATTATTCGTCCTAATTTAAAATATCGTCGTAATAGAATCCTGTTCCTAAGGCCCTATCCTGCATGTTCTTAAATGAAACAGAAATAATGACTCGCATAGTCTTTTATTAGGAAGTGCTGCCACCCACTCATTAATTTATCAAATAATATTGAAATAAGTAAAAAAGATAACGTTGCGGTTTTAAAAATGTTAAATAGAGGTTACATTGTAAAAAAAATGTAATATATCAGATGTTAACAGTGGTTAACGTTATTAATAATTTAATTATCGCACTGTTATTTATCAATAACATAATATTGTACTAAATAATCAGAGAGGATTATAATGTGCATAATAAATTAATTGTAACTTCTAGCACAGTAACCCCCAGCTCATAAACATAATAAATGTATTTATTGCTGTATAAATGTAAGTTACAGCCCTTCTCAGTGGCTCAACTAGTAACAAGATGCACACAAATATTTAAAATCACTGTATGCAAAGAAAATAAGGTAATATTTCCAATGAACACGCAATCCAATCATTTTAGTTTAAATTTGAATTGTCTGAACGCTGTGCTCTTCCATTAACCTTGTCGTTAACGACCCGGGATTCGCATTTTGGTATCTTTACGCTTTTCAAGTACACGAGTGGACTTGAACTGACGCGCAGTAAGCAGTTTGCATCGTTTATATACGAATTGTATATTGGATCGCTCAATAATTATTGTTAACGTAATCGATACAAATAGCGAGATTTTTTTTTGATGTTAATGAGCTTAGGTGACTTATGTGGGTAGATTATAATTATCGGGTATCAATGAATTAAGTGGATAGATTATAATTATTGGTTTTTTGAAAGCAGTATCGTAAATATTAATTATCAGGTAATAACATGCAGTGGTGGATTAATAGTTTTTTGAATTTTTTCGACCTAATTCAAAATTATTTTGGTTTCGTTTTTTTGAGACAATTCTTAAAGTACTATGACAATCTAGATTGTAGGCATTGATTCTGAGCCCTTAATAATTAAACATCATTATAAAATAAGGGTGAGGAACAATCTAAACTTAAATCAGACGTTTAAAAAACCTATTCATATCATTGATATCTTCCATACATGAATTCTATGCATAAGAAAATTCCACTCCGATTTTTAGAAACATTTCTTAGTACCAATTAACTCTACATTTTTATTAAAGGTCAGGACCGGTTTCTTATTATCAAGAATATTATTTATAGCTGAAATAAGAAAGCACGATAGATGATATTTAAACAGGAATAATCGGTGTGCGGAGAATTTGCTTAACACTTGAGTACCGAAATATTGAAAATAGATTAGATATTATTGGTATTTGGCGAATGGTTGAAATAAGAAGAATATTCAAAGGCGGATGCACCCCATAGGAACTTGAAGGTTCAGAAAAAATTATGGTACCCCATTGATAATATTAATTGCAAGGTCATTCAAAAAAAAAAAAAATTTAGGGAGGCGGAATGCCTGATTAAAAACATGATTTAATAATTTTTCATACAATACTAATTTTGAAAATGTTTTTGAATGAATAGTGTAAATTAGTAATTTGTTCAAAAACACAAAGTCAAGACACCAAAAATTTTCCCACAACAAACAAAACATTTAAATTGATAATTATTTTTGACCTTTCGAAAATTTTATCATTATTACAAATATTTTTTACCTCCAATTCTCTGTTATTATTTTTTTCGGCTCACCTACTGCTCCAATATTCGTAAAAACGTGTTATAAAAGTTGTCATTGTATTTTTACAGTACCTCTCCCTTCTCCCCACCTTCTTCGTAAAAAAAATATTATGTTATAACCCTCCACCCTTATATTGTGACATAATAGTGGCTGCTTCCTTAGTAAAGAAGATTTTGTAATCAAATATTCCAATATTAATTATGATCAACTGAAACATTTAAAAGCAAGAATTGCAAAAGGGGACAAGGTGGCTAAATACAGTTAGTGAGTATATTGCGAAAATTGAGAGTCCGCGAATAAGATATCTGGGAACAAATCTCGTAGGGCCCTCCACAACTGTAATACGCGATGGTTATAAGTATACTATGAATCATTAAATTTCCACAAAATGATCAGTTGGGGATGGTGTTTCCACTCCCGGTATTACCATAACCGGGATCATGTTTCTTTAATACTGAAAAATCGGTTTTGAAAATGCGAAAATACCGGTATTTCGGCATTGAAAATAAACCGAATAAAATCGAATTTTGAATGTATAGAAAGAAACCAGCATATTATATTTTAATATTTTTGGCTTTGAATTGCAATGTTATAAATCTGCCAAGAATGTAATCAATACTGACAGGTTCGAGAATAAAATTTTGAATGTCATTTTGCATTAAATATCAAAATATCGATTTTAAATTACTCGCCCGGTATTGCGATCCCAATTGGCCGTATTTTAAAAAATATTACTGGTAATAATATATTTGGCCGCCTGTGTGGTCGAGTGGTCAACGTCGTTGGCTTCGGTTACGGAGGTCACAGGCTCGAGTCCCAGTACGGAAAGTTTTATAAATTATTTTTTTAATCGATTTATGAATTTCTGTTCGAAGGCATGGATATATGTGATGTCTTGAATTCCCCCCTCCCACCCATCCTATCCTATGAACGGGGCGTATAATTAGCATTAGCGATTAGCTTACCACTAGTCCTGCCCTAGCTCTATCCTTATATTCCTACTTTATTTTGAATAATAGATGTTTAGCAACTGAGTAACAAGCAGTTCTCGTAGAAACACTTCTGTTGAGATAAACTCCATTAGGAGTCCATATGCTCTACATTGGGAGCGGACATGGTAGAAAAAATAATATTCTTCCGGTATTACCAGTGGTGTAGTGGGGCGGGGGCGTGTGGGGTCGGCGCTCTCACACATTTTCTGGACGATTTGTAAATTTCGCGATAAATGTTTATTTTTATGTAAAAATAATAAAAATATTTTTTAATAATATATAGAAAGAATATTTTGTTGGAAACTTGTTGGTGCGAAAATCGGATCACTGCGGTTAGAGAAGTGCGATGGAACGGTATTATTATTGGTAATGGCACTCTGCCGACACTTGCAAGTAGAAAATTTAAAATGGTAATTTTATATGAATCTGTTTTTTGGAAACAGCGTCTTCTTATCTACGTGATAGCGTAAAGCGAGTATGTATATTATTAAATTTACCTTTTTCAATAGCCGTCGAAGCTGTCCATACTCGTGCCGGTCCAGGAAATCATTCTGGTCGGAGTCGACGGTCGAAAACTTCCAATCAAGGACAGCGGAATCGTTTCCTGTACCCCGAGCTCTCTCGTAATCCGAACGGAAGATATTCAGCAGGTTTGAGCTGAAGAGTGCTCTGTCATCTCTACTGCAACCTAAGAACACGCAGTCAATGAAAAAAATCTTCAAATATCACAGTTCTGACGATGGCGAAAGCCGAAATAGCTATCAACTAATAAAAATAAAAAAAACTGTAGAACTAAATATATAATATTCTACCAAGTAAATGCTAAGTCAATAAAAAATCAAACAGTTATATCAGTTGTAGTTAAGGGTAATTTAAAAGCTTCGATTGTTGTCAAGATTTTTTTTTAACAATTAGTTATGCTTTAAATATAAACGGACACTAAAAAGAATTATTAAATAAATAACTCACATTTTGTTATATAATAATTAAAATAATATATTTTTTAAATAAAGGACCGTCCCGTCCATAAATGACGCCAGGTGGTTTTCACTTTTTTTTTACCAACCCCCCCCCCCCCGCATCAACGTAACATTTCCTCACAAAATATTTGACAACTGTCTGAATTACGTCACATTTTTGAAACCTTTGCAAAATTTTAAGGGTTACGCCATAATGCGATAGTTAGTCTGGCAGCGCAAAAATGATAGATTTTATTCTGAAAAATATGTTGATTTTATAACATTTCCTAACACCCCCCTCCCCTCTAAAGATCTTGTCAACAAATCTGGATGACACCTAATACATCGTGTAATTGTATTTTATTATTTACGTAAAACAATAATATATGTAAGTTGTATACTTAGAAAATGTAATCAAGATGACTAAAGAAATGTAATTTATTTATATTTTTTCTAAGATCATTAAAATATATTACGCGTTTCCCTGACGTTTTCCTATCCCTTCGTGGTGAAAAAGAATCGGGTATATTTGATTACTGATCATTTTTATCAGGATATAAGACAACGTTTATCCTCGTAATTTGATTGAAAAGTTAAAATTTGAGTATGTTAAAGTTAATGTTAAAACTAGTTAAGTTTAACCATTGTTTTATTAACGATTATTGTACCTTTTTTGTTTCGTCGCCCTCGCGCAGATGATCGCCGTCTCGTATTTGCTTTTTCTGTAAATAAATAAAATAAACAAAAGAATACAAATGATATATTGTAATATGTTGAAGAAGAAAGGAAATGACATTGGATTGACTCATTTAATAGAATAAATTCGATATTTCATTTTTTGTTTTATGATCATCTACATCAGGGCTTCCCAAACTATGTTCCGCGGAACACTAGTGTTCCGTGGGACCTAAATAGGTGTTCCGCGAAAATTTAGAATGGTAATATACGCTGCAACACATTTAAGTATTTTTTACTTCATATTAAAAATCGAGAGATAATTAATCTCCACTGATGTTTAAAACGCCAAATATCTTGGTACAGGCTTTGTTTACTCATATTCTTTTGTAACATTTTTTTAAAATAATAAGTGGCTTAATAAAATAATACTTTTACTATTATGAATTACCCGACCTAAAAAATAAGCTGTGTTCCGGTAACATTTCCAGATTTGAAAAGTGTTCCATTAGACAATAAGTTTGGGAAACCCTGATCTACATAGTAATGATTGATGGTGAGGTGAATCGATCATCAAACAATTAGTAAACATATCATAAACACGACGTGTTTTTGCTGCAAAATAGCGCAATTATTATAACTTTGAAAATACACAATTCTTACCACACTTTAACTTTTTCGTTAGCAAATTTTAGCACTGTGATATATAACTTATGAACCAGAGCCCTGTTAATTTACGTTATATCAGATATAAATCATATCGTATTTAGAAGAGAAAGTGACCGAGTGTATTTTTCATGAACATATACTAAATTATTATTTGAAGTTTTATGAACATGAAAGATGTCTGAAAAAAATGTTTAACAAAACAACGTCAAGATACTAAATCAGAAATATAAATAGTAATTTTTGATAGATTAAAAGTGTTCAAACGATCCTTTTGAACATTTAGCAATTTGATAATACCGTCACTGTCAAATATGGAGTGGCGTAACTACCATACAACAGGGCCTATGCAACATATAAAGGCATTTGGGATCAGAGGTAGCCAAATTTATATTAAAAAAAAACAATTCAATCCTAAAAAAAGAATAGTTTTTAAATGTAAATGGTGAGAGACTTGTATGTGCGAAAAATTCTCGGAAAAAAATGTATACTGTCCCTAATTTACAACCTGATTCAAGTTAAGTTAAGTTACTTGAAATTAACTTTTTCTTGGTATAAATTTTATTTTTGTAACAAAAAAAAAATTAGGCCCTTTGGTAACTTTTGCATTTGGTCCCAGATTTTCTGGTTACGCCACTGCAAATATTACTGAATTTATTCCAATCCTAGACAAAGAAAATATTATTCCAACACTTAACTTAACTTAAAACAGTATTTGTGCTGTACCATCAAACCAATTTTCTACTTTCGAAAGAAAACGAAATGAACTCGTCACTCGATAACAAAGTTACGAATAGGGCATCCAATCCTGGACCCTTTTTGTAATCCCGGATCCCAGGATTGAACATTCAACATAAAATGGTATTTATATATATATATTGGCATTCGGGATTAAGGAATTTTTTCTCGGCAATTTTGAAATTCTAAAATTATCAGCGTGGGAGCTTAAATAATATCTTTAATTTTCTCAATCCCGAAATCCCGAGATTAGTAATGTCACAATCTCGGGATTTGAGGCACTAGTTACGAACTACGCGTTGTCGGTTACGCATAGTGTGTCGCGGGCCTTATAGCTTATCAGTCATCAAAATTATTGTATATAATTTATGATACTATTTCTACTGAAATAAACATAAAAAAGTCTACTTACGGAATATGAAAGCTTATAAAAAATACCAAAATTTACCATACATATATTTATAAAAAAAGTTATACTTATAGCAATTAAATGTATGTAATCATTAAATGACGTCGCGCGATTTTAGATATTTTGTAAGTATTTCATTTCATTAAAAAATCTTTTAGCCTACGAAGAAAAGTACTTAACATTTTTTACCCACCTTAATTAAGAAATTTTTAGTGTGATAATCAATGTTGTCCCGAAATATTTTCTTCTCAGAATATGCGAAAATTAAATTTTACATAAACTCCCCTTACAGACTCTTCGTTAGAAATTTTCAGAATATTTTATGGAGTGACGTCAAATGAAGGAAGCTCTTCCACTAATTAACTGTTCATGTGCCAGCATCGCGTAAACATGTTGAATATTTCCAAGCTAGTTATGCCGGAAATTAATTTATAGTGTTTCGGATGATACCATAAATTAAGCTCTCTTTATTATATTATAAAGAGATTTTAAAATTTAATCGATAACAAACAATATTTCATTACAGATATCTAAATTAAAGCTTTGTTTGACGTTTAAATTCTAAGTTTAAAAAGCACGACATTTTAGATACCGCTATACTAAAACATTGCGGCATCTAAGTGGTTATAATTTATTTTAAAAACAATATATATGCAAGAAGAAACAATCGATTACACTACATATAATTAATAACATCCAGTTTATTTCAATATTTTCCGATTTGTTATTTACCAAGAATATGTAGTTTAAAATTGAGAAGGTAAAAAAAAGTGTTTTAAAAAGCTCTACTGTTTAAAAAAGTATATATAGAGCGATAGAGAAGGTAAGAAAATATGCAAAAAGAAGAACTGCCATATGAAAGGAATTACTAATCTACAATTACTATAAAAATATGAAAATACTACAAAGGAATCGCAAAAGAAACACAATAGATAAACACCAATAAAATGATTAAAGAAATGATTTCAACAGATACATTTGTGAACTTCCTAATGCCATGTACACGTTGCGCATCACTACCTCGTGAACTGCCGAATATCAGATGCCGAGGTTTTTTTTTGCGATATGGTCGCGCATTTGTCATCCATTACTAATTAACGACATTGAAAATTCTTTATTGATCATTAAAAATTTCACTTTTTTAGATGTATGTTTATTGCACACAAATTTTAAATATCAATTTCAGCAAAACTATTATATTATTTCTTATTTTACTTTTTTCAAAATGACGATGATTGTAATACATTTTTTTTACACATTTTTTTAGAAATGTTTAAAAAATTTAACTATGTGATTAAGACCGTCTTCCTTTATCGAGTGCATTTTAAATTCATACATTTCAAGCAAGAACCATACAATTAGTAATAGAGTAAAAATAACAACGTATTTAGTTCTATAATTTTTATATTTATTAGTTGATAGCTATTTCGGCATTCGCCATCGTCAGAACTATGATTAAACTTACATTAATGCAATTACTAAATGTAAGTTTAATCATAGTTCTGATGATGGTGGAAGCTGAAATAATAAATACATATAAAAACTGTAGAACTAAATACGTTGCTATTTTCATCATATTATAATGGAGTTCTACCTAGTAAATGCCAAGTCAATCAACCATACAATTAATACATGTAACTGTGTGTGCAATGTGCACATGGCATAATTATTAAAAACCCATTCAAATTACAACAATATTGATAATTCGACAAGCTGAAAAAAATTTAAATTCAAAGAAATTATTTCCTACTATTTTCCAGTAGGCCTTGTACAACAGTGCTACCATGCAATTAATACGTTCCCAAATACCGTAGTCCAAATATTTTACCTAATTCAGAATAACATCTAGGTCTGCCGTTTCTGACAGTGGTATTTGGTACCGGTCTTCCTTGTGGTGTGACGCACCAGCATCCGGCTTCTGACTTGCACTGCACAGCGGCATATTGGCCATCAGCCCTGCACCTTGGCACAAAGCCAGCTGCCCTTCCTGCAGGCACACCCAGAGCCAGTGCATACCGGCGACTTGCTGTGCACGCTTGCCGATCTAAGAATTGATTTTTTTAACTCAATTCAATCTAATCTAGCAGTGCATATAATTGAGTAAACAGTTACCTGCAGGATACAGGATGTCGATGGTTCTACTTATAAAATTGTAAACGATAAAAACATTGTATATTTCTGGAAAGAGACACTAGAATAATAAAATTAAATAATCATCTAAATCAGTGTTTCTCAACCTTTTTGGGAGCGTGGCCCCTTTTGAGTGTCTTCCTTTTTTTTTTAGCTCACCGAGAAATTTGAAATCTCCGATTTGGTATACTTTTTCCCAGAATATCTCCAAGAACACCTTTTTTTTTTTAGCTCACCGAGGAATTTGAAATCCTCAATTTGCCCGTGCCCCCTCTGAACTGTGTTGTGGCTCCCCAAAACAAAAATAAATCTCTGTGGCCCCCTTGGAACACGCTGTGGCCCCCTGGGGGGCCACATGGCCCACCGTTGAGAAACCGTGCTCTAAATTATTATTCTGACAACTTAAATGGAAGTTTTGATCGCTTAAAACTAAAAACAGGGATAACTTTAGGTTAAATTGCAAAATAATAAAGAATTAATTGTATCTTAAGTGAAATCGTCCAGATTAACATATAAATTTTTGTTGTTATAGTGTAATATGATGATTTCATAACTATAGTGATTATAATTAGATTGTCGAAAGGAAAAAGGACGTCACCCACACATAGAAAATAGAGGCACAACAAACGTGTTTTGATGATTTTAGGCCATATGCAAATTATGAAATATACACAACCTGGAAGTGCACGAAAACTTCGAAACTGGTGTTTAATTGACATAATCTAATATTAGTAAAAGAAATTGTCTAGGAAAAACCTTTTTTCCAGTCTTTTTTCTTGGTTTCAATTTTCACAAGCTCATCTTTTTTCAAACTTAAAAGCTAAATTTAGATACTAATTCGGCATTTTCATCTTACATCCTTTTGATACAACGTGTATCAAGTTCGATACATTGTAATAATGGAAAAAAGCTGTTTTGAAAAAACACAGTCGATATTTATAAGTCAATTAAAAATACGCTTTATCCGTCTGATTTTTTCAAGATTGGCCACAGTAAATTTCTATATCGACTGTGAAAAGGAAAAAGGGCGTAACCCTCAATTTTCCAAAACAGCTTTTTTTCGATAATCACAATGTATTATTGACACACATTCTATCAAAAGGATGGAAGCTGAAAATGCCGAATAAGTATCTAAATTTAGCTTTTAAGTTTGAAAAAGATGACCTTGTAAAATATTAAAACCAAGAAAGAACACTGAAATAAAGGTTTTTCCGAGACAATTTCTTTTAATTAATATTAGGTTATGTCAATTATACACCAGTTTAGAAGTATCCGTGCACTTCAAAGTTGTGTATAATTAATAATTTGCATATGTCACAAAATCATCAAAACACGTTTTTAGCGCCTCCTGTAAAGTTTATGTGTTGGTTACGTCCTTTTTCCTTTCCACAGTCGATATAATTTCGTGTATAACCTTAAATCAGATATCAAAGCATATTTGCAATTTGATATGTTACTCAATACAAAAGAATATGGCTGCGATCAAGTAAAAAAACTGTCTATTTTACGGCGGTTTGTACACACTTCATTTCAATATTTCAACCACCTAAATACCATGGCTGCGGAGCCGGAGTACGACTCGAAAAAAAATAATAACTTCAGGTCCTTTTAAAAATACGTGTGTTCAAATAGCTAGGGTCACAAGTGGCGCCTCTGCATACTACTAAGCCTATAAAAGTAATTAGGTTAGGTCGGAGTCGTTTTATTTCTTGACTCCTCAGCCCATTGGCGGATCCAAGGGGGAGGCCATGGGGTGCCATGGCCTCCCCCTGAGGAGAATTTATTTTCCATTTTTCTATTTTATTAAAACTTTATTGTGAAATGCGCTCTTTAATCGTTTAGTTTACTATGTATTATACAATACATACTTAATTATGTATTGACTATTTTTATATAGATGTATTATTTTTAAACCATTTATTTTTTAATGTATTATTTATGTATCGTGTTTATTTTCAAATTGAATGGCCCCCTCCTGCGACAATTTCTGGATCCGCCAATGCCTCAGCCCTACAAAATACTAACGTTGTGAATTTTCGAGATGAAATATATTGTTCATGATCCATTTTAAAATCATATGTTGCAAAAATTATTCGAAAATATTAATCAACCACATTTTTAATTTATATGTTGTTGTTTTTCGAAGACCGTGCATAGTCGAATTGACATCGAATGTTAACGAAAAGGTTCCAAGTTAAAAAAAAAAAAAAAAAAACATGTGCTGCATTTCAGCCACATTTTTTTTATCCATTTCCGCTCCCAATTTGGAGCATATGGCCTCCTAATGGAGATATCTCAACAGATTTTTTTCCACAAGAACTGTTTGTTACTCAGTCGCTCAACCTCACTTTTTTCAAAATGAGTAGTAGGGAAAGAAGGATAAGGCTAGAACAGGACTAGTGGTTGACTAATCGCTATTGCTACACCCAGTTATTAAAGGATCAGAAGGATGGGAGGAGAGGAAATAATGTGAATTGACATCACAAACACCCAGTCTTCGATCACAATTTTGAATTTAATAATTCTCAAATTCACTGTGATCTTACCGGGAATCGAACCCAGACCTGCGTGATCGGTAGAGCAAGCTCTAACCAACTGGGCCACAGCAGGCAACGAAGCTATCAGCTACATATGCTATGGATTCTCATATCATTAATGATGTCTCATGTTTAAATTCATTTTCACTCATCCAATTCTACAAAGTGTGTGTATCTTGAACGATCAGCCTAATACTGGACATCTTCCAGCCAAATCCTTGCGCTCTCATAAAAAGACATGTTGACCGAATAATTTACCGACAATATTTAAACATCCACACAACAATTTTTCAACCAAATTTTACGAGTTTTGAGAACGTCATTAGATCAACTTAACACTAATCAAAGCTTGCACGCTGAACTTTGTTGTTAAGGGTAAGTGTAGTGGTCTACAGCGACACCTACATATAATTAAGACACATTATTAACACAGTTTGTTCAGTGATTTATTTACAAACATTCGTGTAATTGATAGAATCCAGCTTGATATGATTTTCAAAACATCCCCAGCCAGCGGTGGGCTGCCAATACGCTAACAAGAGGCTCGCTTAATCCCAAAGCAATTCTCGGTGTTCTGGGGAAGGAGTGAATTTTTTTATCACTCATATGCAATACTTAAATAAGCAATCGATTGTTACTTAATACATTTATAATATGTAACAATATGCAATTTACCGTAAACTTATCAATCTAAATGGCTAACTAAGTACTGCCGTGTATACTGAAGCTGTCGTAGATAACATATAAATCAGAAATTGCAATTATATACTAATGTGATTTGAGAATATTGTTTTCTCTTAAGATAGATTTTATCAATTTAGTCACTTAATTATAGGTGTCGCTGTAGATCACTACACTCACCACATAATAACATAAATTTTATTTAAATATGTCCACGTTTATTATCATTATTTTCATTTACCAGCAAGACAAAATGTTTGTACGTTTGAAATAGTGCAAATAAAAAAGTCTTAAGTTATCGTTTCGTATTTATTGTAAATACGAAATATGATCGTTCACAATAGTTAATTCACATCACACTGGACGTAAACAACATCGCGTAAATTATGCGCGTTGTTCGCTGTGACTGTTTCGTTCAAGATCGGCGCAAAAACTGCGTTCGTGTAAAATGAACAGCACGCGATTATCTACTATAAATATCAACATTTAAAAACTAGAACTTTATAGAGTTAACGTTTAAATTCAACGGTGATTCAAGAATAAACAAAAAAAGATTGATATAACGTTGTTTTAATATCATGTATTCAAGAATGAATAATAACATCATCAACAAAAAAACGAATTTCGTAGATAACGTATTTAACTTTAAGCCTTCAAATTGTACGTAAAAATACATTTAAACGATATCAATAAATGCATTTTTTTAACGAAACAAATTAAATGGTCAGAATTTAAATCAATTTTTGGTCAGAATAAAAATATGAACGCTCAGAATAAAATAAAATATTTAATAACAATTTTGGTTAGTAGGTTAGGTTATAGTTTTTTTTTTATTTCATTTAAATTACGACTATTCATTCTGACCAGTGTTATTTAAATTCTGACCATAAAAATACGAGCCTTTTTTTAAGCTAAGCCACGTAAAGTATTTTTTTAGTTAGTTAATAATAATCTTTTGCATAATGACACCTTTGCATAATGACATGTTTTATTATATTATTATATAACATGTTCGTAGAAAGGCAGTTGATAAATACGCGAGATACTAAACTAACGGTTGTATTACATTGTTTTTAATTGATGTATTTCATTAGTTTTAGACGATTGTGCTCGTCATGAGCGGTACCGTTCCTGATCAATTTAAATAAAAATGGAATCAGTACAAATGAGTATTTAAAAAAATATATAGTGCCTTTCCAGTTTCCACCAAGTATTGGCAGTGGACACCTTAAAAGTGGTTATCTGAGTTACACAGACTATTTTAACTGAAAAAGGGTTAACTTAAAACACTCAGTGCCTAATATATGCGATGGTAATTAAATAATGATTCCGCTGGCAGTTTGATTTAATAGAATATAACAATTTTTTACTTATTGCGTTCATTGTGTCTATTCGGCGTTGTGTGTCGCTGTCCTATCAAACCTTCAATTTCTTTTCGTTAGTGACGTAACGAAAAGATTTTGAAAGGTTTTTTTGTTATGAATTACAGACAATTACTTTGTCTCACCATCACAATATGTGTATTTATATACGCTGCAATGTGAGTGTCCGAAGAAATAAAGTGATCAGTATTTTAAAACAATTGCCACGAGAATGAGAATTATTCGTAAGAAAAAAAGGACCATAATTGTATACCATTCATTTTACTGGAACATGCACCCTTGTGCTTTAGTGTGATTGTCTGCCCGTCACACTGCATTTTGATAATATTACATTTAGATGGATATGTCTGATTGTCATCTCCGCAAACTGGTCTCTTGGTGCCCTCGTTTGCTACACATGATGTCATCTTTGTCTGACAATCGGACTAGAAAAAAAAACAAATAAATCGTTAAAAATAAAAAAGGTTAGACGGAAAAAATAAACAACTTCAACTCTTTGTCGCTAAACATTAAGTTTTTTATATATTTCCTGAACTTGGACACAAATCGCTGCTGAAGTGAATCCTATACATATCAACTTTGGAAAGGAAAAAGGACATAACGCACACATAGCAAATTTTACAGGAGGCACAAGTGTTTTGATGATTTTGGGCCATATGAAAATTATGAAATATACACAACCTTGAAGTGCACGAAGACTTCTAAGCTGGTGTTTAATTGGACATCATCTAATATTAATTTTATAAGAAAAACCTTGTTTTCAGTCTTTTTTCTTGTTTTCAATTTTCACAAGCTCATCTTTTTTTAAACTTAAAAGCTAAATTTAGACACTAATTCGGCATATGCACCTTACATATTTTTGATAGAACCTGTGTCAAGATTGATAGATTGTGATTATCGAAAAAAAACCTTTTCACAGTCGATATTCTAAAACGTTTATTAAAAAAAAAAATATGTTAATAGGTACATAATATTCTTTTCAACAGTGAAACTAACTGAGTTTTTTGAGAGACATTTTATAAAAATTGAATGTTACAAAATACAACAAAAAATATTTAAAATCATAATTAACGATACCTGTTATGTCAAATTTTATTTTACTTTTATGTATTTATTTGCATGGTTTATCAGCTAATAGACGTTATGTTTTTATATGTATGTATAAAATAGAATGGAAAAAATAATCTTAGCTTAAAACAAACATTTTTTTCTTTTGACATTAACATCTTGTTTGCGGCAAATATTCAAATGTGTACATATCGCTTTTTGTAACTAGACTCTTCAACTGTCCATTTAGTGTGGGTACAAGTATAATGGGCGATGTAAAGAGTGCTAAAATGTGTAAAAGTGCAAAAAACCTGTTATGATGATTTTGGGTCATAAGTAAATTATGCAATAAACACAAACTTAAAATGCACGATGATTTATAAACTAGTGTTTACTTGACATAATCTAATAATGATTTAATAAATTGTTTTAAAAAAACCTTTTTTTAATTCTATTTTACTGTTTTCAATTTTAACAACTTTTTTCAAACTTAAAAGCATGAGCTCAATTTGATGAGTATATTTACGGTGACCGTCACTAATAAAGCTTTTAAATATTTCGGGACAACATTTATTACAATTATATTAATGCATTGCCGCATATCTTCAAAGAAAATATATAGAAATATAAATCGAGACAGACAGTAGTTTTTATCCTATATCTATATCCTTACTGCAGAGCGGTCAGTAATGCATTCATTAATTGATTCATATTAGATTGATTCAGATTAATGATTCATATTGACTTATGGCAGTGCATGTCATACAACTTAATAATTCATTCGAGGTACTCATATTAGTTAAATGATTATATACATTACCGGAGCGAGGTTCTTTAGCGCCCTAGGCAACAGTTATTGGCGCACCCCCTTTTTAACAAAACGTCCCATTATTTTTTCGAAATAATGAAAAAAAACAATTCAGAATCATTAGAAATATAGTTTTTTAATATATCCATGACCGCTCCCAATGTGAACTATGTGGTCACCTAATGGAGGTATCTTAACAGATGTTTTTCTACGTGAACTGTTTGTTACTCATTCACTCAACCTCTCTTTTTCGAATCATATAGAAAAAGATACACAATTACAACGAACTATGTATTATTATTATTAGAGTATATAAAAATAATTTAAGTCCTTCATTTATGCGCCCATAATGGTTTGCGCCCTATGCGGTTGCCTATTTCGCCTGTATGGTGGCGCCGGCCCTGGTTATATACCACTGCTTAACAACGTATATAAATATGAAATATTAAAAATGAGATTCAATTACCAATTTAATTTTTTAAAAAAGGTGTAAATGCATGTCCAATCTCTCAACAATAAATGTTTCCACACGTTAATGAAGTGATATTTATAACCATGAGTGGGCTCGCAGGGGCTCGCGCGAGCCCCTTGTTAAATTAAGAAAAACATAATTCTCAGATCTTCGCGATATATAATCTATAAATATGCAATAATTAAACTAAAGCGGTTGTAATATGTACATTTGGGATTTCCGACGTACACTTTTTAACTATTGATATTCATTACGAGAACATTCGATAGCTTCAATAATTATTGGCAATAAATAGCATATGAGTGATAAAAAAATTCACACCTTTCCCAGAACATCACGAATAGCTATAAGATTTAGCGAGCCCCTTGTTACCGTATTGGCTGCCCACCGCTGTTTATAACCCTAACATAACCACAAAATAACGGACACAAAAGTGGCAATTTAAATAAATTTATAACGTTTTTTAACACTTCTACAGTCTTTGTTTGTGAAGTTAAAAGCGTTATATTCTACACATAGTATGCTAACAAATGAAATATATTTTAAGGATTTGTTTTAGAATACACCAAAAAATATTGTACTAAGCTAGTACAAGACTTAGTTGTCTATTACAGTGGAACCCCTAATTAAACTACCCCGGATAACGCGCTGGCTTGAAATATTCGCCGGAAATCCCCCAATTGCACTGTCGCATTCTATTGTCGTTGCTACGAGACAGTCGACTGTGCGGCGCATACAGTCAAATGTTGGCTAGCGTCTGTGTATTCAACACGTGCCAGACTATACACGTATAGCCATGCGACTGTCTATGTGTTGGATTTTGGCACGCTTTGCATTTTATCACTTAGTAACTAAATATTTCGTCCATATTTTTTTTGCGAAACTAAGGGAAATCTTAGTTTTGCATTTTTTGCGGAAAAAACCAAATCCCTAATTTTGTATGAGATTTACTACCCCAATTACACTACCTCGAATTACACTGTCCAGTCTTAATGTAAATAGGGGTTTTAGTGTATAATTGTTTGTTAAAAAAACAATAGGGTTCCGCTGAATTCAACAAAAAATGGTAACAAAGTCATCAAATTTAATTGTATATTAATGTAGAATTAAAATTTATAATCCACTCATTATTCACAAATACCACATTGTAAATTAATGAAGTTTGCACATGTTGATTGCAAGGAGTAATTACATGATCTTAATGATTATTTTTCCTGACAACGACACGACTGACATTTCATACTAACGTTTGCTTACTTTAAAAGAATATATAAAATATATGAGGGTCTCAGTTTTTAAAACCTACCTAAGAGCATTTTTGATTTTTTTCCAAAATTTGATGCCTACTTGTCTGTTTCAATATCTACACAATCAATTAATTTCGAAACCTCTAAATACAGTGAAAACGCATGAAAACAAAAAACGTTTTTAGTCTCAAAATCTACTCATATCCACAGGAGTGGGCTGGAGGGGGCTCGGAGGGGCTCGCCCGAGTCCCTTGTTAAAATTTGGCGTGGCCGGCGAGCCCCTTGTTAAGTTAAGAAAATAGTTCGTCTCAGATCAAATCAGCACATAACTGCAATTTCTGTTAAATTTTAATACAAAAATGTATTATCTATAGTGTAAAGGCATTATGACTGAGATTTACCGAGCCCCTTGTTAAGATATTAGCAGCCACCTCTGCATATCCAAAAACCCACAGCATTTTTGTGCACTTTACCGGAAATTTTATTTTTAGGGTTAGGGTAGGGTAAGGCGCTCATATCTACAATCAGTGCCATAGAACAAAATTGGGACCCCTCACGCAATTTGTTATCGATTGAACTGGCATTTACTTAGTAAAACTCCATTGTAATAAAGTGAAAAAATACCAAAGTATTTTAGTTTCACAAATATTATTATTAATATGTTTTAATTCCCTAAGGTACTCAACGTTTTACCCATCACCACCCTCTACGGCAGGGTTTCCCAATCAAGCCCTTAGTGATTTTTAATTTTTAACATTTTAATCATCAGTGGAGATTAACCATCACTCGATTTTGAATAATATGAAGTATAAGATGTTTAAATGTGTTGCAGATTATATTACTATTCCAAATTTTCACGGAACACCTATTTAGGTCCCGCGGAACATAGTTTGGGAAACCCTGCTCTACGGCTTCACACTCTTCTTATAGGGTGTATTCCGTAGCGTAACAACGTTAGTCGTGTTCAAAATTTTGCCAGAAATGACCCGAGAAGAAATTCCTCAAGACTTGGTTGCATGTACTACAGTGTGCAGAAATTAAAAGTTAATAAATAATTAGGTGCAGTTGAAAATATTAGATTTTATCTATTTAACTCAACTCTTTTTCCAAAAGACGCGAGGAATTCTTTAAATGCCCTATAATTTGCCTCAGATGCAACCTAGTCGACAAGACCGATGGGGCCGACAGATCCGACAGATAGTCGTATCCTCTTGAGCAATTTTTCCCGTTCGTTATTTAAGTTTAGACATTCCCAGAGGATGTGATCAGCATCCTGAATCATATATCCGCATTTTCATTTAGGACTATTTACTAACCGACCAAGCTGGAAGTGCTTGGCAGCGAAGTAACCGTGGCCAGTTATGGATTGGCTGGTCCAGAAATTAGGAGTCAGGACTTTGGTTATCTCCATTCGCCATTTAACATTCGGAAAGAATTTAAAAGTTTGCCTCAGATTTCTCCCATCGAACCTGTCAATCTTTCATAACAAATATTATTTATATATCGACTGTGGAAAGACACACATAACAAATTTTACAGGAGACATATTTTTGTTTTTGATGATTTAGGGCCAAAGACAAATTGTAAAATAAACACAACTTTGAAGTGCATAAAGACTGATAAACTGTCTTTTATTGGCCCTGCACATATATAGAACAGAAATCTATTAATCGAGTGAAAAATCAAAGAATAAAACTTTTCGTACTGTAATTTGAGCCCACGAACATCGCAACTGAAACCAACGACGTTTACCACTCGACCACGAACTATTGACATTTACAATACTCAAGATCGTTAATTAGCCAAGTGTAATAACAGAGTTCGTTTTTAAAAGAAGTATACACATTATAATAATTTCACAGTGTATCTTTTCAAAACAAGGTTATGTTATATTTGTTTTTAAATATAAAATAATCTATTATATTCAGGGCTTTTTTTACCCTGTAACGCGGCGGAACGGCGTTCCGGCACCTTTTTTTCTCGAAATTTTAATAAATGTTTAATTTAATTTTTTCTATTTTAAAATATGTATATTTTGTTTTATTTTCTATGCATTATTTGAAAATCCGTCATTAATTCTATCAAAATGATATTCGAATATACAATAAATAATATACCTTCTTAGAAAATGCTCGAAAAAAGTGCGTTCCGGCACCTTTTTTTTCAAAAGCACTGATTATATTCATACAAATGATAGCATTGAATGACTAAACTTCTGCGTAAAATTCCAATGCAGAGTAATTGCAAAAACGTTTTTCTGGGTATTAATATGTACTTTAAAATATTTTTAGTCTGTTAATTGATGACCAGCATTTGAGATTCTTTGCTGCACGCTATATTTTTCTGATTGCATCTTCTTTTCCGAGAAACAAATATTGAATTTGATTAGCATTTCAATGACATAATCGTAAAGACTATGGACTTGTCTGCATTCAAAAAGGAAGCAGAGTTCAATGGTTAAATTTCGTCACCCGTCATCTGTCAGTTGCATATTGTACATATAATCATGGTTTATCATAAAAGATTAACTGAAGAAAAACTCACGACAGTATGTATTTAAATTACGCCAAATCATATAATATGTTGTATTTCATTTATTTATTACAGATGTAATTTAAGATTTCGACTGAAGGTGCTTGGTGGAATTTGAATCGTTCAAATTATTTACATTCACACGAATTTTGTCACTAACGACCCGGGTTTTGCCTTTCGGCATCTTCAGGCGTTCAAGTGTACGGAAGAACTTGAACTAAGTCAGTTACATTGGCGGATCCAAGGGGGGGGGGCATGGGGGCCAATGGCCCCCCCCTGAGGAGATTTTTTCCCCTCATTTTTATACTTTATTAAAAATTTATTGTGAAATGGGATGATTAATTGTTTAGTTTAAGATGCTTTATAGAAAACATACTTGATTATGTATTGACTACTTTTATATAGATATATTATTTTTAAATCATCTATTTTTTAATGTATTATCTTTTTATGATGTTTATTTTCGAATTGAATGGCCCCCTCCTTGGACAATTTCTGGATCCGCCAATGGTCAGTTAACAAGCTAACTAACAGTTAAGTAAAAGATTATGTTAAAAATACATGTAATGGAATCTGATAAACAAAAAAATGTTTAAATCCCTTATGATTGTACTCACTTTTAGGGTGTTCACTGTCATTAAATTTGAAGGCATTACATTTTTTAAAAAAACACAAGATTCCTTCAAACTATTTCCACTTTTATTAAAAAAGATCAGAACTGGTTTCGCCTATGAAGAACGAGCATTATCAACTCCAAAAATATTTCAAATATTTTCAACACTTATTTCGACATCACGCCATCGTAAGAATAATGTTCAACCGATAATTTATCTATTGAAGACAATTTTAATTCATTAAAAAATGTTTCTTCACTATCATTTGAAGGATAGATCGTAATTTGTTTGCCAAGCATAGATAAATACAAACAGTACATGTAAATTAAAATTCCTGCGTTGAGTGAGGCTGGTATGCTGACGCCACTGGTTTTCAATGCTTAATTGAAAACTATTGATTTAATTAATTGGTGGCGGTAAATCATTACATTCTGACTCGATATCAAATGTCTTAAATATTGTAAAATTGATCAACTAATATTCTAAGTACGTAATTATAATAATTATTATTAAATAAATCGATTAGGTGTTTTAAGATAACATAGGAGAATTATAAAACAATAATAAATATTTATTTGACGCCATTTATGAAATTTATTTGTGTATGAATAAAATGATGACCTGATTATTTTATTTGATTTTTTAGACTGATTGAAGTGATATTAATATATAGACGAATGAATGATAGTGATGTCGATTTTTTTTTATTACTTTTATCGTCTTTTAAAGTTGTCAAAATTATGCATTCTTCAAAGACGTCGTAAGGCATGTGTTAATTAAATACTGGTTCTATATCAGTAATTTGTAAAAAGGGATGTTTTTAAAAATATAAGGAAGTATTTAAAATTCAAATGAAAGATTACACCATTGCATAATATGTCATGTATGTGAGTTAATTAATATATAAATAATAACGTTAGTGTATTTAAGTTCGTTTGCATTAAATTATTGTAATTATATCGACTGAGGAAAGGAAAAAAGACGTAACCGACAACTGGCACCTGTTGAATACACAGACGCTAGCCAACATTTGACTGTATGCGCCGCACAGACGACCGTCTCGTAGCAACGACAACGGAATACGACAGTGCAATTGGGGGATTTGCGGCGAATATTTCAAGCCAGCGCGCGATTCGGGGTAGTGTAATTGGGGGTTCCACCAGTGGCGGTTCCTGACCTGAAATCTTGGGTGGGCTAGAGAAAAGCATATTTCCACTTCACTTTATACATTAATCTACAAGCAAATTAACAAATATTACGACACTACTGCAATGCATAAATTTTTATATAATAAAATCAATGCTAATGTAACTAAGAAATAATAGAATAATAACAGGGAATCCTTAAATTCGTCTCTTTCAAAGTGAAATAACAAGTACCTACTAAAAGCAGTATAGAACTGTCACTTGCTGTCACTGAAAGTCAATACCTGTCACTTTCATACAATACAACGATATTGGTATTGTGTTTCAATGCATAAGTATGCGTAATGGGCTGAATCAGATCAGCCCCCAACGATCAACAGAAACTTGACAGATTGAAACACTATCCTTTGTGATTGATGACGTTTCCGTACATACAAATACAAAAAAAATCTAATCGTGCTTGATTGCGCCCCAGTGTAAAGAAATATTGCATGATATTGTCTGTGGTTACGGGCATGAGGAATTTAGCCCCTGAGTGGTGTTGCCAGTGACGTGTTCCAGTTCCTGTTCCCTGTGAAGTATTTATAGGGTTATTGTTTTTTTTATGCCGGCTCACTTTAAAATTGTAATACAAAACACAATCGAGAATATGATTGTAGGTAGACGTAACATTGTCTTATATTGACAGAGGAAAATTAAAACAAAGATATTATATTCATTTGGGAAAGGTAAGTTACGCTAATAAATGTATTTATTTTATTCAGCGGCCGAATTGCTGTTGATTTTTATTCAGCCATCTAATGTTTTGGGTGAAAAATGCAGGTCGGGCTTAGCCCACCTAGCCCAGTACCTAGAACCGCCACTGGGTTCCACTGTAGTTGTATTTCAGTAACGGGTGAGATGACTTCAATAAGGTTAGCAATTTCACTAGAGTTACCACCGAATCCTTGAAAAAAATATGTAAATAGTTGGTTAGTGTAAATGAAAATATTATGTCAACAATCTTCATTAGAACGTGAAAAATCTTATTTTTTAAATTTAAATTCTTGAAGGAACGAAATGTTTAAAGAATGTCGAATCAATTGCTGTATCCTTTGGCGTCATATAGGTACCTTCCAGCATAGATTTAATTTTAATCCCGCATCTTATAACCTGGATGAACGGACTCCGCGTGTGCCATACACTGAGAATCGGGAAGCTTAACATCCATCATGGAAAAAGTGTCTTAAGCGATTTAATAACTTACGGAAGGAAGTATGGATTTACAATTTACATGTCAGGAATTCCAAAAAAAGCACAAAGAATATTTTTTTTCTTTTCATGAGAAATCGTATATAAAAATCTCGAGATTTTATAATATCAAAAAAAGCTAGATTGGTTGAAGTGTTTCCAAAAAGCTCAAGTTAAATCATTTTTGAATATCAACGATTGTGACAAATTATGATTTTTGTAATACTAGCGTTGCAATGCCACTCAAAGAAAGAAAGTGTTTTAATTGTGTTTATTGAAGTTCATGTTTTCTTTTTCTGTCTGTTTGACGTTTGCTACCGATTGTCTATGGTACGACACACGCGCCACCTACTGTTATTTAATTGTATGCATGAACGGTATGGCAGACATACAAACATTAATTTTTATATATAAGACCTTACTGTAAGTCAATTTTAATATGCCTATAACTTTTGCGCAAGTACAAGCAAAAAGTTTGTCAAAGTTTTATTGCAATCGGATGAGCGGTTTGGCAGGCCATAGAGTACGAAAAAAAAATTTCACCTAGAAGAAATATCGTCATAACATCTTTGGAATATCGACTGTGGAAAGGAAAAAGGACGTAACCCACAGTTTTTTCAAAGCAGCCTTTCGTCGATAGTCACGATTTATAAAACGTTATGCACGTCCTATCAAAAGGAAGTAAGCTAAAAATGCCGAATTATTATACAAATTTATGTTTTAGGTTTGAAAAAAGAAGGGCCTGTGAAAATTTAGAGCAGTAAAACGGACTTAAAAGCGATTTTTCTGGAACTATTTATAAAATTAATATTAGACTAAGTCAATTAAAAACCAGTTTATCAATAGTGTAGTCAAGATTGTGTATATTTCATAATTTTGTATGTCTCCTGTAAAGTTTGTTATGTGTAGGTTACGTCCTTTTTCCTTTCAAATGCCGAATTAGTATCTAAATTTAGCTTTTAAGTTTAAAAAAAGATGACCTTGTATAAAATTTAATCCAAGAAAAAAACTGAAATAAAGGTTTTTCCTAGACAATTTCTTTAATTAATATTAGATTATGTCAATTAAACATCAGTTTAGAAGTCTCCGTGCACTTCAAGGTTGTGTATAGTTTATAATTTACATATGGCCCAAAATCATCAAAACACGTTTTTTGCGCCTCCTGTAAAATTTTATATATGTGTGTTACGCTCTTTTCCCTTTTCACAGTCGATTTGTATTTACATAACATTAGAGAAAAAAAATGTATACTCTATTTTGCTCGATGTATTCTGTTCTCAAAAGTCTCGAAAAATTTGAGAAACAATAAGTTTCAGAAATAGCCAAGAAATCACAAAATCCATGTGTGGTCGATCGTAAATAAAAAAATACTATGCTAATGTTTAAGTGGCTGTTTTATGTTTAGCACACATATTTTAAAGTTTATGACACATTCCTTTAAAATCGAATACTTTAAAATAAATTAAAAAAACAAACAAAAGCATCGCTCACAAACGAAAAAGTTCCGAAGGATTGCGACAACTGGAAGAAGTTCTCGAAGAATAAGATACGACAATAAAGATGATACACATGTACTAACCAAATAACTAGACCATAGGTACCCAGTTTTTTTCAAGTGGCGACCCCTTTTTATAAAAGCCATGTGACCCGCGACCCCGGTGCAATTGAAAAAGGCATTCTCAATAAGGTAATTAAATTGCATTGTAGTGAATATTTTGTTAAGTTAACTTTATATGTAAGTTGGCGGACCCTACAGAATAATCATAATAATCAGTCGTTTTATTTCAAACTGACAAGTAGAAGTACATAAAAAACAATGTATTTATTTCCATTGTAATTATGTTAATGAGTAATTAATATAGCACGTCATCTTAAGATCTTTTTTTTAGTGTATTGCTCTAGATCAGTGCTCCACAACCACTGTGCCGCGACACACTAGTGTGCCGTAGCGCATTGCTTCATTGAAGAAAAGATCAAATAATTTGTTTCTAGTATCCAACTCTCTCTGTCGCCATTTCAATACTACTACTAGGTAACTTGATTTGCATTGTTTTTGAGATAGCTAATGAATATTAGCTCACATTTCCTTCTAAAAAAATCAATTAAACATTATTTGATTATCCTCAATTATACAGAAAACTATTTTTTTTTTTACTCTAAGAAATAATTATAGCATATAAATAATGCATATAACATGTTAATCAAATAAAGATTTCATTTGACCAACAATGATCAAATCAGAGTTGCCTAGTTGTAGTATTGAGGTGGCAATATATATTACAGTTGAGAACGATACCTAATGTTATTTTTGCTTATACCCTTATGTATAAATATATATCGACTGTGGAAAGGAAAAAGGACGAAGCCCACAGCTTTTTTTCGATAATCACAATGTATCAAACTTGATACACGTTCTATCAAAAGGATGTAAGCTGAAAATGCCGAATTAGTATCTAAATTTAGCTTTTAAGATTGAAAAAAGATGAACTTTTAAAAATTGAAACCAAGAAAAAAGATTGAAAAAAAGGTTTTTCCTAGACAATTTCTTCAATTAATTAAACACCAGTTTAGAAGACTTCGTGCATTTCATGTTTGTGAATATTTCATAATTTGCATATGGCCCAAAATCATCAAAACACGTTTTTTGCGCCTCCTGTAAAATTTTATATGTGTGGGTTACGTCCTTTTTCCTTTCCACAGTCGATATACAAATATGCATATTTGAAGCGGGCTGAGGAAATCCGGAGAAAATTTCGGTGTTAGAAACGGTTACAGAGCACTGCTCTACATGTTTTAAAAATTGCAAGTAGTCACGATGTTTGAAAGATGACAGTTTGTATATTTTTTTGAATTCAATAGATTCACCATTCTTTATAAACGTTAAGCGTTGAAACGTCCCATGCGTATAACAGATACTTGCGTGTATGGCAGGTCGTTTGATTCAGCACTTGCAGATTAGAACCGGTCGGACAAGGCCGGCCCACCCGTTGCTTTGTGCGAGCAAATAATATTCTACGAAATCGCCAAGTCCGCGCGAAACTTTATACTGGTCCAATACATCCACCTTTCAAAGCAGAAACGACAATTAAACTGCACGTCTAGGGTATATGTAGGTATAGAATCGAAAATTACTAAGCGAACGTCACCTCTTGTTTCAAGATGGTTGACCATTCACCACCAAACATTGTAAGCTGCAGAAAATTTCGAGGTTTATTTCAATATTTTATAAAATTCGCAAATATACAACAATCTAAAACACTCAAAAATTACACCCTTATTTTTATACGTAAAAAATAAGGTATTAAAGTAAAATGAACGATCTAAATATATTTTTATATTTAGTGTTTTTTCTTTTAATTCATTTTTTCAATCGATACAGGGTTTCAGTTACAGTGCTTATGTTTCCCGTGTACTTTCCCAATTTGCATTACAGCAGTGGTTTCCAATCTTTATGTTACTGCGCCTCACTTTGAAGAAAAAAATATCTTCGCGCCACCCCATCCTTTATTTCATATAGTAATAAAGAGACGTTTTAAAGGGTAACTACTAGGGATTCTGTGTCGAGACGTCCCGGGACAAAAGTCCCGGGACTTTGAAGGTTTTCAGGTCTCTTAAGTCCCGGGACTTTGTTGTTAAATGTCCCGGGACTTAAGGAAGCCAAATTGTACACTTTAATTTTGAAAAAACCATTCTAATAAATAAAAATTGGATGCAAGCAATCGCTAATGTGACCTTAGTTAATTTTGATGTAAAATAAATTTACATTGGTTATAAAAGGGATCTTATAAAAGAAACAGCTGTTTGGATTTATAATTGTAAAAGTTTTAAATAACATCTATTTATATATTGTAATACGAAATAACCATTTTTGATGGGCAGAGACATGCAGAAATACAAAAAAAACTTAAGAGACGTGTTCGCTTAACTAATTTTGCAGCATGGGATAATCGCACAGAATTCCAAGAAATAATGTCACCGATAGTTATTTCTAGAAAATGATGTTATAAATCAAGGCAGCTTATAAATGTTTTATTACCAACGATTCTGCTGGGACTAATTGATTTTCGAAAAGGATACACGAAAGAACAAATTTATAATTTTATTGAAGGGGAAATAAAAGTCCCAAGTCCCGGGAAGTCCCGGGACTTTGACTTTATCACGTCTCGAGTCCCGGGACTTTGAAAAACCCGAGACTTCAGAATCCCTAGTAACTACATATTTAGGACTATTCGCGCCTCCCTTTGCAATACTCCAAGCCTCCCAGGTTGGAAAACACTGTATTACATAATGTATTATCTTTACACAATATAACGAGAGCAAGTTGGTTGTAAATTAGTCAATAATACTCTTTCTTCATCAAAGGAAATAGAGAAGGAACGGAAGGTTCAAGAATGGACGTTAGCAACAAACTTTTTCTGCTGTCCGTTTTTAAGGCCGAAAATATGAGAGAAATTAAAATATTATATCAAATACAAAAAAAAAATATGAATGCTTTAAATCAAAGATTCTTTATTTACACGAGTGTAATGAGAAAATTTCCCAGTGTAAGAGCTTATATACAAAAGTGCTAAAGAGTCAAATGTCATAAATTTATGATTTTGAAAAACTAGTCGAAACGTAATATTATGTGAATATTTTATACAAAATCAATATATTTCATTTGAAGCCAAGTGCCATACTATTCTTATTTCCCCACCATTTAAGACACCAAGAAGACTTTAATGATTTCATTTCGAAGGTGTTAATAAATTCGTATGCCTGCTTCACTTACCCTAACTGAGGTTCTCAAAATACTGAGGCGCGATTGTCAGAGAAAATAAAAATGAGCTTTAAGTTTAAATATGTATTCATATTGCTAATACCACATTGTATATATACTTAACTATATGAATTAGTAAATGAAGTATTGATTAAAAAAAAAACTGTCCAATGACGGCATTAACTTGTTTACAGTATTCGGATGGAATAGCTTTGTTGTAATTTATTGTTCATATGTTTAGGAAAATTTTCGCGCTAATATTAAGTGTGTACGACTTTCTTTTGCTTATCTTTATATAATTTATGATAGCGTTTGAAGGAGCTTGGTGTAATTTCGTCACTTACGACCAACGTTCCCTCTAAGCCGAAAGGTTAGCTGCGCGGAAATTTCAAAGGCTGCGCGGACCGATCAAATATTAATTGAACAACTGTCTTGCAGTGCGCGCCAACCCGGAATGAGTGCGCGGGGGCTTCCCAACTGCTACGCAGCTTAGAGGGAACGTTGCTTACGACCCGGGTTTTGCCTTTTAGTATCTTCATACATTTAGATTCATCCACGAACTTGAACGCATGAAGATGCCGAAAGGCGAAACCCGGGTCAAAACTTATATGAATGAACACAATTTTTAACAAATTAAATTTGCTTACCTTTATTGGATCGTATTGTTTGTTAGCTTAATACACAGTGTTATTTTGTTTTTATTAAGAGAAAGGATACAAAAGTCAACAGAATTTTAACATATCGACTGTGGAAAGTAAAAAGGACGTAGCCCGCACATAACAAACTGTACAGGAGACATACACAATTATGAAATATACACAACCTTGAAGTTCACGGAGACTGATAACCTTGTTTTTAATTGATTTTATCTAATATTAATAAAATAAAATGTTTAAAAAAAAAACATTTTTTTAAGTTCTGATCGCAATTTTCACGGACCCTTCTTTTTTCAATCGTGAAACCTAAATTTAGATAGTAATTCGGCATTTTCAGCTTACATCTTTTTGATGTGTATAATGTTGTACACAGTAAAACCCCCATTTACACAAAAGTCGGGACAGTGTAATTTGGGATAGTGTAATTGGGTTAGTGAATCTCATACAAAAATAGAGATTTGGTTTTTTCTGCAAAAAAAATGGACGAAATATTTAGTTACTGCGCGCCAAAATCCAACAAATAGACAGTCACTGGCTATACGTGTATAGCCTTGCACGTGTTGAATACACAGACGCTAGCCAATACTTGACGACCGTCTCGTAGCAACGACAATGGAATGCGACAGTGCAATTGGGGTATTTGCAGCGAATATTTCAAGCCAGCGCGTAATTCGGGGTAGTGTAATTGGGAGTTGTACATTGTGATTATCGAAAATAAGCTGTTTTGAAAAAACTGTGGGTCACGTCTATTTTCCTTTCCACAGTCTAATTGTCATATCATTTTTTGTAACTAGACGTTTCATATTGAGTATGAAACAGATTATTGTATTCAACAAAGATTTATTTCCTAAGTGGTTAGCGAACAAAGACGTTTGCGAAGCACTGCTAGTCATTGAACTTTGCTCGTCGATACAAAATGCTTTTTGTTATGAAATAGACCAGCCATGAGTAAATCCTCGAGCCATTGGACCAGTCTGAGTCTGGTCAAAGTCACACGTCTATTTCGCGGCATTGCTGGTCAAGTTCGGCTCTAAATGGGTACCGAGGAATGTGGATTGCTAGCTTTCTCGCTTATGTATGAAATGTGGCTACGACTGAGATGATTTATGGGTCAGCACTACGATTGCTTGAGCCCCGACCAAATAGGACTAGGGATTGCATTACCGAAACGATATACAAAGGAACCTCGATTCTACGTTTTTCAACGGACCGTAATAAATGAACGAATAATGCGGGAAACCGATAATGCGGGAAATATTCAAATAATATTTTTAAAAATGTTTAATTTTCAAAAAACTTTATGTAACTAAATGCGATGTAAAACTATTTGAGCGAAAAAAAAAATATTCTACAAAAACGGTCAATCGGGATTATAATTGGGACGGGACGATAATATTTAGATGATAGATCGAGGAAATCAGTAAATCAGGGAATGATAAACGTGGATTTATTTAATGTTGTTATGACGGGGTCTTGTTGGAGTAAAAAATAAACGATCCATGCAAAAAAAACGAAAATAGTGAGAACGGTAGATCGGGGTTCCACTGAAAAAAAATGTGAAACGAAATGAGAGGCAAAACTATTTATGAAAAATATTCAACGAAAACGGTCAATCGGGATAATATTCGTGACGGGACCAAAATATTTAAACGATAGATCGAGAAGAACGGTAAATCGGGGAACGATTAATGCGGGATTCTTTTACATTGTTCTTATGGGGGTTGGCCAGGACTATGAAAAATAAACGATCCATACGGGAAAACGAATAATGCGAGAACAGTAGATCGGGGTTCCACTGTACCAATACAATTATTTTTTTAAATGGGATCGCCCCGCCAGACGAGTAAATAAATGTATTTCGATATTTAATAATGTTTTGCACCAGACAGTGCACAGATTTTGTCACTAACGACCCGGGTTTCGTTTTTCGACATCTTCAGGCGTTCAAGTCAACGGATGAACCCGAACTGACGCTTAGTAAACACGAAACATTCATTTAATAAACGTCAGTTCGGGTTCATCCGTGCACTTTAACGCCTGAAGATACCGAAAGGCGAAACCCGGGTCGTTAGTGACAAAATCTGTGAGAATGTACATAATTTGAACGATTCAAATTCAATATTGAAATTCCACCAAGCACCTTCAGTCGAAATCTTAAATTATATTAAATACTGTCTTGAAAAAATGTATCATAATTATAAGCGGGTATTTTTTATAAATAACATAAAATAACGTGCTCTTATAATAATTATGACTGTTGGGTTCGTGGCGCAGCGGTCGACGTCATTGGCTTATGTAACAGACTCACGGGTTCGAGTACCAGTACAAACAGCTATTGGATCCAATCCCGGACCCTTTTTGTGATCCCGGGATCTCGTGATTGATTTTTTTTTAATCCCGGGATTGAACATTCAATACAAAATCGTGCATTATTTCAGGAGTCGGGAAATTTTTACTCGGCGAATTTTTAAAATATTTTTTTTTCGATTTCAAAAACCCATAAATTTCCGGAGACCTTTTTTTAAGCCCACGCGTAACTTTGTGAAGTTTTCTCAATTCCGGGATTGGAGGCATTACTAACAGCACTTTTCAATCAAGTTCTGTTTAAAGGATGGTTATTTGTGATGTATAAATAATTCCTCCCACCCTTCTTATCCTAAATAATAAGAGTGTAGTTAACCGAGAGTAGTTAGTTAACCACTATTGATTTACTTTCCCTATTCTTCCATCTCCACTATCTTAGAAAAAAAGAGATTTTGAGCATTTGGATAACAAACAGTTCTCGCAAAAAAAAACTTCTGTTGAGATAGCTCCATTGAAAGCGGACGTGAATTAAAAAAATATAGTTTTAACACACCCTAAAAGACTAAAAAATTATGGAGCATTTCAATACTGATACAAATCTTTGCAGATTTAAAAAAAAACATTTCGTCGCGAAGAATTTCATTAAAATATCAAATTTGGATTTCGGTTGATTTTCAATATTGTTGCATTTTCAAATCCGGTTATTTCAGTATTGAACAACACCTTGATTACCGGGATCCCGGTTTCGTTTATATCAGTTTTGCAATCCCTATAAAGGACTAGCTGGACTAGACATCGATTAACGTTATTGATGTTATTATACGATTTCTCTCGAAAATAAATCTACCTTCTGCTCTACGAAATGTTTATTTACGACAAGCATATCAAACTCGCGGCCCACAGCGAAGAAATTTGCGACCCAGTGAATACAACGATATGCAGCAATCGTTATCTATATATAAAAATCATTGCAATATTAATCAGAGAACGTTTGGTATTTTTTAAATGTCGAAAACATTTAAGCAATCGAAATAAACCTAACTTTGCATGACATTTTAAAGTTATGTTTTTTGCGGCCCACACTATTCCAAACCTTATTTATTTGGACCTTATTAACCCTTAAAGAATGATTGCTTGATATGGCATATGTTTTTAAAGATATATATTTTATTCAAATTCAAATAAAATAAACTTTAGCACTCTTTACATCGCCCATTATACTTGTACCCACACTAAATGGACAGTTGAAGAGTCTAGTTATAAAAAGCGATATGTACACATTTGAATATTTGCGGCAAACAAGATGTTAATGTCATAAGAAAAAAATGTTTGTTTTAAGCTAAGATTAATTTTTCCATTCTATTTTATACGTAAATATAAAAAAATAACAGCGTTTATTAGCTGATAAACCATCAAATAAATAAATATAAGTAAAATAAAATTTAACATACCAGATATCGTTAATTATTATTTTAAATATTTTTTGTTTCGTTTTGTAACATACAATTTTTATAAAATGTCTCTCAAAAAACTCAGTTAGTTTCTCTGTCAAAAGGAATATTACGTACCTATTAACATATTTAATTTTTCAATAAACGTTTTAGTAAATCGACTGTGAAAAGGTTTTTTTTCGATAATCACAATCTATCAAGCTTGATACACGTTCTATCAAAAGGATGTAAGCTGCAAATGCCGAATTAGTATCTAAATTTAGCTTTAAAAAAAGATGAGCTTGTGAAAATTGAAACCAAGAAAAAAGACTGAAAACAAGGTTTTTCATAGACAATTTCTTTAATTAATATTAGATTATGTCAATTAAACACCAGTTTAGAAGTCTTCGTGCACTTCAAGGTTGTGTATATTTCATAATTTGTATATGGCCCAAAATCATCAAAACACTTTTTTGTGCCTCCTGTAAAATTTGATATATGCAGGTTACGTCCTTTTTCCTTTCCACAGTCGATATACAATCTCTTCACGTTAATTAACCAGTTTTGTCACAGAGCAAAATCTCGTAACATTGCAAATTATAGGAGAGTGATAAGCTTATTTCAGTTATCGTTGTTTTCCGATATGAACTTTGAAATGAACACATACACACTATTGTTTTCAGATATGTAATAATAAGTAGGTTTATATTCTTTGTAGTCGAATGTTCTTAGATTGATTTTTTAAAACCATATCTACTCCCATTTAGAGTATATAACAGTTTTCTATTATCAATTATTATTGTTAAGAAAACAATTTGCATAATGTGTTATTTTAACTATTGTCTTTTGTCATGATTAGAAACATGTTTCTCCATATATTTCTCAAAAATTAACAAATATAATTCTAATAATATGTACGTCGACTATTTAACCCGTAACATGCCATACTAAAAAATCACGTTCCCTGCCATAATGGCATCTCAGTTTCACTGTTTATTGACAGTATTTTAACCTAAGTTAGAAGCTAAAAAATAATTTTAAAAATGTATATATGTTAGAATACCTAAAATGATAAATACTTATTGGCAATATTAAGAGAAATATTGAATGATTTAATGGCTCAACTATTTACGATTGCATCATGGGCATGGAGGTGTTAAATAAAGTTAAAAAAATAAAACGAATCAAAACAGGCATCATGATAGGCATTTCTACGATTGACAATTGATAAATAGTTACGCCACTATACTACTTTACAAATCAAAGTTTAAAATAGAGTAACCACTGAAACGGTAAGATTTTTTTTATGAAATAAAATTTCTTTCTACAAAGTACACACAGGTAAAGCTATTTGTATATGTGTGGTGATAATTATGAAACTATTAAAATTATGAATTTAAGTGAATGTTATCATTGTTTCCGAAACTGTCAAAAATTTTTTTTACAATAAAATCACTACAACGGTATATATGTAAAATATAATTATTATAATGTATTATATATACCAGGGTTTCCCAAAACTTTCTTTCGATGGAACACTCCACAAATTTTGACAGAACACCTTGATCATTTTTTTGAGTATGTAACATATATATCGACTGAGAAAAGAAAAAAGGACTTACCCACAGTTTTTTCAAAACAGTTTTTTTTTCGATAATCACAATCTATCAAACTTGATACACCTTCTATCAAAAGGATATAAGCTGCTAATGCTGAATTGATATCTAAATTTAGCTTTTAAGTTTGAAAAAAGATGAGCTTGTGAAAGTTGAAACAAAGAAAAGCGACTGAAAAAAAGGTTTTTTCTAGATAATTTCTTCAATTATTATTAGAATATGTCAATTAAATACCAGTTTTGAATTCTCCGCGCATTTCAAGGTTGTGAATATTTCATAATTTGCATATGGCACAAAATCATCAAACACGTTTTTTGCGCCTCCTGTAAAATTTGCTATGTGTGGGTCACGTCCTTTTTCCTTTCCACATTCGATGTGAAGTCATACATCTCGAATTTGTAACATAGTTAGCAGGATATAAAACATTTTAAGTTTTCGCTGAACCATCGGTGTTCAAACTTTGAGAAACCCTGTGCCAAACAAACAACACACACAAAAAAGAAGAAGAAACAGCAACATAAAAAAAGGTCTAGGTTTGTCGATTCGACCGGCGAATTCTACCTGCACTAAGTAAACAATAATATTATGCTTTTTTTTAATAAAGGATAAAGGATTTTTTAAAATTGTATTTTTACCATTTTCACTCCTAATATGGAACATATGTTATGTACCCCTAATGGAATGTGTCTTTTTTTTTAATACAAAAAGTCACACGACAAAATCATAGTGAATCACAATACAGAGGAACCCCCAATTACACTACCCCGAATCACGCGCTGGCTTGAAATATTCGCCGCAAATCCCCCAATTGCACTGTCGCATTCCATTGTCGTTGCTACAAGACTGTCGTCTGCGGCGCATACAGTCAAATGTTGGCTAGCGTCTGTGTATTCAACACGTGCCAGGCTATACACATTTAGCCGGGCGACTGCCTATGTGTTGGATTTTGGCGCGCTTTGCATTTTATCACTTAGTAACTCAATATTTCATCCATATTTTTTTTTGCAAAAGGGAAATCTTATTTTTGCGTTTTTTGCGGAAAAAACCAAATCCCTAATTTTGTATGAGATTCACTCCCCCAATTACACTACCCCAAATTACACTATCCCGACTTTAGTGTAAATGGAGGGTTTACTGTATTCCACTGTAAGGTATAGCACACGTAAATGAAATTAATAAATAAATTTTTTTTTCAGTTTTTTTCCGTTTTACTCAAAATGGTTTCCGTGAAAAATGCTGTCTTTGCTTTTGACCTCCTCAATAACCTTCTGCATTTTATTATCCTAAGTGATGCTGTCAAGTTGGTAAATAATGACGATTTAGTATAATTATAAATTATATTTAACTTCTAGTATGCCTGAGGCAGAATATCATAAATATTAAATTAAATAAACAAATCATTGCGTGACAATATTTCATCCAACGCTCCGAGAGGATAGTAATAATTATTATTATCGACAGTGATTGTCGCACGCAGCTAAAAACTGATGTTGGAAAATGTAAATCCAAGCAAGCAGTGATTTTAATTTAACGACTGCATTATGGACATGTATATACATACCAGGGCCTCCAATCCCGGGATCCCGCCCAATCTTGTGATCCCAGAATCCCGGGATTTCGAAATTGAAGACAAGAATTGCACAGTGCTCGAAAAGTTGTTGAAAATAGGCAACCAGAGTAAATACTTTCGATAGATTTGGCGGAAACTTTGTGGAAGTTCATTTTAATATAAAATAAAATAACTTAGATTCTTCCACGTATTTATTGTGCGCTACAAACTGTGACACGTGTTTCGTTTCTTTCAGAGGCTTCCTCAGACAACTACTTTCGCAAATGCTTGCTTAAGTACGAATATAAAATAAAATAACTCAGACTATTCCACGTATTGCGCTACAAACTGTAACACGTGTTTCGCCTCTTTCGGAGGCATCCTCAGACAATAACTTGCGATATAAAATAAAATAACTTAGAATATTCCACGTATTGTGCCACAAACTGTGACACGTGTTTCTCCTCTTTTGTACTTAAGCAAGCATTTGCGAAAGTAGTTGTCTGAGGATGCCTCTGAAAGAGGCGAAACACGTGTCACAGTTTGTAGCACAATACGTGGAATAATCTAAATTATTCTATTTTATATTAACCAGAGTAATTTTTAAAAATCCGCGCGAGAGCTAAAAAATTCTGCAAATTCGTGGGTTTTTTAAATTGAAATTCTTGAAAGAGCTAAAAAAAAGGGTCCCAATTTTTTTTCATTTTAGGAAATCTGTAAATTCCCAGTATTTTAGAATAGAAAATATTTCTCAATCCTGAATCCCAACACGAATTTCTGCGCGATTTTATGGTGAATGTTCAGTCCCGGGATTGGAAAAATTGTCAATTTCGAAATCCCGGGATTGGATGCCCTGGTATATTCTACATACCTGTCCTAGGGGACAGTTAGGAGTTAAACGAAAGATAACTGAGGGATTCGAACACGCGATGGCAATCACCTGTCTGTCGCACGATATTTACATCGCGTTGTGTTTTTTTCATCAACACAGAGCCGGTTCAAACATACAGCTTTATAACTAAATTTAAAAAAAACTTTTTCCTTGCGATTCTATTCGATGTGTATAGATATTTATTAATATTACTATTACCTATTGCATAGCATATCATAAAAAATAAAGTGTGTTTAAAAAATAAGCATTACCACCTTGTTTATAATTCGCACTTATTAAAAAAATGTACATCTTACGCAGAACAGGTCCTGATCATCGATATAATTTTTTAGGTAAATAATTACGTTTTTTATAGAAAATATCTACATGAAAACATCAGTTTATGTAAGTTGATCTCGGTAACTTCCGTCTGTTTACTATTATCTAGTCCAGGGGTGGGGAACCTTTTCTTCTCTAAAGCCCGCATTCATTTTTCTGATTCTACATGAGGCCGCAGTAAGCATTGACTAGGGAATCTTTGGCTGGAAAAAAATTCATGACAATTTTTAAGCCCCAGAAATTTGCGCATTTTCCAAAATTATCAGCGTGGGACCTTTTTCTTTTTAGGTCTTCCAAGAATTTTAAATCCAAAATCTCAGGAATTTACGATTTTACAAAAATTTACAGAATTTAGAGAATCATGCTATTTTAGCATCTCTATTTATGCACTATGACTATAACTAAGTTATCGTTCCAACCACTTCATGAAATTCGATAATGATTCACGAACTTGATCCACATATTGAAAACCGTTAAGTTACTTAAAGTTTTTATTGCCAAACAATAACTTTGAACGGAATTATCTTGATGTATGTATATAGTATTAAAATTATGTAAAAATACACAGACTATGGTTGAATTTGTTTTTTTTTTATAAGATACAGCGTGTTGAAATTTATCTTTCTACATTCATAACTGAAAACAGTCGGTTTTTAACATAAAGCCTTCTGCCAGTATAACGACGATATATAAATATAATTGACTATATTTTCAATTATCATATTAAAATTAGCAATAAATCGATGTCAGAAATATTTTATCAAACAAAATAAATGAAACAGTACATATACATCAACCGTGGAAAGGAAAAAGGACGTAACCCAATAATCACAATGTATCAAACTTGATACACGTTCTATCAAAAGAATGTAAGCTGAAAATGCCGAACAAGTATCTAAATTTAGCGTTTTAAGTTTGAAAACAGATGAACTTGTGAAAATTTAAACCAAGAGAAAAGACTGAAAAAAAGGTTTTTCCTAGACAATTTTTTAAATTAATATTAGACGATGTCATTTAAACACCAGTTTAGAAGTCTCCGTGCACATTTCATAATTTGCATCATAATACTCTTTTTGTGCCTCCTGTAAAATTTGGTATGTGTGGGTTACGTCCTTTTTCCTTTCCGCAGTCGATGTGTATAATAATTAAACATACCCAGGAATTTATATTCAATTTTACATCATTATAATTATACGATAACAGCAGAGACAAATAAATCATTAACTTCTCTAGAATAAGATGTCTCGACTTATTAATTGAACAATATAATACTAGACAAGAAAGCAAATCTTCTCTATCATTCTTTATTTTATTTTAGTCTTATAAAAAATCAATTAAGTAATGATTGGTGTCTGTAATGTAGAGTGTGAAAAATACACAGAAAAAAAAACAAGTAGAATCCTAATCTTATTTTCACTTTTTTATCCTAATTTTTGTGATTGTCTACAAAGTGGTAGACAACAATATTTTTATCAATTTAATTAAAATCATTTTCATAAATCCATTATATTAATTATCGAAGTAGAATAAATTTGTTATTTTCAATGCATACATTTCATGATTATATTATTATTCGTTAATTATACACTCAACTCAACTCAAAAGAAGTAATAGAATCCATAGACAAGATTATTTCAGTGAATTTAAAAAACAGTGTTATTTGAAAAATAAACAACAGTATGGTATAGAAAAATGTTTGAAAAAAGTAATAATGAAGACCAAATAAGTAAATTAAACCAAATATTATTCATAATTTATATTTCATTATGAAACATAATACAGTAAAACCCCCATTTACAGTAAAGTCGGGACCGTGTAATTTGGAGTAGTGTAATTGGGCGAGTGAATCTCATACAAAATTAGGAATTTTGTTTTTTCCGCGAGAAATGCAAAACTAAGATTTCCCTTGGTTTTGCAAAAAAAAAAATGTGGACGAAATATTTAGTTACTAAGTGATAAAATGCAAATGCTAAGTGCGCGCAAAATCCAGCACACAGACAGTCGTCCGGCCATGCATGTATAGCCTGGCACGCGTTGAATACACAGACGCTAGCCAACATTTGACTGTATGCGCCGCACAGACGGCCGTCTCGTAGCAACGACAATGGAATGTGACCGTTCAAATGGGGGATTTGCGGTGAATATTTCAAGCCAGCGCGTAATTCGGAGTAGTGTAATTGGGAGTTTCACTGTACTATTAATTGCTACTAGATTATATACTATATTTTATGAAGGGCTTGACATAAATCGCTTACATCGCTACAAATTTCGGACATGACTAATGTGTTAGGACCTAATGAAGCCTTTTGTTTGATATAATTTTCTTATTTCAAAGTCGTATAAAAAAATAGAGTGTGTATTTAATTTATTCTATAAAATTGATATACATACGTAATATCTGCATTTTATTTACCTTTTTATATAAATAAATAAATTTCACTCCTATCACTAAAAATGCGATTAATTATCAATGACGGGAATTACAGGTAATTTGGTTGCAATTAATTCCACTAAAATACAATTATTATGATTTTTTTTTCTCATTCGAATGATTTAGAAAATTAACCTATCGAGGAGTGAATAGATTTATACAAACCTTACTTTAATTTACTGCCTTTTCTTAACATGACAATTTTGTGACTTTTTTCCAATGAATATATGTAATTTATACTTAGAGCATATATATGCTTACAGACAGACACTCCTGTTTAAAGTACATCCATACTCATTTACAGAAAAAATGGCGCCGACGTACATGTACGTCTATACTCCTCTAAAGGTTAAGATAACAATAATTTTAATAATAAATTGTGTTGTTGAAACTGTTTTTTGACCAATTGTAAAGGTATTAATTAGTAACGTTTTATAATACATACAATAAATCATCGATCACCAAATCGTATATTTTGTATAGCATTACAAAGGTTGTCCATAACATTTTATAATTTTAATCGTTTGAACTTATCAACCTGTTTAAACACGAAACTAGTTTTTTGGTGCTTATCAGTAATATTGAACAAAAAAAAACTCGTTTTTATCAAAATTATTTAATCCGTACGGAAAATGAAATGCCTTTATCGAATTAGCAAAGATAATCAACGCATACACTTTCACCTAACGTAATTATTTGACTAATAAAGTTGTTTGAACATTTAATTTAATATTATGAATACAAACATCTATGTTAATCAAAAGTGATTTGATAATATTGTCTTCGTAAAGGTAGAGATAAGTATGTTAGGAATTTGACAAAAATATGATAATTTCACAATATATATCGACTGTGGAAAGGAAAATGGACGTAACCCACACATAGCAAATTTTACAGGAGGCACAAAAAACGTGTTTTGATAATTTTGGGCCATATGCAAATTATGAAATATACACGACCTTGAAGTGCACGGAGACTTCTAACCTGGTGTTTAATTGATATATTTTAATATTAATCGAAGAAATTTTCTAGAAAAAACCTTTATTTCAGTCTTTTTTCTTGGTTTTAATTTGTTCCAATGTCATCTTTTTCAAACTTAAAAGCTAAATTTAGATACTAATTCGGCATTTTCAGCTTGCATCCTTTTGATAGAACGTGTATCATGATGTTTGATACATTGTGAATTATCGAAAAAAATCTGTTTTAAAAAACTGTGGGTTACGTCCTTTTTCCTTTCACAGTCGATATATAGACATACTTGGATAGCATATCATAATATCGACACCTCTCAAGTAAAGTATTGTTACTTCAAAATCTATACTTTACAGGAGAGTGTCTAAAAGAAACAAAATCTTTTCATATATTTATTAATACATTATATATTTTATCGATAAATACATATAAAGGCAGGCAATTATTATCCCTATATTATAGTATAACAATATAATCATAAAAGTTCATATTTATTGTAGAGTTGCCGGGTCTATGACACAGTGGTCAACGTCGTTGACTGCCATGCTGGACCTCACGGCGTTGAATCGTGATGTCCCCCTCACCATTCCAATCCTAAAATAACCGATTGTAGCGAGAGTAGTCATGTCCTATAATTTATATTCCTTCTACTCTCTTCGAAAAAGAGACGATGAGCTACTGAGTAATAAACAGTTTTCGAATAAACATTCCTGTTGGGATACTTCCATTAGGAGGTCATATGCTCCACATCGGCAGCGGACTTCCATAAAAAAAATATATAGACTAGATCAGGCGTGGGGAACCTGCGGTCCTCTGGCCAATTCTGTAATTCTGTATATTTTTGTAAATTCAAAGATTCCTGAGATTTTGGATTTGAAAATCCTTGAAAGTCCTAAAAAAAAGGTTTAAGGCTGGTAATTTTGAGAAATCCGCAAATTTCTGGACCGTAGAAATTGGCATGAATTTGTTTTCGGCTAAAGATTCACTAGTCAATGTTTACTGCGGCCTTATGTCGAATCAGAAAAATGAATGCAGCCTTTAGAGAAGAAACCAGGAAGAAATCTCTTTAGGCTAAGAACGTTAAATGATATGCAAGATTGTGATTTACAATGATATCCAATTTATACTTTTTTTAAACGATATCGAAAAAAAATTGAAGGATATTTTATAGACAAAGAGCTAAGTATTTGTTGTCATATAAAAATATAGAATATAATAATTCACATAGTCAAAGTTTTTTTTTTAGTAATTTAATGGTTGATACGGATTTAAAATGTATGATTACTTTTTAAATTAGATATTTTGTCGCTGTGATAAAAATGCATTTAGCATGACCTTAAAACACAATCACTGTAATGTATAATACTGGTTTCAATATTATGATTGGCGAGATGTGATACAGAGGAAACTGCGAAGGGGCGTTGGCATCAATCACTTTGATAACAGCAATCACCGAGGACAGGGTTGCCAAACGTCCTGATTTAGAAACTATAATCCAGCAGTGGACTGCAAATTCGCTAACAGGGGTTAACGTGACAGCTTAACGACCGCACGTTTTTTTTTATAGAATTTCACCTGGCGGCCGGGCAATTTTGCGAAAAATTCGCAAAAATTGTAATTTTACTAAATTCACTATAATTTGTAAACCAATTGAGATATATTTACAAAATTTAATTTTCTTAGCTTCCAGATACTTCGCCTATACGCATATATGAGTCCGCCGGCCAGCAACCTTTGTTTTTCAAAGACTCAAATACGCGTCCGCGGTCTTTAAGCTTTAATATCATACCTTAGACTTCCAACCCGATTTAAACCGAAACCGGTTAACCGGTTTAATGAGAGAAAAAAAGAAAACCGGTTTATTTTGCACTGTTAACCGGGGTTTATTGAACACTTGTTTTTGCCTTGAGCAATGAAGTACAATAGATTTTAATAGAATTATTCTTATGTCAGGTTCGTGGACCAGTGGTAAACATCGTTAACTTCCGTGACGGATCTCATAGATTCAAGTGCCACTACGAGAAATATTTTTCATTCTAAGGCATGGGTTTTTAGAATTTAAATATTCCCTCTTTCAATTCAGGCGCTTAAGGAAAGCGATTTGTTAACCTTTTAGGTGCCGTAGATAATTAATAGTAATCACCTACCACGCCGGCTATAATTTTCAACTATTAATTTAATTAGTTATTGACGAGATAACTCGACTCTGGCGTGTTGAACACGATTTTTTAAAGAGATATCTCGTCTGTGGTAGCCGTCGAGTTAACTATTAGTTTTTTTCTATCTCTATTCTAATATCTCTACTTTTTTGAAAAGAGGGGCTAAGCAATTGACTAAAAAGCAATTCTCGTAGAAAAAATCTGCTTAGATAAACATTCTTTAGCAGTCCACATGATTCACATAAGGAGCTGATTTACTTTTTTATGCACATTATTAGTTCATATGTAAGTAAGCAAGATGCCCTATAATTTTTGTTATATTTTGGAATATTGGTTTGTGTGGTACTAAAATTTGCTTTTTGAAAATAAGAAAAAAATCGGTTAGCCGGTTTATTTATTTGATAAAAAAACCGAAAACCGGCTAGTTGCTTTGAACGGTTAATTGGATGCCCTCTCTGCTCTAACTATCCGGATAGTTTTGGGAAGGGTGGATTTTTTCCACCACTCTTATACAATTATATGCTATAATTATTTAGGTATTCGAATGATACTTAATGCACTCATATTATGTAACAATATGTAATCTAATATATAAAAATGAATGTTTGTTCGTATTTTATGCGTTGCCACACCGCTCATCCGATTGCAATAAAACTTTGACAAACTCTTTGCTGGCACTTTCGGGAAGTTTATAGGCATAGTAAAATTAGCTTACAGTAGGTCTTTTATATTAATTAACAGCTTAACGACCGCACGTTTTTTTTTATAAAATTTCACCTGGCGAAATAAATTTTTGCGAAAAATTCGCAAAAATTGTACTTTTACTAAATTCACTATAATTTGTACGCAAATTGAGATATCTTTACAAAATTTAATTTTCTAAGCTTCCAGATACTTTGCCTATACGCACATATGTGTCCGCCGGCCAGCAACCTTTGTTTTTCAGAGACTCAACTACGCGTCCACGGTCGTTAAGCTGTTAAAATCAATGTTTGTATGTTTGCTATACAGTTCATTTTGACAACGTATGCTTGCACTTGCGCGAAGGTTATAGTACAATCAACTTATAGTATGTGGCGCATGTGTCGTACCATAGAAAATCGGCAGCAAACGTCAAACGTCAAACAGACAGAAAAAGGAAACATGCACTTCAATAAACACAAAATCTTTCATTCTTTGGGTGGATTGCAACGCTTTCCGGGAACCGGCTAGTATAACATAAAATATTAAATTACGAATTTTGACGATATTTTTGCTCGGTATGCCCGATAAGTAATCTGTTATAAAAGTGAATAAATGTATGGAGAAAACCATAGACTAAAATGTCAACGAATGTTTCCTCATTACATCCGAGATCTCACTATTTCCGTGATCGTAATAACCGAGTTCGACTGTAGTTTATATTCACTCGCTCACTTGAAATCTTGTGTGTCACTTTCGGATTGTTTTGTATTCGACCGGGTTCACTCTCTCGGCCGCGTACTCGGAGGGCGTAAATGGCGTATTACAATTATTTGGAATAGTTCTGCAACATTTTAATTGTGAACTATTTGTATTCAGTCAATTATTCTTGTGTTACTAAAGAAATCGGTTGGTTAACAATTTTACTCAATTCGATATAGCTCATGATGAAAGCAATTTATTTAAATAATGTCCTACGAAAATTGAATTCATATAATACAGCAATGTAGGAAAACTAAATAACGTGTATAAGATTAATGAAAATATAACAAATTTATATTTAAAAAATAACAACACCGTATTAATTCACAAAATACAACACCCTGACTCGTGGCAAGTAGTAAATTACACTTCAAATAGCAACTCAAATGTTTTATAGGCAATATTATCTTAAATATGGTTAACAATATTTTATATATTATATATAATGAATATTAAATGTATTTGATGTATCGACACTTACCCTTTATAAGAACGTAACCAGAAGAATATTACAAAGCAATGAAATAAAACAAATCAAACGTAATTCATATGACATTACATTTGCTGAACACATTTTTTTTATAATCAGATACAAACACATTGTATCTATTAGTCGTTAATTATTATTGAATGATAGTTAAGAAAGGGTATTTTATTTAAAAAAAAAAAAAAAAAAAAACAATGAAATGTTGGTCGATTTTATATTGAAAAATATGTTTTGTAGAAACACTATAAACGTTTCACAATTTTCCAAAGAAAGGCAGATTTTCCGGCAGTTTTTTTTTTTGTTCATTGGTATTATTGTTTCTTGAATTGTACACTTATGATTTTGGTTAGATAAGACATCGAAATATCCAAATTAGTGCCCTTTATATTTATTAAACTAATTATAGTTTATACAACACCCTAAATGATTTCCGATCAATATTTTTCAATTTTTTACCTGTTTTACGGTCAATATAATCCGAAAATTATTATATCTATAAAATGTTTGTTGTTTAAAAAAAGCTGACTTGAAATTGTTTCATATACAGATCAAACGTGGCCATATCCAATTAACCACTTGAATACCAAGCGGACATAGGTGTCCGGAACATATGCAAACAAACACGGATGTCCAAGATATTTAAAAAATCAAATACTTGGTATTCTAATAGAATATAAGCAATGTTTTGATGAATGTGTGTAGTGCTATTTATACTGAGTCCAATATAGGTTTTTAAAATATCGAATTCGAGTGTATATTAGGCAAAATTATTTTTCTCAAAAATACGCAGTATCTCTGGGACATACATAATAATGATTTATTTGCGCTGTATTCAAACGGTTAATAAACGCCGTAAGCCATTCGGCTTAAACAATAAGCACCCATGAAGAAGAAAGACTTCATTATTATAAAATATTAATAACAAACATTGATTCAATGAAGAATGGCGAGTATGTTACTGTTAACTTTCAAAATAACGATTTATTTTTGGCAATGGACGTGCTTAATCTACATACATCAACTGATAATAATTAAGCTAACTTAGTAAATTTCAACAAATTACCAGTTTGGCGAATACGTTATATTCATGCTATCTTGTTAATTAATCTTATTTTAATTAATATAGAGACATAAAGGGGACAACGGTCTTTATTGGTGTGATTTTTTGCAACATGCTTTTAACTATTCTTATTCGCAAATTCCATATATGGAATCGTGCTTTACAAGGTAATACAATCATGCCATATACAGCTATTTCCAATTAAGTATGAGCTATACAATTTTCATGAGACAAACTCAATTTAGCTGGCATCAAGATTAAGATTCAGCACTTTTTCAATCGATTAAGTCTGTTCTTTGTAAAAGTAAGCTTTCCTTAATTGAATTATAAATAAATTGCGACACACGTGACAATCATGTCCAGAAGCAACCGTTAGCTTAATACAGTAAAATCCCCATTCAGGGGTGGGCTGGAGGGGGCTCGGAGGGTCTCGCTCGAGCCCCTTGTTAGATTTTACCACGGCCGGCGAGCCCTTTGTTAAATTAATAGAAAACAATATTATCAGATAAAATTAGTACATAACTGCAATTTCTGACATATACTATCTACGACAGCTTCCAGTATACACAGTAGTACATTTTTAGCCATTTACATTGATTAGTTTATGGTAAACTGCATATTGTTGCATATTTCAAGTGTATTAAGTAACGATCGTTTGCTAATTTAAAAGTATTTATATATAATTGCACATGACTGATAAATTACTTTGCTATTAAGCGAGCCCTTTGTTAACGTATTGGCAGCCCACCGCTGCCCCCGTTTACACTAAAGTCGGGACTGTTAAATTCGGAGTAGTGTAATTGGGGGAGTGAATCTCATACAAAATTAGGGATTTGGTTTTTTCCGCAAAAAATGCAAAAATAAGATTTAGTTTTGTAAAAAAAAATATAGACGAAATATTTAGTTACTAAGTGATAAAATGCAAACCGCGCCAAAATCCAACACGTAAACAGTCGACCGGCTATACGTGTATAGCCTGGCACGTGTTGAATGCAAAGACGCTAGCCAACATTTGACTGTATGCGCCGCACAGACGACCATCTCGTAACAACGACAATGAATTGCGACAGTGCAATTGGGGGATTTGCTGCGAATATATCAAGCTAGCGTGTAATTTTGGGTAGTGTGATTTGGGGTTCCACTGTATTGCAAATGTGTAATGCTTAGACAGGTGGAGAGCTAATACACTTAACTCTGTTTTTAAAACGCATTTGAAATAACACGGTCCACTAAAAAGTACGAACACTATATTTTTACACGAATTATTTATTTTAACACGACTCCCAAACACAAAAAACAATGAAACGGATAACGGTTAACACAAAATAGTAATAACATAATATCTTCATAAGATTCTATAACATTAGACGTACCAGAAATATCTATTGTAACTAACTTACATCTTTGCTCTAGAAAACTTTTTTTTTTTACCATGTCCACTCCCAATGTGGAGCATATGGACTCCTAATGGAGTTTATCTCAACATAAGTGTTTCTACGTTTCAACTGCCTGTTACTCAGTTGGTCAACCTCTCTTTTTCCAAAGAGAGTAGGAATAGAAGGATAGGGATAGGACAGGACTAGTGGTTAGATAATCGCTCTCGATATGACCCGTTCATAGGATGGGTTGGAGGGGGAATTCAAGACATCGCATACATTCCTTTGAACAGAAATTCATAAATCCATTGGAAAATCAATTTATAAAAATGCTTCTACTGGGATTCGAACCCATGACCTTCGTAGCGGTAGCCAACGACGTTGACCACTCGACCACACAGTCGGCAATACGCTAGAAAACTACACCGTTTTATTTTTTTTGGCTTTTTAAAAATAAATCATTCAAAGTTAATTATGAGTGTTAATTAAATGAAATTACGTGATAGTGAACATTTTATCGCTGTTGTTAAAAAGATTGTATTAATCTTACAAAGCTTTTTTTGATGAATTTTATTTCTTATAACTCTATGAAATGCATATTTGTCATTCATGATTCATTGAAAACCTTCCAAGAAAATTGGCAACAAAAACGTTTTATCCTTAAAATAAAGACAGCAAATTCATTATAATAAAATATCGATCAAAAAGCTTGTTTACTTTGTATTTCATATGATGTCATGACTTACTAAATTGTGGTGAAAAATGAAATCGACTATAAATTGCCATTTTGCCTGTTCTTCACTGACATGTTGTTACCTTACTTTGAAAAGGTTCTTACTGACATTTTGGCATAAAATTACCTTTTGGTCGGAAAATGTTGTATTTGCCACTATCTAACACAGGGTCTCCCAAACTATGTTCCGGTGTTCCGTGACACCTATATAGGTTTTCCGCGAAAATTTGGAATGGTAATCTACGCTGCAAGACATTTAACCGTCTTCTACTTCATATTCAAAATCGAGTGATGATGAATCTCTATTGATCATTCTTATATAAAGAAGTAAGAAGCAAGAAGGAATAAAGAAGCAAGATATTAGAGTTCCATCAACACGCTTTCTTTCATATAGTAATTTTACAAGCTTCTAAGAAACAATAGGACTTTTTATAATCGATTTATAAACAACATTCGTATGATCAATCAAATATTCAAACGGTCGTATCTCAAAACATAATAAAGTGCAAATAGAACCTTTTCAAAGTAAGGTTACGAGATATAAAAAAAGTTGATCAACAAATATTGAATATATTTTAGATATATAGGTTTTGAAAATTCCTGAATAATTACTACAATTCGGGGGGGCTGAAATGCTTACACGGAGGGCCCAAGGGTCTTCTGAATTGTAATCTTTTCGGTTTCCTTTTGTTTTACAGTTACTGCAGCGGAATTGTGACCCACTGAAAAGTTTGAATGGGGTAAAAATTGCATGGTTTTTTATTTAATCATCTAGGTCAGTGGTGAAAAACACGCAGCTCGCGGGCCCTCTAAATGTAGCACGTTTTTTTCACTTTAATTGATAAGAAAAAAAACGACTATTTCAAAATCATTGTTGGAAATGGTCATTCTTTTATTCAAAAGATCTTTTTACCGAACGTGGAAAAGATGTGCTTTGAAAAAAAAATGATTTTATTGTGAATACAAAGGATAATAAATAATATTTAATGTACTTCGCATGAGCTAACAGATTACATTTTTTAATATTTTATAGCAGTATTTGCATAACCCTTTTTTCATTTTTTAATGTATACGTTCGTTTATGCACTAGGGCAGGGTTTCCCAAACTATGTTCGAAAAAACGGAATCTGAATTGAACAAACTTTGAAAACATCTCTTTTGCAAAATTTTGCGATAACTAGTAAGGATGATTTAACTTCGCTTAACAAGTAGGCTTAAGCGCAAGTGATTATAAAAAAATAATTAATTTAATCAGAGATTCTGATTTGAAACAAAAATTGAAAGATCAGTCATATGACGATGATTTCTGGACGAGTTTATCAGTAGTGTCCCCGAAAGTGTTTCAATAGCATGTCTGTTTATATTTAAACTATTAAGAATTACTCAACCTAAAAAAAGGTAAGTGTTCCGTTAAAGTTTCCGGAGTGTTCCATTGAAGAAAAGGTTTGGGAAACTCTGCACTAGGGCATACAATTCCGCACCTTTATACGATACCCGGGATTTCGGGATTCACGTTTTTTTCAGGATTCGAGCTTACGGGAATTGATCAAGTAACATCGCTTCGGAAAGTTGTCGAATTAACAGATGTCAGTATTGTTGTCAACTCGAAGACCTTTTTTTTAGCTCAATACTTTGAAAAAGCTACTTCTGTTAGTGAATGAAGTGTTCCAGCGCTGTTGAGTTTTTTCTTAGTTTGATAGAAGGAATTTTTAGTGCTATACTAAATCTTGAAATTCTTCTTAACCTTTTCGAAGTCACGGTACACTTTTGATCATGGAAAAAAGTGACGGTGCACCAGAATTAAGATATCGAAAAAAATATGTGGACATAAATTTTTTTGACTTTTCCGGTATTCACTATTTTGCGGATTTTTTGCGGTGCAGCGGTTAAGAACCACTGTACTAAGACGATCCGGGTTGGAATCAACGTTCCCTCTAAGCTGCGCGCGCACGAGGCCGCGCAGCAGTTAATAAACCCCCGCGCACTCATTCCGGGTTGGCGCGCACTACAAGACAGTTATTATTCAATTAATATTTGATCGGTCCGCGCAGCTAACTTCTTGTATTGGTTGGGATCCCGGGATTGAAAACCCTATTATGCACTGATCATGTATATATTTATAATACTTTGGCTTTTGACACTTCGCGAAATAACAACAACGCTACAAAAACAGTATATTATGCAGTAATAATACACATTTTGTAATAAATCATAGATAATATTGTATAATAAGCTAACATTACTTATTTCATTAGCGTTATCATCTTTTACAGTGACCGTTTGTTCGCGTTAGCTCGTCGGATAAATTCCGCTGGATATAAACTATATTTCAATATAATTTTTTAAATACTTCAAAAATTAATTCGTTATTTTAAACCAGGGTTGTGGAGTCGGAGTCGGAGTTGACAGCTGGGTGTTGTTTTAGCCTGGTAAAAAAGCAATGCTTTTAGTTTTAGTGGAATGTCTGCAGCAGACCAAGTTTTCTTATATCAAATGTAGAATTACTGAAATAATCTGACTTCGTCTGGACTGTAACAATTGTTGAATATTATATATTAACAAATATGTGATATTGTATTGATTTAATTAGCATTTACTTGGTAGAACTCCATTGTAATAAGGTAAAAAAATAGCAGTATTAAATTATTACATTTATAAAAAACAGTTGAAAGCTATTTCAGCGTATGACTTCATCAGAACTAAGTTATATTTACTATATTTCTGATAAAGGCATGCGTTAAAATAGCTATCATCTGATTTTTAAAAAAAATTGTAGAACTAAGTTTTTTTTTTACTACGATATTGTAATAAAATGTTTGGTTTATAATTTGATAAAATTGCAAACACATTTCCTATAAGGAAATGAAAAGTACTGTTTTTTATTTAATGAAATATATCTTAATTTAGTGAGGAACATTAATTCTTCATACTTATCTAAGAAATGTATTTTTATAAACGAGTTTTTTTTACTTAGCAAGGTATATTATAGTCGCGTATATGTTTGTGCCAACGATATTGACGAAACCTAACCTAACCTTACCTTACATTACCTAACCCATTGGTCGGCAAAGTGCGGTTCTTTGGCCCCTTAAGTGTGGACATTAATAGACAGATTTGGCTCCCAATGGTTCCCATTTTTTTTTAAATTGTTTGTAATGTTCATATTTGGCATTTTGGCGAATAAGTTTGCCGACCACTGACCTAACCCAACAGTATAAGCGTATGCTTCAACGTCATAGCGATTGAATATGATCTCAGATTATATGATTTCATTGATCTGTTCACAACTGCCAAATTAAGTTTTAAAGACAGTTTTAAGAAGAATGACAATTTATTTTTAAGAGTATAAATATGCTTGGATATGATTTCAATAAGACGCAAGTGAAAAAATCAGGGCTGTGGAGTCGAAGTTGGAGCCGGAGTCGCGGTATACTGACCAGAGTCGGAGTCGTGAAAAATGAACAGCTCGAATTTTTTTTTTTAATATTTTGAATGAAGTGTATTCAAACAAAATAGTACAAAGTGTTGACATTTCATGCTTGGCTGACTACAGATGATCTGATAGTATACAAATATATAAGTTAAAATGAAAATTTTGAAAAATTTCCTCGGAGTCGGAGTTAGAGTCGTCTTTTTTTTACACGACAGCCCTGGAAAAAATAGTTTCACTTGCACTGCAACCTATATTACGCAAACTAAAATATTCAATCTATGATACTTATGTGCATGTTTTTTTTTCCCATAATAAATGCACCACGGAAATCAAAGCATATTTTACATGAGTATGTATAGTGTCTTGGAGACTTCTCATTGTCAAAATAATTTGCATCAGATAATTAATTTTATCGTCATCAACTTTTGAATACCCGATGCATGAAATATATAATTATTTAGCTCAATTATCAAGCCGTCACTAGAAACAACAATTCAATTTTCTATAGTATAATTAATTATTGTTATTTTGTCAATAACTGTGTGAATATAGAATAATTAAAATACAAACGAGGACTCAGGAAACAAAAGTGGCAGCTTTCGTAATGCAAACATTTTGGGAAATCAAACCTAAAACGTATGAACAAAGGAGTGTCAAATATTGTTATTAGTATTATATTGCCATTTTAGGTGTATGAACAAACAAAGTGATTACTTTTATTTTCGAGGTACATGTATCAATCAGTACACAGCAAAGATGTAGGGAACATAAAATATTGTTAACTCAATATTTACCAAAATGGACAAAACACAAACGTGCTTTCAAACATCAATATGATTGTTATGAATAGTTATTTTAATTATTAAATTGCTTACGCCATTGGTCGGAAATCGGTATTTCGAGGAATATACAACGGTGAAATCGATTAACCGCTTACATGCCTAGATCGTAAATAAAGAGCTATGGCTACAGGCCGCCTGTTTTTAATGTACCAAACATTTCATAGATCTTATCACAATCTCACATATATTGTTTCTACTCTAATTCTACTTCTAATAATTTATTGTTTCTAATATATTCCGGCTAAGCATGGATAGGACTAAACGTTCGTAAACTAATGTCAACTAATAATATTAAGTGTCGCGCCACTTGAGCCCTCAAAGTTGCTCACACGCCCGTGCGCTTAAGGCATTGACGGCGAGTACTCTACTCACGCACCCGTGCGTGCACGGCACTGAATTGGTTAAGAATTGTTAAAAATATTGTAAAATTGTATTCACAATAGTTTTATTGTTTTCATGACGATCTTTATTACGCATATATTCCGGGGGTGGGCCATTTAATATAACACTATTTTTTATTGGCGATTCTATCAATTTTGTTGAATCCCATTCATAATTATTTATTATTAATCGGTAGATAGTGTATGCGTACAGATACAAGCGGCCGTCTTTATTGCATTGGGATTTTAAAACCCTATAATTTGGCTAAAGAGCGGCATGAGTTATAGCGATTTATTAATGCACATCTGACAGACAAGAAAAAATCTCGCCGCTGGGCCTGTGCGAAAGGAACTTTAAATATTTTAACTGGCTGGATACCGAACCGCATCAAACCGAAGGGATATAAATTATCACCGGTGACGTAAATCGACGCAGGTGTAGGTAGGTATTTATTTAATAAAACATTGCCTTTTTCGATAACAGGATTTGAACCAAAAGAATGCAGACTGTAACGACCTGTGCATTCCCAATTGATCCTTGCCAAAGATATCTCAGAGAAAACACTTTAGCACATTTTATATTATTATTTTAAGCAATCAGTATTGCCTTACATACATTATAAATCTTCTGCCGCGCCATGCATATTGTTTTACTAATAGAGCTTAATTATGGGGTTATAATCAGGGCTGTGGAGTCGGAGTCGCAGTTAGAGTCTCGGAGTCACGGCATTTTGCCCGGAGTCGGAGTCGCGGTATTTTGACCGGAGTCGTGAAAAATGAGCGGATCATTTTTTTTTTTGAAAAATATATTTGATAATGTGTATTTAAGCAAAATAGTCAAAAGTGTTAACATTTCATGCTTGGCTGACTAAAGATGATCCGATGGTATACATATATATAAGTTAAAATTAAATTATTGAAAAATTACCTCTTAGTCGGAGTCGTTAATTATTTTAAAGCTGGAATCGGAGTCGTCAATTATTTTAAAGCTGGAGTCGTAGTCGGAGTCGTCTTTTTTTCACGCGACTCCACAGCCCTGGTTATAATCCAAAACGTACTATTTCCAAAGTATAAGAAAGCTTATAATAAATTAACACAATATTTCAGTAAAAACAGTATATAGATAATTGTGGGGTTATAATGCAAAACGTACTATTTAGAAAATGGGCGATATTGATTTAGGTAAACAGATAGGGTAATTCAAGCCTAAGGAATCGACTGATCCTATTATTTTTAATATAAAATGTCTAAAAGGCTGCCGTTTTCAAATTGGAAATCATATTTTTACACAAATTTTATTTTGTTTGTGTTATTCGTTATAGTATTTGACTCTACTGAAAAGTTTGAGTTTTTGGAAATAGTACGTTTTGCATTTATAGCCCCACAGTTACAAAGATTCGAAATAAGCGCAAAAATCAATAAGAGATTATTTAACCGGGTAAATGTTAATGCCATCAACTTCAGGATTCAAAACGAAATACCAGGCAAAGTGAAAACGTATAAGCCCATTGATCCTGATTTGTTGGTATACTCACCAGACAGAAAAACAAAAAACATCCAAAAGTACTTCAATAAACAGAACTAAAACACAAACACTTTCTTTCTTTGAGTGGAGTTGCAACGCATGCCGGGTTTTCGCTAGTAACATATAAATATTATATAATGTATACGTAAAAGCTTTTAAACATTTAAGCTATACAAATATAATTATTACATTCGAGCTGAGATTGTATTATTATATCCAAATACTGTTATAGCTTCATTCGTATTGCAGGATGTTGTTGTTTTTGTTGAAAGTTATATGCAGAGCTCGTCACGTCACCATTATTAAATCCTGTACAATGAGTATGATCGACTTGAAATACACATCGACTGTGGGATCACAATCTATCCAACTTGATAAACGTTCAAACGATCAAAAGGATGCAAGCTGCAAATGCCGAATTAGTATCTAAATTTAGCTTTTAAGTTTGAAAAAAGATGACCCAGTAAAAAACTAAAACCAAGAAAAAAGACTTAAAAAAAGGTTTTTCCTAGACAATTTCTTAAATTAATAATAAATTATGTCAGTTAAGCACCAGTTTAGAAGTCTCCGTGCACTCAAAGTTGTGTATAGTTGATAATTTGCAAATGATCCAAAATCATGAAAACACGTATTTTGTGCCTCGTGTAAAATTTGCTGTGTGTGGGTTACGTCCTTTTTCTTTTCCACAGTCGATGTCCATATTCACTTAATCTTTTTTATATGGATTTCCTACATGGAACGTATCCCCTGTATAAAAGAGGATTTAGTGTAAATTAATTTTAATTTTTCCTTGCTGCCCTAACACGTGATAATTTGTTTTTTATGCGGCCCACCAGAAGAAATAGGTTTCGCATGTATTTTGTAAACTATCCTGGATTGGCCAGGGACGTACTAAGATCCGAAACCCAGTTGAATATTATTAAAATGCCTCGGAATTTCAGAAAAGCTACCGACTCAATACCATTCCACTCTTTAAACGGGTTCTTTCTTTAGCAAACAGCTCTTCACGACGTCAAAACAAATACCCACTACAATATGTCTAACACAGCGTTTTCCAAATGGGATTGCACAAAAAGGTTACGAAATAATAACAAACATTATTAAATATGATAATTTATAATGTGTTTGTATAGCTGGGCGCAAATTGGGGTCTTAGTATCACTAAGTAAAAAAATGCTTGTTTTGAGTTTTGCTCGGTTTTGGCAAAATCTATCACATTTATAAGCGACTAAATGCTACACCTCGTACATATAATAACCAGCGGTGTTCTGCCAATACATTAACAAGGGGCACGCTTAATCTCAAAGTAATTTTCGGTGTTCTGGGGATTTAGTGAATTTTTTTATTACTCCTATGCAATTAATTCTATGCAATACTTAAATAATCAATCGATTGTTACTTAACACAACTATAATATGTAACAATATGCAATTTACCGTAAAATAATCAATGTGAATGGCTAAAAATGTAGTACTGTGTATACTGAAGCTGTCGTAGATAATATATAAGTAAGAAGTTGTAGTTATGTACTAATTTAATCTGAGGATATTGTTGTTTCTTAAATTAACAAGGGGCTCGCGCGAGGCCCTCCGAGCCCCCATCCAGCCCACCCCTGCATATAACCGTTGGGTATATCTACAAATGAAATTATAATGTAAGAAGCACAAAGGTAAGTCACCTGTTATACCAAATGAACTTAAAACGACATTTTTGTATAATAGATATGATACCTCTATGATCCTAAGCCTCCAAAATAATATAAAATAACATTGATAAAAAGATTCAAATATGTTTTTTATATACTAAAATTAACTGTTGTATTAATATATATTACAAGACAAAAAATAGGAAAAGACCGATAGAAATTTCTCGGTTCTGCCTTTTTGTTTAGCATAAAATACGAAATATAATTGGGAAGCGCTTGTCTAACCAATTCAAATGTTTCATCACATTGGAAGCTTTTAAATTGCGTAGACGTCTATATTGTAGTTTGCCACTTGCAACCCGGGTTTCATCTTTTGGCATATTCAGGCTTTCTTATTGAGACTATGTGGAGCTTTCTAGGCAGACACTCTTGTTGTTTGGCTAATTAACTGTTTGAATACCGCGCAAATAAATCATTAATATGTCCCAGAGATACTGCGTGCTTTCGAGAAAAATAATTTTGACTAATATACACTCGAAATCGATATTTTAAAAACCTGTATTGACTCAGTATAGATGGAACTACACATATTCATTAAAATATTGCTTATATTCTATTAGAATACTAAGTATTTGGTTTTTGAAATGTCCATCCGTGTTTGCTTGCATATGTTCCGGACACCTGTGTCCGCTTGGTATTCAAGTGGTTAAATGCTTCGGCGGGTAAAAACGTATTCTTTATCCGGCATGTGTTCTTGCTAGGTATTGCCTAATCAATATTATATCTACGAAAGGCAATTGAATAGTGAAAACAATTCAGAAATCCCTTACGAATACTGTCTATCAGACCTCGAACTGGCGGTCAAAAACTATTTAATATATTATTAAATAAATAATTATCATAATTAAGTAATATTATCGTCTTAAAATCTACGTTTATATGCATATATATTTATTTGATTAGAATATTAAAATTGAAATTTGAATATTCTATTTTGGGTCGCATTTTCTGTTTGCTGCCTTAACGTGCAAGTAGATGTCTAGTTCTCAAGTTAATTGCAAAAGCTGTCTATATAAAATGCATATAAGTTACTTAATGAATATAACTTAAATAATAATTGACTTTCTACCAAATAACCATAGAGTTATACACTTATATATGTCCAACAATCTTGCTTTAAATATCAAATTAAATAATTGATTCAATTATGTTAGTTCCGACACATGTCAGAAATCAAATAAAAATATATTTTTAAAAAATGTGTTTTTAAAATACTTTATTGATAAGATTTGAATTTTCAGTGAATTATAATATTTTAGACGATGTTTAAAACAATATTATCTAATATATAAAAATGACCGTTTGTTTGTTCGTATTTTTATCACCGCTTATCCGACTGCTACAAAACTTTGACAAACTTTTTGCTTGCACTTCCGGGAAGGTTATTGGTATATTAAAATTAACTTGTAGTAGATCTTATATAATAAAAATCAATGTTTGTATGTCTGCCATACAGTTCATTTTGACAACGTATGCTTGCACTTGCGCGAAGGTTATGGTACAATTAACTTACAGTAGGTGGCGCGCGTGTCGTACCATAGACACTTGGCAGCAAACGTCAAATGTCAAACAAACAGAAAAAGAAAACATGCACTTCAATAAACACAATAAAACACAAACATCTTTGAGTGGCATTGGAACACTTGCCGGGAACCGGCTAGTGAACTATAAAATCAAGATTTTTTTGATAGAAAGTTTATAATGTCAATAAAGTAAACATTGAACGTATTTTTATGATTTAATAATCCTGCTCAATTTTTTTTCGGGTCGGATCGATGTCTGTTCGTAGGCATGGGTGTTTATGATGTCTAAAAATTCCCCCGACCCTAACAATCACGAGAAAAAATGCGAGAGCGATTAGCTAATATTCTTAACGGAATCTTTCAATACCTCCTCTCATCGAAAAAGAGAGATTGAACAACTAAGTAACCAGCAGTTTGTGTAGAAAAAACATCAATTGATATACCTCGTTTATACCTCGACATATATTTCACAGTGGTAGCGGATATGGATTAGTAATATATATATATATCGACTGTGGAAAGGAAAAAGGACGTAACACACCGTTTTTTCAACAGCTTTTTTTCAATAATCACAATCTATACAATTTAATACACATTCTATCAAAAGGATGTAAGCTGAAAATGGCAAATTAGTATCTAAATTTAGCTTTGAAGTTTTAAAAAGGTTATGTGGAAATTGCGATAAAGAGAAAATACTGAAATAAAGGTTTTTTTTTAAAAAAAATATTTCATTAATATCAAATAAAGTTTATTCGAAACCAGTTTATCAGTCTCCATGCACTAAAAGTTTGTGTATATTACATAATTTGCTTTGGCTCAAAATCATCAAAAATACGTTTTTTGTGTCTTCTGTAAAATTTGCTATGTGTGGTTTACGGCCTTTCTCCTTTCCACAGTCGATATATATAGCTATATAAATCAATTATTTATAACTTTATTCTTACGTAACGCATTATTTTCAGATTGAAAAGTCGTTCTCTTATTGTTTATTTACAATTTATTATAAAAATGATTAAAACTATCAAGTAATGAGTCATTTTTACTCTTTTTCTGTAAACGAATCCGATTCTAAAAGATCATAATACCAATGTGTCATTATGCCAAGGATTATCAATTAACTAAGTATAATAACTAGTAATTCAAAAACTCTTTTGTACTGATTCCACTTGTATTTTTAATTAAAAAAAAAAACGAGAATTATGAAGTGATGATCATCAGTTTAATTATAATTTAAAATTTAATTGTAATTAGTATGTACAAATAAGTATTTTATTTTTCAAATATATTGCCTTTCTATCGGCAGTAAACACCTTAAGAGCAGACCTGTGGAATCGAAGTCGGAGTCGTGGAGGTGTACTTTTTTAACTGGAGTCGTGCTCGAAAAAAACCAATAACTTCGTGTCCTTTAAAAAACAATGTGTATTCAAATTGCTAGCATCAAAAGTGGCACTAAATGCTACTCTGTCTAAAAAAAAAATAAAGTTGTGTTTTAATCTATGGCCGGACTCCACAGCCCTGTTTAAAAGTGAGTAATTCAAACATTATTAAATAATTTAGTAATTAAATTTTAATTATTCAATAATTCATCACACTAGGCATGCAAATCTTTAACGATGAAGAATGTTACACCTTCCACTTGCTCGGGTGGTTCAAAAAGGTATAATTAAATGAACAATTACGAAAAGAATTTTTAAATATGTATAATATGTAGATAGATGTGTTCAATCAGTGGCGGATTTAGCATACGAGAGGCCCCAGGCGCAATAAAATTTGGGGCCCTATTTTTATAATGAAATAAGAACGTCAAAATATTTCATGTAAAATAGTAAATATATATTAAAATCTGAACAAAGAGTATATTGGTATTATAATTTTAGCCATTTTTGTGGCCCCTAATATTCGGAGGCCCTAAGCGCGCGCTTCATGCGCTTATAGGATAATCCGCCACTGCGTTCAATGTTATAATATACAAATAATTATAACAATGCCCCCCCTCTATAAGTGGTTGTATGACTTGTACGTATTTCGACAAAAAAATAATGTAAGTTGTGTTATTAAATGTTTTTAATAAATTTTAACATACACCTAAAAAAATAATTAACTGCTATTAAACATAGTATAACTCTATTCTATGATAAACAATATCCGTCCATATTGGTATACAAATAAAAAATATTTAAAAAAATCATAACAATAATTGTACATACTTTTAAACAAATTATCTGTCGATTTGCGTTGTTTTTGTATAATATTCGAGGACTTAGGGTGACAAGTACGAAACTACAAAACAATGTTTTTTTTTTTGAAAAACGCAGTAACAGTTATTATTGTCTAAGTAATTTTGTATTTAAGAAGACATATTATATTTTACGGCAAAACATACAGTTGAGATATCAACGGTTTAGCTTTATAACAATGTTGTTTTGAAAAATTACCTAAATAAAATATATATTACTAAAGAGTAGATGATAAAATAGACAATAAATAAATATTGTATTGTAGATTTGTTCTTGTTATTTTAAGTCCCAGAATTATAGCATCATAAATTCTGACATCGTAAATCATTAAAAAAAAAAATCAATTTAATTCAAGTGAGACAAAAAAAAACAATATTTCATTTGTTTGCAAGTAAATATTATAAAACTTTGATTTCCATAATGCCTTAATTAAGTAATTTTCTGATTATTATTATATCAATCAAATCAAACAAGTTGATATACTAATATATACGTTTTTATTCTTATATTTAAGTGTTTAAGAGTAATTTTAAACTATAGATTGTTGGAAACAGCTGGACGAGCGTTAATAATGCTGGTAGTTCAACGAAAATTAATTTGTTGTTAAAATAATAATTAAGGGATAAAGTTTACAAACCTGTGTGGCTGGGATTGCGATAATCTCTCCGGAGAAGCAGCATACAAGTAAAATTTGCAGCAAAATAATGTTGATAACAACCCCTATTTCTTTCCGCAACATTTTTATAACGATTAAAAATTCTTTTTCTATAATATTGTCATGACGTCTTACAGACTACGATCACTAAATCACATTATTTAATTGTACAAAACTCATATTATTTGATCAAAACAATTTCGAACGCTTCTTGGTTATTTGTTTTGCTAAATAAATATGTAAAATTGCGAGCTCATCACTTGCTGTTTTATAATGCAATATTAACGGGTCACTGTTATTTATTATTAATTTAGATGTATTATTCTAATCACTGATATTATTTTTAATCAAAACAGTTAAGGGGATTTTCAATTGGAGTGATTTACTATAATATCTATTGGTTGTAGAACGGTTTATTTTTTACCCGCCGACGGTGATGTACGTTTCGTATTATTGAGATTAAATCAAATGGATGAAGCGGAACGAAGTTTTTTTCTATGGTATAATTGAGAATAATTGGGTGTTAAACTCTGTGATGATTTAAAGGTGTGACGTGTTCGTGGTCGACTGGTTCAATCTGCGGTATGGAACTAACACACTAGTCTTGCCGCGCCGTAGGCACACTCCGTCCACTGCTCGAGAGAGCTTTATACTGCAGTGAAGTGATCACTGATCACTGGATCTGATCACAGTTTCACATGACTGCTTGGTTGCTGCCCAATACTACAATTGCCACAGCTCAAAATACGAACTACGGTTTTACCGACTCATCATCGTCGGCATGCTGCGAAAAGTTAAATAACTAACACTATTTTATAATACATGCAATATATGCGTATACTATGATTGATATTATTTATTTATAAATCAAAATTAACAACTTTATATTAAAATTGTGAGAAGTATAATAAAAATCCATATACTACAATTGATTCAATCCAGTAGAAATATATGCAATTGAGACAAATAAGCCATCAAGCACACTAGTATTTACAGACAATCTACTCTACCAAATCGAATCGGAGTTTTATGGAAATTATCTATACTAGCATTTTTTGTAATTAAAATTATAATTATTCGCAGAGAGTTATCAATATATCTTATACGTATGTGTATAACTTTAAAAAACCAAATTTTTCAGACTAATTTTCACTAAGTTAACATTAAATCTATGGTAGTAAAATTAATCAGAATCGGTATTTTTTAATCTGTAGTATTATAATCAAATTCTAAACCCACTCCATTAAATAAGTAAACTTATATAGCTAATAACATATACTCTAGTTTTGTTTAACGTATCATTTATTTGTAAACCTATGTTAAATATTTCTAGTCATAAATAACTCAGTATTCCAAATACTTATATATTGTTACATTAGACCAAAACTGAAAAATCTGTTTTATTAACTACAATTTGGAGTAATAAAAAAAACATTAATTAAGCAAGAAATATCAAGAAAGCCAAATTTAAAAAAAAAACATAACAAAACAACTATATCTATATAGTACATATTTTATTTGATTTTTTAACTGATTTTGTTTAGCTAGTTTAATTATGTTATTGTTAGAAAATAATTAATTAAAGTTACATCAAACAGACGGTTGGACAGAGCAATATAAAAATAATGAACACTCGACAATGATTAAGAATGTATACTAAATTATTAAGTACTATTGAATCTTTCCACTGAGCAAGGATAAATAGTAAACAATATTAAAAAAAAACATTATTTATTTTCATAATGTTTCTTATTAATGATTTAATTTTACTCGTTTGGTTCATAAATCACATTTTATAAAACGATTGCCGTCTTATCTTTTTAATTAATAAATAAAAAAAATAATGAAATACAATAATGCTTGATTAATCGTATACAATGTAACATTGTTTTCAAAACATCATACCATACCTTTAAATACAAAAGGTTTATTAGTTTGCATGACCATATGTTTTTTTAATACGTTTATATGAAGCTATCTGAAGTTATTTCAAAATTTGTAGTAAATTAACTTTTTTTTAAATTTGAATCGTTCAAATTATGTACATTCTCACAGATTTTGTCACTAACGACCCGGGTTTCGCCTTTCGGCATCTTCAGGCGTTCAAGTGCACGGATGAACTTTAACTGACGCTCAGTAAATGAATGTTTCGTGTTTATATAATAAATAAATGTATCATTGAGTTTAAAGCCATTGCTGGCGAAAAGGATAAGTTCATGGTCAAAGTTTTTTTTTTAGATTATTTGTCGACATGATATTCAAAAACAATTGGAAAAAATCTAAAACGTGCAGAATTGCGAATATTATTTTAATCATACAATTTTGAAAAAAATGATTTTTAAGATGTGTATATATTATTTCGTCTTTAGTAAATTTACTTTTTTCATCGTAAAACTAATATTATGGTGACGGCAAAGCTAAAATATTTCTCATAAATTCTATACAATAGCATTCTTAGTATCGCTGTCAGGTGCAATTTTCGTAGAATAGAATTTTGTTGATACCCAAGCTAAGAGGTTTTGTGTGTTTATACAAATGGTGTGCTTCCAAAACAGTTTTATAAAATAAAATTTTTTGACGTTTCTTTTCGACTATAAATATAATATGAAAGAAAACAGCATTTATTTAAACGTTATATTTTATAAAATTGACAATTAAGTATACTATATCAAGCAATCAACTTTCTATTCAATGGTTGCGATTAAAAGTATTTTTTCTCATTTTTTTATTATACTATTATAAATTAAAATTAAGTTACTGCAACAAGATGGCAACAAATCGCGCTCCAAGTCGACACTCCCTCTACCTACTTATGGCAAAGCACATTTCTTATAATTATGAAGTTACTATGGCAGGGGAGGTAAACCCTTTTTATTATAAGAGTATGTTTTAGGTTTTAATTTTATTGGAAATATAAAGTGATGAAATCAACTAATGTGTACACATATTCAAACATTCAGGTAGCATGTGGATTACACATACATATATACATCACTCAAGTCGTTTTACATACAAAAAATACATAAAATTATCTTTTAACAAGCTATGTAACCATGTAATTGGTAAACAATTAAGGCACATATGATTAATTAAAAATAATTTACATAGATTTGATTTTAATACAATCATATAGATAAAACAGTGACCGTTGTGTATAATTCGTCTAATTCTCCTCCTATTGGTTGTCGCTAAATATTCTTTCGAATAGTATAATAAAAAAACAAATATTTTTTTATTTTGATGTTTTTCGTTAAATATTCATTCTTTAGATTCAAATAAATGTAATAAAAATACAAATGATATTTTACTTTTAGATTAGCCATATTGAAACGGAAGAGATCACCGGAAGTGGGCGATAATTAAAAAAAAAACACAATCAATGGAGAGAAACATTGAAGGAAGCGAGAGTACGGATTTACCATTAAAAATCACAATTGTCTTTGCAAATCAATCATCTTTAAGTTTTGCAAATCTCAAACCCAAAAGTACGTGGCTGAAACCATAACCAAACATTTTTTTCTTCTTAAAACTTGTTCTACAGATTGGTTGTATAAGTCACCAATTTCAAGAGCAGTTCGACTGATTATTGCATTGCCTAGAGAAGTGGAAAACTTCAGCAACAATATCTGTGAACTGTTAAGTTTTATTTTTTGATTTTGTATCATCAAAAAATACTTTTTGTTCTTTTGTCTTCTTGTGTGCATTATTTACTGTTTTTTTTATTATTTTAATTAAGTGCACGGCAAATTGGCGTCAGTTAATATGCCATGTACTGTTCTTTTCATTTGAAACAATGATCGAAAAATATATCCTTCGAGAGTTATCATATATGTAACTCTGTTTAAAAATTTAACAATTCAAGAAATAATATGAAGGCTTAAAATACTCATGTTATCGAAGCAACTATTCTAATTGAACCATTTGAATGCGAAAATATGTTTATCGGAAGAATTTCAATTTCTTCGTCATCACTTAAAAGTGACAAAATATATGATTTAAAAAAATTCAGCTATAAACACTTAACAATGTATCAACTTAAATCAGACCTCTTAAGTCCATCGTTGCATTCATAGTATATTTGAAAATTAATAATAATACGATAATTTACAAATATTGCTCGAAAAACATTACTATTAAAATACCTGATTAAGAGTTCATATTCTCCAAATGATATGATAGAAAACCAAATGGCTTAAGTATTTTTATAAAACAAAAGGAAGCCGCGTGTGGTTTTTTACAGCTGTATCATAACAAGCCAAACATTTTCCCCAGGCATGGTACGGAAACCGCCGATTTGGAACCGCTATTAGGTGGTGCGGTGCACCTCTAATAAAATTTTAGTAATCATGAAGACCTATTTTAATATGCATACTTACAATTGATTATAATGATTGACGACAACAAATATTTTTTTCTCACGTATTTAGACATTAACAGAATATTATATTGTATTAATAAGACGTTGTTAGTTAGAATGAACCCCACTTAAAGTTTTAGAAGAAAATGTTTCTACGATAGATGTCTACTTATATGATTATTTTTCATTGCTGACTAGTACAGCTTATTTAAATCAGCGGTGGGCTGCCAATACGTTAACAGTGGGCTCGCTTAATCTCGAAGCAATTTTTAGTGTTCTGAGGAAAGAATGAATTTTCTTATCACTCCAATGCAATTATATACAATACTTAAATAAGCACTCGAACTATAAACTAAATTGATATGAGAATATTGTTTTCTCGTAAGTTAACAATGGGCTCGATTTTCAAAAGAGTTAATAAAATGTACATGGAAGCAAAATGTGACGGGCTTAACAGTAAAAATATTATGTATACTTATTACAAAAATGCTTGCATGTAAAGGCAGTTAAATAGTAGAGAACAGTGAAGGTTAACTTGCGGCCTCTTGGCTACTCTGGTGCGGCCTTTTGACTTGATCAAAAAATTATAAGCAAGCGTTTGAAAAAAGAGTGTAATCAACCCATTATATGTTCGACAGTCGAAAAAAACGGGGGGGGGGGTGTCAACGTTTTCTTTACTGCGGCCTTATGTTGAATCAGATAAATGAATATGGCCTTTAAAAAATAAAAGGTTCTCCACCCGTGGTATAGAATTTAGAAATAAATAGCTTTCGATTCGGCTTTTTTATGGATTCACCAGATACTTTTTGGAAATTAATTTTTAATACAAAATTTATTTTATTCTACTGAAGATGATTCTCAACAAGGTTAAACACGTCAGTGGAATAACAAACTTTTCAAGTTTTTTTTTTTTTTATAATTAGACCAAAACTGTTTGACAATCCCTGTTTGACCCTATTCAGGCGGCAACAAATCCATGGAATCACTCGCGACTCTGGACATAGTGTATAGGTACTTCTTGAATAGTAGTAAAAAAAATGACGGTGACCAATGCTCTGAGGCTACCAGACATTCTGTCTATCCGAGGCTATTCTGTCTGTTCCAAGCAGCTACCCATGTCGCATGTTTGTTCACCTATACCTATCCATCGACGTACACACAACCAGAGAAGAAAAAAACAGGATTTGAACAATAAACAAAAGAATAACGAACCAACAATTTCATTTTGAAAAACAAAAGAATAACGAATGCACAATATCACTTTCAAATGCCGAATTATAATTTTAGTTATACGTAAGTATTTCACATTTAAGATGCCATCGGTTAGTCGAAATCAGAACCCTAGGATTTACTTTAGTAATAATATAATATGTATACAGTTCACAGAAAATTGGTCGTATAAAATAAGTAACGAACAATTTATCGCAACATTATCCGATAAACAGATTTAACAGATAATCGTTTTCATCTAATGGAAATGGAACGATTCAGCGGTGGGCTGCCAAAATCTTAACAAGGGGCTCGGTAAATGTCAGCCAAAATGCCTACACATTATAGATCAGTGTTTCTCAACTTTTTTGGGCCCATGGCCCCTTTTGAGTGTCTTATTTTTCTATGACCCCCCCCCCCATACTCGTTTTACACTACTGAAGTATAAGTCTTATAAAGAATTTTGGGACCCGAAAGGAAACCCCATTTTTAGGCCTTCCCAGAATTTGAAATCCAAAATCCCAGAAATTGGCGGATATCCCAAAATGAATGTCGTGAGACTTTTTTTAGGTCTTCTTAGATATTACAATTTCTAAAACAACAATGTACGGATTTCGAAAAATTTGCCCGTGGCCCCCCAAAATTGTACTGTGACTACCCTGCCCCCTGAGGCCCCATTAAGACATGCTGTAGCCCCCCCGTTGAGAAATCCTGCTTTAGACGATGCATAAGCCGTAGCCCGAGGGTCACACGTGGCTCCTTTGTTTTTGTTGTTACAATTGAATGTATCATCTTTAAATTAACTAAAATAATTAAGTTTTTTAGACTCGGACCGGGTAATTTTGTAAAATTTCGGCCCGTGCTATAATATGTTAATAAGTACCCCGAGTTCTCTTTTGCGAATTCCTGTTCAACATAGCATGACCGAATGCAATGTAAACTATCTTTCGTTTTTCTATGTATACCGCATTTTTTACACTATGCCCGTGTAAAGAAAGGATTGAGCGTACTTAAAATTTCATTTTACTTGCGGCCTGAAATCATCATTAAAAAAATGCGGTCCGCTAGATGAAACGGTTGTGTTTGTCTGCTTTACACCAAGGATTGACGATAAACACTTGATTTTATTCAAACATAACACATGTTTGATTGACAGTTGGCTTCACAACCCTTGAACATCGTTTAGCTTCTGCACGGCTAATATAAATATTTTGCACATTTTAATATACACATGGAATTCTATGACGTTTTAATGATATCCGGAATACAGTGCATCCAAATTTTATTGCACCTGGGGCCTCTCGTTTGCTTAACCCGCCATGCTTCTTGTGACTCAAAAAAAAATGTAGATGTCTCACCTTTCTTTATTTTCAATGCAATATTCCTGCAACATCGAGTGGATTATCTACATTATAAGATGAACTTATCTTATTAAGATTTCAAAATCGTGTACCTTGGTAGAAAGACTAGTTCGAAAAATATTTATTCCCCCTAGTTTTAAAAATTCGCCCACTTCATTACTAATAACTATTGTTATCAGCATGTAATGAATTTTCAAAACCTCAGCTCGCCATAATACCGCTTTCTTGAACAAACAAGTGACTGCTTTGGTTTATAATCTTACGTACAGATAAATAATATGTTTGTAGTTCCAGGAAGAAGGCTATAATAAAACCAAAAAAAAAGCTCGAGCCCCCTCCAGCCCATCCCTGGTTGCATCCAAATACGTACCTCATAAACTCTTTTTTCATGAAATTTTAGAAATAAACAGACCGCAATTGAACAGTCTTCCGATCTTAAACGATCAACTGCACATGCCGGGCTCGCCCCTCCTATACCCTAAATAAATATAATCATAAATCCTTTCCGACAAACAAAAATGAATATAATTCTTAAAACTAATCACCATTCAAATCTGTGGGCCTTCCCATGGGCTAATCTTTTTCGCCAGCAATGGCTTTAAACTCAATGATACATTTATTTCTTATATACACACGAAACATTCATTTACTAAGCGTCAGTTCAAGTTCATCCGTGCACTTGAACGCCTGAAGATGCCGAAAGGCGAAACCCGGGTCGTTAGTGACAAAATCTGTGTGAATGTACATAATATGAACGATTCAAATTGAATAAATCTGCCAATAAGATTTGCAATAGAGGAGCAAGAAGTATAACAAATATGTAAAAAGCTTACCTCTTGCTTATGTCAAGAAAATAAAACACTGGTTTGTACTAATTCAACATCTATTCTTTAGTATCAGGGCAGAAACGCTCATCACGAGCATTTTAAACTGATAAGAACTAATACATAAAGTGCTATTTATACTAAGTCAAGTAAGACTACTAAGGGTGCCAGTGAGTGGTGCTACAATCAATGGGTGATAGAAATATGAAAATGATTTATAGATAATGATACAAAATATGAATGAGTGATAAAAGAGCCTCTTACAAATAAATGCTGCTAATTTGCAATCGCATTCAAAAACAATTAGGCAAGTGAGGTCACAAACTATAAATTCAAATATATATCTAAAATGGGGTTTTTTTAAACATAATTGATAATATCAAAACAATCAATATATTAAAAAGCAACAACGATAATTAAACTTCTCTCCGGTTATTTTATATAATGCCTTTCCACCAAGTAATGACAGTGAACACCAACTGATTCTTTCTTGCGTATGCTATTTTATGATGAGATAAGTTTTTTTTTGTAAATAAAAAAAATATTTACTGACAATGCTCGTCGATTGCTTTGTTACATTTTGTTTCCGTATATTTTTAGCCCTCTTACAAAAGCGAGTCTGAATAATTTGGGATTGGTATGGCCGCGATCCCGGGATATTGTGATTGAGAATTTTTAAGCAAATCTCGAAAAAATATTTACTTATACCATTTTATACAGTTTAAGCTTAAATTGGGCCGTGTATGAAATATACAACCGTCAAACTTTAGTTAAGTCTTTTGTAAATCGTGATATTCGATATATTAATTATTACAAAAAGATATACCCAAATCAGTCGTGGGGAGCCTGCGGCTTTTTGGCTACTCTGGTGCGGCCTGATCGACCAATTCTGTTATTTTTTGTAAATTCGTAAATTCCTGGGTTTAAAAATTGGCATGAAATTGTTTTAAAATCGTCGACCAAAGATTCCCTAGTGTCAATGTTTTCTGCGACCTTATTTTAAATCAGATAAATGAATGTGGCATTTAGAAAAAAAAAGGTAAATTTGACCTAAATCATAAATTAATTTACACGAAATAAGTACAGTAATTTTCAAATCATGTAAATTCATAGCGTAACATTTTCGAATTACATCGCGAATTTTGCCAAAAGAAGTCCAAAACCAAGATTTCTGACCTTAGACGAAACGCTTCATATAAGGATAAGCATAAAGTATATATTACGTAAATTGTGTGCGTTTCGAAAATAAAATACTTTTTTTTATAAAAAACGAAAATCGACATATATTTATTTTAGCATATCGATGAGCGTGTGAAGGAGTTTGGTTTTTTTAAAAATATTTTCTTGCCAATGATTTTATATTGTAAGCTGATCAAAAGAAACAAATTAAAACGCGTAATGTATCATATATATATATATATAATATCAAAACTAAATTAAATTATCCTATAAATCAACTTGCAAAAACGGAGACTTCCCTTCTTGTGGAATTTTCCAGAGTCTTTATTATTACTTTGAGATCGTTTAAGCGCATGCTCGCCTCCCTTTCTGCCCATCCTGACAATCGAGGGTTTCGATATTATGAACGTTGAACCCTACATTTTATGGAATATCAATTGCTCGTGCTCAACAGATGAAACAGGGATTATTGTTTATTCGTCGACCAGGGAAATAATATTTCGAGAACACCGCGTCTTTATTTTACAATTTTAAAAAATATATTAAACTATTTAGTCAATACAGTTCGGCAAAAGAGTAATCAATGATATTTTATATTGTCATGAACATCTAAGTTTCATATTACACTTACATAAAACTTTCAAATAGCGATCTTCTGATTCCATAAGCATCAAGTCTCTTGTTTAATCTATCAGCCAGTAAATACTGATTTTATTACAGAAATAAAATTTTCTGTCTTCTACGTATTTACATTTCCTTTTATATCAAATGAATATATCATAGCTTCTAAATAATTTAATAAAACCACTATCGAATTTTTTATTTCGAAATTAAATAATATAATTGGATTCGTTAAGTGTGTTGCTAGTTTTCAGATAGAATTATTTATGTTATATCATTGTGTTCAGATATCTTCAAGGTTTTCGAATTTAAAATTCAGATTGTCTATAGAGATAGACAATATACCTGAACTATGTGAACAATTGGTAGTATGATATTGTGAAATAATGTTCTTTTGATCTGCACATGATCTTTTGATCTCGTCGCTTATTTTGATTTTCCATCTGACCTGTGAAATACTTTTCCATTCAAACTGCGCTTGTACAAATTTAGCTGATCTTGAACTTCGTTTATTTTAATATGCTAGAGGTCATTTACGTAAGTAGTAAGTAGAGATTACATCATTGATGTCATTGCATTTAATGAAAAAAATTAAAACACAATTTTCCCTTGGCAAAAAAAAATCGCTACCATAAAATAACAGTGAGATAAAATGAAAAAATCGTTTACAAGATAATTATGCCAGTTGATTGTTGAAAGGCAAACCTTTATAATGAAACACTTAAATATTTGAATTAAAAAAAGAACCCCATTTAAAGAAAAATCTTACTTTTATAACTATTGATATTGTCTTGTAACTTCAAAGCATCAGCGAGATTGGTAGAATAACTAGATAAAAATAAAAGTATACAGAACAACGTCATATTATCTTTTATCATAAACCGTAAAAGAATATAATATAACTATTTAAAAATAACAACACAAGCCTTAAAGTTCAATTATCACTAAACTGGTATTTGCGATTTATCACACTGTTTTTTTAATGCAGCGATATGTATATTAATAACACGAGTACACACTATGTTTTTGCGAATTTTAATAAAAACAGTTTGAGCTTTTATTAAAATTATGAAAATGAAGTGTTTCAGTTCTATAGTTTTTATATGTTATACGTTAATAGCTATTTCGGCTTTCGCCATCGTCGAAATAGCTATCAATGTGTAACATATGAAAACTGTAGAACTGAAACACTTTGATATTTTTAAACTATTAAAATGGAGTTCTACCAAGTAAATGCCAAATCAATAAATAAAATGAAGTGATTTACGAGTGCTTTAAATCAATGCTCAATAAACTGACGGACCCTTAAATCTAAAAAAATAATTCACGGATCCACGAAAAAGAATATTTTAATCGTCGAAATCTTTATATGGCATTTATTATTACTATTAATACATATTTATATTTTATCATAATAAATAAGATTTTTTTTTAATTTTTTTTTTAAATACACATATAAAGCTTACACAAACAATTTACTAGGATGGATACGATTGCATGTTTTGACATAATAAATCAATATCTGTTCAATGTCAAAAATGCTTACTCGCAAGGAATCTTCCGTCAAGAAAGTTCCTGTGAAAAGACATGATCTGAGCTTATTTTTTAGTAACAGTAATGACGAAAATGATGTTTCACATAGGTATGTATGTAATCGCAAAAAGAATGAGGATGACCAAGACTTCTTTTGCAATATACGGATATTCTTGTTGTCGTCTCATTCAGAAATATTTTTTTTCATTTAATTCTGTTTCAAGCAAATTACCTGAAAACTTTCGCGGACAGTCGCAGAAAATTTGCGGATTAATTACATAGTTATTCTGGTATAGATTATTTTTGCAATCTAAGATTCCATTGTATATTTAATATAGTCAAAAAATGCTATATGTATACTAAATACTTTTCGGTTTTAATTGACTCTAATATATATTTAATAGGTGTAATTATTATTTAGTATTTATAGCGCCATATCAACACAAATAATTGTATTTTTAAATAGAATGTTATTTTAATGAAATTACATTATTTATTTATTTTAAAGTGATAAAGTAATAATATAAAAAATAAAGTATTTGTATATCAATAGAAAATACCGTTAAAAATTGTCATTATGTTGAATTAGTATTGTAATTTGTTTTTTTAAATTGAAACACCACCTTTGACATCAGCCTAGTTGCTATGTAAAAAAACATTTTGTACATTCAAAAATTCTGATAAAATTCTCGAAAATTTTTAAAACCGTAGTAGTGTCGTTGACAAAACTGCAGTCGATAAAAATCACAGCAGCTGATAAGAAGGTTATCATTTTAATATATATATTTAATTTATTCTCTAGCTTAACTTCTGATTTCCTAATAAGATTTCTGTGAGCTCTATTGCTTAATTAAATCACCGTATCTGCAATTTGATTGCAGGTTTTCCCAAACAACTGTGTTCAACATTGGTGTTCAATGGAACCTGAATAGCTGTTCTGCGAAAAACTCTTCTGCATTTTTTTTGTGACAGCTAAACCAGTAAGCTCAAGCGAAAGTGATTTTGAAAATGATGTTGATTTAATCACTGCTTCGGATTTGAAACAAACATATACAGATCAGCCAATAAATAATTTCTGGTCGAGTTTGTCAGAAGAGCTCCCCGGTGTGTAAAAATAAGCTATTATTGTATTACTTCCGCTTTCTACAACCTATTATATGCGAAGCAGGATTTTATTATTATGCTGCAACAAAGTGAAAGTGCAGGAACAGATCCAACACCGATCCAGAACTCGATCCAACACCAACAGATCCAACAGATCCAGAACTCGATCCAACACCAGATGTAAGAATTTAACTCACTTAAATTGAGTCTATTGTTTTGCAATTCGATGACTCAAAATCATCAGTCATTTCGAGCTTTAGTTACTCACAGTTATTGAGTGATACGTTTTAATAATATCATTTTATTATTTTTACTATTATGAATTATTACTCAACCTAAAATAGGTATTCCTTTAAAAATTATAATTTTTCGAAGTGTTCCATTGCAGAAAAGGTTTGGGAAACCTTAGACTATAGTATATATTATAACGATTGTTTCCGAATGACAAATGACAACAAAAATACGTCGGTGACAATTAAGATGTATTATTATCAGTTATAACATCATAGATTCTGTAAAAAATATAAAGCTGAGGAAATAGTCCATTTTTTATATAAAATTTCGAATTTTTATTTGATAACAATTAATTGGTACCATCTGATGAAATATTTAGCTCTAATGACTAGTAGAAGCTTCAAGTGTTTGAGCGAAAGATTAGCAAAAGATTTTCGGTGCTGCCTGCGAAGATGGCATCTGGCGGCGTTGGCAAAAAATGAACATAAAAACCTCTACGGTGAGCCAGACATTGTCAGTGTTGTAAAAATTCAACGCCTACGTTGGGCGAGACATATTATATCTCTCATGGATGAATCCAATCCAAGAAAATGTCTCACATGTACTACCCCTCAAGAAATACGAAGCGTTGGAACTACGATTGTAATTTGTCAATTTGCAAGACAACTTTTAAAGTGTTCACTGTTAATACTTGGTGTAACGGCATTATATTAATAAAAACATAATATTCCTTTGTACTTTATTTCTCACTTTATTTAAAAAGGTTAGGTACGGTTTCGCTCATGGCGAGCATTGTCAACTATGTGTTAGTTAGTAGTAGACAACGCTAATTTGTTTAAAGGCGGTCGCAAAATATTCTAATTATCTGTTGGAAAATAATAAATGTATTTCTTCTTACAACATAAATGTGTGTATTTTTTTTACAAAATATTAATATTCTGTCATAGTATAATATGTGATATGACAAAATATTACACGAAATCGAATTATTATTTTTACTGTACTCATAAATATTCATTGAACTTTCAGTCGTTTTATTTAAAAAATGTTGCAATTAAATTGATGAGTTATAATAAAATACACGTAACGTACTAGTTTAAAATAATGTTAGTTTTTGTCGACCTTTGTGGAATAATAGATTGTATGTTTATTTTAACAATAATCAATAAATATTATCAATTTATCTAAAATAGTGATGATCAAACTTTCACCCCTATCCACTATAAGTTGTACAATATTTTCATCCATCTCTAGCCAACTTTTTCATCCATGTTACATAGATAATATTCTTACGTATTATTAATAAATCTGGGTCTCATTTTCACAGTTTATTGTCTGATTGATATTCACTTGCGATATGTTAATCGAATTCACCGTTAATCATGAATTCTACTGATATCACAATTTTGATATTTATTTCATAACAAAATGTCTAGTTTTTCACTATTCATTCTTCTTTCCTACATTGCAATCCATGTTTCTATATATTCCTGTTATCTTCGTATCAGCAGACATACGGGTAACCTAAAGGTTTCTTAAGCATCTGGTCTACTGATCCCATCTGCAAGTGGGTGACATGATCTTCCCACGTACATTGCGATCATCTCAACATGCAGGGCCGGCGCCACCATACAGGAGAAATAGGCAACCGCCTAGGAACCATTACGGGCGCATAAATGAAGTATTCAAGCTATTTTTTTTATACTCTAATAATAAGATTTATTTTATTTTGACATTTGTATTTGTTTGTTGTAATTATGTATCGTATTCTATATAATTCTAAAAAGATAGGCTGAGCGACTGAGTAACAAACAGTTTACGTAGAAAAATTTCTGTTGAGATACCTCCATTAAGAAACCACATGCTTCACATTAGAAGCGGGCATGGATGAATAAAAAATATTTCTTTGGTCCCGAGCTATTTTTTCATTTTTTCTAAAAAAAGGGAGCGCACCAATAATCGTTGCCTAGGGCGCCAAATAACCTCGCGCTGGCACTGTCAACATGCATACACACCACAAGTGCATAATCAATATTTATTTCAAAATTAACAAAGAAATTTCTTCTTCTTGGTCGTATGTTGTTTCTGTATCGACTGGTTGCTCAACAGTGTCTGAAAGAAAAGATATGATAAAATTTTGGCACAACTGCGAAAGATATTGGAGCTCTAAAAACAATGGCACGAGTCTCCAAGTTTTGTCGAAAATTAATTAGATACGTCATCGTGTAAAGCTGGCAATTCCGGTATAGGTAGTTATTTTTAAAAAATAAGGCTCTAACATATAAATTGTTGAACAATTAAAATCAAGTTTATAACAAAAGCGGCAGTTTGCAAAGTCCACTTATAGCAAACATGGCAATTATCAAACTGGTTTCACAAAAAAGTGTCAATAATATTTTTTTTAAAAAGCAAGATAATAATCAACATTACCTTTTTCAAACATTTTACATACATAAAGAAAAAAGTACCGTTTCCAGAGCCCTCATATAAAACTTATTTCATCTCACCAATATTAGAAGAATTGTCAACGTCATTGGCTTCGTTATTGGTGCCAATGGGTTTGAATCCCAGTGCGGACAGATTTTTTAATCGGTTTAAGGATTACTGTTCGAAGATATGGCTGTTTCTGACGCATACAATACTTTTTTAATCCTCACCGATCCTAAAACAGGGAATAGCGGTAGCAATATATAATCATTTATCCTTTCCTTGCCCCACCCTTCTTTTCTTACTCTCTTAAAAAAGAGATATTGATTAACTAAGTAACATGAAGATTTCGTATAAAAACTTCTGTTGAGATTAGCTCGATTAGAAGTCAATAAACTTTACATTGGGAGTAATATTCAATATTTGAGCGTCTTAGTTTCAAAACCTATCTAAATCCAAAAACCAAAATTGTTGGCAAAGTGCAAAAAACTGCTGTGGGCTTTTTTGGTTTGAGGATGTTTTGAGACTAAACACGTTATCTCTGTATTTAGAGAGGTTTTGAAAATGAAAAATTATTGAATTTGAATCGTTCAAATTATGTACATTATCAAAGATTTTGTCACCCGGGTTTCGCCTTTAGGCATCTTCAGGCGTTCAAGTGCACGGATGAACTTGAACTGACGAAAATTTATTGATTGTATAGATCACTTTTAGGGTGTTCACTGTCAATACTTGGTGGAAAGGCATTATATTAGAAAAAACACAATATTCCTTTGTACTTCATTCCACTTTATTTAATATGCCAGGACCGGTTTCGCTCATTACGAGCATCGTCAACTGATAAGAAATATAATTTAACAATGCAATTTATACAAAAATGAACAGTTATATAAATACAGTTTGTATAAATAGCATTGTTAAATTATATTTCTTATCAGTTGACGATGCTCGTAATGAGCGAAACCGGTCCTGACATATTAAATAAAGTGGAATGAAGTACAAAGGAATATTGTGTTTTTTCTAATGATTGTGTAGATATTGAAATAGAGAACAAGTTGGCATAAAAAATTGAAAAAAATAAAAAATGGTCTATGGGTAGGTTTGGGCAAGTATCCTCATTTTTAAAATTATATTTTGTGAGTTCGAATAATTATTACTATAAAACCACTCGCAATATTTAAGAGTAAATCAGGAATGCAGATCAATTTAAAGTATTAAACTGTATTTTGCCAATACATATCAAAATTGTTATAGTTATATAGTCAAAAAACATGATTATTGCGATTCATAAGATATTGATTCTTTCGGGCTAGGTTTATTGCAAGTTAATGGCCGATAATACTGTGTATGCTGCTCTTGTAAAACTTCTATTCCGTAAAAGGCAATAAGTTAAGGACAAGAACAGAAAAACTGTAAGTCGGAGAACACGTGTGCAAAGGGCGCAGTGATTTATAGTACCTAAACACTGGTCGGCTGGTCGTCCAATATGGTATTACGAATCGGTACAAACGTCAGAGGACTCGTCAAGATACGGAAAGAATTACAGACTCGACCGAAATATTCGACAAGTAATATACATTCTCTGCTTCAAAATAGATTATAATCGTGTAAAATAACATAAGCAACTGTCACAAATACGTGTGCAATGAATCGTATAACTGTCATTTGGTAATTTGTTATTATTAAACAAACACGATTAATTGAAAGTACATTTCTCTTTATATGTACATTGCAAGCGTCAAAATGAAATTTTAAGTTAAATAAAACTGTTGTTGACACACTAATGTTGAAAGACCGCTGTACTCAACACTAATATTTTCTTCACAGTACTAGTACTAGTACACTTCGGAGATTATCTAATCACATTAAAAAAATACTTGTGTACAAGAGAAGTAGAAATTTTGAATTAAAATATCTTTTTTGTTTGTTAACACACAAAATCCAAGTACCAGTACAGTGGAATCTCTCATAACGAGTAATTCGCATAACGAGCAGAATATATTGTGAAATAAATGCTCCCTTAACGAGTGACATTTCGCATAACGAGTTTTGGAAAGATCATTTTCACATCGTTACTTGCCTCGAGATGATTGACAAGGCGAAGGAAGGGGTTACCAAGAGGACCCTCACTTCTGCTTGGAAAAAGCTTTATCCAATACCATGGGACTGGGGGGTGGATAACGATAATATTGATGAGCTTGTGAAAGAGCACAGTCGAGAGCTGACCTCCGAAGAGCTTATGGAACTGTCATTGTTTTTCACAGCAATAAGTTATGGAAGAGAGTTTGTTAGTGGAGGAGGAGGAAGTAGCAGAGCAATAATCTTCTACATTGAGAAGCATCACTCTAATAAGGAGGTGGCTATGCGTTTTACAAATTTATTCAATGATAATGCTGTCACATTTTCACCAAATTTTGAAGCGTCAGCAAAAACAAATGTCTCAGGACAGCTTTCTAGTAAAAAAGAATTATTTACTTCTCATAAATAATAAACTAGTCGATTTTTACATTGTTTTTTGCAAATCTAAAAAGCATTCCAGGTTGATACGCTCCTTAACAATTTATAAGTATGTAATTTTATTTGAATATACATACGTTAAATATATAAAAACGCATTATTTTATTTTACATTGTTTTATACGAGAAAAATTGTTTCGCATAACGAGTAAGATTCTGGAACGAATTAAACTCGTTATGAGAGGTTCCACTGTACTACCACCTTTAACAATTTCAGATTAGTTCTGAAACATGCTTTTGATTTGAATTAGACACTTGTCTTAGATGTTAGTAATCAGTATTTGAATTTGATTTGAGAATATATACTTCATTGTCATCTCGTTTACAATGTTTACTTTTATTGGCTGACACTTCTATACTTGAAATGTAAGGCGGTATAAGATATATAAAACTAAATTTGATAACTTGTGACACGTGTGTCGCTTCTTTGAGAAGCATCATCAGACTATCGCAACGTTAAAAGTAAGAGTTTTCGAATCATTTGATAAAAGATGATTTAATAAAAATAAAAACATTGAAATACTGCATAAAGTAAATAGTAAGGGGTTATGAATGAATATCTTGGCGTTGATAGAAATTAATTAAGTCATTAATAGAGAAGAAGCATTAGTAAATAACATTTTAAATAAGATAGGTGGATCACCATTGTTGAATTTATTTCCATTGAGTTTTACCATACATAATGAAAGAAATTAGTTTATAATTTATACTCTCAACTTTGTATCTTACCCCCTCCCTGCGTCTTGTAGAAAAAGACAAACCCCGACTTTTATTGTGTAATTTATAACACAAGATTTGAACTAATTTTTAGTTTATTCGTAAACGTTGCGAAAGTCTGATGATGCTTCTCAAAGAGGCGAAGCACGTGTCACAAATTTTCACACAGCAAGTGAAATAACAGTAATCAAATTAAAGTTTATATTAAAAATTTACTTTTACAAAGTTACCGCCGAATCTATTAAATACAGTATAAGAAAGCTTATAATAAATTAATACAATATTTCAGTAAAAACTGGCATATAGATAATTGTGGGTTTATAATGCAAAACATACTATTTAAAAAATGAGCGATATTAAGTTAGGTATGCAGATAGGGTAATTCAAGAGTAATGAATCGACTGATCCTATTAGTTTTACTATAAAATGTCTACAAGACTGTCGTTTTCAAATTGGAAATCATATTTTTATGCAAATGTTATTTTGTTTGTGTTATTCGTTATAGTATTTGACTCTACTGAAAAGTTTGAGTTTTTGGAAATAGTACGTTTTGCATTATAACCCCACAATTCAAGACATTAATAATATGTTACATTGTTTTAGAATCCCTTAAATTTATACTGTTACAGATTGTTGGTTAACGAATCTTTCGGTATCTCCCGAGTGATTCCTTGGACCTCCCCATTTACGCCCATCTCTTATTTGTAGTCGACTATCAGACTGCGTGGCGTGGTTTGAACCTCCGGCGAACGCTAGCATGGGCCAGGAAGGGTGTTACAGAGGAGAGACGTAAAATTACCAGGTATCGGAGCATTCCCAATTTTTAACAATCACAGATATTCAGTTTACGGTAGGTGAGTGATTGAAAACATTATTTTTTTAAAATTAACAACAAATAAAATAATAATATTCGACTGTGGAAAAGAAAAACGACGTTACCCACACAAAGCAAATTTTACAGGAGGCACAAAAAACGTGTTTTAATGATTTTGGGCCATATGCAAATAATGAAATATCCACAACCTTCTAAACTGGTGTTTAATTGACATAATTTAATATTAATTACGGAAATTGTCTAGGAAAAACCTTTTTTTCAGTCTTCTCCATGGCTTCAATTTTCACAAGCTGATCTTTTTCAAACTTAAAAGCTAAATTTAGATACTAATTCGGCATTTTCAGCTTTAAATGATACGATTTTAATTTAGATGATTATTCAGTATAAGTTATAAAGTAAAACATGACAAATTCTTTAGTGCCACAATTTATAGTTGTATATTTTAAACCAGCGGTTTCCAACCTGCGCCTCTCTTTGAAGAAAAAAATATCTTCGCACCTCTCTCCTTCCTTCATTTTATATAATAATAATAAAGACACGTTTTATAGGGTAAATAAATATTTTGGACTGTTCGGGCCTACCTTTGCAATGGTCTACGCCTTCCAGGTTGAAAATCGCTGTTTCAAGCAATTTTGGTATTACAATTTTCTCAGAATTATAACAACTTATATACTTTTTTTAATTAATTTCAATCATACTAAGTTTTCTCATAGACTATTGCACTATATTTCGATACAGTGCCTTATCGAAAAAACTAACAAGTCTTGTGGTACTAAATTCATTGTTATTTGCTTCGATTATTGCAATCGAGGTTTAGAATGCATATCGACTGTGGAAAGGAAAAAGGACGTAACCCACAGTTTTTTTCAAAACAGGTTTTTTTTCGATAATCACAATGTATCAAACTTGGTACACGTTCTATCAAAAGGATGCAACCTGCAAATGCCGAATTAGTATCTAAATTTAGATTTTATATTTGAAAAAGATGACCTTGTAAAAAATTAAAACCAAGAAAAAAGACTTAAATAAAGGTTTTCCCTAGACAATTCCTTTAATTAATATTAGATTATGTAAATTTAACACTATTTTAGAAGTATCCGTGCATTTCAAGGGTGTGTATAGTTCATAATCTGCAAATGGCCCAAATTCATCAAAGCACATTTTTTGCGCCTCCCGAAAAATTTGATATGTGTGGGTTACGTCCTTTTTTCTTTCCAAAGTCGATATTATAATATAGTTAAATGCATACAAAAGCGCACATGTTTCAAAACAAGTCGCATTGTGATAAGCCTTGCTACCCAAACGGGGAGTTATCTTTTGTTGAAATACTCCACAGAGATTTCATAAGACTTGGGTGCGTTACGTACATGGAAGTTAAGTGTATCAAATCTAAATTCTAATTAGCGGCGGGCTACGTTAATAAATTCATATTTCTCTATTTTATTTTTGTAAAATATAATACTTATCCAAACAAGTATTGACATAAACACTTCGATAGTGATATCTCCAGTGGTGGGCTGGCAATACGTTAACAAGGGGCTCGCTTAATTTCATAGCAATTACCGGTGTTCTGGGGAAGCAGTGAGCTTTTTTATCACTCAGATGGAATTATATGCAATACTTAAATAAGCAATCAATTGTTACTAAATACACTTATAATATATGAAATTTACCGTAAACTTTATCAATGTAAATCAAATGTACTACTGTGTATATAAACTAAAGCTGTCCTAGAAATATATAAGTCAGAAATTGTTTTATGTACTCATTTGATCTGAGAATATTGTTTTTCTTAAATTAACAAGGGAATCGCTGGCATTTGTAAAAAAATAACAAGGGGCTCGCGCGAGCCCTTCCAAGCCTCCAATACTTTGATGGCAGACTAGTTTTTTTTTTTTTTAATATTTGATTCAATTCATATCTGTGTAGTCACTTAAAATAAAAATGTTCTCCTGAAACTTTTAGTGAGTACATTTTCATAATAAATGTGCTTGTTTATTTTTCACTTATGGATTTCAATCAATAATAGAAAAGAAATTTTAATAGCTACTAGCTTACGTGTAAAAAAATATTTTTAACTGAGGGTTTTCAATCGAGCTTAAATAAAACATAATATTTATGTTTTATTACTACCTATATTTACCTATTGAAGTAAAACGGATCTTCTAAGGCGGCTCTCATTTTCCTAGCTATTTTTATTTGTAGTGAGTCTTTATATCTGAGATCATTCTGTGACGTATGTATATTTTTAACCCTATGCAGTTGTTACTTGTCAGAGATTTTGGCGGACTATATTAATTAGGGCTGCTGGGATGGGCTGGAGGGGGATCGGGGGGGCTCGCGCGAGTCTCTTGTTAAATTTTGGCGCGGCCGGCGAGCCCCTTGTTAATATAAGAAAATCATTCGTCCTATATCAAATCATCACATAACTGCAATTTCTGTAGATGGATAAATTTGAAAATTAGTTGTCGTTTCATTTTTTTCATTCAGCGTTGTGGGCATCCGTGAGTCCCAGTACGAAAAAACATTTTTTCGATCGATTTATCTATTTTCTGTTCGAAGGAATAGGTGTTTGTGATGTCTTAAGATTGCCTCCCACTCTTCCGATTCTTCAATTCAACTGGGCGCTACTATCAGTTAATCACTAGTCCTGTCTTATGCTTATCATTTTATCCCTACTAAGCGACTAAGTAACAAGCAGTTCTCGAAGAAATATAACTTTTCTGCTGTGAAAAATGATTTTTCCACCGTGAGCCTTGTGCGCTCGTAGGATAATTATTCTTCGTTGTTGATAATAAATACATACACATACAGTGGCGGATTACCCCATAAGCCCAAGAGGCGCGCACTTGGGGCCTCCAAATCTTAGGGGCCTCAAAAATAGCATAAATTATATAAACCTTTATATTTTTATTTTTATTTCAGTTTTCAATATTCATTATTATTCTACTAATAGTTTTGCAACACTTTTATGTTATTCGAAAAACAGGAACTCCAAAATTTATTGCGCCTGGGGCCTCCAAAGTGTTTAACCCGCCACTGTACACATGTTCAATCAATCGCAATCCATGTTCATAGTCTTCTATGCAGGCATATAAAATTGAGAGTTTGTTTATTTTTACAATAATTATACTTGCATAAAACTGATAACTTATTCCACTAGTTCAAATTGTTATTCTACTAGTTATAACAATTTCTCTACCTATAGAAGCCATACTCAACCTGCGGCCCGCGGGCCCAATCAGCTCTTATGTGCGGCCCAAAATAATTATACTCACCAAATATTTTTTTGGCCCAAAATAAAATAGTTTTATTTTGACATCATAATACATAAATATGTATGCAGTATATATTTACAGTTTACTATAAATATGTTGCGGCCCGGAGGAAAAAAAGGTTGAGTATGGCTGGCTTATATGGACATCTTCATACTGTTCGAAGATGCTTCTCAAAGAGGCAGAACGATAATAATTTAAGATTCACAATAAATATCTGCAAAGTTCCGCTGGAATCAATCAAAAATAATAGGTATTTATGACTCTACTAGTTGAATATTATATCATATAAATAAGTATTTTTTGACAATACGTTTCTCACTTTATACGAAAATTGAACTTGTTTTGCCTTGGGCCAGAGTTTCTCGATTAAATTATTATTTAGTTGCGGAAATGTTTTATGTCGTATACAATATGCAGTGTCAACAAGATTTATGTAGTTTTGGATAACCGTAAAACGTTTGTCAACTAATTGGAATTTACGATTCAGTAAATATGCCATCAACTCCATTTGATATATGTATAAACTTTCTAGCGATGACTTCATCGTGGTACATAATCCCTGGACATCTGAATATAAATCAGGAGGTAATGGTGATCAGCCGTGATCAGATGGTGATCAGTAATATTTTTTTCAGATTTAGGGGGCCGTGGTATGATTTTTTTTTGGGAAGCATTCAGTGACGTTTCTAGGGTATGTGCCGCCCCTAGGCAGACCCCTAAAATAGCGCCCATTTTCTTTCATTCCTTCGCTTTATTCTAGGAATAAATATACACAAATAGAATTTCGAATTTTCTACTCACTTACGTACATACTCAAACAAACCTTTTGTCACTTCTATTTTGCTTTCAGGTGATTCATAATATATACCTTATTGAAAAAGATCCCCACAAATAAATATGATCCAGAAGCTCACATTATTATTTGATAATTATGAAAAAATAACTATTACCTTCACTACACACCCTAAAAAATAATGTTAATTTTAAATGCACTTAAATTATATTAAGTATCGAATTTTGATTTTGTATTTTGTTTTTCAACGACATTGAGGCATCATATTTATTCTAAATGAAATTTGTGTCTATATTTAGTCACTTAAAATATTTTGTGATCATTTGCCGCTCCCTGGGACTTGTCGCCCATAAGCAACTGCCTACTCGCCTATGCCCTCGGGACGTCCCTGGAAGCACTGATCTACACTATCTAATTACATATATTGCGACGAATTACATATATGGCGTAGCAAAACATGTAGCAGTTAGTAAAAAACTACTTCGGTTTATGAAATCGAATTAAAGTTTAGAAAAAAATCCACAAGTTTTGTTTGAATCGTTTACTTTTATAAGAATAATACACAATTTTTCGACTAATTCAATCTTTTGATCAAATTATCAGGATCGATTTTGCTGATCATGTTCATCTTTAACTGACAACATGACATTAGACCAATTTGATGTCTGTAAAGTTTATTCACTTAAGATGTAAATCTTCAAATATACATTCATATGACTACCTATTTTATATTTTTTATAATATCTGATTAAGAAACATACTTTCGAAAAGCTTTTATAATAATAAATAACATAATATATGGATTTTTTATTCTTAATGTGTAATTCTGTCAAAAAGTTTGCTTGGGCCTCGTTCAGCATTAAGAAAACTGACCTCTAGGGAAAAAATATAACATGTAATATTTATATTGAGCTATTTTTTGCAGTGGGGCCAAATAGTTCTTAGTACTGAGCCTGGGTACATGCTATTTATTATATAGCTTGCATTCATTTATTGTCTCATTGCCGTATTTCATAAATCAAGATTATAATATAATAATATATTCACGTAACTATCATTGGCGAAGCATCTCTGTTTGGTGTTATTGTATTTCATATTTTTCTTAAATAATATTAAAATCAATATTTTCGGAAATTTACATTGATAAGTTTACAGTAAATTGCATATTGTAAATGTATTCAGTAACAATCGATTGCTTATTTAAGTACTCCATCAGAATGATAAAAAACTCACTACTTCCTAGAACACCGAGAATTGCGTTTATATAAAGCGAGCCCCTTGTAAGCACATTGGCAGCCCACTGCTGGCTGTGCTAATTTAGAAAACTGCGGACTTCCACACAACAACTCACCAAAGTTTTATCGCAATCAGATGAATGGTATAGGAACAGGAACGCATAAGCCACAAATTACCAAATTAACGTATTGGCAGCCCACCGCTGATATATATACACTCACGGGCGTCCGCACAACAACTCACCAAAGTTTTATCGCAGTCGGATGAACGGTATAGGAATGAATACGGAAAAAAACAACAAATTAACGTATTGGCAGCCCACCGCTCATTTATATACATTCACAGGCGTCCGCACAACAACTCACCAAAATTTTATCGCAATTGGATGAACGGTATAGGAACGCATACCAGACAAACAAACAAATTAACGCATTGGCAGCCCATCGCTGATTCATAAACCTATTCTGGCGTGCGCACAACAACTCACCAAAATTTCATCGCAATCGGATGAGCGGTATAGGAGCGCATAGGTAACAAACAACCAAACATTCATTTTTATATATATAGATGTACTTTATTTCCCTGTCGATAAGGACTTTTTAAATTATTTTTCATTATCCTGACATCCTTCATCCCCCAATTACTATGGATAATTGAGGGTCTACTTTATATCACATTAGTGCTTCAACTATCAGTATACAGACTGATAAATTTATTTATTTGATTATTTCAATGGATTTGGATGTCCATGGATTTTTTTTAAATATTTATATATCGTTACCAATACTACAAGAACACTTATCTCGAATTTGGGTAAATTTGACACGAGACAAAAAATGATATTAATGCTAAAATAAATAACTTTTTAATTATATACAATAATTAATTAATGCCTTTGGTGCTGAAAATAAAGATTGCATAAATACAAAAATGTTACGATATAAGAGATCGCAACAAATTAAAAAAAAGCACTTTTGCTAAAAAATGAGTTACATGTTCTTATATTGGCCATGATGATTTTTGCCTTTTTGAGAAGCATCTTCATACTTACCCTAAAGCCTTGCCCCGACCAGTCAAGAAGATTAGTATAGTGAATAGGTGTTGATTAGTCTAACTGAAGTCTCCACAGACAGTGCATTGGTAGAAAAATGCGGCGCAACGTGTCAAATACGTTATTAATGTTAATTGTACTTCCCAAGTCAGTATAATCAGATTGCCTGGCTGGTTATTTTTATACAGCGGAGATGAAGTCTCCGCGCTCCTGCAGGTTTTCATTAAATAATTATAGTTCCACAAAAAAAAATATTTATTAAAAATATTTACTACTTTTTAAAAGAAAGACGATATGTAAACAAAATTTAAATTAATATTATTTTAACATTTAATAAAATATTTCGACAGCAAAATAGCATCAAAAAAATAAATTAAATTAGCATGAGTCAGAAAGATGTGCAAACCGTGAGATACAGCGAATTTCAGTTGCATCGAGGGTACCACTGTAAGGAATGCGTGGACACGTCTCACGCATCCTGGGCACTGGATGAGTTAATCCGCCACTGGTCAGTGGAATTAACAATGTTATCAATTTTATATGTTCATTTCATTTTCACAAGTCTCTTTTTCAACAGTTACAAGCTAAGAAAAGAGGTTAGCTGCGCGGAAATTTCAAAGGCTGCGCGGATCGATCAAATATTAATTGAATAACTGTCTTGTGCGCCAATCCGGAATGAGTGCGCGGGGACTTCCCAACTGCTGTGCGGCCGCAGCTTAGAGGGAACGTTGGTTACAACAATTAAAAAAAACACATTGTACAGGTAAGTATATTTCTTTATTGTTTTCTATTCGACATAGTGAAAAATAAAAAATGGAGTGGTATCCTATTATCTCTTTATAATATTTTTAAAGATAAAACGTGATGTTGTATAATATTACTGGTGGTAGTTTAAGGATAATTAGAATCACTGGCTGCATAATAATATTCTGTAATACTGAACTCACTTGTTTGAAAAACTATTTAACCCATGAGCTCCTCCAACTGACAACTCCTCAAGATGTTTAGTTTTTAAAGTTGTATATATTTTTTTTATTTGTAAAAAAAATATACCAAAAATATGTCAATCTAAGACTTCAACAATCATACTTAAAGCTCAGATTTTGAAATTTATACAAATTTCAACAAAAGACAATAAATAGTAGAAGAATTTGTTTAGGGAAGTAATGAACTTATTGGCCTCTCCTCCTAACATATTTTTCATAATATAATTCAATTTGTATTATGAAGTTTATTTAAGAATTCCTGGACAAATGTCCAATAGGTTACTGCTATCAAAAATTCTCATAAGAACTAAACTTAAGACACAACAGACTGAAAATAATATTTTCAATTTAACTCGGAGCTCAGTGGGTTAATAATATTAATTGGTATATTAAAATTATGTTACTTTAGGTACATTTACAAAATTATCAAAATATCAATTACTATATAGTAGAGGCAGATAATTAATGATATAAATTATATACAATATAAGTTATTTTTACTCTATAGGGATTAAAAATTGACAAGTAATTAAGAAAAAATATTAGTTGATCACTATTTAACTACGACACTTTAATGATAATTTTAGTCAACGATCAGTCAACAACTTTAAAGTATATTTAAGTATGCAGACCTGCCCAATAGAAATACTATCGTTTTTAAAATGCAGCTTGAGCAGGTATGCACCCAGCAAAAGCAATCTGCAACATACAAAAATATCTTTCACAGAAGCATAACATATGTTGCTTTATCTGAACTCCCTGACACACAAAGCCATATCAATTTCGCATTGCGATAAGAACAGTATAGGAAACAAAACACAATATGAATCAATGCAATTTCAGCCGTTATGTTAAAAGAAGAAAGATGAGCATATTACACCTTTATTTGAATAGTGGCACTAAACAAAAAACGTGGTTTCTTAGAAAACGAAACAGTTTTCGATTTTTTGGATGATTAAAGCGTATCGAAAAATGTATTCTTTTTTGTACATTATAAATATATTTAACTTTGTATTGCTGACCAAAATGTCACTAAACAGAATATGTCACTGTTTGATTAAGCATGTGTACGAATGACCTATATGGGAACAGTGACGTATACAATACCACAAGGTGAAAATTAAAGTTAGAGATGTTTATGTATCGAATGTATGAAGTCTGCCTCAACAATCTGGCGTTAAAATGTCAAAAAAGCAATATTTCTTCTTGTGTTCACTATGTACAATTTAACTAACCCAATTTCTCTGCACATTTAGTAATCTCTGAATATATACCGTATAAAAAATTAACCATTGACTATTCACGATTTTGACATTTGTTAGATGATTATTCCTTTAGGGCTTTCAGAATGATGTTGTGTTTATAAAGAAACTTGATTTTGCTTTGTGAATCTTAAAAACTGACACTACACTTTTCAAATTGAATTTGCTGTGTGCAAACCTGGCTTATACATTTAATAGAAAGTTTCAATGTTTATTGCTAATCAATGAGGACCAGTGCTTTATTGTTGCTATGCATAATCAGTACCTCGTTTGTCAACATCATTTTTGCAGTATCAGTAGGGTTGCCATAAATTTATTTGTTGTTTACTATACATGCTGATAATTTATTTTCATGTAAAAATAAACAGCAATCAAAAAGATTTATTTCATCGAATCATACTCTACACATCGATGGCCAAACGTTGATAGCACGTAACAGTCATTTTTTCATAAAATGAGTTATGCATATCATTTTCTTTGTTTTTTCAAGCTCTATTAAAATATTGACATCTCATAATTTACAAATAATATTTTTCATTGAAATTGTTCTAAAGTTGAAAACACGTAACAGAAAAAAAGGGCCACCCAACAGCCAGAAGATAGTAGAAGAGCTATATCGTTTTCATTATGTAAAATTTTTCTATTATTATATGGATGAAGTTAAAACAGGTGCATTAAATTGATTATAATACTTGGAATTGTTTCCTCATATCATCATAAAAGAATAAACAAAATTAAAATTGCTGACTCGTATCAAACATTCTTGTTAATAAAAAGTTTATTTAATTAATATTGTGTCAACAGATTATTTTAAATATACAAAATAATTATTTTACTCCAAAGTGTCTTTCATTTTCATTGATTTCCCAATACTTATTTATTTATAAGGTTTTTGGTTCTCCTGTAAAATTGAACAAATGTCGGTTCCATGTTGTCAACTTATGGCCATCGATATGTATGTATCAATTATACCTAGATGTATTCCATATGTTGCAAAATGTTTTATTGTTAACAGTTCAGCGGGGACTAATTGTTTTTCGAAAAGAATGCAAGAAAGATCAATGTTTTGGAAAAACAATGTTGCAACAACGTTTATTACAAAAATAAGAAATCGGCTGTCTGATTCGTCATTAAATTCATTATTATTTTTAAAATCATATTTTGATAAGCAAAAATAAAATATTAACTTTTGTGTAAATAATACATACTATGTATGATTTGAGGTTCTGATTTTATTATTGAATTAATTTAATATTTTCATTATTAATAAACAAATGTGTTCAAAAGATGTATTTATTTTAATTAACGCATACTTTCGGCGGCCTTTTAAAGTACGTACGAAAAAAAATATACGTTTAACTGCGTAAAAAACGCTCAAAAAAATTAGTTTAATTGAAACAAAATATTAAAAAACTTTTAGGAGAAAGATATCTCCATTTATGTTATACGAAATTTGTTTAAATCAATTTATATTCCTATAAAAAATATAACTGTAGCAAAAACAAATTACAAAATATTATAATTAAATGTTCATACCTGATGTTGTTTTATTTACAAATGTTTTTCACTATTTTTCAGCTGTATTGTGATTTGTGAAGTAACGGTCATAATTTTACCCAATTCATTGTTATTTTTCAATACATGTATCGTTATCATCACTTTTTAGTACATACATACAAATATTTAATTTTAATAAATTTATAATTTTATTAAAATTATAAATTTAAAGGGGAAATAAAAGTCCCAAGTCCCGGGAAGTCCCGGGACTTTGACTTTATCACGTCTCGAGTCCCGGGACTTTGAAAAACCCGAGACTTCAGAATCCCTATTACCAATTTATACATATTCTCAATTCATTATAATATTGTAAAATATTGTCCAATCGTAGACTAGCCAGTTCACCATATTTCTTAATGAATACACATATAGGTGATTATCATTGCAGAGGACTCGATGAATCCAATAACAAATCAACTTTCGACTTGCACTGCGTATTCAGCAGTCAAGTGAAGGTTATTTTCACAATTCAATTTGGTGGCCACGCCAACTACTCATTTTCAACAAAAAGAAAACATCAGCCTTTGTGTTTCTGAAAAGCTTAACACTTGCTTTGATCTAGTGAAAGACAATCAGTCATATATATTTCATTTCATATCAATTAAATTAGTGGCATTATGAAGGCAAGATTTTTTGATATACATTATATCATCGCTGTTCTGATGAAAAAATTTATTTGGCTTTTTTAAAAAACGGAATAATAAAATTTATTTACGACAAAAGCATTTAGTTTATGAACCTGCTGAACCATAACAGTATCCAATTGGTGGGTATATAGAGGGCTATATTACTTATTAAACAATATTAGTTTAATATCTCTGCTCGAATTAAATAGATCTTTTTTTAAATTCAAGTTTTTAATAAAAATAATTCAGCATCAGTAATTTGCCGGATGCTCAAATAAATGTTGGTTCAAGTTGCACAAGAATTGGTTATGACTAAATCTTTTATGGAAAATGAGTAGCAATTCCTTAACAAACAAAAAAAAGCACTGCCGACTTGACCATATTGAGCAAGAAATCACAATTACCGAATTTGTTTTTCATTCAAGCAGGTCTTACTAGTTTAATCACTTATATTATGAGAAATACTAAAAATTTAGTCAATGTCAAATTATACAAATAAGTCAGTCACAGAAATTTTTAGATAATACAAACTAGTCTACTAAAGAATAAAGAATAAATTCATGTAAGTAATCAAATCACAAACATTTGCAATATTCATTATAGCTATGGCGACATTTTGATTGTCTGTAGTACATGAATTTCTATTCCATTAATCAAAATTCGCACAATATGATATGATGGATTGAATTTTTGTTCAATGTATTCACAGTGAACGTAGACGGTTTATTGTGATGCTGATATCATTATAAATAATGTGTCTATGAACATGTTTTAAAATATATGCCTTAACTGAATTTTCACATATAACACTTAAGTGTGTTTGTCTAACATGAAAAGTAAAAATATGTGGCAATTTACATTGATATTATATAATATAAACAATGTTATCTAGACATTAATAATTTTTGAATATAAGACATCAAGTACGGGTCCAATAATTAGTTTCACTATTATGATTATACAATGATTTTGAATAAAAAAAATAGCATAAATAATAAAGTAAAGTAAAGTTAAAATACTACAAAATTCAGAACGCACAAAAAATAGAAATAATAATTAATTTAAAAAAAAATAATTAAGAAATATGAAAACTTTCTTGAAGATAAGTGAACAAAATGTTAATGGCTTTGAAAAAAAAATTAAATGTTCAGAATGATAGTAGTTGGCCCAAAGATTGAACATTGAGGTAAATCTGGGAACAGTTCCGCAAATTGTTTATGTACAAAATATATTAATATAAAAGATGTAAGAATATTTTTTCATTTCCGAGATCATAGCTCAGAAACAGTAGTGAAGGGCAAAACATAATTTCATTCTCGAGTGCAAAGCTTATAGCTACAAAAATTAACTCATTTATTCCGAGGGTCAATTTTGCAATGTTTGAACGTCAGTGGGATCACCCTCAAATGTTTGATAGTATTTTCAAAAAAAAAATACTGATTTTTAAATTGACCTTAGCAAAAGCATCATTGATCAATATAAAAGTATAACTAGTATTCAAGTAAAATGGTTAAATATAGTTTTTAAGTTTTATTTATTTTGTTGTTAATTCTAAAAAACAAAAAAAAATCCTTAGTAGATATTTATGTTAATTTAATAACTGGGAGTAGCAAGAGCGATTAGTTGACCACTAGTCTTGTCCAGGCCTTATTCTTTTGTCCTTTCTACTCTCTTTAAAAAAAAAAGAGAGGTTGAGCAACTGACTAACAAACAGTTTGAGATACCTTCATTAGGAGGTCATACGTTCCACATGGGAATGGACATAGATAAAAAAAAATGTAAAAATATTTCTAATTTTTGTGTATGATAAAAAAAATAACGAACTTATTTATTATTATTGGTTATAAACATATTTTTAGGAATTTTTGAAAGTTATAATGTCTTAATCTGTTAAGTTGTATAATATATTTCAGTGTTAAAATTTTTGCCTTCAAGGATGATATTATATTTTGTTTCGAATGTTACAAACTAACTTAATCTCACATAAAAAAATATTTCAATATTTAGGAATTTTACAAATTCATTTCCTGAATAAATGAGGATTTATATTTACAGACACACTCAATCACTCACTCGATCGTGCATGATCTAGTACGTCTATATTTGGCGTAAATGCATCCGTAGGCATCAATAATGTATTAAAAAATATTTGCCATTGCATGTGGATTTGAATCCTCATTTATATCAATGGAATAATTATTGATAAGAATAGTCTAACTTTGTTCCCTCGTGTATGAAGGTGTGCGTACATAAATAAATTATACATGTCATCTCTATGCATTACCCAAGTGACAGCGAAATGCCGATACAAAATTCAAACAAAAATATCAAAGTTCCGTGATATAAGAATTCCAATTTACTGACATCACACATAATATAAAACTGGTACATAATACTTATTCACTAGCAAACATAACGATAATGAGAAATTCACCAGTTAATTTTTAGATATTGACTTGCTTATAAAAATATTATTTATAATATAAGTTATAATACCAGTTACAAAAATGCAACAAATGCAAAACTTAGATTTAGAGAGACAACTGTGATAAGAAAAGTTAAGATGTTTTATTATATTAATACAATACTGAAGATTCACCATTATTTAAGAACGTTAAACAATTGATTATAGTGGTCATTCTTAGTGGTTATTGGCTTTCGTACGCTAATTCTTGATATTTTAATATAGAAGTATAATGAGATATTTAAGATTATTTTATTGGCAATATTTTCAACTTTCTTTTAACAAGTTGATATATTTTGGTTGCAATTTGCATGTATCAACAATGCCAATCAATTCAAAGACTGAGTCTTCAATAACAAAAATAAGTTGTTTATCAAATAAACTCATTCACTTTTGATTCAATTGCAAAATGACATCTTAACTGCTATCAATTTATACTAAATTCAGATAGAGTGGAACCCAGAGAAAATATTTTTAAAACAATTATATAATTATTATCAATTTGTTAAATTATAAGAAAATAATAATATACTTAAGATAATATGCTATAACACGAAAAGTATCACTCAAAAAACTGAAGAATTTCAGCAATAGGTAAATTAAGCAAGTTTTCTTCAATGAATCTTTTAAATAATTGATTGAGTGCATAGAATAATTGAGAAGTTTACCTGATATCTAGGACATTGCTGGATAAAAATTATTAACTCATGGGTGCATTCAATAGGTAAACATCATTTATGTCTTCTTTATTTATAATATTACATAAATCGCGACATGTTTATAAGAAATGTATTTTATTCAGCACTGTGCTAATTATCAAGAAAAGTGGTTCATATCGAGTGTGTTATTTGTCAATCAACTAAATTTTAATGTATAATATGTTTCAGTGTAGTTTTTAAGTCACAGAACAAGAAAATAATAAATAAATAGTGTCACAATATGGAAAAAAAAGAATTTGTTAAAATTCTATAGTAAACCTGTGCGTCACGAGTATTCAACCATGCAAATCAAGAGATAACTTCATGTTTAAACCACATTACATTCTTTTGATTTTTTAAAAAAAGAAGAAAACAATCATATATATTAACGTTTTAATTTGGTTGCAATATACCTAAGGTTACTCATAATATAAAATTTACACTAATTGTAGCAGTTAATCATAAAATTACAATGGTAAAATAATAGTTTTTCTGCGATAAGAAAAACGTTGAAAAAGACCATTTTTTCAGATTCACTTGGTTCAAAAACAGTTTGTCAAGGTTCCACAATACATAATTCGACGCTCCCAATGAATAAAGCAGTAACTTTCCTTGGTAATTTTGCAGAAGAGCATAGTAACATGCTTTTTACTAATAATCAAAATTATTATGCTTTTATTCATTTTTAATAATTCTAAAGCACGGGTTCCCAACCTGGGTGTCGCGAAGGGTTTTCTAGAGGGGGGGGTCGCCAACTTTCTGGCAATCTTGGGAAAAGGTATAGCAAATCGAGGATTTCAAATTCCTTGGTGAGCTAAAAAAGAGTTTCGCAGACAATCCGGGGAAGAGTATAGCAAATCGAGGATTTCAAATTCCTCAGGGGTCCCCTCGTCACATGGCTTTTATAAAAAGGGTTCGCCACCCGAAAAAGGTTGGGAACCTATGTTCTAAAATATTAATTTTCGGTCGAGAAGTTTTTAAACTCTTACAAAATGATGAAAAGCGAGTCACTGCTTAATTAGTTGTGGGAGTCAAAATGTTATTAAGTATATGTAATTTTATAGAATCAAAGTTTAATGCTAGAAGTGCACATATGTTAAGTATACAGAATGAGTGATATCATGATCAGGGCCGGCCCATGGATTCTTGCACCTGTGTGCGCCGCACACTTCGCACACGCTTAGGGATCATGATCAATATATGCTATTATCATTTTTAATATAGATGATAAACATCTAATCTTAATGCGGATAGTAAATTATAATAATGTTCTAAAATAAGAATGATATAGGCACTTTTTATACGACATCCAAGATAAGCAGCACGCAGTTGAAGATACATTTTAGTGTTTCCTCGTAAATTATAATTATGTACCACACAATTACCCACAGACACGTCTTTCACTTGGTAAATAATCATTTCAGTTTCATTATTGGTAACTAAGGATTTATAAAAGTATTTATAAGGCACACTTTTTTAAAACCTTAAATATTTTTAAGAGGCAAGGAAACATGTTGGTTGATTAATGGAGTTAGCGGCAAAATGTTTACACGAATCTCCAGAGCACACAAGTCTGGAATAAGTGCAAGGTGTTTGTTACTCGTAAAGGTTCATGTCTCGATACAGTCAAAGTGAAAGATGGCTATCAATAAATAACTGTTAAGCTTAGTGACAATATTTTTATTCTTGTATATACACAATACAACTATTTACCAAGTGTCAGTTCCAATAGATCCATTTCACCTTGCACGTGCAAGGTGAAACCCGGGTCGCTAGTGAGAAAACGTATGGATATATACAAAATTTGAACAATTTAAATTTAATACTTTTAGATTTTTTCCCCATGTTTGTTGTTGAAAAAGAATTTTTGTGCATCATCTGCTATTTGGCTGATTTGGAACTTGAACAAAAAATTTGACAGATATTTCTTGATAAAAAATTGGGCACACATTATTTTTACAAACACTTTGGATGTGCTCATATTTAAGTTATTTAAAGTTGATAAGGCGTTTTCTAGCATTAACAAAAAGAGCATTTTAAAATACTTTCCGATACTCAAATCAAAAATGGTGAAAACCTGACATAGGCACTTCTAGCATTAGGCCCCAGAGATAAAATTACAAAAAAAAATGATAATGTAATTTAAATCTAACGTAATTTGAGTTGCATTTTATTTGCTAACAATAATTATGGCAAAATTTATTCTTAAATTAATACATGTGTAAATAATATATATTTCAACTCATCGACTCACTGTTCCTAAATAAATAAATAGTAAGAAAACAGAACATAATAAATTTGACCACAACTGACAAATAAAAAAGGTTCTAATAATTATATTTTATCTACAAGTCACTGACTAAATCGATTCACAGTTACAATTATTTTAAGAATCTACAGCAGTACGTAATTTATCATTTGTTTCACTGCTCTAAGCAGAGTTGGCTTATTTTTACTTGCATAATATTTAAATAAACAGGAATTAATAAAATAAAAAATAACTAATATAAGAACCTTCATTGTCAATTGTTTGCAAAAATCACTAAATACCTAATAAAATTATTTAAATTTATGCAAAATATTATATCATCAAAAAGATATATGGTCTCTAGATTCAAATTACAAACAGACATGGATGGTTTATCTGGTAAAAATGAATCATTTACTTTACTTATATATGCTGTACTTTCTAAGAATAAAAAAATAACTATTCATAAAAATAATAATGCATCAATATTTTTATGCTGCAGAGTAATTACCATTTTTTGGTCACATACTTAATCGAGGCAAGGTAAATAAATAAAAATCACACCAGAGCAAATCCACCCAATAGAATTTAGGTACATTTAGAGATGTAGAGTGGTCATCTGGTATCGTTTTAAACATGAAATCAATAGAATAAGAAATAATTCACCGTTGTGGACTTAATGTAACAAAATTGATATTGCATCACTTAAAAAAATTACACTAACTATAAAAAATAGTAAGTAGGTATTTTACAAATAATGAGATACAGGATTCATTAAATATACACATAAACCGATAACTATTTATGAAAAAAATAGATATGTCTTACTAATGCTAAAAATAATAATTCATGAATGCCATGCAAGGCATACAGCCACTTCAGGCCAGAATGTATGTACAGGTATTTAATGTATAAATAACTATTATGACATATTAATACAAATAAAAATGACTAATGACATGGAATTATGCATGTCATGCAATTGTGATGCAAGACTCTGGTGACATGTGATTATAGTTTTGAAAATGCACTGTAAATAGAATGGCCAAAATAAGGAGGTTTAATAATTTTATATAATGGTCAAGTATTTGTCTATTTTTGCAATCAGTTTGTTGTGTGCATGAGAAATTGTTGTCAGCGTAAAAAAATCCTAAATCTGTCAAAGGTAAAGTATCAAGATTGTGAATGACTTAAATGATAAGTTTTTTTTTCGTTAACTGGTTATAATTCATATCATAATGTAGCCATTTAAATTTCAATCTTAATTACAAAAAAAAAAACTTACGACTGAATCAAAGATCAAACCAATCGAAATTTATTACGTTTTCAATTAACAGCTAGCCGCGAAAATCAAGACTGTCGAAAATCATTGAAGCTATAAAATTGTTTGTAAAAAACTTTTAGCTCATAACATTACTTATTTAAACACCCTGTATAGTTCTGTAATTCCTAGGTGTGTAAAAAGTATAGTGTAAAGATGAAGAAAAATGTTTCAACACTACTCTTGACAGGGTTTTAAAAAATTGGTCCCGTGCCTCTTTACCTTTGACAAATTTCACTTAGTACGAATAAATTATAATCATCATATCGCAGTACGGATTCTTACAAATTCAAAGATTGTATTTAATACATGAAATAAGTGAATGAATAAGTTGTGTGAAAAAATATCATAAATATTACAACTATCTAAAACCATCGTCTTAATTTGTGATTTGTGCCAATTCCATCATTGCACATACCGCCTTATTTCCATCAGCTATATGCTGCTTTAAAATAATTGCCTGTTGCTTCAGAGGGTTTCTTTTATGCATTGTAACAGAACAATGAGAATTCATAAGCCCACTTACATTAATTGAGTGCCGAGCTTCAAATTGCTCGATCTGTAGAGACTCTTTTCCGTCAGTTGGGTCTCCATAACCCTTAACACTGCGAGATGCTAAAATTTGCATTGGGTTACTGGACTCGTCATACCCTGAATCTGAAGAGTTGTCGCTGAATAACTTCCCCAACGGGATGTCGGCATCCTTAGTAGATACATTCGCAGGTGTTTGATGCACTTCACAAGGCTTAAAGAATCTTGCATTCACAAGAATTTCAGAATTGGCCCCTTTCCAAACAATACCACAGCATACAGTTTCTCTGAAAAAAAAAAAAAAAATTCAAAGAGAAACTCAGATTAACGGGAAAAGTAAAAGAATTAAATAATCACTAAGATAAAGCTATTAATGGCGGCATGGATTAATTTTACTAATGATTTGATTTTAACGACGTTCAAATAGCTTGGGAAATATTTACTTAGCGAAATGTCTTTGTAGGTTTTTAAAATTAAATATAATTATAGTTAAAATGTTATAACATGGGAACGCCTACAGATTTAAATGGTGGGTAATTTCAAGAATTATATTAATTTTGATCGCTGGAAAATTTATAATTATTTTACTGGAAAACTACTTTCAGTTGAAATGTTAAATTATTAAAACAATAAATTATTTTCAGTTGAATATATTATATTGCTTGACCATTGTAAACAATGTAAGTCAGTATACTAACCGCTTCCAGTAAGAAGAATCTAGAAAGCCTGCAAGATCCATTGAAAGAGAGTTGCACTTCATTGGTACATAACCCTTTCTCTTCAATCGGGAGATTGTTTGAAGAAGTATGAGTGGGGGACTACATTCTTCGTCGCTTACAATGCACTCTTCCTCACTTCCCCAAGATTCTTCAGAAAGGCCTGAACTGCTCTCCCTGTCAAATTTCATATCCTGATCGTTCGTGCTGCATATCTTCTTAATAACAGTGCACGTTTCAAAACTGTCTTTTGATTTTCCTCGTTTTTCAGTGAGACCTGATGCACTTAGTAGTTCATCCCGTTTTTTCTTAAATTTACTCATACATTTCATTCCTGGTCCTGCGCGAGCATCCACAACCTTGAAATTACATTTCATGAGTTAATGACACGTGAATATTTATTGTACCAACTCAAGAATGTCAAAAAATTAAGGATTACAAATATTAAAGGTACAATTAAAACTGTCTAGTTCTGTTATAGTCTATCCGTTTCAGCAAACCAAAATGTTTTAGGGAAAAATTTTGGTAACTCAATTATAATACTAATCATTAAGCATCATTGCTCTCTCGAATTGTCTTCATGATTAAATTTATTTATTGATTTGGCATTTACTTGGTAGAACTCCATTTTAATAGGGTAAAATATCAAGGTATTTCAGTTCTAGTTTTTTTTTTTAAAGTTAAAGGTTGATAGCTATTTCGGCTTTCGCCATCGTCAGAACTATGCTTTAAATGATTGATATCTATACATCAAATTATGGGGCTGGTGGAGCCGAGCTCCAATTTCCCTTTCATCTGGTGTATTTTGATGTTGCTTTTCCCGCGTAGCGTCCTGGATTTACCTGGGCGTAGGCGGGTGCGTGGTCTTTGGTTTGTTTTTGTGGTGGTATTAGTTCTCATTCGTAGGCATTACATGTGACACTAGTGGTTGATTCAGTAACCTCGAGCTGCAATTAATTGGGGTTATGCTTATCTCTTTTAGGGTGTTCACTGTCAATACTTGGTGGAAAGGCATTATATTAGTAAAAAAAAAACAATAATCCTTTGTACTTCATTCCACTTTATTTAATATGTCAGGACCGGTTTCGCTCATTACGAGCATCGTCAACTGATGACGTCAGTTGACGATGCTCGTAATGAGCGAAACCGGTCCTGACATATTAAATAAAGTGGAATGAAGTACAAAGGATTATTGTTTTTTTACTAATTATGCTTATCTGATCAGTTAATATATTTTTTTTTGTATGTAATTATTATTTTTTTTAATCTTTTTCCCTCTTTTGATTTTGTTATTTATCCTCGAGAGGAGGTCAAACCTAGTGTCTGCGGCAGTCGTTCAGGTTTTGGAGATCGGGGTTTTAGCAGATGTTGATAACCAAACATGTGAATGTGGGGGATCGGGGGGGATTTAAATGTAAATTTACTCAGCTATGTATACTGGCTAAGAATAGATACACAATGCATCATATTATTCACTCTAACATACTAATTCAAATTCTAATAACAATATTGCACTTATTAAATGTGATTTTAGTGTTACAAAGAAAGATAAGCATTCTGGGTTTTTAAAAACATTAATTAGAATAATTTAAACTGATATTTATTATTAATTATGCTACATTAAATTTATTAACTATGGCTTTAGTGTTTTGAAAAACAATAAGCAATGTGGGATTTTCTACAGGTAAATTAGGAAAAATTATATTGATATTTATTATTAATTACATTAAGGGTTTTAACAACGGCGATGGATTGATAATGGTTTGCTCATTTAAGATGTTTTGTTTATGTCTGGTAATTTCAAGTTGTTCTAGTAAATTTAGTTTTTGACCCTTATGACAAAGATGCAGAACGGTTGGCACTAAACTTAAACTAATGTCATAAGACTCGATCAAAAAATGATTTGCAAATTGTGAGTCTGATTTTGTATTTTTAAAAGATCTTCTTAAGAGTTCTTTAACACGTGTTGATATGCTTCTACCTGTCTGTCCTATGTAAATCGCATTACACGATCCACAGGACATTTTATATATTCCGCTTCTGTCGAGGTTGTTGATTTTATCTTTACTGTTTTTAAGCTGCATTCCTAAATTATTATTAACCTTAAATGCTACGTTAACCGAATGTTTAATTTCATTGTGGATTTTTTCGCTAATTCTTCCTAGGTAGTCAATAGATTTAAAGAAGCGGTTCTCTTGTATAACGTTAGGGTAAATAAGTTCCCTTGATAGTTTTAATTGTTTCTTATGTAGTAAATTTTGAATCACCGTTGCCTTATACCCGTTATTGATCGCAATATGTATGATAGTCTTAAGTTCATTTTGGTAATCTAAATTATTCATTGGTATTGATACTAATCTATGTGTATCATGGAATTATATGCTGCCAGTTTATGATTCTATGAGTGGAGGGATTTTGCGTGGATAGTAGTGTCACAAAAAGTTGGTTTCCTAAAAATTTTGAAATTATGATTTTTATCTACTTTAGTTATTGTTAGGTCTAGAAAATTGATGCTCTTGTCTATCTCTACTTATAGCGTGAATTTAATTTTACTATGTATCAAGTTAGCTTTAAAAATACTTAGCTGTCTTTCCGTTCCTAGCCAACAAATCAAGATATCGTCTACATAGCGGTAGTAATATAATATATTTTTATAATCGAGTTCTAAAAGTTTAATTTCTAAATTATTCATGAAAATTCATTCTCATTTCTCATTCTGCAAGAAGTGGGCTTAAGGGTAAGAGTCACGCTAAAGTCATTGTCGAATTACGATGTAAAAAGTATTTATATTTGTCGTAATAAATCTAAAGGTAGTCAGAAAAATATTTTTAAATTTTTAAGTCGATTATTAACTTCATTATTTAAAAAAAAAGCAAAAAAAAGGCTTTCGTTATTACCTTCCAGAATATTAACGGTTTGTTTTTGACACTGATTTAAAAACTCAAAGATAGTTCAAGGATTCATCTTATTTATCCGAATCGCTTAATTTTTGATTTAATACGTAATTAGTACTTTATTTGGATTTTAAAAAAACGGTCAATATCAAATATATATTACGATTTTTTTAGCAATTAAACCAAAAAAAGACAAAAAATGTATCCGGGTGTTATATATTATTTATTTTTTTAATCTTTGGTATATTTATTATAATTTTACGAGCTTTCGTTAATTTTCTAGAGAGACTTAAAATAAATACATAATTGATAGTTTTAATCGGTGGCATAATAGGTGTCGCTGCTTGGATTTTTCGACGACATAATTTTAAAACGAAGAATTGTACATTATGTCACCCGTGGATTGTTTGAAAGTAGGTAGAAATAACTTATGTTTGGTTGTATGGTCTCATACGCGATTCACGCATACTACGATATTTATCTGAAACGCATTCAAACGCGTCATTGTTGGTCTCGACTATAATATAACCTACTTCTTTTTGATAGCTTATTTCTAATAACATAATATTGATTTATATATCTTATTTTCACATATGCAAAATAATAACTACTGTGTCTAACATTTAGAATACAACATACCTACTTTAAATTAATTATTGTCAATTTAAGATTAATCACCTCCGTGATCATTGTTTGTATCGACTTTATAATCTATTTCATTCAGACAGCTTATTTCATATGATATACGCGTATCCGACATTATTCCGAAGTAATTTTAGCACTTTGCATGCAATTACAACTGGCAATAGTCGGACAAGCTGATAATCCTCAGTTGATACAAGCTGATACAAGCACGGCAGAAAAGACTGACGGCATCAATGTTTGGAATCATTTATGGTAAAAGTATAGTATAGCGTGTCATGGATTATTACGGCGAAAAACTTCACAAACTAAGCTAAAAACAACGCCATGATTTAAAATTATTTTTTGAGGGCTTGATAATCGCGTTAAATCCGCGCGCGCGGCCGCCATTATGGATAATAGAGCCCGAAGTACTGAACAATATTTCGTATTTCGCCTAATTTATCAGTGTTCTTCGTATTAATGTGATTTTAACGCGATTATCAAGCTCTCAAAAAATAATTTTAAATCGTGGCGTTGTTTTTAGCTTAGTTTGTGAGGTTTTTCGCCGAAATAATCCATGACACGCTATACTATACTTTTACCCAAAATAGATTATATATGGTAGACAAAATGAACAGACTGCTATCGATTTGTATGAGCAAATAAATCATGAGAGATTTCTCATTTTTAGCCGCGAGTCCAGATGGTTTAGTTAGAGATAATGGATTGATTTGTAGAATTAAAATACTTATTATTAGATTATTATACAAGTTTTTTTTGGTAAATTTGTCATACTACATCGTACGGACTATTGCGGCGAAAAACTTCACAAACTGAGCTAAAAACCACTCCACGATTTAAAATTATTATCTGAGATCATGGGAATCGCGTTAAAACCACACATTATTAAGAAGAACACTGATAAATAAATTATATAAAGTATGACTTCATCGCACGGACTATTACGGCGAAAAACTTCACAAACTGAGCTAAAAACCACTCCACGTTTTAAAATTATTATCTGAGATCATGGGAATCGCGTTAAAACCACACATTATTAAGAAGAACACTGATAAATTAAGCGAAATACGTAACATTTCGGAGCATTTCCCTTCAGCTTTCCAAAACGGCCGCGCGCCGTGTTCTTCGTAATAATGTGTGGTTTTAACGCGATTCCCATGATCTCAGATAATAATTTTAAATCGTGGAGTGGTTTTTAGCTAAGTTTGTGAAGTTTTTCGCCGCAATAGTCCGTACGATGTAGTATGACAAATTTACCTTTTTTTTTTCACCTTGTTACAAGCAACATGTCTGTGTTGTAATCCGTTATCCATTTTGAAAAATGTAACAAATGGTGTCCCCGAAACATAAAATTTGCCCCTTAGTAGAGTTTACTTTTATGATTAATAAACACTGCCCATTACATTAAAACGTTTTCTATACTGTAAAGTTGTTTAACCTGTCGAGTGGCTTGAACGTACCGGTACGTGGGCGAAAATTTCATTCAAAAGGGGCATGCACGTACATGTACGTTTGATGCGCGAAACGTTGTTAGTTGACATATTATTTCAAAAACGGGTATGGTACCGTCATCTAGGGAATATATTTGAAAACTTTTACTCACTGTTTTACAGTCGATGCTTTTACCAATTAAAATATACATCGATTTTTCCCGCGAATTATTGACAGCTCAGTATGACGCCATCACAAACCAATAAACTGCGAGCGCGCCGAAGCATTTTTGTAACCCGTAATATTGACGAATATATTCGGAATTTTACATTACTTCGCACTCAAATTCATATTTAATCGAAGTTTACTTTGAATTTAAATTATATCGGATATTGATAGGTGTTTTAAAACATTTTGCAGTGTTGTGCAACATAATAAATAACTGATCTATCGAGTGTGTTTGTGATTTTTGTATCAATTTTCATTGAAAGTGTAGTGTTTTTTGACAATTGTTGCCCTGTGTTTCCTGAAGAAGTAGACATGGCCAGGAAATTGACAGAACAAGAAATTACAGACTATTTGATGGAGAGTGAAGATGAAGATTTTAGTGATGACTTGGAAAGCTTGCCAATTCATTTCGAGTCATCTTCCGACACCGACAGTTCTTCGGACGAAGAAGAGGTTATTTCAGTTCCGAAAAGAAGAAGAGTTGAAAGTCGGCGCTGGGCGGAAGAAGATTTTGTACCCACTGTTCATAATTTTGATTCTTTCAATTCCGGTATAACGGCTCCAAACAACACTTCCACAGAGCTAGATTTTTTCGAATTGTTTTTTACTAACAATATTGTCACTTCTATAGTAAATGAAACAAACAGATACGCCAGGAAACTAATGGATATCAATACTTTTCCGAACTCACGTTTTTCAAAATGGTTTGATACAACCATATCTGAAATGTATATTTTTATGGCAACCATTATACTGATGGGACTAGTAGGAAAAAATGACATGAAAAAATATTGGTCCAAAAATCCCATTATTCAAACGCCATATTTTAGAGTGCTTTTTTCCCAAAATAGATTCTTTCTTCTTCTAAGATCTCTCCATTTCGTAAACAATGACGCCCCAAGACCATCAAATTGCAGGCTTTATAAAATAAAAAATTTACTTGATCCGCTACGGGAAATTTTTAAAAAAACTTTTATCCCTTACAAAAATCTATGTATCGATGAGAGTCTCATATTATGGAAAGGAAGACTGGCGTTCAAAATTTATATTCCGTCAAAACGTCACCGATTTGGAATCAAAATATTTGTACTTTGTGATGTTCTGACGGGATATGTTTTGGACCTTATCGTGTACACTGGATCAGATACGGAGATCAATTTAAATCCAGATCTTGGCATTTCAGGATCAGTAGTTACAACAATGTTAAATGATTATTTGGGAATGGGCCATTGTTTATTTGTCGACAACTGGTATTCCAGTCCTTTGTTGTTCGATTACTTGTTTGTGAATAAAACCAATGCATGTGGCACTGCAAAAGGAAATCGCAAACAGATGCCAAACTTTGGAAAAGACAAACTAAAACAGGGAGAAGTGAAACACTTCGCTTCAAATAATTTGATGGCACTGAAATGGCGCGATAAAAGGGATGTTATTATGCTGACAAGTATGCACGAAAGCAAACTTGTAATAAGTAGTAAGGTAGACTATTCTACTGGAGAATTGAAATGGAAACCGGAAGCAGTACTTGAATAAACAAAAAACATGGGTGCGGTTGATAAAGTTGATAGAATTTTAGGTTTTGTAGATTGTTCTAGAAAGACATTGAAGTGGTACAAAAAACTATTCTTTAGGTTATTAGATACAAGTATACTGAATGCATTTTTTTTATACAAACTTAAAACAAGCAAGAAAATGTCGTTCAGCGAATTTCGAGAAAACCTGGTAACTCAAATCATTGAGAAATACCATACACCGAGGAAGACAAACTCTGCAGGTAAACAATGTGTGGACAACCCGACACGTCTTACTGCTCGCCATTTTCTACATCCTGTTCCACAGACTACATCGAAGGGTAGTCGAACTCAAAGACAATGCCATGTTTGCAAGCATACAGTGCACGGAGAGCAAAAAAGAAAAGACACCAGACATATGTGTATAGAATGTGATGTAGCATTGTGTATTTTTCCCTGCTTTGAAGACTATCACTCTAAAAAACATTACTAGTTGTAATTATATTTTTAGTGAACATTATTTTTTCATAAGTATAATAACAAGTGTAGTTTAGTGTAATAAGGAAGTGAAATCATAATAGGTAAGTTATTTTTAAAAATATATACTCTATTTACGATGGTTGTCGACCCCTGGAAATAAATTTAGTTTTTTGTCTAAATAACCCATTTATTTATAAAAAAATAACTTATTATAATGTGAAATAAGTTTAGAAGTGTGATTTTGTACAGAATATATGAAAAAAATGATGTTTTTTATGCTGAAAAAAACTTCGCCCTCTATATACCGATCAGTTCAAAAATGCCTACCAATCGACAGGTTAATGAATTCTTTATTCATTAGTAACTCTTTTTGTTTAGTTAGTGCTTTCTAGTTTCTTTGGTAATTCTTCTAGATAAACATGATCGAATAACCTAAGAATCGCTCTGCACTCGGGGTTATAGCAACGCTTGGTTCAATTTAATATTGTGAAGGATTTATCTCCGAAGGATTTATATCTTCGGTAAATATGTTTTACAACAAGCTTCATTTTCTTACCGAAGATTCAGTTAACGCCGTTTATTTTTGTGTATTAAATTGTTTATTCTTTTATCCGTAAATACCGTTCCTACAGAACAGCATTGATAATTGCGTCATAATACATTTTCGATAGAAAAAGATAAGCATGTTGTAATGAATATTTACGATGCATTTTTTATATATTGATGCAAATGTACTTTCATGTGATACTGGCTAATTCATGACTGTCTAAGCTTGCAAAGCTACATTTATATGAGCTGACACATAGCCCCCTATATTTACATGGATACGTTAATGGCCAACATCAAATGTCATTTTGACAGATACTGTTTGTATACAAAATTCATAGACAACGATCGCAAAAAATATAAAATTCTATGGCGCTAGTTCGCGTCAAAAGGTAAAAGCTTTTGTATGAAATCTTCTATCATTTCCTACTAGATGTCGTGAAGGATGATTTTAGGTGAATTGTTTATAGTGCATACTTACCGTTAAAGGGCTGCCCATCGGTAAACCGTCATTTTGTTGATAATATTCTGAGTTGAATAAAAAGTAATTGTTTTCGGTGCACACTTTAATTAAAGAGTAAATCTCTTCGGTTTCAAATGGATGAATTTTCGATTTTTCAAGATATTCGTGCATAACCTCAAGGCACTCCTTACAGGAATGTTTGAAAAAAGACTAATGACATCTAGTGAAATGAATTTACTATTCGCAGGTATTTGTATTATATTCATATATTTTATTCATTAGGTATGCTAATTTTACTGTTGGAGTATTTGTAAAGGATACTACTGGTCGAATTGGAGTTCCGGGCTTATGAATTTTTGGCTGACCATATAATAACGGCGACGTTGGATTCGTGAGGTTTACGTATCTTTTCATAGATTCAGTTGGGAAAACGATGTTGCAGTCTTTTACAATATTTTTAATTTTAGCCGCTAATTTAGGGTCCTTTGTGAGTTTGGTAAATTCGGATGGTTTTAAAAAGTTGTTTACTTTATCTATGTAGTCATTTTTATACAAAATAACTATGGAGTTGCCCTTATCAGCTTTAGTTATAATCAAATTGTTAGTAATAGTTTTACCTTTAATATTTTTAAACGTTGTAAATTCTTTATTAAGAGGTTACAGTTTAGTTTTAATCACTGAATCTGATATTATTTTAGCTGTAGTATGTTTAAGTAATTTGTTATCTTCAACTCTTGACAATGCCAATTCAGTGTCTACCGCAAGTAGTTCTAGTTGTCTGGCTGATGGAAATTGGGGGATTTGATATTTAAAACCTTTGTCGAGAAGATTGGACTCATCTGAGAATTTAACTGAGGACAGATTAATGGTCTTCTGGTAAAACTTGAGTTGTTTCGTGTTACACTTAGAATCTATATCGGTATTAGGTTTGATGTTTTCAATTAAGTGTTTGAGTTTTTAAGTTTTTAAGTTTTCAATTAAGTTTTTCATGATTAAAATTAAACATGATTCCGACAATCGCGTGAAGCCGAAATAGCAAACAAATTTATATAATTCTTGTGGAAATGAATACTTTGATAATTTTAGCTCAACTTGAATTATTTTTTAATTTAAACAAGCTTAGTAGGGTCTGTGTTGAGTGGTCAACGTGGTTAGCTTCGGTTGTGGACAGTTTCATTAACCACTTGAATACCAAGCGGACACAGGTGTCCGGAACATATGCAAGCGAACGCGGATGTCCAAGACATTTAAAAAATCAAATACTTGGTATTCTAATAGAATATAAGCAATATTTTAATGAATATGTGTAGTTCCATCTATACTGAGTCAATATAGGTTTTTAAAATATCTAATTCGAGTGTATATTAGGCAAAATTATTTTTCTCAAAAACACGCAGTATATCTGGGACATATTAATGATTTATTTGTGCGGTTAATAACCTTTTCAATCAGTTTATTGATTGTTGTAAAAGGCATCGATTGTTGTGATGTCAAAAAATTCCTGCCACCCACTTTCTTAAAAACGTCATGTATAGTGAGCGATTAGCTAACCACTAATCCTGCCCTATCCTTCTGTCACTACTCTCTTCCTTATAAGCAGTTCTTAACAGATATTTTAAGATTAACTCTATGATCCAAAAGCTCCTCACTGAGGGCGGACTTTTTGGAAAATAAATGGGATACAAAGCATTTAACATGCAACTTTCTTCATTTGAACCAGTTTTTAGTAGTAGTACAACACCAATATACTCATAGTTCAATTAGCAGCGAATGTGTTCAATTAGCAGCGAATGTGTTCAATTGATTCTAGGATTTTTGACCTGGACATGTTGAGAGTATCAAATAATTGAGATTTCTACTTTTATTACATATAATAATATTTTCAACTCCTTACATGTCCCCAGTGTCGTTCAGACCCAGCAGGAAGACGTTTGAAGCGTTTCACCAACAGGACGCAAGCATTGCATATCTCCCCTTGTCGTGGACTTGATAATTGAAAACAATCTTGAAAGTCATTCTCATACTTCCGCGAGTCGGTGAATCTTGAGCTAAAAATATGAAGTAATTTCAATATATAAGATACACATATAATTTAATCTACAGAGGAAAATCCTCTGGTTGTGTGCAAGTAAGATCTTAACTATAAAACCCATACAGATTGATAAATTAAATAATAATAATAATAATTAATATATATAATAATAATAATAATGATAAATTTGAATCGTTCAAATTATGTACACTCCCACAGATTTTGTCACTAATGACCCGGGTTTCGCCTTTCGGCATCTTCAGGCATTCAAGCGCATGGATGAACGGAATTTATAGATTACAATGCTCTTGTTGTAAAAAAAATTATATCGGCAAAACAGAGAGGACTTTAAACATCAGAGTATTTGAACATATGGCAGCCTTTACGACTGAAAAAGGATACGTCTACTTTTGCTAATCACTTAATTTCGGAAGGACACGTGTTCAATCAGGAACAAGGGATAAAAATGTTACACCCAAATACGGACAGTCATAAACTCTTTTTCCAGGAAATTTTAGAAATTAATAGGGCACAGTTGCAGTCTTCCGATTTTAAATGAAATATTAAACCTTCCGGGCTCTCCACTTCTATACCCTATATAAATAATATCATAAAACCTTTGCCGACAAACAAATAAATATAATTCTTAAAACCACTCACTACTCAAATCTTTGGGAATTCCCATGAGCTTATCCTTTTCGCCAGCGATGGCTTTAGACTCAGTGATACATTTATTTAATATATAAACACGAAACATCCATTTACTAAGCGTCAGTTCAAGTTCATCCGTGCGCTTGAACGCCTGAAGATGCCGAAAGGCGAAACCCGGGTCGTTAGTGACAAAATCTGTGGGAGTGTACATGTAATTTGAATGATTCAAATTTAATATTGAAATTCCACCAAGCACCTTCAGTCGAAATCTTAAATTATAAAGATAATATATTGCCATCAACGCTTTTAGTAACAGTAATTGCCAATGAAGCACTTTAAAGAGGTAACAAGATTAATGTTGCAAAGTTCCTATTGAAATATTGAGGGTGAAAATATTTGCAATTTGTATCTAATAAACTATGATGTTCTCAATATAATACGCTTGCGCTATAAATCTGTATTACATAAGCAAAAAGTGATTATTTAAGTGAAAACCTAATTCAATTAAATTCATTTAACAGTGTGACGCAGCAGCAGTTCTGTTGTACTAACTTACAATTCTTTATTTTCTTCAGACTAGAAACCTAGTAACATTTAAGTGTCTAAAATTAGCAGCTTTACTGTCATTTATAATAGTCCTGTACAAGGCACACATTATATTTTTACTGGAAAGATATTAAATACAGCTAACACATGCCTTTCTCTACAATATTAAAATCCATAAAAACATAATACATGTTTATAAAAAAGGATGAACAGCGAAGAAACTATATTATTAAAGTGATGATAGCATCTTAGCTACTAACAATGTATACATTGCCTAATGCTGACAAATCATTGGTTGCAAATCCGCTGCAAGATAATCCATCATGTTTCACAAGTGTAACCGTTCATTTTTATGGAATTCAACAGCGCTAATAAGTATTTGTATAAATAAACTGTTTTGGCAACATTATTGGAGTCAAAAAAATGTCAATTCAGTAAGCAATTTGAAAGTATCAATTCAGTAGAAACAAATTACACATAATTTCAACTATTCTGTCACAATATAAATAAATCATCGCGCACACATTTATAAAAAAACAAGAAAACAATGAATGCATTCAATATACACATACATGAAGAAATTTCACTCTTGAGATAATGTTTTGGCATTCAATTAAAAAAAGCACAAAAATCATCCTTTTGTATTGAATTTTCAATTGTTCGTTTAAGCAGGCAAACTTCAGAGATTGATTGAAAAATCTTCATTTTAAGAATAGTCAAATTACAATTATTGTTTATGTCAGAAACATGGTACTACACAATAAAAGGTAAATGTATTTGAAGACCATATATTACTTAATTACCTGCTAGATTTCGCTTTACAAATGCAGCATCCTGTCAAAGAACGATACACTCTTGGTTTATGAAATGAGAACATGATGCACCCTTCTGAAAAGATAAAAAAAAAAGTTACTTTTAAGTTATTATTACTGGTACATGTGCACATTTATTCCTATACAGAAATGAAACCATACAAGCAATGATCTCGATCAGATAATGCTATGCAATGAGGGAGCAAAATACTATCAAGAACTGTCATATCAAGACACTGCACACAAAGACAATAATGGAGGGGAGTACAAATAAGAGTAGCGCAAGCACCAGACAAATATTGAAAAAATCGCGACATCATTGAGTGATCGAAAAACACATATAGATGGTATCAGTAGTAAACAAATGAGAATAGACATTAAAAAATATTTAACTTGAATCGTGTCTAAATGATTCCGATGTTCCGAATGCACGTCTACTGCATAAGGGTGTGTAAAAAACTTCAAAATACAACCAAACTATTGAAATATGAATGAAAATATTCTTAAATAGACTAGAATTAAAATCGTTCACTAACCGACACCTTAATATCACACAATAATTACAAATGCATTCGACTTAATAACCAATTGGGTACACGGATGCTTTGAGAACGTTTTCGGAATGTAGAAAATTCTAAATAACTGGGAAATAAAAACTTATCACGATGTAGCTCATTGTATATGAGTTTACTTTAGCAATGTAGTATGTCCCGACAAATCGTAATACTAGTAAAATCATACATACAACTCTAGCTTTGGACAATCACCAGACAGACTAGACGCCTTTACAAAATGATGTATTAAAATCTCTACGAACATAACTATTAAGTGACAGCACTTTTAATGACTCAAAGATTAAATTGACTTTGCAGTCTCATGCATTTATTGTCATAATTGTGTGTATAATTATGATATATTGGTTAATAAAGAAGCCGAAGGACCTACCGTTTTGGCGAAGGTGACGGCCGAATTTTGGATCGCAGGATATGAGTTATGTTATGAGGTTTGAGCATCTACACTGCGCAAGCTTCTGTCAAATCGAATCAGTATTTTTTAAACTTTATTTGTCAAATTCATATTGTTGGAAACTTTACTCAAATAATTAATCTTATTTTAAATATTTTTGTTGATTTCAAGATAAATATTGTTAATATTTTAGATTTAAAAAAAATTTTAGCAGAAAGAAGTTATTTTGACTATGTACATCCGGTAACAGGTAGACATAAATACAGAATAATTAGAAATCTAATGATAATAATATTATACTTGTACATGAACAGTAAGTAATGAATAAAATGCTGGTTAATAAAATGTGATACTTTCATAAAACATTCTAAAAATTATCAATTATTATATTTCACGTATTATTGTTACCAAATACTTTCATTATTATATTATCGTTGATTTGATTGAAAAAAAATCAAGTTATTTTGAGAATCATAAACTTTTATGTATTAATTTTTTAACAAAAATATAGCGAACACTTTCTTACCGAGTATTAAAAAATGTATGTTAAAATTATGATTGATGCATCATACTTAGACACTAGAGATCTGCACGGGCCCGGGCCTTTACCCGGTCCGTCCCGCAGGCTAGGTTCGGGCGGTAAGTGCAATTGAGATTCGGGCTCGGACTGGGCCCGGGTAAGGAATTTATTTCTTCAGAAAAATATTTCAGACTATGTTCGTGTCATAAATCAGCCATGCGGTAATATTATTCGTAACGAAAAGTTATTATTCGTAACGTAAGAAATAGAGAATCGTATATTGTTATAAATTTGTAAAAAACGGGTTTTTTCGGGCTGAGGAATATAAATCTGGGATTCGGGTCGGGTTCGGGTAACAAGTGTGATAATAGAAGCGAGCCCGGTCCGTGTCGGTCCTGAGTCTTTTAGGCTACAGCCGGGTAATTTTGTCAAATTTTGGCCTGTGTAGATTTTTAATAAACACTCATTCCAAGAATTTAATGAATTTTAACAATATAAAGAAAATGTTGAAAAGCAATGTAAGGCAATAGCCTATTATTTTTTTACAATAGCAAGCAAAAAAAAAATACCGTTGCTGGTTTGGTGGGTGATTTTTATTATTGTTTTTACGCAATAAATAAAACTTACAACAACCACCACTAAAGTGAGATAGCTATATAGGTTTTGTTTGATGATTTTAAGCTTGCTCTTTATAATAATTGCTCAATGCAATATCATTTGTTTTTATACAAAATGTTTTTTTCGAGTCAAGTGCGGCATGACTCGGGCCCAAACCGAGCCAAGCCTTGATTGGCCAGTCTCAGATCAATATGTCATTTGAGACATAATTGGCCCGCGAGACACACTTTCTGAACCCCCGATCTAAACATATCTCTGAATCTCAGTGTAATAATATTTGAATGCATGCGTTATAAATATTAGTTCAATCCGTGCTTGATTTTGATTTACAGTACTATTATGTCAATATGACATCTAATACTATATTTATTTATAATGGCTCGTATTTAAACGGTCAGAATTTTAATTCAGTTTCGGTCAGAATTTTTAATACATCGGTCAGAATTTATATTACACTGGTCAGAATTTATATTAAATGGTCATAATGTATCGGTCAGAATTACAGAGGGCAGAATAAATAATTTATGGTCAGAATTTATATTAAGTGGTCAGAATAAATATTAAATGGTCAGAATTTATATTAAATGGTCAGAATATAAATGGGATCGGTCAGAATTTAAATGGAATCGGTCATATTTATTTTGACAGATGGTCTGATTTTTTTTGATGATATGATGTCATCGTATTGCGTTGCTATTGGTGCAAAGTGAAGTTGCTTACGGCAAATCGTCCAATGGGCGATTGGACGAGCGTTGCTACTAGCGCCACGGTCATTGAATGAATCACTATTATTGCGCGCCCAAAGGAAGAATTGACAGTTTTCATAGACTAGCTTCCCACATCCAGGCATTTGTATGTTTCGTGTCAAAAAAAGTTTTTATTTAAAAAAATGTTCACGGTATTTCCGCCTAACCGATATTCTTTTGGTTATTAAATAATTTTAAATAATCTAAAAGTTGCAACTATTTTTTATTATTTGTACAATTCGATACATTGTGATCTGCTCTAAAGAGAGTAAAGGAAAGGATAATATTTTTGGAAAGAACATTTAGATAAATAATTGCTATGGTACATTTCATAGCGACTGTGGAAAGGAAAAAGGACGTAACCCTCAATTTTCCAAAACAGCTTTTTTTTCGATAATCACAATGTATACAACTTGACACACATTCTATCAAAAGGATGGAAGCTGAAAATGCCGAATTAGTATCTAAATTTAACTTTTAAGTTTGAAAAAGATGGCCTTGTAAAAAATTAAAACGAAGAAAAAATACTGAAATAAAGGTTTTTCCTAGATAATTTCTTAATTAATATTAGATTATGTCAATTAAACACCAGTTTAGAAGTCTCCGTGCACTTCAAGGTTGTGTATAATTATTAATTTGCATATGACCCAAAATCATCAAAACACGTTTTTGCGCCCTTTGTAAATTTTGATATGTGTGGGTTACGTCCTTTTTCCTTTATACAGTCGATATAATACACTTATTGTAAGGAAAACACTATTTTTTTTTTAATTGAAAGAGGTGAGTATTTTTTATTTGAATTTAAAAAAGTGAAAACTAACAACATTCATCATAAAGCCTTGGTTCCTCTTGGAATCCTACATCCACTGCACTTCGGTAGATCCCTACCTTTATATAAACAAACCGAGTGGTATGTAATCAGATGATGCTTTATTTGTAATAATAATGACTCATTATAAGAGTCTGCTTTTCCACACATAACATGAATGTTGAAAAAAAAGGATTATTAATTTCATTTTTTTTTTATTCTGACCGAAATATTTATAAAATTTGACCGTACAATAGATTTTATTCTGACCGTATATTAATTTTATTCTGACCGTATATTAGTTTTATTCTGACCGTTTATTAATTTTATTCTGACCGTTTATTAATTTTATTCTGACCGTTTATTATTTTTATTCTGACCGTTAGTATTTTTATTCTGACCGTTAATATTTTTAATCTGACCAAAAATTGAATTTTATTATGACCAAAAGTTGATTTAAATTCTGACCATTTATTTTGTTGCCATTTATAATTATATATTTACAGTACTATTATGTCAATAATTCTAAAATAAAAATTTACTCACAACAAGCCGTTAACATTGGTCAAAACGATTGCACTAACTTATACTTATACTTACATATAACATTATTGGCTATTCATATGAAGATTGAAAAGCTCATTAGCCAGATTATTTGCATTGGCACATTCATGTGTCATGCCGAAAATGTTTATTTGTTTTATTAACAAACACTACCCAATGTGCTTAACGGGAAACCAAACATCTTTTTTTCGCTTAAAGGAATATACATACACCCAATCGCATGTGAAAAATCCAAACTTTATAGTTTCTTCTTGAAATGTGATTTCCCTATAGTCTATGGTATAAAAAATGGAAACATTGTATTCTTAGTGTGGCAAAGTTAGCCTAGACAATTATAAGCCTGATTTAGTTATCTCTGGTCTGATTGTCGAGTTGTCTTGTTCCGTCATTTGTGCGTTATTTGGGTTTAAATAATACTTTTTTTTTCTTTCCTCATGTCTAATGGTGTGTTGAAAGCAAATATATCGTGAGCAAATCATGCTTGACGTGTCTTTCATGTTGCCAGTAGTTTTTCATATCGCAGACAAGTTTGTCTAGTATAGAAATATTTCATTCTTACCTCGGTATTTTTGTCAAATAATACAAGTTGGCTGAACTTTTTGCGTATAATCGAGAGGATCCATTTTAACATTTTTGATGATTAAGAAAGAATTGAGAGGCTAGGTTTACGTTTTTTCCGTTAAAATGTCCGCTTCCAACACACTTGGTAATTTTAACTTTAAAATTGTGTTACTTGGGGAAGGTTGTGTTGGAAAAACATCGCTTCTTCTTAGATATATAGAAGATAAATTTCACGATCAACACAAATCGACGATACAGGTTAGTTGTTTTTTCTTAAGTCATATTTCTCATAACTGGCGATTGATTCTGTAGAATATTGCAAACATATGGAAGAGTGTTCTTCAGTAAAATACTTATTTTTAAATACATATAATAAATGTTGTAAACATATTACTGTGCATAATCCTCAATATAAAGTTTAAGAGTATGATTTAAATAATAATACAGTAAAACCCCCATTTATACGATCGTCGGGACCGTATAATTGGGGATAGTGTAATTGGGGGTGTGAATCTTATAAAAAATTAGGGATTTGGGCTTTTCCGCGGAAAATGCAAAACTAAGATTTCCCTTCATTTTTGCAAAAAAAAAAATATTGACGAAATATTTAATATTCGAAATATTTTTTACCATGTGTAAATAGTATGCACATACAATTAAATAGATTCTCTGATTTAAATTTCCATTAAAAAATATAGATTGAGATGCGACCGTACAATTGGGGGATTTGCGGCGAATATTTCAAGCCAGCGTATAATTCGGGGTAGTATAATTGGGGGTTCCACTGTAAATTTAACCAGTTTGACGTTTTTGAAATGGTAACCTCATCATGTTCATTATGCTAAGTTACGAAGGTTTTATCGCTTGCTGTAAATTTTGTTTCATTGTTTATATCGACTGTGAAAAGGAAAAAGGACATAACCCTCATTTTTTCCAAAACAGCTTTTTTCGATAATCACATTGTCTACAACTTGACACACGTCCAATCAAAAGGATAGAAGCTGAAAATGCCGAATTAGAATCTAAATTTAGTTTTTAAGATTGAAAAAAGAAAGGCTTGTAAAAATTGCAACCAGGAAAAAGGACCTAAAAAAGGGTTTTTCTTGAAAAAATTATTTAATCAATATTAGGCTATGTCGATAATTAATCAGTTAATTAGTCACTGTGTACGTCATGGTTGTGTATATTTCATAATTTGCTTTTAGCCTAAAGTCATCAAAAGACGTTTTTTGTGTCTCCTGTAAAATTTGATGTTTGGGTTACATTCTTTTTCCTTTCCATAGTTGATATCATTATATTGAAATTCTTGATTTAAAATTTTACTACATAAAGCAGGCTGGAAAACGAGATGAAGATATAGCAATAAATGAAAGCTAGTAATCTTTTCTTAAACGTTGAATAAGCTACTGACTGGCATCTTACTATTTTTGAATAACTTAAAAATAACCCGATAACAGTTAGATGACACTATAAATGTTTTTTGAAAAATAATTTATGACATAATTGAACATACTTTTGAAATACTAATTGATAAATTGTTTTTAATAAATTTTAGGCATCATTCTTGAATAAAAAGTTAAATATATATGGAAAACGAGTGAATTTGTCAATATGGGATACTGCAGGACAAGAACGTTTCCATGCACTTGGTCCAATATATTACAGATCTTCAAATGGAGCTATACTGGTTTATGACATCACCGATGAAGATTCATTTCAAAAGGTATGGAAAATAAAAGGCTACCAAAATCAATTGATTCTGCATTTTTTTAAATGTGATTATTGTGTAGTTTTGCTCAAATAAAACTAAATTATTATATAGTAAAAAGCACCTTTACTAGCTTAATAATGGAAATAGCTGTTTTTAAAATAATTAACCAGTAAACCAATATTTATCCACTGTGAATTAACGACAATTTAAATGTTTGAAAGCCTACTAAGTATCTATCCTAAGTTGTATTCTATTAAACGATATTCAATATCCTTATATTTAAAACTAATTAAAAATTAGTAGAACAAGGATTACAGAAAAATATTGTCTAGGATAGCATGTTTCATAGCATATTATACCAGATTTTTCAACATTCATCGATGTCCTTAAGCGTAAACTTTCAGATGCTTGAATGTAATCTTTCTTGTATTCTATGCATTTTAAAATCATTTTATAATCTTCCAAAAGAATGAATTTAGTTTGAAAACATATTGAGGAATTATAGGTGTAAGTTCTACTGCAGTGTCTGCCAAACTTTTTTACTTTACGTCATACTGGTAAATGGGATTTGTTCTAAGTCAAACCAAATAAAAAAATAGCCTTAAAATAGGAAATGTACATTATTTAAACGAATATAGATAATCATAACATTTTTTTGAATATTTTATCAACATAGGTAGTAATAATTTTACTAGTGAAAAGGATGCAGTTAATTTTTAGAAAGAACTGTATCAAAATGCAACTCGAAATTTGATAAACAAACATGTAACTCCTCATCTACCATCTGTAACCGTTTTCTTTATTTCATTTTTCTTTATTTCAACGAGCGCTGAAAAACTAAATTTGCCAAGATACGACGATCCAAACGGCTATAGAGATTTAATTGCTGTTGTAGCCAATCAAGGATATTGACTCAAAAATGCCGACAACTCCAGCTCAGAAAATGAGGCTTTGTGCACCAAGTCATTTTTTTAGATCTATTAAAATTTCCTCCTCTGTTAGTGTCGATTGTGAACTGTCGAATCTTGCAAATGTTTGATAACCCACTGGTATATTTGCTAATCAAGTGATGGAAAATAAGACTATCACTGTTTCTCTGTGCCGCGTCAACCACTATGTTGCTAACGTGACAAATATTTATTTAAATGTGTAGGTGTTGAATTTATTTAAAATTTAATAAAATTCAAACGAATATGCATTATTTAAAATTAACATTTTTTAGGCTTCTTCCTTTGCGGTGCAAGTTAAGATTTCTTGCGGCACACAGTTTGGCAGACACTGTTCTACTGTATTACATAACAATATACTTATTGAAAATATTTCTTTTCAGGTCAAAAGCTGGGTCAAGGAATTGAAAAAAGTTCTCGGATCCGATATTTGCCTTATGATAGCCGGCAACAAAATTGATTTAGAGAAAGATCGTAATGTCTCTGTTGAAAATGCCGAAAGGTTGGTTTAATTTTCTTTTAAAATGGAATTTTTTAGAAAATTTAGTTTCATAAGGGCACTATTTCTCCAGCACTATTGGGCAGAAATTGTCAGTTTTAATAATGAAATATTTTATTATTTTTGATAAATATTCAATTTGAAGTACATATAATGTTTTGGTAAATATTTTCTTGAATATTTTTCAACAATACAATTAATGATATTCTTTTTAAATAGTCATATTATGAGGTCTCTGGAAACAAAGATGGCTGCGTTGAATTTTCTCTAAAATAAGGTTGCTATGTCATCATGTAGGGCTGGCAATTCCTCACGTGGTAGTAAGGCATAAATAAGGCTCTTTCTTACATGTGCATTTTTGAAGAATTTAAATTGAGTTTTTAATATAAGCAGCTTCGAAGACCTGGATGATAAACATAGCATTAAGCGGACCAATCAGTGCGCTCTATTTCACCGTTTTCAACATGGTGTTTCATACATATTGTGGGTAGAAAATTATCTAGGAACACAGCAGTTATGTGTAATGGGAAACAAAGGTGGAAGTTTTCATCATTGAAATGGATATATTTGATTTTACAAAACAATAAAATAATATTTCCAAGAATGTTCTAGCTAGCTACAAAAAAGAAATGAAACATTTTTATTTATTTGCCAACATTATAGCGAGGGCTTAAAATTAAGCAGCGTTATCTACAAAAAAGTGTTATTCGTTTTATTGTTGATAATGTTATTTTTCATTATCAGCTACATGATGGTCTAACAATGTTATGTCGAACATTTCTAGTTTCTTCTTAATTCGACATTGAAGTTTAAAGATAACTACATAAAGTTTTCCTTTTCCAATGTTCTTTTTTAAATCATACCTAAACAAAAATTGCATCACAATAAGCAATATAAACATACAGTACATAATAAATTATAACATATGAACATTAGGCTTTTAATTAACATCTGTTTTGTAAACTTACAAAATAATAAAAAGCGTTTTTTTGGCTCTCCTGAAAAGTTATACTTTTGTAGATAGTATTGTTTGACTTTAAACCCTCGATAGGATAACGGAAACTCCAGCCTTCCCTTTGTTTCCAAAGCACTCATATTTATCATTGTATTCATTTAATAGAATATCTTCTTATTAAGATTTTTTTTGATAGTTATTTTACTAAAAAATATTTTTGTCTTTTTTTCTAGTTATGCGTCATCTGTGGGAGCACTTCACTTCCAAACATCTGCCAAATTAAATGAAGGCATAGAAGAGCTTTTTGTTGAACTTACGAAACAGATGATCGAAAGGGTTGAAAGATCAGAGCGAAAAGATAATCCTAGGCGAAGTAGAGTAGTTATTGTTGACGATGATGTAACAACACAAGGTGGTTGCTGTAGTTCATCTTCCCAGCAGTCTTAATAATGGTAAATCAATACTACATTGATAGGTATAAGAAGGTGAACACATTTCCCTGTAAATTATTTGTAAACTTGTACAAAGTGGAGTCAAAATAATAAGACAATTTAAATTTGGCTTTGTTGGGTTAAAAGTAAAGGTATTACTGTATTCGCTACCGACAAAGGTCCCAGTTGCCTTGAAACAGTATGAACAGCAGCAGATAATATACAAATATTAAAAAACCTCTAGTAAAATATAGACACAACTCTGCAACCTTTGTATCGTTTGTAATGAAGGACACCATGTAACAGAGAGGTAAATGTTGTCGTAATGCCTAATTTAAATAATTGTTTTAGACTTGCCGTTCTTTTAAGCTATTCACTAAGGGACAAATTGAGCAACATGTCACGGGGCATGACCCTAATAATCTACGTTAACGTCTCTGGTACAATATCGCTGAAAAAAATTGCTTCGATGTACCAGAACTCGCATCAGTTGACGCAGAAATTTCAATTGTTGACACGATACTTTTCACTGCTGTGTACAAACGAACACTATTTGATTTTATTAGATGTAAACAATGCAAGTAAAGTTAAATTATAATGTTTATATGCTCATCCACAATGACTTTTTACACAAAGCACACAAGAGAAATTGATGATTTGTTTTTAAATAAATTTGGCGACATTCAGGCCAATGATTGTGTGACACCAGTGGTTATCAAGTATTTTTCTATTAGAAAATATCACTCGGACCGCCGGACCGGTAATTTTTAAAAGCTCTGTCTGTCGACTCAGGCGCTCAAAAAAAAAAATGTTCAATTTATCAGTTGATAACTTTTTCGAATCAAATCCAAATGAAAAATAATCAACTCAAATTTAAATATATTTTTTTATAGTGATCAAGTTATTTGAAGGAAATCGGTTAGCTATTTCTCTTTCCGTTCCGCGTCATGTAGAAATGCGCACTGTGTTGCTTGCAATGTTGAGAATTGTGCACACCGATGCAGCATCACGTAGAATATGTTGCGCGTCATGTTGAGGGATATCGTGTCCCCTAGTGAATACAAGGCTTTATTGTGTTTTGAAATAAATAATTGAATTTATTGTCAGTTGATTCCCATTGAAAGTGTCATCACTGCAATATCTTATTTTTTGATTTATAATTTTGCGCTGATTTTTTATGATTGTTTCTTGCATATATACATTTCATTACGATTTTGCAAATGTTTTAAAACAATTTCTTTCAATTAATCTGTCAATGAATTTTTACTCAGCTTTACAACGAAAAATTAAAATTCACATTTATGGTTTTTCGTATTATTATTATTTGAAAGCAAAATTGATTGCCTTTAGGTATTATTTTATCCAACATATCTGTTAGCAGTTTGGAAATAGTAATGGCCAATGATTTTATCAGTTAATTACAATATAGATACCAAAATGAGTTTCGAATGTTCAAAGATAATGCCAAATATCAAGAATAACAGTTAATGGTTTTTTTTTTTACATTTTTATTGGATTATATATTTACTTACTATAGAAATTGTCTTCAGCCAACTTAGTTCTTTATCGATAGTGGTGTAGTTGAGTTTATGTGTTATCATCTGAAAGCTTGTGTGCAATCCAAATTTATGATACCTAATTTTATCTGTAAATTGACGCTTATAATTTTCTGTTCTACTTAATTATACTTCTCAGTAACTAATTTAACCCTTTGATGAATATTGCCGTACCCGTACGGCGGCTGTGTACCTTGTGATCTATTATGTATTGCCGTTCTCATAGTTTTTGTTGAATTTTTGTTATTTCTTCAGATATGTTTACTAGACACATCCACCAGTGACTTTTGGCCGCCACATTATTTTTATTGTGTATTGCAAATGAAGATAAGGTTTTTTAATAAAGGGTAACATTTTTAAACAAATCGGTAGCCATATAATATTGAGCATAAAATTCTATTTGGGATTGATTCCTTCCTGGAATTGACGTCTGTAGAGCGGCACATGTAGACAGATGAGAGCAAAAAAGATCTTGACGCAAAAGCGAAGTAATAGCTTCTAGAAAAATATTCAAAAGTAATAAAGAACTAGTTTACTTTACATTTTTAACTATGAGTTTTATAATTTAAAAAACAAAATACTTCTTGAAATAATAAATAATATTCTTCCCAGATTGGTCCGCATCCAAAAAAAAGGTTTTTATATTTTTGTGTGCAGCAATACTACAAATAATCAAGCTATAAGAAAAAACCTAAGTTAGCTCACCGCTCAAAGGGTTAAATAGATTTTTTTTTTTTTACTGAGTTTTGAGTCATTTAATTAAAATTAATTATTTAACATTCCTATTACTTATTAATGTTGATGTGCTTTTTAAAGCGATTACTATAGAAATTGATATTACTTGCAAAAAATTATTATTAAATGTATGTATGCGCAACGTGTGGTAGAGCTTGATGGACCGTCGTAGAGTTTATGAACTTGCCGAATTATATATATGGTGCCTTATCAAGGTTCGAATTGCGATATGGAATGTAGACCAGAGTTATATTTTTTATAGGGCTCTATCAAACCTAACTACACTTGCGTTATGTCTTGCTAAGGTATTTTATTCTTTCTTGATTTGAGATAATTTCCTGCTTTAGATTTTATAAATATTGTATGTGTGTATATATATAATTGTTAAATTTTTAATTGCTCATTTTTGCTTTTACTCTGATCGAACAAATTTAAAAATACATTCGCAGTGAAGCTTTGATTTTATGTTTTTGAAAAGACCGACAAAATAAAATGTAAATAGAAGGTATACATAGATTGGAGATATTGTAAATCAGAAAATTATTTTAGTTGGTAAAAACTCAAATTGGTTTGACTTAATAAAAACTTTTCGACACCGTAAAGTGGTTTAATAGTTCCATCATGTATGCTGTCAATGAGATTATAATTAGTTTGTTAGGTCTTCAATGTAGCTCATAGTATCGTCTTTTGATGGAATTGGATGGATTGAGTAACTTCTTCTTCGCCAGTGAGTACCTTGACCGATGAAGTTCCTTTTATAAATCTAATGGAATTTCGAATTTTTCACAGGCTAGCTGCGGAAAACTGAAATTTAAAAGCCGGTTTTAAATATACTCTAATGAAAGGGGACTGCAAAAATTTGTACACAAATAAAGGGAAAATGTAAAATTGAAGGTTCACTGTTTCTAACTACAATAGTCTTGTTTCACCAAAGTGATAATTTATTTAAATTTAGGCTTATGATAGATGTTTAAAAAATTTAAGCATATTTGTTTCTTTTATTGATTATTGTAAAACATTTCAAGTTATCATGCACTATCTAAAGTGATCTTATATCAGTCATTCAGTAACAAAACTGAGCCAAGAATAGTTTTTGAAAAGTACGAAATTATGATGGCATCTATAGATTCTTTGATATTTATCAGATATGATAAAAAGTAAAAACTTTAAAGTTGGTTTTGTGACTCAAACTGACTAAATATCAGAAAATTTAGATTAACAGTTTCTTTGTTTATGTTCGTTGTTGATTATTTTAATTTCGTAATAGAAACAAACCAAATTTGAATTCGTACTTTGGGATGTGGAATACTATAGTTAATAACGGATGGTTGTAATAAAGGACTTTGTATGTTTACTTAATGCCGGACAGAATTCTAGTATTATGTATTTTTCTTACGCAGACTATGATTATCTTCATTTTTGAGCTTCGAATAATTTAAATATTTTATTAGTTACAATAAGTTTACTGATTATTGGAAAATTTGTATTCTTTAGTTTGTATTTTCCATTCATCAAATCGACTGAAAGAGATTAAAATTTTGTTTGCAATTGCATTCTTCGGTGTGTAAATACCAACTAACCAGTTTTATGAAGTATTTAGAGCATACCATTGCCTAGAATAAAGCGTGCTTTTGTCGTATTAGTCGATTAAGATAGTTAAATACTATTTATGATTTTTTCAAAATTTTGCAGAAGTATGTAATTTATATAAAAAAATCATTAGTTTTGTGATAAAGAGCTTTGTTTTGATTGCTCTTATTGAACTAAAAATTATAATATTTTATTGAAAACAATGAAACATTTACTTCAAAAAAACATTGACCTGACTGATATTATTGCAAGAAGTGAATCATTTATAATATATAATAGTATATATGCCTTGTTATTTATTTTTTATAATGTATATCAAAAATCATCTATCAGATAATAACAGAAATAATACTGAACTTATGTTTTGTTTGAGTACATAAAATTATCAAGTAGATATAAACTTAAATGTGTGAAAATGATGGGTTATGTGTTGTCTGATTTTATTTCTGCATTTCCAGTGATTCAAATATTTTAAAAAGGAAAAGGTTGTCCAATTATTGTTTTTTAAAATTAAAATAATATTTTATATATGTAGGCTAAAATCAAATTGGATTTAAAAAATCTTAAAATGTTTACTATTTATATACTCAGATCAAGAAGTTGGGTCTTAAATTCAAACTTTTAAAATATGTCTGTGAAACATAACATGTAGCATTAATTTGCAAAGTGTTTTATATACTGTCATGCGAACGATATTGCTTTTTCAGAATTGCTGGTTTGTTGATTTTTCCTTTTTCATTCATCATTTTATTTGTAAAAAAGTGTTTTATAATCCTTAGATTAAAATGAAATGTTTATTATCATCAAAACTACTGTATTTCCTTGATCAGATGCTGTTTTTTTCCGATGCTTAGTTTTCTGAATTTGAGTTCGTTTTCTTACAATCAACGGCGTAGTAGATGGCGTTAGTACATTATTGCTATATATATAAGGGTGTGTTTTATAATATGAAATACGGTATATCTTTTTTCATATATTAAAAGACATTTAGTGGATTTTCATTTATTTTGTACATTAATTAGTCAAGATTTTTTTGTCAACTATGTCAAATATTTTTAAAACAAATGATTTTTTTTCAATTAGAAATATTGTCGCAGGTAATGGCTTCTTTGGTATACAATTATTAATTTCTTAATGTGAATAAATATTTTGCAGTAAAAATCTCTGGTCACCTTAAATCTGTTCCGTCATAACATATTTTTTAAGTAACAAGTAACACTATTTCTTCATTCCAATTGATTGTGTGCGATTTCAAAAAACCTTTCTTGCTTTTTTTGACAATTTATTTATGATTTACCTTGATTGCGTGTATAATTTATATTTCGCAGTATCTTGTCTGTTTGCGTGGCATTCTGAGGTCAATATCAAAGTTGAGACTAATGACAGAATATATGTACCGTGTACAAAGTTAATATTCAAATTCAAAGGGTTGATTTTGTAATGAAATGTTCCAATTTTGTATTGGACTGAAAATAAAAACCTATTTAAATCGTATTTGAATTAGATTTTGGTGCAGGTTTAGCAACAACAAATTTCATATTATTGTAAAATAATAAATATAGATCCCATTTATTAAGATTTTATTTAAACTTCATCAGTAATTTTAGTTTTGTTAAGTTCATTTGTATTTTTATGTTCATTATCATGTGATTAAATATTCTTAAATGTATCTTTTATGTTTCCGTGATAGCTTTTCTTAATATTTATACTTCTAACTAGGAAAAATAAAATGTTGTTTAACAAATATATGTCGGATTTGGAGGGGCTTTATATTCAATATCCAAAAAATTTAATATATTAACCGTTTTAGTGCCATTGTTTTTTACTCATACATACTTAAAAATGCCAAAGAAATCTTTGTTATTGATGACATTTACCTCGGCTTCTGTATTTTGACTTTATTCTTCCAAAAATTGTTTCCATTATCAAAACTTGTACAAAGGTATTAAAATACAAAGAAAATTATGGAAATATATATTATAAGTGCGGAGTTTGTTTGTTGTATTGCGTATCCGGTGGTAGGCGTGTGAATTGGGTCAGGGTCACATCGTCATTTTCGCAGTCCGATACATCCTCTGTATCAGCAAAATAATTGTTTTTGCCACTATTATCACTGTCACTAAAAATTTGCATTAAGCGGTGTGAGCGCACCACAATGTCACTTTCTTCACAACTCAAACTATGTTCGCATTCCGACATTTAAGGTTAAAAAAATTCTCTTCCCCAAATCCTTTTTATACTGTAATTACTAATAATATTATAATTTGAACTTTATGTAACGCGTAGAAAGATTAAAAATTCCCGATGCGTGCGAACGACCTTCCCCATGGCCCGCCAAATGGCAACTCGTGGCACTTTTGGGTATTACACGTACGAGCGCGATCGCGCTCGTTGGCACTCTAACGGTTAATATCAAACAAATAAATGGAATTGAAAAAGTAAAAATATGACACCAATAAATTTATGCACAAATCACCAAACTTATTTATTTTCCTATTATAGAAAATTTTGAACGATTTTGCAAATATGGCATTTTTAGGGTAAGCATTCCAGAATATTCTCATTGCCGTAGAGATATACATGTGTTGGTGGCATACACTGTCATTTATTGTTAAATTGATTTTTGACTTGTGATATTTAATTTAGCGTAAGAATAGGATTATACTAAATGATTTAGTCAATTTATGTGATTCCCCCGTATTAGAGGAAACAAAAACTTATTTTGTGTTGCCTTATTTCGAATTGAAGGTGGTAATGAAAATGTATTTCATGTTCTAAGGTGTATTTATTTTATTGTCTTCTGAAAGATCATCATGAGAAATAAAAACATTTTTGAGATTAAAATGACCTTGTTAATTTCCTGCTTCCCTCAGCTTTTCTTAACCAATTGATTGCTTATTAAAAATGTTTTTTATTTTTATAAATGTCTCCACCACAATTGATTAATTTATTTAATGTTGCCGTAAAATATGTAGAAGTCATAAAAAAAATTTTGCATGGAAAAATATACACAAGCAAACCAATGTGTAAGTAAAATTTAAATAAAATAATATAACATCTCATAACACTTAGACATTTAATTTCACAAATAGTGAAGTGTTGGATACACGTAAATTTTAGAGAAAATTATCAATGAATGTGACTGATTTAAATGAACATCTTCATTATTACATTGGACGAGTGTTTTGTGGGTTCCATTGAAAATATTACTACGTCCGAGGTTGAGTTGGGTCGTGGCTTTAAAATCACAGTATGGGCGTTTCATTTTTCAATTCGTCCATGAATTTTTGTTTCAAGGCATGAGTATTGGTTATGTAAGAAATTCTCTCCCACCTATCGGATCCCTAAGACAGGACGTGGAAAGTGCGATTAGTTAATCACTATTCTTATTCTAGCGCTTTTCACTTTAGAAAAGAAAGGTTAAGTAACTGAGTTATTGTAGAAAAACTTCTATTGAGATAAACTCTTATTAGAAGGCAGTGGCGGTTCCTGACCTAAAATCTTGGGTGGGCTAGAGAAAAGCATATTTCCACTTCACCTTATACATTAATCTACAAGCAAATTAACAAATACTACGACACAACTGCAATGTATGAATTATTATATAAAAAAATCAATGTTAATGTAACTAAGAAATAATAAAATACGGAATCCTTAAATTCGTCTCTTTCAAAGTGAAATAATAAGTACCTACTTAAAGCAATACAGAACTGTCACACTGAAAGTCAATACCTGTCACTTTCATACAATACAACGATATTGGTTTTGTGTTTCAATGGATAAGTATGCGTAATGGGCAGATTCTGTTTAGCCCCCAACAATCAACAGAAGCTTGACAGATTGAAACACAATCGTTTGTGTTTGATGACGTTTCCGTACATACAAATACAAAAAAAATCTAATCGTGCTTGATTGCGCCCCAGTGTAAAGAAATATTGTCTGTGGTTACGGGCTAAACATCTCTAGCCCTTGAGTGGTGTTGCCAGAGTGACGTGACGTTGCCTGTTCCCTGTGAAGTATTTATAGGGTTATTTTTTTTTTTATGCCGGCTCAGTTTAAAATTGTAATACAAAACACAATCGAGAATATGATTGTAGGTAGACGTAACATTGTCTTATATTGACAGAGGAAAATTAAAACAAAGATATTATATTCATTTGGGAATGGTTAGTTATGCTTATAAATGTATTTATTTTTTGAATTGCTGTTCATTTTTATTCAGCCATCTAAAGTTTTGGAAGAAACATGCAGGTCGGGCTTAGCCCACCTAGCCCAGTACCTAGAACCGCCACTGTTAGAAGGGCATATGCCCCACAATGGAGATGACATCATAAAAAAAATGTCTTGTCATATTCACAGTAGAAGTTTAGGTTATTACTAGTACGAATGATTGATTGATATTTATACATCAAATTCTGGGGTCGGGGGAGTCGTACTCCAATTTCCATTTCATCTAGTGTATTTTGATGCTGCTTTTCCCGCATAACGTCCTGGATTTACCGGAGCGTAGGCGGGTGTGTGATCCTTGTTTTGTTTTCGTGGTGGTATTAGTTCTCATTCATAGGCATTACAGGTATTGAACTATTTATTTGTTTTTTTCATTATTATTATTTTAATCATTTGCCCTCTTTATTGTTATTTACCTTCGAGAAGAGGTCAAACCATCAGTGTATGCGGCAGCCGTTCTAGGTTTTAGCAGTTGTTGACAACCAAACATGCAGGGGCTAAGGAGGTTTGAGTAGGACTATCTGCAGTCGCGCTATGTTTGTCAGGGTTCTTAAACATATATAATCACTAATATAGCCTCTTGGGCAGAGTAAAAGTTTATTTTAAATTATACAATCAACTTTTAATGTATACGCTTTAAAAAATCCCAATTTATCCAATGTACGGAACATAAATGAATGTCAGATTAAACTCAAAATTTCTTTTCAAAAGTGGTACTAATCTAGTGTTTTTGAAGTCTTTATGGAGTTCATGCTTTAACAATTTAATTGTCCTTTTGTAGATTAGTACCAATTAAAAATAAAACTAATGTTTTCAAACTTTACACAATAACTTTATTGAACATAAACCTTATTTTACAAGATCCTTATAACCAAAGCTACATAATATGCCTACTTTACTTACTTGTACAGTACCCTCCATTTGAGTTAAATAAAGGGAATAAATGACTTGAATTCATTATTATATAAATAATGAAAAGCAAGGAAAATATTTTGGTACAATTCTGTTCGATATATATTATATATATATAGACATTTTAGCCTAGAGACCCAGGAATCAAGGACATAAATAAGGGTTACATTGATAGACTGGCATACTGATTATGAGAAACGCTGAAACACTATTAATGTTTTTTTTATTATGCAGATATTCCATCTAAAAATAAAATATGGGCAATGCTGGAATTATTAGAATTTTGCCCAATACTCGATAAAATATGAAATTGAAAAAACCATTTCACAATCATATAGCGTTAAAACTACGATGTATTCATGTTAATAGCCAAAGGAATATTGTAGAACATAGGTTCCCAAACTTTTTCGGGTGGCGACACCTTTTTATAAAAGCCATGTGACCCGCGGCCCCGATGCGATTGAAAAAGGCATTTTTTCAATAAGGTAAATTTAGTTGATTGTATTTTTAGTTTTGTTGTTCAAATGCAAAATAGAAAAAAGTTGGTGACCCCCGGAAAACCCATAAGTTGGGAACCCGTGTTTTAGAACATGTTAAAGTATAGTATACTACATTTGATATCTTTTTCAATCCGGGAGAAATTTAACTTGATTTTGAAATCTATTAGTTAACCGTTTGAACACCGCACAAATATATTATTAACATGTCCCAGAGATACCGCGTGTTTTTGAGAAAAATATTTTTGCCTAATATACACTCGAATTCGATATTTTAAAAACCTATATTGACTCAGTATAGATGGCACTACACATATTCATCAAAATATTGCTTGTATTCTATTAGAATACCAAGTATTTTTTAAATGTCTTGGACATCCATGTTCGCTTCCGCGTGTTCCGGACACCTGTGTCCGCTTGGTAGTAAAGTGGTTAAAAATTTGTTTCAGTGCTCCTCATACAACAACAGCTATAAACTAACAAAAAAACAATATAATGTTTTAACGTATGAACATTTACTTAAAATGAAAATAAATATATTTGAAAACACAAAAGGATGACACTTATCTAAGTATGTATTGTTAATACTATTTTTTTTTACAAAAATTGATTACATTACAACATAAGGCACTTATACCAACTTATTACATGTGAAATATGAAAATGACTATGAGCAGTTGTAGATGATTAGTGTTATAAAACAATGTAATAAATTTGTATTCGAACAGTAAATGACATAAATATATGTACAAAAATCAATTTACACACAACATTAAATAATTTATTACATTTCAGTTTCTATCTACATACTATCATGTATTAACAAAACACATAAAATTAGAGAGACAATCTTATAGAACATGACAGATCTCATCGGTGCCATCTTAAGATATTTTAAGGCATTCTTCACACTTTGTATAGATGCTCACCGACTCCAATGTCAAAGCCGGTAATGAATCACTAAAGGATGCATCGACGCAAGTATCTCAGCGAGCAATTATTGCAAATTTAGTGCACAGTTTAAATCCCGGGTAAAAATTATAGGATTAGAAGATATTCACTGCTTTCTGTGGAATGCACCTGTGAGTTGATTAACTGCTGAAGGTATTCGGCACTAAATCTTAATCAAATGCAAATAAATTAAGCAAGCATTTGGTTCCTGTCATTGTACAATATTAGTGATTATTGAATACTAACTTGGTCAAAATTAAAATTAACATTCTTTGTTCAATGTATAAATGATACACATAATACTGATTAATTCTATTCGCCATTTATCTTCTTGCGTTGGTTACAAATGAAAATTATGAAAATATGATTTTAAGTAAAAAAAAAAAAAGAAATAAGGAATTAATTTGTAAGACAGTCGTCAAACTGACTGATAATGGGAATGAATAATGAGCTTTGGTAATTTATTGTTCGAGAATGCCTTTATTTTCAATGGGTTTAAAGGTCTTCACATCTTAGATAGCGCCGAATCTGATACAGGTGAATGAACAATATGAATTTATGAATTTTGTTTTAATTTACGCTTCAACTGATAAAATTAAAAACATTGACTTATAAAATGCATTTTTGGCAATTTTGGTTCTTATATTACTTATAGTGTACTGGTTGTAAGTCAGAATATCTTAGAAGAGCTATAACAAAAACTACATACTCAATGCAACAGTGGTGAGAAACAGCAAGATGTTTGAGCTGGTATAACAACAATGATTGAAATTATACGTTAGTTATTGCCATGCTTGGATATCACGTTTGTATTCTTATTAAGTATAGAAATAATGAAAACTGAACACAAAGATTTGCCATATAGAATTGATATTAAAAATTCACTGTCAATGAGATAGTTAACACAAAACTTTAATAAATAATGGAATTAAATTTTTAACTAATTCTAAATCCAAATATTTCAAATGAAAACGGAAGCAAAACCAGTGTTTGGTTGTACAGATTCTTCATTACTTGTAAAAATAGTTAAATAATAGAAAACATCAATTTTATTAAAACACCTTAGGAAACCTGCTAACAAGATGTTTTATTTAGAGAGCTTGCTAATCACCCGGATAAGAGCACCATTCTCATCCTTTAACCGTTGATTCTCAGCTTGCAACGACTGCTGTAACTGCAAAAGAGACAAATTTATATTAGTCCATGTTGATCATGGTAACAAATACAAGTTTTGCAAGCTATGTTCAGTATGGAGCAAGAAATACAACTAAGATGAAGACATAATGAAAACACCCAATTGACGAGCATGAAATCTGGCAGAAAAAATAGTATAGTCCGTCAATGTGTGGCTATTTGAATGTTATGTATGTATATAATGTAATTTTGTGTTAGGTTCAACATGGCAATAATGTGTCAAAATGTTACCAAGATCTAAAAAAGCAACACACATGTTTCAAAAGTTTTGTTTTTCTTATATAATTCAAGCAGGTTCTCATGATTTTTATTTAATAATGGTTTCATGACATATGTATACATACAACGCAACGATGATTGGAAATTTCAACAACCAAGTCATCAAAATAACATCAATTTTATTATAATAGTCTCTGAATGCGATATTTTACTAAAAAAAAAAAAAAAAATCCACACAATGAATGCTTGTCAATTGCTAGAATACTAATTAAAATTGTACTACATATATATATACAAGACATTTAGTTAAATTTAATTATAAATCAATCACACACATTATTGGCATCACGTATGTACAAAGATGAAGAATTTGCTTCACAGAATTTCAAATAGGATAAGTAATTTTTAATTAAACTAGATATTTACAATGGGTCAGTTTAATTGATTGTTCATTAGCAGGGTGGTCTATTTTAATCATTTCATTAAAGCAGTTTGATGAATAGATTATGTGGTCAATTACGATCTACCCAGATAAGTTATGTACGAATAATTAAAACACTATATATCGACTGTGGAAAGAAAAAAGGACGTAATCCAGTTTTTTTTCGATAATCAAAATTAATCAAACTTGATACACATTCTACCAAAAGGATGTAAGCTGCAAATGTTGAATTATTATCTAAATTTAGCTTTTAAGTTTGAAAAAAGATGAGCTTGTGAAAATTAAAATCAAGAAGTAAGACTGAAAAAAATAATTCCCAGACAATTTATTTAATTAATATTAGATTATATCAATTAAATGCCAGTTTAGAAGTCTCCGTGCACTTCAAGGTTATTTATATTTCATAATTTGTATATAGCCCAAAATCATCAAAACAAGTTTTTTGTGCCTCCTGTAAAGTTTGCTATGTGTGGGTTACGACCTTTTTCCTTTCCCGTCGATATAATACATACTTTTAAAATTTCAAAGACCACAAGAAGTGTAAATTTACGGTGATATTTTAGTCACAGCAAGCGGAGGGTGTAACTGTGCAAAAATTATTTGTTGTACTGTACGGCACTCAATCTATTTAAAAAATGATTTTATTCTATTTACTCTTGAAGTCACTGTTTAGTTCAAAATAAAGGAGTTCAAAAACTATATATATTTTCTTCATGCCAAGCGCGTGTTATGGGTAAAAACATAAATTGAAAAACGTCTCACCCATCACATTCATGGATTTTCAAGAAAAAAGTATGTTGTAAACTAAAGATCGAACGATATTACATGAAAGATTGCTAAATTTGTAACTTTAATGTACAATCTGCGGCTAGTGAGCTCATACATAAGTGTGATGATTTTTTTCTAAACATGACAGGAAAATAGTATGTCGAATGATGCGAAAACACTTTGTGGCAATACGCAGAAGTTTATGCTAATAGTTTGTCAGTTCGGTGAAGAAAGTCTACAAAAAAAAAAAAATATATAATTCCAACCGATAACGCTGTGGCAGATATAGTATGGCAACATTCCTAAAATAATCAACTTATAACAGTCGACCATTATCTCATTAATTGCTTCGCTCAAAATTTATTAAAATATAGTTTTCAAACAACATCTTTTCTAATATATACCAAAATTGTTCAGGAAATGAATGGATAAATAGTGATTCTTTTCACCAAAATGGTCTAAATATGTGAAATACATGAAGTTATGGGATGGAGTAAAAACTTTTTTTTTGTCTAATCCAATTTTTAACCAATAGTGAGTCAGTTATATTATCAATCGTCTTGTTCATTTATAAGAAAACTACAAAGAAATGAAATTGAAGTTAAATATATTATTTATAGATGTCCTACTATATATATATATATTGTATATATTTAGAGGTACTTATAATTAAACACTTGGTAAAATGTGAAAAAAAACTTAGGCGGCAATCAATAAAAAATTGATTTACTGTGACCATTTAAATATTAAGGTTATTTGCAGATATGAGCATTGACCGCTTGATAATGCTTTTCAAATATTATTTTAGTATTTAATGTGCAGCTCAGTTTTAAATACAGTGTAATTTCGAGGCATGATATTGTGTCAAAGTTTTCCGAGTGTTTATTGCCACAGTTAAGTTATAACATAATAAAAAAAAAACATGTTAACCATTGAGTAGAAGAACCATTAAGATATTTCATAGCGAAAATTGGTTTAATCAATCGATTTTTCTCCATCATAATGAATGTTTGTACAATGACGAATGCACAAACATTGCAATGTAAATAAAATGTACGAATAATGCACAGGACATTATTCCATCGAAACTTTGATCACACCTTATATTAGACACAACTTTAGTTTATTTAAACTTATGTGTTACGTATGACATGGAAAGAAAAAAATAAAATTTATAGCAAGTTTTTCCTTTCTTGTCATTAACACAAAAAGTGTCATTTATTTTATTTGTAAATGAGGTTATTTGCAAACCCGGCACGCTCCAATATTGGTGAAAGATGAACGATGAATGTAATTTAGTAAATAAAAGTATTTTTACAGAGCAGTCTAAAACTTGGCTAGATAACATACACAATATCATTCTAAAGTAGTGTAAAACTAAAAATACGTTGAAAATGTGTATTGTTTTACAACATGAAATTCAAGATTCATTTTCAACCATTTTGAAACGAGCCGGGTTTGCAAATAATATCTTCAAATAAAAGGTTAGTATTTTATATGTAATATAGAATGTGAAAGTAATTTGACAAAAAAGTAAAATAGGATATGAAAACACACACGCACACATGAATGAAATCCATGAACTTGGATAGTTAACAGTAGAGAAAATGTTGTCATACAATTTGAACACAGTAATAAAAGCTTTTTCTATATTATACGGAGTTCAAGAAATATTTTTAAGATTTTCTATTTATTAGGACAAAAAGTAGAGAACATTTTGTTCAATGTAATATTTGTGGGATATTTCACGATAAATCTATCATTTAATTTTTATATTACAGTGAAACCCTCATTTACACTAAAATCGGGACCATGTAATTGGGGGAGTGAATCTCATACAAAATTATGGATTTAGGTTTTTCCGCGAAAAATGCAAAACTAAGATTTCCCTTAGTTTTGCAAAAAAAAAATATGGACGAAATATTTAGTTATTAAGTGATAAAATGCAAAGCGCGCTAAAATCCAACACATATACAGTTGTCCGGTTATGCGTGTATAGCCTGGCATGTGGTGAATACACAGATGCTAGCCAAAATTTGACTGTAAGCACCGCACAGATGACTGTCTTGTAGCAACGACAATGGAATGCGACCGTTCAATTGGGGGATTTGCGGCGAATATTTCAAGCCGGCACATAATTCGGGGTAGTGTAATTGGCGGTTGTACTGTATATTGAAATATCAGTATGATAATACAGAAGAATCAATATTTAAATTCGTAACATAATTATATATACCATTTGAAATCATAATATGTATGATTAAAAGGTAAGGAAGGCATTTAGTAAAAGCAAAGTAAATGTGATAAAAGGATGTATTTGAAAATTTTGTTAAAACTGATTTATTGCTATATTTATCATCTTTATCAAGTGTGCTAAAAGTTTTGAAAAATATATCTAAAATTTAATAATTTCATTTGAATTATTTCTGGTTGTATTATCGTGTTGCTATATGATTTCAATTGTTTTTAGTTAACTATTGAAACTTATTGATCAATGGTTCAATACAAAAGTAAAAATACTTTAATCGGAAGAAATCATCTAAACCACAAAACATTTCGTAAGTAAAAACAAAATAGGATATATTATTTGTATTACTTATTGCAAAATTTCAATTATTATTATGATATTTCGTCACAGACTTATTGTCAGGGTGTAGAATAATGATGAAGGGTGAAGTTGCTTGCAAAACTTACAATTGAAACAAATAACTGGTTGAAAAAATAAAATCCTTTTTTGTACTAATTCCACATTTTTTTTATTAAAGATATTGATAAATCAATTGATGAGCGAAGAAGACAGTTCTGATCTTCATTTAAAATGTGTAATTGGTACAAAAAAGTGTTGGTCTTTTCACTAAGAATTGACGTTCTAAACACCAAGAGTGATATAACTGGTTATAAAAAAATCTTTGGCGCAGAAACATTTCAAGCTTGGTTTATATAACTTAAATAAGACATGTTGATATGGTCGCAGGACTTGATGAAATTTCTATACTCTGTAAAAATACTTCTACGGTTTTAAAGTATTCTTTGAAAGAAAAACTGTTAAAATGTTTTTACATAAGGGTATTTGGCAGCAAAACACAAGCAGAAAAAAATAAAAAGAAAAAACAAGACTCACTAACAGTTTACATGAAATTTGGAACAATTAGTAATTAACACATAAAATAATTCTCAGAATAGCATCCTGAACTGAGGATGCAATACATAATATGTGTGACATGATACCCAATATAGCAAAAATATGTATTTATGATATGATGTTTAATGAGATTTCTTTTTATAAGTATAATGCGTACCAACTATCTATAAAAATAAGTTGTTTTATGAGCAGTGAGTGAATCCTATCACTCTCAAAATTAGGCAGTGATAATATAAAAATAGAATTTTACAGTGATAATATTTAGAATACAACAATATTCATTTATGTGTTGAATATCAGTTGATACGTGTATATATGGTGTTGGGACTAACTCTTGATCCCGTAAATATTTATGGGATGGGCAGCGAACAGGTCAACATACATAGCACTAAACATTTAATGATACTAGTTCAGTCCAGGTATGAACAAAAATATGTAATCGATAACATAATAATAAAAAACAAATGCATACATAAAACAGATAGAGCTTTGATACTTATCTTCTTGGGTTCATTAGAACTTTTAAAATGAGCGAAAAATCTGTCACTTATTATAATACCACGAATAATGATGATATATAATACGGTCAATTATGATTAGTCATCTCCCACTTAAGCAGAGAATGTGGTTGAAAAAGAAATCATGGTCCATTCATACTAACATGATGATTGTATTTTCTCCTTCACCATATGTTAGAGAAAATACCATATGCCTGTGATTCGAGGGATTGCAAAAGAATTTGTTGTATTATTTAACTTCCATTTATGCAGGAGTTTATCGGAAAACGAGTTAACAGAATAGCCGATTAATCAAAGTTATATCGATTTAGTCAAAGCAATATGCAGTACCTACAAATCCCATTAACCAATCTTCCTTTCAATACCACTTTATATTCACGTGGTACACCATTAACAATTGTTTTCTTTTTCATGAAGCGTAAGTCATCCACTAAGCACCGTGCCTCTGGATTGCTCAATGAAAATGCTTGATTGATTTAGAATATTAAATATCTTCACATGTGTAATTTTTTAAAACTTATGTTAACTCAAGTATAATTGCGATTTATTAGATTGTTAATTAAGAGAGCGTTGGAAATGTAAGCAGAGTTACGCAATCCTAGTTCAAAGCATTGGTTTGATGAAAATATATATATTAAAAAAATGCACTTACTGACTTTGGAATAAGTATGATGGGCACCCAGATCATACAGATTTTAGAGAACCATCATTTTGAATATCCCAATGCAAACAAAGCACTGTTATAAACATGTGCTCCGACTATTATTGGAATAAAGCTGTTGGTTTGAATGCCTTTGCAAAAAGTATAGTTAAGTCACAGAATAAGTGAATGGTCAGTAGAATCGATAAAATCACAAATGGACGTAAGTGAATCAATTTATGTGTTATGCAGCATTAATTTGATAAATGAAGATTGTTATTTGAATTGATATATTATATATATGTACAGTTTTTGTTAAAAAAATTACCCGCGGTTAGGCAAATATATGTATTTTACAAAACATGGGACATTGTACACGACTGCATCTTGAGCTATTATTAAGAACAAGAAGACAATAGTAATTGTCATAAAAGGCTGGTGATTACAAAGAGGATGAGAAGTTTTTGGTTGTTGTAAGTATTAATACATAAAGCTCTGATATTTGATTCTATGTTAAATAATCAAAGTGTATGATTGTTAAGTTTGTGGTTTTTTTGTTAAAATTGTTGATAAACAAATACCGGATATTTCAAACTAAACGTGGCAAAGACACAATCTAAAGAATATGCTAAGAGTCCAAAGGGAAATGGTCTATGTACAATATTTCACAAAACACATGTTGTGTTATTTGACAAAGCAAACAAAGCTGATTAATAACAGCTCTTATTATAAAAAAAAGGGCAATCAATACATAGAAACTTGGTTTCTTTTTGGAATGGCCATGCTTAAGGGAGGGTGCTTCGATGGAAAGATTTGCTTGTGGCATTACCTATTTGCCAGCAGAGTTGGTCAGTTTGCTCACGACTCGAGTCAGCGCTCGGTTCTCGGCTTTCAACCTTTCATTCTCAGCTTTGAGCTTTTGTAATTGCTAAAAATATTACACCATTATGTTTCGATTCTTTGTGATTTCACGAGTAATGAAACAATTCAAATGGAAAAAATGACATAAGCTTCATTTTGACATTATAACCGACAGCTTTATGTGAGGGTATGTAATATAGTTAATGAATTAAAGGGCAGAAGTGAAGTGGGAGAATTAAATTGGGAAGTGAATCCAAAACACTATTAACCAGTTATATTTATAAATCTTACCTTCAGCTCTTCTTCCATTTCAGAGAGTTTTCTTTCCATCGCCCTTCTTTCTCTTTTTTCTCTCTTCTCATTTTCACTTACGACCTAAAACAGTACATTCATTAGAAATATGCACACTCTATCATTGTATAAAAGATAAGAAGTGCAAATGAATTAACCATACCAAATTTGTGTACTTTTCTACAGCATTTTTTGCTTCTATTAATTCTTTTTCATTTCCTAATATAACATCGTTCAAGCGTTTTACTTCAATTTGACTGGATTCCCAAAGAGCTTTATAATCAATTTCACCATTTTCTTCTTTGCTCAGACTCTCCCTTGCGGATCCACTCTGAAAAAAAGTTATTATACAAGTAAGTCACTGTTGAGTAGGAAAAAATTATCAAACTAACGCAAATAAATCATACTATATATCCTTCTGAAGTATCAAACGGCAATGATGATAAGCTTGTTGATCGAGACCCCATTGAATCATGGCTAGACCCAATAGAGCGTGATCTCGGTTTATTAAAACTTGAACTTCGGCTGGCCTGTCTTGACTTTCGTTCTGGCTTTATTGGAGCACCATAATCTTTACTAATACTAGGTGTATAAGGGTTGTATTGGTATGTTTGCTTTTCTGGTTTGTTAAGTCCCTTATACCCCGTCATCAAATTGAGTGAGCTCAACGTTGAATGGGACGGAACACGTTTTTTGCCTGCATATGAAGAAAATTTACTTCCATATGAACTACCATACATACTGTCAGGTGTACTCGAAACATTATTGTAAGGTAAACTATTTCTATACAAGCTTGAATTATAATTGTTGGTATAAGGATTATATGAATACTGTTCATAGCCTCGGAGTCCATGATCATAGCTGCGTGACCCATTGCTATACAATGAATGTGAAGATTGTGAATTTAATGATGGCGACAGAAGCCCCAGACTGCGTGGTCTACTGATATATCGCCCGGTGTTGTTTAGATCTCGTCGCGACATTGTGTATAGAATTTGCTAATAGATCAGTGAATAAACTTTCTTTTAAAAATTGATATAATCATTTAAAAGCACAATTGCAATAATTAAAAAAAAAAACAAACTGGAATAAAGTTTAAAAAAATTATCAGTTCATTAAATAGTAGCTGACGCTTTGCTGTTCTTAAAAACACTGAAATGATCGTGTTTAAAAGAACCCAATACAACTCTATACATGTGTATACAAATAGAATGAAACAAAGCAGGGTTGCTCATGTTGTAAGAAAAAGATAGAAATATTCAGTGTGTGGGAGATACTTTCAGTGCAATATTCTCGTGTGAGTAACTTTTAAAAATAAACTATGCTACCTGCGTAAGCATAATGTATAACATCTTAAGCTTGTCGAACACACATTTTACAATCCAAATAGATCAACACACATTATTGCTTTTGGCAGATTCGCTGGTGAAGTCATCAATACTAATGTCATATTCACAATTAACCGCACAAAAACATTTATAATTAGTTATACCTTTCTTAACAGACGAGAATATACGTAGATGGTTTAAAAAAAGTATCTTGTATTTCGTTATTGTAGTCAATATAAAATCGGATGTGTCGATCTTACACACGTTAATTGAAGATTGGGAGGACTAATTATAGATAATAAAGTTAACACATCCCTGACAGAGTCTATTTTTGTATGGCACACATGTTACCTACTTTTATACGAGTTGGAAATACTGGTGAGCTAATAATAGATGATATATTTTTAATGAACACACCGACCCAACCTGAAGTCTTGTTTGTCCCATTTACAGGCAAAATTTAAAAATAGCTTGTGTTGCGTTTGAAAATAGTTGTTTTTAAATAAGCAAAAAGTCGTATCAATGTTTAAATTTGTGAAATGTGGGAATCAGAGGACGATTATTGATAACTAACTACTTCAGCTCATTTTTAATCTACATCTCAATAATGTAACCATTCATTAGGTTTATCCAATTATAGATTATTTAAATGGTTTTTATTGACAGTTAAAACATGTTTGTTAAAAAGTCGTTTTTAGATGCTATGCTCTTCAAACAGCAGATATTTCAATTAACAATATAAAAAAAAGAAATTCATTAATTAATCAAGTGGTGTAAAAATAGCATTAACAAACCTGCTCCGTTGAATCAGTTCCGCTTTCCGTCCCATCGCTATTTTGTCTATCTGATGCAATCTCCTGTTAGAAACATACATTTTATTTTAGTGTTAAATAATTATAAATCAACTCCTATTATTAATTGGTTAGCATTCATAAACCGACATCCATTCTAATAGATCAGTCATATTAGTATTTCATTCTGGTCTTTCGTCTTTTAGGTAGTAAAGGTATTTTAATGTTAATTAAGGATTGTTTCCATTCAAATTATAATATTTATTTATTAAAGTTATAATCATTTAACATGTATATAAAACACCCTGTTGATTCAGATTGCCGCTTGAATTAGCATAAATGAAATCTACATGTTGCTTTGATTTGATTTGTTCCAAAATATTAGGTTATGTGAACATTTTTTGAAGAAGCTAGTTCAACATTTAAAGAATTTTAAGATCTCCACTGTAGTCAGGATTATATCACTTAAACCTGCGTTTGTTTACACAGTATTCTATTTTTATAGCATCATTTTTCTGTACGCCATAAAAATTATGAGCATTTTAAGTGCAAAAATACATAAAATGTTATTTACATAACTAAGAGTTGGTATAGAATATATTATGAGTACAAAATTTCTTAAATGTTACTTAAACCAATTTCGACTGATGCAAGTAACAAGCAATATTTAAATGATAGATATAACATCATTATCAGACAGTATTAAAACAAGTCTTACATCCATATCTATGTTGACAACACCAGTTGAACGTCTTTTTGGTCTTCTACGACGCTGTATGACATTTTGTGCTGCTTGGGTAGCGCCGCGGGCTTCAATTTCTTTATCATCATCTAGAATTTAAAAGGGAAGAGATATAGGAATATTTTACATGAAAAACATTTAAATTCCTTGCCCTTTAAAGAGGTATCACCAGTTTGTCAATTGTTTCTAGATTAAATTTATTTTTTTAATATTTTAATAGTGTGCTATTTATTATGTTATTTAATACCATGAAAAAAAACATTATGAACATTCTTATATTGCATAAAACATTAAAATCAATTACGAGTACAAGCAAACTGGTTTAATTTTAAAAGCATCTTATTGAAAGATAAATATTCCAGTAGCTAGAAGGCGATACGATTTTTTTGATATTCCTAAATAGAATGTTTAATGATGACGGGCAAACAGAACTGTGCACCTTCACTACATGATTTTTTCATGTCAATTCATTAATTGACGTTGAGTTACTACTGATCAAATCTAACCTTTTTTGTTGGTAGATGACGTGGAAGTGCGTCTTAAAGGTATAGTGACTGTAGGTGCTGCTTCAGTCGATTCAGGAGACTCGCTGCCTGGATTTGGAGTTTCGAGAGCATTTTTAGTTGGTGCATTGGCATCTTCCAGGGCAAACTGTATGAATAAATAGTTGAAGCTATATTACAGGCAGTTAGAATGAAGTAATGTTCAATTAGGGGCAAAAGTGTGATATGCGCATGTTTTTTTTTATGTGGTGTTTCTTTTAGACGTTTATATTTTTAGCAAGACAATGACACGAGATAATGAATTTAACCTAGGCCGGGAAAGTGGAAGTGCTTCTTTAAAATTGGTTCCTTCAAAAATCCGTTGAAAAATCATCACTTTTCTTCATTTTGTGAGTATTATAGCATGTAGTAAATACAACAAAATGAAAATAATTCTCACTGATACAACATTGTCAAATATAATGTATGTAATACACGAAGACAATTATTTTCTCACACACAACAGGTTTATACTTAATTAGCCATCAAGATTATCACAATGAATGAATCACATACAATATTGAAACAACAGCTTGAAGCGTACGATAAAGCAGATAGAAAAACAGAAAGAAAGAAAAATGCAGTGGACAAGAAACTTTAGCTGAATAAGTTTGAAATTAAAAATAAAATTGAATCAAATCAATTCAACGAAGAAACTACTAGTATTCAATATACTTCACGACATCTGTTTAAATAATCAGGATAAGTTTCACTTAACAAGCGAATTTTTTAGTAGAAATTATCAAAGAAAAAAAAAACAATTAATACTGAAAATAAAATAAAATTATTATCCAATCAACTATGGAGTTTCAGTATTAAGAATTAATACTAAAATAGTATTATTTTCTAACAGCACTTGCAGCATGGAGTGATAGAGAAAACATCGGAAGCTCAAATCTTGTATAATAAGAACAAGTTTGTTGAAATTGATGCTACAATGAAGAAGAATGTCAATCTAAAAATGCAACAACAAAAAAAATAGTAAAAGCCGATACTGTAAATAATAAGTAACTGATTAGCTCATGCTTAGAATAAGAGATGGACACATAACAAGTACTTATACAATTCAAAAATTTCAAGTACATGCAATATTGACGTATGATAGACGTCTCAGTTAAAATGCGATCATTGGGAAGCTGCAACAGGTTACTTTGTTGTATTGGATTTGGCATTGACCTTGCAGCCGGGGTCGACTCGAAGTCTCCAAGATGGGCGACGCTCTGGTCCGCCAGTGGCAATAGTGGCCGTTGCAGAAATCGTGATATCATTATTGCTGTCCGAGTGTAATGGCAGCGTTACAGCTACACTAGACCCTGGCTCACTTACTTCCTGCACCATATGTATATCCAATTTGACGTTTGTCAATTATTTTTTTTAACTAAAGGATATGCCATTTTATTTTTTACTATTTCAAAACTTTATGTGGCAACATATACTATCCTGTTTGCACTGAGTTGAAAGCATTTAATAAAAATGAGGGGGTATAAAACGCTGATTATGCATGTAGAAATTGAAAATGATTAAATAAAGTAGACAACAGTAGAATTTTAAAATGGATGTTATTTCATTTGATATGAGTAATACTTACTGTAATTTTTAAATTGAACGATTTGGAGCTTATTTTACAGTCTTTTAAATTGAAGCAAACACAGAATTGTGAATGGTTATCAAACAAAAATCAAAATGAAATGAAATTCAGCATTGTAAATTGTTTAGTCAACAAAAACAAATAATTAAAAAATTCATTGAAACTTACGTTCTCCTGTGTTGGGGCGGTATCGTTAACTGAGTGAGTCTCCGTTTTATGTATTGGATGATTATCAGGCGCTTCGCTGGGAGCAGTTTCTGGGGCGACTGGGGATTTGATTGGAGGGTTCGGACTATTCTTTTTTTTGACAAGTTGTTCTGCCGATTTAATTTCATCTAGCGTGACACCCTGGGTCGATCTACGAGTCTCACGAACTCTTTTGGCATGTGCTTTTCTTTGTGTTTCACTTTCTTCATCACGGACAGGCGGAACGAATGATCTATGGAAATCAATACCATATAGTGATAAAACATGATAAACAAGAAAAAAATGGTGTCCAATGAAATGAACCAACATAATTGATAGGTGGAAGCAATAGAACTTCTCACCACCAAAGAAATATGTTACAATTTCGACTTTCATCAAGGGTGATCAAAAATAATAAATATTTACCAAATACTTTTATAAATCAATTAATTACACATATATAAGAGTTAAAGCAGTAAGAAATGATAGAACTTTTCCAGAAATCAAAACTATGTAATTTTATCTTCAAATTTTTACCATTATCTACATTTTTCCTCAGATAAGACATTTTTTTTCTCCATAAAACTGTAAAAAAATATATCATTTTTTCTGCCTTACCTAGTATATATACGCTTTTGAGAATGACAATATTGTATTCGTTATTTTTAATAAATCATTTTCATTTGTATGATTTTCAACTTAGGAAGATACCAAACAAGTTCGAAGATGAAGCCTGTGTTAGTTTCAGGTGACCACTAACCACAATTTGCCTCGCAAGTAAGAACTCACACAGATAATAGCAACTGTTAAAATATAAAAAGCTACAATTCTATCACTTGCATTTGGTTTTTAACAAAGAAAACTTAAATATTTTATTTTCTTAATTGAGATAAGCAAACACTTGTTCAATAAAATAAGTACAAATAAATATTGTTAAAATTATACCAGTTTTTAAATGCCACAGTAGTTTCTAGAGACATTGTATTATCATGCATGTTTAGACCAAAAAAGAAACATGTATATTTAACTATACATGTTCATTCCTACACATTAATGTAAGAATGGGTTGTGATAAAAACAAATAAATTTTTTCCAATTTTCATTATTTTGTGCACATAACCCCAAACAGATATTGGGTGTACAATGAGAAATATTTATTTGAATACATGCAGCCACACAAAACATAAAAAATCATGCAGAGACTCAATGTAGTAAAAAGGTAAATTAAAAGTGTTTCACATTGACAAAGTTCTCAAATGATTGAAAAAAAATAAATAGTAAGTGAACTTGCATTATATAATACACTGAAATAATCAAGAGAACTTTTTGTTAACGAGAAAATAAAAAACAAACTTCCCAATGCAATATAGTAAATTACTTGTATAGCAATTGATAAACAAGGTGCTTAAAAGCAAAAATCAATAAGTTCACATTTTGTGAAAATCAAACAAAATTCGTACTGGTGATTCTCGTAATCCGAGTCCCCGCAGTTACAAATACACGTGCAATAGCAGAGTCACCATCTGTCACTTTAAATCCTAAACCCCTACACTTATAACGCTTTGCACTCCGTCACGGTTGCAAACCCTCCACTTGATCATTTTGTGCTGAATCTTAGTGGTTTGCAGACGGATTGTTGGGAATGTTTTTTTTCTGGAATTCTTAAGCCTTTACCACTTGCGACAAAAAGTAATGATGTATCTAAAGAGAGAAACTTTTTCCCTTATTTACTATTTTGGACCACGTTTTAAGTGGATTCACTTAACGAAGTATTTTTTAGAACTAATTATTCAAAAATCACACGCAGAAACCGATAAATTCAATGTCAATATGTACAATTATATTTCATATATATTTATTGCAATAAACGGTCGACTGTCTATAAAAACTAGCATGTTGTTTTCAATTGGAATTACGGTAAGATGGAAAAAAAAAGCTTTTGCAAAAACATAAAAACATGACTACTACTAACATTGTGTAGTGGACATATTGGTTTTTGCATTTGTAGGCTTCAAGTAATGTTTTAAGAATATTTAATTGCACTGAAAGTATTTTTTTCATAAATATGCATATTTTGAATACAATTATAAAAAATATGTGGTAAAAATCACAGAATAGTTATCATCGGACAGAAAACATTCAGTTGGAAAGAAGTTTTACAATAGTCAGACCAAAACTTCTTGGCTGATATTAATTAAAAGCGGCAATAACTACTTAAGTCAACTAACAGTGCGACAGCATGGATTGTAAACTTTTTCAACAGGTTAACATTTTGGAAGCCCATATCAATGCTTTGGTCAGAATAAATCTGTATATATTATTTATAAAAAAAAAAAAAAAAGCAATGGTATAAACATTCCTTTCTCAATAATGTTAATGATAAAAAAATATATAATGGAATGATAAAGTGGGGTCAATATATTGTCAACATACTGGGCAGAAGTTTGTAACAACACAAAATTTAAGCTTTAAGATAGGTAGCCCCGATATCTTATGTTCATAATTATGATATTAAAATAAAGATGGATTTATGCCGATTCGACACAAATAAAGTTACGACATTAATAGATGTATAATACATGGATTTACTACATTATTCCAGACAAATAATTTCACTATGCAGTTATGTGTTTTTTGATTATTTCGTTACTTATCAACTTCTGTAAGTATGGTGATGATATACAAAATGCCTTGGGAGCATTCGAAATATCAACATAGACAGTAACATAAAATAGATTATGGGGATGTTGTGAGCACATAAATCAAAGCACGAAACAATCTGAAATACAAGCCCACTAGTATTGATATCCAAAAAATTTTACTTGAAAAAATTCTTGAAAATATTTCCTGGGGAAAGTTTGGAGATTGGTGTGACTGGTGATGAATTGTTGCTGGTTGCATTACTTTGATCGTTCACACTTTCCGTTGAGCTGCATAAAATATATTTGTTCAAAAGACAATTAGTTAAAAAAAAGTCTTGTCTTCCAGTGGCAACAGATGGATCCATTCAGAGTTTAGATAATTACAAATAATAGCATTTAGAATTAAACATGGTCAAACCATTGAGTCCTAACATCGTCAAATTGATAATGAAATCATCATTAAATATTATTCCTCTTTTATAAAAAAGAATCATGAAAGATATATTTATTAAAAAATTACTTTGTGTGAACGGTCACCTTTACATTATAATTATAAAATTGTTTGTTTGTACTAATTCTAAGGAACGATTTTGTATAGAGCTCGGGATGTGTAAAACCGGTCGTGATCATCATATAAAATTGTGAAATGAGTAGAAAAATATAGTGATTTAATATGGCAACAAAATAAATGGTCAGAATTTAAATCAATTTCTGGTCAGAATTTAAATCAACTTTTGGTCATAATAAAATTCAATTTTTGGTCAGAATAAAAATGTTAACGGTCAGAATAAAAATACTAACGGTCAGAATAAAAATAATAAACGGTCAGAATAAAATTAATAAACGGTCAGAATAAAATTAATAAACGGTCAGAATAAAATTAATATACGGTCAGAATAAAATTGTCTATTGTACGGTCAAATTTTATAAATATTTCGGTCAGAATAAAAAAAAAATGAAATTAATAATCCTTTTTTTTCAACATTCATGTTATGTGTGGAAAAGCAGACTCTTATAATGAGTCATTATTATTACAAATAACGCATCATCTGATTACATACCACTCGGTTTGTTTATATAAAGGTAGGGATCCACCGAAGTGCAGTGGATGTAGGATTCCAAGAGGAACCAAGGCTTTATGATGAATGTTGTTATTTTTCACTTTTTTAAATTAAAATAAAAAATACTCACCTCTTTCAATTAAAAAAAAAATAGTGTTTTCCTTACAATAAGTGTATTATATCGACTGTATAAAGGAAAAAGGACGTAACCCACACATATCAAAATTTACAAAGGGCGCAAAAACGTGTTTTGATGATTTTGGGATATGCATATTAATAATTATACACAACCTTGAAGTGCACGGAGACTTCTAAACTGGTGTTTAATTGACATAATCTAATATTAATTAAGAAATTATCTAGGAAAAACCTTTATTTCAGTATATTTTCTTCGTTTTAATTTTTTACAAGGTCATCTTTTTCAAACTTAAAAGTTAAATTTAGATACTAATTCGGCATTTTCAGCTTCAATCCTTTTGATAGAATGTGTGTCGAGTTGAATACATTGTGATTATCGAAAAAAAAGCTGTTTTGGAAAATTGAGGGTTACGTCCTTTTTCCTTTCCACAGTCGCTATGAAATGTACCATAGCAATTATTTATCAAATGTTCTTTCCAAAAATATTATCCTTTCACAATGTATCGAATTGTACAAATAATAAAAAATAGTTGCAACTTTTAGATTATTTAAAATTATTTAATAACCAAAAGAATATCGGTTAGGCGGAAATACCGTGAACATTTTTTTAAATAAAAACTTTTTTTGACACGAAACATACAAATGCCTGGATGTGGGAAGCTAGTCTATGAAAACTGTCAATTCTTCCTTTGGGCGCGCAATAGTGATTCATTCAATGACCGTGGCGCTAGTAGCAACGCTCGTCCAATCGCCCATTGGACGATTTGCCGTAAGCAACTTCACTTTGCACCAATAGCAACGCAATACGATGACATCATATCATCAAAAAAAATCAGACCATCTGTCAAAATAAATATGACCGATTCCATTTAAATTCTGACCGATCCCATTTATATTCTGACCATTTAATATAAATTCTGACCATTTAATATTTATTCTGACCACTTAATATAAATTCTGACCATAAATTATTTATTCTGCCCTCTGTAATTCTGACCGATACATTATGACCATTTAATATAAATTCTGACCAGTGTAATATAAATTCTGACCGATGTATTAAAAATTCTGACCGAAACTGAATTAAAATTCTGACCGTTTAAATACGAGCCATTTAATATACAATAAAAATAACCAAATACCTGAACATACACACTAAAAATGATGTTTTGTTCTTGAAATTATAAAAATATCATAGATATGACGCATTAAAAATATATTTCCAGGATTAATTTAGGACTCAGTAGATTAAGAAATCAAAGATACTGCTAATTTATAAATTCATGGTTAAATGAACATACCTTCTAATATTGGGCGGGATGGCGGGTGGAATTATTTCTTTTTTCTGCTTGTCCTGTTGTAATATTCTGAAAAAGATAATATATTTTTAAGACATTTTTCAAAAAATATTTGCATTTAGATTCTCAACAAAGTATAATAGTTAATATTAGAAAATGAAAATCGAATGAAATATCAAGAAAAAAATATTATTAGCAGTAAGTGGAAATATGATCTTTTTAATCAAATGAAAGTATTTATGAGTATTATTGTTTATGAATGATTTGTTAATTTTGTTTCCAAAAGATTTTAGTGCATTGTAAAGAGTCTCTGCAATATAGTTAGTCTGTCCCGCAAGAGTCAGCCCAGTGTGAGATTTTTTCTCAATGAGAAATCAATATACACATTGTGTTCCCTTGTCTTTTGAGGAATTCTTGCTTATTAAGTTAAGTGTTTTTTTTCCAGGATAATGTAATGATAAACAACAACTATTACAATCTAAAATTTTGAATAAAATTAATAATGTATCTCACAGAAATAATTGGAGATGGTAAGGAGTGCACTGCCGTTGTAGTAAAAGCAGCTGATGGAAAAAGCAATAAGAAAATGATTTTAAATTTGTTCTCAGCGAGAGTAATATGATAAAATTGATAAAATTGATATTGTTTGTGAGAATAAAAGTATATACATAACATAATTATGGTTCCGAGTAGACTTGTGGTTTATATGGTCTTTAAAGATAGCTTACAGCAATATGCATATTCTAAGCGATACATTTCAATGAGAAATTATTTCAATTTTTTTTTGTATTCCATTTTTAATATTACAATCAACTAACAAAATCAATAAACATTAAATAAAATGAAGCTTAAATTCACAGCAATGTTTCATGGCTCAGAATATGCCTACTTTTTTACTAATAGTATATTTTTTGAAATGATAGTATATAGCATAAACTAAATTCAGCTGATTTCAATAATTGAATGAAATATATGAAATGTTGTACCGTTTGAAATATTGAACGGCATACTATTAAAAAAATTCACTTTGATGAAAAAATCAACAGAATCATTTATGAGATCCAAATAAAATTTCTGTGAAAGTGGTGTAATAATTGACTACAAAATTGTCGATTCAAAAAATGAACTACGACATACCTATAATTGTGTGTTATAAGTGGGGAATCCTTCAAACTTGCTGACCTAACTACCGTAGTATCATGTGAGGGCGTTGAATCATGAGCAGGTGGAATAGAGGGACATGAAGATGCCTTTATTCTAGCAGTCAGTGCCATGTAGCGTTGGTAAAACCTGCAGACCACCAACAAGTCAACACAAGCAGTTAACATGCAATGTATGAAAACCAGTTATATGAAACATTTTCAATTTAGTCAAACATCCATTACCATCCTCATTAAAACACAGACATTATTTAAAAAATGATAAGCTGATGCGTTTAAATATTAAGTGTGTTTAGTTTTTAAAAGCAGACGAATGGTCATTGGTCATGATTTCTGCTTAATAGTTTTTAGAACAATATTAATTCAAATAAAAAAAAGCTTTGAATTTTCATCCGAACTGTGGTAAAAGAAAAAAAAAACATTCTCAGACAATTGATTACTGGTTTAATCAAAAGCAAGCCATACACACAATTTATCAACAGTAACAACTTAACATTATTTGAAAATAATTTATACCTGCATTTTCCCTGATAAGACATTGTAAACGCATACAGAAATTATTATTTATAACCCCTTATTCAAAACTAGGCAGAATTTCAAAGATAACTGTTTAGAATTTCATTATCTGTTAATAACTTTGCAAATTAAATATTGAACAAATCTTTATATGATTTAAATGATAAATTCAAATAAAATGGTTATAAGGAGGCAAGTTTCAAATATGTAGCATCAATATTATAATCATCCAGTGATAGTGGACCCTCTCAAAACTCTGCCTTTTGGCTGCCGTAGAAAAAAGTAAGTTTGTACTTAGCACACCGGCTACAATTTGCAATCATTAATTTAATTAGTTATTAACGAGTTGACTCGTAACTGGCGTGTTGAGCACGAAAAAATTCACGAGATATCTCGTCTTTGGCAGCCATCCAGTTAAGACAGATAAAAAAATCTATCAAAATGTCATCAGAGCCAAATGATTACCATTTTTTTGTTGTTGTTAATTGATGTTAGATTAAAATGTTAAAAACAAGAAAAAATCTTACAAGCATAAATAGTCTTGGTGCATCAGTTAAATGGAAAACAACACTCACGTTTTATCTGTTTCACAACTATTTGTGCGTCGGAGTATTATCTCACTGTCAGAAGATTGTGGGTTGATTGTATTATCTTTTTCCTCCATATCTGGAACAAAAAATGGGGTGGTGTTTTAATGCATTCACAAATTAAATTAAAATATTCGTTCATATGGAAATTTACCAAAATATATATATAAAAAGGGAATTCACAAAGACTTTTATATTATATATAGTGCACTGGCATTAAAGAAATATGAGAGATAAGTAACGTCCAACTTGAACAATGAAATCCGAGTCATTGAAATACGAAAATGTTGTGTTCGTCACGTTTGTCTTTCACATTAAACGATTTTTATTATGACTAATTTGCAATCCCAACTGAGTATTCTTTCATATTTAAAACGTTGCACACAATGTATTTCTAGATATCAATATGACTTGTAGAATGTGTACTGTGATAATAACAAGTCTTTTAACCTTTCGAGGAGTAAATAGATCTATACTGACTTTTTAAAAAAATGACAATTGTGACTTTTTTCCAATAAATATTTGCAATTCATACTTGAAGTATATATATGCTCACAGACAGACACTGCTGTGTTGAGTTAAAAGTACATCCATACTACTTTACCGAAAAATGTTGCCGACGTTTTTTAAATTATGGTGTATTCAACATAATAGAATATTATACTAACTTGGGAAGTCATTATGATTTGGCTTCTGCCTTGATAAATTCAACCTCCACGAGGGAGGCTCATCATCGGGAACTGGTTCAGTAGGACTAAATAATATTGTTGGAGTTGTTTGTCCACTGCTTGACTTGGGTGGTTTACTTTCTAATGTTGGACTGTGTGAATTGAGATTTAAGGCATTTTTCTTATCTGAAATAATATTATAATAATTGAGATTTCCCATATTTATACCATATAATCCAAGTATATATATGATTGACTATTAAGTTACGCTTCAAGCATGAAACATAGCATTCGACTATGAATACTCAAGGTGTATTGTAAAATAAAAAAAAGACTAAAATATATAATCATACTACATTCATTTCAAGTCATATTATCTAATATCTTTACATAGAATACATATAACTAATTAAAGCAAATACGTGTTGAATTTTAATATAACATTAAACTTGATAACTTTGTTACTCCGCTTGTGTTACAAATTGTGACACGTGTTTCAATGTTTGTATCTTATCTCCTCCCTGCGGTCAGTAGAAAAGGAAAAAAAAACCACGAGATTTATAACAAGAGAATTAGAATCAATTTTTAGTTTATTAGTAAACTTTGCGATGTTGTCTTATGATTCTTAAAGAGGCGAAACATGCGTAGTAGTATATAACAAAGTTTTCAAGTTTATTTTTTTATTAAAAATAAACTTTCACAAAGTTACTGCTGAATGAATCCATTGACAATACTCGTTAAATTATTCAGTGGCTGTCATTTTTACATATGATAGAAAATGTATATAAAAAAGGTTTGTTGTTTAAACAATAATGTATCATTGTTTTTTTCTATAATCATTTTACGTTGAGTGATAATGAGGTATATTTTAATTCCCCACATGCAATGTGAAAAAAGAATAATGGTATTGCAGTGGCTGTAAATTTTTTAAACAAGATAGTGGCTATAAGAATAGTGGGCACGAAATAAATCATGTGATATGATAGAACTTTACAAGACACATTTAAAACAGAAGCATTTTGAAATATAGTTTGAACGGACATTAAGACAAAGTTCATGATTTAAGGTGCATATCAGAGTCGAGCAAGAAGTGCAAAAAAACATTTGTGGAACAATCCTTGTGAATTGAAAAAAACGTGTACCAAATTGAACAAGCAAATTTTTTTTATGCTGCACGTGCAGTACAGTACCATGTTTTATAAGTGAATAGATGATTGAAACGGAAATTTCTAATTGATGCAAATTTTAAAGAACTTATTATGACTTTCAGTTCACACAAATATATATTAACTAAACATTTTCATAAATTTTATTTTATTTCCGATAAGTATACTCTGGCCTCATATGACACGGTAATTCTACAGCACGGTTGATGAATTGTGACATATTTTTGTACGACACAGTTTTAGAAATAAACATCTAATTAAAATAATACGTGTATGGCTTAAATACATATCTCTCGGGATCAGACCCGCCACATTCGACATGCCATCACATGTTTTACCTTCAATGATTCTTTGAAGAAAATAATCTAATGGTGGAAAGTAGTTCAAAATTCAAGAGGCCTTGGTCCTTGGCTCCTAGCAATGAAATATTTGAAAATGTACACGTTACAAATAAGCAATTGGCTATACGGAGTTTTTAAAGATTAAAATTATATGATGATGAAAACATACAACCAACCTTCAAAAGGAGGCGAAAAAAAGGATTGTAAATGGAAGCGGTGAAAAATGCTTGATAAATTTGAATTGTTCTGTATTATTTACTGAAAAAAAAAATAAGAGATAAAATTGACTCTGCACTCGTATGGCATCATAGTGGCGGAATTAAAGTTTTTCGTATTATTCGAATGCCGTCACTATACGGCGGGATACTACTTCAATGTCATTTAAAATATATTAATTTCTAATATATTTTATTAATACATATAATACTATAACAAATGTTTTTAACGACACAACGTAATTTTGGAACATTTTAATCGTGTTTTACGAGGCCAGAGTGTATTTTTAATTTAATGATAAATTTGATATTATTTACTGTTAATCTTTGGCGGAGAAAATGATTATAAAGTGAAATGAAAACAACTATGCATAAAACATATTTCAAATTTAATTTAAACATTATAATTGCTATCACTTATTTAAAAATAGTGTATATTTGTACATCAATTTTTAAACCATCAATTATCAAAAAATTCTTATTTTATAAACACACATCCTTATTTGGATTACATTTAATATTAGTAACAAATGCTTTTTATGAGTTAAGCAAAGAAAAGTTATGTTTAAACAAAATATGGAATAATTACTATGCATCGTTGTTTTCACTATATACTAAAATAATTTAATTTAAAAAATAGCAAATCATTATATGTTACTTTTAAGCTTTATACAGCTCATAATGATTTACAAGTTTTGTTATGTCTGATGATATATGAATGGAAAATATATTTACAATTATTTTAAGAATATTTTTATTCAATAAAATTGATTTAGATAGTTAGGTTTGCATTAATACACATATATCTATACATATATTAGAAATGAAATAAAATATTAATCAAAAAATTTGAGACTGAATTTAATGATGAAAGAAACATTAATTTGAAAGTTATAACATTTTAAATAATATCATTACCACCATGTTTAATCTTTTGTAGTAGACTTTTAGTATTTTACTATAAATGAAAATTGAAAAATAAGTAAGTGTGTAGATATTCATAGAAGCAGGCTATATTTTACATGGCAATGCATTACATGATGTTCAAAGTAAAATAATACAAACCATTATCACTAATGTTGGCGCTACTTATATAATCGGGTGATATATCACAAATCGAATCACTGTCTGAATCTGAATAATCACTACTTGACGATGATTCCGATTCTTAGCGGCATTAAAAAATTTAACACACATTTAATTAAACAATCAAAATGTATTACAGATTAACAATAAACAGTCAACACAAAAATATCCATCTATGAAATAATAATTAAGAAAGGTATATTAATTCATATATCACAATGTATTGAAATAAAAAAAAAACCCCCTGCTGAAGGCGAATTTGCTGAAGCATTACCGTCACAGCCAGGTAGGAAATTAAAGCTGCCAATACTAATCTTTCTTGACGAAAACATGAGTTTTCAGTGGAACACACTCCAGATGATTATCATGAATAAATCTTAAAATACATTCAATCACGTATTCATATAATTTAGGAGTTTGATGAAATTTCTGTATCGAATTTGAATCATTCAAATATTATACAATTCCAAGCATTTTATTAAAAAACGACTCAGGTTTATCACTTGGAAGCTTTCTCATTCAAGTATATAGTTTTTGACCGTGTATATATAAGAATACAAATATTATCACTAAGCTTAAAAGTTATTGAGATCTGGATACATTTTAATAATGGTTTGATGTTAATTACGGTAACTGGATTGGGACTGCCTTCGTAAATATTACAGTTTCATCCACTCTACAATCTCTAATCTAATAGAATCTACTAAAACTTGGTGGTTATAAAATATAGTTAGTTATTTATTGAATAACTGGAAATATGTTTGCGTAAATTTGATGCTCACATGCTACCCTTTGTAAGCGTGCCGCACCTTAAGTTCGCCAACGCTGATATTATCGATGATTTGAAAATCATTTTATGATTATATTTTTTATGCTTATCCAATAATGTTAAATCATCTAATGTCTTTATAGTTTATTTGTTTACAATAAATGCTTTATTTTCTGAAGTGTATTCCACTGTAGCAACTGTTAGCAACAAGTCTTTCCATTCCTTGCTAAACTTTAGTATGTTAAAATTTTGATTCAGATGGTTTGAAAAATCACTCTCAATTATTATTGAAATTCTTCATAACCATTAATGATTCATACATAAAGCCAAACTGTTATGTATAAATAGTTCATTGAAAAGTTAAAAGAAATTTATGTACTAATTTTAATAGGAAAAAAGAGTTTTTCGCATACTAGTTTTTATAAAAGTTTATAATTCCAAATGAAATACTTAAAAAAATACTTACCAATGGTTTTCTTATTGATAGAATTACTATCCAATTTACTTTCTATTTTGAGTTCTACTTTTTTGAGTTTGTTTGGAAGGTCTCCTGGTACAGGAGGTCGTCTCTTTTTTTTGTATTGGATGTTAGGCTGTTTATTCTTTAATTCATTCAGGTGATCACGCATATTTGAGATTGACACATCTAAACATGTCTGGCCCTAAAAAAGAAATAAAATATTGGAATGTTATTGCTGGTAGAAATGAAACGGGCAGACCGTATTGTTGAATGCAAGAAGCAATGGTGGAAATATGTATAGTGTAAGAGGTGGAAAGGTTCAAATGGCCTTTCGTTACTAGTGCAGCGGTGTTAAATTGTATGATCAAAGTGGCTTACAACAAAGTTTTTAATATCCATATCAGCACCAAACTCAACGAGCATCGCAGCGGCTTCATGTTGTCCCCAATGTGCAGCCGCATGCAATGGGGTCCATCCGTCAAAATCTACTGGATCCACATTCACATTGCAGTTCGATAGGAGCACTTTCATAACCTGGAACAAGTATACAATATTTTTATTTACAGTAATAGTTACTAACTTTCCACTCTTGAATAATAACATTATATCTGAGACCTAAGTATTTTACCTGATTCAAATGTTTCCTCATAAGTTATATTGAATTGTAGTTGTTTAAAATAATGTTGACTATGATTTACTATAGAAATAATATTATCTCACCCATCAATGGTAAATAATATTTAACAAACAAAATTTTACATCGACATTGATTCACATTAAATTATGATAATCATTACTTTATCTTTGTCGACAAGGAATTGATTATTTTCTTTCTGTGTCGCTTTGACTTCTATATTCATGTTATAAGTTATGATTGAAATGGTGTATTTCAGAGTGTCTATTTGAACTACAAGACGGCTGAACTATTATGATACATAAAGCTATTAAATCGTGTGACGTTTAAATTTGAGAATAACATCAGTATGAGAAATGCACAATCTGTTAAAAAAAAAAAAAAACAATTCTGTGTGAATAGAGTAAAATATAATAAATATAAATTGCTATACATATGTTGCAGTGTTTTGTATTACAGAGAAATATTAGTTTTTAGAAGTTCTAGGATTATCATGAAAAGACAAACAAAAATATGTTACCTTAAGATATCCTTTGGCAGCAGCAACGTGTAGTGGAGTGGCTCCAGTTCTTTCATCTGGGTGCTCAGCATCTTCCGAATAAATAACTGTCCACCGCTTGGAAAGTTCCACTAAATTTCTCTCTTCTTCTGCGCGAGCTTTTTCACAGTCAATTCCTGAAATTAAAAAAATAGTAAAAGAAACAGTATTGTACTGTTTATCCATAATGAATATAGACAAAAAAATTCGCGCATCACAAGTTGTAGGATTTAATTTATTAATACTAGTAAGCTACTACTACGTTTAAAATCATTTCTTTGTAATATTTGCCAAGAATACAACTAGTATAACACAATATATTAATGTGACATGGATTCAAGCATTGTTCATTAGATATTAAGAATTTAATCTGAAAATAATTGTTTATTATTATCTACCTTCTCTGGCAATTTCATCTTCTAAGAACATTTTCATCGCTCCAGACTCCGCAATATCGACCGGGAGTTCTCCTTCATTATTAACAGCTGTGATATTGGCACCATTATCCAGAAGAAAGTGTGCTATACTAAGAAAGCCACAACTTGCTGTCGCGTGTAATGGGGTCCAGCCCTCATTATCACTATGATTTACGTCGGCTCCGAGACCAATTAAAAATTCTACCATGTCCAACTTTGCATCGATACATGCCTGAAAACAAAGAACGAATGGTATATTGCAAACAGCTAATTAATAATAATTACAAATGTAGAATTGTGTGCATTCGAACAACAGCTATTTAACCAATAACAACATAATACATGGAAAATAAGCATTGGTGCAAAATGTTTAGGAATAATTTCAGGAAATTTGTATTAAAATAAACATTTCGGTGAGATTATAATTTGACTAGGTTGAATTAAAAGCTGAAAGATTTTCCTTCTTCAAGCAATTGTTCAGTTATTTTTACCAGAATGAGTAAGATTTGATAACATTGTTATTCCACAGGTTGTATGTTTTGCCTCTTTGAGAAGCATCATTATTCGTAAAAAGCCGTATGATTGTTTGTCTGAAGATGCTACGAGGTGAAAAACGTGTCAGAAATTTATATTCAAAATTAACTTCCGCAAAGTTACCGCCGGATACATAGAAAACAATCAATTATTATTAGGTAAAAATAGCAAAGTTATTTAATTCCACAAGAATTATAATATATAATTGATAGATATTTCAGCTTCAACCCATCGTCAAAACCAATCAATTATTTTTATACATACCAGTGAGGGGTTTCCATGTATAGCAGTGATCTTAATTAGGCTTTAGATTATTAAAATAAATTATGACTATCATATTCGCATTGTGTGACGCAGCGCAACTGATGACTCCCTTATTTTAAATGACAAATACGTATATACAATAGGAAAATACTTCCAGCGCTAGAATCAATATAGCAATGTGTATAGTTGACATTGTGAATAATTAAGACTAGATTTCTTTCAATTTTCAAACTATCACGTATTGTATTTCGCCACTTAATTTATCATGGATATATAAGAATTAACTCACGTTTATTTTTAACTTATTGCAATGATCATGTAAATACGTTTAGACAATAGATTTCAAATACAGCAAAAACGTCATTGTAAACATGTAATGAAGCAATAAAAAGGCAGCAAAGAACAGCAAACTGTGATTGTACCGTAACATCTAATTCAGCAAAACACAATTCTTCAACGGCGTAGAAACATACACAACTCAAGTACATCTAAGAGGCTAAGTATTTATGACAGTTATATATATATTGAATAGAAATGATATTGAAAAGTTGTTTTTTTTTTTAAATACAGTACAAAAACATATAGCAAGAAGTGTTCAGTAATAAATGCCATTTTTATTTAGGAAGAGTCGCATCCGCAAATAACAATAAGTCGCAAGTGCAAGAACATGACTAGCAGAGTATAAAATCTAAAAATATGTATGTATATATCAGTCGCTTTCTCTAATTAGACATTGTCGTTTATTGAGTATGTTGAAAGTGAAACCTAATAAAATTTATTTCAGTAAAATCAATAAGTATCTTGTGTCAACAAATCGCTGAATCAAATGGAAGTATTACAAACTGAATGCACCGAGTGATTGTATCTAGATTGAGATAAGATAAGATTGGCTACGAAAGTCATAGAATGGCCACACTAAAATATCTATCAATGACATTTCAGAATGTTTGAAAGATACCGGAGAATTAACATTAGCCATTTTTATGAGGTACTTGGGAGTGCATTTGAATAATTAAAGAATGAGATATGTATGAAACAAGTCATTGTTAATTCCATCTGTCAAAAAAACATGGAGAACTAGTCTTTCATTTGTGGAGGAATAAAAAAATACTTAAAAATACCGAAATTTTACCATAAGAACTAGATATGTAATAATATGATGTACGGAATACGCATGTATTTAAATTGGTGACACAGAAAATAAGAAAAATATTTTGATGGTAAGTATGTGTTCGAATTTGACGTTTATACATAGTGCTCTAATAAAGTACCAGTGTCAAATTATGATATAAGATATAAATATTTGGAGGAATTGATTTCAATCTTGATAGTAAAATGCAGAAACAGGCATAAAACGAAGAAGTGAGTATCTATTCAAACTTCAAAATAGGACCTACAAAATAGACGAAACCATAACCAATTCAATTATAAAAATACATCATAAGAAGATACACCGGCAAATTATAGCGTTTACAAATATGGAATAGTAACAAATTTTAGCTGTCAGTGATACAGACCATAGATGAATGTAACAGTAGTTGATAGAGTATCATATTTCCAAAAACACAAGTTTCGGTGACACCAACAAAGTCTCGTATATCGGCCATTTTGTGAGCAAATGTTGAAAAAAAAACAAATCTTACTAAAGGAACGGGGTGCAAAGACACTCAAAAGTAGTTCAGATAAAAGCAAATTTTGTACCTGATGAAGAGCGGTTAATCCGTCGACGCTGGGAGTGTTTATATCAGCTCCGGTTTGAACAAGGCGGAGCACCTCATCCTTGTCTCCTGCCGCGCATGCCGCAAGAAACACACAGTCTACAGAAAATCTTATACGAACTGACGGTTTAGGGCTTGCCGATTGATGATTTGTTTCAGACTCTTCCCAGCGCTTCAGCTGATCAGCCCTTTTAAACGAAGCTGAACATCTAAATTCCGTCATTATACAACACACTTCATACGATCAGAAATACACTTCCTACAAGATTAGACAGAGCAACACCCTCAATATTTTCACGCTAGATGGAAATGGAGACTACCTAGTTGTATTGCCATCATATAAAAACAAAATTTATGTCAAATATTGTTTATAGTAGCCCCTGTGTGAAAAATATATAAAATAGATTCAAAATCTTCCATATCTATCTATATATCTATATCTATATATATATATACTATATATATAAAACAAAGTCGGGTTATTTACACCACGTATATCTCGAGAATTACAAAACGGATTTCAATGATATTTGATTTATAAAATTCGTATGCGCCGAGAATAGCAGAATAAGCATTAAAACATCGGAAAAATATCACGGAAAAGAAATTATAAAGAAAATAAATATCTTCATACAGAATAAAATTTTCGAATGACGAATAGCTTCATCAAACGATAAAATGTCGTAAGCTGGTTTCAGAAAAATCCACCAGATCGCACTGTTTTCTATATTTGTTTGTTTTTGCTTTTTTTGCGTACTACTGACTTATAAAAAAATTTAAATTTAGAATATGGATTAGAATAAAAGAAATCGATGATATGAAATTAAAACGAAAGAAAATCGGACAATATTGAAATAAGGTTATGTTTATAATTAGGTATATAAATTTTTGACAACAATATTTTGCACGAACGTTGTTTTACTCTGAGATGACACGTTATTACACTTGAAACGCTATATCGAAGAAATTTTAACGTCAAAAGCAAAGCGTTGCGGTTCCTGATCACCCGAATGACTATTGATGCTCTTGGTCGCATTTACACAGTTCATCCAAAAAATGACGAATGTTTCTACTTGCATGTCAAGAGCTCAATTTGCTTGAAAATTATACTTATTGGGACATGCCAATCACTGAAGAAATTGGTTCTGAATCTCCATGTCAGATACGCACATTATTTTCTATCATTATTTTGACATGCTTCACATCGAACCCATGTGAGCTGTGGAACAAGTTCAAGGATGACATTTTACATCGAATTCGTGTCAGTTCAAGGAATCCCGATCTCGAGGTGAATGAAAAGATAAATAACCAGGCTTTGATTTAGATCGAAGACATGTGTTACCTCATGTGAGGCATTTTGTTAATCAAGTTAGGAATGCCAACTTAAAACTAAATCGAAACTAAATCTTCAATATCCATTTAAAAAAAAACTTTTAGGAATTTATGTCTCATGTTCATCACCGTCGCTAAAATATATACTGAAATGTGAAAAGACGAATGAAAGTACATAAAATCAGAAGGTATGTAAAAAAAAATCAGTATACTTTTCATGTATATTATATTGTTATAGAATACTATCAAATCATTATTTTATTTTTGATCCCTATATACAGTCAATCCTGTTTTTATGCGGTTTTTTTATGCGATTTCGAAGTAATGCGATTTTTTAGAAATGCATTTTTTTAAATGTACCATATTTTACGATATATAAAAATGTTAAATATTACATCGAGAGCATATATTGTTGTATTTTTGATAGAATAGAGAGAATAATAAACACAACCGACATTTGAAAAAAAAATACGATTTCGGACTGTTTAAATCATGTTGCATCTGCCATCGCTGAATTAAGTCCACCTAATTAGGTGTGTTACAGTCGATGAAACCATTGAAGCATCGGTAATATCAGCTGAAATGATTACTTTAGCACCTGAACTTGGCGAAGAAAGGTTTGATACCTTTAGCGAAAATTATATCGACGAATTACTTACAGATAAAGCTATAAGTGACGAAGATGTTCATAATTTAAATTTAATTATTGACAAAAAACCAGAAAACAATGACGAACTGAAAGAAATTCCAGTTTCTTCACTGCGAAAATAATTGAAGAAGGTATCAAACTTTTCAGTAAATTAGAAGATCATTTCTTTCTAAATGATTCAAATTCTGATCGCGCATTCAAGTTTCAACGATAACTTTAAAATATATATATATGGGTATAACAAACTGCATAAACAATTAATTATCGAAAAAGAAAATCTGAACAAACTCTGATCACTAATTTCATTGTTAGAAAACAACCATAGTTTTATGAAATTGATGCGCATACTATTTCTTCTGAAAAAGAGTGATTTAGAACCACATGCTTTAAAACACACATAGAATTGTCATACAGTGACTATTTTTTAATATTTTTACGCCGTGGTTTTCCCCTAATTTTCTTATACTTTGCGATTTAGTGTATATTTTAACTCGCTGTTTCAAAGTTATGCGGATTTTAAAATTTAAGTAACGCACCCTACTATTTCTATGGAAGTCAAGTTTTTTTTATGCGATTTTTTTTTGCGATATTTCGTGGAACACATCTACCGCATAAAAACAGGATTGACTGTATAGTTGTTTGTATGTGTGGAACATTAAACAAAAATATATATTTTTTTCTAATGAAAGATAATCTCATAAATATAATATTGAAGATTTGGAAAATGTTGCGTTCTTTGTTATAATGAGAATTTATGTCATTTCGTAATATAAAAAATATGAAAATTTAGAATGAACTTTCGTAAAATTATAAAAAAGTATTATTTGAATAATTTTGAAAAGATCCCTGTCATTATGTAAGAGTCTTACAGTTCTGTGAACATGAAAAATCTGAAAAACAACCAATAATTCCCTTCGGGTCGACATTTCGAATCATTTCGAACTGTCAATGGCGTCGTATGCCTAACATTTCGTGCCGCATGTCAATAGCTCAATTTGCTTGAAAAATAAACTCATTGGGACATGACAATCGCTGAAGCAATTGTTTCTGCGTCTCCAAGTCAGATAGGCACATTATTTGCTATCATTTTTTTGACATGCTTCCCATCGAATCCACGTGAATTGTGGAAAAAGTACAAGGATGACATGTCCGAAGACACTTTATACCGAATTCGCGTCAGTTCAGGGAATCCCGATCTCGAGGTGGATGAGGAGATACATAACCAGGCGTTGCTTTTGATCGAAGATATGTGTTACCTCATGCGCTGCATGATGCGTCGCCAGATCGAGGAATGAACGACGCTTTCAATCGAGAATCGGAACGTAAACGTGAATATGATCGAGATGCATTGAACCAATCACTTCGAACGAATGTACCACTGTTGAACCCCCAACAGAAAGTGTACGATACTTTAATGAAGGCAATTGATGAGGGAAATGGTGGCTTATTTTTCCTCCGCATTGGAAGCACTCAACCGAACTATGAAAGATCAGCGCAATGACTCAAAATGTTTTGGAGGCGCAATGATTCTACTATCTGGCGATTTTCGCCAAACACTACCAGTTATTCCAAGATCGACCGCTGCCGATGAAATAAACGCTTGACTTAAAACATCGACTCTGTGGCGCTATGTTAAGAAACTTCAGTTAACGACAAACATGCGAGTTGCATTTCTAAACGACCATCTGCCGCAGATTTCTCCAAGCATTTGCTGACTATCTGTAACGGCCGTGTTCCTGTCGACGAATCGAATGAATTGATTTCGTTTTTGCCGAATTTTTGAAATTTCGTCTCATCGAAGGACAATCAACAAAGTGTTCCTGAATATCATTGCTAATCACAAACATCATAATTGGTTGAGTGAACGAGCAATTTTTGCAGCAAATAACAAAGATGTGGATCATTTCAACTTCACAATTCAAAATCAAATCGTTGGTGCACTGTATTCCTTTAAATCTATCGACTGTGCCACGTGAATAACATCATTTCAATGTAATTAAAATACTTTTCATTTTTAATTTTGCACATTTATTGAACTTAATTCATTTTGAGTATTCATTCAAACTGAATTTAACTCATCCAATAAATTAACACAACATTTATTGATTCTGAGGCGGTACGAAGTTCGTCGGGCCAGCTAGTATATATATAAAACAAAGTGGGGTTATTTACACCACGTATATCTCGAGAATTGCAGCACGGATTTCAATGATCTTTGATTTATTAAATTTGTGTCCACCTAGAATAGCAGAATAAGCATTAAAACATCGGAAAAATATCACGGGAAAGAAATTATATAGAAAATAATATTTTCATACAGAACAAGATTTTCAAATGACGAACAGCTTCAAACGATAAAATGTCGTATGCTGGTTTCAGAAAAATCCACCAGATCGCACTGTTTTCTATATTTGTTTGTTTTTGCTTCTTTTGCATACGATTGACTTATAAATAATTTTAAATTTAGAGTATGGATTAGAATAAAAAAAAACAATGATATGAAATGAAAACGAAAGAAAATCGGACAATATTGAAATAAGGTTATGTTTATAATTAGGTATGATAAATTTTTGACAACAATATTTTGCACGAACGTTGCTTTACTCTGAGATGAAACGTTATTAATAACACTTGGAACGCTATATCGCAGAAATTTTAACGTCAAAAGCAAAGCGATGCGGTTTCTGATCACCCGAATGACTATTGATGCTCTTGGTCGCATTTACACAGTTCATCCGAAAAATGACGAATGCTTCTTTCTACTTGCATGTCAACAGCTCAATTTGCTTGAAAATAATACTTATTGGGACATGACAATCGCTGAAGAAATTGTTTCTGAATCTCCAAGTCAGATACGCACATTATTTTCTATCATTATTTTGACATGCTTCACATCGAATCCATGTAAACTGTGGAACAAGTACAAGGATGACATGTCGGAAGACATTTTACATCGAATTCGTGTCAGTTCGGGGAATCCCGATCTCGAGGTGAATGAAGAGATAAATAACCAGGCTTTGATTTAGATCGAAGACATGTGTTACCTCATGTGAGGCATTTTGTTAGTCAAGTTAGGAATGCCAACGCCACATCGTGGGACTGGGAAAATATTCCTCATGTCATTGATTATGGCGACTGTTCGTGCGAGATCCGAAATTGCTGTAGCAGTTTCGTCTTCTGGAATAGCGGCCACGTTGATAGAAGGATGGCGAACGGCTCATTCAGTGCTGAAATATCCGTTAAACCTTTAAACGACTGAAAAACTGACATGCAAGATTGCAAAACACTCAGCAATGACCAAAGTTTTGGTAGAAAGTAAAATCATCACCTGGGATGTATGCACAATGACGCACAGACGCGCATTGGAAGCACTCAATCGAATATCTGTGCAATGACTTCCAGTCATTCCAAGATCGACCGCTGTCGATGAAATAAACGCTTGCCTCAGCGGTGGGCTGCCAATATCTTAACAAGGGGATCGGTAAATGTTATTAATTTTTTATCCATGTCCGCTCCCAATGTCGAGCATATGGCCTCCTAATGAAGGTATCTCAACAAAAGCTATTTTTCTACGAGAACTGTTTGTTATTTAGTCGCTCAACCTCTTTTTTCTAAAGAAAAAATGATGGGACAACTAATTTTCAAATTTAATCATCTACAGAAATTGCCGTTATCTGATGATTTGATCTAAGACAAATGATTTTCTTATCTTAACAAGGGGCTCGCCAGCCGCGCCAAAATTTAACAAGGGGCTCGCGCGAGCCCCCTCCAGCCCATCCCTGGCTTGCCTCAAAACATCGACTCTGTGGCGCTATGTGAAGAAACTTCAGCTAACGATAAACATGCGAGTTGCATTTTTAAACGATCCATCTGCCGAAGATTTCTCCAAGCAATTGCTGACTATCGTCGGTAACGGCCGTGTTCCTGTTGACGAATAGAACGGATTGATTTCGATTCCGCCGAATTTTTGCAATTTCGTCTCAACGAAGGACGGCTTCATCAACAAAATGTTCCCAAACATCTAATCACAAAAATCACAATTGGTCGAGTGAACGAGCAATTCTTGGGGCTAAGAAAAAAGATATGGATCATTTAAACTTCACAATTCAAAATCAAATCGTTGATCTACTGCATTCCTTTAAATCTATCGACTGTGCCACGTGAATTACACCATTTCAATATAATTTAAATACTTTTAATTTTGAATTTTGAACATTTATTGAACTTAATTCATTTTGAGTATTCATTCAAACTTAATTTAATTCATCCAATAAATTAACACAACATTTATTGATTCTGAGGCGGTACGAAGTTCGTCGGGCCAGCTAGTTTCAATATAATTTAAATACTTTTCATTTTGAATTTTGAACATTTATTGAACTTAATTCATTTTGAGTATTCATTCAAACTGAATTTATTTCATCCAATAAATTAACACAACATTTATTGATTCTGAGGCGGTACGAAGTTCGTCGGGCCAGCTAGTAAAATATAAAAGAAAACGAATTGTGTAAATGTTTTTATATTGAGAAAAATAATAATAGCTGTATTCTTAATTGGCAGATTAATGATATTAATGTAGCATTTTATCACTTTGTCAAAAATTTCCCAAATATTAATTATGTTTGTCTTTCAATCGCCATTCTAAATTTATTAATCTGAGATGACTTTTTAATTATATGTTAGATGTGTTAAACCTTTTAATTTTGTGTTATTTAGGTACGTTATATTTTACTACATGATTGATATTTTTTGTAGCCTGGTTTTGAACATAAGATTTTTGACTATATATTGATAGAAAATTTAATATATATTTTATATTTTTTTACAAAACAAATCAAACATTGCAGTAAGTATATATATTTTTTTGATAACCCTAACTACGGTTTTGGTATATGTGGGCGTTAGCTTCCTGGGTAAGGAAGTAACGTCTGGGAACCACAAATTACACTTATAAGTTCAGTTTTTACATGTTTTATTGAATTCAAAAAATTCTGCACACAGTAGTTGATCAAGTTATTTTTTTTAGCTGTGGAGTGTTAAAAACTTTCGATTTTTGATGCCGAAAAAAAAATACTAAAAGTAAAAATAAGAATCAAACTGCATATATGTTAGCAAAGAAAAATCATTTTTTAATGTGTTAGAATCTCTAAAAACTAAATGGAATCGAAATGGGATATAAATCAAATAAGTGTTGCAATGTAAAAATAATCATTTAATTATTGTTGGTACTTCGACCATTCAAAATACGGTGATTGGTGATACTGAGATGAAGATTTTAGGTCAAATAGACTAGTACTAAGAAAAAGAATTGAGACGATTTACAACACAACAATTATGATTCCTTAGTTCAGAATCCATTTTCCGTGACGGCAAAACCAACATGCTTTAGCTTCAAGTAATTATAAAAACGACAAACAAAATAAATATAATTCTTAAAACTACTCACTACTCAAATCTGTGGGCATTCCCATTAGCTTATCCTTTTCACCAACAATAGCTTTAAACTCAGTGACGCATTAATTTATTATATAAACACGAAACATTCATTTGATAAGCGTCAGTTCAAGTTCATCCGTGCAATTGAACGCCTTAAGATGCCGAAAGGCGAAACCCGGGCCGTTAGTGACAAAATATGTGTGAATGTACATAATTTGAACGATTCAAATTTTTACAATTCTGAAGTTGTAAAACATGCAACAATAGAATTCGAAGTACTGATAAAAAGAATATTATTTTTCTTATAAAAAAGGATAGCTTAATACACATGTAGGTTCCCAACCTTTTTCGGGAGACGACCCTTTTTTATAAAAGCCATGTGACCCGCGACCCCGATGCAATTGAAAAAGGCATTTTTAGTTGACTGTATAAGTTGGCGACCCCACAGAAAACCCGTCGCGACCCCTAGGTTGAGAACCCGTGATTTAGTGTATTCGCAAACTTAGGATTAAAATACTCACTAAATACCAAAAAAATGAACAAAAGTGAGAACACTATATATGAGATAATAATCTCTATGAGAAACTTTCGATCTCATAGAACATTTCTGTGCACTCACTTTAACTTTCCTACCTAAATTTTTTCTTTCCTATCTAAATCTTTCTTCACCAATGCCTTTCCTAAACACATATAAACGTCTCAAACAAATCTTAAAACTTAAGGATCGAACCTTCGGCCGCCGACTTACGAACTAAGGTCTATAAAGTATATTAATCTATGAGGTCTATATATTACTCGCTCGAAAATTATAAAATTGGTATAAATTTTATAATTTTCTAGTATGTCGAGTCATCTAGCGGAAAATAATAGCGAACGGTTCCAAGCATGTTTAGTCAGAGTTTTCATATTTTGCCGCAAACAAACGCCACAAACGTCAAAGTACATCTATTACATGTATTTGATACATTAATGAAATATTCCCAATTCAACTTAATTCTTCTGTCTGACTATATATAACCTATCCAGAAACTATTCTTGTAAGGTGCCCCCCAAACAAAGGAGGGCTTACATTAGATTCAAGGGAATCTGAAAAAACGGTTGCAGTTTTATCAAAGAACCGACATTCAAAATATAAATGAGAAACTAGGTAATCCATCTTTCACTTCGTATTAGGGTTGCCACATTTTTCTGGGATAATTCCGGGAAAAATAGCCCAAAACTCGTTTTTTTTAGCTCACCGAGGAATTTGAAATCTCCGATTTGGTGTACTTTTTCACAGAATATCTCCGAAAGTCCTTTTTTTTTTAGCTCACCGAGGAATTTTAAATCCCCGATTTGGTATACTTTTTCCCAGAATATCTCTAAAAGACCTTTTTTAGCTTACCGAGGAATTTGGAATCCTCAATTTGCTCAACATTTCAAGGACAATTTAGCATTCATCTGGATACATCCGGGACAGCGCTTCCAATTCTGGGACGATCCCGGCCAATACGGGATAGGTGGCAACCCTACTTCGTATTGTAAAATTAACTATTAAATTACTTTAATATTTATTGACGGCGTTTAAAATTAAACTAGAATAATGTCGGAAATGTGGTCTTTATGTGATGGCTGAAAGGTAAAATTTAGAATAAATTATATAAAGTAGGTATCTGTCATAGTTTCTATGGCGCAGTGGTGAACGTTATTGGCTTTCATGCTGGCTATCGCGGGTTCGAATCTCAGTACCGATAACATTTTTTTAATCGATTATTCGATTGAACCGAGTAAAAAAACCGTGAAAATTGATATTTTCTCCAAATATTTAATACATTCGAACTCGGTTATTACGAACACGGAAATTTCAAGATATCGGATGTAATGAGGAAAGATTCGTTGACATTTTAGTTTATAGTTTTCTTTATACGTGTATTCACTTTTATAACAAGCTATTTCTCGGGCATACTGAGCAAAAATATCATCAAACATTTTCACGATCTCCAGAGCTTATGATATATTGGGCGAGTTAGTCGAATTTTTTGTACAGAGCACTGAGACCACCCAAGAGTCTTTAAATGGGTTGAGTGTTTTGAGGGGAAATTTAAGAAGAATGAGAATGAAAATAATGAAACAAGAAAAGCGGATTGACAGAAAAATGTAATATGTGTGTAATAAAATTCTTATTGTGTATTTTTGTTTCAATTTTTTGTGTTATGTGACCGCTCCAGATACTTCATGTTTTCATGTGATGGATATGATTATAAGCATTTAAAAATACCTATTTTCTGATGTAACGAGTAATACTTATAATGAGGTAATTCGGTCCCATCTTCCTCATAATAACCAAGTTCGACTGTGGTTTTTTAACTATACTCAAATGTGGTTTATGAACTCCAAATGGAGCTTACTTCCACAAAAATTGTTTTATATAAAATGATATTTAAATTCAATATATTTTTTTAATGTGTTGCATGCTGAGTAGTGTTTCAGAATAAAAAAACATTATTTACTTTTTACGTTTATTTTCAATGAAATACATACAATGGATAAGTAAATATTACAAGCAGAAAAATAATTTCACAGTTTTAAGCATGTTATAAATATGCCAAATTAATTCCTAAAACTAATAAATAAAAATGTATCCAATGCACATAGTATATTATTACATTGAATGTATCGTAGAGTTTTTGAAATAACTCTTTTGTTGTTATTTACCACAATTATTATATAAAAGCCTCGGTCTATTTAATGTGTATTACTCTAGCTGTCAAATGTTTTTGTCTTAGTGAGTCAATTTTCAAAGGTGAATAAAGATAACTCTAAAATTGAACATAACGGATATACAAGATAGGGTCTACACTCTAGGCCTCTTGGGCCACAACAGATATTATCGTGAATTATCATGTATAACATTCCCTGCAATAGTGTGATGACGAAACATGCTACCGGAATAACAAAACCCTTGAAGAATTAAATAATCTACTATTTTCGAGATATAATAATGAAATTTGTTTTGAAATAGATTTAATTTCAATACAGATTTAGAATCCAACATAAAGTTTTTGAAAAACATTCATCTCAGTCACAAAATTACAGTATCGAGAAGGTTATATATCTAAATTATATATATATACATAATTATGCAAACTACACTATGTCTAATGTATGAATACTACGTTTTGTTGCCTCATAAATGGCACTAATGTCTTCTTTACTAAAAACCTCACACTACAGTTGTTTGGTTTTGAACAGTAGAAGGAAACCTGCGGCCTCTTGGCTTACTATTCACTTTAGATTCACAAAATATTCACTTTGATCAAAAAATTATATGCAAGCGTTTGGAAAAAGAGCGAAATCAACCCGATAGTCGATAAAAAAGGCGGCGTCATCAACGTTTTCTTTACTGCGGCCCTATGTTGAATCAGATAAATGAATGTGGCCTTTAGAAATGAAATAGTTCCCCCCCCCTGGTTTTGACACATAACCTATTATAATTTTTAAGATCTTATTCTATTATAATAATTTCCACACTTACAGATGTAAAATCATAATCTATTTTTATGATATTGAATAACAATTCTTCAATTTTATCAATAGATGGATGTGACAATAGCAAATTATTATCTGAAAGCCAATATTGACTTCAAAGATTCAATGGCCAGTTAATGGAAAACATTTATTTACTTTATACATAATATTTATTAACAATATTATAAAATTCAACTGTCAATGAATTCAGTGTTTTCATTTTTCCCTTTAATATTGCTAAAATTACAGGATAAATGAATTTTTAACTATCATGAATAACATCAGCCTTCGCTTATCATGTCGATAATTAAATTAGGAAACAGTGTACATACTTGAATCTACCAACGATTATTGTATCTTTTTTAAGTATTGTTTGATTAAACTGTAACTAAATGCCGACTAACACCTTAATTACAAAGCAATTAATGTATAAATCATTTGATTATTCATAAAGAAAAGGCCAAGGAATTCATAAAAAGTTTAAGTATAATTTTTACTGTTCTCTAATATGGTTCTCTTGAAGCCATTTTAGAAACAAAATCTGCAAACATCCTCAAAGTACGTTGTAAGTTTGTTGTAGCATAACTTACACTAAAAAGTGTTTAAACTTTAAACTTAGTTTCTATAATAAACACTGTACATTTTTTTAACAAATGTTCTTTGATTTGATAACTAATTTTTATCATGCCTCAGCGCAATAAATGTAATATAACCATCAACTCGATTTCCAGTGCATGTACTTTATATCTAAGTTAATTAACAATGAGAAGGAGTTGAAATCTTCTATTATATATTATTTTCAGTTATATTTTATTTGGAAAAAAATGCACATGAATTCAGTCTTTCTCAAAGATATTTGTGTTTAATAATAAATAATTTATGTTCATTTTACACAATTGAAAAATGATTATTTGGCTAATTTAGAAAGAAATTTTTGCTGCATAAAACTATCTATAAGCTGATTTTTATTCCTGTATTGCCAACTCACAAGACGTAACTATGCTTTGGTTTCAACAATATTATTGTTCAAATTCTCCAACATTTTGTGAGTCCTATAAAACTTAAACATTATGATTTGGATAAACATCATATTGTATATACATTGCGTATGTGAATTCTTATTACATATTTTTGTCTATTGGAAGAATGATAATCAATTTAATAAGACCAGTTAATGGTGTTATCTACAACCATTAAACTATTTCCAATAATAAATATATATATATTAACTTAATTAAAATCTTTGTTTATATTATAATAACTTCTACGTAAGCACAATTCAACAAAATTACGTTTTACTCTTGCTGAAAAGCTTCACATTTTTTTGCCTAATATCTATTTTTGTGGTTGTGATTGTTACGTGAATCTCTTTCACGTCCACTCCATTCCTTACGGCGAGTGCTTGAGTGAGGGTCATGATGGTGATGGTGATGATGATGCCTTTTTTTGTCATGATGGCCTCTTGGTGGATATGCAGCTACATCAGACACAACAAGCTCAGAACCATCCCTCATACCTTCATTGCTCATTCGATGATGATTGTTCCTGTAAGACATTGGTTCATCCAAGGTGTCTTTACGTCTAAGAGGTGAATGATTTGACGGTTTCAAAACCGCTTTCGAGCCTGCTGATTCATGCAAGTTTTCCCAAGCTTGTCTATAGTAACGATTAAGACCATTCCTTGACTCAGAGCTGGATGAGTCAAACGATGCCACTGTATTGCAATCCGGTGAGGCGCGATGGCGATAATGTTTGGCACTACGATTTCTGAAATAATGTAAATTTATTACTTTTACAACAGTGCTTAAACAATATTTTTTCACAATGATTTGGCAACCACTCATATTTTGATAAGTTGTAGTTTTCTATAATTGTTTGATTTAAATGTTTACAAATTGTTTAAATATGTGTAAGGTTAGCGTTCTGAATACAAAGAGAAGGTCAATTAAAAAGCATTGCATGTGATTTTGTGTACTGCAACTAATTCATATATCGTGCCGGGTGCCATATTATGTAATTCAATCAAATATAATTATCAAATTCAGTTGTGTGAGTAAATAAACCTTATCAAAGCAGACTAGCCCCTTGAGTCTGTCAATAAAATATCAATGTGCCATCTATGTGCTCGATATTACATGTAGTATCATTATCCATCGTACCTTATTCAATTAACTTAGATAGTATCACACTGGCAAGAAGATATATATGTTAAGGATGGGGGCTGCTATAAAGGATTTGAGAAGTAGCCTGCTCTCTGTGCTGTTCGGTAGTTGCGAGAGAACTCTCGGCGCCCGACTTGCTGGTCGGGGAAGGGCAGAGCCAGCAGGGTATACCACCGGGAGGGCATGTCTCTCACCGGAGGCAACATGTGTTTTTTTCTTGGCCGCGCTGAACTGTTGCATACACAAAACCAGCCATCGTTAAAGTTGATGGTATGCAATCTTTATATTATTTGAATATTCACTTCTTACAATGCACACAAACACAGCCTTATTATTATGTTGGGAAACTATTGATGCAACTACATGTAAAGCAGAGCATGTAAACATATGTACGTGCAAAGAATAAAACATGTTTATTACTATGTAGACAATTTTTATAGAAAAATAGTTATGAAGTCTAACTTCATTTAATTACTAATAAAATATCCTTGGATCATTTTCATCCATAGAAGTGCCGAGTAAAAAAATAAAGGTGATAGAGTATAAGATAGTGTTCTTTATATGATTTAAATATTATTTTTGGATTGTATTGATTTTTATTTACCTGCGAACTAGAATCACTATTGTAGTAATGATTGCGGCCAGAAATACAAAACTGCCAAATGCCCCAAGCGCTATGATTGCACCCAAATTCAATTTTGCACTAAGAGTTTCTCGCCTTTCTCCATCAACAGATAAGGGTACATTTACCCTTGGAGTTTGATCTGATCGAATATTATTATTGGCTCCAATAATTTGTTTTTCCTGTGGATGAGATGCCACTATGATCTGGGGAATATGTACACTTCCGCTATTAGTGACGTCTGTCGCTGTAGATGGTGGGCGGCTGGAGACTCTTCTTGTTGATTTCGTTTCTTCAGACGGACTCGATAGTTCTATTTTTTGTGTTGTTGTATATGTTGGATGAGAAGAATGTGTCGGACGTGTTGGACGGCTAAATATACGTGTTGATGAAGGGCGACTTGGACGTTGAATAGTTGTCGCAGTTACAGTTGGAACTACTTCTTCTGTGAAAAGAAATAAGATTTTTGTGAACTATGAAAATAAAAATATTGCAGACATTAACAAAACCTTGTTATTCTTATGAATCCTTTAGTTCTTTGTTAGTTATTTTCACAAACTCTTACTGTACAGTATTATCAATAAATCAAAGCCGTTGATTTTTGACATGGTTCATTTGAATGTTGATTTCTAAAATAATTTATATATACATATGATAGCTAATTTAAAACTTACACATTTATCATACCATCAGTATACTGCCAAAAACAATTGAGAGAAGTACGTGTATGTATTCATACACATTAAACTACAAATAATTCATACACACATGTAAATTGAGATCAGTGCGAAGTGTGCAATGATGTTTTGCTTGCACAGAATTTCAATAAATGAGAATATTCAAGAAATTTTAGAGTAAACGAACATCTGGTCGCCTGTAAACGAACACATTTTTTTACCTCACTTCCTTCACTTTGGGTCCACTACCAGTCTTATCTGGATTGATGATTTGAAATACATAGTTGTTGTTAGTATATTAGTTATTTTATTATTTTATTATTTTAGATATCGAAATAAATAATTACAATATGAGTGAGATTATTTTTTCAGACGATGGAGTGTGTGTTTAAATCTATCGATCTGCATTTATAACTCAAAACACCCAACTTTTGACGTAACAGTTTCCGACAGTACACCGACGATATTAAGGTGGTATTTCTTAATTCTTTGAGGTAAAATACAATTTTATAAAAATCTATTAATTCTATCATTTTATGTAATCAGAACTGGTTTCGCTTATCGTTATCATTTTCAACACTATGAGTGCAAACAAGTGTTTCATTTTTAGTATACATCTTTATTTATGGCTTTTTAATCGGATAAGTTTTAAAAAAAATATCTTTGTTTTATAAAGAGCATTACTTTTATTTAAGAAAAACATTTTTTGTTTAAATTTTCTCATATAGATATTTTATTACCTTTGCAGTTTGGCGGTGGATTGTCCCATTGCCCTGTAGCCATGCACGTTGTTCGTTTTGGACCATTCAGTGTGTATCCACTCAAGCAAAAATATTCAACGATTGAACCAAAAGATGTATCATTGACACTCGAAGCATATTTTCCATTCAAAATTTGAGGCGGAGATTCACACTGTATAGCTAAAAATTAACAAAATATTTAATAAAGTTGCAGAATAAATTTCGTTTTCAGAATTAATTAATACAAATGAATTCAATGTTTGTTTTCACCTAACCTAATCGGTGGCAATTTTTCAAAATATTTCTTTTTGTGAAATGCTTATGTTCCATACTTTCACAATAAACTAAAATATATTTTTTGTTTTGACTTAGATCTGTAGCAGAAATTAATTTGATTATATTCACATTTTAATTATATTTGACAATTGATCATGCAGAATAATTTTTAAAATCTTTGGTACTATCGTCTTGTTTATAATAAGTGTTTTTATTGGATTACAATGTGACATTTAGATATATAAAACCATAAAAGTTAATTCACTTCAATTGCTGCAAAATTTTAAGAAAAAAGATATTTACATTTTACGATTTTATTCAAAAAATATTAATATGCTACAGATAGAAAGACAGATTGATCGATAGACAAATAAAGACCAAAGAATATATCCTTTTTTATGAATTTTTTTATTGACAAACCTTCACATCTTGGCGGTGGACCGTTCCATCGCTCATCAATGTCGCACGTTAGTTGAGCTCTTCCAATAATTTCATAGCCCTCTTCGCAAGTGTAAACAACATGACTGAGATAACCGACACTTCCATTTATCAACTGGTAACCACCATTTGGAATATCTGCTGGATAACCACACTGTATCCCTGCAAAGTATGCATCATATTTTAATAGCAGGTATAAAATGCAACAAAATAAATATATTTGCAATTTAACAATACAACTGTATCCATAGTTGTTAATCGAATTCGATTCTTTAAGTATAAAATCAATGAAATCTTATGTATAGAATATTATATCACCACCTCAATCTAGGAAACTATGATTTGATCATTGTCGGAAAAATTAAATTCAAACCTTCTTTGATTAATTAATGTACATCTAAGCCATCATCATAATTCAGAAAAATGAAATAATTTTCAATTTAATTTTGCAGAAGGTAAAGTGACATAATACTCAATAGAATTTATTATCTTAAGAATATTGAAAATCAAATTATCAAGTTGTAGTATTGAGGTGGTGAGTTTCTATTAAATTAATGGCTAGGCGAATACAAAGCATGGCTACATGTTTACAGGTTCAAATTCAAGTATGGATAAATTAATTGAATTTTCAATTAATGAATTATTGCACCCAGACATGCAGGTATATGCTGTCTAAATTCTTTCCCATCTATCTAATCCTAAAAGCAGGACAATTGTAGGGCGGTTAGATAACCACAAGCCTTGGTCTAGCCCTATCCGTATATCCTTGTTTTCTTTCAAAAGAGTGGTATAGTTATTAAAAAACATCCAGTTCTTATGGAGCAACTTCTGATGAGGTAGGCTCTAGACCATGATTCCATATGCTCGACATTGAGAACAGTTATTTAAAAAAAAATATTCACTTATTTAGTGAAACTTACGTTTGCATACAGGAGGGAATTCATTATAAAATCCTGTATCTAAGCAAATCCGAGAAGTGGGTCCTACCAAAAGATGACCACTATCGCAAGAATATTCAATATTAGCGCCAACATCGAAGTTCTGCGATGTCATTGTAGAATTTGGAGGTTGTTCCGGTCTTCCACAGGCTTTAGGTTCTACAATATCAATGCGAAATAGCTTCTATTTAATCAAAGCAATGTTGAAACAAAGAGTTGTTATTTATTGAAATCTACCAAACAGGTTCCTGCATCACATAGAATAGTTAAGTAAACATGCGCAAATAAATATTTACATGCAACATATTTTAATCATATTATTAAAAAAGCAATAAATTTATTAAAAACATGAAGGATAATATTTTAAATCAACGCATACATGGTCGCAAATAGCTCATTTAATTAATTAAAATAAATTCAGCTTAATTATGCTTTGTAATAACATTCAAATATTGTATTATGTGGCTAATTCCAACACACATAATTAATGTTTGCATGTTTGGGATAAATAACATGCTGACAAATGTAATATTCAATATATTGAAAATATGTTTTATAATTAAACATGTTATTTATATTTATTTACAAGGAGTAAGCTAGGCATTATTATTGAAATATTTATTGTCAATTTTGTCAATATAACAAACAAAAAACAGCACTAATAAATGCTTGAAAATTATGATAAATTATAATAAAATGAGATATGTATTCAATTGCAAAATTGCCTTTTGTTGTTACATTATTGTCAACTGAATTTTCTTTTCGGTTGTATTGTATTTTAAAAGATGAAAAAATGAGTTTTTGTATTCACAAAAAATACTTACGGTGTTGACATATGAAATTAAGGTTCGTAAGACAGTTTGTGTCGGACCACAACCAGCCTTTGCTTCCATCATAGCGAGCACAATCCTCATTGCCACCAGGGAGATTCCAGAAAGATACTGTTACATCGTCACCGTTCAACCATTTCCAGTTATTGCGATCAGCTTGATCTCGAACAGCACCCATCCAATACTGACTACTGCTATCGCTCCTGAAACAAAATATGATAACAGAATAGTACCTAATGAAATCTATTTTTATTCAATTTGAATTGGTTTGATAATCATAATTAAATTCACAAACATTACAATAGTTATTAAAGGTACAGTGAAAACTTCAACAAGAATTTCTACAACACATTTTCATAAAAATAGGAACAGCATTAAAAAAACAATAAACACATGCAGATTATAGATATACATATAATCGCAACATATTATCTAATACAAAAAGCACACAATTGATGTTTTTAAGCAAACTTATCATTATATTATATTAATTATAAATAGTGAACTAAGGTTAGGGTAGGTTGCTGAATATAAATATTTTGACAGGGAAATGTTTTGTTTCTTGATTTTGTGTATCTTCTTTAACACGGTATCTATCTCAGTGTTATATAAGGGTAAACTATATTAAATGGATAACATTAGACATATTAACTGTTAATTAATCGGCAGTATAACAATAAGATGTTACGCAACAAACACACTTAAAGGAAAATATTGATTTTATGGAGAACACAAGCATAATCGAAAATTCTAGAATAGTTTGACATATGATATTTAATCATTCAATATTAAATTTTCAATGTAGATTCAGTTCAAAATATTTTTTTCTCCTGCAGAAGTGATATTGAACATTTTTTAATGTATATGAAGTCTACTTTGTAGAAATTCATTGTCAAACATACATATCAAATTGGAAAGGGTTATTTTATTAGATGTAAAAAAATCATTTCTTTCTTCTATTCTTTGTTTTTTTAAATTAAAATTAAATTAGGCTGTGAATATTTTTTCAGCTGAATACTTTGTGTGGGTTAAAATTTTTGTAAATCCCCTCACGAATACTGACCGTGAAGTTTCAATACATAAAAAGTTCATTTGATCAATGATAAAATCAAACTTCAGGGATTAACTAAGCTTAGTTAGCTATGTGTGTTTTTAATAAATGATGAATAATTTGTAGCGTAATTAATTATTACCAGAAAAATTACCTCCCGCCCATACAATCAAAAACCACTAGTCCTGTCTTAACCACTGGTGTAGTGGGGCAGGGTCGCGGGGGACGGTACTCCTGCACTTTTTCTAGACGATTTTGAAATTTTGCGATGGCTATTTATTTTTACGTAAATAGAATAAGATATTTTTTTTAATAATGTATTGGAAGGACATTATTTTTAAAACTTGTTGGTGCGAAAATTGGATCACTGTGGTTACAGAGCATTAAAATATTATAATTAATCAGCGCCTCCAGATTTTTTTAGTAGCACTACATCATTGGTCCTAACTTTATCCGTCTGTCGCCGCTTTATTCGAAAATGAGATACCGGTTTAGGATAGGTTGGGTGGGAGAGAATTCAAAACATCACATACATCCATGCCTTCGGATAGAGATCCATAAATTGATTAAAAATCAATCTATAAAAACTGTCCGTACTGGGAGTCGAGTCCGAGACCTCAGTGTTCTAAGTCAACAACGTTTACACTCGACCACGTAGCCGGCAATAATAATAGTTTATTACTTATAAATTTGCATTTATTTGGCAAAAATCTATTATAACTGTAAAAATATAAAAGTATTTATTACATGATGACAATTTCGTAAAGTCGAAATAGCTGTCAAACGATTCACATAATTTTTGTAGAACTAAATACTGTGTACCTAGTTTGATATTTTTACCATAATATAATAATAATTGTACCAATAGTTTGTAATACTTTTAATGGTCGATTAAATACAGTACTAAGAATTTCATGATAGTTTTGATGGCTTATTACTCTCCATAATATTAATCTAAGAGAAGCTAAAAAGACTTGTGACAGTCTTTAAACAAATTACTAAAGCACATCACCTACTAACGGCTTGACCCATATACGCGCGACGTATAACTTCGAATAAAAGTAATAGTTATTTCACATTAAACATTTCAGCAATTGATACATAGGTACAAGTATTTAAATTCACACATACGTTTTTTAAGAAATAAAATAGGCAATAATAATGTTATGACAGCGCAAGTGAAATCAAAAATAATAAGTACACAAATTTAAATGAATATAGAACACAAGGTCAATGACCTTAGGTCATAGATATAATAATTATGTAGGTATGTTTGTAACGATTGTTTATAGCCATGTACATATTTATTTAAAAAAAAATAATGACGTTTTTAGTCTATGGTATTTAACTAAGAATATAAACATAGCAATATAATATTAAGGATCTGTACAAAGTTATTAAAACTGCCTGAATGAAACAAGCGTTTCTTAAAAAAAATGATACAATTTTATTGGTTATTATAATGAAGATATCTAATAATAGCGTTTAGTTTTCTACGAAAATTTACGATTTTGAGAAACATATCGGTTGAAAGAAGCTACTAATATTATTTTAGTATGAAATAAGCTTATAAAACATAATCAAATCAAGTCATTGACCTACTTTGACCAGAATCGTTGCTATTTCAATTTCGTACAAATCTCTGGGAATTATTTTTAGTGAAGCCTAAGTATCGACAACTTTTTTAAAGAGCTGAGATGGGACAAACAGTCAAGCACAATTATCACGAAAAACACAATCAAATACATATTTTAAATTGACAGAGGTAGGAAAGGACATATGTAATATAAATTATATTAATGTAAAATAACATGCAAATGATAATATTAAAATATATAAACCACATAGTTTCGCCAGCGCAATACTTACAAACATTTTCTAAAATATTATGTTATGCAAAGCATTCAAGAATAAACAATACATATCTTTTCTCGCAGATTTGGAAGCAATTTTGTTACTCAATACGCATATTCATCTTAGTTTACCAACCCTGTACCCACAGAATATGTACCCCGAAAAAACAATTGAATCTCTAAACTGTTATTTTGGTGTCACAGACCAATAAATTTATAATATTATTAATACAAATAACTACATATAACGAATGTAAGATATTATACTTCAATCTTCTAAAATCCCACTACTTTTTTCGATCTTAAGTTTACCCTAAATCTCATAAGTAAGTTCATATTCCGCGATGTACGGTTTCTCAATCGGGAGCCAGGTGCCCCCCCTAAGAGCAACAGTATGTTCCAAGGGGGGCACAGAGAAAAAATAATTTTAGGGCGGCCACAGCATAGTTTTGGGTGGCCATAGGCAAATCCTGGAATAGCTAAAAAAAAGGTCTCGCGTTTTTCCATTTTCGGAAATCCGTAAAATCTGCCAGCGAGCAAAATTTTCAAAGAATTTTCAAAGAATTGAAAGCTGTTTTGGAAACATTTAACTTCTCACTTTCTCTCGACTATGCCCAGCGATGGGCTGCCAATACGGTAACAAGAGGCTCGCTAAATCTTATAGCAATTCGTGATGTTCTGAGGAAGGTGTGAATGTCAATCACTCATGTGCAATTATACCCAATAATTATTGAAATCATCGAATTACTTAGTTACTTAAGTTACTTTATACACTTATATTTTGCGACAGTATACAGTGTATTGTAATTTATTCAATACCAATAGCTGAAAAATTTACGTCAGAAAACCCAAATGTACATTACAACTTTCTTAATCTAAATAAATTGCATATTTATAGATTATATAACGCGAGTATCTGAGAAAAATGTTTATCTTAATTCAACAAGGGGCTCGCCGGCCTAAGTAATATTTAACAAGGGGGTCGCGTGAGCCCCACACCAGCCCACCCCTGACTATGCCTATATAAAAACGGGTTTGGGGGCCACGGAAAAATATGAGACTCAAAAGGGGGCACATGCTAAAAATGGTTGAGAAACTAAGCCGTGATGGATATGCCGAGTAGGTACACATTTAATGAAAATTTAGAAGGTTTCCTGTTTATGAAGGATATAATACATTTTTAAAACATGTTTACGATTTGTTAATACATACATACAGTAGACACGACGATATGATTTTTCCATTGGTAATAATGGATTAGAATTAAAATCGTGAGCTGAGAATTTATAATGTATAACTACAATGAACATCGGAAAGTCCCACCAATGGTAATACAATTGTTTAAGCTCACTAAGCAGTATAAGCTTAGGAAATTTCGAGTTCTGCTTAAAGATCAAGCCAGGGATTCTAAAAAGGCTTATGCCACAACATCATTTAAAAGCCAAGAGTATGTAAAGGAATTGAAGTGTCCGGATGTTTCGAGAAAGTGTATAATAGTGTATACTACCAAACAAAACATTATAATTCGTTTGATGCGCAATTTTTTGTTGTTTTGATTGAGATTTTTTCAGAATATATTATATTTATTTCTGTAATGTATCAGATTGACTCATAACGGTTACATTATGTACGCGTAATATGAATCGTAATCAGCGAATGATCTTTATTCAGACAACACGACAGTTTTATTTAACTTTGCAATTCTCAAGCGTGAGTAATTTATGTTAAAGCAATTTCGTTTAAATATGGCTAATCCATTTTTAAAAAAAAACTGGGTTACCAGATCCATCACAGGCACTGTTATCTCATTTAAATATAATGTAATATTTGTGCTGTCGATTGACAAACATTGTCACACTTGTAAGAAATGTAATATGTATAATACTTACCTAGATTTGTAGAGCGAATTTTACATTTTAGTAGTACGATTTTTTTTTAATATACACTCACGACAAGATCATGAATGTTATTAAGTTTAGTAAAAAAATATGTCATATTTAATTGATACTGTATTTAGACTGCTACATTTTTTGATGATAATTAATTAGGTTGAAAAAATAGACTACAGTGTCACAGAATTTAACAAAATATCATCTGGAATATTTGGCTGATGAAACTTGAATAAATGATTTGTTAACGATTGGTGATATTTATTTAATTATGAAGGTATTGATATGAGATGAGTCTTTTATTTTGTTAAATGAAGAATATATTGAAGAGGCTGTCCAAATTTAACGTCATGTCTCAAGGAATGTGATTTGTGATGATGAAGACATCGATGATGATAGAAAATGCCATAAAAGAAAATAAAGTAGTCAGCCAGTTAAGGGACGGGTGTCTTTTCAAAAGATATGGTATTTCATAAAACAGTTACCAAATAATGTAATCAAGTAAAAATAAAAACAGATAATATCGTTCTACACATAAAATAAGAACAGTATTCGAAACAAATGGCAAAAAATCTCTCGTACTTAACCAGCAAAAATCAGTAGATAGTCTTTCATAGGCATTGACTTTTAGAAGCCAGTTTAGTACAAATATACATCATTAAGTGGTTAACTACCGACACATATTAAAAAAAAACTGTTTTTCAGTGTCAATAGTATTATTCATGTTTAAACTAAAATGCTGACTACTTGACATGGCTGACTATGGGAAAAGTCACCCTATATGATGCTTAGTAAAAAGATTACGTTTTAAGTTATGTTTTACAGAGGGAAACGAGTAAAATATTTTAAATTGAAATGTGAATAGTCGTAAGCAGGAGGAGCAAAAGTCCTCAATTATGAGCTGTTATAAAAAAATCAATGTTAGACTCCTCGAATAATTAAACTAACCTGTGTCTGCGCCACAATTCCCAACTGATGAATCCTTGGAGAGCAGGATTACTCTCGTCGACCAGAGTCCCTCCGCGACCTCTACAGAAGGCCAGCGCTTCTCTGAACTTCATAGGTTGGCGGTTGTAGAAAATATAGCACTTCCCGTTGTATGTAGCCGTACTTCCAGGAGGCTGGTCTCTGAACTGTGGACATCTCTCAATCGGCAAGGCTTGGTCAGTGTATACGAACGCTTCACATATGGACAGCTGACTAGGGCTTGGCACCTCGAGGTGAACGCTCACAAATGCACCAGGCATCGGAGGATTGCATGGGAGAAACAAGGGCTGTCCCTCTTCCAAGAATCCAGTAAATCGGTTGCAAATAGGATTTGTTCCTAAGTCTGGTCGATTATTTCCAACTCTCACAACTATTGTAGCAGGTTTATTGGTGCCTAAAAATATAGTAATCAATTTTCAATGATTAGGGAAAAATTTACTATTTTTGTGAAATTCGTCCAAGTATAGGCAAACACGCACATAACGTCACTGTTCTGGTCGAAGTTAGTAAGTAGCAGATTTATAGTTCCGTGTAAACAGCAATTGAAAATTTCAGCATTTAGGACAAAGCCTAAATCCTGAAGCATCGATATTTTAAGTTACATATATAATTATAGTATAATATTAAAATAAAGATGCATTAATGCCGATCGGATACAAATAAGACAATTAATTGCTTGCCTTTAAACCAGTATTAATAATAATTATAGAAATATAAATAAATGTTTCTCTTGGCAAACTGTTATAATCACATCAGCTGAGTTATTTCAGACAAAGAAATGATATCAAAGAATTTCTTTGTATACTTAACTCATTTTTGTCAGCTTTGTTACTTATTTACTTCTGTCAGAAAGGTGATGATATAAGAAAAAGTATCTTAAATGAATATTCTTTGGATATAACAACTATTAATCTTTACTGACGTAATTTTCGAATTTAGTATGTATATTCATTTATTTAGCTTACCACAGCAAGGTTTTCCGAAGTCCAAGCGCACTAGCTGTACCATGTACGGTTCTAACAGATTAACGTACCACCAAGGTACTCTTTCTGGCTTGGTAAGGGTACAAGTGTCTGCACTGAAGAAACTAGAAGTGCTTCCGTCGATTGCCCGCTGAGGAATCCCACCTTGTTCAGTGCTGATCTGCATTGGCGCCTTGCCTGCAGCCACATTAAGAACTGTAACAAAAAGAAAACAAAAATTTAGAGTACCCATATTTTGAAAGATGGCTCGCTGGCATCAGTAAAAAATAACAAAGGGCTCGCACAAGCCCCACCAGCCCACCCCTGGCTATGGCCTCCCAATGGAGGTGTCTCAACACAAGTTTTTTTCTACGAAAACTGCTTGTTACTCAGTTGCTAAACGTCTCTTTTTTTCGAAGAGAGTAGTGATATAAAGGATAGGACTAGGACATGATTAATGGTTGGCTAATCACTCACGGTGGTGTCGCTTGCTGTAGCTGGTTAGAGCTTGCTCTACCGATCACGCAGGCCTGGGTTCGATTTCCGGTCAAAACACAGTGAATTTGAGAATTATTCAAATACATCCATTAAGTGGCCATATGCTCCACATTGGGAGCGGGCATGGATGAAAAAAACACTCGCAGTATACTTTATTTTAGTAATCCATCACTGGTACAGTTGTATAAGAGTGATAAAAATGTCCATCCATTACTGAGAACGTTGCGAATTATGCTCGCTTATTAGGCGATCACTCTTATTGGCAGCCCACCGATGTATTGCACTGATAACTAACTACATCTACGAATCATCCAAATAACCAGGATTTGATTGAGGTTATCTGTATCCGAAGAATATACGTACCCTAATATTCGCAGAATTCTTTTTTTTTTAAATCAGTGCCAACTTTCTCAACCGATCATAGTGGGAACCGATATGATTCATAATATTTTGTTCCGGCGCAGTAAAAACAAAATCCATGAATTATTTTACCGGTCGAGTATTGATGATTCAAATAATGACATGAAATATACTATTTACATCCGCGTGGTTTGCTTTCTTTCTATACGATTAAAGTAACGGAGCATACATGAATCAGATAAAATACACGGCAATAAACCACTCAGTAATGCAGGATAAATCCACTAGTTGACTGCTCCTAAAAAATAGAAAGTTCCAGTTTTGAGAATACATATACGTTATACATTCACTCTTATCCGGAAGTGCCGTTACACAAATTTGTTTAAATGGTAAACTTACGCATTTAAAATGTTTACCGTAAACAGAGAAACTTATTCTTGCAACATGACGTGTCACGGTAAAGTAGTCAAGCCAGGGCAAGGCGCAGCGAAATTTCTACGACATCTTTCAACTCTACCGTCGCCATGCTTGCAGATATTGAGACACTTTGGTAGTAAACGAAATAATTACTCATTCAGATTCAGCCGAGAAAGCAATCGATAATAATAATTTCATCGTCCAAAGCAAATTGTCGGAACTACCTACATATATTGAGGTACAAAAATAATCTTTGCGTTAAATACTGCGAAATGTATAAACCAGGGGTGGGGAACCTTTTCTTTTCTAAAGGCCGCATTCATTTTTATGATTCGACACAAGGCCGCAGTAAACGTTGACTAGGGAATCTTTGGCCGGAAACAATTTTTTCATATCGAAAATCTCAGAATTTTCGAATTTACAAATAATTACAGAATTACAGATAGGCCAGAAGGCCGCAGGTTCCCCACGCCTGGTATAAATTATTCAAAAAATAAAATAAAGATTTGTACTAAATCTACTTTTATTAAAAAATATCAGGACCGGTTTCGCTCACGACGAGCATTATCAACTGAGTTGATGGTACAAATGTATATTTTATTTTTTGCTTTCCCACTTAGTATTGACAGTAATCACCCTAAACGTGAATATACATTATATTCCCAACATAATAAATTTCAATGTTTGTTTTTTAAGGTTTTAATGAATTAAATTTTTTTTGGACTGTTTGTGAAACTTTTGATGAGATACATCTATTAGGTCACATAGGTTCCCAACCTTTTTCGGGTGGCGATCCCTTTTTATAAAAGCCATGTGACCCACGGCTCCAATGCGATTGAAAAAGGCATTTTTTTCAATAATGTAATTTTAGTTGACTGTAGTTTTAGTTTTGTTGTTCAAATCCAAAATCGAAAAAAGTTGGCGACCCATAGGTTGGGAACCCGTGTATTAGGAGGTCATATCGTTGAATGAGTGCAAGAAAAATCTAACAGAGATTCTTTTCCAACGATAAATAAACAATGAATGTCTTCTTTTTTTGAAATCGTTATTTATGTCGTTTGACATATCTCAAAAGTTTGTGACTTCTTGCATTCAAAGAAAACAGTAAATAAGTACGTTATGATATTTATCTCAAATACCGATTAGTGAATTTTTCACTAATCCAAAGATATGATCCACATTGGTAGAGGACATAGATTTAAAAAAAATACTATCTTTATTTTTTGAGGAATGATAAGTAAAATTACTTCGCCACTGACGAACAAACGACATGATAATAAAAAACAAAAGCGAGCAAGGTGTTGAACGCAAACAATGATTAATTATAAACAGTTTTAATATCAACAAGTGCGTCTGTAAAAAAGTTCATCACGATTTTGTGTTGATTCATGTCTTAAGTCACGACGCTTGTTAAGTTTACAAAAAGTTTTAATTATTAGAATTATCTTGTACCGCAAAACTATAATAATTGATATTATCATCGGCGAATCGTTTAGTTTTCGCCACTCTGCCACCAGTTTGAGGCATATCGGGCATTAATCATTAAAAGAGAAAAGCGTAAATAATTCATTTATTCTACTTTGCTACATGAGATAGCTTTGACCGCAAATATTGTGAGCAGAAACCTGCCGCAGTGCTTCTTCCCGAGCCATCAGCACGACAGTGAATGTCTCTTAATATAAAATTATTAAAAAAATATATCTTATGATTGGAACCTGCTTACACCGACTGTTTTCATTTGTTTGGTGTAAATCTCAATACTTTCTCAATAAAAAATAGTTTACAATACAAATTTCACGCTTATTTGTTATGATCAAGCCCAGTTTCATTCATGATAAGCAGGGGTGGGCTGGAGGGGACTCGGAGGGGCTCGCGCTAGTCCTTAATTAAATTTTGCTACGGCCGGCGAGCCCCTTGTTAATTTCAGATAAAACAACATTTTGAGATCAATTTAGTATATAACTGAAATTTATGATTTATATATTAAACCAAAGACCACGCACCCACCTACGACCAGGTAAATCCAGGACGCTACGCGGGAAAAGCAACATCAAAATACACCAGATGAAAGGGAAATTGGATCTCGGCTCCACCAGCCCCAGAATTTGATGTGTAGATATCAATCAAATATATATTATTTACGACAGCTTCAGTATACACAGTAGTACATTTTAAGCCATTTACGTTGATAAGTTTACGGTAAATTGCATACTGTGACATATTATAAGTGTTTTAAGTAACAATCGATTGCTTATTTATATCATTGCATAGGAATGTTTAAAAAAATCACTACTTCCCCAGAACACCGAGAATTGTTTTGAGATTAAGCGAGCCTTGTTGGCGTATTGCCAGCCCACCGCTGATGATAAGCATATTCAACTGATAATAATACAGTGCTATTTATACTGAACCACAGTGGTGGATTACCATATAAGCGAATAAGGCGCGTGCTTGGGGCCTCCAAATCTTAGGGGCTTCAAAAATATTATATATTATATAAGCAATATACTTTTTGTTCAGATTTGTGTATGTTTAAATTATTTATCAAGGAATTTTCTGACATTCTTATGTTATCCGAAAATTAGGGCCTCCAAATTGTATTGCGCCTGGGGCCTCCCATGTGATTAATTCGCCACAACTGAACCAAGTGTATTCAGTAACATATCCATTGCTTATCTGGTGTTTAAATTACACAGAAAGAAAGGTGGTGCATTCTTTGATAATGTTTGTTTCGTTTTATTAATGGTTTAAGTAAGAAAAATATTATGACTTATGAAGTAAATATGTAATGTTTTCTAATCTTCAGAAATATTTTTATGTTAATACCACTTTACTGATATATATGTATTAACTGTAGTGTCAGCTGTTCGTATGTGATACTCTAAAATAATTATAGAAACGTAAGTGGTTGCTGTAATTATTTCCAAACGAAAATGATGTACTATGTCGGATAATGCAACTAATGGAACATTGGAAAAAGATTATGATTAGAAACTAAAAAACGAAAACATTATTTTTACGTGATTCAGCATACACCTAACATGGTCGATCGGTAAACGTCTACGGAGTGATTTCCTAGTGTCATGATTTTTAAATTTTAAATGGATTTCTGCACGTAGGAATGTTGTCTAAAACTTCGTCCCCATCCTTTGTTAACCCTTAAATGCTAAGATGACTACGAAAACTACAAAATTTTGATTTGGCTCTTTCGTAAAACAGAAATCGATTTTACTTTTTATTCATATCGACTATGGAAAGGAAAAAGGACGTAATCCTCAATTTTCCAAAACAGCTTTTTTCGATAATCACAATGTACGCAACTTGATACACATTCTATCAAAAGGATGGAAGCTAAAATTGCCGAATAAGTATCTAAATTTAGCTTTTAAGTTTGAAAAATATGACCTTGTAAAAAATTAAAACCAAGAAAAAACACTGAAATAAAGGTTTTACCGAGACAATTTCCTTAATTAATATTAGGTTGTGTCAATTAAACACCAGTTTAGAAGTCTCGGTGCACTTCAAGGTTGTGTATAATTCATAATTTGCATATGTCACAAAATCATCACAACACGTTTTTAGCGCCTCTTGTAAAACTTGATATGTGTGGGCTACGTTCTTTTTCCTTTCCATAGTCGATATACTATCATACCCAATGGTAAAGAACATATTATTTACTTTATATATATATATATTTCAATAGATTTAGTGACTACACGTGCTAAACCATTATAACTTATAACCATAATTCGAACAGAGCAAGCTCTGGTTTCGGAGGCCATCGATTTTCGGCAGTTTTCAAAATAAAAATACATAATTCATCATAATAGTATTAGGAATTTAATTATTTATTCTATAGAAAATTCCATAAAATTTATTGTTGCCCTTTTTATGTACTTTTTGAAAGCCATGTTTCATGCCTCTAAAACTATAAAATTTATAAAAATAAATATTGAAAATTTTAAAAATATAATTTTCCTGCAATCATACCGACCCACTGTATATGAAAGTATTTTCTTTTTAAAGGGTTAAAAACGAGTCGTAGTGAGAACGATTAGACGGCCACTAGTCATACCCTGGCCCTATACTTGTATCTTTATTCTCTTCGAAAGAAAGACGTTGAGTGTGTAAGTTAACTAATAAGCATTTATTGTAGAAAATCATCTGTTACACTGGTACACTGCATTGTAAGTCCATATTTTCCCCACTAGGAGCAGCCAAAAATGTTTAAGCCGGCATTTTTTTTTATCAAAGACACTCGTGTGTCAAAAATATTTAGTCATTTAAAAAAAAACTGTGATAAGTTAAGAACTTGCCGCCCCTAAGCAACTGCCTACTCGCCTATACCCACGGGACGTCCCTGGTATATACAAATAAGGATTTCATCGACGAATAAACCACAATTTGTAACTCTTCTGCTAAAGTTATTAACTAAAAATTCTCACATGCTGAAAGACATATGCTTGAATTCTCGTCACAAGTCATTTTCATTAACAACATATTGACGCTAGTTATATTATATTATGTTAGGTCATAGATGATGTGTAAAAGTTATTTCAAAACGCGATCATAACGAGCGAAATCGGTTTTCATCAACGTGTAAAAGTGTGAAACATCAAATTGTGTTTCATTTATATAATAATAATGTCTTTCTATCACGAGTTAGTTGACAGTGAATCCAAAATAGATTTATTAAATGAGTAGCATCAAAATAACATAAAATAAATATAATTGCTGACTACGTACATTTAATTCAATTAAAAAGGTTAATAATTTTAACTGTGTTTCACTTATAAATCATTTATGTTTCTTTTATAAATATATATCTTAAAGAGCAGTGCTTCACTCACCTTAATGTCAAGATTTTTCTTATAATCCATATCCGATCCTTATGTGGCAGCGGTGGGCTGCCAATACTTTAACAATGGGCTCGCTTAATCTCAAAACAATTTTTCACTCCTATGCAATTATTTGCAATACTTAAATAAACATACGATTGTTACTCAATACACTTATAATATCCAACAATATGCAGTTTACCATAATCTTATCAATGTAAATGGCTAAAAATGTTATACTGTGTATACTGGGAGCTGTCGTAGATAAGAAAAATAAGTAAGAAATTACAGTTATGTACTAATTCGATCTGAGAAACTTCTTCGAAAACAATATTTTCAGATCAAATTGGAATAAACTGCAATTTCTGACTTGTATATTATCTATAACTGCTTCAGTATACACAGTAGTACATTTTTAGCCATTTATATTGATTGAAGTTTACGGTAAATTACATATTTTTACATATTATGAGTGTATTAAGTAACAATCGATTGCTTATTTAAGTATTACATATAATTGTATAGAAGTGATAAAAAAATGACTCCTTTCCCAGAACACCGAGAATTGCTTTGAGATTAAGCAGCCCACCGCTGGTTAAAATGAATTGATGGTTTTAAAAATATTTATCATTGAATATATTCATCGTATCATTATGATTATTGTAACGTTAATAATAGGTAATATTATCTCGTAAACGATTAGCAAGTAAACTCGCATGTCAATTGGAATTATTGTTTTATCTCTCCGAGATGATAATTATAATGCAATATTTAAAGTTATAGTATGATCATGTATTTAAGTGTCACAACAGATGCCCGGTAAAAAAAAATGATTGTTGTAATCGTTTTCTTGATGCTTTTGAGCTTGTAAGTTATCAGAGCGAGTCGACGTTTTGAGACAATGCGGTGAACCTAATGGCGGGTTCACAGCTAGTTGTGTTCCTCTGCGCACTTCTGACGGCTTGTGGGCTGTTCCACCATGGCCACGTTGCTTGCTTTGATTTGGTTTGTGTTTTCAGTGACAACTGAGAGTGCTAAGCCACTTGAAACCAACGTTTCCTCTAAGTTGCGCGCGCGCGCGGCCGCGCAGCAGTTAGTAAGCCCCCGCGCACTCATTACAGGTTGGCGCACACTACAAGACAGTTATTCAATTAATATTTGATCGGTCCGCGCAGCCTTTGAAATTTCCGCGCAGTTAACCTCTTGTCTTAGAAGGAGGATTGCTTGGAACGTGTTTGAATTGAATATTTAAATGTTCAACTGTGTTATGCCAAATCAGTATGTCGGTATCAAAGTGAAAGGTAAATGAAAATATCCAGAGGTAGGCTGGAGGGGCTCGTGCGAGCCCCTTGTTAAATTTTACTAAGTCCGGCGAGCCCCTTATTAATATAAGAAAAAACAATTTTCTCAGATCAAATTAGTATAAAACTGCAATTTTTGACTTGTATATTATCTGCGACGGATTCAGTATACACAGTAGTACATTTTTAGCCAGTTAGATTGATAAGTTTACGGTAAATTACATTTTGTTACATATTATAAGTGTATTAAGTAACCATCTATTGCTTATTTAAGTATTGTATACAATTAACTCGATGGCTGCCATAGACGAGATATATCGTAACATTTTTCGTAATCAACACGCCATAGACGAGTTATCTCGTCAATAAATAATTAAATTAATAGTTGCAAATTATAGCCGGCGTACTAAGTAATTAATATTGATTATCTACGGCAGCTAAAAGGCTAAGAGTAATAAAAAAATTCACTCCTACCCCACAACACCGAGAATTGCTTTGAAATTAAGCGAGGCCCCTTGTTAACGTATTGTCATCCCACCACTGGAGAAATCACTTTTGAGGTGTTCATGTCAAAACTTGTTGGATAAGTATTATATTACAAAAATAAAATAAAGAAATATAAATTTGTTTGCATAATGAAATGTATTTACATAGTTCAATGCTATACGACCTTGCCAGAAAATACTTCGACAACTATAATTTAGAATTTCGACTGAAGGTGCTATATGGAAATTTAACGTTAATTTAGAATTATTTTCATTATGTACACTTCCACAAAAATCTTGGTCAAACACGACCCGGGTGAGTTTGAGTGCATTCGCGCACTGAGTAGTACCGGAAGATGTCGAGAGGCGAAACCCGGGACGTGTTCGACCGAGATTTTTGTGGAAGTGTACATAATGAAAATAATTCTAAATTACTTCGACAACATTTTAATTAACATAAAAAAAGAATCGAAAAAAAATGTTGATATTGGTTTTTAGCTGGTTTTTTATGTTTTCTCAGAATGTGTTAAAATTTTATCTGTTAAGACAAAAAAATATTGACAAGGTACTTAATCCAAATTATCGTGTTACCGTGTGGACATTCTTCTTCTTTGGCCATGTTCGCTCCCTATGTGGAGTATATGGCCGCCACGCGGCACCTCCAAATTCCCGGAATTCAAAATAGACAACTCAGCAGGAACATGGACCGAGAAGATAAAATCCTCTCCAACAAATATACTATGTGTGGACATTCACTAAGTCAAATTTGGTTCTTAATTTGGTTTGATTTTACGTGGTTGTGAAAATCATTCATTTTCCCGCCAACTATAATCATCAGAATCAGCCAGTGTTACCAATATAAAGTACCTTCTAAGAAGACAGAAAGAACACGTAAACAGTATTTTTTTTTGTTTTCTTTGATAGTGCGTTGAAATACGGTATTTTTGTCCCAAATTTTTCTCTCGACAGAAATAAATAGGCAATGTAGAGCAAAATTCTATGTTATAAAAGCCACGAACTTTTCTTTGTAGTGTGGACGTCGCACTAATGCACTAATGAACACGAAGAACTCATAATTGTTTATCAGTGAAATCGGAACTCAGTCAACCGCGATGGTTAAATATAATATAGCTCGAATCATGCCATTGTAGCAAGGACTAGTTCTGGGCTTCCGGCAACAACCCCCATCATCTGTGATCAGTGTCCCCGTTCCGATGTGACACTCCGCAGGGACGTACCGAGGGCATAGGCCAAATGATAAATAGCAGCAAATGGTCACATATTTTTTAAACGACGTAATATTTTTAACACGAATTTGATTTAGAATAAATATGATGCTTCAATGTCTTTGGTTAACAAAATACCAAATCAACATTCGATACTTATACGATTTAAGTGCATTTAAAATTTACATTATTTTTTATGATGTGTAATGAAGGTAACGGTTTTTTTTCGTAATTATTCAACAATAATGTGGGCTTTTGGATCATATTTATTTGTGAGGATCTTTGTAAATAAGGTACATACTATGAATCGCCTGAAAGCAAAACGGAATAAGTGACAAAAGATTTGTTTGAGTATGTGTAAGTGAGTAGAGTATTCGAACTTCTAAATTGTGTATATTTATTCCTAGAATAGTGGGAAGGAATAAATGAAAATGGACGCTATTTTAGGGGTCTGCCTAGGGGCGGCACATAGCCTAGGAATGTCACTGGTCACTTAAGCATACATCAGATACCAACAACTTTATCTATCCCATATGTCTTGGTTCACAGCTCCTTCTATATCTCTTCACTCAAAGAATTCTCTCAGTCATGATTGTTTGACCTGTACTATTATCGTCGTAAAATTCTTCAGTGTTTTTGTAGTCTATTATTCATTCGCTTGTTATCAATATGCAAACATATGTTGCTGTAGGAGAGTGTCTGCCAAACTTTTTTACTTCACGGTACAGTGGTAAATGGTACTTGTACTGCGGCACACCAAATAAAAATACTTTAAAAAAGGAAATGTGTCGCGTTGACCACTATGTATGAACGTGACAAATATTTAATTGAATGTGTCGATGTTAAATTTATTTTAATGAATAGGCATTATAATTAACATTTTTAAGGTTTCTTCCACCACGGCACACCTGAGACTTCTTGCGGCACACAGTTTGGCAGACACTGGTGTAGAATGTAGATGATATGTATGCTTACTTTTCAGTTGAGTTGATTCAACGAATATATGCCATTTTTTTCCAAAATAGATTATTAATAATATTTTTATGAAAACTACCTCGAGAAAAATACATTTTTTGACAACTTAGTCTGTAAATCGATACGTCAACTAATTAATACATTACAATAAAACGGCAATAGATTTCCTGGCAGCTTTTAAAAAAATGTAAGTAACTAATTATGTTTGTGTATTCGCCAAATACGAGAATTGCATTATTCAATTGTCTATGGTAATTAAAAGTTCCGTAAAAAGGTGGCGTTGTAATATTGAAAGTTTGAAAGATGAATAAAAAATCAGACGTGAACTTTTTACCCTCATTCTTGACAATTGATTATAATTTTTCCGATCACTGTTTTTATTGAATAGAAATTAGTATTGGAAAACATAAGATTTAATTGCCACTCTGGTGATGTTTTTAAAAGAAAATAGACTAAACTAATATTCCGTTATACACATCCTCTTATTATAAACAACATTAAAAAGAAATTTTCCCACAGAACATTAGCAATTGAATTGTTTTCACAATACCTTGCGAATTTTTACAATAATTTATCTCGGATTATTTTCCTTCCGACGTCTCAACGATTGATGGATGCAGATAGCTGTGACTGTGATGAGATTAAAAAAAAATAATGCATAATTTCAATATGACGTTTTTTTCCATTCTAGAACACAAAAGAAAATATTTTTACTCGAATTTGTATTAATAATATCAAGAATATTCTTGATCAACATTTCCATCAGAATATCTTATGCTGAGTTTTCATGTTGTGTGTATTAAAATAATAATGATTGAAAAATTACAGCTTAGTTATTTATTTTCTACCACAACCCTAAAATTAGTTGATGTATTAAAAAGGTATCGTTTATCAAAATTAAACCTGGAGAAACACACAAAATGTGCGATTGCCGGAAAGCCAGAACATAGGCGCAACGGCTAAAATGAATACAACTTAAAATTTTCCTTATTTAATAATCTATAAATAAATTTAAAAACTAAATTACTCAATCAATTATTAGAATAGTCACACTGTTTGTGGGGTACTGACAATGTAATTTATTAATTGTCTGGTGTTATTTATTAATAAAATGAAGCATTTGTCGTTTTGTAGTTGATATGGAAAAAAAATGGGTCTACGGTAAGGTCAACGTCGTTGGCTTCCATGGCGGAATGTTTTCAATCGGTTACTGTATTTACGTCTCACCCATCCAATCCTAAAATACTGGGGTGTAGAAAGATGCTGCACATTAATAGAGGATATGAGAAAAAAATGGAAATAACTCTAGAAGCTCACATAAAGAAAAAAATAATAATACTCCCCAAACAGAGAGTTGCCAAGTGCAACAACAATTAATAATAATGCATTTTTTTTAAGAGAATCGATTCATAGATACGCTTAAAGGTTACCATAGGAAAATTCAGGATTATTTAGAATTTTTAAGTGGTGAAAAAATGTATATATATTATAATATAATATCGATGATTGTATGCTTATATCGTATTTTTTTATATATAGCGCAAAGAAAACTGACTATAACTAGGGCCGGCGCCACCATACAGGCAAAATAGGCAACCGCCTAGGGCGCATAAATGGAGTACATTTTATTTTATTTTGATGTTTGTATTTATTCGTTGTAATTATGTAATCTTTTTCGATATGATTCGAAAAAGAGAGATTGAGTGAATGAGTAGCAAACAGTTCAAGTAGAAAAACTTCTGTTGAGATACGTCCACTAGGTGGCCATATGTTCCACACTGAGAGCGATCATTGATATATTAAAAAAAACATTTCTAATGATTTTGAATTGTTTTTTTTTCATTATTTAGAAAAAATAATGGGACGTTTTGTTAAATAGGGGGCGCCCAAATAACCATTGCCAAGTGCGCTAAAGAGCCTTGCGCCGGTACTGACTATAAGAGATCCATCAAAAAATATTCAAAAATAACTTTTCCGGTTCTAAGCTCAAGAAATGCGACCCCAATACCCACATTTTCTTAAATATCTATTTTAATATGGGTGATACAATGTTTATAATTAAGGTATTCTTATATCATAGTTTTTTGGACCTTTTGTAGTTTATATAAATACGATAAGATAAGAGATAAGCGCCCGCTTATCAGCGATCGTTTGTAAGATAATAGGCTGAACGCCGCTCAGCAAAGCAGGCCACATGCGGGCCAGTAGCACATTGATACTTGCAGTGAAACGACGTATATTTTACGCGCAACTTAAAATATGATTATTTATTAAAAAACCAAGGATTTTTATAAAAAAATGTATGCGGAATGATGCAGAGAGATATTTTAAAGCCCGTAGACTATTTATTTTTTTGAAATTCATAAGAATAAGGCCAATAATGAGGAAACCACTGGGGTCAAAAATGACCCCCATCGCCAGAGACGTATTTTTCTAGTCTCCGAGCCGCGAGAGATAATTATACTTATTGTATACAAACAAAATAATTGATAAACAGTACATAGAAAATGTAAATGTATGCCTGTTGGCTTCTTGGCTGTATGTGATGTTGTTATTAATCTATGAAATAAAAAGACAATATGTAAAATAAGAAATTTAATTATAGGCTCTGTTATGCTAACTTCAATATTTTCGATTATTATTTTGATAGCCCGAGTGCCTATAGCGCGTGTACTCATTGTCGGTGTTGACGCACCTAGCTCGCGGCATGAACAACCGCCAACTCTGCGGAAATTCCCATAGTCGATTAATTTATTCAAGAAGTGTTGGCGAGAAAAGTATGCCATGCACTCAATAATAATATTATCCCAGAGAACAAAAAAGAACACACATCTTTGATGCTTCATTGTTACAAAAGTATCAATAAAGAATATTATTTATACATTGAAACGTCAGAGGTAGTTGGGTAACCACCTTTTGGAAGCCCTTCAAACAGTTTCCGGTGGAAAAATAACACTTGTCGAATTTTACTAAGGCCGGCGAGCCCCTTGTTAATTTAAGAGAAAAGAATATTCTCAGATCAAATTAGTATAAAACTGCAATTACTGACATATATTATATTATCTAGGACATATTCAGTATAAACAGTAGTACATTTTTATCCATTTAGATTGATAATTCTACGGTAAATTGCGTATTGTTTCATATTATAAGTGTATTAAGTAACAATCGATTTCATTTTTAAGTATTGTATATAATTGCATAAGAGTGATAACAATATTTTCAGATAAAATTTGTATATAGTTAACTGCAATTTCTGACTTATGTACTATCTACGACAGCTTCAGTATACACAGCAGTACGTTTATATCCATTTAGATTGATAATTTTACGGTAAATTGCATATTGTTTCATATTATAAGTGTACTAAGTAACAATTGATTGCATTTTTAAGTTTTGCATAAAATTGCATAGGAGTGATAAAAAAATTCACCCTTTGATTCACCCACCGAGAATTGCTTTGCGAGCTTGTTGTTAACGTATTGGCTGCCCACCGGTGGGTACAGACGTAATATATTTAAAAACAAATTATGCACTTTTATTTCGGAAGGTATTCAAGCTCTACTTTCGGTGATTTTACCATATATTTTTTAAGCCAAGTCCGCTTCGAATGAATGTGCAGTGTATAGAGTTTATCTCAACTTTTTTCAACGAGAACTGCTTTTTACTGAGTAGATCAACCTCTCATTTTTTAAAGAAAGTAAGGATATAAGGATAGGACTATGACAGGACCTATGTTAACTAATCGCTCTCGCTATGCATGTTTTGGAGATAGTATTATACTAATATATAATAGTATGGTGGGAAGGAATTCATTCAGGAAGACATTACATACATCAAGATCCTTTAGACGGAAATCCATAAATCAATTGAAAATTAATATATTTATGTTTATATGTAATATAAAATGGTAGATAGAATATATTTAGTGTTTATCGATTGCTTTCATTTAAACATCGCTGGTAAATATGATAATGGATTTGAACGTCATAATTTTTCAGATTTTTTCAACTCTTGATAATAATGATTCAAAATAAGAAATTACAGATAATTTAAATCTGATTATTAACCGCCCTCTAGCTGAAATTTAAAGCTTAATTTTTTTTCGTCACAAAATGATAAACCTTCGTTTAATAAATATAATAGCCCAATATTATATTTCAAACATTCTACTTAATATTTTATTGGGATGATTTTATTATAAAAGTATTATATTTTTAAATAACAACCCTAGCATCATCAATTATTATTGCTGATAATTGCTTGATGTCGTAATTCCCAACCGGTGGGTCATCCACTGCATTATTAAAATAATAAAAAATGAAAAACACAGCAGTAGTGATAACAATACTATTATAAATTTTTCATAGTTGTGAAGAATCTGTAATGATAAAAATATTATTATTACAGCACATCAAAATATAATGTGATAGACAAATACTAAACAGGCATGGGCTGGAGGGGGATCGGGGGGGCTCGCGCGAGCCCCTTGTTAAATTTTAGCCTGGCTGGCGAGCCCCTTGTTAAGATAAGAAAATCATTCGTCTTACATCAAATCATCACATAACTGCAGTTTTTGTAGATGGATAAATTTGAAAATTAGTTGTCTTTTCATTTTTTTATTCAGCGTTGTGGGCGTCCGTGAGTCCCAGTACGAAAAAACATTTTTTCGATCGATTTATCTATTTTCTGTTCGAAGGAATGGGTGTTTGTGATGTCTTAAGATTGCCTCCCACTCTTCCGATTCTTCAATTCAACTGGGCGCTACTATTAGTTAATCACTAGTCCTGTCTTATGCTTATCATTTTATCCCTACTACTCTCTTTGGAAAAGAGAGGTAAAGCGACTAAGTAACAAACAGTTTTACAAAACAAAAATAAAAATAACTTTCGTTAAGATACCTTCATTAGGAGACAATATACTCGACATAGGGAGCGGACATGGATAAAAAAATGGAAAACATTTACCGAGCCCCTTGTGAAGATATTGGCAGCCCACCGCTGATACTAAATAAATTAAAATCTATATTTGGAGAGGGCGTATTGAATTATTTGTAAAGAATATCAGTAGCGTATCAAATACCTATATAAAATAATTTCGCAAATATAAAAAAAAATAGTAAACCGTAGAGTTCTATAAACTTTTTTTTCTTGTTTGAATAAGAAATTTTAAGCCCCCTGTTTTATTTTCAGTATAATTTTGGCAATAAGCATAGAGAATTAAATTTAATGCTTTTGAAAGAATTTAAGCGACCTTAATTTTAAATTCATACTTTCTAATCGAATTTGCAAAGCACTGTCGTTTGATTTGCAGATATTGGTTCCGATTGGTAGATATTAACACATTTTGTTTGGTTGAATATACGTACATTTATTTACATGAAAGCAGTCGTACTCGTAAGATGTTTATAAATGATTACGAGAATGCATTTATATAAAAAATATATAGTTTTAAATTGATATGATTAAACATTTATGACTGATTGTATTATAATATACAATACATGGATAAGTATTAAGAGTTAGTAAATATCTTGTTGAGGTTAAAAATAGTAGATTAGTTTTTTTTAGCAAAGTCATGTTAATCGTGGCCGAACGATGACACAATGAACTCTTTTCCTTCTCTGTTGCATGGTCCATGGTTAGAATTCTGGAGTGAACAGTTCAATCATTGGATATGTGGATCATATTTAGATAAAAAAGGATAGCTAAAACGATTAGTTAAATGGCTATTCCCCAATCCTATTCCGTAACTGCCTCTAAAAAAAGTGACCGAATTATGTACAACTGCTTCTGCCCAAAGACATGCAGTGACAGATAAAGCATGTGGGACTCTTGGGAGGTCCCAGGAGATAAATTTGAAGACACTGCTTTTTGAATTACTAAAAAACTGAATAAAAATATTGTATGAATTTGAATCGTTCAAATTTTGTACACTCACACAAGTTTTGTCACTAACGACCATGGTTTCGCTTTTCGGCATCGTCAGGCGTTCAAGTGCACGGATGAACTTGAACTGAGAAATTGTGTGGAAACTGTTTGTCGCCCGCTGTGGTCTAGTAGGTTAGAGCTTGCTCTACCAATCAGGTGGGTCCGGGTTCGATTCCCGGTAAGGTCGGTATCAAATTGGATTTTTTAAAATTTCAATTTGAGATCTAACACATGGGTGTTTGTGAAGTTATTTCTCCTTGAGTTAATCTCATGTGACTTTCAAAAATTCTCATCGAGTATATCTCGTATGACTTTCAACTTCAAAATATTTGACGCATTGGCGTAAGCTGTAATGTCAAATATTTAAAAAATAATTTTTTAAAAAAACTTGTGCGAATGTACATAATTTGAACGAATCGAATTTCATATTTATTTGGGCTAAGTAGCATGCACTCGCGCCAATTTTTGACTGTAGCAATTTGAATATAAATTTTTGTTTAGAAAGATTCGAATTTATTTTAGAGTACACCTCTAGTTAACACCTCCATGCCCATGATGCAATCGTAAATAGTTGAGCCATTAAATCATTCAATATTTCTCTTAATATTGCCAATAAGTATTTATCATTTTAGGTATTTTAGCAAAAATACATTTTTTAAATTATTTTTTAGCTTCTAACTTAGGTTTAAATACTGTCAATAAACAGTGAAACTGAGATGCCATCATGGCAGGGAACGTGAATTTTTAAGATGGCATGTTACGGGTTAAAACACTCCGACTCTACAGCCCCGGTATTGAGATTTGTGTTCGTGGTATAGTAATAAAAATAAACTAATTGATGAACACGTTGGCTCATATGCGTACCACAGGTTGAAAATGAGCGTTGAAAAGTAACGCTAGCAGAATTTATGTCACAGAGGTCATTGACTACGCGACGCAGAAGAGATAAATAATTATGCTGTACTCAGATTCCAGTTATTCGAGATCAGGGACGCACAAATCCAAGGTGAGCATAATAAATGACTCGCAAAACATCCGAGGCTATTATTTGCAAACACGGCTCGTTCCAAAATTGTCGAAACGTGAACTATGAATGCGGGGACGTTACGGGGACATAGGCGAGTAGGCAGTTGCCCAGAGGCGGCAAGTCTAAGGGAGCGGCAAATGATAACAGAAAACATTTTTTAAGTTGCTAAATACATATTTTTGATACACGAATTTGGCTTAGAATAAATACGATGCCTCAATTTATTTATTGATTTGGCATTTAGTTGGTAGAACTCCATTTTAATAGAGTAAAAATATCTACGTATTTAAGTTCTTCAGTTCTACGATGTTCTGACAATGGCGAAAGCCGATATATAAGCCGAATAGCTGTCAACGCATAACATATAAAAAACTGTAGAACTAAAATACGTAGATATTTTTACCCTATTACGATACCTCAATGCATTTATTAAAAATATTTTTTCAATTGTAGTATTATTGTGACTAATGGGTATACAGTAGTTAATTTTATTGCATATACCTTCTTTAAATATGACATTTACCGATGACGGTACTATAGGCGGCGGTTTCGTATTAAATGTGAGCGGAAATGACCTTTGTCATTAACGCACTTAAAGAATAAATTTAAACATTTTTCTTGGTTATGATAGATAAATATAAGATTTGAATTTCTATATTTGTAATCTTAGAATAAAAAAAAATGACACGTATGGGTGTAAGCATATCATATTTTGCTATAAGGGCGCTAGCTTAAACTCTGCCTAGGGGCGGCACATAGCCTGGGAACGTCACTGGAATGTAATTTAGTAAATAAAAACAAATTTTAAATGCATTTTTTTAAAATTAGTCTCAAATCTGGCTTTATAGCATACACAATATCAAACTTCAATGCACTATCAAAAAGAACAATCAGAATAGTAAAATTAAAATCATTCGTACTTAAACAAGCATTTGTGAAAGTAAGACTGTCTGAGGATGCCTCTGAAAGAAGCGAAACACGTGTCACAGTTTGTAGCGCAATACGTGGAATAATCTAAGTTATTTTATATGTTATACAAAATATCATTCCAAAGTAATTTTAAACATACAATTCTTCTTAAATGTATATTGTTTTACAAAATGAAATTAAAGTATAATTTTTAGCCATTTTGGGACGATCCATGATTTGTTTTATTTCAAAAACTACTTTTAATTTAGGATTTCGACTGAAGGTGCTTGGTAAAATTTGAATCGTTAAAATTATGTACATTCACACAAGTTTTGTTACTAACGACCCGGGTTTCGCCTTTCGACATCTTCAGTTCGAGTTCATCCGTGCACTTGAACGCCTAACCTAACGCCTAAGGCGTAACCCGAGTCGCTAGTGGCAAAACTTGTGTGAATGTACGTAATTTGAACGATTCGTAACCTACTTTTAAGGTGTTCACTGTCAATACTTGGTGGAAAGGCATTATATTAAAAAATAAAATACTCATTTGTACTAATTTTCTTTTTATTTTAAATGATCAGGACCGGTTTCGATCACGACGAGTATTATCAACTGGTACAATATTAAAGAGTTATTTATACAAAACAAAATAAAATTATAAGCTATAGCAAAAAATGATAATGAAAGGAATTTATAGATATATATTTAAACAACGAATAAGTGGCATTGAATACACAATAATTAAAATGTTCATTATCTCTTTGAATATTCTGAAAACTCATCAAAGACGTATCAAGTTAAAGTAGCGACCTACGATACGTCCGAATGCATTTATAATCTGAGATTCTTTAGAGAAAATAATTTATAATGTAACAGTAGTAAAACTAATGACTAAAAGGCGATTGTTCTACTTTGATTGAAGTAATATTGTGTTCTCTTATCAGTTGGTATTGCTCGTCATGAGTGAAACCGGTCCTGATCATTAAAAATAAAAGTGGAGTTATTAAAAAACGAGTATTTTCTTTTTAGAATTAAACACCTCCGTTTATTAAATTTGAATCGTTCAAATTATGTACACTCCCACAGATTTTGTCACTAACGACCCGGGTTTCGCATTTCGGCATCTTCAGGCGTTCAAGCGCACGGATGAACTTGAACTGACGCTTAGTAAATGGATGTTTCGTGTTTATATAATAAATAAATGTATCAGTGAGCCTAAAGCCATTGCTGGCGAAAAGGATAAGCTCATGAGAATTCCCAAAGATTTGAGTAGTGAGTGGTTCTAAGAATTATATTTATTTGTTTGTCGGAAAAGGTTTTGTGATTATATTTATATAGGGTACAGAAGTGGCGACCCCGGCATATGCAATATTTCATTTAAAATCGGAAAGCGAACACCTTCAGTCGAAATTTTAAATTACCTCCGTTTATTCTATTACTTTAGTATTATAATCAGGTAGGTATCTTTAATCGACTTCTGGATTAAGAGGCGAGGTGACTCGACTAGTGAAACTTTTTTTCTTGGACTTTTAAATACAGTCACGTCTTTACTTGGTGTTTTGGTGGATTGCATTATTTAATTTTACGAAGATAACACTGTTGCAATGTGTATTGACTGAGGTTACTTTACTTTTACGATACTTTAAGACGTGTAGAATATTAAAACGCATCATACTTATTTTTCACTAAAATACAACTAGACTCACTTCACCTCTAATGCGTCCAATTTGTATGTATACACACAATACAAGTAAAATAAGCTAAAAGATAATTATATTGTCACAACTATTAACGTTGGTAATGTTGGTATGTAGCGAGTGCTTTCCAAATAAACAGAAAATTATTGTCTATGGCCCAGCCTACCATTATCATTCATTCTAAGTAGGCGGATATATCTCTGAGTTGGTAAGTAGTAAAAAAAAAACATTATTGTTGTACCTAGTTAGGTGACCTCAAAAACCTCCGAGAGGGCGTATGCAGTTCATTGTAAAATTGCACGACACGACACTGAACACAACATCGCACGTTTTGCACACTATCCGTTTATTTAAGTAGCCTATATTCGTATCTAACAAAACATACAATCATGACAAGTCCATGGTGCTTTTTCACATGGAAAAATAATTCATACCGAATCTCACGCTACAAAAATAACACCCAATAATATTCATCTCAGACCAGCGGTTTTGCAATCGATTTGTAATCAATTTTTACATTGTTAAATAACTGCAGTATTTTTTATAAAACAATTAGTCGTACAATTGTTTCTTTTTGAGAGAAAAAGTATATTGTGATGAGGAAGAATATTTCTTATATAAATGCTTGCGTAACAATCGAATACTTTCAGTACAAATTATTAAATGTAAAATATGCAACAATTTTAGTCGACTTAAATCAAACGTGGCCATACCTAAAACATCGAAAATATGACAGTTTTATCGCTACAAGTAAATTATGCACCAATTTTTTTGATAAAAAAGATATTTTTGTCAATTGAATTATTTTTAGTATAAAACTAGCTTTTTTCATTCATAAACTACAATACAATACAGCTTTAAATAAACAGTTATATTATTCGATCGTAATATTATTTGGAAACAATTTAAATGGTCAAAATTTAAATCAATTTTTGGTCAAATAAAAATATGAACTTAACATTTTAATTGTTTGTGTGTTAAACATTTTAATTTTGTCTAATTATAGAATCACTTATACTTTAATTTGTAACTTCTTTTCAATGTCAATTGCTGTTAACACCTTTTCTTTTCAATTTATTTTTATATAAAACGCTCTGTTTAATTATATTTCTTATCAGTTGACAATGCTCCCAATGAGCGAAACCGGTCCAGACTAATAGTACTAGTAATATTTTGTTTTTATTAATATAATGTCTTTCCACTAAGTATTGATAGTGAACATCATAAAAGGGAAAAATATGAACGGTCAGAATAAAAATAATACACGGCCAGAATATTTTATATCCTTTTTGGTTAGGTTGGGTAAAGTTTTTTTTTAAATTCATTTAAATTATGACTATTTATTCTGACCATTTGATATAAATTCTGACCGGAAAAATACGATCCATATTATTTTGATAATATAAAAAAATAGTAGCGATGGCCACGTTTTTGACCTGCATCGACACTTAAATTAAATTGATAAAAGACAGGTTTCTGAACGTGTAGATACGTTTTTGTTGTTCGTAAATTACTATGAAGTTGTTCATTTTCTGTAAAATATAAAATATGTTATAAAATTGACTTTCTTGTGACAATTTTTGCTCGTTTTTGAACGACCGCCAGCATCGGTGTGCGCTCTAGGGCTGGAAACCAGAACAGAATAGAAATCAGCGAGATGATAGCTGGATCATCGCTACTTTCTATAGCAATACAAGTTGTAACCAAAGGTGGTTTGTGAATCATAGTATTTGTGCCAAAAGCTAAGAATGATACGGCTCATGGGTTTTCATTCGTGCAGTTTTCGCGCGGACCATAAATGACTGTTGTTGTGCATAAATACACAAATCCACATAAATTACTGTCAGGAAATTGCACCCAATTGAAAGTTAACTTAACTAATTGAATATGTTTCAAAGTTTCAACAGCACACGTTGTTTGTTTGACGCACTGAAAGAGGATTGGTTGCGGGCCAAATATTCTACGCACCGTTTGCTGACTAGGTGAAGAGTTGAAGGAATTACTGACGCGAACACTTTTCAATTACAATTATATAATACACACATATTGATATGAATTAAAAATACGTGTATTTTTTTAGCAGATTCGTTCGACATAAAACGACCGCATTATGCGTTCATATAATTATGTATATATTGTATGTAAATCATATAAATATAAGAACACCATGCAGAGAGCTGAAAGACAAAAGCAAATCACTATCATAAATGAATATTCATCCAAATATAATAAAAAAAAACACTTTAAGCTTAAATCAAGTATATAATCCTTTATTTTCAAATAAATTACTTAAATACTATGCGACAGTAAAACAAACGTAAAAAGTCTTCTATATAAATTCGCATTTTAAATATTTCAAATAATGTGTACTATCTAAAAAGAAATACTTATTTCGCAATCCGTCTATGTATATTATTTGTTAGCGCCTCAGACAATATGTCAAAGAATATTGAATTATCAAATTTAATTTTGAATTAAAAATGAATTTCCACAAAGTTACCGTCGAATCTATCGAAAATATTAATGTTGTTATTTTTCTAAAGATAGCACGAAGAGGATGTGGAAATCGATTTGAATACAATTAAAATTTTAGAATACATTAATCGATTGAAGTGTTCCCTGTTTGTGAGTGAGCGAGCCATTTTTGTTGCTAAGTACCATTGATCGCCGCGACGGTAACACAGCACAACCGGCAATCCCAAATGAGTCAAAAGGAATGCGCAAGGATGTCGTGTCGAGTCAGTAGGTGAATTGCAAACGGTAACCGAGTTCGCCCCCGAATTAAATGTGTGCCAACACGGCTCAATGCTTCCACGCCAATAAAAATACGTAATTCATACAATATATCCACTTTACAAATGAGATTAATTCATATTATACATACAATGATATTACATGAAAAGCAAACAAACTTAAATCTATGTAACTAGGTTTAAGCGCGTGTTGAATTGTATCAGTATTTGAAAATCTAAATGATTTTGCGGTGGAACGGCGTTCGGGCACAATTCCCTCCGGAATTTTAATGTTTCTAATCAATATTTTAATTTTTCTTCGGAAATTTTTGTTTTTAGGGAGAAGAAAAGAGGATTAAAAAAACATTTTATTATCATTATTTCACGAAAAGCAACGAAAATGCAACAGCAAAGAATTTAATATGCATAATATAAATTAGCATAAGAAAATCAATCTTTTAATGTGTTGAAATGTGAAATATATCTCCAAGAAGTAAATGGAAACGGAATGGGTCATATTCTTCATTCTACAAACGCAACGGTTTAAGTTAATTTCGAAAGCGTGGGTGTTCGTGAATTTCTCTCAACCTTCCAATCCAGAAATGAACAGGACAAAGCAAGAGCGTTTAGTTAACCACAAGACCAGTACTAACCTAATCTTTTTATCCTTACTCTCTTTAAAAAAACGAAAGTTGAGCAACCGAGCAGCTCAGCATTAGGAAGCTATATGATCCACATTGGTACCTTTTTTCTTTAAAAAAATGCAAAACATATTTACACTGAGAATCAGTTAAAGTGACTTAACTTTCAGGAAGTGTCAAAAAATCTGTGTTACGTTTTGTTGTCAAAAATAAGAACAAACTGGATGACAACATTATTATATATTCCAAGCTTGGAACCGACAAGTATAGAGCATGCAACATGTCAAAGTAATCAAAATTAATCAACGTTCTTTCAAGTCTGCCTTCTTTGCATCATCATAATATTATTATAGTGCAACTATCCGTTGCTTTGGCTACACATAAACAAAACATGACGTACGAATTACAACAAATTTTTATATGCCAAGATTGAACGGTAAATTACAGTAAACACAGTTTGTGATACAATGCTCTTAGTCAAAAATTAACACATGTTCAACACCTACTATCGACAAAAACTTACAAAGAATTTTATAACTATTTAAAGCAACATATGCGTAAACATTATTTAGCCATACGAATGAATTGTAAATTATCTCTGTTCAATATGACGCTTGAAAAGATAGGGTAAAACCTACTATTATTGGCCACATGCAGATAAAATCTAGTCTTATAAGATATGATATTAACTTTTTTACGTGCTAACTTATTAAAAAAGCTCGCAAAGTGTTCTTTCATTGGAAAAAACACAAAACTGTTATATATGGCATTGCAAAGCAGCCTTAAAACCACATTTCATTCGACAGTGAGAGCGTTATCGTGAAATAAGTGTGATTTCTTGTAAATATCACAAGGAATTCACTCCTGTTCAAAGGTATGTAAAACGTTTTTTAAGAACATCAAATAAAATAATTATTGAATAAGCGTGTCCGTCGTTACTTATTAATTACAATTATCCTAAATGCATTGAAAATGTATTTTTTAAGATGTTATTATTATGGTGGCCATTAACTGATTACAAAATTATTGGCCAGCCTAGTCTATATTATAAACTGTATCCAATGTTCTTACTTAAATAATGTTTATCGACATTATTAATCATATTTATGTATTGTTTAAAAATTAAAAGTACAGTACATGACATTATAGCTGACGCCAATTCGCCATGTACTAATATAATGAGAAAAAATAAATTAACATAATACATCATACTACACAATACATTAAAATCAACATACAAAATCATGAAATAAAAAAGTAATAGGTTTATATTTGTAAGATTTCTTCGACATTAGACAGTTAAATATTGGTGTTCTGGTCATTGATTATTACGATTAATTACTATAATTATTTATTAATTCAAAACCTAATGATGATGATGATGAACATGGAGCACAAATTCTCAATAACGAAGTATTTCTCTATTATTTATCAAATATTTTATATTTTGAAATTAATTTTCATCCAGCTCCATTTAATTAAAAAATATACTTTCTTACTGAACACAATGAATTCTATGCATATCGCTAAAGTGTCATATGTCACTTAAACTACACATAAATACCAATGTGTGATTATAACATTACATAATTAGGCACTATTCTATTTTGAATTAATGTTTTAATGTATTTTTGAAGTGGCCAATAATTGTAGATTTCTGTTTTTTTTTAATAGTGTAAAAGATATTTTTTAGATGTTATTATTATTGATAATTATAAAAAAATGAACAATTTATCACATCAAGTGTCTACAACACATGAACAAAGATGAACTAATCCTTAAGTGGCCAATAAATGTATGTTATGCCCTATGCATGTTTGCAAAGGTTTGTAGTGTTGGTACGTGCTTAAAATAAAATAAGTATGGCATAAATTGTTGTGACTTGAAGACGACGATTGGAAAAAATAAAATTTTCTCATGTCGATGTCCGCCTTCAAGAATTGGGTCTCGATTATTCAATTCGTACGCCATTTTCAATGAGCCACAGTCAGGTAGATGTGCGAATAAATCTTTCTGGAGGTCATTTAAGTGAATAATGACATTTTCATATTTGATACGTCTGTCAATGATCTAACTCGGTTCGAGTCGCAGTACGAATTGTATTTTTTCGATCGATTTATCAATTTCTGTTCTAAGGGCATAGGTGTTTGTCATCTCTAATAATTCTCTCCCACCCTACCGATCTTTCAATAACTGAGTGCAGTGAGAACGATTATTTAACCACTAGTCCCTGACCTTTTTGAAAAAGATAGGTTAAGCGACTGAGTAGCAAACAGTTAAAAAAAACTTCTGTTGAGATGCCTCCATTAGGAGGCAGACATGGATTACAAAAAAAAAAAATTTTAATTTTAGGAAAGATAAAACGTGTAAATTTATCATAAGGAGTATTGTGTTCGGTGGCATAACTATATTATAGTTTTCTAAGCACTTTTCAATTATTCCCGCGAAGTTGCTAGTTGCTCTTAATACGGAGTGTCCTAGAAGCATTCGAACTCAATATAAACATAAAACTTTATTATTGTATTATAAAAAACAAAATCAGCGATTCGGTGTTAGAAGTTTTTGACGTATACTATATTAAAGATAAAGTGCAACTTAAACGTTATCGTTTTATATAAAAAATCTGTAAAATTAAATAACGGCACTTGTTTGTTTTGCACCATCGTAACCCCTATAACCGCAAGGTAATCGTGTACGGTATGTGGGCTGGATGAGGTTATTTCAGTCATGCAAATCATTCATCGTTACCATCTTCTTGTTTTCCACATAAAATGTAAATATTAAAATGCCATTAATATTTTTTCTTCGGGATTTTACGTTTAGAATAAAAGACACGTTTGCGATTTATATTGCCTAATTAAATATCCAAACTATGTTCTAAAACAAATACTTTGTAGCTTTTAGCTCAAAAAATATTATTTAACTGTTTTAACACGCATGGTGCGGCCTTTCTATTGGCTGATATTTGATATGAGCCCCTGAGAGGTGAAGCGGTCCAAGTTGTGGTTTACCATATAAAAAAATTGGGGTACATCCAGTACCGGCGCGAGGTTATTCGGCGCCCTAGGCAAAATTCACAATAAAATCGTGTAAAATTTCTGGATTCTGGATTGAGAAATTTTCGCTTGGCGATATTGTAATGCTGGGAATTTACGAATTTAAAATTCGAGACCATTTTTTAGCTCTTTCCATAATTTCCAATTTCAAAAACCCAATAATTTGCGGAATTCCCAATATTTAAAAAAAAATAGACCGCATGCGCCCTTTTATGGTTTGCGCCCTAGGCGGTTGCCTATTTCGCCTGTATGGTGGCGCCGGCCCTGGGTACATCCACGTCGGTGGTCAATGAATAAATAAATACTTATACTAGTAAAATAACATGTTGATTTAATGAAAACAAAATTAAGATAATATGTTAAATAAATTAACTTTATTATTGAAAAACAAAATCGATTAATTATACCGGTATAAACGAGAGTCAGTAAAATTGTTTCTGGTTTTAACCTATCCATTTATTGATAAAAAAGTGAAAAGGAATCTAGAAAGAAATCTTGCATAGAATATGCAAAAATTTTGATTGGATATTAATGCAGGTATCTTGGCGCAGGAACATAATTATGCAACGATGTTAAACTATAAGTAAAGTCGATTTTACTCTTTTTTTTATAAATTTCACCGGGTCAAATGAATAATTTAATACAACTACGCGCTTTCAACTGGCGGTGTAGGTCATGGATTCTTTCTTCAGTACTGGCGAGGTATATTTTAAATTAATTACCATTAGTTTTCCGGTTTGGTTTTTATTGGTTAAAGCATGAGTAAAATATGACACTGCTTAATGTTAGTAAGCACTTAGGCAAATATCTTTCATCAACTTCTATCGAAAAAAGCATATTTGAATTTGTTTTCAACAGTTGATATTGTTTTCAAAACACTTTTATTTGTTTACTATTTTTAATTGTGTTATTTTAAAGCATTTTCTGACAGTTAAATTCGTATCTTAATGACAAAGATTTCTATCATTTATCAAGAATTAAAAAAAAAACCTAATCCGATTTTTTAAATCGGTTATAATCAGTGGTGTAGTCGAATGAACAGGCCGTATTCTATCTGATTTATTCATAGAATAATAATTATCATATCGATGTCGTAGTGTAAAGATATTGTTTGTTCAGTTTTTGTCTTAGTTGAGTTCTCATTCACATAACGTTTTCCTGAATTATATCTCAAAAAGAATCACGATAACACTTATCGTGATTCACTCGAAAACATAATAAGTCCATTTCAACAATATTTCGGATGCAAAAAAAATGTTCTAAGTCGATGTTCTTAAAATATGCACATTCATTTTAAGATATCTCTGCACTAAAGTTTAGTTTTGTTATAAATATTATAAATATTTTTTTCCTTTTTTTACGACAAGGTATAGTAAATTGCAGTACTGGAATAATATGTTATATGGTGTAAATATAAAGAATACGAAAAAATACAAAGAGTGCGTTACCGAATACGTTCTGCAGAATATTCGACTAAGTTTAGAGTTTCATTTTGTTTAAAAAATTCCCAAATTTTAATTGTGTTTATAATTGACATCATTTGCCACTTGATGATTTTTTAATTGTATGTTATAGGTGTTAAGCATTTTAATTTTGTGTAATTGCTTACACCTTTTTATTTCAATTTAACTTGTATAAATAGCACTGTTTAATTTATTTTCCTTATCAGTTGATAATGCTCGTGATGAGCGAAACCGGTCCTGATCAAATACATTTTAAGTGGAAAAAGTACTAAAAAATCTTTTATTATTTTTATTTATACGACTAAGTATCATGCATAATGCAAAATACCTTGATTTTAACTGTCAAAATATATAATATACACAGCCTTTAAGTGTAGGAATACTAATACACTAGTGTTTTATTGACTCAATCTTAGTGTAGTAAATTGTTTTTAAATTGTTTAAATGATGAAAAGTTTTTTGGAAGTTCTTTCAAACGTTAACGTTAAATTTAGATACTGATAAGCAGTATACATCCTATTGATGGAGAGTGTATTAAATTATATACATTGTGATTATCGATCAAAACATGTTACGTGCTTTTATTTTTCCACAGTCGATATGATATATCGACAGCCATAAGTTGACAACACGTAACCGACATTTGTTCAATTTTACAGGAGAGCCAAGAAACTGTATAAATAAATAATGAAAATGAAAGACACTTTGGGGTAAAATAATTATTATGTTTATTTAAAATAATCTGTTGACATAATATTAATTAAATAAACTTTTTATTGCCAAAAATGTTTGATACGAGTTAACAATTTTAATTTTGTTTCTTCTTTAATGATGATACGAGGAAACAATTCCAAGTACTTCGATCAATTCAATGCACCTGTTTTAAATTCATTCATATAATAATAAAAAAATATAGTTAATTGTTATATATTTTTTAATCCAGTCACGGATTGTCAACTCTCCAATACAAAATGTTGCAGTAAACATGGTGGAATTTTTTCTCACCTATTTTCAAATGATAGGAAAACGATGTAGCTCTTCTACTATCTTCTGGCAGTTTGGTTGGCCTTTTTTCTGTTACGTGTTTCCAACATTAGAACAATTTCAATGAAAAATATTTTTTGTAAATTACGAGATGTCAATATTTTAATAGAGCTTGAAAAAACAAAGAAAATGATATGCATAACTCAATTTATAAAAAAAATGTCGGTTACGTGTAGTCATCGATATGTGTTAAAACATTTATAATATCTTCGCGTAGCTATTAGATTAAAATCAGGTCAAAGGATTTTTTAAGGCACGCGGCGCATTTTGTAGTGGGTTTGTAGTGAATACCTGTAAGTCTAAAAGCAAGTCTTATTGCTGATCAACGGTACTTCTGTTACGAGCGCAAACTGTCTGCCTTCATGTCGCGCGGTCACGCCTAAGCACTCTGATCCCAAATTCAGGTGTTATTATTGTTGCCAACACAAGCGTTAGTAGTTCATTGTGTCAGTGTGACTTAAAAAATCCGCCCAGCACGAGGATAAAATACGTCGGGCGTAGACTTATCCGAGTGCAAATTGTTACCATCATGGACACAATTTTCACTTGACCATGAATCATTCTCTCACCCGGTCAATCATTTCGATCTCTTTCAGGGTGTCCACTGTCAATACTTGGTGAAAAGGCATTATATTAATAATAACACAATATTCATTTGTAATTTATTTCACTTTATTTAATAGGTCAGGACCGGTTTCATTCATCGTTCATAATAAAACATTTTTAGTACTTTTAACACATAAAATTTATTGGATTAAATTGAAATAAAAGGTGTAAATTTGTATAAATAGCACTGTTTATATATTTTTCTTATCAGTTGATAATGCTTGCGATGAGCGAAACCGGTCCTGATCTAATAAATTTTATGTGGAAAAAGTACTAAAAATGTTTTAAAATTTTTATTATAATGCTATTCCACTAAGTATTGCCAGTGAACACATTAAAAGTGAATTATATATAAACAGTGCTATTTATATAACACAAAAATAAATTGAAATAAAAGGGTTTAAACGACAATTGACATTGAAAAGAATTTACAAATTACAGTACAAGTGATTCTATAATTACACAAAATTAAAATGTAAGATATAATTAAGAAATCATTTTTAGTGGTGACTGATGGTAATTACAAACCGGTCCTGACCTTTTAAATAAAGTGGAATAAAGTACAAAGAAATATTGTGTTTTTATTAATCATTTCGATGTTTATATTACGAATTTAATTTTACTAAATAATACAAAATAACCTTAAGTGAGTTATTTCCGATTATTTTGTCAGTGAAAAGGAACCTGCGGCTTTTTGACTTGCTCAAAAAATTGTACGCAAGCGTTTGGAAAAAGAGCGTTATCAACCCATTAAATTTTCGACAGTCGAAAAAATAAGGGAGGTGTCAATGTTTTATTTAATGTAGCCTTACGTTGAATCAGATAAATGAATGTGGCCTTCAAAAATTAAAAGGTTCCCCACCCCTGATGTAGGTAGTATTAACAAATATATATTCAGCTGTCCCCCCTTGTTACGTGGTGGAACGGCGTTCCGGCACCTTTTTTCAGTGCATTTTTAATGTTTCGAATCAATATTCGCAAAAAAGTATTTTTATTCTGCCTTGAATTTTTTTTATCTTCGAATATTGTCTTGATGTATTACGCTTTCTGAGAACTGTTAGAACTAAATTGAGACGAGCAAGATCTGAACTGTGATGTTAATGTAAACCTTTATATTACGAATCAAAAAATAAATGCACTACTTTTTGAAGAGAGGAAACATAATTAAGACCCTTCTACAAATGCGATCCGATTTCCGTACCAACAAGTTTCCAACAAAACTTTTTTCCAATATTATTGTTACAAAAACCATTTTACTATAATTACATAAAAATAAACATGTGTATATCGCAAAATTTCCAAATCCCCACGCCCAAAGCGCCGACCCCACTCACCCCCGCCCCACTACACCAATACGAATTTTTATATAATGAAATAAAAAAATATTTATGAAACTCTACAAGGATGAAATTATATCGTATATATTTTATATTTACCATGTCCGCTCCCAATGTGGAGCATATGGACTCCTTATGAAGTTTATTTAAACAGAAGTGTTTCTACGAGAACTGCTTGTTACTCAGTTGCTGAAACTCTTTTTCCAATGAGAGTAGGAATAGAAGGATATAGCTAGAACAGGACTAGTGGTTAGCTAATCGCTCTCGATACACCCAGTTCATAGGATAGGATGGATGGGAGGGGGGAATTCAACACATCACATACATCCATGCCTATGGACAGAAATTCATAAATCGATTGAAAAATCCTGTAAAGCTGTCCGTACTGGGATTCGAACCCGTGACCTCCGTAACCGAAGCCGACGACGTTGACCACTTGACCACACAGGCATATCGTAACACGTAGTAACTTTTTAAAGTTATTCAAACTTGTTATAAATCAAAAAACTAACTAATATTACGAATGTAATCAAAAAATAGTATGAAATTGATAATAATTTGAAGAACTTTTGATGTAGTCTAACAATAAAAGATAAATTCGGTTTTGTTTTCATTCTGGCAATCGGCTTTCTTGCAGCAAAGAAAACAAGAACGGAAAAATCATTGAAATGTAGTCTTCCGGCGATACCAACCACAGGAAGTATTTATGTAATCGTGTAATAATAGCACAGTAAACACTTGCAAAAGAATGAGCAAATAGAATTTACATAATAAGCAAGGCGCAAGTAAAATAGCCCGCGAAGCGATCGAAACTGATTCCTTTTAATTCGAACGGTAATTGGAATACATCTGAGTTTTATTGCGAATTTTTGCTCTTTTGAGCGGGAAATAATTTAAAAACACGTCGCAATTCGATCAATAAAGAATAAAATAATAATAATGATGTTATACAAAATTAAATTTGACATTTATGTTATTCCACTTGTATTACAATGTGTGACCTCTTTGACAAGCATAATCAGATCATCTCAACGTTTATGAATAAATTAAAAATTTGAATTTACCTGATTCAGATCTTTCGAATGATCAAATTATTTTTGCAAGTTCCCCTTTACTTTATCCATTGCATTAACATATGTTAAATATTCTTTTATAAATATATGTTTAAAGGAATGATATTTCTTTTGTTAGAATTGATATGGTCTTTAAAAAAAATCTTTTTCAGAATCTTCTTAGCTGTCGATTTTGTTTAAGTACACACACCAACTTCTTGGAAGCGGGGGAAAACAGGAAACTATTATTAAGCATATTCACTTTATCAATGTAGCATTTTATCACTTTGTAAAAAAATTGTAATTACTTTCAGTCACCACTTGAAATTTATTAATCTTGGATGACTTTTTAATTATACTATGTTAGATGTGTTAAACATTATAATTTTGTGTTTTTTCAGAATCACTTATAATGTAATTGGTAATTTCTTTTCAATGTCTATTGATGTTTACACCTTTTTATTTAAATTTATTTTTATAAAAAAAGCGTTGTTAAATTATATTTATCAGTTGACAATGCTCGCAATGAGCGAAACCAGTCCTGACCTATTAAATAAAATGGAATAAAGTACAAAGGAATATTGTGTTTATTTATTTGTCTAAAATAAAATAAAATAAAATGTTGTAAAATATTTATTATAAACAATAAAAACATGAAGAATTTAAAATGAATGAATGGTATAAATATTATGTATGAATATTATTCCATGAAATATAACCGCCCCTGCATATACAAGAGGTGCATTGATCCAATGCCACATTGACCGGCCGCTACAGCTGGTTAGTGAAAAAAAATGTTTTGTTGACGTTTTGCTGTTGTTTCTTACTGTTTTCGTCTTTAAAGTGTGTGATGATTCAATGTGGTATAGTTGCAGGTTTCTGTTTTTATTTCTAGTCACGTAAAATGGAGTTCCCAAATACGTTACTATCTTTAGTGCATTGTGTCAGCGAGATATTTTAGGTCCACCCAGAAAGAGTGAAAAAAGGTAAAAATAAATATTTATTGTGCTACGGAAGACGATTCCCGTTATTGGTGGCACCAATGATAACGGTTGAGAAAATCATTGTAATGCGATACAACTATGAATATTGCTTTTATGATTTGGATGTTAATAGGTATGAAAAAAACACCATGTACCTACGACAGAATTGGTTTGTTCTTAGAAAACAACAGTCGTATCATGTTTTTGTTATTATTTATGGCCTGAATCGTTTTTGGTTGATTTTTATTGTTAGGCTTAGGCGAACATAAAAGTAGTAACGAAACAATTTTTTTTAACATTGAATTTATTAAATATTATTAAAACATTTTTTTTACACTATTTATTATTAGGACCAGGACTGCTTTCACTTACCACGAGCGTTTTAAGCTGATAAAAATAAATCTGTGTCAACTAGGGGTTGTCGGTTTTAAAAAGTGTTTTTTTGGCTAAATTTGTGACATTCGAAAACAGGTTTTTCAACTTTGTAACCGGTTGTGCCGAATTTTCCATATACCGAGTCTATAAACAAAAGGAAAGAAAATTTGAATCTTTTATTTGATGGCTTAAAGACCATATGTCCCACGTCATTACCCAGAGAAAGGGTATTTTCGATACCAGGAAATTTTGTTACAAAACGATCAGTGGACGCTTTGTGTTTTCTTAAATCATATTTTCTGAGGTGTACCACTAAATAATTCCTTGTTGTGTATTATAATGTATATACATAAACAACATTAAAAAAATAACTTTTCTCACTATTTTAATTGAATTATCCATTTTTTGTAAAACTATTGACATTCGAAAACCGGTTTTTTGAAAAGTCAGTTTTTGTATAAGCCCTAGTATTAATATATATGTATATATTTATCAGCAGTGGCGGCCGGTTAATGTGGCATTGGATCAATGCACCCCTTGTATATACAGGGGCGGTTATATTCCATAATATAATACAATATTCATTGTTTTACTATTTTTTAATAAAATGCCTTTCCACAAAGTATTGACAGTGGACAAATTAAAAGTAATAAGCCATATATAGGGTAATGTCATGTTGTGAATTTGTGATACAGGTAATTCGGTGATGGTTTGAAAGTTTTCAAAAATACATCATCTATGGTTAATTCTTGAAAGCTTTTCACAATATTTTTTTTAAAAATTAACATTAAAAAAACAATCACCAAAAGTCCTATATCAACACATTACCTTACTCACTTTTAGGGTGTTCACTGTCAATACTAGGTGGAAAGGCATTATATTAATAACAACACAATATTCCTTTGTACTTCATTCCACTTTATTTAATAGGTCAAGAGCGGTTTCGCTCATTGCGAGCGTTGTCAACTGATTGTCATTGCGAACATTGTCAGTGGAATAAAGTGGAATGAAGTACAAAGGAATATTGTGTTTTTATTAACATTACCTTACCTTAACCTACGGCCTACGGCCTATGGCAGGGAAACCTGCAGCCTTAAGGCCGCATGCGGCCTCTTGGGTGCTTTGATGCGGCCTTTTGAAAAAGAGCATAATCAACCCATTATATGTTAGACAGTCGAAAAAAAAAGAGGGCAAGGTGTCAACGTTTTTTTTATGTTAAATCAGTTAAATGAATGTGGCCTTTAGAAATGAAAAGGTTCCCCACCCCTGATATACGCTATGGAATACTAGTAATTCTTATGAATGCTAGTGAATACTCGAATCTTCTGCCAATGGCTACGTATGACAGATTTTAAATTATCAATTCAAGAATTCGTAGAATAAACGTGTTTTTAGATTAAATTAAAACATAGTTTGATTCATTAATATTGCTAAGAAAGAAAGCCGTGCGTCAGAAAAACGCTTCGAATCATCAAATATAAATACTAATTATACTAAATTATGCCACTTTTACTTAAAAAAGTGAAATTAATATTAAAAATGTGTTAATTACACAATACAATGTCACGTAAGTTATCAAAATAATGTAAATTGTATCGTTGGACTTGTACACTTTTTAAGCATCCGTATAAATCATTTGTCGTGACAAATAACATATACTCCGCGTTAAAATCGGCTTGAATATTTGATTCATTTTATTAGTTTGACCCGTAAAATTCTTTAAATACAGTTATATTATTTACGTTGCGACATTTAATTATCATATTTTTTCGATATATTTAAAGTTATTGATTTTACATATTTATTTATGAACATATATGTACGTCAAAAAGGTTAAAAACATCCATTGCGTTGACCTACTCAAACTTATCTCATGTTGTTCCTAACTATGAAACCACTTTTTAAATTAATAAATATGTTATGTGTTATTGTCAAATGAAAATATCAAATAATCAAAATAAACTATTTCTAATTTTGCTTTGAAATTATGTTAATCGATTAGAGCAGGCTAAAGAAAAAGGTTAAAGAAAAACCTTTTGTTAGTAGATTTTCCCGGTTGCAATTTTCACATGCCCTACTTAATTCAAGTGTAAAAGCTAAATTTAGATACTACTCCACCATTTGCAGCTTGCATCCTTTTGATATAACGTGTATTAAGTTGTATATGTACATCATGATTATAGAAAAAAACTGTGGGCTACGTTGTTTTGCCTTTCTAGAGTCGATATATAAAATTTCAATAAGTCAATGCCACGGGCATTGCCAAGGTGAGTTAAAAAATATATGATACAATTATGCAGGGAATGTAAGCATACGTCACTTTTTAACACACCATAGCACAAAAATGCTGTCATTATTATTTTTTTAATTTACGGTATTGACACTCAATTGTTGAACATCAATTTTAACAAAACTAGTATTTTTCATTTGACGTTTTTTGTCAGAACTGGGAAAGATAATCGCTTTAAGCAAATATTCGTAAATCCGCTCTCCACTTATGTGATATTTATTTCAGAATATATTAGTCGCTGGGAGGTGAAGTGAGCCTAGTGGTGTTTAAGGAAAAAAATAATTAAATGCGTTATAATATTCTACATGTCTCAAAGTATCGTAAGAATAAAAAAGTGTTATTTTCTTAACATAAAAATACGCAATCCACTAAAACACAATGTCAATAAATTATTGTACTTTAAAGTTTTACCATTTTACTACTTGGCTCACTTCACTTCTTGAGGGCTCATATATTCTCGAAATTAGAAGCGGATATTTTATATGAAATTTTGTGATCCATCGTGACAATATTTTCATTAATTATTCATTTTGATTATAGGCTGATTAACATGGTTCTTTTTCGTAGAATTTGACAACTTGTGACACTTCTATATGAAAGAGTTCAGATGTTTAACTTGTTAGTCCGGCACTGCCTCTAATACGGGTCTATGTTTTTTTCAGATTATGTTGTCTACTATTTCATTGAATATTGCGTCTTGATACAGCATTCCTCGGCTGCCGCTTCTCGTTGGAATAGTTTTCGTGTTGGTGTACAATCGATGGAAGCCGGGAATTGATATGCATTAAATTTTACGGTTTGATTCAGGGTTTTGTATTACATCAACTTATATCAGTACTAGGGTTTCCAATCCCGGGACTAGTGCCAAAACTGAGATTTCGGGATTCAATATAATACAGCTAAAAAAAACTCAACAGGGCTGGAACACTTAGTCACTGGCAGATGTAACTTTTTCAAATGGTGGAGCTAAAAAAAGTCTTCGAGTTGAGAAAAATTGTGGAATCTGTTAATTAAACAATGATCTCAAGCAATCTCAGGTAACAATTTGTGGTTTATATACAAATTCTTCTAGAGATTTTTTTAATAATATACTAGGGAGTACCCGGCATGAGTTACAATGCCGCTCAAAGATAAAAACATGTTCGTGTTATAATTGTGGTTATTGAAGTGATTTTGGATACACAATAAGTTATTGCATTTCATGGCATCGGAGTGATAAAAAAAACTCCCTGCTTCCCCAGAACACCGAGAATCGCTTTGATATAAAGCGAGCCATATTTTAACGTATTGGCAGCCCACTGTTGGCTGTACTAGGTTAGAAACCTTTGCGGGTGTCCGCATAACAACTCACCAAAGTTTTATTGCAATCGGATGAACGGCATAGGAGCAGAAACTCATAATGGACAAACTAACGAATTTACATATTGACAGCCCATTGATGATTTATATACTTTTACGGGCGTCTGCACAACAACTTACCAAAATTTTATCGCAATCGGATGAACGGTATAGGAACGCATATGAGACAAACAAACAAATTAACGCATTGGCAGCCCACCGCTGATTCATAAACCTTTTTTGGCGTCTGCACAACAACTTACCAAAATTTTATCGCAATCGGATGAACGGTATAGGAACGCATATGAGACAAACAAACAAACAAACATTTATTTATATATATATCGACTGTGGAAAGGAAAATAATACAAATGCCGAATTAGTATCTAAATTTAGCTTTTAAGCTTGAAAAAAGACGAGCTTGTGAAAATTGATTTAAAGAAAAAATACTGAAAAAAATGTTTTTCCAAGAAAATTGATTTAATTAATATTAGATTATGAAAACTAAATACCAGTTTAGAAGTCTCCGTGCACTTCAAGGTTGTGTTTATTTTATAATTTGCGTATGGCCCAAAATCATCAAAACACGTTTTATGCGCCTCCTGTAAAATTTGCTATGTGTGGGTTACGTCCTTTTTCCTTTCCACAGTCGATTTATATTTTGACAATTAATTGAATTAATAAATAATAAAAAGGTTGGCAAGCGTAGGATTAGTAGTGTGGAATCTATACGTGGAAGGGGTATGATTCCGGTTGATAAACCGCTCCTAACGTTTGCCGTTATCAATGCCAGAGGCTACAATCGACCGACAACCTGTCGGCCGTCATGTCGCTCGGCTCGATTATCATTTCTCTGATGCGCGGATATCTCATCCCTAGATAATGGAATGATAATTAAGATGACGTTATTGGATAACAGACTTTACCATACGATTGACCATCAGCCTCTTTTTTATTACTAACATTGTAAATAATGTGTTATTTATTCAAAGAAGGTACTGAAGTTTGATTCATTCACTCATTTTTTTGCAAGATTTGTAATTTAATACGCTTCCAATCATCATTGGGATCAACGTTCCCTCTAAGTTGCGCGCGCGCGCATCTGCGCAACAGTTTGAAAGCCCCCGCGCACTCATTCAGGGTTGGTGTGCACTCTAAGACAATGCATATTTAATTAGTCCACGCTACCTTTGAAATTTCCGCGCAGTTAACCTTTTTTATTGATTGGGATACAATTTTATTCGATATACATATTTTTATTAAAACCGAATATTATACTATTGCATTTTTTAAAAAAATCTATGTCCGCTCAACAGAAGTTTTTTTTTCTACGAGAACTGTTTATTACTCAGTCATTGTGTTTTAATTGTGTTTATTGAAGTGCATGTTTCCTTTTTCTGTCTGTTTGACGTTTGCTGCCGATTTTATATGTTACGTCACACCCGCCACTTACTGTAAGTTAATTGTACTATAACCTTTACGCAAGCGCAAGCATACGTTGTCAAAATGAATTGTATGGCAGACATACAAAAATTGATTTTAATATATAAGACGTACTGTAAGTTAATTTTACTATGCCTATAACCTTCCTGGAAGTGCGAGCAAAAAGTTTGTCAAAGTTGTATTGCAATCGGATGAGCGGTGTGGCAACGCATAAAGTACGAACAAACAAACATATTTTTTTATATATTAGATTAAATGTTGAAATTGCATATTTTCAAAGTCAATCAATGAATGCCATTTTCGGTTTTTTTAATTTTGTAAATAATTGGTTATCAACTAAAGAAGGTCACATACACGATGAGCCGGAAAGAGTTGCGGTACAATGATAAAACAATTATATTTTCGAGTTACTCGAGAGTTATTTTGAACAATTGAAAACATCAACAAGATAAATTACAATAATATTATGTACATGTGCATTAATTATAATTTAGTGTTTTAAAAATCTTCTCCGCAATGTTTCCGACTGCAACGGTACTTTCGGAGGCGGCTACTTTTTAGATGCTGCGCTGAATTAAGCTTGCAGTCGACCCACCGGCGCTTGATTTTTTTCCTCGTCCTAATGAATCGACGATGAATTATTATTTAAACGTGAGCATTCTAGTGCTCAGTGTACCGCTAATATCGAGAGAAAAAAACGTGAATCACTCACTATCGGTTATGTTGGCAGAGTCGAAGTGAGGTGATACTAAAAGCAGGTGGCAAACGTGAGCATCGTCTACTGCTGTAGGAAAGACCTGTTATATGAACAGGGATTGCCAATTTATCCGTAGCAAATGTGATGGAATAATTTAGTTAACGATTTACAAACATATAATTGATTGCTATGTCGGATAATGGTGATTAGTTTTAAAACGTAATACCATTGGCGTAATCCAAACAAAAACAAAAAATTGGCTTATTTATATAAAGTAATTGATTTTAATATAAAATGAAGAGTAATAAAACCTTTTCAAATCAGGTTTTTCTCCTAATATAAAAAATCTGAATTCGGAGAATTATTCAATCTGTTTATTGGTGTTATTTCAACTGATGCGTATCTGATTGTATTTTTAAAATCTCATAATTAATATTGTATCTTTACTTATGTTGATTGCGAAAAAAAATATCAATTGTGGAAAGAAAAAATAACGTAACCCACACATAGCAAATTTTACAGGAGGCATGAGAAACGTGTTTTGATGATTTTGGGCCATATGCAAATTATGAAATATACACAACCTTGACGTGTACGGAGACTTCTAAACTGGTGTTTAATTGACATAATCTAATATTAGTTAAAGAAATTGTCTACGAAAAAACTTTATTTCAGTCTTTTTGCTTGGTTTTAATATTCACAAGGTCATCTTTTTCCAAACTTAAATTAGATAATAATTTGGCATTTGCAGCTTGCATCTTTTTGATAGAACGTGTATCATGTTGAATACACTATGTTATAGACCCAATAAGTATTTATCATTCTAAAGAAAAGCTGTTTTTTTCATTGATTAAATTTTAATTAATTTATAAGAATTTTTATGTTTATAATAATATTTTTCCATACTAATGCGTTTAGTTCTAATAGTTTATCAAATATTTACGATTGCTGTCTTGGATAGACTGTGGATATGTTTTTGATGTATGTATTGTATTCGATAAGTTGATAAGTATTGAATTAACACCAAACCCAATATGATATTTTAGGTAAAGACATAAGTTAACACATTTCTTAAAGGTTAGTATTTATTATATAAAAGAGTAAAGCAGAAAATACCTAATCTTCTTTTATATAAAAATGAATGTTTGTTTGTTCGTATTTTATGCGTTGCCACACCGCTAATCCGATTGCAATACAAAATTGACAAAATTTTTGCTTGCACTTTCGGGAAGGTAATATATAGGCATAGTAAAATTAACTTACAGTCTGTCTTATGTATAAAAATCAATGTGTGTATGTTTGCCATACAGTTCATTTTGACAACGCACGCTTGTACTTGCGCGTGTGTTGTACTATAGACAATCGGCAGCAAACGTCAAACAGACAGAAAAAGAAAACATGCACTTCAATAAACACACTTAAAACACAAACACGTTCCTTCTTTGAGTGGCATTGCAACGCTTGCCGGGAACTGGCTAGTCTAATATAAAAAATAGTCAAATCGTTTTTGAACAAAAATGAGATGCATCGAAGAATCACACTGTAATCAAAATATGTTTTGCAAGCATGTTACATGGAATAGCATTGGATATCTCCACGTTTAATTATTTTTTTAGATGTCAAATCAAAGATTCATTCGGCAACCCTAATTAAAAAAAAACCCAAATATTAATTTGACCAATTGAAACCTGGTTATACTAATACAACTAAATACATATTTTTATAAAGTTTCAAGTAAAAGTTTACGAATTTTTGTAACTAAAACGTTCTTTGTTATTATTTTTTTATTATTATTTTGTAATGATGTAATGATGAAAGTATTACTTTACTTTACTTCAACCATCGTTATCTGGATGTTCGTTGAATAATCATACTTGAATTGCCGTATTATGGAAACTATGCGTAATATTTTACATCCTTTATGGTTAATTGTAACTTTCTCTGATGCGTTATCTACAAGGTTTGAGCAGAATCATAAACAAACGTACATTTAAAACAATAACAACGGAATCATCATAATATGTACGATGCATCTTTGAATATAATTATTTGTGAAATGTGGTTGAAATAATTGGTTTTAGGAAATCAAGGTAACGAAAAATTTGTTAGATTATACCATATTAGTTTTCGAAATAAAACTAATTTAGAAACAAAGACGGGATAGACTTTGGAAGTAATTATAATTTAATGAATACATATCGACTGTGGAAAACAAAAAGGACGTAACCAAAGTTTTTTTCGATAATCACAATGTATCAAACTTGATACAAGTTCTATCAAAAGGATGCAAGCTGCAAATGCCGAATTAGTGTCTAAATTATCTTTTAAGTTTGAAAAAGATGACCTTGTACGTAATTAAAACCAAGAAAAAAGAATGAAATAATGGTTTTTCTTAAACAATTTCTTTAATTAATATTAGATTATGTCAATTAAACACCAGTTTATAAGTCTCCGTGCACTTCAAGGTTGTGTATAAATCAGGGCCGGCGCCACCATACAGGTGAAATAGGCAATCGCCTAGGGCGCAAACCATTAGGGGGCGCATAAAAGGAGTATTCAAATTATTTTTATATACTCTAATAAAAAAGTTTATTTTATTTTGACGTTTGTATTTGTTCGTTGTTGTTATGTATATTATTTTATATAATTCTAAAAAAAGGTTGAGCGACTGAGTAGCACACAGATCATGTAGAAAAACTTTTGTTGAAATACCTCCATTAAGAGACCATATGCTTCGCATTGGGAGCGGACATGGATATATAATAACATACTTCTATGATCCCGAGCTTTTTTTTTCATTATTTCTAAAAAAGGGAGGGCGCGCCCATAATTGTTGCCTAGGGCGTCAAATAACCTCGCATCGGCACCGTGTATAATTCATAATTTGCATACGTCACAAAATCATCAAAGAAGTTTTTAGCGCCTCCTGTAAAATTTGATATATGTGAGTTACGTCCTTTTTCCTTTCCACAGTCGATATATATATATATATATATATATATAAAGCGAGCCCCTTGTTAACGTATTGGCAGCCCACCGCTGGTGAACACCCTAAATGTGAGTAATAATTTCACTTTGATGTAGAAGTATACCGACATTCTTTAATAATAATCTGGAATAAAACAAAAATGTATCCGTGAAGTCTGTATGTGGACCATGGGTCAAGGAACCTAGTTACAATTTGTTTGGCTTCAATTTTCCTCGTAACAAAATAATAATGTTATGTATAAAGGCACCCACTCTCGTGGCTATTTACGTATCGAGTTTATTACACTCGATCGAGGACGAAAGACCACAATGTGTTCGAGTTCACCGTCGAATATGGAGAGAAAGTTTGTACTCGAATAACAGTTTCTCTTCCAGGGAGAACCGAAGCGGAAATCCTGCATTTTACCGCAGCGAGATTCTCAAGAAACCAAATTGAAATCGAATTTAATAAGGATACATAAATGACTATGACAAATTACTTTCTTTTCATTGTTATCTTCAATTGGGTAGTTTGGAATGAATACGGTATGTGACGAACGTTTCTTCTATGGCAAAATAACGTTTTTTTCACTACTCAAAATATAATAGTGTCATCGAATTGTGTTTTAGATTGTTATTTTTTAACCATTAGTAAGAGTTTTTAGAAAATACTATGTTTTATACTAAAATACATCACATAAAATAATAATAATGACTTCAACTCACGAGAAAACACTTATTTGGAAAAATATATTGAATTATCGAAACGTAATTAATACTCGTTACTTTTAACACAAGTATTTATAACGTTTAAGGTATTCACTGTGTACACTATGGAAAAAGTATGGGGAATTGAGGATTTCAAATTCCTCGGTGAGCTGATCCCAATCCCGAAATCCCAGGATTGGATACCCTAGATACGACACTATATTTTACACCATTATCTAAGATATTAAATTAAACTATATTTGATATTGAATTTGCTGGAAATTGAACTCAGACCCTCGTATAGACTAAAACAAAAGCCCTTAACCAGTCCAAAGCATAACTAATAATTAGACCGTCATCCTTTCGATGGATTCGGCGGCAACTTTGTGGAAGTTCATTTTAATATAAAATTATAAATAGCTTAAATTATTCCACGCATTGTGAAAATAAGATTGTCTGAGGATGCCTTTGAAAGAGGCGAAACACGTGTCACAGTTTTAGCACAATGCGTGGTATAATCTAAGTTATTTTATATTTTATATTAGACATTCATCATTTTTATAAATAAAACAACAATTCTCAGTCACATATCACAGTTATAACGATGTACGATCAGAACAGTTTTCATTCATAAGCGTAAAGTTACATTTTAATTTTTGATAAATTATCATTCCATAATATTATATCGACTGTGGAAAGGAAAAAAGACGTCTACATTTTTTGCAAAACATCTTTTTTTTGATAATCCCAATTTATACAACATGATAAACGTTCTATCAAAAAAGATGTAAGCTAAAAATGTCAAATTAGTATCTAAATTTAGCTTTGAAGTTTGAGAAAAGAAAGGCCTGTGGAAATTGCGATCAAGAGAAAAGACTTTTTCAATTAATATCAGATAATGTCAATTATAAACAAGTTTATTAGTCTCCATGCACTTCAATGGTGTATATATTTAATAATTTGCCTTTGGCCTAAAATCATTAAAAAAACATTTTATGTGTGGGTTGCGTACTTTTTACTTTCGGCAGTCGATATATTTTCAGATTTTAAATTATTTTGATGCTATTTTTAATTAGGCGTAACTGTTTTATTGTAGTGTAAAAAAGCTCATTTATATTCCGGGTGGGCCACGCAGTGTGCTTTGGGCTGAGTTAAAGAGCGTGGGCCCGCAACAATGTGTCGAAGTCATCGCGCTCTTAAACGAGGGCAGCAGCGACATATTTTTTTCTATAAGGACATCGCTGTTCGATTTTCTAGAACACGGCCCGCGGAGATGAAAGACGTAGTTCCGGTTTCGTATTTAAATAATCTGTCAGAAGATGTTAACTGTGATAGAAATGAGAGAACATACGTTGAATGGAGATTACGTAACCCGAATAATTATTAAATATTCAACAAAAAATATTACCGTTGCATGGCCATCATGTAGACAGAGTTGAATTTCACAAGTGAATCTTACGAATGAATCAAACGTTTTTTAAAATACAACAGACAGTATAGAAAAAAAATCAATCACAAAATAATAGTCAACTAGAATTATATATTCGTCGATAACATCATAGGGGGGTTGCCAATATGTTAACAAGAGGTTTGCTTTGTATCGAAACAATTCTCGATGTTCTGGGGAAGCATGAGCTTTTTTATCACTCCGATGGAATTATATGCAATACTTAAATAAGCAATCGATTGTTACAATACACTTATAATATGTTACAGTATACAATTTACCGTAAACTTAACAATGTAAATGGCCAAAAATGTACTAGTGTGTATACTGAAGCTGTCATAGATAATATATGTCAGACATTGCAGCTATGTACTCATTTGAGAATGTATGTATGTAGCCAATAGCTGGATAAAATCGTATATTCTTGGTGGATCTACATAATATAATAAGGTAAACAAAAGCTATTTTTTAGTTCGATATGAGTTATGTAATTTAATTGACTAGCATTTAAAAAATAATAAGCTATTTAAAAACGAACTAAGCATCATGGAAATGGCTCTCCTTGGTTGACTTATTTGTGTACTGTATGTGTATATGATGTAGTATGAGGGAAAGTATGTGTATATAATGTGATTGCAAATTAATGCATTTGGAGTCCTCATGAACTGGCTTCACTAGGGGTTTCTCACCTCTGTAACGATCACGCTCTTCCGTCTACAACGATGGTAAGGGAATACGACTTTTAAAAACATTTGCGATGAAGTAAACTCGAGAACTTTGACGCTAAAGGTACTTAAAGCTTCATAAATTTGATATTCAATTTATCAAGTATCACGCTAACTCTTCGTACTTCGATTCATAATTATTTGTTTTTGATTTTACTTACTTGATAAATAAATGACTTTATTATCGAGTAATACAAATATTCTTTTTAATTAAAAAAAAAATTAGTATTAATTACATTATTCTGTTAGTATGTATGACCCACCATCGTGTATGAATATAACAGTGTAGTGGGTAACAAATACACTTAAAATACAATAAAACGGTTAAATTAAAGATATTTCGTACAAATAAATTAATCTATGCTATTACATACTGTTTATATTAAATAATTTTACAACTCTTGAATAATTGTATCATATTTTTCTCATTGAAATATTAAGGAAGAAAACAAGTCACATTGATTATTACATGATTGTAATTTATTTAATTATTCAAAGAACTATAACAAGTTTCATCATTAGTTCCCAAAAATTATAAAAAAAATCTTCCATCACAATTTTCTTGGATTCGCTTGTTGCGTCAAATACAAATTTATGAGAATCTTAGCATAAACCGATGTTTCAAATATTTCAAAAGGTGCGTGCTAAATCAGTTTTATTTAGGCGAATAGTTAGGTGGTGCTTATATTAAATCTCGAAGTCGAAACGGTTTGTTCATTTGTAATTTTCTTTGCGATAAGCGCAAGATTACTTTTGATTCATTGAGTTAAACAGTTATTCACGTGAAGTTTGATCTCAAATAATTTTAATTAGTGGAACACCGATGTGATACAGTATTATGTATCATTCGAAAAACGTTAGGAATTGACACGTTATTAATGACTTTCAATCACATAATATGGTTGATATTTTAGAAAAAATCGAGGTTATTATTTGTAAATATAGCTCGTTCCAAAAGGGTTAAGGAATGAAACTGAAATTTCACTTTGAAAAACAATGTACATTTTAAAAGTATTTTTAGTTTTATATTAATTTGGAATGATATTTTCTGTGTTATCTAACCATTTTTGAAACTAATTTCTAAAAATACTTTCAAAATTTCATGGTTCATATAATTTAAGATTTCGACTGAAGGTGCTTGGTGGAAATTCAATATTAAATTGGAATCGTTCAAACTATGTTCATTCTCACAGATTTTGTCACTAACGACCCGGGTTTCGTGAGCCTATCCTTTTTGCCAGCAATGGCTTTAGACTCATTTATTTATTATATAAACACGAAACATTCGTTTACTAAGCGTCAGTTCAAGTTCATCCGTGCGCTTGAACGCCTGAAGATGCCGAAAAGCGAAACCCGGGTCGTTAGTGACAAAATCTGTGAGAATGTACATAGTTTGAACGATTCAAATTCATGGTTCATGTTTTAACAATTTTGGAATGAGCCGGATTTGGAAATAATACCTTCAATTATTTATTGTAAAAATTGTGATATAGCAACCGTACCAACAAAAGACAGTTAATATCTTTATTGATTGAATTGTAATTTACTTGGTAGAACTCCATTATAATATTTAATTATACAGTTTTGAAACTGTATAACTAAATACGTTGCTATTTTCACCATATTATATATAGTTAATATCGACTGTGATTAGGTAAAAGAAAAGAACTCTCAGATACCAATTGTCATATTATACCATAAATTGTTAATGCAGCATCTTGACATATTTTTTTTAACGCGAATTGGTTAGTTTCCGTTCAATAGGAAGGGTGAAGAATATAGGTTAAGAAAGGTTTAGTAGTGTGCTTATGGATTTCACTTTTTTCTATGGGATTGATTTGAATGTAAAAATCTTGTCATACAAATATATATATATATATATATATTTTACCATGTTCGCTCCTAATGTGGAGCATATGGACTCCTAATGGAGTTTATCTCAACATATGTTTTACTACGAGAACTGCTTGTTACTCAGTTGCTCAACCTCTCTTTTTCCAAAGAGAGTAGGAATGGAAGGATAGGGCTAGAACAAGACTAGTGGTTATCTAATCGCTCTCAATACGCCCAGTTCACAGGATAGGATGGGCGGGAGCGGGGAATTCAAAACTACACATACATCCATGCCTTCGAACAGAAATTCATAAATCAATTGAAAAATCAATTTATTAAACTGTCCGTACTGGGATTCGAACCCATGACCTCCGTATCCGAAGCCAACGACGTTGACCACTTGACCACACAGGCATGTCATACATAAATTTAAAGATAAATCTATAATTAATTCATCGAAAAATCAATAGTATGAAATTATCAAAACAACCGTGTACAATTTGTTATAGTGTTTTTTTTATTTATACATACACCTATTATGTGCTATATTTATAAAAAAAATATTGAATACATAAATACGTCTCCAATCCATCTCTGTGTACAAAAAAAAAATACAATCACTGTACTGTATACAAATAGTTGGTCCAATATGATCGAATTTGAGATATTGGTCTACAAAAAATGACATATTTCCGATGGATAACTTTTTTGTGCATTGTTAAAATATCCACTTTTTTATGAGCTTGGTATGCTTCTTAAGAGAAACTATTTTTGTACAAAAAATTACTACAAATTGTGTTTTATTATCCAATGAAACAATATTATCATAACACTTAAAAAAAACAAAAAAAGGTTTCCAAAGGTAGTTGTTTTACAATACGGTACGAAATAGTTATACAAATATAATTTTCACGTTTTATACAGTAACGATTATGTCTAATCTAATAAATTTTGTGTTAATATACGTAAAAAATGTATTATTATATATATTATTAAAAAAATGTAAGCTATGTATCCCTTCTATAGTGGCAGAAATTCATTGTACGTTTTTCTAATAGGCATTTGTTGCCATATCATAAAAACAGTATTTCGTATTCCCTTTGTCGAGCTATCTATGTATTTATCTTTATTATACCCTGGAATCAACAAGGAAAAATATAAAAATACATTCCTAAAGTCCTTTAGAACAATTCAAGTATTATTATTATTTTTGATATTCTTATCAACATTTAATAATCGATGAAACATATCCCATAACTGTTTTGTTTATTGATATGAAATATTCTTTCGAAAATTTCAAGTCGGACCTGAAATAATATAACTTGTTTAAAAAACTATGATTTTTTCATAAGTGTCAATTTGTTGTAACGTTTATGAAATATAAATGAATCCACTAATTGATCACCGAGAGGCCGCTTTATTGTTTATTATATAAACCCTAATAGACTGTTTAATATTTAATTACTTAAATTATAAAACTATTTACAAATGTTGCTGTTAACTGCATTTAACAGCTTAACGACCGCGGACGCGTATTTGAGTCTTTGAAAAACAAAAATTGCTGGCCGGGACTTATATATGCGTATAAGCGAAGTATCTGGAAGCTAAATAAATTTGGTAAAGATATCTCAATTTGTTTACAAATTATAGTGAATTTAGTAAAATTAGAATTTTTCGCAAAATTGACCGGCCGCCAGGTGAAATTTTATAAAAAAAACATGCGGTCGTTAAGCTGTTTAATAGTTAATAATTTTCTAGCTCGAAATGTAGTTTTTTGCAAGCGAGTGGGTAACAAATTTCATTAGTTTTATAATATTACTTCAATTAAAATGCATATACAGGTATCAGCCCACGGAAGCTAGGTTAAACTAATTTAATCTAGAAAAAATACATCAACCTTATTACCTGAGATTTTCTATTGTTTTTCCCATGTGATTCAGCGTATGAATAATTTTAATCTATGGCGAGGCTCTTTGTTACCAAAAAACACAAACGAAGTAGCAAGCGCAAAACTTTCCATTTTAGCACTTTAGTGGTAATTTATGAGTCAAAACTCGGTTAGATTCTTAATTACTGATCTGTGGTAGAATTAAGTCTATTTCTGTGTCAGATTTTTTAAATTTTCTGGTTTATTTGGTTTATTATGGCAAGTTAACGGTGTACCAAACACGGCATATTTATTTGAAAACATGTCCACAAAACCAGGTCTTTAAAATAATATTAATCAATGAAAACAAATAGAACAGTTTTTTTTATTAACTAATAGTTAAAAACTTGTTGTGAATTGTTTAAAATAATATGGTTTTCAAACAAAATAAAACACTCTACTAATTCTACAATTTGGTTAGTATGATTATAACTTGATCATATTATAATGCCTGTCTATCAATTATTGAGAGTGAACACATTAAAAATGATGACTATATTAAGTAAGATGTAGAAACACTGGAAACGTCACAAAATTTTGACTTAATTTAATGAATTAAGATAAAAAGAAACCATATTTTATTTAAATGGTGTTATATCAAATGTTTTCATGGGAAAATATTAAGAAACAAATCAGGATACAACTGAGCTGCCTGGTTTTGAATTTTGGTACGAAAATATATTCAAATATACCAACGATACTAGAGAATGAGTTATAATTTATGCTGTTACCTTCCTAACTCATCTGGCATTGCTATTATAGATGTACATATCATGTACGTGTATTAAATTTTGAAAACACATCATTTTAGTTTCAATAAGTCCTAAAACATCTACGGTTTAGTGGTACGAGAAAGTTCATTAACATTCTTGGAAAGTGTTGGTGACCACGGGTCAATCCAATAAACCCCACCTTAAAATCTCACTTCGAAATCTTTAGATACAACTGTATGTATCGGGTTAAGTGCTTAGTCAATTGCACGTACCCTCAAAACACTGTTAACACACAAAAACACAAATAGTAGGTGAGGTAACAAGTAGATTGTTTTGAGTAAACAGCAGATGAAATTTAAGCTTTTAAGATAAAAAAAAAATAATACACTACGTCGTACAAATTCCATATTGATTTTGCTCACCACGAGCATTCTTAACTGATTATTAGAAACCTGTCCTGATACGAATAAATACACGTAGAATTCATACAATAGTGTTTCATTTAATAATGTAAGGCTCCTCCGCCAAGTATTGATAGTAAACACATTCAAAGTTATTTTGGTGTATAAGCAAAGGTGCTTGATTGCAAAGCAAAATTTGGTCGATCCTGAAAACTAATATTTTCTCGTTACATCCAAAAGTTGTTGTTTTTTATAAAAAATATGTTAAAAAAGACTTAAATACAAAAATTGAATAAATTTGTAAGAACATAACTAATGCTAATTCACATTTAAAAAAACGGTTTTAAGTTTGAAGTAAGGGAAAAAAACCCAAAATATTTTTTTTATATAAATTATGTTAGGAGTCGATCGCGAGAAAAGATTGAAAAATATATCCCAGCGCAAAAAAGGTTGGACACTCTTGATATAAAACCTCTTCTCTTGATATTTTATGTTGCATACCATTAATATCTTCGTTATACTGGCAGAAGGCGTTAAGTGAAAAAAAACTCATTTTGAGAAAATCGTCATTTTCGACAATCATTAAATTTTAACATTCGTATTTATTCATTATATCTATCACTTATCGTCTTTATCGATGAAGGAGACTGGAAGAACCTTGGTGCGTCCTGGTACTTGAAGCTCCATAAATTTGATATCCAAAAAAAAAAAAAAAACACTTATCGTATCAAAGAAAACATTAAGTTCGAAAATGATTAACGAATTCAATTTACATATTGAAAAGCATTATGTTATTCATAGTTTTTTTTTTTTTGCCAAAAATAACGGAATTGACTATGTACATATATTATGTCAAAATTATGTAAAAATACACATAATATTTCTGAAATTGTTTTTTCAAATGATATAACGTGTTAAAATCTATATATTTGCATTCACAGCTGGTTTTCTAAATAACGCTTTCTGCTAGTATACTGATGACATATTATACTTAAAATATAGTTGGATTTGTGCTGACTCGAAAAATAATTTAAACAATATCTGTTTTTTTTTTAATAACTTAATGTCATTTTGCGAATTGATGGTTTAATTTTCATTTGTTTCGACTTCGTTTTGTTTCGATTAGTAAACAATATGTACATTTATAAACACAGGTACGCCCCGGATACTTGGGTATTTTGGAAAACTGTGTCATCATGCTGCATACTGCAACAATCTTGTTCGCGAAAGCCTGTTTCCTACTTGACACACTTTTACGGGCTGCATTCTTATGCAATTTATTTTGAAGGACGAAATGTTTCTGCTTATACGTAAATAACAACCAAAAAATAGGTTAAGTTTACGAAATACAGTTATTAAACCAAACCGAATTTTAACATTATAATTATAATAATTGAAGATATTGCACATTTGACACGTATTGTTATTCAAATAATATTATTTGTACATAAAGGTTATTCTAGAATTTTATTATTGTTAAATGTTACATTGCTTATTTACTTTGGTTTAATGAAATCTATGCTATTGTTTATATAAAATAGTTGTGTAAAAAGAATAACGAGATTAATTCAAATGAAATAATAAGTATAGCCTTAACACAATGAATTAATCTTTGTTTAATTTAAGAAACCTTCAACTGTGTGAACTTAGTATTATTCATATACAAAAAAAAATATTAAAATAAATACTCATCAAATCAGTTAGTGCCTATTGAATAAAATACTATTCGATACTTCCGTAATAATTATTTCAACGTTTGTCACACTATAAGAGTGTGAATATCTATTACGTGGAATCGTGTTTGGTGGGAATTTAAAAGTCGCTTCTGTCTCATCGAAATTCACACAAAATACATATTTTTCATTTTAAACACAAGGAACAAGGAACAATGTATTAATATTTAGTTATCATCTTGTGGAAACAAATTTTTGTTATATTGTATTTTATTTGACGAGAATATCATTCTGTAGTTATTTTTATTGCTATGCTAATTCAATTTATTATTGTACAAAAAGTTTGTAAAATGTATCGCGATTGGTATTGCTTTATGAATGTTAAAAATATTAGGTTACACTTCTATGGTAATTGAAAAAAGACGAGCTTGTGAAAATTGAAACCAAAAAAGAAGACTGAAAAAAAGTTTTTTTCTAGACAATTTCTTAAATTGATATTATATTATGTCAATTAAACACCAGTTTAGAAGTATCTGTTCACTTCCAGGTTGTGTATATTTCATAATTTGCATATGATCCAAAATCATCAAAACACGTTTATTGTGCCTCCTGTAAAATTTGCTATGTGCGGGTTACGTCATTTTTCCTTTCCACAGTCGATATTAATGTGTTTCTAGTATCACGCTAAGTGAAAGATGTTAAAAATAGATTCTTTACGACATTTCTAAACTTAACCTCTTTTAACTAAATCCACTGGGGAAATAAAACAAATAGTGAGAAATTGACGCGCAATCTTTATGATCATTTCATAATATTTAAGTTTGCATAATTTTCGAATGGACAGTAATAATTGTTACACTGATTTTTAACGGAATCTATAAAAACGTGTTGTCAATAATAATTGCGTTATAATAAAGCAAAAAGGTGTCCGCAATGAGCAGCGTTTGCTGACTATGCGTAAAAACAATGCCAAAATCGGATGGTTGGAAAGGTGTGCAAATTTATTACGCAAAAGATTTTATGACGACAAAACATGGGATTTTTTTTGTAAATACAATGATTTTAAGCAATTGTTATTTCATTAATCACTGCGCACTTTGATAATCCTGTCATTGGATAATTTATTGTTAAACTGCGGCTAATTTTAATATTTGTTATTAAGTAGTGCAGTAATATTAAATACAATAGCCGTAAACTTAATTTGAAGCCATAGTAAACAATAACGAATAATATTATCCATCAAATTATCTCACATATTTTACTTTGATAAAAAGTATTAAAACATAAGAATATACACTGTCGTAATTAATTGCGGGGTGATAATGCAAAACGCAATTTTCCATGCGTGGTGAAGTTAAAAAAACTGAATTGAAAACATCCATGACCTCAGATTTTCCAAGATATAAAACGATATTGTTGATAATTGTAGGGCTATAATGCAACTATTTCCAAAATGAGCGATATTGAGTTAGGTATGCAGAGAGGGTAATTTAAGCTTAAAGAATCGACTAGTCTTAATAGGGTAAATATCACAGTATTTCAGTTCTACAGTTTTTTAAAAAGTTAAAGGTTGATTGCTATTTCGGCTTACGCCATCGTCAGAACTATGGCGTAGAGTTCTACCAAGTAAATGCCAAATCAATAAATAAAATCAACTAGTCTTATTAGTTTTAATATAAAATGTCTAAAACACTGCCGTTGTCAAATTGGAAATCATATTTTTATGCAAATGTTATTTTGTTTGTGTTATTCGTTATAGTATTTGACTCCACTGAAAAGTTTGAGTTTTGGAAATAGTACGTTTTGCATTATAACCCCACAATTGTGAAGTGATTTGTAAATATGTTATTTAGTAAAATTTATGATTTTTAATATGATTTCGTGACATTTACATTACAAATATTCCAATTTTATTGAGTTACCTTCTTAAACTGGTGTAATTTAGGTAAATAAAAAATAGTATGCTAGTAATCGTGGATATGCAGTTATACAGAAATTACATGTTAAATATTAAGACTTATTTTTTCGCGATCATGCTCTAAAACTCGTTTCCAACATGACGGTTTATAACGGTAAATTTTTTTAACGATACTTTCATATCTATTTATGGATTTTGCTTATTTTTTGTAATGAATAATCACACAAAGTGATAATGAATTTGAATATGTGACGAATGGATTTAATCATCATTAAATGGATTAAAAACATGATACTTTGAAGGTGTCGATTGCCTTTAATAATAAACATTGGATGTATTTTTCAATCAATGATAAAATAAAATTTATAATAACTGTTTGTATTAGTTATAATATTAATAATTATTTACGAAGTCATCAATAATAGAATTGTAAAATCAGAAGACGTTGGAGAATGACAACTAAATATTAACTTTTTTTTTATAAATGTTTGTATTTCGTCCGAGATGAATAGTAAAAACCGTTCAAGGAAAAAATACTTTAAATATAAAATATATGTCACAAACCTTTATTTCTATTGTGGTTTTAAAGATTACATTTGCATTTTCAAACTGTTGTCACAAAAGTATTCTATAGATATTTTCGATACAGTTATTGAGGAAGACGTTTCTTGGCAAAAAAAAAAATAGAAAGTATTATAGGTGTTATGTCAGCAGTAGTAAATTAATTATATTGGAGACCCTAGGCGCAATAAAATTTGGAGGCCATGTTTTACAGATTGCATAAAAAACGTCATAAAAATACAAGTAAAATAGTAAAACATTCATTTCCACTCCCAATTTAGAGCATATGGCCTCCTAATAGGAGTATCTCAACAGAAATGTTTGTTACTCAGTCACTCAACCTCTTTTTTTCAATGAGAGTTGTAGGGATTTAAGGATAAGACAGGATTAGTGGCCACAAGCGCGCGCTTCATTTGCTTATATGGTAATTCACAACTGGTTGGTTATGTGCAATGCATAAGACAACTAAGACAAGAGGTTATCTTTGCGAGAATTTTAAAGGCTGCGCGGGCTAATCAAATATTAATTAAATTATAAAAATAATAAAACATTTTTAGTACTTTCTCCACTTAAAATTTATTGGATCAGGACCGGTTTCGCTCGTAGTGAGATAATTCATACTTAATTGATTTTTGATGTAATAGTTTGCATCGCTAAGAGGTCTTCAACTTTTCATTTGTAATTTATTTGTTTTGTATTTTGCTACAATTTATTTGCCTAGTTGCAATACCAATTGTTTGTCATACCTTGTTTTTCTTACTTAAATTTTGTATAAATATCACTGTTTCATTGTATTTCTTATCAGTTGACAATGCTCACAACGAGCGAAACCGGTCCTGATACAATAAATTTTATGTGAAAAAAGTACTAAAAATGTTTTATTATTTTTATTATAATGCCATTCCACCAAGTATTGACAGTTAACACATTAAAAGTGATTAATTGAATAGTTGTCTTCGCGCGCGCGCAGCTTAGATCAACGTTGGACTTATGTGCTTACTTAAATTTAAAAAAACTTTGTCTTCTGCAAAGACATAATATATAACTGTTTGTAAATTTATTTTACAAGATGTCAACTGAATCGTATCAATGGGTAAAATTATGGTTTTAACGTAACAAAAGAGCCTGAAGAACTCTTAAGATTCAGAAGAACAATGACAAGTAATATACAAATTAAATGGATTATTACGCAAAATGTCAACGGTGGTGTGTACACGCTCTGATAGTTAGACATTAAAAGATGAAGGCACTCACCTAAAAACGGTCCAATTCACATACTATATTTATATTTGAACTGTGTGTGAAATGTATCACATGTAGTGTATTCTAGCTAGACAACGAAGAGCTTTGAAGTACAAGTTCAAGGATTGAACAAAAGTATTCACGGATATTTTATAACAACAAGCAGCGTCGAATTAAGCACTTTGAAGACCCCAGGCGCAATAAATATTGGAGGCCCTGCTTTTCGAATAACATAAAAGTGCTGCAAACCTCTTCGTAGAATAATAATGAATATTGAAAACTGAAATTAAAACGTAAGGTTTCATATAATATATGCTATCTTTGAGGCCCCCAAGATTTGGAGGCCCTAAGCTTGCGCCTCTTGCGCTTATGGTGTAATCCGCCACTGACAACAAGTAATCACAAATTGTTTAAAAAAATACCTCAAAATTGTCGAATACGAACAACATACTTTGTTTTATTTCTATATACATAGCGACTGTGGAAAGGAAAAAAGACGTAACCCACAGTTTTTTCAAAACAGGTTTCTTTCGATAATCACAATGTATCAAACTTGATACATGTTCTATCAAAAGGATGTAAGCTGCAAATGCCGAATTATCATCTAAATTTGACTTTTAAGTTTGAAAAAAGATGAGCTTGTGAAAATTTAAACCAAGAAAAAAGACTGAAAAAAAAGTTTTTCCTAAACAATTTCTTTAATTAATATTAGAATACGTCAATTAAACACCAGTTAAGAAGTCTCTGTGCAGTTCAAGGTAGTGTATATTTCATAATTTGCATATGGCCCAAAAATAATCAAAACACGTTTTTTGTGCCTCCTGTATAATTTGATGTGTGGGTTACGTACTTTTTCGTTTCAACAGTCGATATATAATATCTTTAGCCCAATAATCCGTAACTTATAAGGGAAAAAATCATTATATAATATCATTTACATGTGCTTGACTTTACGTTAAATTAAATTTCGTATTTAAAATTAACTTCTATCAGTACTCCGCTGAATTCATCAAACATATTAAAACTGATTTATAAATGAAGTATATTTTATGCATTCGGGATTTGTCCAGTCGAATGTAAAACAAACGACTGATTTTGTTATCAATAACTGTTTTTGTTTTGAGTACACATGGAATTATTAATGTGTTATTTATTTTTTATCTCACATTCTGTTTACCCCACGTATTAACATATTTTGAATGCTTTAAGTGCACGAACTTATCAACCTTTTAACCTTATCACCAATGCAAGGAAAATGGTGGAAAGGTAGTCTAGCGTGAGCACATGCAGTTTTGATAAACAGTCCACCATGTTATTGTGGAAAAGCATGGGAAAAAGAGAAAATAGCGAGCAGTGTCTTTGTCATTTTGAGATTCTTGATGAGATCTACGATGCTAGAAGTAGCTGCCGGCGCTGAGAAGTGAGATCCGTTCTCCAGCATTTAAGACGTACACACAATAATAAGCTAAAAACATAAATTAGTTTCATTCAATAATACTTACCGTGAGAAATGTCTCTTTAAATGATTATGGACTCAAGGTAAATAAATGCACGGTGTCTGACAAAAAAAGTTTCATGGCATCCAACGGAGTGGTGTTTCCGTAACGAGGTGAATTATCCGCTTGTTAGGAAATTCAAGAGAGAGTTTCATAATTCACACTATTGTAGAACCAAATCAAACAGTCTACTTTGAAGACATTTTTTCGTGTTGACATAAAACGCAAATTTTTGACGGTTTAATTAACCCGTAACATGCCATCCTAAAAAATCACGTTCCCTGCCATGATGGCATCTCAGTTTCACTGTTTATTGACAGTATTTAAACCTAAGTTGACAGCTAAAAAATAATGTTTAAAATGTATATATGCTAGAATACATATAGTGATAAATACTTATTGACAATGTTAAGAGAAATATTGAATGACTTAATGGCTCGACTATTTACGATTGCATCAAGGGCATGGAAGTGTTAAAGAAGAAATTGACAAAATAATTTTTCTAATTGAGCTTATCTCACTGAAGTTTAAAACAACATTCAGTAGACTTTACGGTTTTGATTATATATTTATAATCAAAAGAAATAGTTGATAGTATTATTTACAATTTATAGTATTAAATTATTTTGTGTTGTCAATCTGCTGTGGCCCAATTGATTAGAGCTTGCTCTACCGATCACGCTGGTCTGGGTTCGATTCCCGGTCAGATCACAGTGAATTTGAGAATTATTCAATTCAAAGTTGTGATCGAAGACTGGGAATTTGTGATGTCAATTCCCATCATTTCCTCTCCTCCCATCCTTCTGATCCTTTATTAACTGGGTGAAGCAATAGCAATTAGCCAACCACTAGTCCTGTTCTAGCCTTATCCTCCGTTCCCTACTACTCACATTGAAAAAAGTGAGGTTGAGCGACTGAGTAACAAACAGTTCTCGTAGAAAAACTTCTGTTGAGATACCTCCATTAGAAGGCCATATGCTCCACATTGGGAGCGGAGACTAATTAAAAAAAAGGTCTTTATAAAAATTAAAAGACCAAGATATCACCCGAATGCGATCGCTTGCAGTGTAAGGTCAGTTAGTTACACGTCACAAACAATTATGTCTGAAAAAGTAAATTATATATATTTTTTAATAAACTAAGTCTACTATTATAATATTAAATTTGATTTTATTTTATTAGATCGTAACAACGATTAAAAAAAAGTAATATGTTTATTGGATAATATCATACAATTTATTTATGAGGTTAAGACAAGTAAATTAAACTCATATTGACTGGAGTAAATTTAATCAATCATATAAAGCTGAGATGAGAACCGTTAACAGTAACCGAAAATGATCAATAACACCTTTTGATAACTGTATATATTCATTCTGGAAACATCTTATGAATTTTTCATAAACTTTAATAAATATTATGGATCTATCCAATTTTAATCAGTAATTGTATTTATTTTGAATTGTAGTTATTTGAACCTAGTTAATAAATAAATGCCTTAAGTTAGACTCATATTTAAATTACACAGTATACATGGAGCAATCAGTAATCAATAACTATCATTGAACACTATTATGCAATCCCTTTTCTTTACTTTTCAATCATGCGCTCGGAATCATTTGCGCGTAAACCTTTACGAGTTCGAACGAATCACTATTCCTACCCGAGGCGATTGACCGTTCGACTCGACTAACTGCAGTAAATCTAGAAAATGACTAGCCCTATTAACAAAAAAAGTTTCTAAATCAAAATATTTTATACGAAATATTTTCACTCGTTAATTGTTAATTGCCAAATATCAACGGTTCGAATGTATCGGATATTTATTTATCTGGGAAACAACATTAAATGTAATTGAGGGAAAACTAGAAAGTTATTTTCGCCGCCATTTAACCAGGAAATTACATTACGTTTGCTTGTTTGGCGTGTGACAACGGATGTTACGATATCTTCATTTGCCAGGTTCGCTTCTAACTTTAAAGTGCACATAATTATCGTTAGTTACAGAGATAGGTATTAATGTTGACAAGACATTGGTGTTTCATGTTAATGTCCGATTGTTTACGAAAGTAAATGACATTTGTAGTTAAGATATAATAGTACTTTATAAAACATATGAAAGTATGATTACAAAACATTTTTTTATCTTTGTCAGCTCAGAGTAATTTCAAAATACTATGGATCTTAGATAATTTCTCTACATCATAATATCCGCTTTTCGCATGAATTCATGCTCAGTTTTATTAAAAAAATATATACTGCAGTTTGGGTTTTGAGAGGTTGAATTATGAATAAAATCACAGCTGAGTAGCAGTCTAATCAATACAAGTGTTTTAATTGTAACCGAGAATTGCTCGTAACGTTGTATGAGTCTAAACGTGGCTTAGTTTCATACTGCTACAAATAAAAATGGGCAGTTTTAAAATATGGCTGACCCCAAGTTTTTAATGAATCATTTAGTCATTTATTTCAATTTAATTCGAGTTAATTGACAAAACCATTCAATGATTTATTTGTCAAGTTGTATTTATATATTACTGCGAAAAGATTGTTACTATTTCTTTATTTTTATATGCAAACATATGCCTACCGAAAGAAAACAAGTGTTTTTTTTCTGTACCTTTGTGGAGCTATAGAAGAGAAGTATTCGAATATAGTGGGTTATAACACTCAAAACATCTTATCTCTCTATGGAACTCGATAATTATAATATCCATCATTTTGTCAATTATATCTTTAAAATAGGAAACAATGAATATCTTGAGCACATTTTAAATTTTAAAGTAAATTATTTCGCTCTATACAATTGACAAAAAAATAGATCAAACACAATATATCCCAAAACATCACTACGGATTGACAGTTAATAGTATTATCACAATTACATATATTAAATTTGAATCGTTCAAATTATGTACCTTCACATAAATTTTTCCACTAACGACCCGGGTTTTGCCTTTCGGCATCTTCAGGCGTTAAAGTAGACGGATGAACTTAAACTGACGCTTAGTAAATCAATGTTTCGTGTCTATATAAGAAATAAATGTTTCATTGAGCTTATAGCTATTGCTGGCGAAAAGGATTAGCCCATGGGAACGCCTACAGATTTGAATGGTGAGTAGTTTTAAGAATTATATTTATTTTTGTTTGTTGGAAAAGGTTTTAGGATTATATTTATATAGGGTATAAAAGTGGATAACCCGGCATATGTAGCTGTTCATTTTAAATAGGAAGACAGTTCAATTGCGCTCTGTTTATTTATAAAATTTCCTGGAAAATTAGTTTATGAGCGTCCGTATTTGGGTGCAACATTTTAATCCGTTGGTCTGCTTGGTTTACAACTTGGTCTGCCGGTAAAGGATTTTCCTAAATATAATATAGAGTTAAATAATAAAGGTGCACTGAAAAAGATAATAAAAATGGATGGCAGTGTTGTTATTGAAGATGTGTATTCAAAACATAACTTACCACAGAACGGAATCCCTTCTGGGACCCATTGCCCATCCGTTTCGCATACTCGTCTCGAAGGGCCAAGAAGTTCGAATCCTCTTTCACATGCGTATGTTGCGACGGATCCGGCCGATAATGTCTCATCAGAGAAGACCACTGAAGAGTGCGCTGGAGAGCCAGGAAACCGGCACTTGATATCTGGATCACCTGGAAATAAGCGTGCAATTAATAACAATATTGATCGAAGTAACTGAACCCCGAATGTTAAAAATGTAACCTTTGAATACATACTAAGACATGTAATCCAAAGTGAAAAAATCTGTTCAGATATCTCCATTAGGAAACCATATAAACTGTGGAAAGGAAAAAGGAAGTAACCCACTGTTTTTTCAAAACAAGTTTTTTTCGTTTATCACAATGTATCAATCTTGATACACGTTATATTAAAAAGATGCAAACTGCAAATGCCGAATTAGTATCTAAATTTAGCTTTTATGTTTGAAAGTTGACCTTGTAAAAAATTAAAACCAAGAAAAAATTCTGAAAAAAATGATTTTACAAGACAATTTCTTTTATTAATATTAGATTATGTCAATTAAACACCATTTTAGAAGTTTCCGTGCACTTCAAGTAGTGTATATTTCATAATTTGCATATGCGCCAAAATCATCAAAACACGTTTGTTGTGCCTCCTGTAAAATTTTATATGCGTGGGTGACGTCCCTATTCCTTTCTACATTCGATATTCTGAAGTATGACCGTTCTACTTACGGTAAACTATGTAACTTTTAATCATGAATTAGGTTCGAATCTCAGTATGAACATCATCGATTTATCGATTTCTGTCTGATGATAATGAAAAATTGCCTCCCACCCTTTCAATCCTAAAATAACGGAGCGTAGCGAGAGTGATTATCCAAGCACTAGCCTTATGCTTTATATCCCTACTCTCTTCGAAAAAAATATAAGTTGAACAACTGAGGAATAAGAAGTTCTCGTAGAAAAACTTCTGTTGAGATTTCTTCATTAAGTGAACACCCAAAATTTCTGCATTATAGACAGTGAACACTCTAAAAGAATGTGTATCAAGTTCTATTACATTGTGATTATCGAAAAAAAAACTGTTTTGAAAAAACTGAGGGTAACGCCCTTTTTCCTTTCCACGGTCGATATATAAATGAAGTCTTGCGCATTTATTTTTCACCTGATTGGTTAGGCACGTTTGATTTTCTAAGTAAAAGTTATTGCAAAATCAACTACAATACGTACGTAAATAAATACAGTTGTAAGACATCAATATGTTTAATCGACATCGGATATACATGCATAGTATTTAAATGCTGTGCCAACTTTACAAAGCCTCATTTAGTATTCAGTTCTATGATATTTTTATAGCTGTGGTGAAATGATTCGCTTTCGAATAACAATATTGTCGTACATATGTACATAATAACAAAGTATACTTTAAATTTAATGATGTTATATTATAATGGCATGTAATTATATTTATGCGTTTCGAATTATGTAATATATTGATGTATAGAATAGCTAAACTATATTACTCAGCTGAATTACAGAGTACATACTAGGGTCTCAAATACCGAGATCCTGTCCAAGTTTGTGATCCAGAAATCGCGGGATTGTGACAGTACTAATCCCGAGATTTCAGGATTGAGAATAATTTCGTTAAATCCCATAAATTTTGCGGTGGGTTCACTTGCAGGTAAAAAAGCTTCCAAATTTAACTCCATTGTAATAATGTAAAAGTATCGAAGTATTTAATTCTAGTAGAATTATTTTCAATGATAATATGCTTTGTATAATAGATATTTCGGCCATACGTCATTGTCAGAAATAGGACATCCGATCCCGGAACCTTTTCCTGATCTCGGGAATTTATCATACTATCATGTCACAATTGCTGAGGATGCCTCTGAAAGAGGCGAAACACGTGTCACAGTTTGTAGCACAATACGTGGAATAATTGAAGTTATTTTATATTAAAATGAACTTCCACAAGTTACCGCCGATTCAATCGGAAAGCTTGAGATCATTGCCAAAAAACGGATAACTAAGAAAATACTCTGAAAAAAATTCCGAATTGACAGATTCCACAATTATTCAGAATTATTTAGCTCCATCTATTGAAGAAGTTACAAATACACAGTAAGTCCAGCGCTGTTGGAACTTTTTTTGGCTCTATTAAAGGATTTAAACGTGTTACAGTGAATCCCGAAATCCCGGAATGAGTGCTGAGACGATCCCAGAATTACGCAATCGCAGAATAAGTCGGGATCTCTAAAACTAGGATTGAAGAACCTAGTCAGAACTAGGTTTCTGTATAATCAAATATGTCAACATACATATTTTTTTCAAGCAATTATTCGGGATTCAAAATTCTAGTACAGTTTTTCGTGATCGACGTTCTGGTTACACCTGGTGCACGGCATAATATCGATGGCCATACGTTGACAACACTTAACCGAAATTTTTTCATAAAATGAGTTATTGTTATCATTTTCTTTGTTTTTTCAAGCTCTATTAAAATATTGACATCTCGTAATTTACAAATTGTTCTAAATTTGAAAACACGTAACAGAAAAAAATGGCCACCCAACTGCCAGCAGATAGTAGAAGAGCTACATCATTTTCCTACTATTTGAAAATAGGTGAGAAAAAATTCCAAAATGTTTACTGCAACATTTTGTATTGGAGAGTGGACATTCCGTAACTGGATTCAAAAAAAAATATAACAATTATGTAAAAAAATTATATTATCATATGGACGAAGTTAAAACAGGTGCATTGAATTGATTAAAATACTTGGAATTGTTTCCTCGTATCATCATAAAAGAATTAACACAATTAAAATTGTTAACTCGTATCAAACATTCTTGTAAATAAAAAAAACATTTAATTAATATTGTGTCAACAGATTATTTTGAATATACATAATAATTATTTTACTCCAAAGTGTCTTGATCATTGATTTCCCAATACTTATTTAGTTATACAGTTTTTTGGCTCTCCTTTAAAATTGAACAAATCTCGTTTACGTGTTGTCAATGTATGGCCATCGACAGGGGTGGGCTGGAGGGGGCTCGCGCGGGCCCCTTGTTAAATTTAGGCGCGGCCGGCGAGCCCCTTGTTCAGATAAGAAAATCATTCGTCTTAGAGAAAATCAGCACATAACTGCAATTTCTGTCGATGGTAAAATTTTATTATGAAACAAGACTTAGTTCCCCATTCGTTTTTTAATTCAGCGCTGTGGGCTTCCGTGCCGGACCTTACGGGTTCGATTTCCAGTACGAAACAGTATCTTTTCGATAGATTTATCGATTTTCTGTTCGAAGGCATGGGTTTTTGTGATGTCTAAAAATTCCCCTCTACTATTCCGATCCTTCAATTCAACTGAGCGTTACGTGAGCGATTAGTTAATTACTAGTCCTGTCTTAGCCTTATAATTCTATCCCTGCTACTCTCTTTAGAAAAGAGAGATTGAACGACTAAGTAACAAACATTTGTTGTAGATTTTTTTTATTGAGATACCTTCATTAGGAGGTCATATACGCGACATCGGGAGCGGACATGGATGAACAAAAAAAATATGAATAAAATTAACCGAGCCCCTTGTTAAGATATTGGCAGCCCACTGCTGGCCATCGATATGCCAAAATGAAACTTAGCTAATTCAACGGTTATGTCGAGGAATCGAATATAAAAAAAAAAAACATAATGGACCAATTCTGAGTTCGCAATTAACATTACGTAAAGTCAAAATATTTTATATGCTGTTCAGGGGAGCTTCGTGATTTAACTTAATGAGTGTAAATGTACTTTAAAAATGTAAAATTATAAATACGGTTACGAGTGGAGATTTGGTAATACGTGCATAATTATGCGCGGACGAGTGCAGCATGCATACCAAATGTTATGGAACACTGATAATTTACTGCTTAACAAAACAAGCAAAGCACATTAAACAAAATACATTCTTGTGCATATTGTAATACCGGTATTACCAAATCCGGGATTCCGGTATTTCGATTGTTTTTTTCAATACCGAAACACCGGTTTGTTAAATGTATAACATATACAGGTTTTTTTTTCAAATAAAGCAGTGGAACGACGTTGCGGTACTTTTTTTCTCAGCATTTTAATGCTTCAAATATTTTCTTTTGAAAACGTTGATGTCTTGAATTCCCGCCTCCCACCCATCCTATCCTATGAACGGGGCGTATCGAGAGCGATTAGCTAATCACTAGTCCTGTCCTAGCCCTTTCCTTCTATTCCTACTCGCTTTGGAAAAAGAGAGGTTGAGCAACTGAGTAACAAGCAGTTCTCGTAGAAACACTTCTGTTGAGATAAACTCCATTAGGAGTCCATATGCTCCACATTGGGAGTGGACATGGTTAAAAAAAAATGTGTACAACTTCTAAGCTAGTTATTATTATTAGGTTTATTTTCAATTTAATATTTTTAACTATTATATTTTTCACTCCTACAAACAATAAAAAGTGAGTCTCTGTTTTAAAAACAATGGTATTTAATTTATAAAATATTCAAATTCCGGAATCGATTTATTTATCCGACAGTGCGATCTCAATTAACTATGTTTTTAGTTATTTTGCTCATTATAGTCGATAGTTAATATCAACAACCGAATTACCGAGATAGGTATATTCGTTAAGTCTTGCAAACCCTAGTTTTGTAGACATACAGCAGTGAATTCATATTCACTAAATAACGGAATTCAGCATGAATAATAACTTCTCTCTTCAGCAGAAAAAAATATCTATCGTGTTTTAGCGTGTTTTTGTAGTATACGCGACTTCAAAATGTATTTATTCCACCAAAAATTGTTATATTAAACAAATTAAAAAAAAAAAAGTCAAATGCAAGCTTACGAATATTCTGATATATGTATTGTGATTAGCCAATCATTCTCGGTACGCCCCGTTTTTTTTTGGAATCGTATGTGTGGAAAGAAATTTCAGCTATTGCAGACATCCATGTCTTCGAACAGAAATCCAAAAATCAATTAATGAAACTTTTCATGCTAGAATTCGAGCCCGTCAAAGACCCAAAAACGTTGCCACTCGACCACGGAACCGAAAAATACGATTTTACACCACAGTTTCTCAACCGGGGCTACAGCATGTTCCAAGGGGTCTACATATAAATAATAATTTTAGGGGAGCCACAGTACAACTTTGGCGGGCAACGGGCAAATCTAATGAAGAGTTAAATTTTGAAAGAATTGAAAATTAATAAAAGATTTTTAGTACTTTTTCCCCACATAAATTTATTTGATCAGGACCGGTTTCGCTCATCGCGAGCATTATCAACTGATAAGGAAAACATATAAACAGTGCTATTTATACAAGTTAAATTGAAATAAAAGGTGTAAGCAACTACTAACAATGAAAAGTATTTACAAATTACATTATAATTACACAAAATTAAAATGCTTAACACCTATAACATACAATTTTCTTATCAGTTGATAATGCTCGCGATGAGCGGAACCGGTCCTGATCAAATACATTTATGTGGAAAAAGTACTAAAAATCTTTTATTATTTTTATTATAATGCCATTCCACCAAGTATTGACAGTGAACACCTTAAAAGTGAATTGAAAATTATTTTGGAATCCTTTAATTACTCACTTTTTTTTATATAAAAACGGGTATTGGGGGCACATAAAACTATGGTCAACATCTTCAATAATAACTCGTATTATGTATTATAAAGAACATGGCAGTACCAGAGACAAGTTTATTTTCTGTTTAGAGTGTATTACATTTTAATTTTTTGCCAACTTGCGATTTAAATATATGTATAAAGTTTTTTTAAAATATTGATTTTGACAGTTGTGCCTATCACAAAGTTATTTGTAATATATTTAATTTTGAATATTTTTAACATAAAACCTTAAATTTATGTTTGTACAATACTCGATTTTAATCAATGTAATTTTCTAAGTAAGAGCTTCATTGTTGTATCTTAAAAGTGTTGACTGTTAGTTTTGATCAAATAATTATATAATATAGTTTCCGTGCAAAAATGGGCAATGAGCTTAAAATTTATGAGTCATTGATTTTCCTCGAGGTTTTTTTTTTACACATAACTCTGGTCAAGTTTTCTTTTAGCCGTGTTTCGTTGCGTGTTCACAGCTGAGTAAATTAAAAACTAATATGAAAAGAAGTCGGCCAATGCGTTACGTAAAAAAATGCAATAATCGCTCAATCTAACAAAAATGTATCCCACATTCCACCGACAAATTATCTGGTTTATTTTTCTGTTTAACTTCAACTATGTATTCTGCGTGACCTAAATTGTATCAAAAAACGAGACAGAACTTATCATGTAAGTTATAATGAACATTTTAAAACAATCTTCTGTAAATTTTTTGATAATTTTAGCGGTCGCTTTGTGGTCAATATATTTTGAATAAAAAAATAAATTTGATTACTTTTTACTCAATTTGTTTTAACAAAAGTTTTCTCACTTTCTTCAAATAATGCTTACAATAATCAATCAATAAGCACAGTTTCTCTTCTTCACATTTTGAACCGATCAATTGAATTATTCATAGTGATATTTTGGGAGATACTTAAATATATTCTGTTTTATCTAATTTGTGTATCAATTGAAAATGATCTTTTGTGTACGAGAGAAATAATTTTCGTTTTATATTTTAAATGTGCGATGCACAAGATATTCATTGTTTCCTATTTGAAAGACACCATTGCCAAAATAACGGATACTGTAATTATATCGATGGCCGAGTTCCATAAATTTATTTTTTCAGTTATATTACCCATTACATTTAAATACACCCATACCTCGCTATACGGCCGCTCTTTATACGGCATTTCGCTATAACGGCTCTTTTCAATTAAGGCACGTTTTCGATTTTCGGCCAAAAATGTTTCGCTATAACAGCAAAAAAAAACTTTTTTTCGATGTCGATCGACTTTTAAGGCATATTACCTACGCCCAGTGCCGGCGCGAGGTTATTTGACGCCCTAAGCAACGGCTATTAGCGCGTCCTTTTTAACACATCGTCTTATTTTTTTCGAAATAATGAAGAAGAAAAAACAATTCGGGATCATTAAAATCACGAAAATTTGTTTTATGCGGCCCGCTAGAAGGTAAAGATTGTGCATCACTGAATTAAACTATATAAAAGTATTTCCGTGAAATTTTCATAATCGATTAAAGTTTTTGTTATACTGGAAAAAAATCCGTTATTATAAAATAATTAATGTTTATGTGGTTACAGGAAATAACTGCTGAATGTACATATGTGTGTAGACATTTTAAATTAAGTCAACTGCAGTGTTTCCGGCTGAAGTTTTGAATGGGCAACATTTAAAAAAAAATCCTGACCGCATTTTTGAATTTTTTATCCGCTCCTTAACCTAATTTCCATTGAGAGTCTGAAATTGCCGGCACGCCGCGAGTGGGGGCCGAATGTTGCCAGATTGCTAAATCAAATGTAAAACTACTTGTTTTATTTATGATAGCTGAAAAACACGTGTTAATATTACATAATATTTAATAGTTATACATTTGAAATAATTTTCAGATAAGAAAACTTCGCTTATCATTAATGTGGATTAAGCGATAACTGTATATAAATCAGGGCTGTGGAGTCGCGTAAAAAAAGACAACACCGACTCCGAAGAAATTTTTCTATAATTTCATTTTAGGTTATATATATCGACTGTGGAAAAGAGAAAGGACGTAACCCACAGTTTTTTCAAAGCAGCTTTTTTTCGATAATCACAATGTATCAATCAAACTTGATACACGCTCTATCAAAAGGATGCGAACTGCAAATTCCGAATTAGTATCTAAATTTAGATTTTAAGTTTAAAAAAGATGACGTTGTAAAAAATTAAAATCAAGAAAAGATACTAAAATAAAGGTTTTTCAATTTTTTTTAAATTGATATTAGATTATTACAATTAAACACCAGTTAATAAGTCTCCATGCACAGGTTGTGTATATTTCATAATTTTCATATGGTCCAAAATCATCAAAACACGTTTTTTGTGCCTCCTGTAAAATTTGATATGTGTGGGTTACGCTCTTTTTCCTTTTCGCAGTCGATATTGTAGTGCGCGCCAACCCAGAATGAGTGCGCGCGCGTAGCTTAGAGGGAACTATGGTCACGGGCTCGAATCCCAGTATGAACAGTTTTATAAATTGATTTTTCAATCGAATTATGAATTTCTGTTCGAAGGCATCGATGTATGTGATGTCTTAAATTCTCCCCTCCCACCCGTCCTATCCTATAAATGGAGCGTATTGAGAGCGTATCGATTCTATTCCTACTCTTTTTGTAAAAAGAAAGGTTGAGCAACTGAGTAACAAGCAGTTCTCGTAGAAACATTTACATTGAAATAAACTTTATTGGCAGTACGTATGCTCAACATTGGGAGCGGAAATGTTAAAAAAATGTAATATTGAGAAAGATTAATAATTCATTCTTGTTTTTTTTTATTTCAATAAAGATCAATCAAATATCAATGCGTATGGTAACACTAGTCTCAAGACTGCTAACTACCGAGAAGAAATGTATTAAAGTTAAATAAAGAGAAACAAGTTTATATTCACTCAATCGCAGCAGGTATGTCTGGGGTCGTCAACAAGTTACACGAGAGCGTTCACTTAAGGAATTGACGTATAACATATTTTTAAAATTCGGCTAGTATAAATACAAATTATGTATTTGTGCTTAACTTTCCACGACTAGCATTCTACAACGAATGTTTTGGGTTTTTTTTATAGTATATAATGTTTTTTTTTATTGAAATTTTAATGACAAAATTTATCATCCAAGTGAGATTAAAATTATTAATACCACACCAATATCCAGTGTATGGAAAAATTTACATAAAAAATATATTTAAATTGGAGACATATTTTTTTGTCGTATTAAACCTATCTGATGAATGTAGCAATTATGGTTTAACACCGTTCTATTACCGATATGTCCACATTTCGTTACCTTACTTTGAAAAGGTTCTAACTGACATTTTGGCATAAAATGACCTTTTGGTCGGAAAATGTTGTATTTGCCACAATCTAACATATGTATATATTATTTTCAGAGTCATACATTTTTAAATAAAGAAATTAGCAGGATTTTAGAGTTCTATATATATATATATTAATTTCAGAGTCATGCAAATTTAATTAAAGAAGTTAGCAGGATTCAAGAATTCTACTTACACACTTTCTTTCATACAGTAATCTTACAAGCTTCTAAGAAACAATAGGATTTTCTATAATCGATTTATATGATTCATTATAACATTCGTATGATCAGTCAAATATTTAAACGCTCGTATCTCAAAACATGGTAAAGTGCAAATATAACCTTTTCAAAGTAAGGTAATGATTTGTCAAAATCTGAATTATTCAAATTTTGTACATTCCGTACATGCCAGTTCAAGTTCATCCGTGCACTTGAACGCACGGAGATTCTGAAAGACGAAAACCCGGATCGTTAGTGGCAAAATATTTATAAAAATTTGAACAATTTAAATTCAAAACAATATAAGTAATTTTACACTATTATGTATAATTATTTATAACTTAAAAACCATTACGAAAATAAAATCACACGTAAAAGCCGATAAATACCGCGGATACAGATAATATTTCTTATTTCATTTTGTCTGTATTTTATTGTAATAACCGGTTAAATGACTGTAAATATAAGTAAAGTTTTCTCAAATATAACTAAATTAGTGTTATAAATAAAAACTATTCAATATAATTAAAAATTCAAAAGTAAACTAAAAATCGCCGTTTACTACTAATATTGGAAAGTGGACATATCGGTTTTTGCTCTTATAATATAATAATAATGAAATAGCTGAGTATCCGTTCGAAAATATGTCACTTTTTTAATTTAAAAAAAAAATAGCATAAACATGATATTTATAATATATTTTTTACTAAGACAATAATTTAGTAGTAAGTTAGTAATAATTATTGTAATACGTGCACTATTAATATATTTTACTGTGTGTAAATAAAAATATCTTTAATGCATATGTATAATATTAATTTGGTATTACTTTTTAAGCGGATATATATATTTTTTTGATCCCTGAGAACCGTTAGTGCTGCCGCATCTGAAATCATGCTCCACTATGCCAAGAATCAAGTATCAACACCTATAACTGTAATGCTGTTGTCATTCTATTCTGACCTTAGAATATTGTTTCATATTACATTGAGTGATAACACATGTTTGATTTATCCAATAAGGATTTTGGTTTTTAGATGTGTCAACACTGCGACGTGTTCCAAAATCAAACGATTCAAAACTATCAAACAAATGTCAAACTTTAATTAAAACCGCGTAAAATATCATAAAATACTTTTGAGCTATGAAACATATCGAATGCTTGAAGATAGTTTTTATAAAACTATCGATAAAATCTCTGAAAACTGTTTTAGGAAATGTGGACGAGCGATCGCATACAAACTTTTGTTGTTATTTTGCACAAGAGAAATCATTGTTGTTGACAATGAATATTAATTAAATAAAAACATTGTATACAACAACTTTAAAAACTATACATCTTTTTATTAAAAAATACTAGTAATTATTATTTTTTTATTCACATATCAATGATATGACAAGTCATAAGTCGAGAAAGCGTAGCGAACTGAAACAGTCATTCTCATTTGAATTTTTCAACCTTAATAATTTGTGCATACAGTTCACCTTTTTAGAGGTTTAATGTGACAGACCAAAACAAGTATTTTGTATTTGATAGTTGAGGTAAAGTTTTAAGACAGGAATTTTCTTCAATAATACCATCAGTACTCGATGGAATTTATAACCATAGCTTTGTTGGCCTTTTTAAAAACCTAGATTGAGAAAATAAAATGTTATATGAAACGGGTCAAGTTCTTTGATACTACTTTCTCATATCAATCACTCTATCGGGAAATGCTCACTGAGATTTGTGGAAGGTCTGTCTACTCTTTTCGACATGTTGATCTGGACTTTTATGAGGTCAACTTTCCTGTTGCTCAACAGATTAATTAATTTACGATGAACTATGAAAACTTATATTAATAATTTAATACATACCATATCTTTAATAAACATCAAAATATAAAGCGATAATTAATTCAGCCGAGCCCTTCAACGTAACTATGACAATATAAAATTTAAATTAACTTTGATTATACCGCGTATTGTGTAACGTAAAGTTAATTTAAATTTTATATTAAAATGAACTTCCACAAAGTTACCGCCGAAACCATCGAAAGTATTAACTATGACAATTTATAGGCTTTTAGGTTTTACTCTATTGTCTTGTAAGTTTAAAAAAAATCCAGAATCATCTTGTCAAAAAATATGATTTATCAAACTATTATATACCATTTAAGATTTCGACTGAATGTGCTTGGTGGAATTTCAATATTAAATTTGAATTTGAAGTTAGTGACAAAATCTGTGAGAATGTACATAGTTTGAACGATTCAAATTTATTATATACCAATAATAAACAATGCATTTAGATAATATATTTTTCATATAACATATATGATATATGGACATTTTTAGTGACCCATTTGCGTTTTCGTCTATAATTTCCTTCAATCATATTATTTAATTTAACCTTTTTAGATAATTTATTATTATCACAGTTTGTTTATTTCCATTTAAATATGTATATATTAATAGGGTAAAATATCAAGGTATTTCAGTTCTACAGTTTTTAAAAAGTTAAAGGTTGATAGCTATTTCGGCTTACGCCATCGTCAGAACTATGGCGTAAGCCGAAGTAGCTATCAACCTTTAACTTTTTAAAAACTGTAGAACTGAAATACCTTGATATTTTACCCTAATAAAATGGAGTTCTACCAAGTAAATGCCAAATCAATAAATAAATATATATTAACTATTTAAAAAAAAATTAATACATACATACGAAGTAAAATGATATAACGGGACATGTAATGTTTTATCAATATTCAGATATCTAGCTATCTAAAAATATGATTTCGTCGCTTTAGTATCACCATTTAATGGTATACCTATAATAATAAATAAAATATTAAATGTAATAAATTCTTCCAAAAGCTTTCCTTGGCAGAGGAAAGCATGTAAAATATTGAATTCTAAGCACTTTCTCTTAGATTGAGCGGTTTAGGCTTCTTGCCACAGCTCGTGCATAATCTGATTTTTGCACTTTCTCAAAATTAAGTTTTTGTGGTTTCCTTCTGTAATCGTTTACCATTGTTTCGATAAATCAACTCTCCTTTTGAATATTTTCTCAAGCGTCGATGTCGTTGAATGTTAATTAAAGTGGGGTTTCGTGAATATAATGACATTGACTTTGATTTTTTCACTTTACATTTCAAATATTCAAATATTTTTTACTTTCCAATGGTTCAAACAATATTAGCTCATTGGGTGAAAAGTATGCATGCGTATAAAGAGTATTATTATCTATTATTCCTTTTTTGAATTCATAATTCGAAGTTATTCACTAGTGATTTCCAATAGATGGCAATACAAGCAAATAATTTTGACGAAGCGTTTGATCAGATTCACACAACAAAAAATGCAGTGTCAAATAGAAGATTGGTTACAATTTGTACTATATTTTTTTTAAAAAGCTTTATTTTTACTTTATACGGTGGAAAGACTTTTGACTAATATGTTCAAACATTTTCATGAATGTCTACCAAACTTGATAATCTTTAAATCACTTACTAATGCTGGTGAAATAACATGAAAACACGCACGTCAAATTCCATGACCGGTTTAAATTGCTTGTTTGATGTTTGGAAACTTTCCTGATATTGTAAAATAAGAAAAAACTATTTAGCGTGTGCTAATATGTGTGTTATGTATGTACATTCTAACATTGTTACATATTAAATATTAATTTAACATTGTGTGGTCTCTCAATTCACTGCGTCCTAAATTCAATTCACAGATTAACTTTTGAATCGTTCAAATTGTGTACATTCACACAACACACACGACCCGGGTTTCGCCTTTCGGCATCTTTAGGCGTGCACTTGAACGCCTGAAGATGCTGAAAGGCGAAACCCAGGTCGTCAGTGACAAAATCTGTGTGAATGAACATAATTTGAACGATTCAAATTTAATATTGAAATTCCACCAAGCACCTTCAGTCGAAATCTTAACTTTTGAATCTGTTCTATATTTTTATTTGTAGTAACAATAGTATGAATAGTCGAAATTGATTAAATTTTTTCAATTTTATAAAAAAAAACTCACCACCGAAAGGGTAAAGTATGAAAAAAATATTTTTAGCACGATATACGAGATATTTAAATTAAAAAAATACAATTAAAAAACAAAAAATAAATAAAATAAAATGTGGATGGGGCTTGAACCATCGACCTTACGGTTATCAGTCGAACGCTCTGGCATTCCGTTATTTTAAACTCTAAAAAAATGTTTCGAGCTCGATTTTCAAAGTCAAAGTATTTTTGATAATAAGAAATCAAGCCTATATTAATATATATATGTTTATCTAAATACATATATAAAAATATCACTCTTTATCAGGAAATTGTTGGTTGCTTTTGATTAATACAATATTTGTAAGCAACTGGTTAAGAATACAACAAGCTTCTGAATGATGGGTATACTTAGACTGACAAAAAGAATCAGTATAATAAAAAAAATCGCAAATAATCTATCAAATATCCTCGTTTACATGATATACAGTTGAACTTGGTTATTACGAATAAGATTGGACGAACTGAATTTGCTCGTTATAAACATTACTCATTATCTCAAGGATTATGTATTTTAAAATGCTTACAAATATACCCATCACATGAAGACATGAAGTATCTGGAGCGGTCACGTAACACAAAAATACACAATTAGAATTTATTTACACACCCGTTACACACATATTACATTTTTCTGTCAATCCACTTTTCTTATAAAATTTAAAATTGATGCTTGTTTCATTGTTATCATTGACGATATTTTTGCTCGGTATGCCCGAAAAGTAGCTCGTTATTAAAGTGAATAAGTATATGGAGAAAACAATAAACTAAAGATTGATAAAAAAATCCACCCCTTTCTCGGAACACCACGAATAGATTTGACTCCTTGTTAGCGTATTGGGAGCCAATCGCTGGTATCAATTAAATTAACTGAAGACGTATTCTAGTGAACATACTCTATAATTATTTAATATTTTAACTGAAAAGTCGTCGCTGAAGTCGTACATTAAAGTTGTCTGTCGTTGGTATAGCAAACCCTAAATATAACATAAATGACATGAATCATAAAAAAGCACATTTTACAAACTTATTTGTTTTTCGACTCAAAGGACAGAGGGGAAAATCTTTGATGATTTTAATATTCATTACCTCAAACAGATACTATCTAAAAATATTCACGATTAATACAATACATATACTATAATACGGGCCCATTAGAGATGAAGTGAGTCATGTGGTATTTTAGAAAAAAAAAGTTAGATGCGTTGTAATATTCTACACGTCTTAAAGTACCGTAAAAGTAAAGTAAACTCAGTTAATACACATTGCTATAGTGTTATCTCCGTAAAATAAATATATGCAATCCACCAAAATACCAAATAAAGACGTGATTGTACTTAAAAGTCAAAGAAAAAAGATTTTACCATTTTACTAGTTGGTTCACTCAACCTCTTGAGGGCCCATATATAATTTAACGTTGAATACCCCCAGCGGTGGTCTTGCAATACGCTAACAAGGGGGTCGCTTAATCGCAAAGCAATTCTAAGTGTTCTGGAGAAGTAGTGTATTTTTTTAACACTCCTATGCAATGATATACAATACTTAAATTAGCAATCGATTGTTACTTAATACACTTATAATACGCAATTTACCGTAAACTAATCAATGTAAATGGCTAAAAATGTATTACTGTGTATACTGAAGCTGTCGTAGATAATATATAAGTCAGAAATTTTAATTATATACTAAATTGATCTGAAAATATTGTTTTCTCTTAAATTAACAAGGGGCTCACCGGCCTTCGCAAAAATTAGCAAAGCCTCTCCGAGCCCCTTCCGGCCCATCCCTGGATACTTCCCAAAATTTTAATATATTATTATTCAAAATTACTACCCAATGACAACAGCTTAATCAGTTATTATAATTATTATTATTTGAAATATGTAAACCTAAATGGTACTTTATCTTCAGTGAAGATAGAAAATATATATTTCCGCAGTTACATTTAAATAATATATAAATGTGAGTAAATATTGATATAACATATTATTTAAAAATTGTTTTCTAAAAAAAATAAAACTCATATGCTTGAAAAGTTTGGTACTCGTTATTTATATAACTATAGTGAGATGTCATATTATTATATTTATCAAGAAATGGGACTAATACTAAAAGTTACTGATGATGTTGAAATATATCGTAGAGCTTGCATCCGTTATTTTCAATTATAAACGTAGTTTTAACATTGGCAAGAGCTCGTTTTCGTCAAAAGAAGAAATTGCAGTAAATAAATACAAAAGTCAGTACCTCTTTCTTAACGGGAAAAATAATGCAATAACATGTGCGCGGTTATAATATGTGTAACGTGAAGCTTATCATAAATACTTTGGGTCAATAAGAAAGCTGCCACTAAAAATACTATGTGTTATTGGTTTGTTATAAATATTTGAAGAAATGCATTTACCTTTCGCTGTACTTGATGTCAATATCAAGGAAAGAATCAGGACGTTCCACGGCCACCCTTTCGAAGCACAACTTATCCTGTCAAAGATTTTTTTCTTCATTGTCCTAAACACCATTTTTGCGTACCGTAATAAACTGTTTTCAAAAAAAATAACGGTTCATAGAATTATATTATTTAGGTAATCTATTATTATTGCTGAACTGATATCAAACATTGCAAGCGATCTATTTATTCATGTTTAATATTATTAATTAAATATTCGCCGACGTTTATATTTTCTTGATATGTTGTTTTAATTAGGTTATTTTTTAAAACAAATATATTATAAGTTAAACCACATTATATATTTGAAACACGACGTATTATTTACGTATGATGAGTTATTTTTTGATCGAAAAATGGAATCGAAAGTTCTCTGTAAGTATTTGTTAAATTTTACAGGTATTAGAGAAGAATAACGGATCGACTTGGTTGAAATGAAAAGAGGTCGAAAATTGCACCTGCACTCGTTTGTGTCGACAGGTAATGCTATAACGTCTGCGATTCACGCTTGCTGAGAGGCTACTAAAGAGCTAAAGCACATCGCTGCTGTTTCTCTTCGTTGATTTACTTTTACCTGGCGATGAAACATGAAACACCTGTACTGTGATTTTCCGTCTGTCAAGTTTAGTGTCTTTTACTAACACTAGGGTCGCGGCACTATGTTTAAGACATTTCTCCATTGAATAAAAGTTATGCTTCTTGTATTATTCAGGTGTCGTTAACCGACGTATCGGATCTGTAAAGCCACAGCAGTCTTAAGTTCCAAGCAGTGCTGTTGAAAATCAGCAAAATATGAGTACAAATAAATTTTGAGATTACTATTAATTGATTAAAATCTTAATAACAACTTTGATTATTTTCAATGAACTATCCAACCTCATATTTTTAATTGAAATATTGTAAAAAAATAACTTAAATAAAATGATTTGTCTTCGTTGTTTGCTTTTTTTTTTTTCTTCGAGATTTTAATTTAAAAACATTAGAAAATGTGACTTTTTCTTATGTTGAAAAAGATATATAATTACAACATATATATGTATTTCCTCAAAATAACAGAAATAAATGGTTTCATAATGATATGATATTAATTTGAACGTTATGAATCCGGACCGCTCATTTGAAAAAGTACCTGTTTTCAACTCATTTTCAACAATAGCATGGCTTTCACTATAGGGGGCTTTTATAAAGCCCTTTTCGTATTGTATTAAATGAATCAGTGTGAAAATAGATTATTATCGTACTATATTAACTTATTATTACACATAGTAATAATAAATTAGGTATGCTCAAATGCCAACAAGAGTCAAATGCCAATCAGACGGAGTGGTAAATTATTTCAGAAAATGAATCCAACTTTTGTACGGTAAATAAATCATAGGCAAATCTATTTAAACGTGTATCCACGTGTGACGAAAGATTTCTGCAAGTTTAATATGCGTTTCGAAACAAATAAAACTTGATTGTCACTAATTGTAGCACGGTGTAGCACAGAAAATAACTGCGTAAAAATAAAATAAAAAATATATAAAAAAAATGAAATATGATCTTTTATTTTATTGCAGATATTATTACTGTGATGTGTGTTTATTTTTGATTACCATTAGTAATTGAAAATGAGATTGAATCTTTCCATTATAATTGTGTGTTGAATTAATGGAAAAATCTCTTATCCACGAAGAAACGCACATTTATTGAATCCAATAAAAGGCAAAATTATATCATTCGAAAGGTGCTATACATATTTTGGCGTGAATACGTTTTTAAAATTGCTTCCATAGAGAGGCAATTCAAAAAATGAATGATAACGAAATCGGGGGATACAGTTTGGTGTTGCAGCTTCATATCTATCATTGCTATCCAAAATTCAATTACACCACTAGATAGCTAAAGAATCAAAGAATTGATTGCGCTATGTAAGGACTGTGATACATTGCGCGAAGCGGGGGAAGCGCCGCCACTTTGAGGTAATTTTGCTGCGTATCGAGATTTCTATTTACTATAACTTTTGACTCGGAGAAGTTACAATGTTCGTTCAAGTTTCAATCGTTAGCTCTCAACAACATCGATCGATTATAAATAAAACATTAGAGTAATATTGTGACTGTGACTATAATTAGGTGTTAAAATATTTTAAAAAAATATATCAAAAATATATAATGTCGGGCTATACGCGTCAAAAAGTCAAATCGAAATACAGAGATCGCATACGGTTGGAAAAGGCTTCTCAAGAGAAATACAACTATTAAAGAATATTAAAACACCATATGACTGAGTCAAGCAGTGCCGGCAACGTAAAAATGGGGCATAATATCACCTATTACGAGACGTATTCACGTACAACACACGGCCGTGTCCATGACACAGCCAGACCCCATTTTTTAATAATGCCAACATTATAATTGTCTTTAACCAGTGCTTTTTATTGAAAAATGGTGCCGGAACTCATTTCTTGTTTTTTCCCCAATCCAAGTCTCTTCCCAATGTGGAACATATGTTCTCCTAATGAAGGCATCTCGAAAGATTTTTTTACGAGAACTGCTTGTAAATAAGGTGCTCAATTTTCTTTTTTTAAGGAATTACGGACAGAGAGATAGGGCTAGGACAGGACTAGTAGTTACTTAGTCGTTCACGCTTTGCTCCGTAAATTTTTGGATTGGAAACGTGAGAGAGAATTCAAATATCACAAACACACACGCATTAAAATATAAAACCTGAACCTCTGCGTTTGTAGAATGAAGAATATGACCTATTTCGTTTCCATTCCTTCTTGGAGATTTATTTCACCTTTCAACACATTGAAAGATTTATTTTCCTATGCTTATTTATATTATACAGCTCCAATTTTTTGCTGTTATTACTTTTTCACGAAATAATTATTTAAAAAAATATTTTCAATAGTTTTCAAATCAAAATAAAAAATACTTGTTTGCGAATATTGACGTTAAATTCTGTCGGTTTATTATTAAAATATGAATCCAGGTGATTTTTTACCTATTCAATGTTTGATTTTTTTTATCACAATGTGAATGTTTCATCAACTTAAATAAGTGATAATCTGAAGGTGCTATACCCGGTGAATATAGTGGGTGTTGTAGATGCCCTCTTATCCTTGATGCTTATAATCCTTGATCAATCAAAAAAACATAAAATACCGCAAATGTATCTCTTCAGTCTCTGGCTTCTGCATTTTTCTTCGGCGTTAAAAAATTTAAAGAATATATCGTAACAAAAAGAATACTAATTGAGCTTTACAGTGATACCAACCATGACCTGTTTATTTAATAGAAACCGGTGGCAAACTGATTAGTGACGCACCAAAAAAATGACATTTTTTCCGTTATACCAAAAAAATCACCTGGATTCATATTTCAATAATAAACTGCCAGAATTTTACGAAAAAGGTATTAAAAACTTCCTATTTTTTGGAGGAAGATCATACCTAATAACAGAAATTATTTCACGGAATAATATTGAATGGTTTTTTTTTTTAAAATTGTAGCATCAAAGAAATGACATTTCTTTTCGCTTTACCTATTACTTTAATACTAATAAATAATAGAAGATTTTTATTTTATTTTGACGTAGGTACGTAATTGTTTGTTGTAATTATGTATCGTATTTTATATGATTTGAAAATGAGATGTTGAGCGACTGAGTAACAGTTCACGTAGAAAAACTTCTGTTGAGATACCTCCATTAGGAAGCGGACATGGATATATATTTTTAAAAATCTAATGATCTTGAATTGTTTTTTCATTATTTCGAAAAAAAATGAGACGATTTATTAAAAAAGAGGCGCGCCAATAGCCGTTGCCTAGGGCGTCAAATAACCTCGTGCCGGTACTGAATATTGATAAGAAACATTAAAATGCCAAGAGAAAGGGTGCCTGAAAGCCGTTTCAACGCGTTAATGGAAAGAAAAGCACTGCCTCTTACCATATGCCGTGGTTGGAAGGGTGACTGTTCCTATAATCAGCCATGTCCAGTGTCCAGCCTTTTAGCTAAAACATGAATAATAGTGTTGACAATGAAAAGGATTTACAAATTACATTATACATAATTACACAAAATTAAAATGCTTAATGTATGTTATAGGTGTTAAGCATTTTTATTTTGTGTAATTATAATGTAATTTGTAAATCCTTTTCATTGTTAGTAGTTGCTTACACCTTTTTATTTCAATTTAACTTGTATAAACAGCACTGTTTAATTTATTTTTCTTATCAGTTGATAATGCTCGCGAGGAGCGAAACCGGTCCTGATCAAATAAAAATTTTAAGTGAAAAAAGTACTAAAAATCTTTTATTATTTTTATTATAATGCCATTCCACCAAGTATTGACAGTGAACACCTTAAAAGTGATTATTAAGAAATAATGTCCAAACGGTTTTGGTTGCACGTGGCAAGGTGCACATTTCTGGGTGTCAACCCTCATCCCACCGTTTTTGCAATATGATATTGAAATTTTAATTCACCATAGCTTTCTTCACGTCGAAAGCTATGTCCACGAGTAGGTATTAAATATGTATGTCGTATGTGATGTCAATTGTTGTTACAAGGGTAATTCCATTTAAATCAACTCGTTGAATCATTGTAGATTCTTAATAATTTTCAAGAAATCGAATCCGAATACACCGGTCTTTTTTATACCAAAATTTGATGGCTCAGTCGTGGTGTGGTAAATGTTTATTGAGATTTTGGAATTAGAGAGAAGAAATTCGGTATTGTGTGAATGTAAATGGCAATGATATATATGAATTTATGATCGACAATGACTTTTAGATTTTTGTTTTTCAACAGATATTACATTGAAATTAAATTAGTAACTAATAAAAATGTTTTCGTAACAAAAATTGCTGATGAAGGATGCAATTCATTTAAAATTATTAAATTAATTTCACAGTCACAGAAAAAACTATTCAAAATATGCTATTGATGCTACAAAACTAATCAAAGCATTCGACGATAAATTTTCATTATTTTCCTAACGTCGTTTGATGTAAATGCCGATGCTGCACCTCCAGATTTACAATTGATTAGACTTGTAATCAAATTTTGCAATGAAAGCCATGTTCGAAGTAAACAAGATACAAGAATTTTATTAAAAACATATCATTGAAGATAAATTTCCAAAATTGAGGCAATTATCAATGTGAGTTATAGCTGCATTTGACACCACATATCGCTGCGAGTCATTTTTCTCAATGTTAAACATCGTAAAATTGAAGTGTCAAAACAGGTTGACTGATGAAAATTAAACTAATCTACTCGATGCACGACGTCCAAATCAATGGTCAACATTTAAAAAATAACATATACGAAAAAAAAAGAGTTGAAGGTATTCAAAGAAATAATAAAATTGTTTTTTTTGTGAGCTGTTTGTTTTTTTTGTTAAATATATATTATTGCTAAGTTTGTTTAAACGATTTCTGTGTGGCCCATCAGAGGTATGGATTATTTTATTTGGCCCACCAAGTGATTTCAGTATTGCATCCCTGATTTAGATGATGAGGTGAACGATAAACGTGGGATTACTTAAAATTGTTATTGTGGGACTTGGCCGAGATTATTAAAAAAAAAACCTATAGGGGAAGATATTGTTCCGCCTACTTATGTGAATCAACGTTTTTCTATTATGAAGGTGGTTAAGAGTAAATATAGAAACAGACTCACATATGTACATCTTTATAATTACATTCGGATGGGAGTGACAAGGTACTCACCGAGAATTGAAAAAATTGTGGAGGAAAGAGAATACCATTCTTTTCAGGTATTCTCTTTCCGGTCGATGATAAAAAACTATAAAAAAGGAATATGTATAGGTAGCTCAACAGACAATTTCAATTCCTGAAAGTAGCTCACATCCTTATTGAGTTTGGAGACCACTGGGTTAGTGTAATCGATGGATAAAAAACAGCTGTTTCGGTAGATTCGTCGATGTTATCCTATTTATTTATCAATTTATTCACAGGACCAACCTCTGTTCGCACGATTAGATTCAACAGTCATGTCGGCTGATACATAAATACGTTGTTTTCACACATTCAAATGATTTAGTTGAATGAAAGTTAAATGAAAAGTGGTAAAACATGCGGCAATAGAACTCGAAGGACTGATAAAAATTAATATAATTTCATTATTTTTCTTATACTATAATAAAGAAGAATAGCTTAATACATATCTAGGCTCCCGACCTTTTTCGAGTGGCGACCCCTTTTTATAAAAGCCTGTGACCCGCGACCCCGATGCAATTGAAAAAGGCATTTTTAAAAAGGTAATTTAAATTGACTGCTTAAGTTAGCGACCCCACAGAAAACCCGTCGCGACCCTCTTCGGGGTCGCGACCCATAGGTTGGGAACCCGTGGCCTAATGTATTCACAAACTTTGGAATAAAATACACTAAATACAAAAAAAAAAAAATGAACAAAAGTGAGAACACAGAAATTAGCTCTATGAGTAACATTCGCTCTCATAGAAACATTTCTGTGCACTCACTTTTCTTTCCTACCTAAATATTTTCTTTCCTAACTATTAACTATTTATTGGCTTTCCTAACCAATACCAATTGCCTTTGCCTTTCCTAAATAAATATAAACGTCTTGAACAAATCCTATAACCTAAGGATCGAACCTTCGGCCTCCACTCAAACTTAGGGTCTATACTACTCGCTACCCCTGAACCAAACGCCCCCAAAATTTGCATAAAAAAAAAAAAAACATAAGCTACAAAATTGGTATTTTTTTATAATTTTTTTATTATGTCGCGTCATCTAGTGGAAAATAATAGCGAACGGTTCCAAGCATGTTTAGTCAGAGTTTTCCCATTTTGCCGCAAACAAACGCCACAAACGTCAAAGTACATCTATTATCTTTGATACATTAATGTGCAGTGTTTCCCAAATTTATTATACAATGGAACACTTTGTAAATCCGGAAATGTTACCGAAACACAGCTTTTTTAGGTCAGGTAATTAATAATTAAAATATATAAGCTATTAAGTCACATATTATTTACTTATTAACATTTTTTAAAACATGTTACATAAAAATATGAGTAAATAAAGCTCCTAATTATTTTAAATCTCCAACTGTACCTAAATATTTGATGATTTTAACATCAGTGGAGATTTACCATCACTCGATTTTGAATGTGTAAGTAGATGTTTAGATGTGTTGCAGAGTATATTACCATTCCAAATTCGAGGAACACCTATTTAGGTCCCACGGAACATAGTTTGTGAAACCCTGCATTAATGGAATGTCCGGGTACAACACAATATTCTTCCGTCTGACTAAAACCTATCCTTATGTTAAGTCCCCCCAAAAAAGGACGTGTTTATATTAGATTCAGAGATAACTTGATTAGATTCAAGGGAATCTGAAAAAACGGTTGGAGTTTTATCACAGAATCGGTGTTCAAAACACAAATTTAGTAATTCATCTTTCACTTCCCATAGTAAAATGAACTATTAAATTACACTATTTACTGACTATAATTACGCTGGAATATTGCTGGAAATTCGGTGTAAAAGTGATGGCTGGAAGGTAAAATTTAAAATAAATAATATAAAGTAGGTTATATCATTGTTTCTATGGCGCAGTGTTAACGTTGTTGTCTTCTATGCTGGACCTCACGGGTTCGAATCCCTCAGTAAAGATAGCATATTTTTGATCGATTTTACAATTTCTATTGGAAGGCACGAATGTTTGAGGTGTCTACAAATGGGGCCTCAAAAAAAGCATTGTCAACTGACAATGCTCACAATGAGCGAAACCGGTCCTGATCCAATAAATTTTATGTGGAAAAAGTACCAAAACTGTTTTATTATAATGCCATTCTACCAAGTATTGACAGTCAACACCTTAAAAGTGATGTATACACAACATTATAGCATAGAGTGCTATGTTAAATTATCTATGACAACTTGTAACAATAAACCTTTCAACTAAACCTATATCCTTCTCCTTTCTTGCAAGTTCAAATTGAGAGTTCAAATCGAAAGGTCGACAGCCAAGTAGAAGCTCCTCGATACACACATCGATATCATTTTGATTAATAAGATTAAGTGATTTATTTATAAAGTGTAAATTATATATATGGAATAAAATTGAAACAACATTGAATTTAAATTAAGTGTTTTAGTAATAATATATCCATAAAAATAAAAATAGTTTATATTCATGAAATATCTATATAAAATTATTTTTTAGAAAATATCTAAATTTTTGCTGAATAAATGATTATGATATGATGTTTGTAACATAACATTATTAATATCATTGTGTCGAAAATAAGAGACAACATACCTTTTTCGATGAATTCTTTTATTAGAACAATCTTAATTTTACATTTTTTAAATTACAGGTGGGTACTTTTAATTTAACAGAGTTTATAAAGTACAGGGGATATTATTTTTCCAAAGTAATTGTATATTCAAAAGAGCTTTATATTACGCATGATTGTAAGCAAGTTAATCTCCATCGGTTTCGTAATCTCAAGCAAAAGTTGTACTTTCTCTGGACAAGCCAATATTATTTTTAAGACATTTTCCTTTAATATAAAAAAATACATACCATTATTTTTGATTATTGTATAGGTGCAAACAATAATGTACGCAAATCAACAAGAAAAGAACTATTTGGTAGTATTCAATAATACTATTTAATAACATTTTAAAAAACTTAAAAAAAAAAAAAAAAAAAATTTTCAATATTCTTTTTTTTACACTCAAATGTATATATTCTGTGACGGTTATAAATAGCCGACATGAATTCTCAAAAGCTATTTTTTGTTTTGTAAAAAATGGCAATTATTTCATTTACCCTAAGCGAACAATTTTACTTCCAATTTCAGTGACGGTCCAGTAATGATGGTACATCTACAGTGATTAGCTGATCGCTATCAATACGCCCCATTTTTTTATGGATGCGATGGGTGGGTAGGAAGAATTCAAGACATCACAAGGATTCATGTCATTAAACATGAATTCATAAATCAATTGAAAATTTAATTTATGAAGAGATTTGAGCCTCTGAATACTGTAACTGAAGCCAAAACTCTTTACTCCTTGTCTACTTGGCATTATTAATCCTACCTGTAATATTCCCAGGTGCATGGTGCTTAATTTTAATGCTCTGAATACCCAGCGCAATCACGTTTTAAGTATACATACCGTCCAACACTATCACATGTTGAGTATTTCAGACCATCCAAAATAAGTACTATGTGCACAGGAATCAGTAGTGAATTACACCATAAGTGCATGAAGTGCGCATTTGGAGCCTCAAAATAACATATATTCTATAAAACCCTTATAATATTTTAAATTTAGCTTTAGTAATTCAAAAAAGAGGGCCTTCCAATTACTTAATCCGTCACTGGTGGGAATAGCACAACAGGTGAATGACTTTTTAGTGAAAATCGAAAGAATTTCGATGGGTAAAAATGTTACTTTTTATAAAATAGATTACATTATATATATTTCAAAACAGTATTACAAAAAATACAGATATTTATTTTCATAAGGCACCAATTTATTTTGTGAAATCAATATCATTCCTGCATCAATTAAACTTTTAGGAACACAGTGATAAATGTCAGCTGCATATTATTATGTACTTTAGTGACATTATTCCATCAGAATCACAATAACAAATGAATGGTATTGTTAACTCGATTTATTCAAGATAAAATTTAATATGTATACCAATTAGCAGAACAGGTAACTTTTAATGAAGAATATCTAGAAAATTCCAATATTTTGAATTACAGATTTATAAAATACTTCTTCTAGGTAATTTTCATTACCATCCAAGTCTTTATAATGGAGTCAAACTGCCTTGTCAATAGATAGTTATTTATTACTGAGAAAATTTCAATGATCTTAAAGCACAACTCTTTTGTTATGTGGCATTGTAAAAATGTGCTAAATATGACAGTGACTATAGAATCTTCATTGGTAAAGCAAAATAATGATTACTATACTATTTTCGTTGTTTTTGAGTGGTGCAAGACAGACATCAAAATATTGATACAGATGAAATGTTTACTTTTATACAGCTGATATCAACATATTTATACAAAAGCAATAACAAAATACATATTTCACTTAAAATTAAAAAGTGAAAAATATGTTCATACAACATTTTTTTAATATTCGTAAATATCAATTCTTGCAAGGTTTAGGGCAACATTTGGGCATTAATATTCTTTTGAATAACTTTAATAAATTTTGTGTAATAAGAATAAGGTATTAACATTTAAATATTTATAATTTTTACAGTATGTACTTAAAATTAGATTTGGAAGGCAATACTTATTTAGAAATATGGTAAAAATATAGTAATAATAATTGTTATATGAGTTTGTTTTTCCTATATGACACAATATTATATATCCTCAAGGTAATATAAAACATTATTTTTTGTCATGAATTAAAAAAAAAAACTTATAGTAATAAACTTTTAAGTAATATTCATGCGGGGGAATCTCATTTTATATTAATTTGTTGAAAGGAATGCGAATGTCCTGGATAGTCGCAGAAGCATTTGAAGGAGATCAATTTGAATTGTAGCAAGATTAAATGAAGAAAACTTTTAATGTATTAAATGGAACTGGAATGAACAATTTGTTTGATTTATCAGTAAAATGCAAATTCAAATTTTTATAAGTTTTTTACATTTCAAAAAAAAATTCATTATTTTTATTAGTTTTCTGCCATCTTCCGGGAAAACAAAAGTACCTTTTTTATGGAATTTTTCTGTTTGAAAGAGTCGTTTCTACTTCATTACCTTAAATGATTTTTTATCCATTAAAAGTGCTTAAACCAACCGAAACAAAAGGTTTTCAGATTAGTCCGAGTCCAGTGAATATACAGGAAGCAATAAAGTAAAGTGAACATTTGTTTTTTATCTAGCCAACTTGTTAATATGTAGGCATTTTTTTCGCAGGTATACTATGCCTGCAGGACCCAAGTATTTTTTCGGATTATGCAAAAAGAATTCAAGTACCGTTCAATATTGGGCCGGGATGTGCTGATCTGGTTGAATAATTCTTTGATAGCCATCGTTGGATTACAGCATGTTTCTCACATGAAGGCGCATTTTTCAAAAAAAGTTTTCCAGATTTAATCTTTTTAAATCATCATTGGCATGTTTTGATATATTAAAAATACTGCATAAGTAGCAAGTATTTTACAAATGTTCTGAAATATATGGTCCTTCGCAGATAGTGGAAAAGGTGATTTTTTTTGTTTAAAACAAATATCAAGTAGACCAGCGCTCTCTAACCTTTTTCATGCCACGGACCCCTAAATCTGAAAACAATAATCTGCGGACCTCCGAATTTATTTATTTCACATGTTCATATTTTATCACAAAGAATGTTGAAAGAATGAAAATTTTCGCGGACCCTTGGTTGGAACCACTGAAGTAAACAACCAGTCAAATATTATTCTACACATGCCTTTTCTGAATGATGATAAGTTTTAAAACAATATGTTGAAAAAACTTCATTTTTTCTTAAACCTCTTATATGAATTGAATACATTTCTTGATTCATTTTAAAAATTGTCATAAACTAAATAATTAAGAAGTAAAATTAATAAATATATTATACAAAAACTCTAATAATATCATGGGCATTAGTTTTATTAGTACGTGACACAAACAAAGCGTACAAAATTGAACAATATTCAATTCAGATGATAATCTTCTATTTCAAAGAAAAGAAATATGGAAGTAAGCGCTCAAGTTAGGGGTCTGCTCAGGTTAAAATTACCATATCCCGGGCCTGGCGTCTAGGCTTACTATCAAATTGCTTATCCATACCCACCTTGAGGACCACTTTTATTAATTCCAACAGAAGTTTATTATTTAATTTACAATAACATATCAGTGGAAACCTTCCCCGAAATGTTGCTGTCTTTTTTAATACTGAATACTAATCTCAAATGGAGTTTTCATTACATCAATGTAGTTAATAAAAATGTGACTGACTTACCTATTCCACAAAATGTTAAAAAACGCTTTTATTTGTCCAAACTATTTTTAATCAACTGGTTTTTTTTTTTAAATATTAGCCAAAGGATATATCTATCGTTTTACGTGTAGAAAGACTCTTTGGTCACTGTTCAGCAGTATTCACTAAAAAAGTATTGTTCATATCGACTGTGGAAAGGAAAAAGGACGTAACCCACAGTTTTTTCAAAACAGCTTTTTTTCGATAATCACAATGTATCAAACTTTATACACGTTCTATCAAAAGGGTGGAAGCTGTAAATGCTGAATTAGTATCTAAATTGAAACCAAGAAAAAAGACTGAAAAAAAGGTTTTTCCTAGACAATTTCTTTAATTAATATTAGAATATGTCAATTAAACACCAGTTTTGAAGTCTCTGTGCACTTCAAGCTTGTGTATATTTCGTAATTTGCATATGGCCCAAAATAATCAAAACACTTTTTTTGTGTCTCCTTTAAAATTTGCTATGGGTTTTTGTTTGGCTTTCGTCCTTTTTCCTTTCCACAGTCGATATTATTGTCAAAAGGCTATCCAATATGGTGAGGAAATCATTGTTAAAAACACATCTCAGGAATTTACAAATGTGGAATAGGTTTAACACTGGGCCAACGATAATATGTAAGGTACATTTTGAAGTCAACTATTTCTCGTAATTACCTCATAATTAATCTAAAACAAAAATCTTCGACTAGTTTAAATCTCAAATGTCACCTGATGTAGGAGGTGCATTACAACATCATAAGAAAACACAATAAGAGTAATAAAGGGCAATATAATTATGTGCTTGATAGTTTTTAAAATCAGTAAATAAGAAAAATGTTTTTTTTTTTAATTCAGCTGCGGTCTTTAATAACAAGAAAAAATTACTCGAGAGATTTAAAATAAGTCTGTCACAACTATTGTCAAGATATTAAAAATTTCTAACACATTTATAATAATACAACTTATTTGATTGATTATACTTGAGATTGTTGAATATAACATATAGACCGAACTCGCATAATTCGACCCTCTGTTGATGAGAACTTTCTATTGAAAATCAAGGCACAGTAAAACCATTCCCTAATTCAAGCGTAGATGCTATGCTAGGTTTATAACATTTAGGCGGATGGCATGAATGCTGACAAATCAGTTACACAGTAGTTAATACTTACATTTTTTAGGGTAATTTTTTTCATTTAAGATTTTAAAATCAATAACTCTATTTGAGATTTGTAAATTTTAACGACAACTTGAAAAATATAAACAGTCACGCCTGCACTGCAATAATAATTGTTTAACGCAACAGAATTATTTAAAACTGCATTTCCTAGGATTACTTTTTGACCACTGCCATACACTATGAATTAGATATGACTTTGAATGTTTACGATTCAAAGTTTTTGTGACGTATACATCATTAATTAGCACATGGGTGTATTAATTTATGTTGTTACAAATCGAGATACAAAAATGAATTCGTTAATGTACTGAGGAATGGTATGCAGTATTGTTTCAAATTATCCAAGTGCTTGGCTCGTAGTTATTAAAATTTGAAAAGAGTTGCAGAAAAAAATATTGCAGCTGAACTGATAAAAACTAACATTATTCAAATCAACTAAGACAATTCAAATCAGAAATATAAATTAAATTCAACAAATTGTTATTCCACTTATTGTGTTACAAAAAAAGTAATAAAGTTTGTAACACAACAAGTGGAATAATAAATTTATCAAATTTAATTTTATATTAAAAATGAACTTCCACAAAGTTAGTGCCGAATCCATCGAAGATATCAAACCAGAGATGTTTAGGAAACTTAGAAACCATACTACAATCAAGTGGTTATGAATGATCGATATTCGCATCAATATTAAATGCCCTGAATTTACATTAGACTATTTCTTATGTTATATGTCGCCATAGAATAACCCAATATGTTTTCTGTTGGATATTATTTTATGGTTTTGTACCACATGTAGTAAAGTAAGGACTATTCATATCGGACGTACATGTACTCGATACAAAAAAAAAATAATACAGTAATAAATGCTATTACATGATGGAGTATATTGTTATCACATTTGCATTATCTTTCTTATTTTTCCCAGAATGCTAATATTCATCTTTAAATCCGGGCAAGGGTCTGGCTAATATGATTTCAATACTGTTTCAATTAAGGAAAATTATGAAAATCACTTTTTAATCAATAATAATAACTACCCAGTGAAATGTTATATTTAAAAAGTATTATTTTATTGCTTTATAAATTTAGCAAAAACAACGATAAGCAGTCATATAATACACATGTATATTTTATGAATACAAGTCTATAAAATAAATCAAAAGAAGAAATCAAAGGTGTACTCAAAGATTTGATGATTAATTTACGTATTGAATTTATTATCGAAAAATGTTTTTCAAAATTGATTACTAGTCGATAGCAATCGACCAGCTGGATATCTGCCACTCAAAAAATGTTTAGCACTATGGGATTAAATTAATGTTAGATAAAACGTTTTTAATTTAGTATTTTTTGGCACTTCACGATTTAGCAAACAATTAAGTTTTGAGAAATATCTGGAAAAATATATTAAAACTATACAATAAAACATTGTTACAATGAAATGAATACCTAAATGATATTGTACTTTTTCTTAGAAACTAAAATAATACATCAAATGCTTTCATCGCGTCGTCATGAAATTAATGTTTACAAAGTATGGAATCAAAATAACATGATTTTAAATGCAACACTATATTTTTTACGGTTCTAACAAACACAGAATATTGATGAAAACATGGATTTGATAAATTATGTAATACTGAAGGACATAAATTATTGTATTGTATTAAATTCTATTTCTATTCTATCAGTAGTGGCACAATAGATATTCTTAATTTTTAAATTGAAATACAAAAACATTGAAAATGATACAATATATTATAATAAATACAAAACACACATTAAATATTTAAGAATTGTTCTAGATCAGAATTTTAAACTGGCTTATGCTTTTTGATGTGAGATTCTATTTATTCTAAACACAGTCTGAGGACTTTCTATAATTGGAATGCATTCATTATTTTGATATGCTGCTTTCTGATTAAAATTGAAAACGAAAAAATTCACGTGTAGTAAAAAATACTAAATCAAGCGATATTATTTAATCTTTATATTGAAATACTTGATTATGCACGTTATTGTATAATACACCATTTTTCATTGTCAATCTAGATCAGTTGTCGTCATGTGCGGCCACCAACAACTTCATAGTGAAATTGATCCATTTTCCTAGTAAATGCAACTGCCATTTTTATCACATCTCAAAACAAAAACTTGGTGCGGCCACGAAACATTTCCATGGGCTGATGTTTATAATGCGGCAACAGTGAAATTTCACGTGAGAACCACTGCTCTAGATGGTATTGTGAAACAACATACAAAATAATAATGGTATGGAGTGACCAAAAAGGTATTTGAAAATTTGTTTTTTAAAACACAACAATTTGTGATGAATGCTGTTAAGAAATGTAAGCCGCACCAATGTGAATTACACAACTCCGACTGGAACAATTCTTTAATCCAGGATCTCCAAACACCGGCCGGAAAGAATCACCAATCCAGCCCGCAGGAGTGGCCTGACATTCCCGGTACCCGTATGAAGAGCTAACTAGGTTTTGAGCTTTTGGGACTTAAGTTTGGATACCCTTGTTTTAACCTACTGAGCATTAATAATTTCGGTTCTTTTGTTTTACAAATTCAACATATATTTATATATAGATATTTAGTTATTAGATTGGTGTATCTTTATTGAATGATAAGATAAGTAAAGGATTTAAAAATATGCAGTAAAACTTTGATATGACAGAAAAATGTGAAGAGAGGGTACACTAATAAAGTTGAAAGTCTGTTTTACAATTGAGTAAGTTTTCTAAAAATGGGTTTTGGTGAAACAAGCACGAATTTGTGTAGAAAGTTAGTGAATAAATTACATATTGTCATATGATATCCAGAAATATATTTTATTTAATCTGACGTTGGCGAAAAATAATTTGGCCTATTGCTATTTGGTATGAAAGAGGATGACACGGATGGAAACATCTTTGCTTCCTGCTTTAACTTCCTCACAGATATTGAGGACAAAACCATTCCACTGGTGTTTTATAGAAAGTGATAGCGTAGAATACGTTTACGTGTCTCCTAAAAACTTTTACTTTTTGAGATATCAGGTTCTGGAAAATTATCAATAGTGTATGTTATAAATGATACAGGATTTACGAGATTTGAACGGGCATGGTGGAACTAAAACCACGTCATATAGTAAGCAAACACGCGTGAAAACGGTTGCGATTACAATATTATTTATCAGCGTTAACTCTCCGATTTGAACACTTATAACCTAGAGATGTTAATATATATTTTTTTAATTGAATAAATATTTTGTCTGTTATATCGAAGTTTTACTGTAATTGTGGTGCTATAATGCAAAACGTACTATTTCTAAAATGAGCGATATTGAGTTAGGTATGCAGATAGGGTAATTCAAACCTAACGAATCGACTGGTATTACGATATTAGTTTTACGATAAAATGTTTAGAGTTTAGTCATTTTTCAACTTGAAAATCGTATTTTTCTGCAAAACGTACTACTTCCTACGAGAAATCTCCTACCTTTTTTTGCAAAACGTACTATTTTCATGCTACGGCAAAGTGCAATATTTCCAATAGAAATTTGAACGGAGCAACAATTTTTTTTGCTAAACGCACTATTTGTATTGAGCTGTCAAATGTTGGCAAATTTGACTGTATATTTTAAACATTGTGATCTGCTCTGAAGACAGTAAAGGAAAGGATAATATTTTACTATATTTTATTTAATATATTTTAAGACAGGAAACCAAATCAGGAAGAGGACCAAACTAACGACCGAATCAAAATCACTCAGACATGTGCGGAAATGAGATTTGTTTTTCGGCTTACTTGAGAAATTTGACAGCCGTACATATTGGTCATACATATTTCTGCGAACGTTTAGGGATGACTTGTAATTGAATGTTCAGGGGTGAATTGCAATTGATTTGTGAATTCTTCAATGAAATTTGATGTTTACCCAATTATAAGCCACGCAGCTAGAGCCGAGTCGAAAAAAATACTTATACAGACGCATTGGTTGCAAAAAGTCTCTTTGCTTAGGATAAAATAATATTATTTTTCTTATTTTGTTGAAAAATATTTTTTCTTATATTTTTTTTCCGTTTTTTACTATCTTGTTTTCCTAAATTTATTTTCTTATTGTTTGAAAAAAAAAAAGAAAATAAGTTTATTTTCTGTACACATAGTTCCAGGAAATAGTGCGTTTTGAAAAAAAAATACATTAAAATGACGAATTTAAAATACTTTTTACCATATGCCAAGTTTATGAAGCAGGTCAAATGATTTCAAAATATTTTTTTGTATGATTTTTAATTGATTCAATCATAATATTATGCTTGTGTTGTTCGCTATAGTTTTTTGCCTCTACTGAAAAGTTTGATTTTTGGAAATAGTACGTTTTGCATTATAACGCCACAATCTGTCATTTCGACACTATTACGGTTCAATTGACATAGCGAAATGAATGTCAGTAGAATATAAAAAAAAATATTGATAAATGCACACATATACACTTGGTCGAACGAATACTAAACCAAATGGTCAACAACTAAATATATTTACTTTTACGATATAGTGTAGCATTTGAGTGACAAGCATTTTCAAGTTATGATCGTAAAATGTAGCTTGGTAAGTAACAGCAATTTTTTTTTTCTACTGTTATTTACAAAGTATACTTACCAAACTAAGCTATATAACTAATAGTATTATAATATAACACTTCTGAGAGAATATTTAGAAGTGGTATATAAAGCAGAAAAATTAAAAATCTACATGGTGAATATATCGCGAATTAATAGTGAAAATTACACTTTGTGTCCTAAAAATTTGGATTCAGTCGATAATATTTTTTTTCATTTAATTTAAATGATGTACTTATTTATAATTGACATGAAGGTGAACATTGCCTCGGCGGTAAGCTTCCGTATCTATCCTAGTCATATTTAAGGCTTGTGTTTTGAGGAAGTCCACTGTTTTGTAGACTGTGGGGGATCCGACGGCAGTACGAGTTTTCAAATTCGAAGATGAGGCATCCTGAAAGGAAAATAAAATAAAATTGTTCATCCGACGAATATCAATGTTTTTTACAAAAAAAAAGACATGAGAAATTGGGTTGGGCGGCATATTATTCATGCCTTATACAATTCATAAGTAAAAATAACGATTTTTTTTACATTATTTGAAAAATACTAACATAAACAGAAATTGTACAAAAATCAGATCTGTTGTTGCGTTAATTTTTATATAAGATTGTTCGGAAAGTAATTTCATTTTTTCCCAACAGAGGACTAAATTGTATTTTTTCACGCTTAAGGCGCATTTTCATTACATATTCTGACAGCTGATATAGCAAGGCTTGTTTATGAAAAAGTTTGTTTAATTCTGCGCAATAGTTATGTTAAAGATATGGCATGTTGAAAGCAGCATTTTCGTAATATTTTACTTTTTTACTATAGAAAAGGTAAAAATGCTGTTCAAGCAATAAAAATATTATTCAACGTGTGGAGAAGATGTATTGACAGTGCCAAAATTAGTTTGCAAAATTTCGTTCTGGTTTTTTTAATGTTGAAGATGCACCACGTTCTGGAAAGCCAAGGCAAAATGAAGGCATTGGTTGACGCGAACCGCCAAATAACTACTTGTGAGATCGCCGGGAATTGTGTCAACCGTCAATGATCACATAAAATGCCTTGGTTTAATTTAAAAACTCGACATATGGGTGACAAATGTCCTTACAAAAAGAAATTTGATCCGTCCCATTGACGTCTGTAATTTGCTTCTCAAACAGTAAGAAAATGATCCATTTTTTAAAAGAATCATAACTGGGGATGAGAAATGGGTTGTCTACAACAGTATTTAATGCAAGAGATTATGGAGTAAAAAAGATGAATCAGCTCAAAGCACTTCGAAAGCCATTATTCATAAAAAAAACGTGATGCTGTCGGTTTGTTGGGATTTCAAGAGAATCATTTTATTGAGCTTCTACCGGACAATGCCACTATCCATTCTGAAGTGTACTGTCATCAATTGGACAAATTGTATGATTTACTCAAGCAGAAAAGGCCACAATTGGTCAATCGAATAGTGTTCCACCAAGATAATTCGAGCCCTCATACAAGTTTGGTAACTCGCTAAAGCTACAGCTTGGATAAGATGTACTACTACACCAACCATATTCTCCAGATCTGGCACCTTCGGATTACTTGTTCCGGTGTTTAGATTTTTTTTTAACTTACTTACATATGAGGATGTGAAGAATGAGTTGGATCAGTTTTTTTGCCAGCAAAGATCAGAAGTTTTATGAGCGTGGAATCATACTACTGCCAGAAAGATTGCAAAAGGTATTGGACCAAAATGGAGAATATTTAATTTTTCTATATAAAAGCGATAGCAATACAAATACGGCAGAACAATTAGGGAAGCTTATTTCACATACTGACAAGTTGACTGGAGACATGTAAAAGGAATGTTTGTGCGCATGGAGAGTAGTTTCTTTATGCAGAACTGATAACACATATTTCTCACCTGAATAGGTTCCCCTAAATCCAGATCGAGATACTGAATGGTTTTTTCATGCATGTTCAATGACGCCGAAGTCTGAAAAATGTAAAAAAATAAACAGTTATTTGGTTTCCACTAAATCTCAATCACCCGAAATGAATGTGATGAAACATTACTATTTAATAGCAGTATTAAGAATAAGTAAATGATATACCCGATAATCAAGAGACATGCTCGAAGATTTCTGACTTCTGCCTGGTTTTAGTCCACGATTTATTGCCGGAGGAGTTGACTGAAATATTAAAAAAAAAAAACTATGAAATGAAGAATACTATTAATTTAATTTATTACATATGTGTCAAATATAAGGAATACCAATATAAAATAAAAATAACTTTGATTATTCCACGTATTGTGTATCAAAATGTGACACGTGTTTCGCCTCTCTTGTGGAGACTGCCCCGCTTCATATGTAGGGCAGACAGGTAGAAACTTTAATATTAGAATTAAAGAACATATAAGGTGTCTAAAGAGTAACAATTTTTCAGAGTTTGCTAATCATCTAATCGAAAACGAACATAATTTTAATCATAACAGTAACGTAGAAATACTCCATCGAGTAAATAAAAAAGGCCTTAAAATGAATAGTCTAGAATTTCTAGAGATAAATAAAAGCATTAATAATAAAGAAACATTATCAAATAATATCTTGAATAAATCAGGTGGTTCACCACTGTTAAATATATTTTCAAACGGTTTAACCCGTCCTAATTGATGCAACTCATTATATAATCATTTCTTAATGTAAATGTCATTTTATATTACCTTTATCGTTTGTTTGTTTCCCCTTGCCGCCCATTTTTATTTGATTTTTGTTATAATATATCAGAATAGTAATTATTTTCTAGCGGTTTAACCCGTCCTAATTGATCCAACTCATTAAATAATCATTTCTTAATGTAAATGTCATTTGTATTACCATTATCGTTTGTTTGTTTTTCTATCATCCCCTCCCATTTTATTTTGATCTTTATTATAATATATCAGAATAGTAAAATTAAAATCATTCGTACTTAAGCAAACATTTGCGAAAGTAGTTGTCTGAGGATGCCTCTGAAAGAGGCGAAACACGTGTCACATTTTGATACACAATACGTGGAATAATCAAAGTTATTTTTATTTTATATTAAAATGAACTTCCACAAAGTTACCGCTGAATCCATCGAAAGTATAAGGAATACCGTCTTCGGAAAGAAATGAATTATGGTTTTCGTTTTCTGAGATATCAAAAAACAGCTGTAAATACTTTTAATACTGTCGTTCGACCTCAACCTTATAACGTAGCAGGGTAGCAGGACTCGTGATTTTTAATATAAAAATACAAGCTCACAATTAAATATTCCGTTGTTTCATTATAATATGCGAAAAACATAATTTTACGCTTGAACTTGTTAAGAATCTCAGATACTAAATTAGGAAAGATATATAATATCTCTTTTGTAGGTCTAATAATTTTTCGGTTTGCTGGAGAATTTATTTGGCGGCAATTTCACGTTTCCCACGTCTGAACATTGCACAGACCTGATCTGAATAGACAGGAAAAAAACATAGCCTTAAAATATGAAAATTTATCTTCGTGCTGTTCCAGTCATCTGCACCTGACGGGTAAACATATTGAATTTATGTATATACATGTTTTAAAATGTAATACCATAATCTGATGTTAATGGTTACTTCTTGAGCCAAACTAGTGATGTTTCTGAGGCCCCTAATTTATAAAATTCAAAACTGTGGGAATGAAAATATAAAATAAGAATGCTTGTTTATTGTAACACATAATCTTGGGGCGTAGAATATTTTATTACAGTTTGGAAATTGCATGGTCTAATGTTATGGAACCTATCCTTCATTGATATATTTATGTTCATCACACAGCTGTTTTGCGTTGAAAGTATCGGCCACGAAAAGAGAATTGAGTAACATTTTTTTTCTGTATAAATTTTAATTTTAAAGCATGCAATGATGTTTGCAAAACTGTAATATGCATTGCTTACAAATTATTAATTCTAACAGAAGGCATTGAATAAAATTATGGCCCTTAAGTATCTAGAAGTTCAGGGTTTGCCCCCCCCCCCCTCTGATGGGGCTTAAAGATTCTTCAAATAATAATTGTGGCTGTGACATTGAATGACACATTTATAAGACAAAACAATTTATGAATATCACATACCTTTTCACATTTCAAGTTTTGAATATAGGAAAACTGTTTATTTTTATCCACATGGGATGAAGTAGCATTACTGTAGATGCGGTTTTCACCAAACTGATTAGAACCATTGAGAACCATAGCCTGAAACGAGAAATGCTATTTTAACACTTTTTGTAAACATTGATGTTTCTATTAACATAGTTACTGGAGATAATGATAATTTTTTCTTTCCAATGAACTCGGGTGTTTACCAATTCAATCATTTTTCTACCTGTTTTAGATCAATCGAGTACTCGGTTGGCTAAACACAACAAAATCTGAATGATTGGGTTCTTTCGCCACCTGTGGCAGGTCTGTGGCGGCAATGTAAGTTTTAACCTTGTTGCTCTATTCACTTTATTTTTCAAGGTTGGTTAGACCAGTGCTATTTTAATACTGATCCGTAGACCAGTTCCAGTACACAGGTCAGTGAAAACTAGCCAGCGCTCAACAATGTAAATATATAGTTACCAATGTATATGTAACTTATTTAATTTAATTTACAAAATGATGCCGCCAGTCACCATATAAATCTGGAAAATATACACTGGTTCACACTCGGAATAAGTTTGAGTAGCTCTGGGTTACACCAAAAGGGCACGGCTTGATTTGTATTAAAATATTACTTACAGAGTTGTTTTGGGCACATTCGGTGGGTTCATGTATTCTTGGGCCGGCAAACGAATCCCTAAAAGGAATAAATAAAAACATGAATTAAATAATATGCATGTACTGCTATCCAATGATTACTTTTTATTTATAAGCTGGACATAAACAGATTAAGCAGCCCACATGTTAATGGACTTTGTTTATCTTGTATATGATATGACATGTGGTATGCATGACTAATAATTAATAATCACATGTATGTGTTTTCGATTGATCATGCACACTTAAAATAAGATTTTATATTTATTAAAGCAAACTGACAAAGATTGGTTACAATTAGGGAAAGCAGATTTTTAGCCGATGAAAAATTTAATTGGGAAGTTGAATTAATATTTAATATGCACCGTACTGGCAGTGTTGGTAAGTAAAAAAAAATGAAAACACAATGTGATACAAAGTTCCATTAAAATATGACACAATCACAGCAATGTAAAATCAGCCGTGTGGAGGTGAATTGACTGACTATAGACATTTTTGAAAAAATATATAAGCTGATATTTGAAATCTCAACCTCAAAAATGGTGAAACTTGAGTTCTGACACTTTTCTTACAGGGGTGAGATATATTATTTACGATTACTCAAGATGATAAAAGATAAATTTAACGTTGTTGACAGTTTATTTAAAAAAAACTGATAACAGATTTTAAATTTCCTCTGCGTAACTTTCACGCATATACTTTTATTTAACTCTACTTTATTTATGACGGGGTAATTTTGTAAGAGACACTGTGTTACACAATATTAACGGATTTTATAATTTTTTACATATTATATCATTATTTCATTTCAAAACTATTTATTTTTTTGTCGATTGTTTGCCTTCCCTATTCGGAGCATATAGCAACCACAGTGTCTCCAAGATTATATCTCCAGTGAATTATACTTAAAAAAACAAGTACAAAACATTAGTTATTTTTAAACACAATTCATTTTTATGATTCATAATTTTCTAAGCTTGATAAGAGTTGTGGTTTAATGCCTTTTTAATGATTAGTTATTAATTTATAAATATAATCATATTCACACGCAAATAAGTATTTAATATGTACATACGATGCACGTATAAAATACTTGTTAAAAAGACAATTCTCCCAACAGATTCAATATTCACCCTCTGCGGTCTAATTCAGTCTTTCCAAAATTGCGCAGGTTTTCTATTCCACCTTTGCAAATTGCCGAGATATGGGCATTAGATAATTTTAGTTTGTTATTTCAGTATATGGCTAGCAGTTTGGTGTGCCGTAGATGAAAATAAATAATTACGGAGAGCTGCTTTAGTAAATATAAAAAATAATTTCACCATTATGAAATTTTGTACTTTATAAATAGTTGGGTCGATTAAAAACACTTTTGAAAGTTGTGTGGAATAGGTCAGTTAACCACTAAAGTATTCATGCTCTTTTTACATTCAGATCTATTTGTTTTTCAGTAGTATGTAGATCGCAATTTTATGGTGAAATTTTTTAAAAATATCAATTTATCATACCTGTTTACCACAAGATTAAATGCTTAAACAAGAGACGAATAATGTATGAAATTCAATGAATACCATTCAAAGGTGACAAACAGTAAAATTTTCACACATTATTGACCTGATGGTATAATTCATAAATACAAATGGGACATCATATTATTACTAGTTATTAGAACTCTAGTTATTTGAATGAAATCTTTCATTCAAATCAGCTGCAAGCAGAATTGCATTGTATGCTACAAAACTCCCCCTATGGTGATATAAGTGAAAGTAAAGTTTGACAGACTACAAAACAGATTAAAAATTATAAAATACCAACAGTTTTGATATATCCAATGAAATCAGTGATGACGCAATTAAATTTAAAAATTTATCATTTACTCCACATCCACATATATATATTGAATAAAAATAATAAGCGTATTTACTTGTGGAAACTTTCTTGGGAGAGATGCGTAGGCTTGGGAGGTCTTGGAGGAACTGGGGTACCTGAAACAGATTGAATTCCATGAATATATCTAAGTTGCGAATTTATTGCAAGCTTATAATATAAACATTTGAATATTTTACTGTTCTACATTTGTAGTAAAAACTATCTACAGTCGACAAATGCCATATCAGTGAGTTATATTATCATCAAATTAAATGTGCCACATTTTTCTCCATCAAACATCCCTTCAAATAAGTCATTGAAAACGAATTTTATTAACTCGATGGCTGCCACAGACGAGATACTTCATAAAATTTTTCATGCTCAATACGCCAGTTATGAGTTAACTCGCCAAAAACTAATTTAATTGCTAGGTAATTACGTACTCTTTTCTACCACAGCTAAAAGGTTAATGCAATTGTTATGCGATTCTGATTATTTTTAAATACCATATTATATTTTACCTAGTACTTGCTTTGGAGTAGAGAAGTGGTTGAATTCTTCTTCAGTAATTGAAGCTTCATTATCTGTAAGATTACCAGGACTTTCACAACTTGACTTGGCAATGTCGTCAAGGGGACTGTGCAACCTCGAAGGACTATCTATACCGGTTAGAGCCGCAGAAATAATTTTGCCAAAACGATATTTTTTGCCTGAATATTCTGTAAGTCCGGTGTTTCTGTCAAAAGAAAATATACGATCGCCACCCTGAAATAAAAAGCTTTGTATTAATACGTCATTTAAAAAAAAAAAGAATACTGACTAAATTGAATGCATGCGATTGTGTAGCTTACTGAATCCAGTAAGCAACAGTAACCATAGAAATAACAAAAAATATCATGTTAAATTTTATCAATAGCGAATATGTTCAAAACAATAGGTGTATTTTAATTTAATGATCATTACCGACAGCCCAAGAAAGGCACCTTTCTTGTTGGAAGCCTACAAAAAATGTAATCAGCAATGAGGGATTTTAAAAATACACATTTATTGTCTAAATAAAAATAATAATTTCAGTGTTACTATAAAACAGAATTTTTTACAAAATTTAATTAATAACAACATTATAATCAAGAAGTCATTTGTATCACCGATTCATTCACCGTTCATTTAATTTTGACAATATGCTATTATTGAATAGTTATTATGTAACTACAGTTAAGAACTAGATTTGTAATACACAAGTGATAAAAAGGTGATAGTTCAGTTAAAAATTTTGAAAATAGACAGAATTGCATTATTGCCAGATTGAAATCTAGAAACATTTACATATCACAAACATCCATGCGAACAAACAGAAAATGCTGCAAAAAAAAAAACAACAAATGCTGTTCGTACTGGGATTGGCACCCGTGAAGTGCGGCATGGAAGCCAAGGACGTTGACCACTTTGCCACAAGCCCAACAAATATATATATATAATATAAAAACAATGTGTAATATTTTTAATCTATTCAATGCTTATTAATCATTTCATTCATTCATTTATTAAAACAATTTTCCTGAATAATGGATCTAATTTTTAAACCTACTAGTGTTGGATAATTGTCACGATTTTTTTTTCATTGCTCTCAATTTATGTTGAGGGTTAAATTTGAACAAAGCTAACAAATAAGTAATTTCATGAAAACTACAAAAGTGGTGTGAAAAGTATTTCTCAGTTTGCATGATATATGCTGATTTCAAGATAATAGAGCATGTTTTTTTTCTTGACTAAAAAAAAATGGCTTTTCATTTATTATACTAACCAAGTTAAAGGTATCTGGTTGACCAGTAATGCACTCTGATATGGGAATGTATGGTCCGGCTTTACTTTCTATAGATGGAAGTGGTGTAAGAGCGGAAGCGTCCGCAGTTTTCTTATATACTGAAATACATAATAAAAACTCTGTTATGACACACAAATTAATTAGGTTTATATTGTAAATATATGTTGGCAGTATTTCTATAAAATTTAAAACAGTTGCAGATTACTTTATCTTTGAAAACACTCACAGTTATCTTCTGTAGGTTCCATTCCACAGGTTCCACAAATAACATCAACCCATTTTTCCATTTCCGTCACACTTTCAGCTTGCAAGTAATAAATGCGAGAATTCGTACGTATAGAGAATACTGTTCCTTTTACTTCTTCTCTTTTTTTCTTTTCTTCTTGCATTTGCAAACCTGATTCAACCTTCAAAATAAGACAAAAAAATAATCAATAAGCATTGTGCAATTTCTTACCAGCAGCTTGAAATGATTTTTGGACATCTTATTTATCCTGTCTGGATGGGATTGGGTGAAACTGGCACAATTTATGTTTCTTAAAATTAAAGAATTATACGAGGTAAGTAGGGTGAAACGTAACAACCATAGTTTGAATCAATTTTATATTCGTTTATATTTATAAGCATTTTTATTTGGACAAGACCCAAATTCACCATGGGTTTTTTAATTAAAAAATGATCATAAGGAAATATTCACTTCCTGTCTTTAAATTTTTTCCTCGAAAATGGTTTGTGTGACCTCATTATTGTATTGCAATACTATTTATTGCACAACAATATTTAGTATAAATCCGTTACATTAAATATGGACTAGTGCAGGCGTGGTGAACCTGCGGCCTTCTGGCCAATTCTGTAAATTTATGTAAATTCGTAAATTCCTGACATATTCTGACTGTAAATTTCTGTTTCCGGCCAAAGATTCCCAAGTCAATGTTTACTGCGGCCTTATGTTGAATCAGAAAAATTCATGTGGCCTTTAGAGAAGAAAAGGTTCCCCACCCCTGGACTAGTGTATTAAATACCAAGCTTAGATTCTTTACATGTTTTGCCATGCCAAATGTTGTAAATTAAATATGAACAACTAAAATAGAATTTCAAGTCTGTGTTCATGGGAAAGTTGCAATAAAATCTTCAAACACAGGAATACTTATAAAAATTGAAAGAAAACAATGGCTTGAAAGTTGTGCATAGAAAGGGTGATAAACATCTAAAATATTATGTCACACCTATGTGTTATCAAGAAGGGAATTGCTTTAGTATTATAAGATGTATTTTTGTATATTTGGGATGTATATATGACAAAGCAGTAAATAAATATGAACCATTAATTGTAGTTCTTTTACAATAAGGTATTTGTTTTACTTTTTTGTCGACAAAATGTTTTTACGTTATTATTATTTGGAAACATTATGCAATTTTACCATGACACTAAGCCACTGAAAATTGACTTTGTTCAATTTATTTGAATAGCTTTGTTATATGAAAAGGTCAGGAATAAGTTCAAATAAGAATGACGACAAAATCGGTTATCTTGCCTTGAACAAAAGCAGGAAATGACTTTTTGATTGAATAGTAAGTTTGATTTCTGAATAGATATATCATGTAAGGTGAAAATGAAGAAAAAAATATTGTCACTAATTATTTAGATATTTTTAAGTACACAGAAAAGACAACTGCATAATCTTGAAATAGATATTGGTGATGATATCAACAATCTGTGGAACGGTCTACACACAATATTAATCAAAACAAAATGGTACATACCTGTTCGCAAAGATTTAGATTAATAGTGCCTTTAAGTTTATTACTGTGCCCGTCAGCATAGTAATCCAAAAAGTATTGTCCAGGTAAATTTCCCGATTGACGAAGTGCAAAGAAACGTCTCCTCCATTTCTAAAAATGTCAATAAACAATGAAATATACAGTAATGATTAGTAACACAAACACATCAACCAATTTTTGAAGTCATTTGAAAATAGTCGTCAAACGTCAAAAAATGCTGGCACAAAAATAAACATATTATACATTGGTAGATTAATCATTTATTGTCGTTATCCAGACATAGGATTTGAATAAATGATACAAGAATTTGATAGGCGAGTCTTCAAAATTACGATAATCGTGGATAGCAATATATTTAATAAACAATGTATCTATTTAATATATATAAACATGTGAAATGATGTAAAACCAAGCAAACTCACAGCTCTCCAAATTCGTTTTGACGGAGGAGACTTTGTCAACCATCCTTGGTGAACAATTTCTTGATTATTTGTTCTAGACATCCTACAAGATCTGAATGATACAAAAGTGTAAACCACTTCAAAATTGAAATAAGCACTACTACAAAAATAACTTATTTAGCACATATGGAGGCGATACACTAGTAAATGTTATTTGCTATTGCTCGTTGAGAGGGTTTCTAGATGTCAAAATAAATTTTACAAAACCAAAAAAATAATATTCCTTATAAACAAACTTTTAGATTTAGGTAAAAGTAGGCAAGCTATTTACATTTTTGTACGTGGTAAAATGGTATCATGTTGATATTTCCTCAATACTAAACTATGTTTCATTCATTAAAAATTATTTCAGTTCGAAAAAAAGATTAATTTATTGTAACAAAAAAAAATGGGTTTGCTGCGAGTTACCAGATCAAAAATAAAATAGAAGTAAAAAGTGAAAAAAGGTGAGTAATTTATTCAAAATAAAGTGCATTTATCATGATGGCTTAGTTTTTGTACTTTTTATTGATAAAGCATAATATTTCCAAATAACTATTTTATTGATTAAATTATTCCAAGTTTTTTCTTTAATGAAGTTACTCCGCAAACATTTTTATTTGTTTTATCTCAACTTAATTGAAATATTTTTTTTTCTAAGCAAAACAACATTCGTAGAATTGAATAATATATTTTTTCAGATATTTGCTATCATAAGGGCTCAAGAAATATAAAAATAGAGATTTATAAGTATAATACAGTATTTTAATTACGACCGCCTGGCAATTTTGTAAAGCCTATCATAAATTAAAAAAAAAACAAAATACTACATAAAGGGCTGTCTATATATGACGTCACACGATTGTGGGTATTTTTTAGAACTCCCCGTCGTCACTTTTGGGCATTATGTATTGATTCATCACATTACAATAAACCTCCCCCTAAAGCCGACATCATATTTGGACGGTCTCTTAGCATAACATATTACGCTATGTTTTTGTTTCTTTCCGCCTTTGCCGCACCCCCCTGCTATGCCACTGCTTGCTCCTAATTCGGAGCATATAGCCTCCTAATTGATATATCTCGACAGAAGTTTTTCTACCTCTCTTTTTTGATGAGAGTAGGAATTATAAAACAGAGCTAGTGGTTATTTAATTGACCTCACCACACTCTGTTATTTTAGGATTGAAAGGGAGGGAGAGAATTTTTAGACAAAAATTATTTCCCACAAACACCCATGCTTTCAGACAAAAATTTTGATTGAATAAAATCTTTTCATACTGGCACTCAAACCCCTGAGTTCTGTCATGAAAAGTAACGACATTGATCATTGAGCCACAGACCTTAACCATTTTTCTTCATAAAAAAGCACTTGCGTTTTATTAGAGGACAAGTGGAATAAAACCACACAAGTGTATATAGAATGTTCCTCTCAGCGCAATGTATCCTGAATTGATATAATGTAGGTCGCGTTATATTCAGGCAAATACGATAGTAGATTTTCAAATTTTAGAAGTTAATTATTTAAAATATATGAGAAGTAATGAAATAAAATTTTAATTATATTTTTTATCATTACAATAAGTCAAAGTCTCAAAATAAAATAATAAATTACTAACGTGAGACATAATTTCTGCGGTTTTTAATGTGATTTAATAAAATGAAATAACTTAAAATTTGAATTGTGATACTACTTTACGATATGGCAAATCAGAGAAAGTGATTTACTTTGCTGCAGGATAGACAGTGTGGAATTGAATTGCTGAACTTTTTTCGTGGAGTTATTCTTAATATAAAATAAGTGATCAACAATTATGTCAAAATTTAATTTTATTTAACTGTTTATTTACAGGCTTCACCTGAAATAAATTCAAACTTATTCCTTGATCATCCTGTTCTTACAAATCTATTTCGATACTTGACTATGCACAATATTTTTGGATGCTGGTTGATTGGTATAGTTAAAGGCAATGTGGGGATTTTCTCAACACAAGAAACTCAAATCGTCTTTAGGTTGGAAGGATAATAAAATGAGAGGATCACTGCAAAGAATGATAGAGTTTTCAACTTTGAATGCAAATGTGAAACTTCCTTTGATATTTTGTTTGATTGATTATCATTCTCAAGCAGTCCTAATGCCATGTGAAATTCAATTCCATTGATGGTTCAGAGACCTTTGAAGTTTGTTTTACCTTTGACTCTATCTAACAGTTTTAGAGAAAAAACAGTCAAAGTTTCCAAAGTGTAGTAGACACAGCCAAGAGTGTATAACGCAATTTATAACAACTCTTATGACCTGTGAAGTATAATTAAAAATACATACTTTAATGTCAATTTAGCGTTTCATATCTATGTACAATATTTTGTTGCGTAACATAATAATGACAGATTTTGCTAATAATCTGCTTAGGGGGATATGACTCAACTGATAAAAAACTGCGAATAGATTAACTATTGATTATTAACAAAAATATTCAACAGTGGAGTGCAGAGTATTGATTTTATGAAAACGCACAATTTGTTATCATCGTATCGTAAAGTATCGTTTTACTTGTGAGTAATATTATTTGTTTTAGTGATATCAACATATTATATTTGTCTTGTTGTTTCCATGAAATACACTTTTTAATATTTCATATAAAATTCACTCCTTTTTAGCCATGTTTATTCTCTATTTGGACCATATGAACATCGTGCATTGTCTTCGAAATTCTTTGCCTCTTGCTAAATCCACTTCACAGTTATTTGTATGCCAATTCTGTGTAACTGCAGAATGTCAAACGATTTCTCATAATAGTACAGGCGTCATCACCATCCATCAAGTTATATAGTGTCACCTTGATAGCAATTTTGATTTCTTTAAAATAAAGTATATTCTTATTGAAGAATAACTCATACAATCCTATTTTACTTCGGTTGAGACCCCAAGCCATTCTGTTACCAGACTACATCAATGGATTAGAGCTAAAATATTGTATCTTGAGTGTGAAAGTTTGTAAATTAGATTTTGTGATATAAAAATTAGTTTTCAGTAAAGTATATTTGATTCATTACAAAAAAGTTTTTTTCTAACTTCATAGTGTAAATAAAATAAATGATCTTTTTGAACGAGAATGATCATCTTTAGTCAGCCTAGCATGCAATGTCAACACTGTGGACTATTTTGTTTGAATACATATCATTAAATATATTTTTCAAAAAAATTTCAAGTCGCTAATTTTTCACGAATCTGACTTTGACCAAAATATCGCGACTCCACGACTCCGACTCCACAGTACTGGTTTTATTGGATCACTACTGCTTTGTGTGGCTGATATAAATTACTTTTATTAAAACACCAACATGTTTGAAAATAGGTTGGAGATGTACTGTACTGTTGAGATAAACTGTTTTCTCAAAAATCAACATCAAGAATATTATTCTTAAATTATATTCTCTTTTGATTTGTGTGAGCTTTGAGTAATCATTTAGCTTGACCCTACGTCACAGTTTTTCAGTTTGATTAAACTTTACTTGGGGTGTTAAAGTGTGATTAACATTTTATGCGTGTTTGTATGTTTGATTCATAAAATATTACTATGTATTGTAATATTCTAACAGTAATTCTACATTTGTATCCCACAATAGCCTAAAATGTATTTATTATCTACTTCATGTGATTTGTATGATCAGAAATCGAGTATCGAACATTGAATATATATAATAATATCATATACCTCTGAGTATTATTATCTTATCTAGTTTTATCATAGTAAATATCACAGATTCTTCGTCAAAATTTTGTTACATTGCATTTACAAAAAGGAAAACCAGCAGTTTAGTGATGATATAATGTTAACGATCATTATATTTTGAATGACGTTAACGTTAATTTGGTTAAGGATAATCCCCTCATAAAAATTTCTTATCTTTGTTGTATTATTTATTGTGTGGCAGGTGTTTAATTCATGATTATGAATTGATTAAAAACAGGTGTACATGAGATAAGAGTGTTATAATTTAGATATAGTGTTTTTGTGTAGTCAGTCTTCGATTAAACAGTGAATGTTAGAGTTTCATTGTAAAGGAATCTCAGTGTACTAAAAACTTTTTTGTGATCCTTTAGTGTTCTTAACATGTTTTGCATTGAATAAATTTGTAATAATATTACAAAATGAAGTTACATAAAAGTTGCCTGTTTCTTATTATACCATTTTTATGCGATGTGGTGAAGGCTAGTGAAGGTGATCATAACTCAACATGTGTGTGGTATGGACAGTGTTATCATGATGAAGATAGAGGACATTGGTTGAATTGTAATACAACAGAACCTGCAAAAAGTATAAAAGAATGGGAAGATGAACCAAAATTTCTCTTGGAAAAAAGATGTCCTCATCTTATAAAAGAAAGTGAGTCATAAGTTATTCCAACTTTAATATTCTAAAAATCAACAATATTCTATCGATCGCCTCATGAATACAAGAATGGTTTTGTTGATCTAATGAACATTTTTGCTGATAAAAATTCAGTTTCAACAATAGTATTTTTTTTTTTTGTAACGTTTGAAAATGCCTACCAGCTAAATGAAAGCAGATATGTTTTCAAGAAAAAATATTTTTTTTACTTATATCTCATAATGTCTTTCAACAAAAGATTTACAGTAAACAATATTAAATTATATTATTACACTCAGATATTATCAGTTTTAATAAATGAACCATGAAATGAAGCCAAAATTGATAACTATTTATTATGCCAGTGATTTGGGTGATTTCTGTGAGCATACAATATTGAAAATATTATACAATATAAAATAGAAATGAAAACATTTCGATGATTCAATGATTTTTTTTGGATGATTGAAAGAGTTCAAGACAAAAAATGAACTGGTAATATAATTATTTAAGAGGATATTTTATCGAGAGATTCCTCAATGTAATTATTGATGTATTTATGAACATATCAGAAACAAAGAATATAATGCCACTTCATGTAAAAAAACTCTATCAAAACTCCGTTTGAACACAATTTAGTTTTCAAGTTTGACTAACGTTAATTAACGCCATTATAAGGAAAAGCATAATATCAATGACAAAGTTAAAATTTTTATCAATGAAACATGAACTGTGCATCATAGGTTCTTTTATTGCATCATAATTCTTTTATTCTCTGAGGGCTTAACCCTTTTTAACTTATGTATAATTGTACATTCTAAAAATGGATATCTGTTTATATTTATTTTTAATATATACAGCATATAAAAAATTAGCCATGAAATTGTTATTGAATGCTTCTTTTGTCATACCGTTTTGTAAATGTGGTTGTTCAACAACCAAACTTATTTGTCTCTTCTTACCCTTTCTGATAAGGTAAGTTGAATGTTTACTGTTTCTGCCTTACAACCTTTTACAGCTAACATAAACACCATTCTTAAATATTCATTACTTGTGTAAATAAAATAATAGTTATTTTATTTCAAGCAACCGAGTGTTGATATCGTCAACTTGACTTGACATTATTTTTCTGTAATTTTTTCATAAAACTCACCAAAAACATGTAAAATACATATACTTATTGAGAACTTGAATATGTCTAGTTGTATTTGTTAAAATGCATAACTAACTCTTTAAAAAGTTTTTAGCATTCTTTCTTTTTCCAATGACAGTGCCTGTATTGGTATTGCTTTTTAGTAACCTTATTAAAGTTAATTTAGATTTTTAATTATAATTACAACAATAGCAGTGAAGATAAAAGAACCCCAGCTACATGCTGTGTTGATGAATTATTAATGGCATACAATACCACAGTAACAATTGAAAACATTTGTTGGTATAAGGATTTAGTTAAACTATTCAATTTTTACATACAATAAAAAAAATCGTTTCTAGAATTTTGTCATAGAAGTTCTGCTAAGGCCAGATGGACTTTATATCAGTGGCGGTTTGTGACCTAAAATCTTGGGTGGGCTAAAGAAAAGTTTAGTATTGAATACTATTTACGAAATTGTGCATGTTTCCACTTCAAATTATACATTAATCTACAAGCAAATCCACAAACACTACGACACTACTGCAAAGCATAAATTATTATATAATGAAATCAAAGCTAATGTAAGTATGAAATAATAGAATAGTAAAAACTGAACCTCAAATTCGTCTCCTTCAAAGTGAACTACCGTGTTTTGTTTCATACAATACAATTTGTCTCTGAATACAACGAACTTGGTACGAGTGTTTTGTATGTATGGGCTAGATTGAATTAGCCCCTGTGACGTAATGACTGCAGGCTGTATACTGAGGCGCAATCGTGTATGATTAGATGACGTTTCCGTATGGTCAATTGTTTTAAAACACATACGTTTTTTAATCGTGCTTGATTGCGCCCCAGTGTAAACAGAGTGTTACAAAAAAGCATTTGTTTTAGCTCGGTCTAATTTCAAAACAGTCCGAGCCTCTATTATTATTAATAATACGTAGGTATTGAGAGACTGACATCACGTTGCCTGTTCTGTATGAATCATGTATCGTAAAATCGTAATACAAAACACAATCGAGAGTATTATTGTAGGTAGACATAGCATTGTCTTATATTGACAGAGGAAAATACATTGTATAAATTTGGGAAAGGTTAGTTATGTTTAGAAATGTATTTATTTTTTTCAGCGGCCGAATTGCTGTTCATTTTTATTCAGTCATCTAAAGTTTTTTTTTTACACATTTTGGGTGAAAAATGCAGGTCGGGCTAAGCCCACCTAGCCCAGTACCTAGAAACGCCACTGCTTTTTATGATTGATAATGATATAAAGGCTGCCATTGAATCAAAAAATGATACGGGAGCATGTATGAAAGCTCTAAATGTATACAGAAATGGTTTAAACATTAAAAACAAATGATAATGGTGTAACTTTAAATTATATGTAGTTTATCTTGCCCAAATAACCTCCAAATGATAATTTTTAATGAATCGCAAACAGTGCAAGTCCTTTTGTGAAATTTGTTTTTGGTGAAAAATAAATTAAATAATTTATTCTATATTATTTATTTATTTATTTAATTAACATTGCAAAAGGTTGACAAATTATAAATTTAAAACTTTTACAATGGAGAAAAAAAATAGTACAATTTAAAATTAAAATCAGTAGAAAAAAAATGGCAAAGAAGTCAACTGAGTAAGCTCCGACGAACTCTACTTTAATACATAAAAAATAGTATTCGTCGGAACTCACCCACGTCTACGTGGAATATGTCGACATCCGAAGCAATATTGTTGAACACCGTTAAAGCTCTCCCCAGTGGCATCCCCATTGGCAGGCTGGTTCTACACCTTGGGAGAACAAACAATTCATGTCCACGATTTCTCAAAAAATAATCAGGAACATTTAGATTCACATTATCAAGAATGGTGGAATTCTCATTTTGGCCACGTATAAGTCGAAAGAAATATATGGCCAGATACATTTCTCTTCGAACATTCAAACTATTGAATTTAAGCATGCCTAAGAGAAAGTCAGTTGGATAAAGCCATGGGTAATATCCATACACCCTCATATAGAGAAGTCTCAAAAATTTCTTCTGAATCTTCTCCACCATAAGGGTATATTTCGAGCATCTTGGGGCCCAAACAATTCACCCACTCTCAAGTCTGCTTCGAACCAAAGCGTTGTACATTAATATTAGAATTTTAACTCCCGAAAAGACTGGTGGTACGGATGATAAAGCCCAACATTTGTAATGCTTTCTTGCAACTGGTGGTGACAAGCTGACTTCTTACATCAACATAATATAGTTTTGAGGAATTTGTTGAACAGTCAACCTCATATTTCTACACCAAGACCAAGTTGTTAAAAATTTCATTGAAGCCCTTTTTTCTTTTCATCATATATTGTTTCCCGAAATCAAAATTTAAAAAAATGATTCATATGCAAAGAATGGTTGTTCGAAAAGAGATGTAGAAAAGATAGAATTGCTTAAAATGAATTGATAATTTATGAAGATAAAAAAAAACACAAATACTTATGGAGCAGCCTAATACATACAATTACATACAGTTTGTAAATTTTAAATTAGACAGTATCAATACATGTATCAATGTATAAAATGTAATAAAACAAATATGTATATTTCAGTAAAAGATGAAACAGCAACGTGCTGTGATCAAACACAAGTCAGGACAATGGATGAAAATATGAAATTAGCTGAAGGGGTCATCGGAAGATGTCCAACTTGCCTGAAAAATTTTCTTAGACATATCTGTGATTTCAGCTGTGGGCCTAAACAGAGCAGATTTGCACAAACAGAGATTGGTAAGTTCAATATCACTTCAGTAAGAAAATTAAATATTGACAGTGGTTCGTAAAAACCGCGAAATCTAATGTACTGCATTTTGAAAAATATCCTTTCCATTTTGTAAGTTATCAACAAAAAAAAAATGATCATTTCCATTTCAAGCCCTGAGGTGCTATTCCAGGGCGCTAACGCCAAAGACAACGCCAACACAATTACGAGTATTTCAGACTGTCCAAAATAAGTGTAAGCGCGCTGGAATAATTTAATCATGTAGGCTTATGGTAATCAGCCATGTTTATGTCATGTTAATGGCAATGGGGTCCCAATTCATCATATTTTAAAGGCCCTACAAAAAAATATGGTAAAAGTGGTAATGTATCCAAACGTAAATGGGAGTTTCATCGTATTGAAGATTTGCACTACTTATTCATTTTCAATGCATTCAGTTGCTGACTGATTTGTTTCCTTTTATCCGATATATGATAGAGATCCAATATTTAGTTGTGGTCTACAGATTACTTCACAGTATACCTTAAAATAGCACAAGTACAGGATTGCTCTTAGGATGGCAGCCGCCTGGGTGTTGTGCTCCCAAAACTGATGCATTCTTATTCATAGCGCAAATTTCAGAAATTTAAAAGAAGTTTCATCAGTGACTATTACTATCTGCAATTTAGACTAATGCTGTTTTTGTTTGTCTTTTGCAGAAGGGGATCACATAACAAAATTAACAGTAGAACTTGCCTACGATTATATGGAGAGGACATATAATTCTTGCGCTGGAGTTGTCATGCCACAGTCTGGTAATCTTGCTATGGATCTTTTATGTGGAACGACTGCAGCTGAATGCACACCTACAAAGTAATTATAGTTTAAAGTCTTAAAATATTACAATGTAAAATTACATCGCCACTAATATTACTTTATCTTGATTTACTGATATGGAAAGGTATTTAGAACTTTTTTAATCAGTGATACATTGTGAAAGATTATAAAAATATGGATTACATACTGATAATGATTAACTGGTTTAGTACAAAAGCATACCTATTATTTGACAATGGGGAGGTTTTGAGTTATAACTTCTTAAAATTTACTGATTACAAAACACTTCAACATAAGATTATTAAGTCTCGAATTTGTATTTCAATAACAAAACTGAGATTTAGTATGTTTTGCCAACCTATTTGAAAGTAACAATGTTGATGACATTTCAACAAATTGTTTTTAAAATATTTTATGTGATTAATCATTTGGCAATTGTTACCGATTTTTTTGTAAAACATGTGTAATATATAATTATGTAAACATTGATATTTTCTATTTACTGTCCATAGCGTTTTATTTTATGGTAATTATTTTATGGTAATTTGTTGCTGTTTTATAAATTGTAATGTATTGATGGTCTAGTATAGGCGTCACCAAACTTTTCCAGAAACGGGCCTGATGATCTTTTTTAAAAAAATGGCAGGGGAAGGAAACTATACTTATTGGAATACTGTTAGTACATTTATTTGCTGTGCATAATGTTATTTTAACCAATAATATTTATATTGGAATTTATAATCTAAATTACCTATTGAATGTACATGTAAATATTTCATATGTACATCTAATTGAAAAGGAGGGGATTTATTTTTAAAATATTTATGTATTAAAATCGTGGATCGGGATGTAATTTGGTGATCACTGGTCTAGTATATAAATGGTTTTTGTATAATCTTTACTAAGACATTTTTCTTCAATTTATATTTAAATGGTTCGACTGATTCTCCAATTCAATAAAACAACTATCGTTTTTTAACATTTTCTGTTGCAAAATCTTTCATTTAGTATTATAACGTTTTTTTTTCAAAATCAGCCATCATGCATTAAAGATGTTACCCGTCATCTTTGCAGTTAGTACAGCGTTGACTTAAAAAGGCTTTTTTGCGCATATGTCGGAATAATGAATGTGAAATTTGCTGCCTAGTGGGATATTAAAACAATATTTTGAATGAATCCAAATTTTGCGAGAAAAATTGTATTTCTTAATCATTTCATTACATTCATTTGAAATATCAATACCATCCGCTGACTGATAGCCTTCAAACGTTTTGTGAGTCATAAGGGGTATTTTGACATTATTTCTTGGAGGGCTTGTACAATAAAACTTTCAAAATATTAAAAATGAAAGATTTAGAATAAAATATATTGCTTACAAATACATTTTATAAATGCTAACCCTATTCGTTCTTGTTAATTTGTTCTATTTATCAATTGTTTCATAATTGCATTAACCGATGGTATATGAAAAAAGTTTAAAAAACAAATATCACATGTTCATTATGCTATACAAACCACACCTGTGTCTGCAACATTCAAAACCATAATCATGACATTAGACACTAAATAATAAATATTACTAATTATTATTGTAACCTTCTATGTCAACACCAAAAACCTATAATTTTTAAAATTTGTGATTGAAATACAATCGATTATGTGCTCACCACACATGCTAACAACACACCGGTGGGCAGAGCTGTTTTCAATATCAAGAAATATTGCTTTCTACTTTCTGTCATTGTATATCGATGCAATATAATGTTTCAATATTGATAGTTTTCATAAGAAAAAATCAACAAAAAGTATACAAACAATATCAAAAAACCACTGATATTACTTGAGTAAATAATGTATTGCAAGTCATAGTTCATAGTCATATTCATTTTTGGTAAACTTGACAACTCCGACATTGGCAGGACGCTATGTCAAACAAATCAGGCAAACGACCGCGACGCAGTTATGTGCAATTGAGTGACTAGACATAAAGAGCATATGTCACCTAATTGCACATTACTTCACCCCAATCTACAACCTGCTATTAACCTTTTAGTTGCCGTAGATAATTAAAAGTAATTACCTAGCACGCCAGCTATAATTTGCAACTATTAATTTAATTAGTTATTGACGAGATAACTCGTCTCTGGCATGTTGAGCATGAAATTTTTTACGAGATATCTCGTCTTTGGCAGCCATCGAGTAAAGGTCTACATATATTTTAATTGAGTGTAAAGTGTAGAAAATTTGCGACTAGCGGGACATTTCAACAAAATTAATTCAGTAATTCATTTTTTTTTGTCGCAACCTTAATTAATTCATAAAAATGTGCGTAATTTTAATAAAATTTAAGCTTTCGTTCAAAGCCGAGAACATTTAAATAAAAATATTACATATTGATTGAATTGGCATTTACTCTATTATTTAGTTCTACAAATATTATTTTATATGTAGTTATTTACAGTGGAATCCCCAATTACACTACCCCGAATTATGCGCTGGCTTGAAATATTTGCCGCAAATCCCCTAATTGCACTTTTGCATTTGATTGTCGTTGCTACGAGACGGTCGTCTGTGCGGCGTATAAAGTCAAATGTTGGCTAGCGTCTGTGTTGGATTTTGGCGCGCTTTGCATTTTATCACTTAGTAACTAAATATTTCGTCCATATTTTTTTTTTGCAAAACTAAGGGAAATCTTAGTTTTGTTTTTTTTGCGGAAAAAAATCAAATCCCTAATTTTGTATGAGATTCACTCCCCCAATTACACTACTCCAAATTACACGGTCCCGACTTTAGTGTAAATGGGGGTTTTACTTTACTATTTTGACCTTCATCAGAATATACCTTTAGTACGTAACTAAAATACTTTGTTATTTTTTCAGCTGATTACAAATATTTTATTTTTTGACTCTTTGTATTTAGAAATTTGCTAGCGAAATTAAATTAAATCAAAATTTTACATATTACTCTATAAATGGCAAAGGATTGAAAATTTAATTATTATTTTTTTTATCATCTGTAAATATTATGTAACGCATGACTGGCTTACTTGACAAGGCATTTATAAATACATATTACTAAAGCAGAATCTGGCTTGATTGTAGACAATAAATATAAAATATTTTGCGCAAGCGATTTTTTTGCAATCTTAATAAATTTATAATGATAATAAAAATAATAAAACATTTTTAGTACATTTTCCACATAAAATGTTTTATTATTTTTATTATAATGCCATTCCACCAAGTATTGACAGTGAACACCTTAAAAGTGATAAATTTATAACTATTGATACTCAAAAAACATATAAAATAAAATAACTTGGATTATTTCACGTATTGCGTTACAAAATGTGACACGTGTTTCACCTCTTTCAGAGGCATCCTCATACAACTACTTTTGCAAATGCTTGCTCAAGTACGAATCTAATTTATTTTATTTTATATTAAAATGAACTTCCACAAAGTTACCGCCGAATCCATCGAAAGTCTCAAAAAACATACAGTTTATTTTTCTTTTTTTGCTCTATTAGGCTCAAATTAGGATATACTAAAATAACCAAGCTGTTAATATGTTTTTCAAATATTAAGTTTTGTTTCCAATTTGTAGTACCATATTCTAGGACTTGAGACTTCTTTTAAATTAATCATAAGATAAAAAACTATCATGATCACTTTTTCGCGTAGTAAATATACAATCTTCTCAGTACCTAATAGATAAGTTTGTGTGTAGATAAAGTTCGCGAACATTAGCTCACTGATGATATAAGTCTATCAAATGATATTCATTTTCTAATAATATGTCAAACGACTTATCTGTTCTTATTTGTACGTGTAATTATTGAGTCTGGAAGAAGAAAGAGTACGGATTGCAATACCGTTATTATCGAATCTGTTGCAATACCTGGATATTCATAGTGTTTTTTAAATACTGAAATACCTGTTTTGAAAATGCATAAACATCGGTATATTGGTTTGAAAAATGAGTCAAAACGAATTTTGAATCTACAGCAACCATCATAATCTATTATAAAATTGTTCACGATTAATTTAACTGTTGTAAATTGAACTAAGAGTTGCTGAGAGAAGAGCTTTGTCAGGTTCAATTGCGTAGCGGTTAGCGTTGTTGGCTTCTGTGCCAGATCTCACAGGCTCGAGTCCCTGTACAAGCAGCACTTTTCTATTTCTGTTCGAAGGTGTTTTGTGATGTCTAAAAATTCCATTCCACCCTTCCAATTCTTCAATAACTGGGAGTAGTGAGAGCGATTAGTTTACCACTAGTCCTGTCCTAGCCTTATACTTATCCCTACTACTCTCTTTGGAAAAAAGAGGTTGAACCACTGAGTAACAAACAGTTATTAAAACAAAATAATTAAGATTTGAAAGGTTAAGATAATAAGAAACATAAAATTATTTATATAAATCATTTATAAAAATCTCCCATCTATGATCATAATTTATTTTTTAATAACTGTATTTTATAATGTGTGAAATATTGAAATACTGATTTTGATTTATTCACCCAGGTATTAGGACCATAATTTTCTTTTTTTTCTGTAATAGTGGTGTTGATATTTGCAATATCGGTATTCATTATGAAATACCGGTGTATATATTGACTGTGGAAAGGAAAAAGGATGTAACCCACACATCAAATTTTACAGGAGACGCAAAAAACGTGTTTTGATGATTTGGGACAATTTGCAAATTATGAATTATACACAACCTTGAAGTGAACGGAGACTTCTAAAATGATGTTTAATCGAAATAATCCAATATTAATTAAAGAAATTGTCTAGGAAAAACCTTTATTTCAGTCTTTTTTCATAGTTTTAATTTTTTACAAGCACATCTTTTTCAAACTTAAAAGCTAAATTTAGATACTAAATCGGCATTTACAGCTTACATCCTTTTGATAAAGCGTGTATCAAATTTGATACATTGTGATTATCGAAAAAAACCTGTTTAGAAAAAACTTTGGGTTACGTTCTTTTTCCTTTCCACAGACGATATATATCTATATATTGCAATCCATAATTAAGGTGTTCATAATCTTAGTGGAAACATATTAAAACACTTATTTTCGCTCTTATTCTACATTTTTTAATCAACACTCAATTATGCTTGTGATGAACGAAACCAGTTTTTAATTATTGTTTTATTTTACTGAAGATAAAGTTTTTCATTCTGACTTTATTAATTTATATTACAAAGCTTTAAACGGTTGGAACCATTATTTACTGTCATAAATTATAGACTTGTTTCAATTATTATCAAATCCTTGATAACGAAATGATTTCACAAATAATGGCAGCAGATAAAAAAATATTATTAAAATTGTTCTTTTATTTTTTCAGGTGGTTTGAATATATGGGTGATATAAGAAATCCATTTGTCCCATTTTCAATTGTTTTCAACGCAACAACTGGCTCAGAAACGGCCCTCAATCCGCCCACACTAACATGTGATGAAGCATATGATGTAAGTTAAGAAATAATCAATCTAATGTAAATCTGAAAAATGTAAAGTTTGTTTCACTATTTTAAGAGAAATATGCTTTTTAATTTCATCAGAATACAATATAAGGTCAGATTTCATATAAAGTAAATAAGTTTTTACTTAAAAAATGGTGGCTGAATTAAATGTTTATTAAAAACACTTAGATTCATTGCATTTATATACCATATTTCTGTGTGGATTTTATGAAGTCATATAGTTGCATCAGGCAAATATTCCTTACCTAAAAATAAATATGCAAATCATATATTTTACTTTTTTAATATTCACACCCTTAAATATGTGTAACTAAGCTTTCCAGATAGGTCATGAACAATAAAGTAATTTTAAAAAATAGTAAATTAATGACTATTAAATCATATTTAAAATGAATTGAAATATGGTTTGTTATTAGGGATTTTCTCCTTGCGGATGTATGGATTGTCGAGATACCTGCGAATGGAAAGAACCAGCTCCATTTGAGGAAATGTGCATTGTTTTAGGAGTCAATTGCACAAGTTTCACTGTGGCCGTCGTCTTATTTTTCGTATTCAGTGGCATTTTTATTGGATTGACATTAGGTAAGAAACATTCATTTTGTAATGTAGATTAGTTTTTAAAATATAGCATTGAGCTTTATGGACTGTTACATCTGGAGCACCGCATTTATACATGCAATTTGTGTGGTGTAAATGAATGAGCAAACTCAGGATGACCACAGCGGAAAATTTTTCATTTTCTGTCTACTCAGAACTATCAATCTATTTCTAACTAACTTCTGCCAGAACAGTGACGGTATATTTGCGTTTGTAGACATTTTACTGAAGCCATTGAAGGATGACTTTAATTGAGACAGAGGCGATCAGCTTAAGTCAAATATCACAATGAAGTCAAATATCAGAGTTCGTAAACCCTGTTTCAATGTCTCACTCTTTTAGTTTTTGACTCACATTTTTCAAGTAAATTGGAAATAATGCATAATCCTTTGCACTTAACATGGCGCTTAATTAATATTTTTCATTCAACATTTAAAAAACTGACGGAGTATTGAGTGGTTCCCACTTTGTGCAACAGGTTTAGGATTGAAAGAGCCAATGTATAATTTACATAATAAAGCAAACTTAACTGTATCAATAAGTCCAACATATACCCATGTATTCCGGTACTTAAAAGTTTAATGCCTTCACTATGGCGGTAAATATGGTGGATGGCTTCCTTGTTTTAAGCTACCCTCATAAGTAGTTGTTAATGTAAGTGATGAGTTATTTTTACACTATGCCAGGTGAATAGTCAAATTAAGGAATAAGAAGCAATCCTGTTTAGATAAAAAGTTCAATGCTTCTATTTATTTGTATGTTTTAATTTTAGTTGAATACTTTATGCAAAGAAGAAACATGCCATCACTTTTGTATTCATCGGAAAATAAGCCCACCGGAAGAAGATGTGTTTATACAGGCATGAACACTGCCCTTGAAAAGATATTTTTTGCTCTTGGATCAGGTAAAAGAAACAAGATATTGAAAGCGGTGGTGTAATTAAGCATATTTTTTAAGTCCCAAATTCTACACCGTGACGGCATGTTAACACTTTCAAATTCGCCCTGTGTTTGAACAACGCTGTACAGAACACAAAGTTTTACTCAGTTCCTGTAAAATCACCAAAATGCTCTATACATCATTGTTAATGTCTTCAATTATTGATGTTGCTGTAGAGCATTTCACTCACCCTTAAATCATACTCAAGATGGGTTTCTATTTCCTTTAATCTCATGCATTATTTAATATTTTAATTATTGGAAACTACCATTCGTATTAATCAAAGGATGAGTATATCGTCACCAATATTGTAAGAACATATTATTTTGGCAAAAGTACTATTTTTATTTGTTGCGATCTATATATCATTGGCACATTTTTGTATTCACAAATATCTTTATTTTCAAAGCGGAATGCATTAATTTACTATTGCATATGTATTTTATTTTTATTTTTGCAGTAATATCATTTTTTGTCTCCCCCTGTTTAATTTACTCAAATTCTCGAGTGTTTTTGCAGTATTGGCGATGATATGATAATTTTTCTAATTGACAGAACTTGTATATGCTCTAATTAAGCACCAGAGATATAAAAATATAACTTAATAAACTGTGATAATTATCTATGTGGGTAGGAACATGTGTTTGCAATTATACCCTTTCAGTGATAATCATCCTGAGATAAGAAATAATTCAGCATCCGCAAAACAACCAATTCATTCCTTTTTTTTCCCAAATCAATGTATGTTTTGTAACTGTATTAATTAGAAACATAATGAGATCGAAAATCATTAATATTTATTTTCTCGATTTTCTTCATGAAACTTCTCTTCAGGCATAAAATAGATTTTTTGGTTTTAAAAAATGTAGTAATCTTAAGAATAATCTTTTTTTTATAGCTTGCTCGGCACAACCTGTGCTTGTCATAATGATATGTTCATGGGTTGTAATTGGACTCTGTTTTGGAATTACACAACTCCAAATTACTACTGACCCTGTCGAGTTGTGGGCTTCACCAACATCTGAAGTTAGACAGCAAAAAGACTTCTTTGATTCAAGGTACAGCTGAATAATTATTGGATTATGGGCTCGCCCACGTATAATGCTTAATTCTAATATGCTAAGAGGAGTGGGTGTAATACAATGAATTATTTTCTGTTTCACTTAAAAGTGATTTTTAAAAAATTACATCAAGATACCAACAATAGAAGATATATTTTTCAGATTTTTTTTTTCCTATAAATTATAATTACAGCATTGACGATATTGATTGTTTAAGAATGAAACAAAGGGTTCAAAAAATGTGACATAATATAGACAGAGCGGTAAAATAGTATTTGACATAATGTGGTGATTGAAGAAAAGGTGAGGAAGGAGTTGTTTGACAATTTTTATTTGGCCTGCATTGCAAAAAAATTTTTTGTTGTATTAAGAATTAAAATTGTAATTAGTTGTGTTCACTAGGACTTATACAAAAACCGGGCTAAACCGGTTTTTCAAATTTCACAAAAAATGGATAAATCAATTTAAATATCAAAAAATGGTGAAAACACAAAACGTCCCCTGATCTATCTATCACTTAGTAACAAAATTTCCTAAAGTAGAAAATATTCTTTTCCTTGGTATTGAAGTAGGTCATATAGTTTATAAGGCAATAGATGATCAAAATTTGTTCTTTTGTTTAATGACTTGTTTTTATCAAATACTGTGTTTTGGTTGTATCAAATACAAGTGTTTTGGAGTTTGATGTGCACGTGTACTGTATCTGAGTCAAAATGCACAACAAAAATATTTTCTAAATAAATCTAATTATAATATTTTTAGCAAATTTATTAATGTATACTGTCTTTTCAACTACATATTTCATGTCATTTTGTTTGTAACGTTAACAGTTTTAAATCAAAATATGAATGTGTTATGATGAATAAACTATTTTGAATGTCACAAATTTTCAAGACAACAGTTTTTAATACCGTCAAGCCCTGATGTTAATGTATTCCTGAAAGGTATAAAAGTATAGTAATATTAATGAGTTTATTTTATAGATTTGGTCCATTCTATCGAACTGCTCAAATTTTCTTCCAAGCTAAAGGATTAGACAATGTAAGTATTTAATTATTGTATTTTAACAATTCTTGATTAAATTAGATATAAAAGTCTCATCAGTCAAACCGTATCTAACCATACAGCTTCTCATAGTGTAGTAACATGTATTTTATTGACTGATTTACCATTTGTTTGATATAATCCTTTATAATAATACGGAAATATTAAACTAGTCCTCATGATGCTGCAGATAATATCTTAATAGCTATCAGCAAAAACTTTTAATTCTTAAGCAACGAAACAGTTTTTTTTAAGTTCCAGATTACTAGCATTAAGACATTTCTACGTTCAGAAACATTGATAAACCATTCCAAAATAAAATAAAAAAACTGCAATCATTGCTTGAGATTACAACATATAATATTTAAAGAATCATCATCTTGAAAACAACTTAACGTAATTTTTCTATTGTTAAACCGATATTGGGAATTAAATATATTAAAAAAAAAAATGACAGATTATACATAGCCCAGTGGTAAGCAAGTGTTTTGCAAAATTTTGATATGGATTGGGTTCGTGTCATGATGAGAAAAAATCAAATGATGATATTCTCAATCTGGGATCACGGCATGGTTGTTTATATTTTTGCTTTTTCTCTACAAGTTGAACTTGAGTGACATTGTTCAAATTTCTCTTAAAGCTTATCAAATGATTAATATATAACTGTAATGTCAACCATTATCTCAAAGTACCATATGTATAAATCATAATTAAACTACTAGGAATTGAGATATTTAAAATTGAAGCATAATCTGAATTAATTAATATGATAATCAAAATATTTGCAGTACATTATCTTTTTTAATCTAAACATGGCTTTTCATTTTTAGATAGAAGATGGCTCTAGAACATATGGCCCGGCATTCAACAAAACCTTTTTATACGATATCATAAAACTGCAGAAAGAAATAGTAAAGGTAAGGCAATATTTTCTTTAAATTATTCATTGTCATCACTGCAGCTTTACAAACTCGGGTAGGTCTCTAGTCCTTTTAATAACTATGTGTTTTAATATGCCGATTACTGACATCAAAAATATAAAAATTTTCACCTCATTCACTCTAGTCCTGGTATAGTATCACATCTTCCTCCCGGAGGCATGGAAATGGCAAACTTCTTTAAAAGAACTGTGTTTACATTGTGTTCGGTTCATTAAAGAAGTAGAATCTTGATGAATGTTAAGATATCTAGCGCACTGAACACCACAGTTGTCACCATGCTGTAGTTGGTCTGGTTGGTATATTAAATTTTATATATTGTTTCAATAAAAGACATTATGTACAAACATTTTTATTGTTTCAATAAAAAAAAATATGGAAATGGCATTTTATAGAAAATGTTCTGACCATTAAATATTCTGTGGATGAAAGGAAAAGGTGTCAAGTGTCAAAATTTATGTCATAAAGTGTAAATTTCCTGTTGAAACCTGTCATTTTTTTTAAAAAAATTAACCGCAGACGTATATTTTAACTTACTTAATTAGATATTTTACTTTTTGATTACTATAATGCAGCATAAAGAAAAGTGCACTCTCGTAAAGAAACTGGCGGAATTTAACAGGGGTACATAATAATAATCATCATTTTCAGATTGGAGAATCAGATAACACTGGATTAGTAGACATTTGCTTTGCACCATTGAGATCGCCCTTTACTGGCCCAAATACGGTTGAACAGTGTGGAATAATGTCCTTCTTTGGATACTTTCAAGATAATGAGGAGAATTTTAACAATACAGATTACATTTCTGTACTTCAAGAGTGCATTTCGTATGTATAATTTTTTTGTGACAGTATAATTATTAAAATAATATATTTTTCCAAGGATTTCGTCATTAATGACTTGGAATTCGTCTCGACATTTCTGGCCTTTAGAAACATGGATAAATTGCTTAAGGTATATCATGTCAAGTCAGTGGTTGAGTGATCGATGTCATAATAATCCCAATGCAGATTTTTCGTTCGAGAAATTTCTGTTCAGGCAGTGTCATAAAATATGTAAAATTGTGTTTGTTTGTATGTTTATGATGTCTAAAATTCCCTCTCATCCATCTGATCCCTAAAACAGGATGTAGCGAGAGCAATTAGGTAGCTACTAATTATGTACCAGCCTTATACTTCTACTCCTCTTTTCGAAAAAGAGAGCTCGAACAACTCATTCGTCTTTTTTAGGACCTGTGGATTTTAGTGTTTTGACTTGATATCGTTTGTTCCACATGGACCCTGGTTGAGAAACGCTGATTTAGAGAATTGAAAGTAGTCAGACAATATTATTATAATATCAGAATAGGCATTGACAATTTATTACTATTTACTAACCGCACTTAAGGAATTTCTTTTTCGAACTTTAATTTAAAAAAAACATTCTCCTGTAAAATTTATAAATTTTCGGTTACAATTTTCTACCTATTACGGGTCGATATGCTCCACATTGAGAGTGGACATGGCAAATAATATAAATCAATGAATTATGATTGTTGTTATCTTTGAATAAGACCTGAGACATAATGTATTATGTTGATGTGAATACATTTATTTTGTGAAAAGAATTGAAATCTATTATAGAATTAATAATATGATGGAGCCATGAAACAACTAATTATTCTTTCTAAAGATATAATGGAAAGGAGGAGTACCAAAATCACATACATCAATGCCCTTGAGCATAAATCATTCGATTGCTTTGTGAAAATGTTTGTCTTAGGAGTCGAGTCCGTGGATACCACAACTGAAGAGTTGAACATTGGCCCAACAATATAATATTATGTATATTATTCTAAGGATTGCATAATTCTTGCAATATTAAGGTTATATTTTTAAAAAAGGTCATCTTTTAATCCAAAACAACATTTTTTTACAGACAAGCTTACAGTCCCAATTGTCTAACATTGTGGGGTGGTGGTGTGGAACCAAATTTAGCATTTGGAGGAGCAGATACTGTTCAATTATCAGACACGGTTGTTATCTCTGTTTTATTGAATAATCGTGTCAACACTTCTGATTTGACTGCTGCCCTGTCATGGGAAAAACGGTTTGTATCTATATATTTTTTTTTGTTATTTATGTATCAAATTATTTGCAATTAGCAAACAATCATAAATTTACACTCACAATTATAATTTCACTCTGTTCAGATTCACTGTCATATATTTGATTGATATCTATACATCAAATTATGGGGCTGGTGGAGCCGAGCTCCAATTTCCCTTTCATCTGGTGTATTTTGATGTTGCTTTTCCCGCATAGCGTCCAGGATTTACCTGGGCGTAGGCGGGTGCGTGGTCTTTGGTTTTTGTTTTGTTTTTGTGGCAGTCGTTCAGGTTTTGGAGATCGGGGTTTTAGCAGATGTTGATATCCAAACATGTGAATGTGGGGGATCGGGGGGGGCTAAGGAGGTTTCAGTAGGAGGACTCTCCGCGGTCGCGCTATGTTTGTGTGAGGGTAATCAATGTAGTCGTTAAGTAAATTTTTGATAGATTGGTTAGGATGATCCGCCATGTCACTATAGAACTTCTTCGACAGTTTTATGACGTGATCAAGGATCGGGTCTAGGTTCATGTCTTTGTGTAACGTGGAACTTCGCACGAACCAGGGTGCTCCCGTGACCATGCGAAGTGCTTTGTTTTGTATTGTCTGTAGTGTCCGTATACGATTCATGCCCGCGTGTGCCCATACTTGGCACGCGTAGGTCATGATCGGTCTTGTAATCGCGGTGTACAATAGTAATTTGCTTTTTACGGCAAGTTTACTCTTGTGGCCAATCATCGGATAGAGTCGACCAGTGATTTGCGACACCTGGCGTTTTTTCTCAGCAATATGTTTGCAGAAGGTTAATCGTGAGTCTAGCGTGAGCCCAAGGTATTTAACCGTGTGGGCCCACGGAATGTGGGTGTTATGCATCCGGATGCCTTTAATGTCCTTATTGTGTCTGTTAGGTCTACGACTGAAAGTTATCGCAGTGCTTTTCTCCGGGTGGATTTGGATCCTCCAGTCGGAGCACCAGGTGGATATGTCCGTGCTTGCTTTTTGTACAAGCGCGGTGGCTCTGTTCCTGTTTAGCGATCTGGCTAGGGCTGTCATATAAATTAGTGCTCCGCAACTGGTGTGCCGCGACACATTAGTGTGCCGTAGCGTATTCCTTCAGTGAAGAAAAGATCAAATAAATTGTTCAAACAATGATCAAATCAGAGTTGCCTAGTTGTATTACTGAGGTAGCAATATATATTATACATTTGAGAACGATGTCTAATGATATTTTTGCATATACCCTTATGTATATATACATATATGCATATTTGAAGTGGGCTGCGGAAATCTGGAGAAAATTTTGGTGTGCCATGGGAGAGAAAAGGTTGCGGAACACTGATATAAATGATGTGACTTGATACATGTTGTTTTGGGGCACATCTATAATAACACACTCTGAGGAATGACAGAGCTATCAATTTTAAAAAAATACATGCATTAAATTCAGTTGATATTTCGCGAGCCGAATATTACAAAGTTCTATGTAGACAGCTGCACCAAAAACGATATGTACATTCACACAAGTTTTGTCACTAACAACCCGGGTTTCACCTTTCGGTATCTTCATGCGATCGAGTTGAAACCACAAATATCTTGCGACGCACACATAAAACTATGGCTTATTGGAAATTTAAGCAAAATTTCGACTTCATATTAATACAGCATGTAGATAATGCTACGCTTAAGACTGCCTCATTATTACTTTAGTTTGGCCAAAAGTCAACACTTAGAACCTTGTAGTACTCAGCTCTTCAGTACTCGCGATTTGTCTTATTTTTAAATGTGGTTATGTTGTTTTTAAGAACCTGAAAATTTTGATTAATTTTAATTTAATATACTTGTTTTATATGATTTCTGATCCTACACAGTGGAATATTTTTTAAAAATGAAAAGAGCAAAACTTAATATAATTAATAACTTATGGTTATTTTTCCTACACTTTAAATCTAAGAATAATTACAACTGCATTGAAATAATCTTTTAACTTGGATGAGAACATACTGACTGTGCTAAGATAGAACGGATCAACTTACATAAAACAAACTTTTAGGAGGGACGAAAAACGTTTTTTAACGAATTTGGGCCCAAGTCAAAATATTGAATGCACAAAGACTTATAAACTGGTGTTATATTAACTCAATGTAATATAAAATTAATATTTTTTATAAGAAAACCCTTTGTGAAGGTCCTTTTTCCTGGTTGCAATTTTCACAGATAGTTTATTTTGTTTTTAACATTGTGATTATCAAATAAAACTTCTTTTAAAAAAAATGAGGGTTTATTCCTTTAACCTAAACACGGTGAATATTTTATATAAATATATCTCTTCGGATAAACTGAAATAAAATTAAAATGGTTAACATTATTATTCCACTGGTTATGTTGCTAATTGTGATATACATTTCGTATCTTTGAGAAGCATCTTCAAATTAACTCTAACGTATCTTTTTTATTGATAAGGTAGACATTGATTAAAAATTTCAACTGTAATACAAAAAATAATGGGTAAGATTTTTCTTTTTTAAAATCAATGAATAAGAATTAGTGAATTAGAAAATTACTGCACATATCTCAATTTATAACTCATCCAGTGGGATAGCAAAGTTATTAATTATATAAAATATTGAGAATGAATTTCTACAAGTTACTGTGGAATCCATCGAAAATATTGAAATGAAATGAATCATAATTAAATACCACTAGAACAATCATAAAATAATGAATATTACTATTATAAACTGTGTATTTTCAGGTTTATTGAATTCATGAAAGATTACGATGCTAACAGACGGCCAGAATATATGGATATTTCATATTCATCGGAACGCTCAATTGAAGATGAATTAATAAGAGTATCTGAAGCTCAAATAGGAACAGTAATAATTAGCTATGTTGTTATGTTCATTTACGTGGCACTATCGCTTGGAAATATTCAATCATGTAAGACATTTCTGGTAAGTAAAGTTTGAATTTATTTGTTTCAAATAGACAATTGTATAAAGAGTTGTAATTTAATATAATACATTGATCAATTTCAGTTGGACAGTAAAATTTCTTTGGGCATGGTGGGAATTCTTATTGTACTGTCATCTGTTGGATGCTCGTTGGGATTTTTTGGATACATCGGGGTTCCAACAACATTGCTTGTTGTCGAGGTATAAATATTGCTTATGATTTTTATTTCTTTTATTCACAAGAAAAATAAACTTATTTTTTAAATTGTTCTATAAAATTATTCAAAAGCTGTTACAAAATGATTACAAATGATACAATTAGATTCCTATCATAATTTTATGAAGAATATTTTAGGATTATAACTGTGTTTTAGCATTTGAAAAGTTGTGTTTATTTTATAAATTTTACTTACTTCACTATAAATCAACTGTGGGAAAAGTATGCTGAATTCGACGTTAATGATTATTCAATGTGATATGTACTTTCAATTTGGAAAATTGCATTTACTAACTGTAAATTGGTTCATGTTATCAACTAACAAACTTATAGCAAAAAGTTCCTAGATATAAAATCAAAGACGTCGCCGATACTCCAATTTGACTTCATGCTCATGGCATCTATTATGCCATTATTTCGAAATTATTGACATATAGTTATTAATTTTCTATAAACACGTATCTCTAAATTCTTAATTTCATTACACACATATTCCATTAACTAATACAAAAATGTTGCCAAAAAAATAATAGTTGAGTTCTATGTTTGGCATGAAGGAGATAGTAGCATGGATGAAAACATCCTTGTTTCCTGCCTTTTTAACTTCCTCACATATATTGAGAATAAAACTATTCTAGTGATAGCGATAACGGTAAAATAGAGTACATTTATATATCTCCTGAAAACTTGTACTTTTGGAGCTATGTGTTTGAATGAAATGAAATGGGAAATAAAATAATTAACAATATGTTTTTTGCAGGTTTTACCATTCTTAATTCTTGCCGTTGGAGTTGACAACATTTTCATAATTGTATCAAGTTATAATGATATTTGCATTGATTTGCAAAATAATTTGATTGATGTACAATTTAAAGACAGAGCAGCAAAGAAACGTTACATATTTGGAAAAACTTTGGCCAAAGCTGGACCCTCGATGGTACTTACAACTGTTTCACAAGTTGCTTGCTTTGGTATCGGTAAGTTTCTTTTGCTAAAGGTGATTTGATTTGTTGATACAGTCTGAATTAATGTTGAAAATGAAAGTACATTTGTGATGAATTGGCGGTAACAAATTCCTCAGCCAGAGAAACCCTTTGCAGAAACAAGGGCGCCGACGTCTGAAGTAAATGTTACTTGAACGACTAATATGTCATACTTTTCATATTGTCATAAGTTCTTTTTTTGATTCCAAACTCTACACGTAATTTATTTTATTTAAAAAAATTAGTAACAATTCAAAATTTGCAGCAAACACGTATTTGACAATGCGAATCAAGTTGTACACATTGTGATTTATTTTGCTTTTCTATAGTCAATTATACTGATATATCAATCATAAAAAAGCAGGCTAACAGATATTTATAAATCTGTTTCTCCTAAACTCCAAATTCATTTTCCTTCAAACAGACAGTATTTACTGTTGGCTCGACAATGTCTATTATATAAAAAATAAATTTTGAAACGTTTGAAAATAATTTACAAAACATATAATTGTAGTGTAATGACACACTTGGTCATGATGTATAAAATATTTTTTTTTATTCATTACAACAGTCCAATACTATTTGGCAATAAAAACAATAGTTTTCACCCATGCTTCATTTATGTTAAAACAAAAATTGTGAAAGTGAATTTACACTGTTTTCCATGGAGGTATAGGTTCATATTATTGTATCCACCCGCCATCATAGATACGTTATTTATATACACAATACAATTATTGAAAATACATTTTTTATTTACAGGTTCTTTGTCGGGCATGCCTGCAGTGAACATATTCGCTCTTTATGCGGCACTTGCTATCTTCTTAGATTTTGTATTCCAAATCACAGCATTTTTGGCGTTTTTGACATATGACAGCGACAGATATGATGTAAATATTGATTATTTTTCTATTTTAAACAAATTTAACTAATAACGGTGCCGAATTGACCTTACAAATGATTTGTGATGTATTTACATTTTCATGTGTAAAAATTAAATGAACGTCTATTGACATATTGCGATTGCAGTTTTGACAATAAATGATGTATCAATGTAATATTGGAGTACTGATTCAAAAGAACAGGATATATTATTTTACGTCTTAAGTTTTCTTAAGAAAAGTGTGTTTTTCTCTGTTTAGGAAAAAATAGATTTGGTGATTTTTGATCCCAAGCTTTTCATATAATATGCATGTTTGTGTATATTAGAAAATTTGAAATAGAGAATTTGAGTACAAATCATATTTACTTATGGCACAAAATAAATAATTAATAATTTATTATTTATTTTGTGTTATATTCAAGTAAAAATCACTGACAGTGGGTACTTTTGTGATCCAAATTTTATTTTGTTAAAATTAGGATTCATGTTGAATTTCAGTCAGGAAGATTGGACGTCTTTTGCTGCATTAATCAGAAACAGTGCTGTGACGGTCAATCTGTGGAACATAAATATACCAAAGGTATTTTACACGAGGCAATAAAAAAATATTATGCTCCATTCCTCTTTCACCGGTAAGAATTTGATAATTGTACATTTTTTAAAAAAATCTATGTCTACTACCAATGTGGTGCATATGGCCTCAACAGATTATTTCTACCAGAACTGCTTGTTACTCATCCTCTCTTTTTTCGAAGAGAGTAGTGATAAAAAGGATAGGGCTAGGACAGGATTAGTGGTTGGCTAATCACTCTCGTTACACCGTGTTGTTTTAGGATTGGAATTGTAGAATTTTCAGACATCCCAAATATCCATGCCTTTAAACAGAAATCGATAAATCGATTGAAAAAATGCTGTTCGTACTGGGAATCGAACCCGTGAAGTCCGGCATGGAATCCAACGACGTTGACCACTGTGCCACGGACCTGAAATTATTACATATTGTTATAATAGAACATAATTGCTTGTTATCATTTAGAATAATATCTGCCTAAGCTTTAAATCTATTTTAAGTAATCAATATAAGACCAATATTACATTTAAATTAATTTGTCCGCGGCCAGCAAGCAGAATTAGTTTAATTATGTCAACAAAATTCCAAAAATAAATTATTTATAAGGATTTGTCCACTATTTCAATTATTCCATTTAGGATAACAGATACCTACAAGTAGTCCAAAAATTGATTTCTGATTTTTTTACATTTTGGTATATCGTGACCTGGGTACTACAAGATTATATGTGAAAAATTTTGACAAAACAGAAGTAACAATACGGCAGTCTTCCAAGTACCATTATTGATATACATTGCTGTTTTTGTTTCATCAAAATTTTTCACATAGAACCTTGTAGTACTTGGGTCGTGATATGTCAAAAATATACTATAAATAATTTAAGATTTCGACTGAAGGTGCTTGGTGGAATTTCAATATTAAATATGAATCGTTCAAGTTATGTACATTCACATAGATTTTGTCACTAACGACCCGGGTTTCGCCTTTCGGCTTCTTTAGGCGTTTAATTATATAAACACGAAACATTCATTTGCTAAGCGTCAGTTCAAGTTCATCCGTGCACTTGAACGCCTGAAGATGCCTAAAGGCGAAACCCGGGTCGTTAGTGACAAAATCTGTGTGAATGTACATAGTTTGAACAATTCAAATTTCACACTGTAAATCAGTGATGCACAACCTTTACCTTCCAGCGGGCCGCAAAAAACAAATTATCGTGGGTTTGGGCCGCAAAGAAAAAAATGATTTAAAGTACGCTCAATCCTTTTTATACAGAACATATCTACGTTCCATGTAAAACAGTCTTAAAATCGTGCAAAAAAGATTAAGTAAATTTAGATAAATGAGTAATATGTAGGTTCCATTATATTATTTTGACCGTGTTATTTCGAAAATAAATAAGCCATGCAAAAAAAGGATTATGAATACTTGCTTATTAAAAATCGTTTCATTGTGAAATATTTATGTTTCATTTATATGCAATTCATAAGTTAATGCGTTCTTGGTCTTTGTTAATTTTTAACTATTTTTTTTAATTCGACATAATATTTGTAAGCCTGTTTCTATGAACCGATTTACTCTCCTTCATTGAAGAAAAAGCTTGCTTACATTAATTAAATAAATGTTTTACGTGAAAAAAATATGTTTGAGAAAGAGATTTAAGGGTCGCCACAAAATTCAAAAAGTAAATATGATTTACTTTTAATCATATTTACATAATCATCACCGTTGTAAATAGTTTAATAGCTTTCAAAAAAATGCATTTGCGACGTATGCCTCATTTCCTTATTGATAAGGATATTTTCAATATCTAATAAATATTCATATAAAGAAGTTCATATATTTTGAAAAATTTGTTCTATAAAAAAAAGCTTTGTAAAAGGTACACAATTTTTTTTTCTTTGTTTATAGATTTTTAATAATCTGTATGTTTGGTTTATTTTCAGTGTGACAAAAGTGGTAATGGCCATATTATTCATGCTTTGGTTGAGTATGAGCATAAGTGTAGTTCCTAGTATTGAAATTGGATTGGAACAAGAATTAGCGATGCCTTTTGATTCGCATGTGCGGAAATATTTACTGAGTGTTGGAAGTCTTCTGCAAATGGGTCCACCCGTGTATTGGGTTGTATCTCAGGGCATGAACTATTCGAATTTTGACCAACAGAGCTTAGTGTGCGGTGGGCAGCTGTGCAACTCTGATTCAATGCTGTCACAGCTATTCATCGCATCGCAGTTTTCCGAGAGGTATACCATATTTCTATTAAATCTTTTGCACTGCACTGAATTGATTACTGTATTCACTCCTTGAGTACATTGTTTGGATTGCACCCAATGGTCGTTTGTGTCGCCGAAATCTTATTGGTCAGAAGAAAAGGTATGTGGGACTGAGTCTCTCCAGAGGCATCTGTAGCACATGTCAATTCCTAGGTTTTATAATAACTGACGTAACATGTGGATACCTTGTAAGTTTTCCAAATGCCAAAAATATAACACAATAACCAAATGTGTACAGTATATTATTACAATTATCATTTTAATGTATAAATTCTATTCATTCATTTATATAAATTCTGCAGTGTTTATTTCAAATATTAGTATCGTTATTGAAAGGACTGGATTTTTTTCCTTAATATGAAGCATATCGACACTTCTTACATATGAGGTTGTAACTACAAATTAGGAACATTTTTGTAGAGCCATTTTAATCTTTTATGTGGCAACACAATGTTTTGTAAATTGGAAGTTACGACCGTTAATATCTTCGAAATAAATTGTAATTCTTTCGACTTTACCAAAAAGTACATGCTTTAAATTATTTGAAGTATATATGCATGCATTAAAAGTTATTTAACCACTTGAATAACAAGCGGACACAGGTGTCCGGTACATATGCAAGCAAGATGTCCAAGACATTTAAAAAATCAAATACTTGGTAATCTAAGCAATATTTTGATGAATATGTGTAGTGCCATCTATACCGAGTCAATATAGGTTTTTAAAATATCGAATTCGAGTGTATATTAGGCATAATTATTTTTATCAAAAACATGCAGGATCTCTGGGACATATTAATGATTTATTTGCGCGGTATTCAAACGGTTAACTCAAAATAGCCAAAAACGCAGTTCCGACCATTTACTTAGGAGTTGTCGATATGTATTACTGATGGAGATCATCTCAACAGAAGTTTTTATGTGAGAACTGTTTGCTCCTCTTGTTGTTTAACCATTCTTTTTTTCGAAGAGACCAGACTTAAAAAGATTGGGCTATAAAAAAACTAATGGTAAGGTAGTTGGATTCATCATGGGACACTTCTTCAAATTGGATCGGTGAAAGGGAATTTTTAAACATACCAGACATCTATGCCTGCAAACACAAATCGATAAATCAATTGAAACTAAGAAAATCAATGTCACGCTTAATCAATGTGGAATTCAATAACATATAATCATTTTTGTTCTGAAGTTTGAAATTCCTTTAAATTTATCTCTTATAACTAATTTGTGTATTAAAAGTTGTTCCCTTGTACATTATTTTGTATTTCAAATTCCAGGACTTATTTAGTACGCACTCCAAATTCATGGATGGACGATTTCTTCGACTGGTCTATGAGTTCAACTTGCTGTCAATATTTTTATTCAAATAACTCATTTTGTCCACACACAGGTAACAATGATTGGTTCTGAATTGTTATTTTAAATAGATTTTTACGTGCACCCGTTTTCCTTTCATAAATACAATTATAAATTTATTTTAGTTACCAATACTTCACTCTGTGGGAAATGCACTATAGATCTTGATTATAATAACACTCGACCGAGTACCGAAAGTTTTGAAAAATATTTGCCGTACTTCTTACAAGACAATCCGGATGCTCAATGTGCTAAAGGAGGACATGCTAGTTACAGTCCGGTAAGATTGATAACCTTTATTTTATTAAATATATTTGTAGAGTATACTCGGGCGGCTATTATGTTTATGTTTCATAGCACGTGGAAGCGAGAATGTTTTTATTTTTATTTGTATTTTTTAATTAGTTCTAAGACCTAATAATTAATTATAATGAATAAAAATGATTATTTTTTAATAATTTTCTTTTATTTCTTAACCTACACTATGCACTATAATATCAACTTTCAATCCCATTTTGGGCCCGAAATGTTTTTTATGAAGGACATATATGTTTAGTAAATAAAATCCTTTCATAAAAAAAAATCTGTTTTTTTCCATTTTTTAATTATTTAATGATTACTGAAGGGGTTAAGTAAAAGATTATTTATTATAAAATTAAAATTGATGACTATCTAACACACACTTAGTCTTTTTGGGAGGCATCTACAGACTTAATATAGTCAGGTTATTTGTAAATAAAATAAATACATAACTTATAAATTACAAGATGTTTTATTGTTTTGTTTCAGGGTCTCAATTATGAATTAGACAGTGAAGGCAACGCAAAGACTAAAGAGTCATATTTCATGGGCTACCATAAAACTTTACGTGGGTCTAGAGATTTTTATGAAGCGTATAGATATGCAAAAGATTTGGCGGAAGAATTTACTATTACTCTCAGGGATAAAACAAAGAATAACGATATAACAGTTTTCCCATACAGGTAAAATTATCATTGACATAGAACAGTGGTTTCCAACCTTTTTGTTACTCCGCCTCCCTTTGAAGAAAAAATATCTTTGCGCCTCCCCATCCGTTATTTCATGTAGTAATAAAGACACGTTTTAAAAGGGTTAATAAATATTTTGGATTGTTTGCGCCTCCCTTTGCGATAGTCCACGCCTCCCAGGTTGGAAATCGCTGACATAGACAAATTCGAACATTATATCCCTCGATTTACGCGGTAGATACGTTCTAAGAGATATCTCGTAAACCAAAACCGCGTAAATCGAAACTTCGAGTTCATATAAAGTAGGGGGACAAGTTCCAGAAAACCGCGCAAAACGAGACATTGTATTATATATACACGTTATCGGCATAAAAAAAGAGAATTTTATTAAGAAGTAGATTTAATAGCTCGACAATAAGAAAAACTCACATTTACTAAGGTTTTTAAATAAAAATCTTATAAAAGTTATAATACAGAAGTGCCAATTCAATTAATAAAACTAAATTATTACGAAACCACATTATTTTAGCATTTATTTAAATCAATCAAATGTTTTTAAGAAATGGTAGATGTAGCATATAAAAGTTAAGCATTGATGCAAAAACTCCAGATCTTGAGGGAAAAAAACAAAACTAACAAAAGTCATGCCAGCCAATTGTTTGCTGTGATCATCAGCTGTGTTGAGATTTCTTTTTTATAAATACTTTCAATTTAATCAGTAGTTACTGTCCTCCAACAAAACTTTTTACTAGCTTCCTATTGATCCCAATACGGTAAAGAACCTGTGTCAAAAAAGGTGATAAATATTAATGTTTGACTATTTTTGTTTCAGTCTATTTTATGTGTTCTATGAACAATATTTGACCATGTGGGAAGACACACTCTCGTCTTTGGGTTATTCTTTGGTACTAGTTTTCATAGCTAGTTTTATATTGATTGGATTTGACTTATTCTCCGCTGTTGTCATCCTTATATGTGTGCTGATGATACTAGTAGATATGCTAGGAGTCATGTATTGGTGGAATATATCATTAAATGCTGTATCTTTAGTCAATCTTGTGATGGTGAGTAGTTGGAATAATTTATTTTGAGCTTTTAATGAAATTTGAATCTAAAAAAATTTGTAGCCGCATGGAAATTTCACTTGCAATAATTGTTACATCTAAATTAAATAAAAACACAATATTCCTTTATACTTCATTCCACTTTATTTAATATATTCCACTATATTAAATAAAGTAGAATGAAGTACAAATGAATATTGTGTTTTTATTAATATAATACCTTTCCACCAAGTATTGACAGTGAACACCCTAAAAAGACATCTAAATTTGTTTGAAAATTCAATTCATGATAATTGATACATATCGACTGTCGAAAGGAAAAAAGACATAATCCACACAGCAAATTTTACAGGAGGCATAAAAAAAGTATTTCAAAGATTTTAGGCCATATGCAAATTATCTACACAACCTGGAAGTGCACAGAGACTTCGAAACTGGTGTTTAATTGATATAATCTAATATTAATTAAAGAAATTGTCTAGGAAAAACTTTTTTTTCAGTCTTTTTTCTTTGTTTCAATTTTCACAAGCTCATCTTTTTTCAAACTTAAAAGCTAAATTTAGATACTAATTCGGCATTTGCAGCTTACATCCTTTCGATAGAACGTGTATCAACGTGTCACGTCCTTTTTCCTTTCTACAGTCGATGAATTAAAATAATTATTTAACCTTATCACTGCCCCACCACAAAATATGAATTATACTCTCACATCAAGAAATATTAAAAGAGTGTATATTTTATAAAAACTAATTAAATAAATACAATGATAATTCTTATCAATTAAAAATGAATGCACAATATTTATTTATATTTATCTATGCATATTATTTATTTGATATCTTTATTTATTAATTTACAGTGTGTTGGTATAGCTGTGGAATTCTGTAGCCATATAGTGCACTCCTTTGCCACGAGTGTTTCAGCCCGGGAAAACAGAGTATTCGACGCACTTGTGAATATGGGAAGCAATGTATTTAGTGGAATTACACTGACAAAGTTTGCAGGGATTGTTGTTCTCGCTTTTTCAGAGTCTGAAATATTTCAAGTGTTTTATTTTAGAATGTTCCTATGCATTGTTTTGATTGGAGCAGCACATGGACTGATTTTCTTACCTATTCTGTTAGAATTTTTAACTAATACACGGCTTAGGCCAACTTAACTATAACATTAAACAATGAATACTATTTCACTTTTAGCGATTGATTATATTCCATTTGATTTTTTGTTTTTATTAAGTAGATTAAGTAATAAAAAAATTACATTAGGCCAAGAGTGCAATAAAAAACTTTCAAGATGATTTTTCCATCCGTACACACGGCCACCAAATGCGACACTTTGAGCACATTGAAACCTATTGAAAAAAAATCTGCAGCTGAGCGCAGCCACTAGTTGTCGCATTTGGTGGCTATGTGTGCGATGGCCCTGAAAGTCCAGATTTTAATGTGTACATTGCTTTGTCCTCCAGATTGTCATTTTAGATTATTAAAAAGTATTTTTATTTAGAAGTGTAATAATATCGATACTAATTATATAAGAGCACTAAATTGATTCATTATAATGTGTGTTTGCAACCTTTATTGCTTAGTTTGCTATGGAACTGTGCTTAAACGCCTTATTTATATTTATATGAATGTATTTTAAAGTAATTTATGATATATTATGTTTACTGCATTAATTAAATAAAAAATATTTAGATCTTAAATGATTTTTTGTTATTACTGTATTCCAAAATAACCAAATATACAATTGTTCCAAACTTTTACGACCAAAATACGTTCCTGAACTTGGGTCGTTGAAAACTGTCTGTAGAAAACAAGATTGCCATAAGCACTGCAGTTCACACTTAAAGACCTTTCATTATCTGAGTCTATTTTTGCATTCTTTGGTCAAATTGAAGGAATGCTGTATCAACGCTGTTGTGAGGACCTTTGATGCCTAGGGAAAGGGGGTAAAGTATCCATCAAAATTACAGTATTTCTACCCTACTTTTGATACCCAGTAATATTACCACCTAATAAACGTTTAACATGATCCTGTAATGTCATGAATCTTGGCAAGGTTTTTGCTTCTTTATGAATAAGTACACTGAGGCATTATCTTCTAACAAAGCACGTTTTCATTAAAAGAATAATTATTGAAGAGTTGTTCCATTACATATTTTTCTTTCCTAATCAATGTATCAAATGTTTTGATTTAATCTTCAGCAGCCTTGTAATGGCACATCTGCAATTCCATTTACTTTTACTTTCACCTTATTATTTGTATTGCAAGTCATTCTGTCATAAGTCGAGGGCTATTTGTACAAGAAATAACTTACACCACAATTCTTTTAAACTGAACAATGTTATTTATTATAGGTAGAGATATATATCTAAGGGAGAACAGTGCCAGAACTCACATCTTGTAAATTCATTATTAAAAAAATTACATATTCAGTGATAGACATAAATTTAGTTAGGCAAACTTTATATTCAATCACAAAGATTTTTTCAATTCTAGTCCGAAAAACCTTCTCAACTACTTTTTTTGGTGTTAGTATCTACAGCCGAATGTCATCTTCTGAGTAGCCACAGATCTTTGAAGGATCGGAAAGTCTCAGAGGGGGTTCGACACAGTTGATGAACAAGTGCTGAAATTGTCTTAGTCTTCAACAAAAATCAAGTACACATTCTGAACTGGAAGATTGATATATACCATGGGTGGCCAAACTTTTGACCCCTGCGGTTGACTTCATACTGAAGTCAGTCTTAGCGGTCTACTAATGAAAACGAAAGGGAAACAAAATAATATGACACACTCAATTCTTGTTTCGAAGCATCAGGCGGGTGATTTGGGATGACTGGTCGACGTCTTGGCAACCGCTGGTATATACAGTAAATTCCCAATTATTTGTGCACAAATTGGCACTGGTAAAGAGTACTGCTAATAGTCTTTTATTTGATTGGCATTGCTCTGCTACTTTATAATTATTTTATTGTGTGTAATAATTACAAAAAGTCTATAAAGATCAATCTTTACGTAAATGCCAAATAAACCGTTTACTTTCATATAATCTATGAACGTAAATCTTATCTATTATGATAACGACTTTGGGAATTAAAATGGACCTAACCCACAAATATCAAATTTTACAGGAGGCGCTAAAAACGTGTTTTGATGATTTTGTGACATAAGCAAATTATGAATTATACGCAACCTTGAAGTGCATGGATACTTCTAAGCTGGTGTTTAATTGATATTATCTAATATAAATTAAAGAAATTGTCTCGGAAAAATCTTTATTTCAGTGTTTTTTTCTTGGTTTTAATTTTTTACAAGGTAATCTTTTTCAAACTTAAAAGCTAAATTTAGATACTTATTCGGCATTTTTTACTTCCATCCTTTTGATAGAAAGTGTGTTAAGTTGTAAACATTGTGATTATTGAAAAAAACCTGTTTTGAAAAGTCTGTGGGTTACGTCCTTTTTTCTTTCCACAGTCGATAATATATATATATATTATCCGTAAACACTTTGTTTTCACACATTAAAGTGATTTTTTAAACAAAAATTCTGAAGTTGTAAGACATGCGGCAATAGAACTCGAAGTACTGATAAAAAAGCAATATTGTTGTATTATTTTTCTTGTACTATAATGAAGGAGGATAGCTTAAAACATATGTAGGTTCCCAACCTTTTTCGAGTGGCGAGCCGCAAACAAACGCCACAAGCGTCAAAGTACATATGTATATTATCTTTGATACATTAACCACTTGAACACCAAGCGGATACCGGTGTCCGGAACATATACTTGGTATTCTAATAAAATATAAGCAATATGTTGATGAATGTGTGTAGTGCTATCTATAATGAGTCAATATGAGTTTTCGAAATATCGAATTCGAGTGTATATTACTCATAATTATTTTTCTCAAAAACATGCAGTATCTCTGGGACATATTAATGATTTATTTGCGCGGTACGCAAGCGGTTAATAATAGACCATCCGCGATACAACATAATTCTTCTGTCTGACTATAAACTATCCAGAACTTATTTTTGTAAGGTGCCCCGCAAACAAAGGAGGGCTTATATTAGATTCAAGGGAATCTGGAAAAATGGTTGCAGTTTTATCCCAGAATTGGCATTCAAAATGAAAATTAAGATACATATTTGGTAATTCATCTTTCACTTCCCATTGTAAAGTTAACTATTATATTACATTATTTATTGACGGCGCTATAATTACGCCGGAATAATGTTAGAAATGCTGTGTTAATGTGATGGCTGAAAAGTAAAATTTAGAATAAATAATATAAAGTGGGTTATGTCATTGTTTCCATGGCGCAGTGGTGAATGTCGTTGCTGGATCTTACGGGTTTGAATCCCCCCAGTAAAGACCATTTTTTGATCGATTTTACGATTTCTGTTTGAAGACACGAATGTTTGAGATGTTTATAAATAGGGCCTCAAAAATAGCATATAGATCATTTATTTTAAATTCAGTATTTAATATTTATTCTTATTTTAGAAAGTTTTCTAATAAAAAAGCCTTCAAATCGTATTACGCCTGAGGCCTCACAAGTACATTATTCTTTTTTGAACCAGCTATTATTATTAAAATCGTTGGATCAAATTTTTAAATCTTTATTGCGTTATGCATACATTTTTTACGTACATTATGCAACAAATTACAATATAAGTACCTAATTAAAGTCAGGAATGTATTTTTTGGATATGGGTGCAATATGGCATAAAAAGTTATTTGAGACACGTCTTTGCTGAAATTGCTTTGTTAAATTAAAATTTTATTGAATAAACTATATTACAAGATGACTATTAACAATTACATTAGACTTGAATTTTGATAAAAGTGAAACAAGTAAAAAATATTTAAAATTTGAAAGGTGAAAAATTAATATATTATAATTAAGAGAATATAAACAACATAACATATTCAATTTAGTATCTATAAGTCCAGAGTTTCTTAATTTTTTTTCATCAAAAATAATAAGAATGAGTAAAAAAAAGTTTAGAAAAATTTGAAAAAACAATATGTTTCCATTTTTTCTCCGACTTATAATCTTATTATTGTCATATATTAAAGTTGCGCTAAAATTATGTGTAAGTTATTCATTTTTTTTGTCAATCGTTTGTCTGAAAAAATATTCGTCGATATTTTATTATGCAGTTAAACCTTATCTTTAAAAATATTTATTTTATATTAAATGTAAAAATAAATAAAATATTAATGACTATTATTTTCTCCCCTATCGAATATGTTTTAAAAACTATAATATTGGGAAAAAAATATTTACTGTGTTATTATTATTTTCATTCTTATTGCAGCACAATCAATCCAGGCAAATCATTCAAACTGTCAAAATTCATTCTGTTTGGACGTAAAAATTGTATCTCAGCTGTTTCTTGTTTATCTGGGACCATATGTAATATTTTTGTAGTTTTAAAAATTGTCAGTCACCATGATGCCTCGAGATAATAACTCAGAACTGAGAAAGAAGCAGATCAACACACTGAAAATATTCAATGACAAGTAAGTGAAATTGTTTCTTTATTAAATTCGTGTTTATTATCCTTATCTTTTTTCTGAATATTCGCATTAATCCATTAAAATTCATTAAAAACAATCGTGCTTAATGTGTAATGAAACTAAAAATTCTCCATAGTTAAAGTAGTGTCACGTATCAGTCATACGTGATTGTTTTATTGGATTCATATTGCATTAAACACTACACTTCTTTTCTAATATCTCTCTTATAATGATTAAAACTGTAAAGCTATAAAGTATTTCGGTAAATTTTTGATAAAACATGCTACGATATTTCAAATATTTCACAATGTAGCTAAAAACAACGTCATGATTAGCAAAAAATCAAAAATTATTATGAAGATCACTGATAAATCACTCTAAATACAAAATTAATTTTAGTATAACGTATATTAAGGTTGCCAGGCGTCCCGATTAACCGGGACTGTCACCTGTTTTGAGTCTCGTGTCCCGGTGTCCCGAACAAACCTCTCGGGACACCCAAATGTCCCAGTTTACGACTCACGCTGATTACTTGGAGAAATTGTAATCGAAAGTCTTGGAAAAGCTAAAAAAAAACGAGTCACGCTGGTATTTTGGGCAAATCGGTAAATTCCTGGGTTTTTGGATTCGAAAGTCTTGGACAAATTTGGCAAATCGGACAAATGTCCTGGTTTGACTTGCAAGAAATCTGGCAACCCTACATATATACATATTAATATAAGGATCGAAGCTCGGAACATTTCATATACGGAGACGATATTTTATACTAAAATGTATTTTGCGTAATTTACCAGTGATATTCATAATAATGTGTGATTTATTGCAAAAATAAAGTCCGCAATAAAATATATCAAATTATGGCGTTGTTTTTACCTACATTGTGAAATATTTCGTCGAGAAATATCGTAGCATATTTTATCACATATTTACCGATATATTTTATAGCTTTACAGTTTTAATCATTGTAAGAGAGATATTACAAATGAAATGTAGTGCTTAATACAATATGAATCCAATAAAACAATCAACTGAAACATGATACTATACTATTACTGAGAAATATTGTATGTAGCATGTTTCATCACTTGTTTACTCATATTTCATATGATCAACTCAAATTGGTGGAAATATCAATAGTATTAATATAATGTGCATGATAATTTGATTCTTTTTATTACATTTTACTCATGGCTTGCTTCACTTTTTTCAGTGTCGTGGACGTATGCGAAAATGTAGAATATTTGGTAAAATTCGTAATATCTGGCATTCAAATGGCATTAAAAATATTCTTGCCTCCAGAATTCCCAAATGAAAAGCCGATATTGACACTGAGCCATTTTGTGTCGCATCCTTGGGTTCCTCCCCACAGCAAAAACATCATTGGAGCACCGGGTCTTCTTAATGTGAGTACTCAAATAATTATCAATAATATCATGTAAAGCACAGGCTCCCAAACTTATTTGACCCATGGCCCCCTTTCACACACAAAATTACACAAGGCCCCCTGGAAATTCACCTTTTTTTAAAATAATAAAACAGAAAAATGTAGTGAACTTATTTTTTAATATACTTATAGTGTTACAAATAAGATACGCCGATACTTAATTGTAAGCCATCATTCACATTCTAAATAATTATATTGACATATGTAATTGTATATATGTTAATAAACATGCAGAAATGAAAATCTATGTTTTTATTAAAATAAAATTGTTTTCTTAACTGTGTTTATTTCTATGATATTTAAGAATAAACGTTGATAAATTGTATGCTATTGACACATACTTACTCTACATTGATTCACCCATAACTATTGTTTCCGACATTGCCATTTTGAAGACGAAATATTTTTCAATGGTTCAATTGAATACATTTTTTAATAGACTTGCCAATTTTAACTGTAAGATGGTTGTAAGACATGCCATAAACACGCAGAAGTGATTCATTTCGCACTCTTTCGTAAATTCCTATATTTTTTGCTTCACTGACTCTAGGTGTGTTCATTTTTGTTTATTTAGACATCTACTACATACCACTGAGTTAACAGGCCACTTCCGTATTTTAGTTAAAAAGAAATAACTGTGAGACAAAAAGATATCGAAATAAAACCAACATTTCTTTATACAAGTCGACCCAAGAACATTAATTACACTATGAATATATCTTTTTTTACGATATTTTATTTAATGATTCTAATCTGTTTTTTTTTTTTTAAATAGTTCTCTAAATATTCCGATCTAGGAAGAGTTGTACAAGCCATTGTACGAGAATTCGTAAGAAATCCACCTATGATTCCTGACCAAGAAACACTAGGCGAATCTGATTACTTCTGGAATTCAGGTATGATTATTTCTCATAACTGTAAATTTGTGCATGTTATTGATTGTTTCTGTGGTAGCAATTATCATAAAAATATTCTCTTTTGTGTTTTTTTAGGTAACGCAGCTAACAGCCAATTATCTTCATCATCCAGTTCTGGTAGTATGGCGTTCCCTGAATTGATGAATCTTTCAACATACGAGTTACAGCAAATGCTTGATAACCCTGACACTCAAAATAATTTCCTCCAATCTCTGCCTCAATTGACAGAAATGGAGAGACTTATAAACAATTCCATAAATGAAATCAAGACCATTGCAAGTGAGTAATTCATTTAACAACATTTTGATATGATAAAATGTTGCTTTGGAGAATGTCTCTTATTAATTCATTTGCGTATCTGCTCATCTGTATTTGGTTTTCCAATAAATGTATCAATTTGCATTGTTTCTGTAATGTATTCAACTTTTCCGCTTTCACTATTCTTTTGCAATTTTAATGATTCTGTGTAATTCACTTTTTCAGACGTGAATAAAACACTCGGAGATAAACTAAAAGACGTCAAAGAGAATATAATCAGTCGCTTGGAAGTGGCTGACTTTCAAAAAGCAAAACATGAAACGTTGATGAAGGAACATAATGCTTTGTCACGGGACTACTTGCCTCACAAAATCATGGTGAGGATTTCTGATTAATACATTCTAAGTATAAGGAAATAACTGCAATGATATAAACTATTTTTTAGACCACCATTTGAGTAACACTACCTTATAATATAGTTATGTCCTTAACACAGAGGTAACATTGAACCCATTGAAAATATTAAATCTTCCCGTTTTACATTATAAATTAAGTTAAGTTAAGTAACAGTTTTAAATGTAAACGCGTAACTCCATTACCGACTACTTTATACCCATTATGAATTCATTGCATTTCTATTAGAATTTTTAATGTCTTTATCTTTCTTTCACTTAGTTAGATTTTAATTAAATAATTGTGTTTTCACATTAAGAAAATATATCAAAGTGACTTCCAGAAGAGTCATTTGTTACATTTGTGTTTTTTATTTTAAAGGAAACATTGCAAGAATCTGTGATGGAAGCTGATGGAAATTCAGAAAAATGGGCAAAAGATTTCCTAGATGGTACAGTGTCCATTGATTCGTTTCTTAAAACATTTATGGAAACTCGAAGCCGAAGTCATAAGCTACGAGCCCGATTGGAACGATTGAGTCACCAACTTGCTAAGTTTGATGAAGCCGACTGCATCTAGACTCAACTGCCTTTAATAAATTATTTTATAGTCGTTTATATTTCTTACCAGAAATGTTAATTAAATGTTTACAAGATTCTTTGTTATGTATGTTATCCTTTTTTCTTAGTTAAAACTTTAAAATTCTCATCCGAAGCAGGTATTTACTGGCAATAAATTACGAGTACATGATTAATGGTGTCCAGACGTTGACTTTAATACCAATACAAGCAATTTTTATTTTGTAATGGTTTTTTAATGCTCGGCATTGCGTAAACCAAAACAGCACTGCTCGAATTATAATAATTGTTACTTTTTTTGACAATTATATTTGCCATTTATTTAAACTGTAGAGTGAATATGAATTATAAAATATCTCTTTTTTATATATTTTTTTGTCACTTATAGTTTATAATATGCATTTCATAACAAAACCTTAATAAAAAAACAAAAATTCCGCTGCAGTGCTTTGGTGTGTATTTGATTGTTTAAATTGAATATGGACTAAAATATTTGACTTTCATTTTAACTTCTTTCAAAATAAAAATTAATTTGTAAAATTGAATCATCCGTGTATTCGATATGATGCTTGTTCGAAATATCCACTTAATAAAAAGACGCTACTTGAAGAGCATAATAGCATTCCTCTGTCATTTTCTTGCAATCATGCTACACCGTGGTCGCGCTTCTCGGTTGTCAAAGGGTCAATATTCAAATAATTAGAATCTCTTGTTATATCTGATCTTATATTTTCTGTTAATACTTTACATCATAATCTTTTATTGTTTGTTCTTCTGAAATCTACTTGGTACGTACGATATACATAATTTAAAACTTTGTTATTTCTAGTTTAGTTTTAAGATTGTTTTATAAGTCTTAAATTTGTTTAGATTTACTCCATCCAAACAGACTGTTCCAATTAAATCGTATTAATTCTTTGAAAATGTCATAATTTCAAAGATTAAATTTACTTGTATTATTATTTTTAGATCTCTTTAGAGTACATGCATTGTATTATTCGTTACATATAGTTTCAAGTACATATAGTTTTAAGAAGGTTTTACAAGCCTTCAGTTTGTAAGAGATTAATCATTCTAAACGAACTGTCCTTAATTTAGAATATCAAATTTAGTTGTGACATTATTTTTAAACCTCTTTAGAAATGTTAAGTTTTGAGAACTAGTTTACATCTTCTAAAAAGCTTTTTTTACCAATTTAATCTTAACTTGTTTTTTCAAAATGTCAAAATTTCATTGACAAAATTTACTTAAATCCTTAGTTTTAAAAACATGCATTATAAAACTTGTTTTTTCTATTTTAGTTTTGACAAATATTATTACAAAATTCTTGGTTTAAAAAAAGGAAATCATTTTAATTATGTTAAATAAAATTGGCTTCTACTTTAAATAAATGTTTATATATTCATAACTCTGTGTTTTAATTTATCTTTTCAGTATATGTGGTAAGGGGAAAAATATTTAATGTATAGTGCGATATAATAAATTTATTGAATTTTAAGTAATCATTATGTTGTAATAACAATCTTTAAATCTTGTTTAGTATAAGCCATGGGATTTTTATAATTCTATGACCAAATGATCATTCTCTCTCAAAGTTAAAGACCAGACCAAATTATGAAACAAAATAAATTAATATGAAATGAATAATAATATGATAAATGACAGACAATTATGGTTTAGACTGGCTTGTACTTCAAATGTGAGACTGTCAAAACCTCCTTTAAAGTATTCACAATCAATAAATACACTTTTAGTTCTAATTTCACTAACTTTATTAAGACCTAGACTGGTTTCGCTGAATTAACAATGCTCCAGATCGAAACTAGTTAAGATCAATGATGTGAAATTAGTACCAAAAGTGCTTTATTTTTTTCTAAGCTATCCATATTGAAGCTTAACCCTCCAGAGACAAGCATGACCGTACGGTCACGTTTCACAGCATTTTCTGGTAATACCGCTGTTACTCTTCTTTCTATCTGAATAACGTTGGCTTTACTCAAACCCTGTTGACAAGGTTGGTGGCTTTAGCAATTTGTCAGCTGCCGACACAAAGATACATTCCAAATGCAGACGATATTATTTTAATTTACAGTTGAATTTTTAAAATCAAAATGAACTTCAAAATTGTAAGTACAAGCTTTATTTGACTCTGAAATATTTGCTCTACAAATAATAATAAATTTCTTTTGAGAAGTGATTGATTTAAATATGTTTCACTGTAAATATTTTTAAATATTTTCCGAGTAGCTTACGACTGTGTGACTTACCACTATTTGCACTTCCGACTGAAAAAAATATCATTTTCTCCTCCATTCCACTCGATCCTCCGCTTTCCTATGGAGTCACTGATGAAGTTCTGTGAAACCCCATTCATCCAGGGAAGTCGTGGTCTTCGACTCTTTGTATTTCCTCAGGGATAGTAAATGTGAGACATTGTGTTGGTTTATATTCATCCAAACGTGATATACATATGTCCGGCCCAGCGTAGGAGTTAGGTTTTAACAAATCAAACAATGTCTTGCTCACCATGTTTGTGCCGTCGTTGCCATATGTCACTCTCGCAAACGGCATCTAAAATCTTTCGCTCAAACACTTGTAGCCTCAGAGAATCCTTAGAGCAGGCCTGGGCAAATGATGAAACTCCATCCGGGCTGTGAAGTAGCAATTAAAAAAACGTTTGAAGTTGCTTTTAGAAAGCATTTCCAAATTGAATGACTATTCGGATGGTAAAACTTTGATTTGGAGAAGGTATGCGGTTTTATGACCCAGCCCTTCTAAATTAAAAATAAATAAATACAATTTTTTAATGTGGCTAGACAGCCAAAATATATTTCCAAATCTGCCTTAGAGCTATGCGTCAGGTCTCTGATCCATATGACCAGTCCTAGCATATGGGTCAGAGATCTGACTGGCTTTGTAGAGGCCAACATTTGAATTTCATGATTAGCGAGATGTTTTGTTTATGCAGTCCATAAAAGTATCTATTACTGCTTATAATTCTCTCTATTGATTTGTTGCTTACACTTATTGTGTTGTTTTTTTATTGAAAGTAAATAACAAGTACATATTAAATAAATTAGACATTAAAATCTTTAGTGACATTTGAAAAATTGTTGAAAGATACTTTTAAAGCACATTCATAGATGTCAGGATTTAATTTTAAAAAAAGTATTGTATCACGTTCTAAACAATCTAAAAAGTGGTGGATTACATACTTGGAAAGCCCCAGGTGCAATAAAATTTGGAGGCCCCCCTTTTATTACAAAAAAACTACTTAAAATACGAACAAATATTGACAACTGAATTGAAAATATGTACGCGGAAATTTGTAAAAACTCGACCTATTTGTGTAATTTGTGGTTCCCATTCTAGGACTCAAAAAAAATATTCCCATTCAAATTCTTTTACCAGGAAGCGAATGGTCACATGTTAATTAATCCGTAGTTAGAGCTATAAAAAAATCTATACAACAGAACAACTTACAATGGAGAAAATTAAAATGTGTCTCTACTGATGGCGGTAAAAACATGTGTGGTAAAAATAAAGGCCTGGTTGGTTGTTTCATAAAGGCTGTGAAAAATTGTGTCTGCCATGCAAAAAAAACGACTCCGACTCCGAGGAAATTTTTCAATAATTTAATATTAACTTATTTGTATTCCATCAGATCATCTTTAGTCATCCAAGTATGCAATGTCAACAATTTGGATTATTTTGTTTGAGTACACATCATTAAATATATTATTAAAAAAAATGAGCCGCTCAATTTTTACGACTCCGACTTCATAGCCCTGGAAAAAATCATATCTTAAATTTTTTGAGGTCGAGGGCCAGATTTTTTTTGCACACGAGTCTTAGTTTTAGCACCCCTGACCTAAGACGTCGGAATTCTACCGGTCGGAAGAAGATGCAAGAAGGATTGAGGCTTACCCCAGCAAGTTACCTAGCCGGTTCCAACGTCTCTCAATGACAAGTGACGTAACAGGGCGTTCTCTTTTACGTTTCCCAATTTCCGCAAGTATGATTTATAGTAGTAATCAAACATGTAAATTATATTATTATATTCACTATTAATAATAAAAACTTTATCCGTTCAAGCTGGTTTCCTGAATGAATAGAGTTTATATAATATAATATATCGGTCGGACGAAGAGGCAAGCAGGATTGAGGCTATCCGGAGGCATCAGTGACACGTGGCACAGCCCATTCCAACGTCTCTCCATGGATACTGAGTACTGACGCAACAAGATAGTGATTATATTATTATATTATCGCACTAGAGCAGTGTCTGCCAAACTTTTTTACTTCACGGCATACTGGTTAAGGGGATTTGGTACGCGGCACACATATTAAAAATACCTTTAAAAAGGAAATATTCTTTATTAATTTGAATAGTGCAGGTACCATTTTTAATCATCAAAATATATACACATTTATAAAAAAGATACAATTATTATTTAGCAAGATTTCTGTCAAACTCTGCTCTAAGTTAAATAAGCAAACATGTACATAACTCGTCATTTACCATTTCATTTCTACGAGCGCTGATAACTATGTATATTCGTAAAAATGCAACGATCCAAACGGCAACAGAGATTTAATTGCTGTGTATCCAATCGAGGATATTGACTCCAAATCGATACCTAAAATGCTGACATCTCTAGCTCAGAAAATGAGACTTTGAGCACAGAGCCGTTTTTTCAGATCTATTAAAATTTCCTCATCTGTTAGTGTCAGGTGTGTACCATCGAATCTTGCAGATGGATTGATGATCAAGCGATGGCAAATACTTGAAAAAGTATGCAGAAAAAAGTTCTAATGATCTCTGTACATCTAGCAAAATTTTAAATTTGTTTGAGGAAGCGTCTACACCTGAAAAGCAATCAAGCTGTGAGTTTTTTCTTTCCTGATCCACGTGTTTAACTTGCCAGCGGAAGATTTTAATTTTCCTGTAATTGTAATATTTTTTTCGTTCGCTCCTCGCATGCTTAAATTTAAAATGTTAAATCTCAAAAAGACCATTGAGAAATATTACTTCCGGCCACCAATTGTCCTCGCAAAGAAAATCATAACACATATTTTCAGCATCGAATAAAGAAATTATTTCCGTTTGCAAAGAGATAAATCGTGATAGTTCTTTTCTTGTTGGGAGGCAACGTACTTTAGCAGCTGAAACTTAAATTCAGAATCCGTATTTTCACACAGTGATGCAAATAGTATGCAACGGAGAGAATTTGCTTTTATATAATTCACCACTTTAGTAATGTTGCCCATCGTCTTCAGGAGCTGATACTAAAACTTTGCAGTGAATCACGCAGTGTACAATCTTCACTTGTATTTTTTTGTAATAAATGGGCCATTTTGACGACCCTGCATAGAAGGAGCGACATCAGTGCAAATGCCATTGAATCTTTCTCAATTCGACGTTTTTGCTTATCAAGTTAAATACACCGTCACCTGTCGTTATTTCCTTCAATTCAAAACAAAAGAAGAACGATGGGTTATGATTTCTTCACCAATGATAATTCGCAGAAATGCAATAAATTGAGATTTTTTGCTGATTTCAGTACCTACTTTCATCAATTTGCAATGACCGTAAATTTTCGAGTTCATTCTTTGCATCAATACAATATTCACGGAGCTCATCATCAATACGCGAAATATTTTAAGTATTCTGGTAAATCATATGGGCTGACAAAGGAATGTGCTTAATTTGATAGAGAGTTTTGTCACTTATCATTGATTCAACAGCGATTGCAGTATGTAAAATAATGTTTTTGGCATCTGAATGAGGCTTTTTCTTCTTCGCAAAAAGCTGTGCAATCTTTTAACTAGCGATCTAAGTCTCTCTTTGTGATATCTTTGTGATCTCTTTGTCACGAATTAAGTGAAATTTCTTTAACCTTTTCAACTGTTTTTTAAAGTTATTTTGCATCTTCTAAACATATACTTTTTGCTTGCCTTTATGTTGTGGATTATTTGTTATTAAATGGTATTGAAGTTAACTGTGAACTATCACTTCGTTTGAGTGTTGATTAGTAAATCATACAAAAGGAACCCAGTTGTATTTTTCAGATAATATAAAACCATATACCAAATAAATATTATATTTTAGTTTTGATGACATGGAGATGTTGAATATATTTGAACTTGAAGAAAATTTAAATAAATCCACATTTTTTAAATTTAACAGTATTTAGGCATCTTCCCCCGTGGCACATCTGATACTTCTTGTGGCACACAGTTTGGCCGACACTGCATTAGAGGTTATGTTTTACTCTGAAGATATTGTTATGTGGAGTCAATCAATTTTAAATATCGATTTTATTTTTTATTCGCATTATAGTTATACTTTTTGGCTTATTACAAGACAAATTGAAAATCAATTAATTTTATTATAAAGAAGTGGAACTCGTTCACAATTTTGGACTTAAGCCCGATCTATAAATCTGTTTTTTTTTCATTGACTTACAACTAGCTTGTTAGTAGAAAGTAAACTTACTAGTAAAAGTCAAATCTACTGCACGGAGTTCTAAAAATGTGTATAATTCTGTTTACTAAAAGGTATTATAATTCTTTTTTCTTAGTCACTATAACCATCATAATATTAATGTGTAGCTAAAAACTACCCTCAATCAGTCACAGTAATTTATAAAAAAACATCTTAATAAAAGAAAATCAGTCCGGCTTAAAAAATAAACAAATGGAAATGTGCCCCATCACACAAGCCAAGTAAAAACGTAACAAAAAAGAAAAAAACGAAGTTTTCAACGCTGAAAATGAATCTATAAAAGACTTTTACTAATTTAGAAAATAAATGTATTTCTTGTTTTCATACAGGAAGTTACAATAAAAATTCTGAATTGGTTACGTTTTTCCAGAATAAATTCTCTTTATTTTACACTAATTTCTTTAAATATACTTTATTGTTATGCTAAGTATACTTTATTATCAGAATCGGAAAACTATACTCTAAATAAGTTTCAAATTGATTCTTAATTAATTTTATAATTTTTCAGTTAATAGATTACTTATTAAATTCAATGTAAAATTTATCGTAACAAAACAGTTGAAATGTGAAATGAATACCTATCTATTGTCTTATTGTTTATTTTATTTAAAATGTCTATAGAACCTAATGACAAGGCAGAACCGACAATGATTTCTTTAGTATTATCAGAATAAGAAAACTATACTTTACAATAAGTTTCAAATTGATTCATACTTAATTTTATAATTTTTCAGTTAATAGATAACTTATTAAATTCAATGCAACATTTATCGTAAGAAAATGTGAAATGAATACCAATCTATTGCCTTATTGTTTGTTTTATAACCAATTTAAAATGTCTATAGAATCTAATGAAAAGGCGGAACCGATTTATATGAGTATACTTTGTCAAGAAGCACGTGCGATTTTTAGGTGGATGTCGTGTGTTGCAGGTGTCGCAGAAAGCGCGTAGAAGTGCCAATTTTCATGTCCGCCCGACGAATTACGACTGCTAGCTAAATGAATGTAAGATGCTTCGGAGGGTGAGAAGCCAAATCTCCGTGCGACGCAGCCGGTGCGTCTGCGCATGGCTCCTACCCTTGCCAGTCTCCAGTTAGTCGCTTGTCGCCTCGCCAATTCCCGACTTTATAGCGATTCTCGTAGCCGCTACGAAGCTACGTCTCTCCACAGCACGCGCTACGAACTCTTTACGCGTTACGTAACACTCCAAAAGCTACGTAAGTCATCGACAATCAACAAGGTCGCGGTGTCGAAAGAACCTAGCACCGCTTTTTAAAATCAAAAATTGTTATAATTTATCGCGGACATTAAAAATCTTATTCAAAAATTTTACATCAGAAAATCTTTAGTTTTTAAATTATTTTTATATTATTAATGTTGCCGCGTTTTTTAACTGTTAAATAAATTGTGTCCTGATACATTTTTATTGCGAATAAAGTGACGCAGCAGCTGAAGATCCTTTTTTTTACGAAATAAATTTTGAAAATAAAGTTTGAGCGATTTTTTTTTGGAAAAAAGTTAGTGTTGTACGTCTTCGCGAGCCGCGTGATCACCAAGGATTCAAAAGGTTCGTTTCATACAATGTAGTTTATTTGATTGGTACCAGAGTTTATTGCTATATATTATGCTACTTGCGCATTTAAATATTTCAAACGATTATTTCATAACAAATAATTGCGCTGAGTAAAATATTTCTAAATTATTTGAAGCGATTGCAGTAATACATTTTAAAATGCAGATTGTTTGGCATTATGCGCTTTTTTACGTTAATTTGGGAAGTTATTTGTAATGAAATGGATTTTCATTGTTTCGCAACTTTTTGCATAAACATAATAACATAAACCCATATTAAATATACACTAAAAGTCACTAACTATTTCATCAGTGACTAAATTCGCATTATAAAACAATTCGAGGGCTTAAAGTCAAACATTGTTATCTACAAAAAACCTTTTTTTGTTTTTTTTGGTTGATTACTTTGTTTTTCATTATCGGCTATATAATAGTCATACATTATTTCAATCTTTTCTAGTTTATTCTTAAATCACTAGTGAAATTTAACGTTATAAAGTTTTCCTTTTTTATTTTATTTTTTTAAGACAATACCTAAAAATTATAGCATCACTATAAACAATATGAACATACAGTACACAATAAATTATAAAATATGAACATTAAGTTTTAAATTAGCTTTGTAAAGTTATAACATAATAAAAAAGCGTTTTTAGACTCTTAAGTTACACTTTTGTAGATAGTGTTGTTTGACTTTAAACCCTCGAATTGCATATACAATTAGTTAGTATTTATTGACATCGATTAAATGTATAATTAAAATAAAATTTTATTATTTTTTTAAATTATGATTATGGCAAAATGTTCAATTTAATTAAATATTACTTACTTATATATACCATTCTCGATACATAGTTAATTAATTACTTATCAGGATATTGCTGTCGCACATCCAGTAACAATGTAAATGAAAGCCTTTCAAAGCTCCTCTATTGTTTTGAGATAAGCTTGATGAAACTATGGTGTTCATGCATTTTGGCGAGTAAACTTAGGTTAATTGTAACTTTGTCTTTCAACAAAATATACTTGGCCAAAGTAACAGGAGCTAATAAGACTTCTATTTCTAGCTAGTTAAAACTTTTTGATTATATTCACCATTTTCAGATGCATAATATGTACATTTTAAAATTAAAATATATACATAGTTTTTGTAAACTAATTGTTATAAAATGTAGTATTAACGATCTTTCAGTCGCATTTTCATATTCTGATATCGCATATTTTTAATTATTAGGTACGTTAATAAAATAAAAAAAACTAGGACTGTGGAGTCGTGTAAAAAAAAAGACGACTCGGACTCCGAAGAATTTTTTCAATAATTTCACTTTGATTTAAATAATATATGTATTTCATCAGATCAGCTTTAGTCAGCCAAGCATGCAATGTCAACACTATGGACTATTGTAGTTTGAATACACATCATTAATGATATATTTAAATATATATTTTAAACATGTTTCGAGTCGCTCATTTTTCACAACTCCGACTTCACAGCCCTGAAAAAAACTCTATTTTTATGATTGTAATAACAATTAATTTAATATTGTTTAATATACGTCTTTTATACTTCCTCTTCACTCATTTTTATAAAAAATAACTCATATTGATAATAATAATTATATGTTGTAAAATCATTTTTTTTTATATAAAACGATTAATTAGCGTTTATAAAATATATTTGACGATCTATATAATCATTATGTCTCGTCTTGTTACTTCTAAACTCTTCCATCTTAAGGAAGCATTAATGAAAAAATAATTGTAGGTAATAGTCTAGAAAATAGAATCATCAATCAAGTAACTATACGAAGCATAAAAATGCACAATGTTATTTATCAGAATCCATTAAGCTGTACTTGTATTTTTCGTTCAGGATAGATGCTAGTTAAAATGTTAAAAATTGAAAATACTACAGTGAACCATAGCAAACGTAACATAACACAATATATAATGTGTTGATCAATTGATAAGAATACTAAAATTAAAAAAAAAAACACCGTTAGGTGGGTTTTCTTGTGACAGACAAATAAACAAATATATTTTCCATTTTACAATATAAATATACCTGTAACGATGGAGAAGACTATGATATGGTAGATAAGTTGTTTCTGTTTATAACAGTTTGTTTTGGTAAAAGTAAATACTGATAATATTGCAACTAGCATACCAATTGTTTGTTACACCGTATTTTTTTTTTTTGTATAATTAGCAATGTTATATGGTTTTCTCTTGTCAGTTGATAATGATTGTCATAAGAGAAACCGGTTCTGATTACAGTAAATAAAAGTGGAATCAGTACAAATAAGTATTTATTTTTCAAGCATAATTTCTTTCTACCAAGTATTGACAGTTGACAACTTAACTCGATGGCTGCCACAGACGAGGAATCTAAAAAAAAAATCGTGCTTAACACGCCAGAGACGAGTTATCTCGTCAATAACTAATTAAATTAATAGTTGCAAATTATAGCCGGCGTGCTAGGTAATTGTTAATAATTATCTACGGCAGCTTAAAGGCTAAAAGTGAGCTTTTATATTCTGAATTACTATTTTCATAAAACATAATTGTTTGACTAAAATTCCATGCCAAGTAATTTGTAGAAAAATTTTTTTTACTTGTACCATAATGTCTAAAAAAATCTAAAATTTTATTGAAATGATTATCAAAGATTCGGATTGTAGGAAAGTAAAATATTGTCACAAAATCGGTTGTGCTTATTGGAACAAAAAACACAAAAAATATTGAATTTTATTATAATATAATAAATTAATACAGTAAGACAAATCTATAAAACCAAAATGATATTTCTGCGCCAGTATAATTGCCTAGGCGTTGACAGTTATTTGTTAACAATGTTCAGCGATAACATGTCTAGCTTTTGGCATTTTGACGTGAATCAAATCATTGTTGACAATAATTTAGTAATACCATCTAATTATTCACACGGAAATCAATTAGATAAATTGATTTAATTATTAATCACAATAAGTTTACCGAGTACACAACTGCAGCAGTTATAAAAACCACTCTTACAACAACATTTAGAATTTTCCAATTAAGCACATCAACCGATAATCGGCAGAACAGCTTAAGTGATAATTCATAAATTTTACCAGAATAGTCAGGTTTTAATCACAAAAGAAGTTTTTATTAAATTCCTATCATAATAGGTTAGCAAAAATAATTACTTAAATGCTGTTAGTATAATATTTGGTCAATTAAAGTTTCTTTTGCGAGCTTATTACAAGAGGAAGTTAAAAAACAACTGTAATATTTATGAATTGTCAGCTTATGTTTTTCTGCAGATTGCAGGACGATATAAGCGATAAACATTTAAATTATAATAACATTTTGTTTGTGAATGTAAGTTTGTCTATCGCCGAGAAATTTTGGTCAATCGCAGTTGTTTTAGAAATTTAGTTCTCAAATGAGTTTTTTCTAGTAATAATATAGTCAAATTTGATAACGTGCAAAACGTGCTACAGCAGAGTATATAACATTTATTCTTATATTCAAAATGAATTTCCTCAAGGAAACTGACGAATCCATTGAAAATAATTATGTAGTCATTGATATAGATTATAGATAGATGAATATTAATGTTTCCCAAGCGAATTTCCTAATCATAACATGACAAATATTCTACAAAAATAAAAGTGTGTTGGTTTGTTATTATACGTTTTTTAAAAGAACCATTGTAAGATTAATCAATTTTTGGTAGTATTAATACAACAAAACTAAATATTTCTAAAAATTGGTCACTCTTGTGAGTTTTTGGTTCTGTTTTTATTTTATTTTATGAAAATGTCCGCTTCTAATGTACTAAATATGTTATAAGTAGTACATACTTTAACTACGGCTTATTTAAATTTGACTGAGCAGAGAAAAATCATTTTTGATCAACTTAAAACTGATACTTTCTACTTAAAATAATCATGAACAAAAAGCTTTCCGAATAAAAAACAAAGAATTTTAAACACTTGCGTGAAATCAATGGCTAAAATTGATTATTTTATTCATCCATATTTGATAATTTAAGTTTGAATTTATGTGAATGTAAAGAATTAGTTGATTATGTTATTTAAAAAGTAGCTTCTTGCAGATAGTTATTTCTTTTTACGCATGAGAGATAATATTCTATTCAAAAACATCGTGTAAAAATTTGGAATGAACATTTATAAATGAAATTTAGGTTTCGTTACACTGGACAGTGCAATTTTTAAATGTAAAAATCAACCGCGCAAAATAAGAACGTGCTTAAATCAGAAAATTTATTCGATATTATTAAAATCTGACAATTGTCTCTTTTTTAACATTCTGTTGGACCGGCAAGTTAAAATCCTCACAGCTGTAGAAAACTTTCCACAAATGCCGACGGACTGAATTTATTACAAGTGGAAAAAAATCGTTTATAATGGTTATGGAATCCATTTTGTGGAGTTGAAATTACTCGGGTGCAAATCTATTTACTAGTCGCAAAATCAAAATAACGTTACAGCTTAAAAACATCAGGTTTTGTCAGCAGGCATCTGTTTTTAACGTGGAACAATTATTTTTGACACTCCCTTTGTAATTGATATTTTAAATTACAATCTGAGCGTTAATTAATTTCACAGATATTATTAAGCCACCTTTAATTATAAAACGTCAGAAGAAACAACATAAACTATATATTTTTTCTATTGTCAATAATATATTTGAAACTTTGTACTCTGTACTCTTCTTTTAAAAGTAATTGAAAGTGTTACTTTACAAACTACTCATTAAAATTTTGCAGCAACGTAAAATATATATTTTTTTCTATTATTGCAACTAAGCAAATAATACCAATTGGTTGTCACACCTTGTTTTTCTTACTTAATTTTTATACAAATATCACTGTTTCATTGTATTTCTTATAAGTTGAAAAATGTTTTATTATTTTTATTATAATGCCATTCCACCAAGTATTGACAGTAAACACCTTAAAAGTGATACATATTATACAATATAATATTGCAACATTCGTAAGCATTTTTACATCAAATTATTTCTGCATCAAAAGCTTTTTATTATTTATGAATATAAGCATCTACAATAAATTATACATTTATTGGTTTGACAATGCGATACAGATTTTTTATAAAAAGCAATTGAAGCAAATTAAAGAAAATTTGAAAAACAATTCAAGCGAGTAAGTTCCAACCTAGTCTACTTTAGTATAAGCTTACTCTTTGTGTTTATTGACTCGAAAGATAAAGTGGAATACATTTCTTTTAAATAATAAAATGCAAATGGCCGTAACCTTTAAGAGATATCATACAAAAACATGCACGGCAGCTTCAAGTATACGGAACACGAAATAACCCTTACGATTTAAATATACGTATACGATGTTACTGGCTCAAAACCATATTTGAAATAGACCGCAAGTATTTTATAAGGGTTGGTTTTATATCTATCAACACTCGTAAGCAGATTCTAGATCGTTAAAGTATATTTACGTCGGTACTTGAATAAAAACGCAAGCAGGCTGTGATCAGTATCACGCGCCCTTAGTTTGTTCGTGTTATAGAGAAATTATTCTTATAGACGGTGTCGGTCGAAGCACGCAACCTTATCATGCCGATTTATAAGTAAAATATAATTCTTTAGAGGTAACGCTGAGCACAACAGGTCGATGCCAACTTGTTGATATATTACAAATAGCTATAATTTGACGAGGGGATGCTCTTTTAGCGAGACGTATTAATTAACAGCTGCCTCTTGAATAGACATTATTAATTTAAGATTTCGACTGAAGGTGCTTGGTGGAATTTCAATATTAAATTTGGATCGTTCAAACTATGTATATTCTAACAGATTTTGTCACTAACGATCCGGGTTTCGCCTTTCGGCATCTTCAGGCGGATGAACTTGTGTCCTTCCGAAATTAAGTGATTAGCAAAAGTAGACGTGTCTTTTTTCAATCTAAAGGCTGCCATATGTTCTAATACTCTGATGTTTAGTGTTCTTTCTGTTTTTCCGATATAAAATTTTGTACAACAAGAGCATTGCAATCTATAAATTCCGGATTTATTTAAGAAATGTATTTGATCTAACTAATAATTTGCCTAAAGAGTTTTTACAGTAAATATATAAACAAAATTATATAAACACGAAACATTCATTTCCTAAGCGTCAGTTCAAGTTCATTCGTGCACTTGAACGCCTGAAGATTCCGAAAGGCCAAACCCGGGTCGTTAGTGACAAAATTTGTGTAAATGTACATAATTTCAACGTATCAAATTTTATTAATTGAATCGGCATTTACTTAAATACTTAAAGATTAACTCAAAGAGAAATGATATCACAAACACCCATGTCTTCAGATCTCAAATATAAATTTAGAAAAAAATCTCAATATGACATTGATCTTATCGGGAACCGATCCCAGATCCGCCTGATCAGTAAATCAAGCTCTAATTGGCGAGAATAAAGCGGTTGGTAGCTATTTCGGGTTATGCTTTCATCGTAACTACGTTCACACTTCCATTAACTCACCAATATATAATGGCTTAGAAAAGATACACAACATATTCTGTGAATAATAAATATTATTTAAAGATATAATTAATGACCTCTTCGGCAAACGTAGACGTGCAATTTGTTATCGATTTTTTATTTGAACCTTTCAAATTTTGTACACTTCCATAACCTTTATCACTAACGTTTCGGATTTTGCCTTTCAAAATTCAACTTTTCGGTTGATCAGAACCCTTCAAATGCTTATTAAATAATATTGTGTATTGAAATATAAAGATGAGTTTTATATTGGCTAAGGCAGTGATTTCCAACCTGGGAGGCTTGGACTATTGCAAAGGGAGGCGAGAACAGTCGAAAATATAGATTTACCCTTTAAAACGTGTCTTAATTACTATGTATAATATAGGATGGGGAGGCGCGAAGATATTTTTTTCTTTAAAGGGAGGCGCAGTAACATAAAGGTTGGAAATCACTAGGCTAAGGAATTTCTTGTATTCAATCTACATTTGTGAAGTCTATGATGCAGTCTTCAGTGTTGGTTTCCTGGCATTTGTTATTTTTAAGATGGGTACAGAATAATTCTTTATATCCCATGTTTATAAATTAAAAAATTTACGCTTATTACTGTTACTAATTAGTTTATAAACTAAAGTCTTTTAATGCGGGAAAAAATAGAAAACACTCTCCATTAACTGTTAACAAAATAAAGCGTTTCATAAAAAAAACATCATTTAAGTTGACATATTGTTGTAAAAACACTAACGAATTTATCAACAGTAAATGTTCATTAAAAACAAATATTTATGTTTGGAAAATCCTCATAATTTTCTGTGAAATGAAATATTCAACAAGTCAAATTTATTATTACATCAATCTATTTAACACCTGTTAAAAACATCGCGCCTGCTTTGAAAGTAGTATTTTTTACGCTGTTATTCTAAAGTACTCCACGGCGTAGACGCTTTTACGCACGCCAATGATTCTTGTCAAAAACTTGACTACTTTTCTAAGTTTTGATATTTACACAGCGTAACGCGAATGAAAATAGTTTAAAATAAACAATTTTTAAGTTTATGTTACAATAATAACCCAAATAGTACGATATGTATAGAGAAACGAATGTATTTTTACGTAACAGGTGCTTGTTTTTTTTTCATGAATTATTTGTGTATCTCTCACTCACATACACACACACACACACTCTCTATCGCTCTGTTGGCACATCGTTAACGAATGGCAATGCCACTTGATAATAATACTAGTTTATTAATAATATAAGATTAAAATTACAAGTGGAAGTAAAAAGTTGTCAATTTTGTTATATTATTTTAAAAAGTCTAAAAAGTAACAAGCTTTTAAGAGAATTTAAATTATTTAAAGTAATCGAATTAATGAATTAATAAATTTGTGTATCAGAACCAGACTTTCCAACCCACAATTATAAGTAATAAAGCTATAGGTTTAATATTTTGAAAATATATTTGAGTGTTCTGTCTTGTTTTTTTAAATGTTTTATCCACGACCTCATGAATGTTCGTCTTTTCCGCCATTTTAATGTGAAATATACAAGTATAGGCTTATAGCAATGACAATGAATCATTTTCTGTGAATGCATGAAATTACTACAGATGGTAGTGTCGTAATAGCACAATTTTTAGTGATAGTCATAATAAGTATTAAATTACCTGATAAAAAATGAATATTTAATAGCGATCACATATTATATATCTGACAAAAAAAAATACGTATTCTTTGATATCAATTATTAAACCGGAAAAACTGAGTAGGTAAATGTATTATATCACTTTATAAAAATGTTTTATAATCATTTTTTTATAAAAGCTTTTTATAAAAAATCTTTTAAAAAACTATGTATTAGTATAGACAAATATATATTAATGCTGGGAGAAATGCCGGTAATTAATTGTCTCTGTATATTATTGTTAATCTTATTAAAAATAATTTCAAGACACTTTCATAGATGTCATTACTAAATAAGATAAATTTTAATACAGAAAATAAATGCTTGTTGAAAATGTTGTTTGATTAATATGTTGAAATATTTCATACGCCAAGTGAAACTCATGCAACTTTTGTCTCTTAAATAATTCAACTTTTATTATAACATTTCAGATCCTAATATTTGACATATATATGCGATTGTTTTAAGAAAATAACTTGTTATTCAGTAGCTCAGCGTATCTTTTTAGAGTTATTAAAGATAAGGCGAGGAAAGTCCAGATGTGTTTATCACTTTGCAACCAAACCGGAAATTTAAAGTGATATTATGTTAAAATAAAATAGCGTATTTGACCACTATATTAAATAATAATATCACATATTTTCTTTCAATAATTCGTATCAATTAGTCTTTTTTATGAAAGGAAATCCACGACAATCAGATACAGCATATCAACTATCATAATCAATAATTATTCCTGCCTTTCAACGAACGCACTGAATCACCTTTTACTGTGTAATAAAACGATTTGATTGGAGATTAAATAATTTACGTTAATCCATCCATGTGGTAATTTTGCCGGGTTTTGATGGAATTTATCTAAGTCCATCTGATATCACATATATTCACAATCGATTATTAAGGTACAAAGTCACGTTGTGCATCAGTATAGTAATTAGTAAATTTTCTTCACAAAGAAAGCAAACACAAAGTCGCATCTTATTTTGTAGATTATTTTGAAGTAGATTATTTTAAACTTTTTTCCCAGTGATCACAAATAGACTCCGGGATTGGATACCCTAATATCGATGGCTTAGTTTCATAGTGCTATAGCTAGAAAATTACTGTTTTAAGATATGGCTGAATAAAGTTTTGACACATTTAAACTGAGTTGTAAAAAAGTGAAAAAGTCTCATCTTTTTATAAAATAATTTAGTCATTTTTCTCAATTCAATTCAAATTTATTTCAAAGTTGACATAACCGATTGAAATTTCGATTGTTTATATTTCTTTATTTACATACTATGCAAATATGTGCCTATCGAATGAAAAATACTGACTTTTTCTAGTTCTGACTTTTGTGGAGATATAGACGAGAAGTATTCGAATATAATAAATAATATAACTCAAAACATACAATTTTTTACGTATTTTTCTATGAAAACAGGCCGACGATATGTACAAAGAGAATAACAAAACGTGCTAAATTTCAAAGTAGTAAGTCACCTTAATCGACTGGTTTAATTATTATTAGATTAAAGGATAACAAAAACAGAATATGCTTTAATACGTAAAAGTCATATTTATAAAACGTTTATATGTAAATTGCAACTAATCATTTATCGATTTGATAACTTCTAGTAGAAAAATGATAGCAATCTGTTGTATCTACTAAACGTTATAGTAATTGATATGTGAGGTATTTTTTTGATTTACGGCAAAAAAGAAGAAGATAAATAATAGTAGCAATAAAAGGCGTTGTTATTTCTGAACACCTGTGTTTCACAGGTGCATTTTTAAAATAATTAAATTCGCAATTATATTATTCTCAGAATTAAATGAGTACGTTGAAAACCACATACGAATTATTCTTTTGCGATGACATATTTTTTTGAATTAATATCCGACATTATCAACATGCTGGTTTCATTCGCAAGAAACGAATAGAAAATAATATTCGGTTAAAACAATATATTTTTTATGCCGTTTATTAGCAGTGAGGACATGAAGTAAATTGAGATTTTTTTTACAAAATATAGGTATATCAATTGTTTCGTCTGTCTTTTAATGATAATTGATACACAATCATTCTTACTACTATCGTATTAGTGAGTAGGTTGAATATAAAATTTAAATAACATCACTAACAAACGTGGACTTGGATAAAATAAATCATTAGCAAGTGTCGTTTTTTTCAGCTTGGTATTACTATTTAAAAGTGTATGCAAACAAGCAGGGGATGAAAAAAAATGTTATAATGGGGCTTAAGAATGCTCAAAGAAAGATTAAAGATTGTAGGTATCGGATTATACTCCAGAATTGAGCTTTATGGAATTCAATGACAGTAAAACCTTAAACAGAGAAAGGATCTGAAAAATATCGGGAAAGGTATGTATTTTATTTTAAGAAACGTTTGAATGCCTACAATATTTTATTCTCGAAGCCTCGGTGAGGAAGTTAATGATAATTTTTTTTTTTAGTCCGTTCCCAATGTGGAGCATATGTTCTCTTAAGAGAGGGATTTTAATATAAGTATAACTATTTTTTACTCATTCGCTCAACCTCTCTTCGTTAAAGATAGTAGTAGGGATAAAAAGATAAGACTAGGACAGCGCTAGTGGTTTACTAATCGCTCTCGCTACACCCAATAATAAAACGATAGGAATGGGTGGAAAGGAATTTTTAAACATCACAAACACCCATGCCTTCGAATATAAATCGTTAAATTTCTCGATTTTTCCCATGACAAAAAAAGTTTTCCCATGACATTTTCTTTAATTAATATTAGACTATTTCAATTAAAGACCAGTTTAGAAGTCTCCGTTCACTTCGAGGTTGTGTATATTTAAAAATTTGCATATGGCCCAAAATCATCAAAATACGTTTTTTATGCCTCCTGTAAAATTTTCTATGCGTGGGTTACGCCTTTTTCATTTCCAAAGTCAATATGGAAATTGATAATGATTTATTTCTTCATTATCAACAATTTCTCTTCCCGTGGTTCTCGTGCTTCGAAATCGCCCCTACGTAATATGTACGACGTAATATTTCATTTGTTTGGCATTTACTTGAGATATGCCAAGAATTTCAGTGGGATAGAGCCTAACGACGTCAAGGGTCTCTTACTCGGTCTCGCGAGGTTGGACACTTCGCAGCTTTCATACGCACTATTTGTAAGCTTCAATGGTCATACCTGTGAGGAATACTTCACTAGAAAACTAAAACCTTTAAGCTTTTCCGGGTGGTGTGCATTCGTATTCATTGCAAGGGTTTGGGATTAATTTACAAATTTATTGACCTTAAGGAAGCTTATCTGTATTGAATCAATGGCAATTAACAGCACGTGTTTGCTAGTCAGATATCGTATCATAAGTATTTAATTTCAGATATTGATTTAATACTGTCTATTATCACATTGTATAACGCACGAATTTTATCATGATAAACACATATTTAATTTAATTTAATCTAATTGGATTGTGCAAAACATTTTTGATGGCGCCGATACACTACGCACTAAAAAAACATTTAATATCAAACAATGTAATTTAAAAAAAAAAGACAACAAAGAAAGATAAAATATTTATTAAAAGACATATCGACTGGAAAAGAAAAAGGACGTAACCCACACATAGAAAATTTTACAGGAGGCACAAAAACGATGAAAAAGTTTTGATGATTTTGGGCCATATGTAAATTATGAAATATCCACAACCTTAAAGTACACGGAGACTTCTAAACTGATGTTTTATTGACATAATCTAATATTAACTTAATAAATTGTCTAGAAAAAATCTTTTTTTCATGGTTTAAATTTTCACAAGCTTATCTTTTTTCTAACTTAAAAGCTAAATTTAGGTACTAATTCGGCATTTGCAGCTTAAATCCTTTTGATAGAACGTGTATCAAGTAAGATACATTATGATTATCGAAAAAAAGCTGTTTTAAAAAAACTGTGGGTTTCGTCCTTTTTCCTTTTCACAGTCGATATTTATATTACTGGTTACATATTATGATTTTTTTTTGTTTTATTTATCCGCCAAAGTTAATCGTTTCTGAATTTAATATATTTTTCTTTCTGCCAAGTGAGCTTAAAATTAGAAGACTATTGATTACTAATATAGCATTTCAACATAAGTTGTATTACAGCATTATTTTAACTGAGTCGCTTGAACCCCATATGAGTGACTGCTATTAAAAGTCTAGTTGCTAGCCAATCACTCATTTTATGTTTCGTTATTTATTTTAGGATAAGAGTGGTGAAAAAGTGTCCTTCCAAAAATTCAAACTAGTGAGACAATACATACTTAGAAAAGTAGTAAAAGTATTTACAGGAAGTTATTACAATAAAACTCATTTTTTGATGTATTTTTTAAGTAATTCATTCTTAATTTAGATATTGTTTAAAGAGATAATGTGATAATACTAAAATAAAACAGATTTACGTTATCTTCAACGGATTTCAGCGCTATTGTGTTGTAATTAACTTTAATACCAGCTATTCATTCGACGCATGTTTCACTTAATTATAGAGCATCAATTGAACTAGCTTATCGTAACAATTATCGGTTGATAAGTAATAAGTGGCATCGCTTCGTCACATATAAACTATGGAAATCTGCATCTAAAAGAAACACGCGTCACAATTTGAAAAACAATCCGTGAAATAAAGAAATTAATTTGTAAATCATATGTACAGCTAGGGAATCGGTAAATTGCTCGAATGCAATTGCTCAAATGGAAATTGCTCGAATAACAAGATTCTCGAATAACCAATTCCTCGAACGTCAAATGCTCTAATTACAAATTACTCGAATTTCTTGGTTATTTAAATGGTTTTAATACAGATTAGTGTTTATTACATGGTAGTTGATCACTCAAGTTTATCTCAACAGAAGTTTTTCTACGAGAACTGCTTGTTAATTAGTTACTCAAACTATTTCTATATTTTTCCAGAACACACATAAGACTAGGGCTAAGACAGAACAAACGGTTAGTTTATCACTATTGCTGCGCCCAATTTTTGGTAAGAATGGGTGAGAGGGTTTCAAGAAATTACATATATGTGTGCTTTTAAGCAGAAATCCATAAGTAGTTTGAAAAATAATTGATTAAAAAGTGTACGTATTAAGATTCAAGCCCGTGACCTCCGAAAACAAAACCAACGACCTTTTCCACTCGACCATTGGAAACTTAAATAAAAATTTTTTTTTTTTTTTGGACTTTTTTTTTGATTTATGGTTTTTATTTCCCGACTTGCATAAATATATTTTGAAAGAATGAGTAATTAATGTTTAAACTTTTATAAAACTTTTATAAACATTTCCGAGCAATTTGTAATTCGAGCATTTGACGTTCGAAGAATTGGCTATTCGAAGATCTTGTTATTCGAGCAATTTCCATTCGAGCAATTTACCGTGAACCGTACAGCTAGCCTTGTAACTGACATTTATAATGAAGATTCCTTTAACTCAGTCGTTCAGGTTAAAATTATAGACTGAATTTCATTATATTTTTTTAAAAATTAATTTAAAAATGCAGTGGCTGATTAAGTACATAGGAGGCACAAGGCGCAATGAAATATAAAGGCCCTTTTTTCCGGATTATATAAATAGTCAGAAAATGGGTTACATAATATAAGCTATCGTCTCATTCGCTTATAGAGTAAATCCACCATTGTCCAAATGCATGGTTGAATGTGATATTTGTATCGTGTCTCTTTTATAGCTGGAAAACGATGCTTTTCTAAGACAAATCTATAAACTAACTACTAGTCTTTTTATTTTGAAATAACTAACGACTTATTACCATGGATAGATTAAACTTATTTTATGTTCATAACAAGGACATACCACGAACACTTTCTTTCAAATCACAAACATGAAACTCTACATTGGATAAGCCAGCTTGTTTACCACGCTTTTACAAATTGGACGTATGTGTGGAACAAATAGAATTGGTAGGTGTACTACCCGGATTCATTTTGGTTGTATTTAACTTGAACCGAGAATAGAAATATTTGCGCTTGCGTTATTTTAGTGCTAGCATGATGTTGAAAAAGCACATTTGAACTGGAAATGGCAGCTAATTATATGTTCAAATTTCCCGTCGTAATAACGTGTCTGTCTATCACAATAACTACTCTCATATAATAATATGAGAGTAGTTATTGTGATAGACAGACTAACAAATAATGTATTTTCTGTTGTTAATCGATTTATATAAGTATCATAATGTTAAATAAATGAAAAAAACATTGTTTTTATTTCTTGCTAAAGCGTATTAATTTTGATAATTATTATGCGTCTAGCGTTGACATTAAATATTTGGCATTGTATATTATTAAGTTTCAGATTTCTTCACGACGGTACAATTCCTTTAAAATCAGGCTCACACTGCAGATCAACAATCTCAAAGATAAAAACGTGATTTTTGTCAAAAATATAATATTGCTCGCGGGCCGCAGAAAAATACGCAACAGCCCGCAAGCCATGGTTTGCTCGTGCCTGCAATAGATGTTTAATTTTTAAAATAAAATGCTTTTAAACTAAGTATTGACATCGAAAACTTTAAACGTGATATGAGATAAATGCATATTGAAGCTCTCTAAAATCTTTACTAAAGTTAAAGCTATACATAAGTATTCCTATGAGTAACTTATACTTCAGTAACTGAGTTGAAGCGAAAGCATCTGTCAGGGTGAAATTGAAGATTGTTCATCCACACCTTCTAATATCTCTTTTGAATATCTACCTGTGGCAGCTACTTTTCATCTTGCCTACGCTTTTCGTTATTGCTACCAGCGACTTGCAACTCGTTACAGCAGGTGGAGCCACTCTGCGAAAGATCGTAAGATTTTACGGCGTCGAGTTTGCCTTAAGGAAACATAATTTATGAGTTACATATTTTTAAGTACTCTAACCGGAGCCTTTGGTAAGAAAAGAAGTATGCACAACGAATGCACTGCAATGAAAAAGGGCGATAATTTAAGTAAAACGTTCAACTTTACAAATTAAAATATACATAAACCTAGTTATCGTACATTTAATACTAATTAAAAACTGTATACTTTGTAAAACTTCGCTTTATAATTGGAATTTAAAAAGATGTTACAATCATAAAAAAAATAAACGAGTTAGTAAAAACTGTAGTTAAAAGATAACAAACACTCCAAAGCATATAAGGTACTTACTATATTGATGGCTCCGTGGAGCAGCGGTTGTAGTCGTTAGTTTCTGTGACATAACATTTTTTACAATCAATTTATCGATATCTACTCAAAAGCAAGGGTGTTTTTGGTGTTAAACAATCCCTTATAACTCTTTCGATAATTAAATAGCGGGCTGAATCAAAAACGATTAGTTAAACACTAGTTATGTCTTTATCAGTGAAGGATTACCCTATAAGCGCAAGAGGCACTCACTTGGGGCCTTCAAATCTTGGGGGCCTCAAAGATAGCATCACTTTTGCAGCACTCTTATGTCATTCGAAAAATAGGGCCTCCAAAGTGCTTAATCAGCCACTGGTCCTTATCTATATCCTTCAATCAATACTCTCTTCGAAAAGAGAGATGGAGTAACTGAGTAACAAACTATACTAGTAGAAAACAAGTCTGTTGAGATACCTTTATTAGGAAACAATATTCTCCACATGGACTTAAATAAATGTGTTTATTATATTATATAATAATAATATTAGATGCATAATGGTTTCATACATCCAACCAAATTTTCATGTTAACAATCTTAGCTTTGGAATATGCAATCTAATTCTGTTTACCATACAATTTACCCGAATGTATGCTTTGTATTGTATAGCTGTAATCTAAATTCAACACCTCAGTAACTTCAAACTCAATTTCATAGTTGTATACACGAAATTGAATAGAACATTGAAAATATTAATAGTATTATTTCAATGCGCGTTTTTTATTGAAATACAAAAAGATATGTCAAATAAATTTCTACAAAGAAACTTATGATTTGTATTTTTTTAATAATGACTATTCGGTAATGTAATAAAAAGTAGCCAGTCTAATTTTTTTTAAAGATATCGGTATTATATCGTTTATTGAAAGGAAAAAGGACGTAACCCAAAGTTTTTTCAAAACAGCTTTTTTTCCATAATCACAATGTATCAAACTTGATTCACGTACTATCAAAAGGATGTAAGCTGCAAATGCCAAATTAGTATATAAATTTAGCTTTTATGTTTGAAAAAAGATGAGCTTGTAAAAAATTAAAACCAAGAAAAAAAACTGAAAAAAGGTTTTCCCTAGACAATTTCTTTAATTAATATTAGGTTATGTCAATTAAAGACCAGTTTAGAAATCTCCGTGCACTTGAAGGTTGTGTATATGTCATTATTTTTTATATGGCCCAAAATCATCAAAACACCTTTTTTGTGCCTCCTGTAAAGTTTGATGTGTGTAGGTTACGTCCTTTTTCCTTTCCACAGTCGATATGTAGATCTGTGGTGCTGTTCCTGCGTGTATACATTTATATTAGACAATCTGGATACTTAAAATGTTGAGTATTTCAGACTGTTCAAAATTAGTGTATGGACGCGAAAATAGCACCAGAGACGCATGAAGGCTAACTTTACGTTAAGAAACACCGTGGAAGTATTCTGATGATCTAACTAGTCTGTTTTCTATTAAAATAGACAATGAATGACCTATTGTTCTATATACAAATACAAAAATCACACGTATCTCAAAAACTGTAGAAAAAACTGACTTTCCGTAAATTTTAATTCCATGTGGTTACTGAAGTGTCATTATCTCAACTAGAATTTATATTCTGGATAACTTCATTGAATTAGAACAGGTTTCCCGAACTAAGTTCCTCGGAACACTGGTGTACCGCGAGACCTAAACAGGTGTTCTGCAAAAATTTGAAATGGTAATTATACACTGTTATACATGTAACCATCTTTTACTTCATATTAAAAATCGAGTGATGGTAAATCTCCACTGATATTATAACGTTAAATATCTAGGAACAGTTAGAGATTTTGAATCAATTAGAGAAGCGATTTCCAACCTGGGAGGTGTGCCTCGCTGGAACAGCGTGGAATAATGCAAAGAGAGGCGCGAATAGTTAAAAATATTTATTTACTCTTTAAAACGTGTCTTTATTATATTAGATAGACTATCCGGTTCTCGGCAAGCGTTGCAATGCCACTCAAAGAAAGAAAGTGTTTGTGTTTTAATTGTATCTATTAAAGTGCATATTTTCTTTTTCTGTCTGTTTGACGTTTGCTGCCGATTGTTTATGGTACGACACACGCGCCGCCTACTGTAATTTAATTATACCACGCCTATTTCGCGCAAGTTGCATGATTGGTATGGCAGACATACAAAAATTGATTTTTATATATAATACCAACTGTTAGTTAATTTTAACATGCCTATAGCCTTTGCGGAAGTGCAAGCAAAAAGTTTGTCAAAGTTTTATTACAATCGGATGAGCGGTGTGGCAGCGCATAAAGCACGAAAAAACAAATATTGATTTTTATATATTAGAAGATAAAGGATGGAGAGGTGCGACGATTTTTTTTCTCGAAGGGAGGCGTAGTAACATAAAGTTTGAAAACCACTGACTTAGAGATTTTTTAGTGTTTTAAAAACAATTAATTAATAATAAGCGATTTAATAACTAACATGTTTTAAACTATTTTTACTAATATGAATTGTCTGACCTAAACTATGAAATAAATTTGGGAAACCCTGGCTACACTCTCTAGTATAGTCCTGGAGTTGAGTTAGTCTATTTTGGTTATTTATTGAACCCCTCGCACTCTACTGTAGTCAATTTGTCACAAAACCTTTCACATCCCTAGATAAGCTTCGTTAAATATTATATTTGAATTCACCTTCATTAAACTATAATATAAATGTTAATAAGAACAATCCTACTGTTTTTATTCCTTGAACATTGCCGTTATTTATTTTGAAATAATCGCTTTATTACATAACAAAAATATTTGTGTGTTATGTTGAGAGTATAAAATCGTAAGCGGACATCTCAACAGAAGTTCTGGTTATTATTTGGACCTTTAACTAATCATTTTCGAAAAGAGTTCTTAGTGATAAAATCCGGGGTTAATCTTAATCAATCTTCTCGATTCTACGTCAGTCGCTGAACGCCAGCACTCTCATATCCTGTGACACCCCATCAATACAGCGAAGTCGCGGTCGTCCAACGTTTCATCTTCCCTCAGGGGTAGTAAACGTGACATTTTGTTGGTTTCGATTATTTTAGATTATGTAATGACATTATTATTGCAAAATATGTTTACCCAAAAACGTTGTGTTCATAAAGTAATAAAATAAACAGGTGGGCTTAATCTGTTTAACACCTCTAATCTGTCATGTTTGTGATAGTGTCATATCGTGATAATATCGCACCGTATCCGTAATTATTAATACGTATATATTTTAATCAACTTGAAATTTTGCACCTGATGAATATGAATTACTAGAATTGATTCTTTGTCCATGGATATCTGTGCGTAGAGATTTCGAAAGTCTTCTTTTTTTTAATGATACATATTGACAGTGGAAAGGAAAAAAGACATAACCCACAGTTTTTTCAAAATAGCTTTTTTTCGATTATCACAATGTATACAACTTGATACACGTTCTATCAACATGATATAACCAAAAAATGCCAGATTAGTATCTAAATTTAGTTTTTAAGATTGAAAAAAGAAGGGCATGTGTAGATTACGATCAAGAAAAAAGACTTAATAAAAAGTTTTTTTTAAACAATTTATTTAATTAATATAAGATAAAGCCAATTTAAATCCGGCTTAAGAGTCTCTGAGCACTTTAGGGTTGTGTATATTTCATAATTTGCCGTTTGCCCAAAATCATCAAACAACTTTTTTGTTTTTCCTATAAATTTGTTATGTGTGGATTACGTCCTTTTTTCTTTCCACAGTCTATATATCTATCATTTTCATTTTAAATAAAATAAGAAATTCAATTCGGTATGATATAACATAAAGAATTATTAATTAATTTAAATTTAGTACTTTTTTAATATTTCTTCCACGGATTATTTTCTTATAAGCTTATTTAGAATTCGTTTTCTTCAAGAACAGGCTGTTAGTCAGTTGCTCAACCTCTATTTTTTTCTAAGAGAGTAAAGAAATAAGAATTATGCTAGAGTAAGACTAGTGATTAAGGATTACATCTAATACATCCTATTTTGTAAGAATCAGATGGTTGGGAGGGAACTATAAACACGTTTTGTCTTTTTTTTTTATTTAAATCCATGCCCGCTATTAATTTGGAGCATATTGCTTCCTAATGAAGGTATCTCAACAGAAGTTTTTCTATGAGAATTTCTTGTTATTTAGAAATCTTTTTCTTTCAAAGAGAGTAGAGATAGAGATGATTAGACTAAGATAAGACAAGAGGTTGGCTAATCACTCTCTCTATACTATATCATACACATCCATGCATTTGGACAGAAATCGATTGTAAATTCCTATTCGTACTGGGATAAAAGCCCGTGAAATCTTTCTTGGAAACAAAAGAAGCTGACCACTTTGCCAAAATGTATTATATTGATAATAAATTAAATTGATTGTAAAATAGCATTGTTAAAACGGGATTTGATCCTGTGAAAACTGTAACCAAAGCCAACGACGTTGATCACTGGGTTAGAGGCCAAGAATTCATTAACTTTTTTCTATACAAGCTTTCTATTATAATTGGCTATCTATTAATAATTTTGTATAAAAATAGATTTTACATTATAACAAGGCTACGTTAGATATCGTCTGATAATTATTGTAATATCATCGATAAACTACATATATAATATTATTATAATCTATAAAACACGGAAACGTTGCTTTTTTCTTCGCTGGGGATTTTCTTTTCAAATTTTGAATGTCATTATTCTCGCCAATGATTGATTACTTGAAATTGTAATATTGTGAATCATTATATTATTAATTTCACGTAACAAACAATGTGCGTTGGAATTTTCATGATAGCGCTTATCAGTATTCGCTGATATGACATACAATGTATATAATTTATAAATATCGAATTATTTTATCTTATCTTTGCATTAAATATTACCAACACAACTAATTTACTTTTTTTTTATCTCAGTTATTAGATTTTAATATTATGGTAGCCAATCACTATTTCTTTGACCTTCATTTTGGAGAAGGCTGAACTGATTTTTTTTTTTTTTTTATCCATGTCCGCTCACAATATGCATCATATGATCTCCTAATCGAAGAACCTTTACAAAAGTTGTTCAACATCTCCTTTTCAAAGAAAGTAGGGATAGAAGTAAAGGACTAGGAAACGAATAGTGGTTAGCTAACCCCTCTCACTACGTCAGTTTTTAGGAAGAACGATTGGGAAAGAATTTAAGAGATCGCATACATCCATGCTTTAAGACGGAAATCCATAAACCATTTGACATTTAATTTAGAAAAACTGTACGAACTGATACTCGAATCCGTGACCTCCGCAACTGAAGCTAACGACGTTGACCACTTTCCCACGCAGTCGGTATTGTACGGATTTATAAAAAGGTTTTTATAGTTTTGCATAATATGTGTAAAAAGCTAATGATTAATCTTGTTGATGCAAAAATTGTTTTTTTACCATGTACGCTCTCAATGTAGAGTAAAAGTCTGTTGAGATAAACTCCATTAGGAGTCCACATACTCCACAGTGGGAGTGGACGTAGATTTAAAAACAAATATTTTATATATATATTTAATAGTTAAAGATTTCGACAGAAGGTGCCTGGTGGAATTTCAATATTAAATTTGAATCGTTCAAACTATGTACATTCACACAAATTTAATCACTAGCGACCCGGGTTTCATCAACTGACAGTTCAAAAGTTCATCCGTGCACTTGAACGCATGAAGATGCCGAAAGGCGAAACCCGGGTCGTTAGTGACAAAATTTGTGTGAATGTACATAATTTGAACGATTCAAATTCAAATATATATATACTGTACACAAATAATTGTTTTGCCATAAATCACAAGTCACCAGTTTATTAGGAGTGTAGAGTCGGGAGTCGGAAAAAAACTTCGACTCTTTTTTTATTTGTTATGCAAAAATGTGGGGATGTAAAAAAATACCTTCAGTCAAAATTTTAAATAAAACTTTAGTTATTATAACAGTTGTTTATTTAAGAAAAAAAAATATGCACGTATTTCCACAGAAATGGATTAAATAACTTGTGTGAATAATAAATTGAATCTTTTAAAAATAAAATAGATATTTAGAAACGAATAACATTATCCAAGATAACACTGATGGCCTTTGCGTGAAACACATGTTGTATTTTACTGCGGAAGCATGCATGCGCTGAAAATTTATTTATTCACAGCTTGAAAGGTTTTGCGGTCCAATTTGTACTGAAAATTATTTATCTTGAAGGCGCCAGACGTCATGCAAACACATTGCCAGTGGCTTGTGAGAGTGATATTACTAATACCGAGCTAACAGTAGATACTATATTAATAATAAACGATCGTAAATAAGTAATTCTTAAAATATAATATTACAACAAGCATCCACAATAGTAAATTTTTATAATACTTAAGATCAATAAAAACAAAATATTATATTAATTTGTACTTTATTCCACTTTGTTCAAAAGGTCAGGACTGGTTTCACTTACTGCGAGAATTGTCAACTGATAAGAAATATAATTTGACAGTGCTTATTATACAAAAATAAATTTAAATGAAAAGGTGTAAACAACAATTGATATTGAAAAGAATTTACAAATTACAGTAAAATTGATTCTGTATTTACACAAAGTTAATATTTTTAACTTATAATTAAAAAAATATCAAAGATTAATAAATTTCGAGTGGTGACTTATAGTAATTACAAACATAATTAAAATTTGAGAATTTTTTGATAAAGTGATATAAAATGCTACATTAATGAAGTTAATTAATATTATATCTCTTCGTCAACAATTTCCCAAATTTTAAAAATTTGAAGTACAAAGGAATATTGTGTTTTTATTAATATAATGCCTTTCCACCAAGTGTTGACAGTAAACACCCTAAAAATGATACTTAAGATCAATCGATATTTTTTTATAAATTTATAATCAAAATGATTAAAATATTTTTTTATAGTCGTTTGTCTGTTATCTAATCTAAAATAAATAACGTGGAATTAAAACACAAAAGTTTTATTTTTTAATATTTTATAATGTCTCTTTACCATGAATTTATAGCGGGTACCTTGAAATTGATATTGATTTTAGTTCAAAAGCATTGATTTCTGTAATGTTATACTTTTCTAAGCCTGTAATTTGAAGACGATTAGCTAACTAGCAGTCATTTTAAGTGCACTTTTATTGTAATATACTTCTCTGAAAAGACCGCATGAGTTATTTAAATGATTTTTCAAATGCCGCTGTAGACATTAATATAGTATATAATATAAATAATATATATAATATAGTATATAATATAGTATATAACAAGTAAAAAAAATACCTGTTTTGAGTTAAGTATGAGATAATACATCGATATCTAATAGCTCCAAATTGTTACAAATTAATATGATAATCTGTTTTTTTTGGAATGTTAGTGGTTATAATTAATTTAATCTATGTTGTAAAAAATTTGAAAATTCTGTGAAAACAACTAAAAACTAAGATCATTAATATTAGATAAAAATAAAATTATACTTTTATATAATCCTAGAGTTGCATTAAAATTTACATATGTTAAATAATGTACTTTAGGAGAATAAACCTCCCCAAAATATCGTTTCCTTCAGAGCTATGGAGTCGTTGAGAAATAAGACGAATCCGACTCCGATCATAGCTTAAAACAATACGCTATTTTTTAAGACTTAGTAGCATGCAGTGATGCAACATTTAACCTTAGCAATTCGAATACACTTAAAAAAATACTCTAAATTACTAGTTTTTTTCGACCAAGACTCCACTCAAAACTGCCCGACTTTAGAGCCCTGGTTTCCTAACATTTAGGAAACCAAATACGAATGCAAAACTACGATTTTTTATTTGTTGGACTTTGAAACCGATGTAAAATATCATTATATATAAATATAAAGTAGCGGATTAAGCACATGGGAGGCCCCAAGCGCAGTACAGTTTGAAGGCCCTGTTTTTCGGATAACATAAAAACGTCAGAAAATTCCATGTATATTAAAAAAACTGAATAAAAAGTATGTATAATGTTATATATAAACTATATAATATAAGCTATTTTTGACGTCAAAAAGATTCGGTGGCCACAAGCGCGCGCGTTATTTGTTTATAGCAAAGGTGCTTTAACTTTTTACCCTGGGATCGACTTTTCAATCATAAGAATTCTCGCGATGGAATTCTAACATAATGCTTATAAGAAATTTTATGTAGAGTTTTTTTCCAGTCTTCAAACATAGAAGTGTTTATTTTAAAAGCGAAATACATATCATTAGATAGGTATCTGCTTACAAAATAATTCAATTTTTTTATATTTCATATTTAAATTGTATATTTTTTCGAATTTCAAGGAAGCATTCGGAATCTATCAAATTGCTTTTGGATCGACCGGTTAGGCATCCCTGGTTTATAGAGTAATTCGCCACTGCAAAACAGTACTTGCTATGGGAGGGGTTACCAATCTTTTTGGACCCTAGAGCGCATTATAAAATATTGGTAGAGCAGCGGGCACCACAAGGTGCCCAAATTATCAGCGTGACTCGTTTTTTTTAGCTCTTCCAGGACTAACTATCATTAACTAACATTCTTGCTTATTATTATTTAACTATTTTTTTACGTGTAGTTATAGCAATTCTATGTATTTAATTAATCTTAACTAATATCTTTATATTTTAATTATTGTTGTCCATAAATTGTATCTAAAAAATGTATCTTAACTGTATCATTGAGGAGATATCATCGTCGGTGTGATGCAGAAAGGAAAAATAAGTTTATCGAAAAAAAAGCTCTTCCAGGAATTTTGAAATCCGAAATTTCGGGAATTTAAAGATTTGTCCAAATTAGTTGGTACACCAAAATACCTGTGCTAAGGCATATTTTATCAAATTAACAACAGAAATTTTAATCAAATTATGCATTTATATATTGTTTGAGAATATTGTGCTAACATCGTTATGCGTTATCCGTTTTTTAAATTATCGACGTGTGTTTTTCCTTCAAATCTTTTAAGGTGTGAAACATAATAATATTTTCCTGGATTTATAGGTTAAGCTTAAACGAAGGCTGCAGGCGTAGGCGAAGCATTCGATAATCTACTTACTTGCACGAGCTACTGGCATTACACATATCCCGCATTATGTTACTATATATTTTGCCTTACGAGCCAAAGTTCCCTCTGATATTTTCTCAGACTTTGTATGTCGTAAGCTACTAGCGGTGGGATCAAAAAGTTACTCTGTGCTACAACTCTGCAACGAACCGTCGTGGCCCGTAAACCTCAACTCGGCCCGGCCTGGCCCGGTTATCAGGTAGCGAATATTTCGGAATATAAAGCAATATTAGGATAACAATAGCAACGTATTTAGTTCTACAGTTTTTATATCGAGTTTTTTTTATGGATTTATAAAAAAGTTTTTATAGTTTTGCATAATATATGTGAAAAGCTATAGATTAATCTTGTTGATGCAAACATTTTTTTTACCATGTACATCTTCAATGTAGAGTAAAAGTCTGTTGAGATAAACTCCATTAGGAGTCCACGTTGTCCAGTCGATATATAAATGTCCACTCCACGTTGGGAGCGGACATTTATATATCGACTGTGGAAAGGAAAAAGGGCGTAGCCCACAGTTTTTTCAAAACAGCTTTTTTTCGATAATCACAATGTGAACTTGATGCACACTCCACCAAAACGATGTAATCTGCAAATGCCAAAATAGTATCAAAATTTAGGTTTCAAGATTGCAAAAAGAAGGGCCCGTGAAAATTGTTATCAAGAAAAAAGACTTTTTTTTGATAAAATATTTAATTCATATTAGATAAAGTCAATTAAAACCCATTTTATTAGTCTCTGTGCACTTCAAGGTTGTGTATGTTTCATAATTTGAAGTTAGCCAAAAATAACCAAAAAACGTTTTTTGTGTCTCCTATAAAATGTGTGGGTTACGTTCTTTTTACTTTCCACAGTCGATATTTATTAGTTGAGTGCTATTTCGACTTTCGCCATCGTCAGAACTATTTGAATTATTTTTATTCAGTACTCTTCCATAAGTTTTGTCGATAACGACCCGGGTTTCGCCTTTCGGCATCTTTCATCAAGTGCACGAATGCACTTGAACTGACGTGCAGCAAACGGTTTGTATCGTTTATATATAAACATAAAAGCGAATTGCACAGTATAATTATTGTTAACCTAATTAATATGACTTTGTGGGAATTTATGATTAGTTTTAATGAATTTATTTATTTATTTATTGTCAAAAATAAAATTACAGTACATGACATAACAGCTGACGCCAATTCGCCATGTAATTGACAAATATAATGAGACAAAATATAAAATAAAACTACATGATATATCAAAATCAACATACAAAATCAAGAAATAAAATAGTAAAATTTAACAGTTTACAAATACTATCACTAAAAATGTACACTTCTCTAGGCAATGAATTGATCAATCGAACGGCCCTTGGAACTGGTAACTCATACCTCCTAAGCGAGGTATAAGTTTTTAGAAACAAAAGTTTTTGGCCATAGTTTCGCCCACGTAAGAATAAATTGGGAGCATGTAAATTAATAGTCATGAGAATTTCTGGATTATTAAATCTGCCTCGAAGACGAAGAGAAAAATGCTTTAAACTTGAAAACGATCTTCGAGCTTCAAGAGAGTAAATGTAGGTAGATTATAATTATCGTGTATCTATTAATAAATTATTGGGTATTTTGAAAATACTAAATTGCCAGAAAATAACATAAAAAAATGGAAGGTATAATTTCCCAATACCAATTTCTATTGTTTCTTTGTTGTTGTTGTTTGCTGTGATTTTTTACTTTCTAGGGTTTAGTGTAATCTGACTACGATAATATTCAGTTTCCACTCGCCATTGCATGTAAACGTGCTTGATTGATGTTGTTGACTGACTTACCATATAATATAATATATAAATTATTCATTCGAGATATTTTGGGCCTACGAAAAAAGCTAAGAGCTTTGTGTTGGGTTCGGGTAGCAAATTCGATATTGAAAGCCTTGGTCCGGGTTGAGTAATTTTACAAATTTTCGACCCGCGCACATTTTTATTCTGCTTCCTACCATCTGCATGAGGATGTTTAGCCGTTTTTATTTTGGTTATCTAACATGTTCAAGCATCGTTAGCAACAATTTAATTAATACTTTAGTGAATGTTTTAAATAATTGCTTATCCAATCTTCTATCTTGTAATTAATTAGATAATCTTAAAATAAATATCAACATTTTACTAACATAGTTAACATGATAATAATTAAACATTATCTATATATTTATAGCCGATAATGTTGGCTGTCTGAATGAGTGAGTGAATAAATGTAGGTCCGCGATTTCGCCTTTTTTTCGATGACGTAGAAAGATGGCTTATTCAATAATGAGTTTGCAATTTATTTTTCACGCCAGTAAATTTTTTGACTATTTAAAAAGGCAACAAAAATCTCCCTGTTGAGGGCAACGGGCTTACAGCTTGTTACTCTAATTTTTTGTATAGCAAATAAAACATAAAATGAGTTTTTCTTATTCAAGTTCAGAACCAATTTATTTTTATCAGTCTTAGATTTACACTGATGCATAAGCCAGGATTTTATATTATTGCAATATTAAATAGATCTTTAGGATTGTTAAGTAATGGTACATATATTAAATCAATACTTGAAAATATATTTAGTAAGCATTTTATTATATAAGAATATGATGTCAGCAAATAAAATGTAATTTTTCCCTAAACGTAAAGTGCTTGGTTTTAACATTTTTTTTTATGGCGAACTAACCCTAAAATTAATGCTACGAAGAAAATAATCTAAAAATTGTTTTTTTACGTATTTAAAAATACTAACAGCAACTATTATCGAAATAAATAATAATAAACTTCGCACTGTTCAATATTAAAAAATATTCTTCTGAAACTTTGTATTTTATTTGTAGGCCGCAAGTTGTGCACCACTGAGAACTGACGCCGCATTTTCTTTGTCTATTAAAAGTAGATAAAATACTTACTATTCACTGTAATATACTACAACTATAATTGTTGACAATTATATTGCATAATTTACATGATTCAAATTCAAATTGCACTATGTTCGCAAATTACATGACAAAGTGGTATATATAATGTTATATAATAAAAATGCAAATTACTGCAATTTCTGAATGTAACAACCCTAAATATGTTACTTTGATTATATTGAACAATGACATGCATTCCTTTAGTTAAGACCATCGTTTCCCAAACTTTTCCCCCGCGACCCGGTTGTTTTAATATTTCTCCTTCGCGACTCACTAAATTCGGTATGGCCTATACTACCGGCCTATAAGTAAAATAAAACATTATATTTATATCGATACAGTCTTTATATGTTATAATACAAAATAATTTACTTTGATAAACCTATATAGAAATCAAATGTACCAATTATTTATCAATGAGAGATTTACGAAATTATAAAGTAAATATACAGATTTATTTTAGGAAATTGGCTACCCGGCATTTTGCTTTCTGCGACCCGGTACCGGGTCGCAACTCATCATTTGGGAAACGCTGGTTTAGACCAAGGATGTTTGGCAAGACAATTTTGAAGAATTTTTTAACTGATGACAGCAAATACTTTAAATAAACGGTATTATTATTAAAATGATAAAAGATCACCCGAAATGATTTAAATAATTTGTGTGATGCATTTGAAAAATCACATTTTTAGCACCTAATAAAATTAATTAACTCATTATTTTGTTGACAAAAAATAATAAAAACAACAAGAATCTGTTCGCATTCAATGTCACTTCAAATTACGTGCCGAAAAATGAAAAAATATTTAATTTTTCTTGCACAAGAATTGTAGTCTTTATAAAAAATGTTTTACTATGGCTCTTAGCACAAAAGAATTCTTAATGATTTCTGCGGTAACCTTAGGAAGTTCATTGTTATTATAACATATAAATTAAAAACTTAAGCAATCAAATTGAAGCTGCTTCTGAATGTAGTTATTGAAACTCGTGCAACACAACCAGTCGAATATAAAGTTAACAGCATGAACTCTTGATAACAAAATTAGAGTAAACAAGTAAATTAGAGCATTCAATCCCGGAGTATTTTTGTGATTCCGAGATTTCGGAAATCACAATCTTTCAATCCCGAAATTGATCGTTTACTTTAATTTAATGTTTTCGTTTTATTACATATCACTAATTTTAATACAAAACGGGCATGGCGACATATTTATTTTTCATAAACCACAGTTGTTTGGGATCTCATTGGCGAAAAAAAATCTGATTATCAGATTCCAGAATTATTCTTATAACTCTTTTTAGGTTCATCCTTTGAAAAAGTTACGTCTGCCAGTGACTAAGTGTTTCAGCGCTGTTAAGTTTTTTATTAACTCTACTTCAGTTTTTTTACGTGTTATAGTGAATCCCGAAATCTCGGTATTGGTACTAAGACCATCCGAGACAAGACTATTTATGAAACGAAAACGGTCAATCGGGATAATATTTGTGACGGGACCAAAATATTTAGATAATAGATCGAGGAAAACGGTAAATCGCGGGGAACGATTTTTGCGGAATTTTTTCACATTGTTCTAACTTATGGTTGTTTGGCCGGGACTATTCAAATAAACGATTCATGCGGGAAAACGAGCAATGCGAGAACGGTAGATCGGGGTTCCACTGTACTTCAATATAAACTAAAAACAACGGAGATAAAATAATCAGTAATATTATAATGAACGGAACAATATCGGCCTCTGTGTTTAGGCGTCAATAACTTTATCTATAACTACAGAGTGGCTCCGGGTTGAAGTATCAAGTAACGACTATATCAAATTGGATTTTTTTCAATTATTCATTTTGTGATATCTTTTCTCATAACGTTTGTATTTTAAAATTACTTGGCCCATTGGCAGTTATACTATAACGGCTACAATGCTTAAAGTTTACAAAATTAAACAAAATGATGCCATTTCGTTCGCTGTGTCTTTTTTGCTATTGGTTTCAATGGATATGGCTAATTTTGGTGTGTATTTGTAACATTATGAAAGTGGAGTGCACAAAACAAGTATTTAAATTTATTAACAGTAATTTCTTTTACAGCTATATTATATACTTTTGATTTGACCCAATTGTGATATTTTCAGAGAAATGTATTTATGGATTTGGTTTCAAGATAGTAATTATACAATTTTTGTTGAGATCCTTTATTAAGATTCCACATCGACTGTGGAAAGAAAAAAGACGTATCATATAGTTTTTTAAACATCTCTGTAATGTCTACAATTTTTATATACGTTCTTTCAAAAGGATATGAGCGCTTTAGTTTCAAAACCTACCTAACGCCAAAAACCAAAATTGTTGCCAAGTGCAAAAAACTGCTGTGGGCTTTTTGGATTCGAGTAGGTTTTGAGACTAAACACGTTTTTAAAATGCGTTTTCTCTGTATTTAGAGGGGTTTTTTTTTTTTTTTTTTTTTATTCCATGTCCGCTCCCAATATGGAGCATATGGACTCCTAATGGAGTTTATCTCAACAGATTTTTTTCTACGAGAACTGCTTGTCACTCAGTTGCTCAACCTCTCTTTTTCCAAAGAGAGTAGGAATAGAAGGAAAGGGCAAGGACAGGACTAGTGGTTAGCTAATCGCTCTCTATACGCCCCGTTCATAGGATAGGATGGGTAGGAGGGGGGAATTCAAGACATCACATACATCCATGCCTTTGAACAGAAATTCATAAATCAATTGAAAAATCAATTTATAAAACTGCCCGTACCGGGATTCGAACCCGTGCCCTCCGTATCGGTAGCCAACGATGTTGACCACTCGACCACACAGGCGGCTGGGGTTTTTTTTAAATTGGAAATTTATTAATTGTCTAGATATTGAAATAGAGAACAAGTTGGCATTAAAATTTGAAAAAATCATACATGGTCTTTGGTAAACTTGAATAGAATGGTAGAATGGTAGATTTTGAAATTGAGATCCTCATAATAGCTTTTATAAATTTAAATCAGCTTGAAAAAGGGCACGCCTAACTAACCTAAAAAAAAGGATTTAAGAAAAGTTTTTCTTGAACAGCTTATTAAAATAATATTAGTTTATCAGTTTTCGTGTACTTCAAGGTTGTGTGTGTATTTAATAATTTGCTTATTGCCAAAAAATCATCATTGTGCCAACTGTAAAATTCGTTAAGTCTTGTTTCCTTATAGTCGATATGATCCATAATTAGAACGGAAATGTTCGTAAAAGTCAAGAATGCTTAAATTTCTTTGCTAATACAATTCCGATCAAGAAACAAAGCAAAATTGACTCGCATGCCATCAATAAAAGGACATGTTGTCAGGTGCGTGTCATTTAGTAGGGAAGTTTATATACACATTTTCAAACCACAGTGAGAAACGATGCGAGCGCCTAGCTCAGTTGATAATTAAGGTAAGTTCGGAATAAGTTTTCAGAGTAGATAAAACTAAATTTCGTGGTTAATGTGCACCAATTAGGAAATTAATACTGACAACTTAATTACTAATTACTAAATATTAAAAACATCATATTTTTTACATGGTCATTGATTAACGATTTAAATTAAAACAGCTTAATATTTATCATAACATATGAAGACTCATAAAGATTATTGTTTATAAACATATTTTGTGAACATAGGGACCGCGTAATTAGTGGCAGTTTCAAAACCATTGTAAATTTTATCAATTTACTGAAATATTTAAAATCAAACATGCATGTGTGTTTTTGTTTACTGCCATAATTATGTTTAAAGAAAGATAGTTATAAAGCGATTTGTAAAATACGATTCTAACGGAAATAGAATTTTATTTTATAGCAGACATTAAACATTTAATGGTGGTTTTATAAACCTCATGATCTAATAAGAGTGTAAGTTAAAATAATAATTATTTTTTGGCACTGTCGTTTCATAGGCTTATCACACTTTTAATAGTGAAATCAATCAATATTAAATTATTATTTGATTACGAAAGAAGAAAAGTAATTTTTTCAATAATTTATTGATATTTTAATAAGTAATTTTGCCTTCAAACCGCTACCCATAACGATTCAATTTATTTTAAGATTTCGACTGAAGGTGCTTGGTGGAATTTCAATATTAAATTTGAATCGTTCAAATTATGTACATTCTCACAGGTTTTGTCACTAACGACCCGGGACCCGAGAACCCGACTAAGAACATGCCGGGGTCTCCACTCCTGTACCCTATTTAAATATAGTCATAAAACCTTTTCCGACAAACAAATAAATATAATTTTTAAAACCACTCACTACTCAAATCTTTGGGCATTCCCATGAGCTTATCCTTTTCGCCAGCAATTGCTTTGAGCTCAATGATACATTTATTTATTATATAAGCACGAAACAATCATTTACTGAGCGTCAATTCAAGTTCATTCGCGAAGTATAACCGCGTATGTGCGTACAAATTTTGTATTGTCTAATATCTATTGCCATGCTTATGCTTTTTATGGGATTGTCATCATTTCTTAACATGGGGAGCAAAAATTCAAAAAGTGATTTGTCACACAAATAAAGAGCTTGCGAAATGATGATTTAAGTGTTGGAAAAGTCACGGTTTGCTTGAATGTCATCTTTATAATTTCATTTTTATATGAAAAAACCTTTTTGTTTATGTTTTACATTCATAAACTATCAGATCTGATATTAATCGGAATTTTTCAAAATTTGTGACAAATCACCTTTTGAATGTTTGCACTTCACATATAATGGATAACAGAAATATATAATATATTTTGGCGGTCACATTATTTTTTTTATTTAATGCAAATAAACAAAAGAATTTTGATAGAAAGTTCATATTTTTTTAAACAAATCGGAAGCTGTGTTAATATGTAGAATTAAACGAAAAATTCCAACAAAATAGTTCGTTTATTAACAACACCTTTAATTGTAAAATTCAATTTTTTTTTTTAAATATAAAGTAATGTTCTTTCCAGACTTATCCACAAGCATAAAAATGTTTTAATATTTTTGTTGTGTATCAAAAAAATAACTTACTAATTAAAAGGTTAATAATTTGAGTATTTTACTAAAAAAAAATACTATCTAAAAACGTGTCAAATAATAGCACGCTTAATTTAACGAAAAAATTAATGGATGTCGCAAAATGACGAAAACGTATTTGTCAACGAAACGAATTAGAGATATATGCCTTAATAACATTGAAAGCATAAGGGTTGATGCATGACGAGCATCACCAGAGCGGCCATGAATGTGTACAGCCGGAGATTATTTGTTGGTTATTTGTCCCTTACCTACCCCGTCGCCATTTGCTGACGCAACGCCTTCTCTGCCACCCATCCTACAACCATGTAACAGTTACAAAATATGTTTTTTTAACTTTTAAAATAAAACTAACACATCGAATTATTGTGACAAAACTTAGATTTAAATTTTGCAATATTCATGCAAGAAGCCCAAATTTTAACGGCAGTGTAATATTCTATTTCGTTTGGGGTTAAAATTATCGAGTGTCTGATTTTTTTTGAATGATTGTTTTTCAAATCATCCCGGAAAATGCTGTTGTTAGACTTATTGACTATAAGATACAATTTTAATTCAAAGATTTCAAAATAGGTTCATAAGTATGCGCAATATTATCAAGGAAATACATTTACTTTTGAAACATATCATATATTATATATAGTTAAAAATTAAATATTTTTTCGGTATTAAGACAATATATTGCTTATAAACATCCACATATTCAATTTGGATTTTGTACAAAACTATTATAATAGTATTCCTGATTTTGAGTAAGAACTTCAGCGATACATATGACATCATTAAGATTTAATTAAACACACAAATTTGGACGAATGCAATAAACCTTAAAATCTTACATTGATTGTACACACTGGCGCTTATTAAGTTTACATTTTTGAACTAATTGTACAATTTTACATAATAAAAAAGTTAGTATCTTCATTATCGATAACCTATATATATAATATTTTATTCAGGATTGAAAAACATTTTTTCTTTACAAAATGGCGCCGTAATTGCGTTGGAAAAAGAGATGATATTTAAGTATATTTATCAATAATTTTCACAAATGTGTGATGCAAAATAAATTAAATCACTAATAAATATTATATTTCAGAATATATAAATTAAATAAGAAGTTAACCTGATCTGTGCCGTGCGGTATTAATATGGCCGTGCATGGAGGGCCGTGATTTTCTTTCAAAAAATAAAACCTTAAAAATATGTACTTTTTGGACATGTAATAATTGTACATCACAAATACTTACCATATAAATCATTTATCGAAAAACGTTTCAAAAACGGAAATTACCGCCAAGGAATTATAGAACTGCTAGCAACAAATTTGAAATAAACAAAAAAGCTTTTTTTAAAATCGTTGTATTATAGATTACAAAACAATATATTTTAAGTTTAAGTATCACACTATGATTCCAAGTGATGTCACTATATGCATGATATTTTAAAATGATTAAATACGTATATTGTGGCCTTTAAACCGCGTCTCAAGTATTGCGTGTAAACACGCACATTTTGTATGACCGGCCCTACGAGCACGAAATTGTATGGCGTGTTCACGTCGGTGGCAGAGAAACGGTTAAAATTACATATTTTTAATAAAGCCGCTAGATGTTTTAATTTGAATCAATTATTCAACAAAATTGCGCGAATCCGTTTTCTATAAAGCTGCCGCAGTAAAGCGGATTGAAACCAAATCTAAATAATATTCAAGCAGAGTGATTATATCAAATTATCTACAAACCATCAGAAATGCGTAGAAGAACATCACCTTTTATAAATTTAACACAGTGAGTAAGTAAGTATACAACAGAGAATCTTCATCTTTGCCGAAATTTTGCATAAATAATTACACGACAGTGATTTATCACTCAGCTCTGTTGGAAAGGGGAGATTGTCTCGTTATAATCTACGGCAATATTATTGCCAAGAACGACGTTTTACACATAATAAAACATTTTTCATAAAAAAGTCAAAATAAAAAAACGATTCAAAAGTGGCGTAAGAAAAAGGTTATAATGAAAATGGAAAATTTAAGTTAAAATTTTTGCCAACTCGATATAAAACTATAACAAAATTGCTGTCCTTAAGAAACGTTTTTTTTCTCATTTTCCAATAAGAATTTTATTAATACTGTCTGTTATTACTACCACCTCATTCAGATCTCCAACGTCTAATACTTTCATCACTTAAATTACAAAAGGAAACCTACCCTTAAAATATGGCATATTTTCATATTAACGAAAAATAGCGTAAAAACGTTGCTTGTCTTAATTTTTATGTTATTTTGAGTTGAAAGAAATTCCTTCTGTATATTAAAATAAATGAAAGTAAATTTTAAATAAAAATATTTTATTAAGTTTCAACGGTGTTGTTTTAGGGAACAAATTAAATGGTCAGAATTTAAATCAATTTTTGGTTAGAAAATTTTCTACCATTTTGGTTACTTTAAATTAGGTTAGGTTTTTTTTTAAATTTCATTTAAATTATGACTATTTATTGTGACCGATATATTATGACCATTTAATATAAATTCTGACCGGAAAAATACGAGCCGTCGATTTATACATAATATTTACTATATTTATTATGATTCGTTATTTTTTGTAAAATAATGAAATATTAAAATAAAATAAAAAAATTCCTACAAAACATTTTGAATATTGTTCAGACTGTATTTTAAAATTGATGTAATGTCTAAATAAATTAAAAGTGTACCCAGTATTTCATACAAGCATATTTCCAATTGTTATTTCGGTGTTCCTGGCTTTGTCGTATGAATTTATTTTCTATATATTTGTAAACACATATGGACCTCCTCGTTTGGATCTAGATTCAGAAGCACTGAGTTAGAGCTTATTATTGCAGATTGGACTGTTAACCCTTTCAGACCCTTCCAAGAGCGCCGAAGCCACAACCCTATCGTAAATTAACTAAATTGTTTTTGTTTCTCCTTCAGCGTTTGTTCTTTGAAACTCCATTTGCAAATTTTCACGAGAATCCGAATAAATGTTGATTATATTATCCCTTGAAGATTTTCACATATTATCATGTGACATACACTACATATTGTTTAGCAGTTTACATTCGTCAAATAGCAACACAAACAACTACTGATATCTCTTTTATTTATGACAAACTTACACTTAAATAATTACTAATATTTTTTATGAAGCGTTGTTTAATCTGTCACATTTTTGTTGTGTGTGCGACGTAAAAACACAACTTAAACTAGATACAATGACAATGTAAGAGAATTTAAATGTGAATTGATATTATGTAATATTGCATAAAATAGTCAATTTTATTAATAATTTTAATATAAAAATGCTCTCATGCCTGAAAAAGTTCTATAAGAATTCAAAATATTCCTTTTTTGAAAATTGAATTCTTCGGAAAAACAAAATGTTACCCAATTTTGACACATCGTGTTTTGAATTTAAAGTTTATGCAATATGAGATGAAATGCGCGAATTATTTTAACTATAAATTAATATTAAATATCGAGTGTGGAAAGGAAAAAGGACGAAACCCACACATATCAAATTTTACAGGAGGCGCAAAAAACTTGTTTTGATGATTTTGGGGCATATACAAATTATGAATTATACACAACCTTGAAGTGCACGAATACTTCTTCTAAACTGGTGTTAAATTCACATAACATAATATTAATTAAAGTAATCGTCTAGGAAAAACTTTTATTTCAGTATTTTTTCTTGGTTTTAATATTTTACAAGCTCATATTTTTCAAACTTAAAAGTTAAATTTATATACCAATTCGGCATTTTCAGCTTGCATCCTTTTTTTTAGAACGTGTATCAAGTTTGATAAATTGTGATTATCAAAAAGCCTGTTTTGAAAAAAACTGTGGGTTACGTCCTTTTTCCTTTCCACAGTCGATATGATTTTTTTTTTCATGTTGAGTTCTAATGTTATTTTTTAAAATTTTCGAATAAATTGAATCTTCTTCCAATATTTGTTACGTATAATAAATATAAACACTGAATTTAATTTAATAATCATTAAAAAAACACTGCCAATGTGTTATTTTTCTCCTGATTTATTTTACGAAACAATTTTTGATTTTGAATAACAATGTGTTTTTATTGGGGATATAACAAACTTTTACAGTAGCAAAAAATTGCGCGTCGCATTTCGAAATAGATTCGGACTTGGCTTACAGAAAATCCGTTTTATTTTAATTTTTTTTCTGCCTTTCAAATGCCACGTTCGCTATATTTTGAATGTACGTTTGTTGAAGTGTTCCAAACAAACTTTAATCCATTAAAACATTACAAAAACAAACATTAAAATTTATTGCGCTGGAAATATAGTTTATATTCACGTTAAGGATGTTTACTGTCAATACTCGGTGTAAAGGCATTATATTAAAAAAATAAAACACTATTTTGTTCTCATTACATATTTATTTAATATGATCAGGACAAGTTTCAGTCATGACGAGAAATTTCAACTGATGATAATAATATAATGGGCAGTCTCACAAGTCTTTGTATATTTTGAATACACGCGCATATATGCTTTTTGATTTTAGACTTGATAGTAATCGTCATGACCGAAACATGTCCTGATCTTATTAAACAAAATTGGAAATTAGTTCAAATAATCTACATATATTTTATTTGTTGAATATACATAATTTGTATTGTTTAAAGTATTACAATTTGGTACGTGTCATTTTTTTGGTAACTAACTTAAACGCTAGTAAAACTATTAGGATTATTAAATTTACTTAGTTTTGTTTACTGAGCTCAGTATAAGACAATATAGAACGTTAGTAAAATTAGTTATAAAGCTTTCATGTGAAGCTAAGTGTTTATTTACAAAGAGAACAGGTACCATGGATAATTTGCCTTTGTGCAAACAATACAATATATTGATTTATAACCGTCGAATTCATATCCATTATGTTACATCTAAAAATCGTTATTTCTATTCCTCGACGTTGAAACAATAAATAAATGGTTTCAGAACACTACCTATCATAAATAGTAGATTCTAAAGAGAAGCGATAAATATCGTCACAATATTTTTTTAAAAAAGTAAATTGTTTTTAGTTTACCATGTCCGCTCCCAATGTAGACCATTAATGTTTGACATGGTAAATTCGGAATGAAACAATATCAATAAATCAATTAAAATAGCATTACGAGATGATTTTTCAATATTTTGATAGGTGATTTTGCAAGCGAACAATATATATTATATATTATACTTTGGTGTGGAATACTGTAATATATTGCATTGATTATTAATAATAACTTGCGAATTTATTTGTGATTTTTTCCTTACCATTATAAGTATTCTTTATAAAAATGTTTTATTGTTTACTTTGGCTGTTGCGATTATTTCACATTTTCCAGCTGCCTTGCGAAATGTTAACTGAGTCTTAAATTATTGTTATCCCGCGAAAGAAATGCAATATACTATTTTTAATAAAAGTTTTGTTGTTAAAATAATTAGCATTGTATGTTAATTAAAATTTGCTGGCGTCATTTTGTATCATGACTTGGATGAAAATAAAATGAGAATTTTTACATTCTTACAGAACGTGAGCGTGAAGGGGTGACAACTTCGTACTGATGTTTTATTACGAGAACAGAAATATATCCTGAACGTGAAAAAAACATTAACTTTGAATGACTGTCAAGAGAAACGCTCAATGATGAGCATATGACAAAATGTGAATAATTTAAGCTATAGGTAAACATGAATACCAGTATACAAGACTCATTCTGTTTGCCAGCTGATTCTTTTGTTTAAGTTTATTCGATTATATAAACAAGTGATTGTTAAGAAGATTTTAACTGTATAGATTATTATTTAAAAACATATTTTCACTCAGTTTTATCTTCTGCTAGATAATCGCACACAGCAATATCCAGAGTTATTTTTAATTTGCTTTGCAGTTTTATGAAGCTTTTTTTTTGTAAATGAAAAAGCTCTGAGAATTATTTTTATCCTATCGTTGCTACCCAAAAAAGGACTATATAACAATATAAGTCAGTGAGCTGCTTAATTCAAAAGAAAAACTGGCTATTGGACGTTTATTTATATCGCTGAGTAGACAATGTTAACCCTACAATGGATATAATTTAGCATTATTTTACTAGATATAAAGCAAAACATTGTTTTATAATCTTGTCTTTAAAGCAAAAAAATATTCTTTTATTTTTAGTATGGTATACTAAAAAAATATTACATTTATCAAAATTTTCCGTTAGATAATTCTCTTCACTATGGACTTTTATTACAAAGATTCATAAATTTTAAAAACAAAACAAAATGCAATAAAAATGTATTTTTTTTACAGATTTTGATTTTTTTCGATAACTTATAAACCTTAAGCTGAACAGATTAAACATTGAATTGAAAATATGGAAAAATGTCTTTTAAAAGTTTATTTCTTTTTTAAATGAGTACACACATAAAATAATTGAATAGTTGTAGCTAGGGTATCTAATACCGAAATCCCGAGATTCCAACCAATTTTGCGATCTGGAATCTCTTAATTTACGCTCTTCTTTCGGCCATGATATCAAGCAATTGTGGCATGATGTTATGGTGAATGACCAAACCCGGGATCTCGGGATTGAAAGATTGTGAATCCCAAAATCCCGTGTTCACAAAAAGGGTCTGCGATTGGATGCCCTAGTTTTAGCAAGCTTATAAATGTTATTATATTTTCTATGAACAAATTTTCATTTTACTAATTGAGTACGATTTTCGATAATTTTATTATCAATCTAAAATTGAATTTTTGAAAACATCATTATTATAAAATGTCTATAAAAACAGTCCAACGATCATTTCTACGTTTAATGATAATTGCGAATCGTTCAAATTTGTATATTTCCAAACTTTTTGTCACTAACGAACAGTGTTTCGCTTTTCGCCGTCTTCAGTCATTTAAGTGCATGGATGAACTTGAATTGAATCAGACATTCCATAAAGCACGTTTTGTTTAAATATTTTATTAGGCAATGTTGAAATTAATACATATCGACTGTGGAAAGGAAAAACGACGTAACCCACAGTTTTTTAAAAACAAGTTTTTTTCGATAATCACAATGTATCAAACTTGATATAAGTTATATCAAAAGGATGCAAACTGCAAATGCCGAATTAGTATCTAAATTTAGTTTTTAAGTTTGAAAAAGATGACCCTGTAAAAAAATTAAGCCAAGAAAAAAGACTGAAATAGAGATTTTTTTTAGACAATTTCTTTAATTAATATTAGATTATTTCAATTAAACACCAGTTTAGAAGTTTCCGTGCACTTCAAGGTTGTGTATAATTCATAATTTGCATATGTCCCAAAATCATCAAAACACGTTATTTGCGCCTCCTGTAAAATTTTATATGTGTGGGTTACGTCTTTTTTTCCTTTCCACAGTCGATATGTTATTGAATACCACATTGATTAAGTGTGACATTGGTTTTCTTTGTTTCAATTGATTTATCGATTTGTGTTTGCAGACGTAGATGTCTGGTATGTTTAAAAATTCCCTTTCACCGATCCAATTTGAATAAGTGTCCCACAGTTGATATGTTTGATCGTTTAACATTTGTCACTTTATTGTTATTTTAATACACAGATATTTGTCTAAAAAGATGAATTTTCATTTAGGGTAAAATATTAAAATGCCCTTTTAGTATACAGCTGGCATTTTTATTATTCTACGATAAACAATGAAAATTGCCGTGGCCTGCGTAGAAATAATTTTCGTTGACATGCTGATAATGCGTGCTCGGTTTGGCTTCGAAGACAAATACTCAATTATTCATGGCAAAATGAAACCATTCAGTCGCATTAAAAAAACCACGTATGCCAAAGTTAAAACCGATTGTATTTCGTGCTGACTTAAAATGATGTTCCCATCAACATTTTAATCTAATCGATCAAAATATAGTCGACACTTGTTCATTATTATAAGTCGCTCAAACAAAAATGTATCACTGAATAAAGACAATTATGCCTAAGGTGTTTTATTATCACTGACAAATAAATCCCATAGTGGAATACTTACGCGACTTATCTCAAAATACTTTTATTCTTAACCAAAATTTTCCAGTTCACACGTTTTTCCATTCAAACAAACCTTCATCGGAGTGATCAATCTATATCCTCTTCAGTTTTTTTTTGGTTTTTTTTAAAGCAAGAAATACATGTTTATTCAGTTTTTTTGGTCTTGTAGTACGGTATTTATATCAAGTATTTTTTTCAGTCAAACAATGATTTCCTCTTTAGATATGGAAACACTTTTCAGATAACAAATACTACTTCTATTGAGAATTTTTTGTATGTTGTTAAAAAAACACAAACAATTTTATAAAATGATCATGACCAAGTGATTTTAGTCGTATAGAAGTTTGTATTTTACCAAATCTTTGCGTCCAGTAAACAGATATTTATAACTTAATAATTAGAATCAACTTTTAGTTTACTCGTACACTTGCGATGTTAAGTCTGAAGATGGTTTAAATGATGTGAAAATGGTGTCAGATTTTGTAACACAGTAAGTGGAATAGCAAAGTTATCAAATTTAATTTTATATTATGAAAGTTATCGTCAAATTCACTGAAAATATTTTGTGTATAACAAACAGCTTTGAAATTTCTGTTTATTTTATGTTTAATATCTCGATGAAAATATGAATATAACAATTGGTGAGACTCTAATGTAATGAATAAAATATAATCCGCATTATATTAATGGAAAATTAAACTAATTGAAAACACAAAAGGTTTTATTAAATTTCATGTCCAGAGGGGGGAATGATTGATGCATTTGAAGCGTACATTATCGTCTATTCTCGCATATGAAATTAAATATTCTGCTTCGGTCAGGAAATAAATCTTCGTTCATAGAATATAAATGTACATAAATTGATTTATCATATAAGTAAGCTTTATTTGATATCAATGAAGTAAATGAATGACGAGTATTTTCGTAGAAAACTTTCGACGAACCTTATCCGAACAATATCTTTAACGGGCTTAACTCAAATAAAATGTTTATAAAATTTAAAATCAATGCCATCTTACAAAAACTATTTTCATATGTTTAAAAAAAAAACAGTTTATTATTCGTCAAAATACCGGTTTAAAAATGCAAAAACAGGCACCGGTATTTCGGTATTGAAAATTAACCAAAACCGAATTTCGAATGTTCAGAAATGATAACATATTTTATTAAAATTGTTCGCTACGAATTGAAATATTTTAAATCTGCCAAAAGCTGTATCAATATATTGACAGGTTTCAGAATTGATGACTCTTTTTAATGGTGTATTATTATTTTAAGAAATCTGCAAGTCACCCAATTATTATTATGTATATTTTTAAATGACGTTGTTTTATATGAAAATATCGACTTTAGTTTACTCGACAAATATTGCGACCTCGATTGATCGTATTTATTTAAAAACTGTTTTGTGATATTTGCGATTTTTTTAAAACTATGTCCGCTCCCAATGTAGAGCATATGGACTCCTAATGGACTTTATCTCAACAGAAGTGTTTCTACGAGAACTGCTTGTTACTCAGTTGCTCAACCTCACTTTTTCCAAAGAGAGGAGGGATAGATTTAGCCACCTGTGTGGTCGATTGGTCAACGTCGTTGGCTTCAGTTACGAAGGGCATGGGTTTAAATCTCGGTGCGGACAGTTTTATGAATTGATTTTTCGATCGGTTTATGAATTTCTGTTCGTAGGCATGGACGTATGTGATGTCTTCAATTGCCCACTCCCACCCATCCTATCCTATGAACGGGCGTTTCGAGTGCAATTTGCTTACCACTAGTCCTGTCCTAGCCCTATCCTTCTATTTGCAATACCGGTATTTAATATATAGTGCCGAAATACTTCGTCCAGTATCACAATTCATACACGTAACTAGGTGGCAAATAATAGGTCAGACTTTCATTAACAACAATTCAAAAATAAACTGTTTACATAAATCTACCAAACGGATATGCAAGATGTATTATAATAACACAAAATTTTCAACATTTTTTAACATAGTTTTATTCAACTAAACATGCAAAGTAGGGTAGCAGTCAAATTAGTATTGTAAGTGATAAATTATCAACCAAGTAAAATCCTAGGTCATTATTATTTGGGTGTTTACTATGGTCCGCCCAATTTACGAATTGACTTTTGATCTCCGTCTTCAGTTAGCTCATTTAGTCATACCTACGCTCAGAATCAGCAAACAATGGAGATCTAATCATAGCCATAGCCATCTTTGTTCACCCTTTGATGAAGGTTGGCCTGGATACGGCTAAAATACCGCCAGGAACAACAATGGACATCAGAACACATTATTAAATTGCCTTATTGTAACAGTCGATTCCAGATAGTCTGGCCTTATTACGACATTAATAAGCTTTTATTATGTAACACAAAAATAAACGTCAGATTATAGGCTAAAATAAAAATCGTTTCATCGACCTTAATTGAAAGGTATGCAACTACATATGTATTAAAATAAACTCTATCGCAGACAACAAGGTGATCATATCGACTGTGGAAAAGAAAAAAAGGACGCAACCCACAGTTTTCTCAAAACAGGTTTTTTTTCGATAATCACAATGTATCAAACTTGATACACGTTCTATCAAAAGGATGCAAGTTGCAAATGCCGAATTAGTATCTAAAGTTAACTTTTAAGTTTGAAAAAGATGACCTTGTAAAAAAATAAAACCAAGAAAAAATACTGAAATAAAGGTTTTTTTCTAGACAATTTCTTTAATTAATATTCGAGTTTAGAAGTCTCCGTGCACTTCAAGATTATGTATAATTCATAATCTGCATATGGCCCAAAATCATCAAAACACGTTTTTTGCGCCTCCTGTAAAACGTTTTTTTTCCTTTCCACAATCGATATATATATATAACATAAATGTGTACAGATTTATTACGTGGAACAAATCTGTCCAAAACGTAGCCTTTGGTACGATTCTTTGCAGCTCTCCGATAGGCTTTGATTTTTTTGAGTATAGTGAATACAAAATTATGCCGAATTGTATAATATATTTTAATTTATTCAACTTCAGGCCAAACACAGGAAAAGTAAACTCATTTAATTTCTTGATCGATATTGCATTATCAACTTGTCTTTGCTATGCTTATTAATAAACTTAATATAAGTAAAAGTATTTTTGAAAATAAAAGCATGTCTGATAAAAAAATTAAGCGTCATTATGACTATTTAACGTTAGTCAGTAATCATTTGTTAAAACATTCGTCATTACGAGCTTTTTTTTAAATAATATTGAACTTTGATTTGATTTTAAGTTATCAACGTTTCAGCCTAAAACTGTAGAAGTATTTTGTCTTATTATATTTTATCAAATAAAATTAAGCTAATTGTAATTAGAGTTTAATTAAATTTTACACGAGGCACAAAAAACGTTTTTTGATTATTTTGAACAAAACGAAAATTAATAAATATACACAACCTTGAAGTGAACGGAGACTTATAAACTGTCTTAAATTGACTTAATCTAATATTAATTTAATAAACTGTCAAAGAAAACCAATTTTAAAGTTTTTTTCCTGCCTTAACCGCTGTCATTTCTCCCTGCCTAGCGTTAGTCATTAACTTTATACATTTACTTGTTAATTCATATATAGTAAAACCCCCATTTACACTATAGTCGGGACCGTGTAATTCGGGGTAGTGTAATTGGGGGTGTGAATCTCATACAAAATTAGGGATTTGGTTTTTTTCGTAAAAAAATAGATAACTAAGATTTCTCTTAGTTTTGCAATATTTTGTTACCAAGTGATAAAATGCAAAGCGCGCCAAAATCCCACACATAGGCAGTCGCCTGCTATACGTGTATAGCCTGATACGCGTTGAATACACAAACGCTAGCCAACATTTGACTGTACGCGCGGCACAGACGAACGTCTCGTAGTAACTACAATGGAATGCGACCGTGCAATTGGGGAATTTGCGGTGAATATTTCAAGCCAGCGCGTAATTTAGGGTAGTGTAATTGGGGGTTTCACTGTATTGACTACTCGAAGTGAATTTGAATTGTTATGATCAGTTATATCAGAAAATATTAACAAAAAAGCACGTCAAATATTTTTGATTTCAAAACTTCCCTTTGATGAAAAAATTTGTGAACCCCTGAAATAGATTGAATATTCATTACGTGTTTTTGTTCAGTGACTTATAAGTCTTAATATTCACGTAAAAATACATTTTGCATGAGTAAATGTTACAAAAAATCTAATTTTGACACAATTTTCGCTTAAGAAATGCACCTTTTTTTAGCAGAGCAAATATTCCATGCCTCGTTCGGGAACAGATGTTTTTCATGTTTTTCTCTCGACTCTTAACGAACAACCAAAATTTATTGCCGAAAACAAATTAAACTACACGGGTAAAAGTTATTTGTTTTTTTAGAGACCAAGAAGAGCTTAAGGCTGAGTGTAGCGATCTACAGCGCCATCTATAATTAAGCGACTTATTTACATACATAATCGATAGAATTTAGCTCAGTGGTTCTTAACGGGGGCGGTATCGCCCCCGTGGGGGGCGTTTTTAATTTTTCAGAATTTTGGGGGCGCTGAAGGATTGCGAGGGGGGCGATCGAGGGCTTCAAACTCGTGAGCCAAAAAAAAAACGACTTTCGGAGATATTTTGGGGAAAAAGTTTACGGAATTGAGGATTTCAAATTCGTCGGTGAGCTAGAAAAAAAACGACTTTCGGAGATATTTTGGAGAAAAAGTATACGGAATCGAGGATTTTAAATTCGTTGGGTATTGAGGGTGGGGGGGGGGGAGGGGGGGCGTTTGGATAATTTTGGATAATTTATTTCTGCTAAAGGGGGCGATTCTTTCAATACGGTTAAGAAACACTGATTTAACTGAATAAGGTTTTCAATATATCCCAGTTGAGTAAAGCATTCCTTATTATTATATTTCAATACAATGTATCTGTGAAGAATAGACAAGGAGCTAGTGGTGTGTTTCAGCAGTGACCTCCTGTTTTTTTCAATGAAAAATCGCATCTCAACCAAAACGCACTATTTATTTTTGTTAGTTTAACAAAATCAAATTCGTTAATACAGCGATTTCCAACCTGGGATGCTTGGACTTTTGTAAAGAAAGGCGTGAACTGTCTAAAATATTTATTTACCCTTTAAAAGTGCCTTTATTACTATATCAAATAAAGGATGGGGAGGTGCGACGATGTTTTTTTCTTCAAAGGGAGGCGCAGTAATATAAAGGTTGGAAACCACTGCATTAATATAAATATTAACTTCTTATATTTTTGACAATTCTCCATTTGACAGTTACTATTTTAACTCTGAATTGTTCAAATTATTTATTTATTGTTTAAAATTCAAATTATAGTACATGACATAACGGCTGACGCCAATTCGCCATGTACTTGACAAATTATGTACATTCACACAGATTTTGTCACTAACGACCCGAGTTTCGCCTTTAATTTACTATTTTAACGTTTAATTAGCTATACATGTCCAATAAAAACTAAAAAAAAAATAAAGTAAATTTTAATATTATCAATGCAGTTGATTTTGTTAACATTTGATATTAAAAAAAAAAAATAGTACATTTTTGTTGAGATATAAGAGATCACTGCTTAAACTCGATGGCTGCCACAGACGAGATACCTCGTAAAATTGTTCGTGCTCAAAACGCCAGTTACGAGTTAACTCGTCAATGACTAATTAAATTAATAATTGCAAATTATAGCCGGCCTGCTTGGTAATTACGTCTTTTTTTCTACGGCAGGTTAAAGGCTAAGCACGTCACTAGCTTCCTGTTCATCTTTTACGGAGAAATTTTATTGGAATGTAATAATGAGGAATGTTTTACTCAACTAGGATGTTTTTAAAATCATATTTATCTATATTTTATCGATTGTACAAATTTTCGTAAATAATTATTTAATAATTAACCTTAATTTATAGGTATAGACAGCTAAACTCGCTCTTAATAATTTTGCGTTAATATTATCAAGCTTAAAAAGCCCAGCGATTTTTTTATTACCCAATACATAATATTCCTTGCCGACGGATTTTCATTAATATTTGTGAACAAAGAAATAACTGCAACATAATATTAAAGACAGCTATCGAATAGGCCATTTGTAAACATTCGTTGTTTCAAGAATTTTGGATTACTACGTTCGTCCTACCATGGCCATTTTTTTTCCTAAAATGAAATCCGTAACGTGTGTTTAACATAAAAAAAATACCACTTATAACTTAGTAATGGTCGATAATAAATATTTTGAACTAAAATGTACACTCAATCATTACAATTTTATTAGTTATATTGTATAGTTCAAGTAAATGGATTTATTTTTCTTAAATACAATTATTAGACGAATTGCATTTACTAAAATAACATATTAAAATTTAATAAAAATAATAAAAGATTTTTAGTACTTTTCCACCACTTAAAATTTATTTGATCAGGACCGGTTTCGCTCCTCATGAGCATTATCAACTGATAAGGAAAATAAATTATTTTTTAAATTATAAAAATAAAAAAATCCTTATCAGTTGATAATGCTCGTGAGGAGCGAAACCGGTCCTGATCAAATAAATTTTAAGTAGAAAAGTACTAAAAATCTTTTATTATTTTTATTATGATGCCATTCCACCAAGTATTGACAGTGAACACCTTAAAAGTGATATTAAAATTTATCACTTTGCTATTCCAGTAGTTGTTTTCCTAATTATGACTCATGAAATACAACAAGTGGCAAACAAAATATCAATTTAAATTTTATATTAAATAACATCTTTCAATAAATTACTGTCGAATGAATTTAAAACCTCACCATTAACTTGGTCCAAAGCTTCTTAATAATGACTTAAGCGTATAAAATATCAAAAAATAAAAATATTAATGATTCTGATAATTGAGTGGCGTCAAATTAGCTATCTACTATATTAAATAGTTCTCATAGGAAAAAAATGTTTATTGAAATTTCTTAGCCTGACCTGAAGCCGAATGGTAAACGGTCTTGGGCATTCGTTCAAATCATATTAATACAGTGATTTTCCAACCAATTAATTGATATGCCACTTTTTAATTCTACTCGTCTACAATATCCGATAACGAAAATGAGGCGAAAAGTTATTTTTAAAACGTATTATTTATTTGTATACACCCATCCCTCGCTTAACACGGAACCCGCTTTACACGATTTCAGTTTAACACGGATTTAATTTTGGAGATTGTTTTTTATAAAATCTTGCATTGTACATACTACGGCAATAATAATAAAAGATGGATTAAAAGTGGCAAGAAATATAGATATTGATTTTATAAATTATGATCGAAATATGGATCGAGCTTTAAAATTTCAACAAGAAATGAAACAATGCATTGCTAGATATGAAGAAATTTATACTAATCACAATCGAAGATTACAAATTTTTAAAAACGGGCGGCAGAAAATGACGAAAATATAATCAAAGGCACACTCAGCCAAAAGAAGAAAAAAACCCCCTTGATAATTTCTAGTGATAGTGAGATCGAATAATATTTTTTTTATGTTTCATAATGTTTCAATAAATTTTCAAAAGTAATATGTATTTATTTTATTAATATTTCTAAAAAAGAACCTATAACACTCTTCTCCATACATTTGTTAGTCTTGCTTTATACGATTTCGTTCAACACGGTGAAATGGCAGAACCTATCTTCGGCGTTAAGCGAGGGGTGGTTGTATTTAATTAAATGCAAAAAATTAACATGACTAAAGTTTTTATAAAATAATCGAAGAGTATTTTAAAAATCGTATGAATTTATTTTTGTAGTTAAGTTTGGTTATTTGTTGAAAATTTTATAGCTTTATATAATTGTTTAATATTTAAATAATTGATTATATTCTTTCATTTTTCTTTCTGCTGTGGGGCGACTGAACCGCTGTGTAGTGAACGCAAAGATATAAGTGTAGAAAACTGTTGCACCGAAGAGTTTCTTTGAACAAAACCAACTATCCACCAAAGTTGCTAGTGCTACAGTGAGCGGAGACTTAAGGGTCGGAGAAGAGGACAAGTGGATAGAGTAGCAGCCGCAGAAAGAAGACACCCTCAGAGGAAAATGGGGAAGAAGAACTCCAAGTTGAAACAAGATACGATTGATCGTCTAACGACTGACACATACTGTGAGTGCTTTTTGTTTATTCTCTTATATTGTTTACATTATTTTACTGTTTCAATGATAAATTTTACTCCAGCTCCAATACTATTCGACACTACATTATCAGCTGAGCAAACACTCCTAGCAGGAATTTCATACTTTGTATGAAATTTTGACTTAATTATCAAAATAATTGAAATTGGTGTAAGTTTCGAAAATTTTATTACAATAACAATAAGACGCGGTGATATCATTAATGAGAAAAAAATACGAATATTTAAAAAAAATATTTATCGATTATTGATAGCGTTTGTCTGCACACTGTAACTTTGAAATATTAACGTTGTCTTAAAAGTGATCCGAATTTATCATGTTACCATACCATTTATGAATTGGCTGGTTTAAAAACAAGTAATTAATCTTCATTCTCCATTTTATATTTCGAAAACAATTGTAAAAAATACCTAGAATCGATTCCACCAAATTTGCACAATATTGTGTTAAGTGAGCCAAAAACTATACCGGTCCGGTGCGTGAAATTTTTCATTTCGAACCCTGTCTATAAATAAGTATTTTGTAATAGCATGCAGAATATGATTATCTACGTGAATTATGCTACCACAATGTTTTGTTATGAGTTAACGATGATTTAGTTTGTAATCGATAGTACCGCAATTATCTTAACTGAAGATGGGCTATCAATTTGATGGAAAATGCTACAGTAGTGAATCTGAAAATTGCTCGAAACAATAACTACAAATTATGTTCTTTTGTGCTGTGATGGAGGTGCGTGTCTACCACCAATCCATCATAAATACTTCATATGTTTTGAACGCATACCAAACAATAACGAGCTTCGAGAAGTAAACCAACTAACAATCCTTTTCAAAGATGGGCACACTTTGGTTTAATAAAAAATATAATAAAACTATTTATGACACAATTTTTTAAAGCAATGATTATCTCTACGACACACATATGAATAAAGTCATATTGTGCAAGTATTATTCAATGCGATACAATCCTCTGAGCTTTCGTGCTGCATTCTAGGGCTTTTATATTATGTTATTATATTATACTCTCTCATGAAGTATATTTTATAGTATTTAATAGCCTTTAACTGCAGTATTTTAATAACGAGTATTACACGAGCGCTTTTTTCATTTACTACACCTTCCTTTTACTACAGACTAAATTACAATGTATGAAACGATATACTAAAAAGTACTGGTTGTTTCGTAATTATTCTCAAGCCCGCTATTAAGGGAGTGATTAAAAATGGCAGCACACAATTCTTGGATGTATACTAAAATTGTAATAGTTATTGATAAAAAAAATATGTATAATATATACAGTCAGTTCTCGACTTACGACGGGGTTCCGTTTCACCACCTAGGACGTAGGTCAAAATGGTAGTCGAATTTCATACAAAAAATAATGAAATGATAGACAAAAAGTGTGTGGTACGTTATTGGTATTTATTTCAGAATATGTGCTATAAGTAATATACATGTATTTATAATAAAATAATAATAAATAATATATATTTACAAAGTTATTCTGTAGTATTTTTATCCATAGGTGTCTCAATGATTGTAGTAATAGGGCTAGTTTTTCTCACAAACATATCCAGATTTGTTTGTGTAAATTGATTTTTCTTTTCTTTATAAATTTCATTGTCATTTTTTTTTGCAGCACGTTCCTTCTAAATCTCAATCAAATCTTGATTTGTGAGCTCTCCAACATCATTTTTTAAAAGTTGAATTATATCTTCACTGACAACTTCCAGATTAAGTTTTTGAGCAAATTGTACAATTATATTCGTTACTTCTCGTACTTCATTTTCTCTATTAAAATTCATATTATTATAACGTTTTAATAGTTTGTTCCATATACCATTCATACATGATGTCGTGACATTTGACAATCATTCTGAGATATTTTTAATTGCTTGAAAGATGTTATAGTTTTTCCAAAATTCTTTTAATGGCTGGTCTTTTTCTATTGCTTTGATTGCTTGGGCAAAAGTAATTCTTAAATAATGCAATTTTAAATGAGCAATACCCCCTTGATTCATCGACTGTAAAATAGTTGTAGTGTTGGGGGGTAAATAAATAACTTTTATGTTTGGATGGGATTCAACTAAGTGTGGAGAATGACCCGGAGCGTTGTCAATAATCAGCAATATTTTGAAATACGTCAGAACGTCATGAATTTTATAGTATTTTTTGCGCGTAATAAGTTGAAATCACTGCAACTTTTTGTTATTTGCTACGACAGTCTTTTTACGAGTTATTGCTGGAGGAAAATTAAACAAATATATGGCAGATATAGGTATATTTAAAGTTAGTTAAATATCAAACCAATACATGATTTGTATATCTATATTCAATTTGAAACAGAAAATCTGTTTGTCTCTCCATCATTAGAACTTTTCCCAAACTATAAGCGGTCATTCTGGCTTCCATTTATGGGTCAACTGTGCTGTTCTCAACATTCAACTATGAAACTCTACAACTATTGTTCTACAAAGTTTAAAGTACACCGAGCTTTAATGATCTCCGAAAAGTTGATGAAATTGAACGTGACGTGGTATTGAGACTGCTTCATAACGCTACGTCTTACCTGGGGGAAGTCACTGTGAACGCGACTGGAACACGGTTTAATATCAAACAAACTGACCGCAGCGTGCGTTTTGTCACGTAGACACTCTATAGTGGCGGAGACCATCTGACGTTTTCGTGCCTCACCGAGTCGTTTAGCATTCGCTTTGATTTCGTCCACATAAGATATTGACATGACTCGTAATTTTGAATCAAGCGAGTTTCATTTATTGCGAGAAATTTTAAATTTGTATACATAATGCTATACTCAAAGAATAAATCCACACTGATGAAAGTCATTACGACCAACCGCAGTTTGAATGATACCCGAGGTACAACAAGTAGGTAGAAATAAATAAAACACCGCTCAACTGTTACGACGATGTTTTATTAGGAATTTACAATCACTCAATTTACAAATCACACAAATTTTATTTAACAAATAGAATTTACACTACAACACAATCGATTATACTGGTTACATGATAATTTTTTTAAACACAATTAATAAAACTAAAATTTTTAAATGTCTGCCATTGTCATCACAAAAGGGGTAGTGGGAGCTTAGGCCTAAACAATCACGTCACATTTCAATATATGTACAGTAATGGCAATTGGTAGAACGAAACATATTATTATGAAACTGCACATTCGGATTTGCCGTTGAAAAATCAATCACGATAATACTCTTACTTTGCAAACCTTCCAACGCGAAAGCTCATTGGTAGAATTATAACAAATGAGAAGATATTTTGATTATTCTTGAACTCTACCGATTAACTATGAACTATCAATGTAGTCAGGTATTTAATTAAATTCTTAATAACAGGATAAGTAAAACTACACCATATCGACTGTGGAAAGGAAAAAGGACGTAACTCAAAATAACTTTTTTTCAAAATAGCTTTTTTTCGATAATCATAATGTATACAACTTAATACACGTTCTATCAAAAGGATATACGTTGCAAATGCCGAATTAGTATCTAAATTTAACTTTTAAGTTTGAAAAAAGTTGAGCCTGTCAAAATTGCAAACAGTAAAATAGACTTAAAAAAAGGTTTTTCTCAACGAATTTATTAAATTATTATTAGATTATGTCAATTAAACACCATTTTACAAGTTTTCGTGTACTTTATGTTTGTGTATATTGCATAATTTGCTTATGATCCAAAATCATCATAACAGGTTTTTTTGCGCCTCCTATAAAATTTGGAATATGTGGGTTACGTTTTTTTCCTTTTCACAGTCGATATGATGTTTTTTTTTTATTTTATTCGCGATACTTTGTATGTTTAGTTTAATTTTGTTCTGGTAAAGTACTATTTGTCCAATTATAAGTTTTGGATATGCTTGGACTAAATAATTATCACGAAGAGATTAATGCAAAAACTTATACTATGTTATTATTATATTATAAAATAAACAAGCAAGAAAAACGACCCAGAGACATCGCATGGCAAACATACTAAAGTTTGAGATAGTTGAACTTAGTAAAGTTTTTTTTTTTTGATTCTATGAGATTCAATTAAGAGAACTTTATACAAAAACACGAGCTGTATAACATCACGTTCACACGATTCTTGGTTTGTTTGTCGAATTATTTCTTAATGAAATAATTTGCCTTTGAAAAAGCTTCTCTGCTAGTTCGCTAGCACTTGGTATATAATACGAAACACTTGGAAAAATTACTACTAAGCCCGTTATTATATAAGAATGTGTAAAATGTTACGCCGTCTCGCTTGTTGAGCTCACAGGGGGTGCTAATCTACCAATGGACCACCCTTGGCGACATTTATAGTAACATTACACGACGGATTATTTTAATAGATTAGTTTCAAAATAACACGTACATTTCGTGTGATTTTTTTAATGTGATTTCTCTGTGTTTTGCTAAATGCGAATTTATCACATTACCAGTGGCGGATTATCTTATAAGCGCATGAGGCGCGCGCTTGGGGCCTCCGAATTATTGAGGCCTCAAAAATAGCTTATAATATGTGAGCCATGTACTGTTTGTCTAGATTTTAATATATTTTACATTGAATATTCTAACGTTTTTATGTTATTCGAAAAATAGGCCCCACATTTTTTTTGTGCCTTCGGCCTCTCATTTGCTTAATTCGCTTACGCATATTATTGTACAATATAATTGACGAGCTCGGGATAAAAAATGACAAGATTCATATTTTTCTTATAAAAACAGTTTTCATTAAACGATCATATTTTGATCTTAATTGCATAGAATCTACAAGATTATTAGCGACGCTAAAAATTTAATTTTGTTTTTGGATCAGTACTACAATATTGTAACGATATCTTATTTTTATTGATTTGGGCGTGTTTGATTCAAAGCTCTTCAATTGGAGTGTCTTAAAAATACATATTTTTATGTGCATATCGATGGTAAAGTTTCATTAAACGATAAGTAAACAATACATAAATTTATTAGTTATATAACCGCTCCGCAAAAGAGCATCTAGAAAAAAATACATTGCATGTGGTAATTAAGAAATATAAACAATCTTCCCCAGTATTATATGAATACAGCTCGAAAAATCATTTTATAGATTTATCAACGTTAGACAAATTTTAATTTAATTAAAAAAAATGACTATATGATTCACTAAAAAGTTAAGAAAAAAAAAATTATCACCTTTTCACAACTCAGTTTAAATGTGTCAAAATTTTGTTCAGACATATTTCAAAACTACCAATTTCTAGTTGTAACAGTATGGAATTAAATCTTCGACATGGATTCTTTCTATGTATTGCTTATTGCGTTAAGTAAACAAAAATAAAATATAAGACAATATAAACAATGCTGTAAGGCATGTATATATCGAATGAAGACGGTTTTAAAAAAACTAACGTAACATACTTAAAATATTTAAAGAAGAATTTACTTTTATTACATAATATCTGGCAAAGTTTAGTTAATCAAATGTGTCACGCATGGCAAATTCTTCAAGTAAGGCTGGCTTTGCTTTAGATGTTCCAAGAATTTGAATCTTTGATTGAGACGTCAATTTCAGTCAAAAAATAAGCTAAGCTAATCTTTAATTGTTATATGAATATCAAACATTGAGAATTTTTTACATCATTAAAATCATTGGATATTTTCTTCTTTAAGGGAATAGATACGTCAAGGCTTATGTGACAATCTATTAACTGAATGGCTGCCACACACAAGATATCTCGTCAAATTTGTTATGCTCGACACGCCATAGAAGAATTATCTTATCATTTTTTTTCCATGTCCGCTCTCAATATGGAGCATATGGACTTTTAATCGAGTTTATCTCAACAGAAATGTTTCTACGAGAACTGTTTGTTACTCAGTTGCTCAACCTCTGTTTTTCCAAAGAGAGTAGGAATATAAGGAAAGGGCAAGGACAGGACTAGTGGTTAGCTAATCGCTCTCCATACTCCCCGTTCATAAGATAAGATGGGTGGGAAGAGGGAATTCAAGACATCTCATACATCCATGCCTTTGAACAGAAATTCATAAATCGATTGAAAAATCAATTTATAAAACTGCCCGTACTGGAATTCGAACCCGTGCCTTCCGTAGCGGTAGCCAACAATGTTGACCACTCGACCATACAGGCGACAACTAATTGAATTATAATTGCAAATTATAGCTGGCGTGATAGGTACAGATGTACAGATTTCTACGGCATCTAAAAGGTTAAATAAAAAAATCAGCCCAGAAAAAATAAAAAAGTTCTAAATATTCTAATTGAAATATTTTTTTATTGAAATAACATGACGATTTATTTACCGAGTTTTATGAAACCTAAATTCTTATTTGGGTTCATCTCAAAACAACATTTTGTGATTATGAAGTACATATTGTTATTTAAGCATTAAAACGTTTTTTAAATGTTAAAGAGATCGAGCTGAAGCGGTGATGGGGATACGGAAGTTATAATGATGATAAAAGCTTTGCAACTAGCGTTTTTAAATACTAAATAAGGACACAGACTAACAGTGCCTCATATAAGCTTTCAAACACCTGTAGAACTAAGTGAGCCTAATGGCACCTGCTATACCGTGGTTGTCGAGCGCTACGGTGATAGAGTGAGCTTTCCTTGTTTTTATGAATCACGAAGCTTTATTCCAGTTTTATACTATCCGTAAATAGACCAAACTTTGAAAGTTTTTTCAAGTTATTAGCTACCAAAAATTCTCACTTTTTCACAAATATATTAAGTTATGCGTACTGAAATAAATTAAAATAAATTCGCTGTCGTTTTGTCGTAGTTATAATGAAAATATGACTTTTATATCGATAGTTTTTTTCTCTGTGAAGAAACAGTTTTGAGCTCATTCATATATTTTGTTTTAATATATAGTAGAGATTTATTTTCAAGTCACAGAAAAAAGCAGTATACAACCAATTGTATAACAATGGAATCTATTTATTAATAGTCGATAATGTCTGTCCAAGTGTTTGTTTGTATGTCCGCGATTTCGCCTTTAATTTATTTTTCCGATTTTCATAAGTATTCATGATGACGTATAGAAAGATGGTCGCCCCCTGCCCCGTTGTCGCAATTTTTTTATTCATACTAGACATATTTTTTCATTATACTGACATCTAATATTTAATTAACTATTACTTAGAAAAGATTTTTTTAAGTGTCAAGGCTGTCGATATATGTCCCGGGGTCTTCTTTTTCTTCTCCGAAATATATTTGTTTGCATACTTGAAACTTTTGAATTATTCTAAAAATTATATTATATAAAATATAAATACTGCAGGGCTGTCGATATATTTCCCGGGGTCTTCTTCTTCTTCGAAATATATTTCTTTGCATACTTGAAACATTTAAACTATTCTAAAAAATATAAAATATGAATACTACAGGGCTTTCGATATTTGATATAGCAGCTCAGCAGGGCAGCTCAACTATCATTTTTATGAATATATTTTATTATATCCGCTATTTGCATATTTCGTTTTGCAGTACCGGTGTATTTTAGCGCTTTTAGTGAATTGGGTGTATTTCTAAAAAAATCCACCTAGAAAATTAATTACGTTTAGATTAATTTACAATACTATTTTAATTACTATTAATTTAGATTACTAATAATATTTTGTTTCAATTTTAAATGCAACGAAAATCCCCCCCCCCCCCGTTGAGGGTAACAGGCTTACAGCTAGTCAATTTTAACTGTTTAAAAAGTTACCGCAGAATAATACTCAAATATACGATTAATGTAATATTTATTTTTTAATTTTCTATCCTGAAACATTGTAAATTGTTCCTGATAACTTTTTGTCTTTCAAAACTTCGATTTGGAAGCGTACCTACTTAATTTGAACGATTCAAATGATGCTTTGTTTGTTATTTATATTGTTCATAAATTTTCGACGCCATTGTTCGTAACGTAAAATAAAGTAATTGAATTTAGAAGTGCTTTTTACTTAAAATCTGTAATACTTAAAGTACCTTTGTTGTGTGCAATTATTGCCTTCATAAATGCATTGTAATTTTAACAATGCACAGCATGCACCTAATTAATTACACGAATGAAACAATTATGATAATGTCGACCTGAATAACAAATACAATAGGTCAGGGATGGCGAACAAGGGACCCGCGTGAGGAATTACCTAACCCGCTTGAACTTTTAGAAATGATTGTTTGTATTTAAAGCCTTAATGTGTGACCCGCGATGATTTTTTTTAAAAATAAAATTTGACCCACTTGCAAAAAAGGTTCGCCATCCCTGCAATAGGTAATTTTAATAAAATCAGCTAATGCATATTAATATGTGAAATATACTGCAATAAAAAAAACTGTACGCAATCGACTCCAAGACTCCCACGCTCACGTTTTATGAATTACTTATAATTAAATATACATATCGACTGTGGAAAGAGAAAAAGACGTAACCCACAATTTAAACATTTAAAAAATTTAAAACTGTTGTGAACTATTATTGCCCAAAATGAAACGAACCCTTTTTGTTACGAAAAGCATTTTTTTTTTTTGTCTACTGGAGCCCGGTATATTTATTTATCATCATCACATCACAGTGCTTGCAAATTATCGGCGTTTCACGATTAAATCACGTGCACATATCGACTGAGGAAAGGAAAAGAGAGGTAACCCACATATATACAATTTTACAGAAGGCACAAAAACGTGTTTTGACGAGTTTAGGCTATATGCAAAATATGAAATATACACAACCTTTGCACGGAGACTTCTAAGCTGGTGTTTAATTGACACAATCTAATATTAATTTAACAAATTGTCTTTATCATCTTACAACTATACTTTAAGCCAGCGGTCACTAAACTACGGCCCGTCAAAGATTTTCGTCCGGCCCTCCAAAAGTTCTCATTTTTCTTATATACATTATTCAAATAAGAAATACATATTTTTTAATTTCATACTTTGGTTGTGAGTTCATTCAAACAATTGCACACTTCGTACTGATCAAAATTTACACGTGATAGTAACATATTTAAATATATACGATGTATGTAATTTAATGTATAAATTAAAACATGAACATAACGGAAGTATTGCTTTTGAAGATCTTATATACGTCTGCAATAAAAAATGATGCAGTAAAATTAAAAAAGTATCAAATTGAATTTAAAAAAAATGAACTAAAAATTGGAGTAGAAGTTGTCAAGTGACTGAAAGTGAGGATATTAGTGCTGTTATCAAAGCAGATACAAGATTAACGGTGATAAAGAGGTTTCAAATAGAAATATATATACTTCAAAGATAAAATATGCATTCAGCAATAGTTAAAATTTATTTAAAAACATTGAAAAGCTTTTAATATGTGTACCTCATTAAAGTTTAGTGCAAAATATGTAAAGAATTATGAGACAACCTAATGAATGAATACAGTACTGAAATGTACACATATTCGGAAAATACTCGTAATGGTTCTAATCATATTAAATAAATGTGAAATTACTATAAGTAAACAATCATCGCTGAATTAGTCCTTTTTTTTTAGATTAGTGTTTCACAATATTTATCACCAGTGGATTATCTATGTACGGCTTTGAACTGTGAGTCCAAATTTGTAGTCGTTTTCATTTTTTTAAATATGACCTACATATTATTTTTACTTATTGAATCTATTATTCAGTTAGTTGATAATATTTATTTATGTTGTATTTGTTTGTTAGCTGCAATATAAAAAGATACAAAAAAGTAAATTTGGTATATTTTTTAATTTAAAACTGCTGTGAATTATTATTGCCCAAAATTAATCGAGCCTTTTTTGTTACGAAAAGCAATTTAATTTTTTGCCTACAGGAGCCCGGTATATTTATTTACCATCATAACATCACACTGCTTGAAAATTCACAGCGTTTCACGATTAAATCATGTGCATTGAAAATATGGGAAATCGTTCAAATATGTATTTTCAACAAACAATATTTAAGAGATATTTTTTTATTTTTTATTTCATACATGCCGGTTCCCGGCAAGTATGAAATAAAAGTTTAATTTACCCTGAAAAATCCCACATTGCTTATCGTTCTTCGAAACACTTAAGTCATATTTAATAAGTGTATACAATAACTGTAATAAGAATTGTAATGTTAAAGTGAATAACAAGATGTATTGTGTATATCTTCGGAGCCAGTATATTAAGCTGAGCAAAATGTAAGTTTAAATATAGTAATACCTATTAATTAATATTATAAAAACTGTAAAATTAAATACGTTCCTACTTTAACCTTATTATATTTATACTTTTGTTAACTTGGCTATATGTGCTGACTTAGAAGAGATACACAATACATCCATTCTAACATTGATATTGCAAAATACAGTAATACTTTTAATATATTCACTGTAGTGTTTTCCGAAGCGATAACAATTATGGAATTATTTAAATCAATTTTTAACTTGGAATATTCTTCCAACTTATTATATACTATGTAACCGTATTAAAATCAATTGTTGTGTGTGAGCATTGCAGCATCCGTCTCCCATTGTAAGCTATACAATTTTCTCAGCGAACTATTTCGGTCTCAGTAAGATGTTTTTTTGCCGCTCTCTAAATCTCGTGAAAAGTAGAATGTGTAAGTATTATATAATATAAGTATACGTAGCTCCACGTCGTCTCTATCTGCGTTTCCTCAGCCAAGCTGTATGATACTTACAGATTCCGCACACGTGGTCCGATCGATACAACCAAAGGAGTAGAATATAACAGAGAGGCTGAATTTGCTATGAATAGACGAAAAAGAGAAGCCGTTTCACGAAAACTTCTAAAAACGTTGAAGTTTAAGTGTATTTAAAAATGGGTCATGCAACAATACCCTCTCCCGAGTACGTTTTACGTGAGTGTTTTCAGCAGTTAACTTTTAACAATGGTAGAAAGTATTAATTAAAGAAGTCTTGTCATTTCCCTTGTCTGCTAAGCCCAAGGCGTTTTAAGGTCTCAGGACACATCTAAGGTACTTTTTAATGATATTTTCTAAATACACATGAATATTAAAATTCTAGAGTTATAAAAATTATATATTACACCTTTAACCTCAAATGTTTTTTATATAAATTAAAGAAACATGATAGTAAAACTAAAGTTTTTAAAAAAGCTCTCAATTCAAGATGTTAATTGATAAACGAATGCTTCAGAAAATAACATAAAAATACCCACAATATTTTTGATATATTAATTAACATACCTGACAGTGAATAAAATTAATGTTAAAATGATTTCAAATATATATTATACCAAGGATGTTTCATTGATTGAATGAGAATTTACTTTGAAATTTATTTTAACTAAGTAAAAATAACAAAAGATTTTTGACCTTATTATATGACAATCTTTCATTTTGTACGAAACATTTTATATCGCCAAAATCGTTGTTTCTCTCTGGCTCCTATAGTGGTGCGGGCGGAAACGAAGCACACAAAATTACCGACATCAATTCAGTAAATAAAATCGTCCCTTAAAAGCATTTGGTAATTATTTCAATTTGTGTATTTTTAATTATCATAAAATACTTGCGATCGAGTCTTTTAGTAGATTTACATGAATGGATTTCTCTTTGAAACGTTTAATACTGCTAATATTCTCAGCCCATTAAAGGTTGAATATAATAGTGCTTTAACTCATGATTTTAAACAACAAATCTCTCTTGTTAATGGTCAGGCAGCTATCCTCATCACTCTTTAGCTATATGAAAATCTTAAGTGAACGTAATTAATGTGTAATCGGCCGATATATCTTTATCCCTGAAGTCTAGGCTTTGCGAAACTAAAGGTTCTATTTTTGAGCCTTGGTTTAATTAACACAGAGATTGATTACGCAATAATTATGAAGACATATGCTAAAGTATTCATTTTAAATAACTTGAAATCACGTAAAAACTAAGGGTAAAATTTTAATACTGAAGCACCAATCAAATCAACAGAATTTGATTTTATTTTTACAGATATGATATTCTAAGAATTAGCAGTCTCAAAATATTTAAACTGTTAAAATTATTGACATGACTATATCGAATGCTAAATAACACACGGGTATATTTGGATTTTGCTGTTATAATAAACACAAATTAACTGAAATGTATATCGACTGTGGAAAAGAAAAGGGACGTACCCACAGTTTTTTCAAAACAGGTTTTATTCGATAATCACAATGTATCAAACTTGATACAACCTTTTCACAGCCGATATGTAGTTTAAATAAAATAATGTTGGCTTAGTAAATGACAGACTACAACTTATTCACTACTACCCATAGAATTGTGTTATGATATTATGTAAATGATGTAGCGAGGTGTGTTCCGATTGTCTTTAACAACTTCTTCTGGCTTAACTGTGTTTTATCGTTCATTTTCAAGAGAGGGGGGCTTTATGGGAAGTGCTATCTTCTCTGCCTGAATAACAAATGTATATTCCAACAAAACATAAATTAATAATAATGTCTTCTGCGGGCTTCAGAGAAAATTTACTTACACACGAAATGGAGGCAAAACGCACACGCAAGAAATCTAGGTAAAGTATTCTTCATCAGTAAAGTGGAATTGTTAACAATGGTGAAATCCCTAAATTATGATAATTCATTTTTTCGGACATTCACATTTGATTTTTCAGCTACCTAAAGTACGTTTAAATGTATTTTTCAGTGATTTATTTACCCTGGAATTTTGAAATATTTAGTTTTCATTTTATACACAAGTTCAGTCGGTAAAAAAAAATCAGCATTACACGTTAGTCGTAAATGTCGTCATTCTGCTATTATGTTCATGATTGTTTTTCTGATTTAACACAAGTAATTGCTTTCGATGGATTTGGCGGTAGCTTTGTGGAAGTTCATTTTAATATAAAATATAAAATAACTTAGATTATTCTACGCAATATGCTACGAACTGTGACACAGACTTTCACAAATGCTTGCTTAAGTACGAATGATTTAAATTTTAATATTCTGATATATTATAATAAAAATCAAATAAAAATGGGAGGTAAGGAGAGGATGGTAGAAAAACAAACAAACGATAATGGTAACACAAATGACATTTACATTAATAAATGATTAACTAATGAGTTGCATCAATTATGATGGGTTAAGCCGTAACAAGTAATTGCTTTTCTCACGAGAATAAAGTGTATTTACAATCAATCATCAGTGTCGTAACATTATTTAAAAGATTGTATAAAAAAAGACTTTTGTACAAATTCTATGTTAATTAATTTAGATCAGGACAGGTTTTGCGTGTGGCAAACGTTATAAGTAAAGCTGGTCCTGATCTAAAATAAATATTGGGAAAGTGTTACGAATGTGTTTTGTTTTGTATCTATTATGCCTTTCTACCAAGGATTGGCAGTGAACATCTTCAAAGTGAAAAGGTCGTGTAACATGAACCGAGGGAATAATTTGTGTCTCTATTTTTCATCTATAAAAAATACATATCTTATCTTCGGTTATTTAACATTATTTTTTGGATAAAACAATATTCTGATAAATTATATAAGATGCGTTGCAATGCCACTCAAAGAAAGAAAGTGTTCTTGTTTTAATTGTGTTTATTGAAGTGCTTTTGAATACACAGTATAGTATTGCATATAATTGCATAGGGGTGATAAAAAACTCACTGCTTCCATAGAAGACCGAGAATTGCTTTGATATAAAGCTAGCCCCATTGTTAACGTATAGGCAGCCAACCGCTAGATCTACTTATTCAGAAACTATTGTGGGCGTTTGCACAACTACTCATAATTTTTTTATCGCAATCGGGCGAACGGTATAGGAACGCATATGGGACAAACAAAAAATATTAATTAGATTCATATGAACCCAGTACCGCTAATGTACATAAATATTTTTTTAAACTACTGCCTTATTAAAATCAAATAAATATTACAATAACAATGTAAAGGATATACAAGAATTCGAAACATAACAAAAATATCGAATCCAGAGAAAATGATATAGTGTATGATAATCTTGTATTTCGCGAGTAAATATTTTTTTTTATTGACCTTTTTCATAACAGGTATCTCCGTTGTTATCGATTATGTAGTTTATTTTTATCAAATAAAATATAAAAGCCTAAAAATTGAAACATGAGTCGAATTTATTGTTTAACACGTTTCATGCGCAATGTTTTGGAAATAAACCGATACTACGCAAGGCGTTTCGAAATACTCCCGGATATATTTTACGAGCAAAATATTTATAACCAAACTCTCGTAACATAAAAATAAGGCATAACAGTTATAGAGACCGCCTTTTATGCTTTCCCACTGATCCGATATCATTTGAAAATAATTAATTCGCTTACGCTACTCGGCAGAGTGGTTTATTTTTTTTATTCAAAACTGATTTTTTATATTCGATTAATTAACAAATATTTTTTTCTTTGGAATATTAATATACAATAATACGTCATCGACTAACTCGTCAAGTTTCCCGTTGTGGTATAGTTGGTAAGAGCTTGGCTCTACTGACCAGGCGGGTCTGGGTTCGATATCAGGTAAAGTCAATGCCAAATTGATTTTTTTTCAATTTCAATTTGAGATCTGTGTTTTTGATGTCGGTTCTTCGAGACTTCACAAAAAATCTCATCGAATTTATCTTGTATCATCTTTCTTTCAACCAAAAAGCATTTACCGCATTTTCTGTAGTGCCGAATATTAAAAATAATAATACTAGTAAGACCAACGTGATGTGTAACTAAACCTGCCATGATTCTGATAGGATTTCCCGGGTTTCGCCTTTCGGCATCTTCAGGCGTTCAAGTGCACGGATACTCTATAGTGAACTCTATAGTAAATTAGTGTTAAAGTTTCTAAATTATATCTATAACTTAATATAACATTCAAAAAAACCCACAGCAAAAAAATATTGCAGGGCAATATGTAGAAGATACTTTATATGTACTTTATTTTTATTTCTATAGTTATTGTTGTGAAAAAAAAATATGGTTTTTATTTTTACTTTTCCGTAAAATATTGTGATAGTTTTCAACTACCGCGAGTTTTATATGCATTTCAACTTTTAATATTGTCTGTTTACGGCTATTGTGCGAAAACTTTCATGCCCAGCGGCATATAATGGATATTAATAGCAATATAGTTAGTCAAAATGCAGAACATAAACTGGAATGTTTTACAGTAAACAAATCGGAGGAGTAAATGAGATATATGTATTTGGGTCAGCACGTCCTGGCATGACCAGTATTTGAAAAATCACAACTGCCGTAGATTCCTCGACTCACCATGATTTATTACGAAATACATTTTGTTATTTTAAGAAAAAAAACACAATATTCTTTTGTACTTTATTTCCACTTTATTTACAAAGACCAAGACCAGTCTCGCTCATGGCGAGCATTGCCAACTGATAAGAAATATAATTTAACAGTGCTATATATAAAAAAAAACTTGAAATAAAAAGGTGTAAACAACAATTGACATTGAAAAGAATTTATAAATTACAGTGGAAGTGATTCTATAATATCAATTCTGATAGTCCATAATAAAATGTATGAATGCAAATTACAATTAGTGTTCAAAAAGGTTTCTTTTCATATAAAAAATAAATCATTAAGTTGACACATACAAGCAAATCTTGATTTTTTCAACACTCAAATCATCATTTCCCAAGCTCTGTGTTGACAAATCAATTTTTGAATGTTTGCTCCTCGTATTATAACTTAAAATTATTGAAAGATATTTTTGTCTAATACTTTTTTAGTAGTTAACAAAAATCAAATATAAATAAGTACAAACGATTTATCAAGAAAATCTAATATTTTGCAAAATAAAATGATAAACCAGCTCAAAAAACTTTTATGAAATGATTTATAGTAAGCCGTCTCGCTTCTTTCCTACAATTGTCTTTGTTTTATAATAATTATTCCACCATTGCTGTCAAGATTGTTCCTTTAAGTTAGTCGACAATGTTTTCGACTAATTTGTACACAGGTGTAATTCTCAGTGGTGTATTCTAACAAATAATATTTATTAAAAATATCTTTAAAAATAAAACACTTTTGTATTAATTCCATGTACACACAAATGTAAAATGAGTACTAAAATGCTTCATTTTGTAACATAATTATTTTCATTAAAAAAACAAAATATTTCTTTGTAGTAATTACTAATTTAATTTTTTAAAGATCAGGTCCGGTTTCGCTTACGATGAGCATTATCAACTGTTATTTTTTTTTCTATTTATTATCAATTGATAATACTCATTATGAACGAAACCGGTCCTGACCTTTTAAATAAAGTGGAATAAAGTACAAAGGAATATTTTGTTTTTATTAATATAATGCTTTCCGCCAAGTATTGACAGTGAACGCCCTAAAAGTGATTACAGATAATACGTTTGAAAAAAATAATGACAAATATCTTAATACTTTCAATGGTTTCGGCGGTAACTTTGTGGAAGTTCATTTTAATATAAAATTTAAAATAAATTTGATTATTCCATGTATTTCACGTGTGTTACTAACTGTGACACGTGTTTCGCCTCTTTCAGATGCATCCTCAGACTTACTAGTCACTTATACTGCTATTTGTAAATTCTTTTCAATGTCAGTTGTTGTTTACACCTTTTTATTTTTGTATAAAAAGCACTGTTTAAATATCTTTCTTATCAGTTGACAATGCTCGCAATGAGCGAAACCGGTCCTGACCTTTCAAATAAAGTGGATTACAGTACAAAGGAATATTGTGTTTTTATTAATAGTATTATCTGTAAGAAAGAAAGTCGTTTTTATTGATTTGCCAACATTTTAGCTCTGAAATAATCAAAAAACTCTCCAAAATCATGTCGCTTTTGGTCCTATATCAAAATAAATGTTAATATATATGATATGATAGTATTCGAAGACGGCGGTGTGTATAACAACTAGTTAAGGTGTTTTGACGAAAGCGTATGCGTGCATAGATGCTTGGGATACCAACATATCCCCATTGTTCACGCTGTCACGTTCAATTTCCATAGAAATTGGGCATATAATATATGCACATGTGAATACACAAGTGGATGAATGAATTATGATACAAAGTGAAAGTTTTAAGAGAGTAAATTAAGGTCTATGTTTTTTTGTGTATTTTTTTATTATACAAAGACAATTTAACTTGTGATGTGTTCAAAGGGTAACTTCGAATCACACAGTGTTACAAACTAAGAAATAATTCGTTATAAACAATAAATTTTCATTAATTAAAAAAAAATCTTAACCAGCATATCGACTGTGGAAAGAAAAAAGGACGTAACCTACGCATAATTTTTTTTACAGGGGACACAAAAAACGTTTTTTGATGATTTTGTGCCAAAGTAAAATTATGAAATATACTCAACTTTGAAGTGCACGGAGACTGATATACTGGTTTTTTATTGACTTAACCTAATATTAAATTATATATTTAATAAGAAAAATCTTTTTTAAGTTTTTTTCCTGGTCGCAATTTTCACATACCCTTCTTCTTTCAATCTTAAACGATAAATCTAGATACTAATTCGATATTTTCAGATTACATCATTTTGATAAAACGTGTATCAAGATGTAAGCATTGTGATTATCGAAAAAATGCTGTTGCGAAGAAACTGTGGGCTACGTCCTTTTTCATTTTCAAAGTCGATATGTAACCAGTATTAATTGAATTCCGGAAGTAACATAGCTCCTTTATTATTCTATTGCCGTAATATATGATAAGGCCATATGGAATTTTGGTACATAGGTCTTTAAATCTTAAAAAGCTCGACATTATGAATTAAAAAAATACTGTTTGAAAAACATTACTAAGACAGATGAAAATTCAATGTTTTAAGACTCAGGGTTTTCCAAACTATGTTCCGTGGGAACTCAATAAGTGTTCCGTAAAAATTTTGAATGATAATATACGTTGCAGCACATTTAAACATCTTCTACTTCATATAAAAAATCGAGTGATGGTGAATCTCCACTGATATTTAAAACGTCAAATATCTAGTCACGAATGGAGATTTTTAATCACTAATAGCTTTTTTTACTCATATTTTTATTTAACATGTTTTAGAAATAATTAATCAATAAATAATAAGTGATTTAATGACATATTTTTTCAATATTTTTACAATTATGAATTACCCGACCTAAAAAATTTGCTGTGTTCCGGTTACATTTTTAGATTTTCAAAGTGTTACATTATACAATAGGTTTGGGAAACCCTGCTTTAGGTAATACCAGTGCTTATTTTGGAAAAAAGGTATCGGAACTCACTTCTTGTCAAAATTTTTACAGAAGATTCTTTTTAGGTAATATCCTAAGAGAAAATAAAATATAGATGCACGCAACGTTATGGGAATAAATCCTATGCGGTCGGCTTCGAGTTACGATTGAAAATTAATTATTAAGAACATGGCGATTAAAATTTTTCAAATTTACATAATAAACGATCCTTAAATGAATGAAACATTTTGTTGAGTTACCACGCACAATCAGTAATCGTAAAGAGTTTTTCTCAATAGTTTCAAGTCTTTAGCTGAAAGAATCTTTATAAATATTTAAAGCAGTAGAATAAACGCGAGGAAGGGATGTGCAGACTTAAATAAATTAAAAATTAAGACAGAAAAAAGTATGAGCGACGCGCTGTCGGCCTTTTAATGCGGGGAATTTCTAGATATGCATTTGCACCCTTAAATGAGCAAGTTCAGTGAAGGGAATTTTGTACGAAATCCGCAGTGCGGTGACAAGTAAGGGATGACACGCATGCGCGTCTGAGACGTGTCCTTTCGCAGGACCTCCAAATAGAGCACGCAAAATAGCGCGGGATGACGACGATTGCCACCCGGGACGTTCGTATCCGCAATTTCCGCTGGATATTCATTTAATCTTCACCCCTCTCTCAGTTCCGCCACAATCCAACAGAGAAAAGATTCAATTAAGGAAGTTAATTGTAATTAACATGTCCGTAAAAAAGTAATTGTATATTTATTACATGCGGATGCTTAATTTTAACGTCTTTACATATCATTTCGACATCGACTATGCCTCTGTATCAATTGAAAGTGCAATAAAGATAATAATGAAACAAATCCACAATGTCTATACTTTATAAAAAATAATACAAACATAATAAAGTTTATTATCCTTTAGGTTAGGTTAGGTTAGGTTAGGCAAACTCCTAAATGACTTCTGTATTCGATTTTTAAAAAATATTCTCGCTTTTTAAATAGAGCATCGATACACAATATTTTTTTAACGAAATCGTAAAATCGAAACATTAAATCTTATCATTTTTTTAAAAATGAATACATGGTTTTTATAAATACTTTATGAAAACTTATTACAAAACACTATTGAGTAATAATAATTGTACATACATTCACCGTTGTCACAGAAATTGGTAAATAAAAATAAAATTAGTTCTGAGTTAACAGTATTTTTTTTTTTAGTGTTTAGGATAAAATATCTAGCCTAGATATTGTATTTTAAATAGTTAATTGAAGGTATTACTTGCGAACAAGGCTAATTTTAAAATGGTTAAAAAATGAAACTTGAATTTCATTTTGAAAACAACGTACGTTTAAAAAGTATTTTTAGTCTTACATTACTTTGGAATGATATTTTGTATTTTGTCAAGCCATGTTTGAGACTGATTTCTAAGCACACAATTTATTTTTATCAACAAAATAATATTCATGATTTATGTTTCAACATCTTTGGAATGAGCCGGGATTGCAAGTAATACTCTCAATTATAGTATATAAATCCAAATGAATTTATGCCCGATATGACACAAACTTTAATAAAGTTAGTAAATAATATGCAGAGACAATTATTATTGCCAGCTTATAAATACCGATAAAATAATTAAATTAATGCACTAAGTTTTTTTTAGATTGAAAACTGATTTCGAAGAATCTTATTGTATATATGTATATTTACATATTTTTGTGATTTTTTGCCATTACGGTGTCGAAACGTTAAATTAAATAATTTTATTTTGCTGGTGTCGAATTATTGCAATACCTCAACACGCAGCAGAAATTTTCTTTCAAAAAATGAAAATCACACCGTGATGTTTCCTCAAAAGAAATAAACGTTGGTTTCACCCTTTTTAATTATTTTTTATGGACATTCATATCAGAGCATCCGCACGTCAATGTGCCGAGAGTTTCCCCTTGGGGCTTAGGTAAGATATTTTAATGCATTTTTCCAACGGTTTGAAAAGACTTTTTTTACGGTTTGGTGCAAAAATACCTCTTTGTTGTGGCACGTTCACACAAAAAAACACATTCAACATGCAAAATTTCGTTGAATTTCTATGCACTATTATGAAATGGTATGCTTGGCGTTGCTAATCTGTTAATTGCTAGTCTATGGCATAACGGAGTTAGAGTTGTTGTCTTCCGTGCCGGATCTCATAGGTTCGAGTTCCAGTACGAAAATTATTTTTTACCAATGTGTTTGTGATGTCTAAAAATTCCCCCACACCAACATTTCGAGACTTAAATAACTGTAGCGAGAGTGATTAGTTAATCACTAGTCCTGCCCTATGATTGTAGTGGATATGTTTTGTTGTTGTGAAACATCAATTAAAACAGTGCTTCCCAGATTGGGGGCCGCAGCAGAACATGTATTCTATTGGAGAGGGTCGCGGATTATTTTTTTTCAGATTTAGCGGGCTGTGGAATGAAAATGTTAGGGAAGCACTGAATTAAAAGACAATATGCTTCAAATTAAGATTCAGAATTTAAAAAATATATTTATACTACATGAGACTGACTGAAATAAAACTATTATAATAAGAAATACATCATTTTTTTTAAAATCCATGTCTTGTCCTTATGTGAAGCGTATGGCCACCTAATAGAGGTATCGCAACAACAACAAAAAAAACCGAGCACTGCTTGTTACTCAGTTGCTCAACCTCTCTTTTTTCTAAGAAAATAGAGATAGTAAGGATATGGATAAGTAAACGCTAGTAGTTACCTTATCGCTCTCGCTAAGCCCCATTATTTTAGGGTTCAAAGGGTGGGAGAGAATTTTTAAACATCCCATATTATATCATCACATATATATAATACTTAAAACTATTTTCATTTTGCATCATGTATAAATAAATACTACATTTTAAAAGCTACAAAGTATAATATTAATATAACATTAAAAATAACTCAGATTATTCCACGTACATATTGTGCTACTTACTGTGACACGCGTTTCGTCTCTTTCAGAAGCATCTTCAGACAATCTTACTTTCACAAAGCTTGTTTAAGTACGAATGATTTTAATTTCAATATTCTAACATGATATATAATAAAAATAAAAACAGGAAACAAGGAGGGGAGAATAGAAAACAAACCAATAATAATGATACAACAAATGACATTTACATTACAAAATGATTAACTAATGAGTGGCATCAATGCATTTATTTCCAATGACCTTAACTCTTCTAAATTCACAATACGTGGAATATTATAAGTCATTTTAAATGTTATATTAAAATGAATTTCGAAAGATATAATATTGATTTTATTATAATTTGCATAATGGCACAGCACAGATAATGTTGATATGTTAAAAAAAAAAATGTAATACTCTTAAATATAGGCTCAAACTTGAATAGACTGCGTATAGTAATTGAATAAGGGATATCGTGTAGGAATTGCATCCTAAAGTGCACATTGCTGGAAATCCACACAATCATTGATGTCTGCAGCGAGGTATTGGCATTCACGAAATGCGGCAATTCAAGCCTTTGTTTGGCAAAAGCATACATGCAATCTATTAGATAAATATAATAATATTCGGGGTGGCTCGGTTCATTTATTATATAACACAGATAACTTCTGTTGATTGGTAAAAGTTCCCGAAAGCAAGTTGTTTCTTTGAGAAATTCCAGTAAGAAAACAAACGAACTATCTTATATGTGTGCTTAGTTTGTTTCAGCTTCGCTATTATTTATTTACCAGTCAGTTACTAAATTTGATATGAGTTGTGAGTAACCACAGTACGAAATCGTGCTGCAACTTTCTTGGCAGTTACACCCACTGAACTTGAGCATCAAAGAAAGTTTGCGTATTATAAAATTCACAAAATAGTATATTAGTCTTAGATGAACGCCTACATTCAAAAATTATTTTACCAAAAATACACAAAATTAATCGACATTTTTGAAGAACAAAAAATATACCAGAAATTGCGTCCATACAAACAACTATTACTATTATTTTTGATGTAATATGTTGCATTGCTAAGAGGTCTTCAACTTTTTATTTATAGTTTATTTTTCTTGTATTTTGCTTCAATTTATTTGCTTAGATGTAATACCAATTGTTTGTCATACCTTGTTTTTCTTACATAACTTTTGTATAAATATCACTGTTTCATTGTATTTCTTATCAGTTGACAATGACCGGTTGACTGACACGGTCCTGATCCAATAAATTTTATGTGGAAAAAGTACTTAAAAATGTTTTATTATTTTTATTATAATGCCATTCCACCACGTATTGACAGTAAACACCTTAAAAGTGATTGTTTGTAAGATTTTTTATATAATACATACATGTTACTAATGTAGACCGTCTTATGGTGGTATCTCAACAGATATTTTTCTACTTTTTTAGAAAACAGTAGGGAAATAATGAAAAGGGATAGAATAGGATTAGCGGTTAGCTAATCGCTCTCACTTCAATCCGTTATTTTAGCATAATAAGAGTGGAAGGAATGTTTAAGTCATCATAAAAATCTATGCCTCCATACAAAAATCAATAAATCGATTGAAAAAATGCCGTTTGTACTGGGATTCAAGCCCGTGAGATCCGTTACGGAAGCCAACGATAGTTATAACTCAAAATAAACAGTGTGTACATTAAAAGTGCCGCTGATTGCACATACCTGCAGTAAATATATCAATGTACTTTAAGATTTCAGGTTTTTTATGGGATTTCAATATTGAATTTGAATCGTTCAAATTATGTACATTCACACAAGTTTTGTCCCTAACTACCCGGATTTCGCCTTTCGGCACTTGAATGCCTGGAGATGCCAAGTCCAATCCGGAATCCTCGGAAGAGCAAAAAAAAGCATTCTTTCATTTTCAGAATTTCTCAAATTCTTTTGTTGTTGAAAATGTTTTGATTTTAAAACTACCATTCGAATATTGACGACCAAATTTTTTAATGTTGAATGTTAAATCCCGGTATTGAAATAATGTGAATCCCGTTATCCAGGAACTGCAAAAAGGGTCCGGGATTGGACGCCCTACTACGCACGATAAACTTACATTACCCACATCTTAACTATTTCTTTTGTTGTGCGAAAAATGTAGCGCGTAAAGGAAATACACCAATAAAAAAAATGTGAAATAACGCGATACTTGGGTAAGATACAAAAAAATGATTCTATTGTATATTATTTTCTTCACATTACACCAGTACTCAATTTAAGTAAATATTTCGTATGATTACTTCCCTTTGGAGTAATGGCGCACCGAACGGCAATGTGCTTCACTGTGTCGGAAGACTGAGTGTAATAATTTAAGTTAAGGTTATTCTTCGCCGTAATGTGGTAAAACTTTAAGACTTTTCCCAGTTCCTGTGCATAGGGTTTCTTCATATCTTCCCGCACTACGATACCAAAGTTTCAAGAAGTAAATGTCGTGACTTTCTAACAAGGCGTGTAAGTGTCCATAATATATATTCTCAAATCGGAAGTCTATAATGTGGTTATTTTTACGTATCTTTCGATAAAACTAGCTAGACTAAAACTAACCAGCGATGTCCAAAACGCGACTCTCGGGCCGCATGTGGCCCAGTTGAAGATTTTCTGCGGCCCTATTGGAGTTTACAGCCTTCTACAAATATATTTTGCATGTTGTTATTCATAAATATAACAAAACAAAGCACTGACGTGAATTTTCCAAATTTATATCAGCATTTTGTGTATGCCATCTAATTGTTTTCATGACAGCTGAGTCACAAATGGAGTTAATAAACCTCCAATCAAGCATCGAGCTAAAATGTATGTTTGAAGAAATTAAACGTGAGTTTAATCAGAAATATATCCTCGAGGATAAATTTCCAAAATTAAAAAAGCTGGCAATGTGCATTACAGCTGCATTTGGGACCACATATCGCTGCGAGTCGTTCTTTTCAAAATTGGAAATAGTAAAAACGAAATGTCGCTACAGGCTGGCTGATGAAAACTTAACCAATCAACTGCGATGTGCATCGAATAAATTACCAGTCGATATAAAAAACAAATAGTATGAAAAAATAAGTGTCACATTAATTATTGAGTAAATAAATTGTTTTGACAATTGTTTTTTAAAAAAAGAAAGAATCATGGTAATCATTAATTAATAAATTGTTTTTTATGTGGCCCATCAAACGATTTCTGTTGGACAACACTGCACTAAACTATCATGGCGGTTAATTAGTATTGCTTTTTATCTCTCATCTGTATTATTTATTTATTGTTTAAAAACTAAAAGTACAATACATGACATTACAGCTGACGCCAATTGACAAATATAATGAGAAAAATTAAAAAAAAGCACTACATAATACATCAAAATCAACATACAAAATCCAGAAATAAAATAGTAAAACTTTTCACAAACAGTTCACAAATACTGTCACTAAAAATATCTACTTCTCTAGGCCAGAGTTTCCCAAACTTTTTTTGGAATGGAACACTTAGAAACTCTGGAAATTTTAACGGAACACTTAGTTTTTTTTAATGTTGGGAAGTGAATTCCTAAAAGTTAAAATACCAACAAATATGTTATTAAAACACTCTTCTGACAAACTCAACTAGAAATCATTTTATGGTTAATCTTTATTTTTTTGTTTCAAATTAGAATCACTGATTAAATCGATTCGATTTTTTAATCACTTGCCTACTAGTTAAGCTGTAACAGAAAATGGATGTTGAGCCCTAGAGTCATCCTTACTACCGTTATCGAAAAACATTGCAAAAGAGATGTTTTCAAGTTATGTAGGTGTTCGCGGAATACCTATTCAAGTTAAATGGAACACCAGTGTTCCGCGGCACATAGTTTGGGAAACCCTACTCTAGGCAATGAGTCGATCAGTCGAACGGCCCTCGGAACTGGCGACTCATACGTCCTACGCGAGGAACATGTTTTGTAGAAACAAAAGTTTTTGGTCATAGTTTTGCCCACGTAAGAATAAATTGGGAGCATGTAAGTTAATAGTCATAGGAATTTCAGGATTATTAACTCGGCCCCGAAGAAGAAGAGAAACATGCTTTAAATTTGAAAACTATCTTCGAGCTTCAAGAGAGTGAAATGATAACATTCCTAAAATAAATTTGGTGGGGTATACTACCCCTCCTTTAAGGAATTATCAAAGGTGAACATTTTTTTTTTTTAATAATAATAATTAGAAATTTCTTATTGACTCTCTCCAATTGCAGCTTGTATGATCTTTCATTTGGACTCCAAATGGTGGATCCATATTCAAGCGTACGTAAGACCAAAGAAACATAAAGCCTATATTAACCACTTATTGACAGTACCATCTATCAAAATAATTTAAATACTCACTTGATTTCGTTCGAGTACTGTGAGAATTCTCTGAAATGAATACCGAACGAGCAGTGCTGTTTGCTGTGGTTCGCCTTCTTACTGGCCCAATAGGCCACATTGATCTGATATTTATTAACAAAGGCCAATTTTGAGACATTCGATAAATGTGCAACATCATATAGGGAACGGGATATTCTTGATTTCTTTTTAAATTCAGCGCGGAGTAGATTAAGCTCTTCGGCCACGGGGGATTCTCAGTATACGGATACACAGGATACTTAATATCACTTGAACTAAATGACTGAGTAAGTCACATTCTCTTTTTTTTCTTTCTATCTTTAACTTTTATGCACAACAGTGCATGGTTAAGAAATAAGTCCCGTGCAGCTCCGTATCAGGCCAATAATATTAAGAGTAAATCATCTTTTTCTTTTTCTTGGTAGTATTGCGTTATGGAAGGCGGCCGTGAAACAGCGGCTGCATATAGATAACGGGTGGTAGTGAGATAATCAACTTTATTTTGTTCTACAAATGACAGTACATACATTATAAACTGCAAAAAAATATATTATATGTAAAATTTCAGTACTTATGTTCAATATTACGTTTTTTAATTTCCTTCGAGTTTTAAGCTCACAAATATAAAAACGTACAAGTGAACAACATAACCGAATAAAAATATGTATTTAGTTATTTTTGCGACTGTTTATAGTAGGAACGTGTTTTTATTGTGACGATTTTACGATCAGAAATATAAAATCGTATAAACTGAAAAATATAACGATATGTCAACAAAAAAGATTTTCATATTTTACGCTTTCATACTTAAATATAAATGCTTTACGTATAGACAGAGAGACATACAAATAAATCAAGAGACATGTACATATGTATGTGTATATTTATGCTGTAATTACGAGTGTCGAATAAAAACTTATTTTCATGTATTTGTACTTCATAAATTGCTTGCGTGAATTTACTTAGTATGAGAAAATGTAAGCAAAAAGTACTGTGTTTTAAAAAAAGCAACCATTTCTTACCAATAGGTTAGACCATTCAAGTATGAATAGTACAACGTCTTATTATAATTGCTGATAACTGTTTTTAGATTACGACAAACTGCGGATTTATCGGTTTGCCTTAAGGCACTTTTGGATTTATATTTATTGAGGAATACATTTTATAAATTTTATGACGATACTTTCAATTTTTGTTTGAAAAGTATATATTTATTTTTAAGAAATTAGAAAATCGTGGAAAAAGATTATATTAAAAAATAAAACACTTTTTTGTACTAATTTTTCATTTATATATGCAAATAAGACCAGGACCAGATTGGCTCATGACGTACATTTTCAACTGATCAGTTGAAAATACTCGACATGACCAAAACCAGTCTTAATCATATTAAATAAACGTGGAATTATTATAAAAGAGTGTCTTATTTTTTTAATATAATCTTATTCACGATTTTCTATTTTTTTAGAAATAAACATATACTTTTCAAACAAGAATTGACAGTATCGCCATTTAAATTAGAAAATGTATTCTTTATTAAATACTAACCGGTTCCCGGGAAGCGTTAGCAATACCACTTAAAGAATAAAGTGTTTGTTTTAATTGTGTCTATTGAAGTGCATGTTTTCTTTTGCTGTCTGATTAACGTTTGACGTTTCCTGCCGATTGTCTATGGTACGACACACGCGCCACCTACTGTAAGTTGATTGTACTATAACCTTCAAGCAAGCGCAAGCATACGTTGTCAAAATGAGCTGTATGGCAGACATACAACCATTGATTTTTATATATAAGACCTACTGTAAGCTAATTTGACTATGCCAATAACCTTCCCAAAAGTACAAACAAAAAGTTTGTCAAAGTTTTTTGGCAATCGGATGAGCGGTGTGGCAACGCATAAAGTACGAACAAAAAACATTCATTTTTATATATTAGATAAATCCCAAAAAGGTGTTTTAAAAAGAAATCCGCATTTTATCGTAATTTAATTTTAATAAAATGTACCATAAGTCACAAAATATTTAATGATTATTATAACTTGGAAAATTCGAAAAAAGTTTACGAAAAATTACTGTCAATTGTTGTTTGATTATATTTAAAAAGTGAATAAGATTACATGAAACATCTAGAATTTCCTATAAACGTGGAATCATGCTACTGCCAGAAAGATGTCAAAAAGTATTGGACCAGAATAGACAATATATAATTCAATAAAATATTTATTCACTACAAGAAAATCTTCTTTCATTTTCATGAAAAAAAAAACAAAATTCCTTTCCGAACAACCCAACAGCTGTACGTTTTAATTTATCTCGGAAGTTATTTAGAAATTCGAATGATAATTAAAGATGACTCGAAATTGGTAATGTTTTACAGTATGCTGATGTGATCTTTTGGTAATTAAATATTATTAGCACACGGGTAAGCCGGAGTAAATTTTGTTCACTCTTCTGGATAATGCGGCAATTAATTATTTTGATAACACACCCTAATGAAAGTTTACTCGGATCGTAATTTATATTATGACCAACTTTGCGATATAAGTTGCGCAACTCCATTGTACACAAAAAATGTTTAATAACAATAATGAAAATATTTCCTCTGATACTGCAGATGTCTGGGATACTGCTTCAGAAGCTCCCTGGAGAGCTGGAGTACGCCTTTGAGAGCGCTGCGAAATATTTTATCAATATTTTTTGAATTTACGTATTACGGATGTTTCATAGTAGTCTAAAAAAATTTTAATAGTAAAAATAAATTATTTTTCAGATAAGTTACTGTGTAAATAGACAGTTTTTAATTTTAATTAATGAAAGGATTGCTATTGTTTATTTTTTAAATCAATTTCGGATAATGTTCTTAAAAACAAAAATCTGAATGTTCACTAAGTTTAATTAAAATTTTACAAACAAAGACGACAGTCTCTATTTTTTGTCGTAATAGTGTAGAGCTGGTAATTCCGGGTATAATAATTATTTTTCAAACAAAAAAGACTCTATCGTGTACATTTGAAAAAAAAAGTTGTTTGTAACAAAAGCGGTTGTTTTCATAGACTTGTATAACATAAAATGCAGTTATTAAACGAATTAAAAAAAACAATGTCAATGTAATGTGGAAAGGAAATATTAAAAAAATAAAATACTCATGAGTGAAACCAGTCCTGATCGTATTGAGTAAAAGTGGAAATAGTAAAAATGAGTGTTTTATCTTTTAGTAAGTAAGTAAATCATTTAAATTAAATAGAAGAATATTTAACTTTACTTTTTTCATACGTTTAATTTGAAACGTTTAATAAAACCGTTATTATTGAAATGAAAACTGGAACCAAATCGATATATATATTTTTACTTGAACCGGAACGAAAAAAATAGCGGTTAGAATCCCTGGTTTTTAACATCGTAGTAGAAGTGATAAGAGAAAAAATATTTTTATTGACTTGTCACTATTTTAAGATATTAAAAACTACTTTGTTAGTTTTCTGAACCCTCAATGTAATCTCTCATCTTACAACGAATAAAGTTAGATACAATTCACTCTCTTAGATGTGAAATATATGTATATATATTTTTTTACTTATCACGTATAACTGGTCTCAATTTTCGTAGATATTAAACTACACGCCCTTAAAAGTGGGGGTGTGAATAATTATTATAAATAATACAATTTTCTTCGAGAAAAAAATATTAAAAATTGCCGTGTCATTTATTTAAATTATTAAATTATCGCCGAAGCACAATTAAAATTCTTGGCGTGACACGTTTGCATTTTTTCCGGGGAAAATTAATATAATAATAACTGTACATTAAAAGGTGTAAGTAGGCCTACAAGATTCTTTAATCATCATTAGTTTTCCAGGGGAGCATTACTTCAAGTTGAAAAAATATGTGCCGTGTTGTTTACGTTCCTAATGAGTAAACAAAAAGTGGGACTCGGTAGGGTCGGGAAAACATTTGTTTTTATTTCAAAACACAACCAGAGCTGTGTATCCACGTGGCTCGTTTTGTACAACACAAAAACGCGTAATTTTGACAAAAACATTTGGACAAACAAAGCATCTAAGGCCGGCCTAATTCTTTTCATTTGATCCATTTTTACATTTTATATATATTTTTTGTTTATGTCTATTCCCAACGTGAATTGTATGTTCTCCTAATAGAAGTATTTTAACAGTAGTAGTAATAGATATTTAAGATGTTATTCCATTCTCAACGTGGAATACATGACCTCCTAATAAAGATATGTATCTCAATAATAGGCTAAACATAACAGCGTATTTAGTTCTACAATTATTATATTTATTAGTTGATAGCTATTTCTACTTTTGCCATTGTCAGAACTATGATTAAACTTACATTTTTCTCAGCTATATATTATACTGGCTCCAAAAAGATACACAACAGAAGTTTGCTGTTTGCTTCCCAGTCTTTCAACCTTTCTTTTTCAAAAAGAGTAGTAGGTATAGAAAGGATAGAAACAATGTCGTTTTGTTATAATAATACTTATGTATTGTTGTAAATATTTTAATCAGTCAAAAACTATCAATATACCGAATGATTAAACAAGTGCCAAACGTTCTGATTATCAAAATATAAAGTATTCTGATTAGCTATGAATAAACAAACTTTATTAATATTAATATTCACAACATTAAAGAAGCATTATTTAGAACTTCATTATCAGATCGTTAACCTTATAGAATGTAGCTTTTTAATGGAGACGTAAAGCTTCAAGCACACATTTGAAACCCTATTTCTAAGCCTTCCCATACAATCAATAGTTTGAAGTTATAAGTTGGATGCTGGGAAACTTCGGAGCAGTAGAATTCTTAGAAGGAGTTAAGTAGTTATTTTCAATATTAGAGATAGCCACAGCTTTGGACATAGAGTACACACTTAGGTTGGTCTCGAAGACCATTTACATATAATATATTGACTTCATTCAATTCAATGCATTATTTGAATTTAAAATGAGTACGTGAAGTTTTCAATTGTCCGTAGACTATATCACGTAAATTTTTATATTTTTCGATTTTGAAAAATGATTTGAAATGTATCATCTATTGTTAAAAAAAACAATCAAAGCTCAAAATTCACTTTTAATTTAATAATGAATAAACTTTGTTACTCAATTCGCCTAAAATAATATTTTAGGCCGAACGATGTCTTCTTGCCTTTTTTTAGCTTTAATTGATAGTCAAAAATATATGTCGGAAGTTAAATAATGACATTCCACTAAAACTCGATTTAAATACAGCACACAAGTCGTTTTTGAGTGATAGTTTGATTTATAATTTTTGCTTTATTTATAAACAATGGGTTCATATTTTGAAAACAGTAAAATATACATTAAAAATATTACTTTACTCTAGTTTCACCTATCTTTAAGAGCACTTAAACTACAGTCATAAAGAAATAATATTTTCTCATAAAAACACGAAGTGAATGCATCCGGGCGTCGTTTGTATTTACAGATCATTTTAAAAGACATGAAATGTCTCTCATATAGAATGAAAAGTTCAGACTTGAAAATGTGATATTTTCAATGTATTCTACATATATAGCTATGACAATTCTTAACTGATGAAACATCCAGTATTTAAATACTTTTAAGTTAAATTGGTGGTTTAAATATTTGGTAAAAAAAACAGAAATATCATACGTTGCTGAACAAATAAACTAAATCTTTATCTTTGTCGTTAATTATGTATATGACATGTTTTCTGACATTTTTTTTTACCTGAGTTTCATTTACAACAAACCTTAGTTTGAATGATGTACACAAAAGTTAACTCTCCAAAAATATGCTAGTAACAATTATGTCAACGAAATGACACATCTTCATTTGATTTAAAGCTGACACTATAATAAAAAAATAAAATACATTAAGATTTCAACTGAAGGTGTTTTGTGTAATTTCAATATTAAAATTGAATCGTTCAAGTTTTGTACACTCCTAAACGTTTTATCACTAACCACCCGGGTTAACTTGAATTGACGATTGGTTTATAATTTTATTGTGTATATATATAAGAATTGAATTTATTATCACTAAATTAAATGTTATTGATGACGATATGGACTAATTTTACTAATAGTTTGGTTATAATTACATTCTATTAAATTCAGTTAAAAATAGTCCTGACCCTGTCCTATATTATAAATACAAAGGAAGATTGTATTTTTATAAATGAAATAGGTACATTGATATTTGATGATATCTTATCGAATACATAAAATTATAATGTGATATTTAATATTCTTGGTTGAAAGATATTATTTAAAAGAAAATAATACATTTTTTGTACTTTTCGATTTGTTAAAAAATAAAAATCCTGACCCGATTCGTTCATCACGAGTATTGTTAATCGATTACAGATAAATCCTGATTAGATATATTTTGTAGGTGCATTAGATTATAGGTTTGTGAAGAATGAGGCTATAATGTTATTTAGTCTACGAAGATTCATAAAAAATAAAGTTTCGACGGTAGTAAGGGCATCGCACACATTTTGACGTCCACGAGCAAATGTATTGTTACAAGTCCCACAATGCCGCAAAAGGGACAGAGAGTAAGAGACACTTATAAATAACGGCCCAAATATCCTCATACCGCATATAACTATCAAAGCATTTGCCAATTTCGGGGAGTAAATTTTTCTTTTTGACCCTTTGTGATTAATTGACGTCCAAGCAGGCTGGACCACTAAAAGAAATGGCTTTTCCTTATCCCAAGCAGTTCCTTCCTCAACGGTGTTGGCACAGCAATTTTATTTTGAATTCTTTCAAACAAACGTATACGCAATATAAAAACTGAAAGAATTATTTTAGAAAGAACATATTTAAAAAAAAATCAATTTGTTTTTTTACTGCAGATAAAATATATAACATCCATGTAATGGTTATAAATGTAAACTTAAAATTTTAATAGGGTAAAAATAGCAACGTATTTAGTTCTACAGTTTTTATGATACTAGTTAGTTAATAGCTATTTCGGCGTGCGACATCGTACTGTGTACACTCCCACATGTTTTTTATGTATTAAAGTAGAGTTCGTCGGAGCTTACTCAGTTGACTTCTTTGCCATTTTTTTTTCTACTGATTTTAATATTAAATTGTACTATTTTTTTTCTCCATTGTAAAAGTTTTAAATTTATAATTTGTCAACCTTTTGCAATGTTAATTAAATAAATAAATAAATAATCGTCAGAACTTACATTTGTTCAACTATATATACTGGCTCGGAAGATATACACAATTTATCTTGTAATTCACTCTTACATCCTAATTCATATTACAATTGAGAGTATTACTTGCAAACATGGCTTATTCCAAAATGGTTAAAAAATGAAACTTTGAAAAACAATAAACGTTTAAAGGATAAGTATTTTTAGTCTTACGTTACTTTGGAATGATATTTTGAATATTGTCAAGCCTTTGTTTGACACTGATTTCTTAAAATACTAAAATTTATTTATCTACTAAATTACATTCATGGTTCATGTTTCAACAACTTTGGAATATATCGGGTTTGCAAGTAATACTCTCAATTATACAATAGTATTACATTTATTAAATATGACTAGTGTTTCGAAGAACGGTAAGCAATATGGGATTTTTAAAAGTAAATTAGGATAAATTTAACTGATATTTATTATTAGTTACATTAGGGGTTTTAGAAACGGATAATGTTTTTGAGGTAATTGAAGATTTTAACTAATTTGCTTTGAATAATCCAACATTTGTTTTTGTTCCGAGAAACACTAAAGTCAATTTATTAATATAATGCTGTTTCATCAACTACTAAATATACTTAATAATATATTTTGCTATTTACAATGGATGAAAAGATTATTGTGTATCTGTTTAAAGGCCAGTATACATAACTTATTTAACATAACATAAGCTTCAACATAGTGGTAATGAGAGCAAAAAAAGAAATAACTATCAACCATATATTATATATACAATATTGATAGAATTAATTTTTTTGATACTTTTTCAACTCATTTCAACTAAGTTTAAAACGAATACCACAAGTGCTTTGGGTTTCTCTACCGTGATAACTTTTATTATATACTGAAGTCATCACTGTATCACTTTTGCAAGGGGCCAGTTTTGATGCTAGAATACGTTTTGTGATGATAAAAAGTAGCAATAGTTTTCGAGGTTCGTATGCAAGGATATTTTATAAAAAACTATTGAAACGTGATTCGTTCAAAATGTGTACACTCCCGCATGTTTTGTCACGAACAAACCAGGTTTCGCGTTTTGGTATCTTTAGGCGTAATTAAACTTAAGCTGTCAGTTTAAGTTCATTCGTGCACTTGTGCGCCTGAAGATGCTGAAACGTGAAACTCGGCTCGATAGAGACAAAACATTTCAGAGTGTACAAGACTTGATTGATTCATATTAAATATCGACCGTGGAAAAGAAAAAAGACGTAACCCACACATAGAAAATGTTACAGGAGGCACAAAAAACGTGTTTTGATGATTTTGGGCCATATACAAATTATGAATTATACAAAACCTTGAAGTGCACGGAGACTTCTAAACTGGTGTTTAATTGACGTAATCTAAGAAATTGTCGTCTAGGAAAAACCGTTTTTTCAGTCTATTTTCTTGGTTTCAATTTTTACTGGTCCATATTTTTTCAAACTTAAAAGGTAAATTTAGATACCAATTCGACATTTGCAGCTTGCATCCTTTTGATAGAACTTGTATCAAGTTTGATATATTTTTATTATCGAAAAAAAGTTGTTTTGAAAAAACTGTGGGCTGCGTCCTTTTTCCTTTCCACAGTCGATATTAAAATTCCACCAAGCACCTTCAGTCGAAATCTTAAATTAAATAAAACTATTTCCTTGAAAATGAAACGTACAAATCTTTTGAACCGTGATAGTCACCATCGCAGTGTTATCCAAACGATAACTTTATAGGAAATTGCTAAGCAATAAGATAGATATTTTTGTTTTTTTAATTATTGATCAATTCTATTAATTTATTATTTTTATACGTGAAAAACTATTTGATATTATTCGTATACAGCTATGTATATTAAAATGAAATACTCATGGTATATAGTAGTCTTAATAATATATAACAATAAACTATATTTCTCTGAATTTCTTGTTTGTGCTTAAGTACGACAGAAAGTAGCACCGACATCATTCTTGTTGTTGAATATATTGAGACAATGATTGAATATCCCTGGTTCTTCAAAGGAAATGTTTGGTCACGGTGTATGTGTTGCTAACGTATAGCTTGTCAGTTATATTGCCATTGTTAAGTATACCGATGAAGCTAAAACTTCTCGCAGTGCCAAGAGCGTTATTAGAAAACGAGCTCAACCGTGTTTTCTGGTGTCAAAAACACGTCTAAGTTATACTGCTTCCAAAAATTTTCGGCAAAACTCTGTACTAGAATTGTTTTTGTATTTGCATGAATTCGATGGTTTTTCTTAGATTAATTATGATAATTCAATCCATGTCAGCTCCTAATGTGGAAAACATGGCCTTCTAATGGAGGTATCTTAACAGAAGTTTTTCTACAAAAAATATATGTTACTATGTTTTACAATTTTTAAACATCACAAACACCCATGCCTTCGAACAGAATTGCTGTTCGTACTGGGGTTCGAGCCCATGAGATCCGTCACGGAAGCCGACGATGTCGACTGCGGCGCCTCGGACCCGACTATGATAAAAATAGTTAATATTTCCAGTGCCGGCGCGAGTTTATTTGGCGCCCTAGACAACGGTTATTGGCACGCCCTCTTTTTACAAATCGACCCGAAATAATGATAAAAAATCATCATTAGAAAGGATCATTAGAACTTTTGTATAAATATATATCGATGTCTGCTCCCAATGTTGAGAAAATGGCTTCCTAATGGAGGCATTCTCTACAGAAGTTTTTTTTCTACGGAAACTGTTTGTTACTCAGATGCTCAACCTCTCTTTTTAGATTCATATAGAATACGATACATAATTACAATAAACAAATACAAACGTAAAATAAGACGTACAGTTATTTATTATTATTAGAGTATATAAAAAAAATGTAGTACCCCATTTATGCGTCCCCTAATGGTTTACGCCCTAGGGGGTTGCCTTCGCTTGTATGGTGGCGTCGGCCCTGAATACATTTAGCTCAACAAAATAATATTGTTGATAACTATTATGTATAATATATATCAGTACCTCGCTTTCGTAAAACTATACAAAATAACTATCAACAGTTGTGGAATAACAATAAGGTATTTAACCTGCTTTTGATGGAGTTCTACCAAATATATTTCAATGTAATCAAAGTTATTTTCTTCTTCAAAGTGACGCATATTTACATTTTAATAAAAAACTACGAATTCACTTTCAGTATCATGTATTTTAAAGGTCTTCAAATGGTTACCAAGAATAGTATCACAGGACAAATCCGTTATAGTAAAATATTATTTTGCTTACAGATGTTTTATTCACTTCTCTTTGAGTAATACTCTTTTTTTTAATGCAATAAACTTTTCTCTGAATAGAAAACCACGTATATGATAGATTATAAATAAAGACACGATAATAATATTATATGAGTCCTCAGAATTTTTCTCGCAGTGAATCAAACATTCATAATGAGTTCGTTGGTAGCCAGAAATGATGAAGGAGAAAACGTTATTTAGATAATATTCAACGATACATTTTTTCGTCCTCTTTCACCATGTTATTCTTTCTATTCATTACTATTTTATCATTTTTCAAATAGAATATTCATCAAATTTCTTCGAGCGTAAACTTGATATCTTATTATCCCGTCATTCATTTATATAATACATAATTTTCAATGCATTACTACACGTTTTTGTGCCTTCAAAAATAGTATTCTAGTAAGTAAGCATTACTTACTAAGCACATTATTAAATAACGCTTAACAATATATAACAATTAGGGTATAGAGTACTTTCTATTTGGCGGGTACAATATAAATATTGTTTTTAAAAGCTATAAAAAATACCCAATCAGAAGAGATAAATCACAGACAACAGTTCGATAGCGCAGAAATTTCAAAGGCTGCGCGGGTCAATCAAATTTTTATTAAATATTTGTCTTGGAGTGCGCGAAAACCTGGTTCAAACTGCTGCGCGGCCGCGTGCGCGCGCAGCTTAGAGGGAACGTTGATCACAGATGTGCGTGTTTCAAAAAAGTATTATTGTTAATCCTTGACACAATACTAATACTGTTTATTATATTGTATTATGAAAGATCGACAGTAGTTTTGCTTATTGATTGTAATTTGGTGTTACTGGTGGAAGAACGAAATATTTTACAATCACAGTTAGTTCTAACAAAATATCTGTAACGCCAAATGTAAACGCAACACACAAACTCTCTCTCGTTTTGACCTAAACACACATATATGTTGGTGTATCGTGCGCATTGAGTGAATTTTGGAATTTGTGCTAACAGTAAGGATTCTAATGTTTTGGTTTTTTTCATTTCCCGAAATACAAGTCATAAAATATATGACAATTTATTTAGACGAATATTTTTATATTTATTTATCTCAAAACTTATTTTTTAGTTAAATGTAGCAAAAAATGGCATTACCACATTGTAAATACTATAAAAATATTGCTTTTTATAACACATCATTCGAGGGATATGTTTGATTTTGTTGATGAAACTATTTCATTAAAAATAATATAATTTGAGTTATGATTGCAACCTTGGATCTGCCACGTATATATGATGGTCATATTTTATTTTAAGAAATAAATGGAAGTTTTTGTAAGTTTCTTACGTGTTTTTTATTGCTTTACGAAATGTTCAAAGGTTTTCTAGGTAAAGAGATTCTTTAACTACATTTTTATTAAATTATTAAAATTTACTTTTTACATTGAAAAAAAAATTACAAGTCTCGAGTCTTCGGTTGTATCATTAAAATTTCCCAGGAATCGAGACTGGCATAAAGCGTCGATTTACCGAGAAATTATTCTCGGGTTGTTTCGATACAGAACCCCTTGTTAGTAGTACATTACATCAGTTACGTGTTTATTTATTAAAACTTTATGTTTGAATTGTCTGTTTATGGTTTAATTTGTATGGCTCGTAACATAAAATTGCTGATAGAAAGTGACAAAAGCCATACGTTTAAAGTTGATTTTATTGTTTAATTGCAACTCTGCGAATGTAACTTGTAATGAGGGTATCCAATTCCCTAAAATCCCTGGATTGCGACATAACTAGTCCCAAGATTTTGCGATTGAGAAAATGAAACACGAAAGAGTTAAAAGTAAAAAAAGATGTCTCGTTCTTATCTGAGGTAAATCCGAAAAATATTTTGATTTTGAAATTGATATGAAATCCCATAATTTCAAAATCGCTGACCAAAAGTTTTCTCAATACCGAATCCTAATTTATATTTCTGAATAAGGGTCCAAGATTGGATATCCTACTTGTAATGGAGTCAAAACGTTAGGCGAAAGCCACATATCATATTACATCGACTTCCTTAAATAATTATTTTAAGTAAGCATACTAAAGGTAAAATCCCTTTCTTTACTCATTTATTATTCACACTTCTTATATTATGCTTCTCGGTATTTATTAAGGAACGTTTCTTCGTATTTGGAAAGGTTAAACAATTGAATGGTGGAAAAATAATAAAGGCCAAGAAGTTCTACAAAAAAAAAACTTCACTCAGTTTCAGCAGGATTTACTTAAAATTAGCGTTTTGAAGCGTGAAAAATAAATTTAGGGGCGTACCATTTTCTGTAAGTGCCAGCCGCAATTATTTATTTATGCCCCCACGGGCAAGACGTGACTTGAATTCCGATTCAGAACACTTCCATTGACTGAGCGACTAAAACAGTGGTATTAGACCTTTTTAGCTTACAAAAATCCCGCATAATTTTGTCATATATTATTCCACAGCAGTAATGTCATTCTGAAAAAAAAAAATCAGGATATTTTCCCATTATTACCATTCACACGATTCCGCTATAAAATACGAGCATCTTACGCCATGGGTGTCCAACCGGTAGATCGCGATCGAATAGTCGATCCCAAAGCAAAATTTGGTCGATTCCGAAAGCTTCCGTGAATTTCGAAAAAGTATGTAATTTAAATATCAAATATACAAAAATATAATTATTTTGTAAGCACATACCTATCTAATGATATGTATTTCGCATTTAAAATAAACATTTCTAAGTTTGAAGAAGGGAAAAAACCCTAAATAAATAAATTTCTTCATCAAAGTGAATCATGTTAGAAATCGATCACGAGAAAACATAAAATTGAAAAGTCGATCCCAGGGCAAAGAAAGTTGGACACCCTTGTCTTATGACAAATGAGATCCATGATGGCTGATTGTTATTTAACAAAAAAAAAACACTTTTAGGGTGTTCACTGTCAATACTTGGTGGAAAGGCGTTTTATTATTAAAAACACAATATTACTTTGAACTTTATTCCACTTTATTTAAAAGGTCTGGACCAGTTTCGCTCATTGCAAGCATTGTCAACTGATAACAAAAATATTTATCAATATCAATTGTTGTTTACCCCTTTTTATTTTTGTATAAATAGCAGTGCTTAAATATTTTTCTTTTCAGTTGAAAATGCTCGCAATGAGCGAAACCGGTCTTGACCTTTTAAATAAAGTGTAATAAAGTACAAAGAAATATTGTGTTTTTATTAAAAAATATCATTTATTACTAAATAAATCAAAGACTTGGTTATCTCCCAGCATTATCACATGGTTATCTCCCAGCAAAATTAAGATCGATTTTTTTTTTTTTTAATTCAACATTTAAAATCATAGTTTAAATGGTGTTTATTCAATTCCAATTATATAACGATTGACTTACAAATTCATGTCCTTAAAATAAATATCAATGATAACTGGAATGCTAAATATTTTATTAATGAAAAATCGAATTGATCACGATTGACTTAAAAGTTAATGTCCTTAAAATAAATGTCAATGATTACTGGAATGCCAAATATTTTTAAAATGAAAAATCGAATTGATGTCGATTGACTTAAGAGTAAGAGTCACGGTCTTCTGAGACATCTATGATTAAAATAAATTATGAAATTGCGTATATACAAAAAATCGTTTATTTTATAGAATCTAGCTTAATGTGATTTTAAAATCATCGCAATTGAGTGTAATATTTCTTATTATCATATCGTAATGAAGTTTATTTGTAAAAAATAACCAGGGAGTCAGTGGCGTGCTTAAGCAGAGACCTCTTATTTTTTTCAATAAAATATTGCCAAACCGAACTTTTTTTTTTTTTTTAATATTAAACGTTAACAAAATCAAATATATCGATAATTAATAACAGTGCAAAATGTACCATTTTATAAACTTAACTTTCCTACATCAGAAAATAATTATTTTATTGGCTAACACTTACTATAAACAACAAGTTTTATATTTATTTCTTAAAACTCAACAAAATGTTTCATTACATAGTTTCACGTGAGATATAAAATATTATTTTTACTACTGTTTCAGCATTACAGCAGTAGTTTTAACGATCCAAAATAAATGTTTTTTTAAACTTATTTTAATAATAATATTTTAATAAAGTAAATATTACATTTATCTTATGATGGTGGATAATATGATTTTTTTTATTATATGCTAAATGAAGTATTCGAAAACTCACGGTAATATAAAAAAATCTTACTACATAAATTCGATGAAATAATATCCAATATGAACGATGGGATAAAATAGGAATTTAATTTTCCCAGCGACATATTTCCTTTTGAATTAGGTACGCTAAGCCCTACTCTTTACGGTTGTATAGCGGAATATCGGTTTGAAATTAAAACTGCATACGAGTTTTTTCCCTCAGTATTAAATTATAATTTACCAACGAATATTAACAACAGAAATAGAGGTTACTATAAACATTTATCATCTTCAAATAATTTAAATTCCTCGTCTTGTTTATTTTTAAAACTAACAAAGCATATGCGGGCATCTCCTCATAATTTATAATTTCTCAAAACAATTTTCTTGTCAAACTGAGCTATAGAAACTTCTCCGTTAATTTCCCGTAGCTTTACAAAAACGTAAATAATCATTAAAAGCAAAATTCGAGAGAAGTGTTGATTAAAAGTTTTCTCATTGTGAGTTTTATTTTCTTGCAATTATGAGGAGTATTTACATACGTGCATTATTGAATAAATGTGAGTTTTTCTTAATCTGATTTTATTTATTACTTAAAAAAAAATATAAATTGAAAATTGGATTTAAAATCCTGCATGGCATGTTCGTTTTTGTAAAGTTAATCTATCTAGTTAAGTTCTTAATAAAATATAATAATTAATGTTTTCGGTATTTTCGGTGTCAGTGTTGACAGTAGTTTTTTACGTTATCATCTTTTAAACTTTCACAAAAGACAATATTCCAAATAAAAATTAAACAAGTTAATTATCCTATTCGATTCATAAGAATGAACTTTTTTATTGTCAAAAGATCGTTAGCAAAAGTTGTCACAAAAAAACTTCATATTTTACGAAGCGGGTGGTTTTAAGAGCATTTTTTTTAAACTGTCTAATTTTCTGATTTCGCTTTAATGCCTTTCGCTTGAACTTTAATTATCTCGAAAAGTGTAATGTTAGCATTATTGTCTCGATTCCATTTCAATTTGACGGAAAGAATATCGATTTTTTGACAAGCTAACCTGTTGTCAAGAATTACTTAAATCGAAATTACTGATCACATTTAGGTTGTTCACTGTCAATACTTAGTGGAAAGGCATTATATTAATAAAAACACCCAGCAAAACAGAAAACTATCATTAAGCCTATTCACTTTATTAATGCAGCATTTTATCACTTTGTCAAAAATTTCTTTCAGTCACCACTTGAAATTTATAAATCTTGGATGACTTTTTAATTATATGTTAGATGTGCTAAAAATTTTAATTTTGTGCAATTTTAGAATCACTTATAATTTAATTGGTAATTTCGTTTAAATGTCAATTGTTGTTTACGCATTTTCATTTAAATTTATTTTTGTATAAATAGTATTGTTAAATTATATTTCTCATCAGTTGACAATGCTCGCAATGAACGAAACCGGTGCTGACTTATTAAATAAAGTGGAATAAAGTACAAAGAAATGTAGTGTTTTTATTAATCAAAATTAGCGTAGTAGAAATAAACGTTCATTATGTAAACAAAACTAATAAGTAAATCAAAAAATAAAAAAATCAAAATTCTTGTCATAAGATGGATTAAAATAGCTCAGTTGGAAATACTAGTCATGACAGAATAGTACAGTGTTTTATTTTTTGAATATAATGCCTTTCCAAGTATTGATAGTAAACATCTTAAAAGTGATTAAGAAAAATTATCGAGTTATTAAGAACTACATAATTTTATTTCATTGTATCTTGTCGCTTACGCCAACAAAGCTTTTTACTCTCAATTAATCACTAGCAGAGCTGACTGATATGATAGTTTCGTGATAAATGAGTTAAGTACTTGAGTGAATAATTTATTTAATAGGCTCAAATATGAAACATGCATTAGATAATAGAATGTATAAATTATTCTCAAATGAAATTCTACATTCATAAATTTGTACTGAATTAACATGCCAGACATCTAACACTCGTGTTTGTTATCTTACAAAACACTAAACTTTGCCTCAGGACACGAGACACGTCTGAGTTTTAATAAGTAAAAGACACAGGTGAAATGTGACACAGCTTCTTTAGAATTTTATCGGCGCACTTGATATTGCATAGATTTCATAAAACGGCCTAGTTTATACCGAAAAAAAAATAGAAAAGAAAACACATAAATAGTTTAAAACTTTTTTAAACTCTTATCCTGAAACTAAGCGTTGTTAATAAATAAAATTATGTGAATTTAGTTAATTATTTTTTACTACATGAACACTCTATCTTTTATTCTTATTTTTTTGATCGATACTCTAAAATTGTATGTATACATTCATTTATAACAGTTATTCTAAAAATTCTAGTCATCTGATTTCAAAGTATTAACGAATTCCACACATTTTTTTAAATGTGTTGTAAGCGTTACGGCGGAAAATCACTTAATGATTTGGATTTCAAATGCAATTTATTATGCTTACATTTTTAAAATCCCAAAGTATTTGGAAAAATGAAACATGAAAAATAAAACTCTTAACAAAAAAGAAATATTATTAAATAATATTCTTAATAGGACGAGTTTCTCGCCATTGCTCACATTGTTTCCAATTGATAGAGTAATCACCAACATATCTGATTGATTGCAGCTCATTAGTTTAATAGTTTGTAATGTTTAAAGTCATTAGTAGTATGATTATATTTGTTTGCTTTGTTTCGATTCTATAACCCTCTCCTTGCTTCTCTAAAAAGGGAAAAATCCCAATCTGATTGATTGCAGCTCATTAGTATCATTATTTGTTTGCTTTATTTCGATTATATTACCCCCTCCTTGCTTCCCTAAAAAGGAAAAAAAACCCAAACTCCATTTTGTAATTTCATAATGTAAATGTTAGAATCAATCTTGCTTCATTACTTAGGCAAATTTTGCGATAGTAAGTTTGAGGATGCCTCTGAAAGAGGCGAAATACGTGTCACAGTTAGTCGCACAATACGTGGAATAATCAAAGTTATTTTTAATTTAATATGAAACACGTGAGCATTTTAAATTTTCCAGATATCGAGTTTTGAATAAATCACAAAAAAAACACAAAGGCACAATTTTTCATTATTATAAAAAAGTTATTAATTACCTTACACATATATATGTATTGCTAGTAATTTTGCTGAGAGTGCTACTAAGTTGTTAGTAATAATATTTTCTGATAAATTAAAACAATTTGTCAACTTTCAATTTGTGACCAGAACACTAAACTATTTCGGAAAAAAATCGTCACGAAGAAATCTGATTAAATATTATGCAAAATTAAGTTAATATAATTTAATGACCGACAGGGGAAAAGATACAGCTATGAGATTTTCAATTCCCATTAAACTTTTATCCTTTCTTAAAGAAGCGGAGATTTGGTAAAGACGAGACATGAATTTTGATTCGAAGTCAAATAAATACTACGGCTTAAGATATGCCTAAAATAATATTTTGCTGATTTTGAATATTGAATTAAGTTATTGGCAATTGATAATACAGCATTTATTTAAGAATTTGTAAATTTATTAGACGTAATATTAATTTATTATATAATTAAAACAATAAATACTTTGTTATGTAACAAAGTGATATTATTTGAGCTGTTACGACAAAGACTGTAGCTAGCATCACATATTATATATTACTAGCCAGTTTCCGGCAAGCGTTGCAATGCCACTCAAAGAAAGAAAGTTTTTGTGTCTTAATCGTGTTTATTGAAGTGCATGTCTTCTTTTTCTGTCTGCTTAACGTTTGCTTCCGATTGTATATGGTACGATACACGCGCCTCTTGCTTTAATTTAATTATACTATAACCTTTGCACAAGTTACATGAACGGTATGGCATACATACAAACATTGATTTTTATAAATAAGACCTACTGTAAGTTAATTAATTTGCCTATAACTTTGCGCAAGTGCAAGCAAAAAGTTGTCAAAGTTTTATTGCAATCAGATAAGTGGTGTGGCAACGCATAAAATACGAAAAAACAATCACACCTAATGCACGGAACACATTTGAACGGAATGTCAAAATGTAGAGCACATGATTTGGCAGATTTAAAATATTCCATTTTTAATACAAACAATCGAACGTCAAATTTGAATTGTCTTAATGCTGTTTGATCGTCAATCGATGGTTGACAGTTGAATTGCATGAGCGGTAGACATACATACATTGATTTATATATATAAGACCTACTGTAAATTAATTTTAATATGCCTATAACTTTCCCGGAAGTGCAAGCAAAAAAATTATCGAAGTTTTATTGCAATCAGATCAGCAGTTTGGCAGCCTATAGAGTACGAACAAACAAACGTTCATTTTTATATATTAGATTGATAATTATAATATACATTATAATAACAAAGACTATTTTATCTTTATTTTCTTTGTTAGAGAGAAAAATAGGGTAAAATATCAAGGTATTTCAGTTCTACAGTTTATTTAAAAAAGTTAAAGGTTGATAGCTATATATACTGTATAAGAAGAGATACTTCTTAGACAGTATATATAGCTGAGTAAATGTACGTTTAAAGCATAGTTCTGACGATGGCGTAAGCCGAAATAGCTATCAACCTTTAACTTTTTTAAAAAACTGTAGAACTGAAATACCTTGATATTTTACCCTATTAAAATGGAGTTCTACCAAGTAAATGCCAAATCAATAAATTAATTAGAGAGAAAAGTTTATGGACTAACTGACAGCTATTGTTGAGATAAGCTTTATTATAACTCAATATACGTCACAGTTGGAGCAGAAATAGTAATACAAAAATGGATATCATAAAACAATGTAGTATGAAATTTTGTAGATTTTCCTGTAGCATAGACCAGTGCTCCGCAACCAGTGTGCCGCGAGGCGATGCTGGGTGTGCCGCGGCGCGAATCTCGAATAATCGAAAAAAAACAAATAGTTTGGTCGATACTACAAAACATTAATGAAGACACTATCATAGAGAAAGAATTATTTTTTGGTTGAAAGAATATGTTATATTTACAGTCTGCGCAGGAATGTTTCGCGCACCTTGCGAAAATTCAGTTTTATATTTTAAAATGTCGTTTAAGAGTACAGATGAATTATTTCTTTATAAATATCATTACAAATTTGTACTTACATCTTAAATATAAGTGTTTTGACCGTTTTTAACATTTTGAACAGCTAATAATGAGCTTATGATAACCAGGGTAGTAGAATTAACAATTCATTGTATTCATTAAATGTTTTTACATATAAATTTACGTTTATTTTTTTTAGCAATTATTAATTATTGAAAACTTTTGACATCAAGGGATCATTAAAAAGCATTGCAGAAATCCATGTTTTCTTCAAAGCTTTTTATTTCAATTAATATCTTATTTTCCACTCTTAGCTTTTATGGGGGTAATTATTCAAAAAAATAGATTTTTTTTAGATTCCAAAGTGAGAAGTCCATAAATAAAAATGGTAAAAAGATTTTAATAAAAAAAAAATCATATCCACACAGTTCGTTTGTGGTATGTATCATATATAAACACACACTTATGTAATTTCTGTATATTATGCATATTTTTACTTGTGGTGTGCCGCGAAATTTTGAAGAACACGTTGGTGTGCCGTGGAAGATAAAAGATTGCGGAGCACTGGTATAGACGCGTAAGATGTAAATCAAAAAATAAATGAAAAGGGTCCCTTGACAGGAGACCCAGCTCCAGATGGCTGAGAGTGTGGTGTGATCGGGGAAAACTTTCCCTTATTTTGGTATTGACCCCATTATAAACTAACCATAGAAAATAATACGCAAGCAAATTGAAACTCAGTAACAGCTCATTTCGAAAAATGAAAGTTAAAAACGAATTAATATTATTTTTAATTAATTTCTGAATATTTGTTGAATTCTCGTTGAATGTGAAATAGTTTGATAAATTGATTTGAAGTTTTAAAACATTAAATATGGAACAGCGTTTTCTTTTGACAATGTTTTATTTCTTTTATATAAAATTCAGTGCAGAATTAAGGAGTCCAAATATCTATCTAAATGCAATACCAGGTTCTCTTGTATTTTTTTAATAAACTAACCGGAAAACTATTATTGTATATTGAACTATTATATAATATACTAAAATATTTTCCCTCAATAGTATTAAATTAGAAAAGTGATTTGATAGTTGATAAATACAAATACATGGCTGAAGAAATTATTAAAACAGATGCATAAAATAATAAATACTAAAAGAAAATTGCATTTTTTTATTAATCCTATCAAAAAATTAACACTCATTTGGAAATTATAATTATCGTATCCGTTTTACTTAGTTATTTTATGCCGAGAATTTTCAACATGAATATGGTGAAATTAAAATAATCGGGTGCTCGTTGAAAATAACTTGGTTTTCGGTTCTTTTAAAAATAGTCGGGTTTGAAAGTCTTGAGAGGTTGTTAAAAATTGCAATGCGTATTAAATACTGAAAATAAGTAATAATGAAAATTAAATCTTTTTTTTCTTATACAAAATATAATATTGCTTATAACATGATGAAGCATCTAAAAAATAAACGTCTTTATTACTTAATAATAATATATCGACTGTGGAAAGGCAAAATGACGTAACCCACAGTTTTTTCAAAACAGGTTTTTTTTTATCATCACGATGTATTAATTAAACTTGATACACATTCTATCAAAAGTATACAAGCTGCAAATGCCGAATAAGTATCTAAATTTAACATTTAAATTTGAAAAACATGACCTTGTAAAATATTTAAATCAAGAAAAAAGACTGAAATAAAAGTTTTTCCTAGACAATTTCTTTAATTAATATTAGATTATGTCAATTAAACACCAGTTTAGAAGTCTCCGTGCACTTCAAGGTTGTGTATAATTCATAATTTGCATATGGCCCAAAATCATCAAAACACGTTTTTTGCGCCTCCTGTAAAATTTTATAATTAAGTGTGGGTTACGTCCTTTTTTCTTTTCACAGTTGATATGTAACTTTAGAAGTTATAAAAAAAAGTTCATATAATTAATGGTATTTTTTGTACGGCGTAAAAATAGTAATACATTATAAATAATTGAAAGCACAAACTGACATAAAATCTGCAATTAGTTCACAAGGTTGAAAAAAATAAATAATTATTTCACGCTATTAGATTTATTTTCTGAATTTGAAGTTGTCTTTGTGAGTTGATATAACAAGTTTATAAACGGCGCTAAGAACATGTATACACACTTGCTGCAAACATATAAAACGCTCATGTCAGTGGCGCGGCGCCGGTGTCGTTAATGTACGTATTCAAGATATAAAATTTATATTGTTTTTGAAAGTGTGTGAAGTTAAAAAGATGTAGAATAAATTAGGTGGACGATAAAGCTGCAAAGTTTTGAAGATAAATAATTATAGGGCATTTTATAATTTTCTTTTAATATTATCAAAACAATATTGTAGCTGCGAAAAATTATCACAGACGTTGTTTTAACCTTTACGCGCCCGTGTAGCAATAGAAGTAGCCCACTGCCCAAACATTTTTTGCGAAATATTTGCTCAAACCGTAGTTGTTATAAAATTGTATTTATACATTAAAATTAAATAATTTAAAAGAATACAAATTATACAAAACTTAAAGAATTTAAGCCATAAAATTACAAAAAAATAGAGAATTTTCTAGGTATGGAAAAATAGTCTGTATCCCCATTAAAATATATTTTATGGTGTAGATAAAGCTAATTTATTACAGTCCGCTTAAAACACAACGCATATACCAAGAGTCGACATTGTAACGCAGATGATTATATTACTCATTATGACAAAAATAAAATTATGGATAAAATCATCATTTAGACCGCCGGGCGTTTAAAGGTTAAAGCATTATGTGTTACATAATTTTAAGTAAAATAAAAACGACGATATTTATTCAAAATGCAATGTTCATAAACGTATGAATTGAGTTTCTTGAAGTGGTATCCGATAGGTAATTGAGTGTGGATACGAAATTGGTGCCTACCCTTAAAAACGTTTTTTCGCATTCATTTCGTTCAGATATTTTATATCGAAGATACTACACATTCAATACGTTTCGAAAACGGTATAAAATTTTCTCGGTTGCCACTCTGCAAGCTTTTTATTTTCTATTCTGGGGCATCAAATAGTTTGGGTTATGCGAATTTCGTTTTTATCTGCCACTTTTTCCCGGCGTAAAATGTCATTTGAACGAGCCTTTTGTCTGAAGTTGTTTCTTCCAAATGTTCAATTGCACTTGCCCATTTCGTGTATTCATATTTCATTTCAATACTCGCATATAGTCGTGAAGTTTTTATTGTAAATTGGATGCAATACAATAGACAATGCAATTTGTGTATACCTAATTTGATCTAATTTATTAAGTAACGTAACAACACCAGAACGAAGAACAAAATTGCATTAGATATTGTTATATAATATATTACAATAATCAGTGGCGGTTCGTGACCTAAAATCTTGGGTGGGCTAAAGAATTGTATAGCAATGTATACTATTTACGAAATTGCGCATGTTTCCAATTCATCTTTTACATTAATCTACAAGCAAATTAACAAATACTACGACACTACTGCAAAGCATAAATTATTAAATAATAAAATCAAAGCTAATGTGAGTATGAAATAATACTATATAACAATACACAATCGAGAGTATTATTGTAGGTAGACATAGCATTGCCTTATATTGACAGAGGAAAATCAAAACAAAGATAAAGTATAAATTTGCAAAAGGTTAGTTACGTTTAGAAATGTATTTATTTTGTTCAGCAACCAAATTGCTGTTCATTTTTATTCGGCCATCTTAAGTGTTTTTTACACATTTTGGGTGATAAATGCAGGTCGGGCTAAGCCCACCTAGCCCAGTACGTAGAACCGCCACTGTATAATATCAGTGAAATGAATATAAACTAATGACGGCTTTATAGTCAAATTGGTGTTGTAAATAAATGACTTATTATGGTCATTATGTGTTATCAAATATTCTCAATAAAAGTGTCATTTTAAAATCTATTACGTGTGTTTGAATATTTTCTGGTTTTATTATTCTCTATGACCATTATTAAAATATAATTTATTTCATAAAAACGATAAATCGTATTTATATAGTTATTTGAGCTTACGCTTATTTTTATATAAAAAAAACGAGTGACACAATTTAAAAAAAGAATCCATATTCGTTCCCAGTGTGGAGTATATGGCTTATTTATGAAAATATCTAACTGTATGTATTAAACTGTTTGGTATTCGGTTGACAAACACCTCTTTTTGAAGAGAGTAAAAATTGACGAATAGGGCTAGGATCAGGGCTGTGGAGCAGTGTTCCCTTTAAGCTGTGCGCGTTTGCGCGTGCACACAACTCGCCGAGCGCGCGCACATGCATTAGAACAGAGCGCACAAAAGTTGCACCAGCTACACCACCACAAGAATAAATAAATTATCATTATATAGTGTTGTTAATTATTGTCTTTATAAAAAAATAACAATTTCGTTAAGTAGGTCTAAATATGTTATGTTATTTTTTTAATTTCCTTTCAAAGTTGCACAGCCAACTCCATTACTGTGGAGGTTAAAAGATTCTGACCCCGACTTCCAAATTGATGTTTTCAATGATTACCGCTTAACTTACATATCTGTATACCATCAGATCATTCTAGTCACTAGAATAATTCTAGTACATTTAACCAATCAAAATGACGAATAGAACAGAACTAGTGGTTAACTAATCGCTCTCGCTACGCCCAGATATTAACAGATCGGAAGGATGGGAGAGAATTTTTAGACATTACAAACACTTATACCTTTGATCACTTTTAAGGTGTTCACTGTCAATACTTGGTGGAATGGCATTATAATAAAAATAATAAAACATTTTAAGTACTTTTTCCACTTAAAATGTATTTGATCAGAACCGGTTTCGCTCCTCGCGAGCATTATCAACTGATAAGAAAAATAAATAAACAGTGCTATTTATACAAGTTAAATTGAAATAAAAAGGTGTAATTCAATTTAACTTGTATAAATAGCACTGTTTATTTATTTTTCTTATCAGTTGATAATGCTCGCGAGGAGCGAAACCGGTCCTGATCAAATAAATTTTAAGTGGATAAAGTACTAAAAATCTTTTATTATTTTTTACTTATACCATTGAACAGAAATTGATAAATCGACCTAAAAAAATGTTGTTTGTTATTGCTACATATACCTGACATACTATTTATTTAGTGCGTATACTTCGAATAAATTATTTCACCGGTAGCTATTTATCATAGACTGTTCTAGATTTATGGTTTCAACACTATTTGAAACTGTCTGTGATTACTGTGAAGCTGTTTGAAAATAGTTGTTGACAAAAGTATTGATTAATTCTTTAAGAAGGGGTGGGTGGCTATAAAATCTGTAATATGTATATGTAAGTACCAAAACATCTTGTTGACAGAAAGTGGGGACCTATTAACTGAAAACAGAAAGCAATCTCGACAAAGCAAACATTTAATGGTCGGCGAGAAGGTACGTACGTTTCGAGCAGCGTAGGATATTTTTGTCTCAGACAAAAGAACTGAGATAACCAAAAAAAAAGCTCGGCTAAATGAGTCACGGACACTCACTCGCTGGGGACGAATATCGCTAACTAGGACCGTGTCTCTCTATGTCTATTTTCCCGAGAATACCTATAGCTGATGCAGGACCTTTTGTACACTTTGCACATGAATTAACAATTTACATATCGGGGGACGGCTCGATACAAATTCATGCAAAAACAGTTTCCATTAGCACTGTAGAGTTTCATTATATAATAATTAAGGATACAATAATGATAAGACATCGCGAGCTGAGTACTACAAGGTTCGAATTGTCAACTTTTGACCAAACTAAAGTAATAATGAGGCGGAGCATTATCTACATGCTGTATTAATATGGAGTCGAAATTTTGCTTAAATTTCCAATAAGCCGTAGTTTTAGGTGCGCGTCGCAAGATATCTGAGGTTTCAACTTGAATTCATGAAGATGCCAAAAGGCGAAACCCGGGTCGTTAGTGAAAAAACTTGTGTGGATGTACATAGGTTGAATAATATCTTTTATATTTTGATAATTTTAATTATTTTTATTCTTCAACACAGTGGTGTTATTTTTTATCATGATGTTTTGTATTCTTGCAGTGTGGTATTATTGATATATTATATCAGATGCCGCCTACGTGGACGAGTGGTTAACGTCGTTGACTTTGGTTACGGAGGACACGGGTTCGAATCCCAGTACGGATTTATCCCAGTTTTATAAATTGATTTTTAAATCGATTTATGAATTTCTGTTCGAAGGCATATATGTATGTGATGTCTTGAATTCCCCCCTCCCACCCATCCTATTCTATGAACCGGGCGCATCGAGAGCGATAAGATAACCACTAGTCCTGTCCTAGCCTTATCCTTCTATTGGGCGGGCATGGTAAAAAAATAAATAAATATCAGAATATGCTTTAGTGCAATGCCGGATTAGATATAACTTACACTTCTTGTGGAACAAAAGATTTTGCTTCTTTACCGTATTAATAATACAATGTAGTGTTTTTAAAAAACATTGTATATTCTTGTCTCCGAAATGAATTTATATTTTTAAATTATACTCGCATTGTTAGACTATTCGAAAATTAATTACTTTACGTGGTGAAATACACCAGTGCCGTAGAGTCGGTGTATGAAGTCGTGGAGTCGGGTGTTTTTCCGTAGGTGGAGTCGGAGTTGGAAAAACCGGAGAAAAATAATTGAAAGATATTGTCTATTCATCACATTGATTGTTGAAATCTACTTGAATCTATTTCAGTAACCAGAATGATCTGATGATTTACAGATATTATATATGTTAGTTATTTTAGGCTGGATTTGAAGTCGTCTTTTTTAGCGTCAAATATATATTTGTAACAATTAAAGAATTAAATAACATCTGGATGACTTTTAAGGTATTCACTGTCAATACTTCTGGTGGAATGGCATTATAATAAAAATAATAAAATATTTTTAGTACTTTTTCCACACAAAATTTATTCGATCAGGACCGGTTTCGCTCATCGCGAGCATTATTAACTGATAAGAAAAATATACAAACAGTGCTATTTATACAAATTAAAGAAAAGACATTACAAAAAAAGAAAAACACAAAATCATCATTAAGTTATTTACTTTAGTAATGTAGAGTTTTACTTTGTTTAAAAATTTCCCAAATTTTAATTTGTGTTTATAATTGATATCATTTGCCACTTATATTTATTAGTCTTTGATGATTTTTTAATTGTATGTTATAGGTGTTAAGCATTTTAATTTTGTGTAATTATAATGAAATTTGTAAATCCTTTTCATTGTTAATAGTTGCTTACACTTTTTATTTCAATTTAAATTTGTATAAATAGCACTGTTTATATATCTTTCTTATCAGTTGATAATGCTCTAGATGAGCGAAACCGGTCCTGATCAAATAAATTTTATGTGGAAAAAGTACTAAACATGTTTTATTATTTTTATTAACATCTGGTTAAGGGCGCTAAGAATCAAAACAAATCACAATATATTAGAGTGCCCATGCGGAGGTTTGAATTCAAAAGCGAATACAGCGGAACCCCCAATTACACTACTCCGAATTACGCGCTGACTTGAAATGAACGGTCGCATTCCATTGTCGTTGCTACGCGACGGCCGTCTGTGCGGTGCATGCAATCAAATGTTGCCTAGCGTCTGTGTATTCAACACGTGCCAGTCTATATACGAATAGCCGGGTGACTGTCTGTGTGCTGGATTTTGCGCGCGCTTTGCATTTTATCACTATAATATTTCGTCCATATTTTTTTTTTTGCAAAACTAAGGAAAATTTTAGTTTTGAATTTTTCGCGGGAAAAACAAATCTCTAATTTTGTATAAGATTCACTTCCCCAATTACACTACTCCAAATTACACGGTCCCGACTTTAGTGTAAATGGGGGTTTTACTGTACTACAAAAACTCAAAAGCTTGAACCAGTCTGCTGAGTATTTAATTAAATATATTTTTTAAATTAAATGTTAAAGATTTAACAAAGAACTGGTAAATATTTTATTGAGATTTTGATTTAATAATGATGGGTAGGTTAGCATTATTTATTTAATAATAATTTCGATCGTCACTTCCGAAATGTTGACGGAATAGTATTATCGCGGTATTGAAATAACATCCGTGTTTAATTTTAAAACAAGAGTCGAAAGCATTTAAAAATAAAATAAACAAGTGTATACTATAAAATTTATTACCCACTTAATGCGTAAAAAAACGGGCAAATGAAAATTTACGGCTCTGGGCCATTGCTCACTGCTCACTGCCGGCTCTTAAAAAACTCTTGAGAATATTAAATAAATCCAGCCAACGCTATTTTATTGTTAGCTAAAAAAAACAACGAGAATTCACAAAGAGGTGAAAAGCCTTATTTTTTTCGCCAATATTTTCCTAAGGGTGCATCAGTGAGAAAAAGGCTTCTTAATTTTGATACCATAACACATGGGTGTCCAACTTTGGTAGACCGCGATCGACCAATCGATCCTGAAAGCTTACGTAAATTTCGAAAAAATGTGTAATTAAAATATCAAATATACTAAAATATAATTATTTTATAAGCACAGACCTATCTAATGATATGTATTTCGCATTTAAAATAAACATTTATAGGTTTGAAGAAGGGAAAAAACCTTAAATAAATAAATTTCTTCATCAAAGTGAATCATGTTAGAAGTCGATTGCGAGAAAACTTAAAATTGAAAAGTCGATCTTAGGGCAAATAAGGTTAGACACCTTTTTCATAACACATTACTGCACTTGACAATATTGACAGTCAATGCTTAGTGGAAAAATATTAAAAATTAAGCAAATATGTTCTACTAATTTTTACTGGACTGTTTTGCTTATCGCGAGTATTTTAAATATATTGTTTTTGGTCATGTAAGGAAATAAGCTTTTGGGTGTTCCTAATAGTCTTTTGCGGTGTACAGAGACTTGATTCTCTATACAGACAATTTTATTGTTTGTACGGAACCTGTGAGACAAATCACATTGGTTTTGGAATTGATTCATGATGTTTAAATTCACTACAATAAAGCAATGAACGATTATCTCGTCACTATCTTTACAAAACAAACAAGCTACGTGAAAACAGTCCAAAAATTGTCAAAATTATTAATTGTACATAGAATAATCTAGCTAGAATTTGAAAATGTACATGTAAAATAAATAAAACATATAACGAAGACCTGAAACAATCAACAATAATTAACGAACTTGGTATTTTGTCAAGATTTTGTGTTATTTAGAAAAACTAATATATCTTAAGCATTTGGATAAAAAAATAGCTTGACCCATCGAGATATGAATGAATGATCTGCTAGGATATGATTGAAAGTAAGGATTGTCTGAGGATGCCCCTCAAAGAGGAAAAAAACGTGTCACAGTTTGTAGCACAATACGTGGAATAATTTATGTTATTTTATATTAGAATGATAAGCTCTTAAAATTTCAGTAAAATAAAATGTTTTTAGCCAGTTTATTAAGTATGCTTTTAACGTAAATACACAGTATTTTGTAATGTAAAACGTTTTATTAACGAAAGCTTGGAATGTTTTCATTTCTGTAATATGGGTGTTATTTTGAAGTGAAAAAATAATAATGTTTTAATGATCTCATTGAAACGCCGTTTCGTATTCATTGAGATCATCCAAATTTCTAACAACGCTAAGCTCTTAAAAGTATGCCTCTCTCAGATAGAATAATAATTCATCCCGGGGCTAACTGATGCAGTCTGGATATCTAACTTAATATTTACCCGCATAAATCATATCCAACGTATTCCAAGCTCCCGGATTCGTCGATTTTCAATATTGGAGTATTATTATAAAGCGACGAACGTTTCATTGGAATGGGAAATAAAAATTGATACGTTGAAGATGCTCAAACTGAGGCATATAAAATAAATAAATAATTCTTGTAAATTATTTTGCTATCTGTAAACTCCATTGAAAGTAAGCTTAAAACCCACCAATATGGCTTAAAAATATATTTTTTAAACCATATTGAATAACTCGGATAACTTTTATTCCTAACAAAAATTAAAAAAAAAGAAAAACGCAAAGTCATCGTATAGAAACGCCGCATGACTATATGGTCATGCTCATCCTTTTATTACCGTGTTATATTGTGTACGGACAGTAGTAAGGACGAGCGTGACCGTATGGGCATGCAAACATTCGGGGTTGAAATATAGCTAAACGTGAATTTTGAAAAAATATTTACAATTTGATTTCTTTAGATCAACATAATTTTAATACAAATATATCAGAAAAAGAACTGTAAATAATTTGATGTTTTGATAACAGTTTCAAAAAGTTCATTAAAAAAAACGGAAATTCAAAAAATCGAATGTGCTTTTGGTGGCCGTTTCTGTCCCCGCGGCTGATGACTTACTGAAGTCTGTACCCTTCTTGACCAAATATGAGTAAAAGCAGCGATATTCAAGTAGAAAAATGATGAATAGTGGGATCAATAGATAACGGTGTTTATATGGTTACGCTCGTTCTTGGAGGGTTAAGAATGAGACTTGAAAATCACAATATGTATATAAGGTTTGAATTATTTTGATTCTGTACTCTTCCATAAGATTTGTTGATAACGACCCGGGTTTTGCCTTTGGGCATCATCAGGTTTTTTAAGTGCACGAATGTACTTGAACTGACAAGCAGCAAACAGTTTGTATCGTTTATATACAAACATAAAGTGAATTTCTCAGTATAATTATTGTTAACATAATTGATATGACTTTTAATTAATTTTCGACATTAATTAGTTTTAATGAATTATGTGAGTATATTGTAATTATCGCGTATCTATGAATACATTATTGGGTATTTTTAAATTACTAAATTTCCATAAATTAACATGCAAAAGTGGACAATAAAATTTGTGGGTTAAATTCCGAAATTGGAGAATTAATTGATATGAAGTTTTTGAGTTTATAATAATGATAACTATTATATAAAGGGGTATAACACACAACACAAACACAAAATGCCGAAAGACGAAACCCTGGTCGTTATTGACAAAAAATATGGAAGACTACAGAATTAAAATAATTCAAATTTGATATTGAAGTTCCATCAAGTACCTTCAGTCGAAGTTCTAAATGTATATACGGATTTTTTACAATCGAAAGTTTTCTCAAGTATAAAATTATTTTTCTTTTAAACTGTCTAAGTGTTTCATAAAACATGATTGAAGCTTACTAAATAAAAAATTTGCATATCATCGTTTGGAAAATTTGGGACGTTTTTTGATGTATCGATAAAAATCAATACCTTAATGTAAAAAAAAATTGAACCACACTATAAATACTAATTCAATTCTATTTTTTAAATTTATTTGATATCTACAACCTTACCCATAACAGTATTTTTTGTCATTTTTAGCATGGCTTAAATGACTTTAATACTGACACCTTAGGCGTTGTTGATATCTTTCTCAACGTTAATTTCATTTCTTTTTACTGAAAGGTTTTAAAATAATATATTTTCTTCATATCTTTTATTTATTACAGAACTTATATAATATGTCAACTGCGGAAAGGAAAAAGGACGAAACCCATACATATCAAATTTCACAAGAGGCGCAAAAAACGTATTTTGATGATTTTAGGCCATTGATTAGATTATTGCCATATGCAAAATTATGAATTATACACAACCTTGAAGTGCACGTAGACTTCTAAACTGGTGTTAAATTGACATATTTTAATATGAATTAAATAAGTTGTCTAGAAAAAACATTTATTTCAGTCTTTTTTCTTGGTTTTATTTTTCACAAACTCATCTTTTTTAAAACTTAAAAGCTAAATTTAGATAATAATTCGGCATTTGCAGCTTAAATCCTTTTGATAGAACGTGTATTATGTTTGATACATTGTGATTATTGAAAAAACTATGGGTGACGTCCTTTTTCTTTTCCACAGTCGATATTCAAATGAATTATGAATGCACGTACATGTTTATTTGTAGCGAAACATATTATGTGACTACGGTGTGCATTCGATTGTTTTTTAATAATAACTTGGCTGTCGCTGACCCAAACCCTATCAAAACTCAAGCTGTGTGCACTTTTCAAACTAATTGCAGCGTGTACATTTGCTAGTCTAAATGTTAATTGATGGCGTTTCGTATAGGGTGCTCGAGAATGTTGCGATAGAGTAACGACAGTGCTACGCTTGTGGTTGAACCGTAGCATTCGTAGAGCTTGTAAATGCGGTTGTAACGCGTGTAAGCAAAGTCAATTTTATCACGTAATTCGTAGACAACCGTGTACTAGAAAACCACCATAAAATATGTGTTGCATTTAAATGTATAAGTTATGTATTGTAATTTTGAAGTGTTTTATAGATGCATATCGACTGTGGAAATGAAAAAGGACGTAACCCACAGTTTTTTCAAAACAGGTTTTTTTTATCATCAGAATGTATTAAACTTGATACACATTCTATCAAAAGTATGCAAGCTGCAAATGCCGAATTAGGATCTAAATTTAGAATTTAAGTTTGAAAAATATGACCTTGTAAAATATTAAAATCAAAAAAAGAGACTGAAATAAAGGTTTTTTATAGACAATTTCTTTAATTAATATTAGATTATTTCAATTAAACACCAGTTTAGAAGTCTTCGTGCACTTCAAGGTTGTGTATAATTCATAATTTGCATATGGCCCAAAATCATCAAAACAAGTTTTCTGCGTCTCCTGTAAAATTTTATATGTGCGGATTACGTCCTTTTTCCTTTCCACAGCCGATATATTATGCAAGTTCTGTAATAAATAAAGGATATAAAGATATATATTATTTTTAATTCTTTCAGTAAAAAGAAAAGAAATCAACGTTAAGAATGATATCAACAACGCCTAAGGTGTCAGTATTAAATTAAATTTAAACCATGCCAAAAATTTACCTTGAACTTTTGGACGTTATTATCTTCATTGATGTCTTTAGGTCAATCGTTATAATAAATTTAAATTGTATATAATAGTCATTTTTGAAAGGTAACAAACCTAAAGATCTAAATGGCCTAGGCTTGAAATAGCAACCATTGTTTTCTTTTCGATTGAATTCGGATTTTTATATCAGTTATTTTTAAATAATACGAAACAACAGTCTGTGATGTTTTGAAACCTACCAAATTTACTAAACGGAAAGCAGATCGATTGGATAACAAACAACCATAACTTATTTTAAAAACGCGCAGTTGATCGATTGTCAATCAATCCACGTCAAATGGATAACGTGATAAAAATATTCAAGGAGATTTAAAAAATGTACTTTATAAACAAAAAGCTCTTTATTATTTTTTCGTTTTAAGGGTTTCGTTTGTTCTAATTATAAAACATGTTAATAACTTTTGAATAAAAAATAATGGATATTGCATAAATAAAATATATTTCCTTATTTTCACTATCGTATTTTAATGTGACCAAACAAAGAAAAAAATACTATGTACAACGGAAATCACGACTGTTTTTTTTCTCTCTGGAACGACAATTTTATTTTCCTGTCAAGCTCAAAATACAAAGTAATTGTATCTAATTGTTCCGGAATGTGACCATATCTGTTTGCATAGGCAACAAACAACATAAAGTGACTAAAATTTAACAAAAGAATTTTTAAATAATATAAAAGTATTTGAAATCACATTTAAACAAAATAAACATCACATTTTTCTCATTTATGAGCAGGGTCTCAGATACGACTTTTGAAAAGAGATGAGAGGATTCAAATGAAATATTACATTTATTACATTTTATATTTTTCGCAAACGTTAAATTAATGAAATTTGAATAGTTAAAATTTTATACATTCACACATGTTTTGTCACTAACGACCCGGGATTCGTCTTTCGGCATATTTAGGCATAAAGTAAATTCTTATTTTAAGACCGTTGAAATTGTTAACCAATGCCTTAAAATAATAAAATTAATTAACTTCCTTTTTAATGTTTTTTACTCTCTAAAGAGACACGATTTTTTTTTTTTTAATTTGTCGTTATTTGTCAATTCGAAAATAAACTGAAAGAATTTACTTCTTTTTTGTATGTTTATGAGTTAATATTTTTAAATTGTATGAAAAATCGTAAATGATATAAAAATATACACTAAAACATTAATTATAGGCTATTTCAGCATTGAACAACTTTGAAAACTATGACTGTACAGATTTTTGTTTGTTTTCCAAGCTCATTGTATTTCAAACATTATAATGAATTCAAATTGATAAGTTAATTATTCTTTGATTGACACAGAAAACTTTTACACCGAAACATTTTCCCGTTGCTCGAAACTTAAAAATAGTTAATTGGTGTATTTATGATATTTCTAAAGCGATTTCACAAAACAAGAAGCTTATCAAGTTACCGCACGTAACTTCATTAATCTTTGTCTGCTATTAATCATTCTAGATCTTAATTAATTTTTAACAGGTTAAAACTAACAGGTTACCCATTATAAAGGTAAGGATCAATGTAAAACAATAAAGTATTTACCTCTAAAAACAATACATTTGATGACTCTTCTGTGGGTTGGCTTAAAAAACAAAAATATCATACGAAAAATTAATTTAATTTAGCTTTCATAGAAAATTAAATTAATATCGTACAGTATTATTGTGCAACTAATGTGTCTAAATTAAAAACATGCGTATAATGTTCCGATTTTTTGTATACCATATAAAATATTCTCATTCGACCTTCTCATACTGATAAGATAATACTCATGTTATATGACTCTCACTTTAAAAATGTTTACTGGCATTTTAAGAGTAGAAAGAATAAAGTTAGACCATGACTACTGGTAAGTTAATACATCCTTTTGATAGAACGTGTATCAAGTTTGATACATTGTGATTATCGAAAAAAAGCTATTTAAAAAAAAAAATGTGGGTAACGTCCTTTTTTCTTACAACAGTCGATATAATAATGGTAATAAATGTTCCTTTAAATACCTGTAACGAACACCTCTGTTTGATTCTATTAAAATCTATTAAATTTTAACGAAATATGTTGGTATTGGAATAATGTTTAAAACAATTTAGCTTGTGAGATTTTGAGCAATCATTCTTTGGATTATTTATTTGGCAGGTAGCTTAAAATTAGATAAAGGACTTAACAAACGGCAAAGTTCAAATATGTACCGTTAAATTGCCGGAAAATTAGCTTTAGGATTGCCCTGACCACCTGATTGACTTTGTACAAGTTTAATCCAAAGCTTCTGATGCCTTTCTAGGAAAATGTTTATTTTGTTTAAAATTATAGCAAGAGAGCTTACTTACAAAGACTTTCCAGGCGAGTTTTAATCAAAATTCATCTACCATTATTACAGGCTTATTATAAATAATATTTTTTCCTATATCGGAACAGATTCTGAAGACGTTATATCTTTGCCTTTTCAAAATATTTCCTTTGATGTAAGTTTTCTATGATTTTAATTTATTAAAAAGTTTATATTATAGTATATTAAAAAGGTTTGTGATATTATTATAAAATATTTCAAATGATTTTACGATATAGTACTATACAAATTGAAAATACTGTGATTATTTTAAACATCGATATTTTTAATTTATTTGTTTATCTAATTTAATAATTTAAAGAGTTAATTTTTGAATTTTGACACGAGAGTTTTTTTTATACACGGGTTAGAAACAAGACAGTTCATTAAAAAAACGAATTATTTATGTTTAAACGAATTATTGTTTTAACATGAATCCTAAAAAATAAATAAACAGATGGCAGACTTCCTAATAACAAGAAATTCAACAAAACTCTACGATAATGAAAAAAACAAAAGTTATATATAATATATCAGAATAGTAAAATTAAAATCATTCGTACTTAAGCAAGCATTTGCAAAAGTAGTTGTCTGAGGATGCCTCTGAAAGAGGCGAAACACGTGTCACAGTTTGTAGCACAATACGTGGAATAGTCTAAGTTATTTTATTTTATTTTAAAAACAAAAGTCTTCATTAGATTCTTACACATTACATGTGTCAGAAATTTTTAACAATGAAAGTGATTTACGTCAATTCCAGCATAAACGTGCTTGTATGCTATCATGTAGAGATGGATATTATTACTTTTTTATTAAAAAATACATACATACGTATAAATGATTTGAAGATTTTTTTATTGTGTTTATTTTACTTTTTTTTTGCGCGCATACCAGTATCATAATGTTACTATTTTTTAAAATAACAGTGTCTACAACCAATCATATATTTTTTTAATTTATTCTGTCAATATTTTCATTTTCAACAATTGCTTAGCACAATATATCTACCGTCTAAAAAAGAGTTGAATGTTTATATAAATGCATATTGTCTGTGTACACATTTTAAAATATTGATTACTATCATATTCAACTCAAACACAATACATTTTATAATTCGACAACTTATGAATTTTACGAGTTTCTTGAACATCTTCTACACAGTATGCAAAAACTGTATTTTCAGTTTAACATAATTGATTTTAGTAACAACGCTATGTTTCTCTGATTAAAATGTATATGACAAACAAATGCTCGAATATCCAAATGATTTTTAAATTGATTTTTGAATTCATATAACAAAAAAAAAACTAGGATGTCACTGATGCTTTCAGCTCTACCACTGGATAGAAAAGTTCTTGAAGAAGTAATCTTATTTTATCCCATCTTATTATTCTTATCTTTGCTGCAAAAGTACATTGAGCGATCGGCTTATAAAACAGTTATCATTAAAGAAATTATTTTGAAATACTTGTATATCTCTAACTATACACATATTATTTGTGAGAGACAGTTTTTAGCTGAATTAATAAATGCCTGTTTTAATTATTTAAAATTAATTATCACGAAAATTTTGTAATTGATTTAGTAACAAATAATTACTAACCGTATTATATTGCAAGATAAAGAAAATAATACAGCGTAATGAATTTGTTCCTTATAAATATTGAAATAAAATTTACGTGTATAAGTGAGCAAAATTTAATTAAAACAAAATGTAAATGTCCCATTGTTCCAACATTTTCGTCAATATAATTCACCTAGCTTTGGGTACCGAAAATCGGATTTCTCCTGTGAACGCATTTTCTCCGGTTCGTAAAGTATTACAGCGGCAATAAAAGTGAAGCGAATCATCCCATTTGCATATTGTACCGTCAGGCTTTGGGACCTTACGGTACGTATAAAAAAGAAATACTACAGGAAAATAAAATACATACATATGAATTAGTACAAGATACATTATGTCAAATTGAAGAAGTATCTAAAACCTTGTTGTATCTTAGCTGTGCATAATTCATGTTGTATTATTGCAAAACCAAACGTAGCACGAGTATCTCCGAAGTTTTTATCAGAGTTCCTCTAACCATTCCGATTTATCACCCCCTTGAGAGTGTAAATTTTCGATTTCGTTTCCATGAAAACAATCTTACGTCTAAAAATACAGCAAATTGTTTTTTAAATTTTTCATCAAAAGCGGATAAAGAATCTTTTTCTCGTATTATACATATTATTATGCAATGAAATACTTAGTACAACTGCATATAAAGGTAAATATTTTAGACTTTAGTGAGCGTTTTTCGAATTTTACTACCATTCACAATTGTTCAAAATATAATTTCCCCTTCGCTAGGTAGCCTAACTCTTACTTAACATGTAAATAAAAAATAATACGCATTAGTTGTATGTACATACTTTTAAAAAGCTTTTAAATTAGGCTCCAATTCCCTTGTTGGAAGTCTAAAATTTTCTGTAGGAATATCCCATAGGTTGGAGACTGACAATCTAAACAAAAATAGTATCCATAAAGTTAAGTTCAGGGTTTCTCAACTGGGGGCCACAGAGACTTATTTTTGTTTAGGGGAACCACACTAAAGCTCAGAAGGGCCACGGGTAAATTTTCCGAAATCAGTACATTCTTATAATTTTAAAACTGAAATTCTTGCAAAAGTTAAAAAAGGTCCCACGCTAGTAATTTTGGGAAATCCGCAAATTCGTGGGTTTTTCAAATTCGAATTTTTATGGGAAGAAAAAACAATATGATGGGGGGGCACAGAAAAATAAAGACACTCAAAAGAGGCTAGGGGTCCAAAAAGGTTGTAAAACACTGGTTTAGATCATAGGTTCCCAATGAGATAAGTGCCGCCCTTCCTATTTATTTATTATTTAAGAAAACATTCACTGTGTTATTTTATTAAACTAAATCGGCGTTTTGAGTCAACTGAAAATATCGAGTTTGAATTCGTAATTATACATCTGGTGAATTGTACTGCATCGTTTGTTTTTGAAAACATTTCAGGAATCTCTTCTTCTTCTTCTTCGTTAGAAAATTATGTCTACTGGTTTAAATAGATTAGTGGTCTGTCTACTGATAGGGTTATACTTATTAAGTTTTGTGATTTCAACATGCAATTGAATTGCTGGAATAAACTGAAGTGCCTTTGATGTGACACGTGAAATGTTGTTTTAGGAAATTCAGGTACCGTGAAGATCTTGTTAATCATTAAAATAAATGGAGGAACTGAAGGATAATAAGCAATAGGGAGTACAATTTAGTCAACGAATAGATACAGTAAATAAAATGAAATCGGCAATAATTTTATGTAATAAATTATTTTTATAATGAAATTTTAGCCATGATCTTTTTATTAATTAAAACACAATATTCCTTTGTACTTTATTCCACTTTATTTAAAATTTCAGTACCGTTTTCGCTCATTGTCAACTGATACCAAAAATTAATAAACAGTGCTATTTATACAAAAATAAATTGAAAATAAAAAGGTGTAAACAACAATTGACATTGAAAAGAATTTACACATAACAGTATAAGTGAAATAACACAAAATTAAAATGCTTAACACCTCAAACATATAATTAAAAAATCATCAAAGATTAATAAATTTTAAGTGGTGACTGATGCTAATTACAAAAATAATTAAACATGATCTTTCTGTATTAATGTGAAGTATTCATTGGGTAAAAGAAATTCATTATAATTGTCTATAATTCAGCTATTCAAACTCTCGTTTTGGGAATAAAATGAAAACTAATAATTTGATTTGAAAATGAATTTCGGTCCTCTTTCGTTTGAAGTGATTTGGAAAATATTTATCTTAATCGTTGAAATATTGGTGTGTAATTATTATGTTGTAAAGCCATTTTCATTTTGTCACTATTCTAACAGAAAGAAGTTGGTAGGTAGAAAAATTGAAAAAAATACATTCTTTGAAATCAATTCTTTGTCTGGAATAACTTAATTGGTGCACTGATTATACCGGTATGTCAAAAGAAGTATTTTATATTTATGTTGAGGCAATTATTTTAAAGGCAGGCAATTGTATCTGTCAATTAATTTTGAATTTTTATTTGTGTCAGATCGGCATTAACCTTTAAACGCCCAGCGGTCCCGTACGAGACAAGTGATTATGGTACATTTCGCTATCGGATTACACTGATTTATGATAATAGTATTCAAAATATGAATATTAGCTTGCATAAATGATGACTTTGAGATACCGATCCATAATTTTATTTTTAGTTTCGATATATATTTTCAATATTTTTGTCATATTGAGTAATATAGACATCTGCGTTACAAGGTCGACTCATGGAATATGCGTTGTGTTAGGCGGACCGTAATAAATCAGCTTTATACACACCATACAACATATTGAAATGGGGATACAGTTTCTTTTTGTAATTTTATGGTTTAAATGTTTTAAGTTTTGTCCTAATTTTTGTCGTTTTAATTCTTTAACTTTAATGTATAATAATATAAAATGTGAAAAATTGTAAAAAAAGCTTTTGTTAATTATAAACAATCTTTTATTTTGCTAATGCTTTTTATTTTACCCACATAGGCTGTCTAGTTTTAGAGATATAATTATTTTTATAAAAGCTACGGGTCGTGCAATTATTTTGCATAAAGTCCACGGGCGTTTAAAAGTTAATGCATATTTATTTTGATATAATTATTATTTATATAACATTTTTATTTATTTATATATCGATGCTAGAGGCTTTATCATAAAATATTAAATATTTTATTTGCTGTTTAATCAGAACTATCAATCTGTTACTTACTTACTTCTGCCTGAACAATGGCGGTATGCGAGTAAATAACGCTATTTGTCTTTTTATTATTTTTGCTACGAACGCTTCGTAAATCAAATAAGTGATTTGTGTTCAAAGAGATGAATGTCTTTGATTTTTACTCTCAGTTAAAACCGGTTTAAAATATTGTAGCAAGTGCTGGAAGCGTACTACTCGTATACTCGTTCATTTTTCAAGTACTCGAGTAATACTCGTAATTTAAAAATGAAGATTTATTTCCAAATTTTATTTACTTATTTAAAAAAAAATGTTTAACCATTGCTCAGTTTAAGGATGTTCACTGTCAATACTTTGTGAAAGACATTATATATAAAACAAAATAAGCTTGTTTATTTATTTATCATCTATTTGAATTAATAATACATATTTTGGTACATCTGAAAATACTCGAGTATTTTTTAATTTTACTTCTCGATACTCGAGTAGTTGAGATGTCAAGTAATTGAAGTCTCTAGTACTATTAGACAGTCCTTTCGAACAACTAACCCTTATTTTTATTACTCTGCATTTTGTATTAAAATTAGAATTATTTTCATATTGTACGTTTCCATAAAAATCTTGGTCGAACACGACCCAGGTTTCGCCTCTCAGCATCTTCCGGTGTTACTCAGTGCGCAAATGCACTCGAACTGACAGGTAGCGGAAGTTTTGTAACTTTTGTAATTGTCATTATGAAAATAATTCTAATTTAAAGTTAAATTTCCGTCATGCACCTTCAGTCGAAATTATAAATTGTATTAAAAGTTTAGCAATTAAATAACACCCACTTTTGATGATATGTTATGCTTCATAACAAGTATATAACATGCTCCTCATCGTTGGCTTAAATGTTTGAAAAAATATGTAACCTTTGTGATATAATATATAAAATATTTTTTTGAGTTTTTAGTTGGTCGTCATTTTGAACGTTACGAGATTGCACTCCATAATCTCGCACGATGATTTGAGTACGTAATTTTTCACGTTTTTATCAGTTCGCGAGCTGAGTACTACAAGGTTCTATGTGGACAGCTGCATGAAAAAAGATATGGGCATTTGAAATTTTGAATGCTTGTATTTTGAAAATTGTAAATGTTTCCAAGTTTCTTTTTGATTGTATATATCAATGATAGTACTGGCATTATATAAATATTAAAAAAATATTGTTAAAATAGTCCTTCATAGTTAATTAGACATACCTAAACTTCAATTAGAACCTTGTCCACTTGAAATTCAAACAAACCGCCAGTGCTACAAGGTTCTAAATGAAATTTGTGTGAAAACACAAGTGATTCAAAAAACTGACTTACGCTTTTTAAATTAAAATAAAACGAATTCTATGGAAGATATCTAATGTGATCATTATTATTGGAAAAAAATGTATAAAAAATGGAGGCAAAATGGGAAAAGAAGGAATAAAATTATCAAAATATAAAAGATATTATTCAACCTATGTACATTCACACAAGTTTTTTCACTAACGACCCGGGTTTCGCCTTTCAGCGTCTTTAGGAATTCATGTTGAAACCTCAGATATCTTGCGACGCGCACCTAAAACTACGGCTTATTGGAAATTTAAGCAAAATTTCGACTTCATATTAATACAGCATGTAGATAATGCTACGCTTAAGAATGCCTCATTATTACTTTAGTTGGTCAAAAGTCGACACTTAGAACCTTGTAGTACTCAGTTCGCGAGTTGTGTTTGATCTGGAAGCTGGGTATTTGTATGTTTGGTTGAGGGTGTTGTGACATTATTTCCTATGACGATTATTTTCGTTAAAATATGAAATTACGGGACGAATTTTGAAGGAGAGTAAAATATGGTAAACACTTGAACTGGAAACAGCCGTTTTGTATTTTGTTGAATGTAATAAATAAATACAATACAAGAGTCTACGTGAAGTGCTATTATATATTCATGGGTACTAAGCAACGCATGTCAACGACGTTAAAATGTCGTGAATAAAAGTGTAGTTTCTGCATTGTATTAACGTCACTTGAGTCGTTAACTTTATTAGAGACTTCGACAGGGACAGTCTGTCTTTATTTAAGTGGAATAGCTTATTTTTACGACTTTTAGTCCTGTGCATAAAATTTGCACGCGAAGTTAAGTTAGCTTAATTGCAAAGTCAGTTTAAAGAACAGAACTTATTCATTTTTTGAGCAACGTTTAAGCAATCCAGTATTTGTAATTTAGAGAAAATACAAAATAACAACCGGTTAACAGTCTTTATAATGCCTTAATACTTTCAACCAATACTTGTCAACCTTTTAGACCTCACAGAAAAATAAACATACAGTTTCTTGAAAAAATACGAACATAATATGTTAAATAATGATCATAAAAGTTACATTTTTTCTTAATAAAATTACTCCCAATGTGGCTATTATGTGGCTTCCTAATGGAGGTATCTTAACAGAAGTTTTTTTACGAGTACTGCTTATTACTCAGTCGCTAAACCTCTTTTTTTCGAAGAGAGTAGTAGATAAAGAAGGATAAGGCTAAGAAAAGGCTAGTGTTAACTAATTGCTCTCGCTACGCCTAGTTATTAAAGGATCGGAAGGGTGGGAAGCATTTTTAGACTTCACAAACACTCATGCCTTCGAACAGAAAACGATCAAAAAATGCTATTCGTACTGGGACTACAATCCGTGAGATTCGGCACAGAAGTCCACTACGTTAACCGCTGTGCTATAGGACCCGACGTATTACCTTTCTAGCAATAACATAAAAGGCCAACAAAAAATGTAAGAAACCTCTTTTGATCAATATTTTAAACTGACATACGATGACAGATTGGGATTTGGAAAATCGTCAGCGAATTTTAAAACTGACCCTTTTGATAATTGAAATAACTTGCAACAAATAACATGTGTTTGAATTCACATTTTATACGATTGATAAACGACTGCATTAAAAAGTTTCTTAATGTACATTTAAATAAAGGTTTTAAAACATAATACCAATGTGGAAATAAATCAGTTATATCTATGCGATAAAAATACATACACAATTCCGAACAGGCACCAAGGATCGTGGTGTACAATCTTATTCAATTGTTTCGAAAGTATGAAATATAAAAATAGGTGCGTTGTTCAAAATATATATTTGCATTTAGGAACAATTGCCCAGCCGGGATTTCTCCAAACGTTCTCATATATAAAAATACTATCAAAAACAAATAATATTTTTCTTCTATATGTTCTCTGACGACGAGCATATGGACTTAAAATAGACGGTATAAACTTTAGTCTTTTTTGTAGGGCTTCACATGGGGTCGTAACTTTGTCTTCTACTTTTTACGATCGCCCACTCCATTACCATACTACCTTACTCTCTCAAAGCTAAAAAAATATTGGCTAAATTTTAATTTACGTGGTAGAATTCAGTTTTTAGTTAAACATTATTTTTTTTTTAAATATTTATTTCGAAATTGCTCTGCCGTAGTTTTTTTAGTCCTGTCGAAACAGTTAAATATTTAAATTAGATACAAATCGATAAGTTTTATTAAAATTTATTAAATAGAGAAAATTATCATACTTCAACCCATTTTGTGTCACGAGTCATAAAATAATTAGCGAAATAGAACCATAAATTAATTTCCAAATAGAAAGTATTTTTTTTTAGGACCATTTTACTTAAAGCAAATCCAAATAATTCAATTGATAATATTAATATCATTTTAAAGCAGTTGAAATTTACCCTATTATTTTTTAAATATTTGTATTTAAGAATAGTTCAAAAATCTTCTTCTTTTCTAGTGTTACTTACTGTTCGGGGTAATTTTTAAATGCCCTTATTTGTCTAGCCCACTCCGTTCATTTTTACACCTTAACCTTCGGGTTCTTATGGTGTAAATTCGCATTTCAAAATTCTTTTTATTTTAACAATTTGCTAAATACCAAAAATATCTTGCTGATATTTATTGTAATCTACAATGATAACTAAATTAATGCAATGCAAATATTACACAAATTTGTCTTGGGTCACTTTGTACCCCATCGCTCCTAGATCCAATTTTCGACGTTTTGGTGGTACTCGAGTGTACGTCAATCGCTGAATTCCAGAACTAGTAAATTATGTGACACCCTATCCATACAGCAAAGTCACCGACTCTGTCTTATTAAACTTAATCAGTCGATCAAAATTGAAGTCATATTTGTATGTCATATATAACAGAGACTCGATCAGTGCTTTACTGATCTGTAAATAAATAAATAAAATAACATTTTTTTATCTTTTAAGTTTGAGGAATAAATGTACGGTAAATGAAAAAATATTTACAGCGGTAAAGTGCTCTCTGGAAAATTTCAGAGTGAGCTAAAGTACAGTAACGCTTTTGACTATATATCGAATTAGCTATTTTAATTCTTAAATAATAATGTAATTTATCGGTTTTTTTGACGTTATAAAAATCTGTTTTACATGAATTTTCGATTACCGTAATTCATAACTTTGATAAAAATATACCGTTACAGGATTTTCCTCAAAATTTACGCTTGGACAAGCCACTTGCTAAAACGTACCGTTGTCGAGTCAGGAAATCGATTTTATGCTATGAAAAATAAACTTCATCCAATGACGTCGCCGACTATTTTTAAATGAAAAAAAAATCTTAAAATCTAACCAAGTAGCACAGTGAAAACATTTTTTAGATTGTGTCGAATAATTGTTACGTTTTTGTATAACAGCAAGCTTACAATTAAATATATTTTACTAATCAGTTTAGTTTAAGCGTTAAATATGTTTCAAATGTTCGTCACACGTAATTGCTGATCTTTGATAATTACATTAGTGATCGATCCAATTTTGAAAACATGGCGATACAAATAGTGTTTTAATATTAGGTTTGACCAAAAGTGCATTATTTTTTTATAATCGTACCCTATTCGGAATATATAACTAACTTGGGTTCTTTTGCACCAAAAAATACATTATATAATTGGTTATCAGCAAAATTCCACTGGGAGAAGCAGGTAGGGTTCAGGCTGCCGTGGGGCAACCGCAGCACATGTGCAAGTCAGGTTTGTTGAAGGTTTTTGTTTATTTACGACGTAAGGCGCTAATTAGTCGCATTTTTTTCTCATCGTTAACTATTTCATTAGTAACGTCGTACGGGTAACTCCTAGTATGTTGTCATCTATTATCTATTGCCATTTTCATATTTTTCATTGAGCTATTTTTATTTCTTTAGAAATAGATACTACATATATTTAATAATCACGATATTTTGATTATTTCTTGCAAGGAAAAAACAATTTTGTAAATCAGATCGGAAAACATATTAAATTGAACCTAAAATTTCATTTCAGCTCAAACGCTTACATGGAATCAACGTCACTAGAGACAATATGCCCACACATTAACGCAATAAAGATTTTGGCCTGAATTATAAGTAATAATAGCTTCCAGAAAATTATACACAAGTGATAATGAATTTGTTAATTTATACTTTACATTCTGAGTTTAAATTTTTTTTTAATATTCACTAATGATAAAGGTATTCTTTTCAGATTGATCCATAACCAAAACAAAATGTGAAAATTTTTTGTGTGCAAATAATCTTTTTTAAAAAGAAATAACCCACTAATTATAAGTTAAATATTTATGTATTAATTATGAAACAGTTAAGTCTTTAGGAAGGATATAACTGAATTGTTATCGATTTACTGGTAAATGATAAACCAATAATGTTATTACTATAAATATATAAATGACATTGATGTTCGATAAAGCAACTTCAATGAGCAGTTTTAATAAAATAATTAATTAATTTAAGAAGTTAGGGTCAGTTCTAAAATAAAATTGTTACATTTTTTCTAATGAACTAATGACTTTGTATTTTCTACGAATTATTGAAATTTTATACGAAATTGATATAAAGAAACAACATATGAATTTCAATCACGAAAATTTGTTTACTGGCAAATATTTTCTCTCCAACTAAATAATACAAACGAGCTCTGAATCGGAGTTTACAAAAAAGAAAAAACTTTGCCAGCCACTAGAAATGATATCCAATATGACAGGGTCGGAATAAATAAATAAAAGCAATACGGTCAAAATATCAAAGTATTCAATCAATAAATGAGAGCACACTTTATACACTGAATGCTGTAGGGTTTTGGAATTTCGATATTTGAGTGAATCGTTATGATTTTAATACTTGAGTCTAGCAAAAGAGGTGCTTTGTAGTATTGGTTTTGGTCAGAACACAGGATTATCAACCGATAACATAGTATACACATATCTCTTTATATTAGTAGAGCAAATTCTTACTTAACTCAATCTTTTTTATTAATTCAATTGGAATTTACTTAGTAGAATTTCTTTGTATATAAAAAATATATCAAAGTGTTTTTTTCTACAAATATTATTTTATATATGGCTGATAGTTATTTCGTCTTATACTCTCATCAGAACAAGGTACACAGTAAATTCTCTCATTCACTCCAACAAACAACATTTATTCTACAACATTTCAACATACACAATCAAACATTTATTCTTCATACATTTTAAATCTACCCACTTAATTCACCTAAGCTCATTAACATAAAAAATTCTCGCTATTCATATCGATTACGTTAACAACAATTATTCTGAGCGATCCAATTTTATATTTGTATATAAACGATGCAAACTGCTTACTGCGCGTCAGTTCAAATACATTCGCATACTTGAAAAGCCTGAAGATGCCGAAAGGCAAAACCAGGGTCGTAAGCGACAAGATTCATGAAAGAGTACAGGATTCAGACAATTCAAATTTGATATTGAAATTCCACCAAGAACCTTCAGTCGAAATTATAAATTATACAAATTTAAATTGCAAAATAAAGTAATACATATATTTGAAAAATTGACTTTAATGTTTCTTGGATATATTGACGATTAGAAATATCTTTCTTTCCTTGCCGTTTCGTAAATGTATGAATCTTTTCAACGTAATCGACTATTAATCGTGTTGGCTGAACATACGAACATGAAAACCATTATATGATAGAAAATATTTACAAATCGAATGGTTATATTTATCATATCGACTGTGGAAAGGAAAAAAGACGTAATCCACAGTTTTTTCAAAACAGCTTTTTTTCCATAATCACAATGTATCAAACTTGATACAAGTTTTATAAAAAAAAAGCAAATTGCAAATGCCGAATTAGTATCTAAATTTAACTTCTATGTTTGAAAAAGATGAGCTTGTAAAAATTATAACCATGAAAAAAGACTGAAATAAAAAATTTTCCTAGACAATTTCTTTGATTAATATTAGATTGTGTCAATTAAACACCAGTTTAGAAGTCTCCGTGCACTTCAAGGTTGTGTATACTTCATAATTTGCATATGAACCAAAATCATCAAAACACTTTTTTGTGCCTCCTGTAAAATTTTATATTTGTGGGTTACGTCCTTTTTCTTTTCCACAGTCAATATACTATGTTAAATTAAATACAAGCTCTGTTGTGGACGGACGTTGATGCATTACGTACTATTGTGTACAAAAACATACCCGAATGATTTTTCGCGTCATCAAAAAAGGCCTTGCGCAATTTCGTCAAGCGAAGCGAAATAATTAATTATCGTCTTCTCAAATTGAATGTCATGCTTAAGTTAACATCTACAAAGTTCTATTAAATTCTCCCACGTCTTAAAACACCAGTAAAAAGAAACAGCGTTGTTTGCGAAACAAAAAAGCGGGTAGGTATTACCCTCGTTGCTTACTACGTATTCTCATAAATTGATTATGTTTCAGGAAAATAAATCTCTAGGTCTGGCTTTTTCAGGCATGATTTATGAAATGCCTCCGGACAATTCTTCACCAGCTTTTGGCACGATAAATACAAACCTCGGCGGATGTAATAATATCAATAGTATTATTACTTTTCTATAAATGGGATGTCACGAAGCGTTCGTTGTCTTAACCCTCCAAGGACGACCTTGACCATATGGTCACAGTAAACACCGTTGTCTATTGATCACATTATTCATCATTTTTCTACCTGAATATCGTTGCTTTCACTCATATTTGGTTAAGAAGGGTACAGACTTCAGTTAGTCATCAGCCACGGGGACAGAAAAAGCCACCGGCCAAAGGAATTTCCGTTTTTTTAATGGACTTTTTGAAACTGTTACTTATTTTTTTTTATCAAAACATTAAATTATTTACAGTTCTTTTGCTAATATATTTGTATTGAAATTATGTTGATCTAAAGAGTTCAAATTGTAAATATTTTAAAAAATTTCACGTTTAGCTATATTTCAACCCCGAATGTTTGCGCGCTGGAATAGCACCGCTGATCACATTAACATAAAAAAGTCCACGTCTATTCTCAGTGTGGATTTTATAACCTCCAGTCGCTCAAATCGAAGAGAGTAGGGATATAATAGTAGAGGTTAGGACAATACTAGTAGTTGTCTAATCTGTAAAACTATTTCCGCAATTTTATAATTTGATAAAAACGAGAATTGTTTATTTTTGAATCTAAATATCTTTTATGTAATTTAAGATTTCGACTGAAGGTGGTTGGGTTTTATTTTATTTATTTACAAGTTGGTGATCTATTTATTTCTTATGTAAACGCAATACACGTATTTACTAAGCACCAGTTCAAGTCCATTCGTAGACTTGAACGCCAGAAGATGCCGAAAGATGAAACCCGGGTAGTTAGTGGCAAAACTTATGTGAATGTATATAATTTAAACGATTTAAATTAAAAATATCTTGACGCTTTCTGAATACAGATCATTGAATTAAAACATAATTTACAGTAAAAATGAAAGCTTTACTAAAAAAGGACAGGTTATAAAATTAGCTTTTCATAACAATTTTACTAAATAAATATATATATTTTTTTTTACATTTTTATGTTAAATGGGAAAACATGCTCAGCATATTGACTGTGGAAAGAAAAAAGGACGTAACCCACAGTTTTTTCAAAACAGCTTTTTTTCGACAATCACAATGTATTCAATATGATACACGTTCTATCAAATGGATGTAAACTGCAAATGCCAAATTAGTATCTAAATTTAGCTTTTATGTTTGAAAAAAGATCAGCTTGTGAACATTGAAACCAAGAAAAATGACTGAAAAAACAGTTTTTCCTAGACAATTTTTTAAATTAATATTAAATTATGTCAATTAAACACCAGTTTAGAAGTCTCCGTGCATTTAAATGCTGTGTATATTTCATAATTTGCCTATGGCCCAAAAATCATCAACAGACGTTTTTTATGCCTCCTGTAAAATTTGTGGGTTAAAATGTGTGGGTTTCGTCTTTTTTCCTTTCCACAGTCGACATAAATAAACACTAAACTTGGTCTCAGACAAAACGAACAATTATTTTCTAAGCGAAAATAAACGTGATTGACAGTATTATTAACCTTTAAATAATTAACAGCTTAAGGCTGTTAATTATTTAAAGGTTAATAATACTGTCAATCACCTTTAAATAATTAACAGCTCTAACCTGTTAATTATTTAAAGGTTAATAATACTGTCAATCACGTTTATTTCCGCTTAGAAAATAATTGTTCGTCTGCCACTATAATTTTCACTTTAAGCATACACAATCAAAATTTATAACAGTCTTCAAATGTTCGTCTTACTCATTTCATAAGCTTAAGTGCGGTAAAATTGGATACGTTTAACATTTGAACATAATTGGCTTGCAAACTGGTAGTGTTTTAATAAAACATGACTCTGATGTATTCATTAACACTAATTATACCTTCGTATACATTTTCAAACCGTATTTGTAGAGGCTTACGTATAATAACTGCAACATGTACATATAGATAAACACCCGGTGGGCGAGTTATTTAGCTGAATATTATCACTGCACAAAGTAGTGATTATTAACATGACCCTAAATGCTGTCAGTATTCAGTGGCTTTCACCACATTCTAATTAGTGCTTCTGTGAAACTTGAATATCCGAAAGCCACAAATTATAATACTCAATGGAAATTACAACAGTTAATACTTTAACACGCAATTCACCGATATTATCAACTTTGAATCGGTCAAATTTTGAACGTTTCCTATGGGTTTTTTCATTAGAAATTTTGCACTGGAAAATGTGACATCATACGGGACAGACAAATAATGTTAGGACAGAAAATAGCCACAAATGATAATACTCAATGAAAATTACAACAGTTAATATTTTAACACTTAAATCACTGATAATATCAACTATGAATCAGTAAAATTTTGAGCGTTTCCTATAGGTTTTTTCATTAGAAATTTTGCACTGGAAAATGTGGCATCATAAAAGACAGACAAAAAATGAATGTTAAAATTATAATATTCAATGAAAATTACAACAGTTAATACTTTCAACACGTAAATCACCGATATTATCAACTTTGAATCGGTCAAATTTTGAACGTTTCCTATAAGATTTTTCATTATAAATTTTGCACTGGAAAATGTGACATCATAAAAAACAGACAAAAAATGTTATAAATTATAATACTCAATGAAAATTACAACAGTTAATACTTTAACATGTAAATCACTGATAATACCAACTTTGAATCGGACAAATTTTAAACGTTTCCTATGGGTTTTATTATTAGAAATTTTGCACCAAATGTCACATCATACAGGCCCATTAGAAGTGAAGTGAGCCATGTAGTATTTAAGAAACAAAATGTTAGATGCTTTGTAATATTATAGACGTTTTAAAGTATCGTAAAAGTGAAGTAACCTCAGATAATACACATTGCAATAGTATTATCTCCGTGAAATATAAATATGCAATCCACCAGAACACCAATTAAAGACGTAATTGTACTTAAAAGTCAAAGAAAAAAGTTTACCATTTTTCTAGTTACCTCACTTCCCAACGGCCCATGTATTAAACGCATTAAAAAAATATATAAAACATATTTAAGTATTATAGTTAACTGTTTTGAATAAAAAAGATAATATTCTCCATTTGCTCTCGTATTGTACAGTATTGTATTGTGAGAATAACCTAATAATCACAATGTATCAAACTTGATACACGTTATATCAAAAGGATGTAAGCTGCAAATGCCAAATTAGTATCTAAATTTAACTTTTAAGTTTGAAAATAGAAATGAAAATTTAAAACAAGAATAAGGTGTGAAAAAAGGTCAATTTTCTTAATTAATATTAGATTATGTCAATTGAACACCAGTCAAGAAGTTTCCGTGCACTTCAAGGTTGTGTATATTTCATAATTTGTATTTGATTTGCAAGGTGATTAAAAATAGCTCCGTGGGCGCATGTGTGGGTTGAAAAAGGGTAAAAAATAATTGTACTTATAGATTGGATGGTTTTCACTGCTAAAAGTAAACTTGATTTTTGATTTTGTTGAAAATATAACCAAATATTTTAAATTTGTCATCACAAGCATTCGTGCATATAATAATTTATTTTAATTCAAAAATAAAATATTGTATAATAGAGTAAAATGGGAAACTACACTATAAGTTTTTAAGGTGTTCACTGTCAATACTTGGCATTATAATAAAAATAATAAAAGATTTTTAGTACTTTTCCCACATAAAATTTATTTGATCAGGACCGGTTTCGCTCATCGCGTCATTTTAATTGGGTTTATAATTGACATCATTTGCCACTTATATTTATTGATGATTTTTTAATTGTTTGTTATAGGTGTTAAGCATTTTAATTTTGTGTAATTATAATGTAACTTGTAAATCCTATTCATTGTTAGTAGTTGCTTACATCTTTTATTTCAATTTAACTTGTATAAATAGCACTGTTTATATATTTTTCTTATCAGTTGATAATGCTTGCGATGAGCGAAACCGGCCATGACCTTTTAAATAAAGTGGAATAAATTTTATATGGAAAAAGTACTAAAAATATTTTATTATTTTTATTACACTGTAAGTGTAAATCATCTAACCGAAAGTTCAGTTAATTCAAAGCCGTTAAACAACCTTTGCATAAACCGTTTTAATTTGAACTAAATTTGTATGCTATGGTCACTTTCCCAATTACATTAAAATGACGGTTGGTTATCAAATCATTAATATTAAATCAGTGTTAAAATAAATTAAGATGTACTTGAGTAAAGTTTGGAGATTTTAATAAATAAATTGTTTACTTATTTTCAGTTCAAGTACATCCGTGTACTTGAATGCCGGAAGGGTGATCCCGACTTGTTAGACACGAAATTTAAAAATAAGTGCAAAATTTTAACGATTAAATTTGATATTGGAGTTTGATCAAGCACACTCAACATTTTCGATATTCAATTTAAACTCTTCTTGAATTAGTTCATAAATAAGAAAAATACATCTGATGTGTTTCTTAATTTTATTAGATAAATATTAAAGGGAAGAATAATGCTGTAGCTTCGTTTAACTTTTCCGGTTCCAAGCTCAAGAAATGCGACCCCAATACGCACATTTTCTTAAATATCTATTTTAATATGGGTGATACAATGTTTATAATTAAGGTATTCTTATATCATAGTTTTTTGGACCTTTTGTAGTTTATATAAATACGATAAGATAAAAGATAAGCGCCCGCTTATCAGCGATCGTTCGTAAGATACTAGGCTGAACGCCGCTAAGCAAAGCGCGTCAGTAGCACATTGATATTTGCAGTGAAACGACGTATATTTTACGCGCAACTTAAAATATGATTATTTATTAAAAAAAACCACAGATTTTTATAAAAAATGTATGAGGAATGATGCAGAGAGATATTTTAAAGCTCTTAGACTATTTTTTTTTTGAAATTCATAAGAATAAGGCCAATAATGAGGAAACCACTGGGGTCTCTAAAAGACCCCCATCGGCCGAGAAGTATTTTTCTAGTCTCCGAGCCGCGAGAGTTAAAATGACATATATTGGTACAACAGTCAGTAATTGAATGAGTATTATATTTAGTATAACTTGAATATCGTAGAGATTTAAATCTTGCTAAATGTAATTGTCGGGTCCTAAGGCGCAGCGGTTAGCGTTGTTGGCTTCCGTGCCGGATCTCACGGGTTCAAGTCAACGTTCCCTCAAAGCCGAAAGGTTAGCTGTGTGGAAATTTCAAAGACTGCGCGGACCGATCAAATATTAATTGAACAGTTGTCTTGTAGTGCGCGCCAACCCGGAATGAGTGCGCGTGGGCTTCCCAACTGCTGCGCGGACGCGCACGCGCGCAGCTTAGAGGGAACGTTGGTTCGAAAGAGCCAGTACGAACAGAATTTTTTCGATCGATTTTTGTTCGAAGGCATGAGTTTAATTTCCCTCCCACCCTTCCGATCCTTCAATAGCTGGGATAGAGTTAGGATATGAATCGCTCTAGCTACGATACGTTATTTGAGGATTGAAGGGCGGAATGAAATTCGTAGACATCGCCAACATCCATGCCTTCGGATAGAAATCGAAATTCTGTTCATGCTGGGATATGAACCCATGAAATCCGTAATGAAAGCCAACGACGTTGACCGCTGCGATACGGACCCGAACCGTTAAATACACTATAAAACAAGGGACGTATCTGATTGAATCGCGTGGTCGTGATAAAATAAGCTTCTATAGTAAGATATTGCTGTTGTCTAAATAATAAATCACTTTCATTTCTAGCAAAAATTAATCCAAACGGTAAAATTATTGTATCAATTTTTTCTTCATCAGTCATGCTCTTGGCTCGAGTAAAATAAGAAAACAAAAATTACCAGGTAAGCGAAGAACTGTCTAGGGACACGTTGTCTTAGAAACGTGATTTATACATAATCGTTATACAGATTCCTTAGGAAATTATTTGAGTAAAAAGGAAGTATTATATAAGACAAAGCAAGTCAATTATGAAGAAGTTAGTTCTACTCTTTGAATACACTAGTATTAACATTCCCTTCCCTGAAGTTGAACGTATAAAAATATTTCTAATAATATAATATACAGTGGAATTCCAATATATCGTTTTTTTCTGGTCCCTTAAAAGGACGATTAATGTAGGATTACTTGAACCCATTAGAAATGGTATTTTATGAGGAAAATAGTTAGATGCTTTATAATATTTATTCTACATGTCTTTCAGTATCGTAAAAGTAAAATGAAATTACTAAATACACACTGCAAGAATTTCACTTTGTTAAAAATTTCCCAAATTTTAATGATGTTTATAACAACCATCATTCACCTCTTAAAATTTATTAATATTTGATGTTTTTTTTTTAAATTTTATGTTAAAGGTGTTAAATATATTAATTTTGTGTAATTGTAAAGTCACATATACTGTAATTTGTAAATTCTTTTCATTGTCAATTGTTGTTTACACTTTTTATTTAAGTTTAATTTTGTATAAATAGCACTGTTTATATTTTTTTCTTATCGGTTGACAATGCTCGCAATGAGCGAAACTGGTTCTGACCTTTTTAATAAAGTGGAATAAAGTACAAAGGAATATTTTGTTTTTATTAATACAACGCAATTGTATCGTCTCTTCTTAACACAAAAATATGTTTTCCACCAAAACACTAAATAAAGACGTGATTGTACTTAAACGCCCGATAGAAAAGTTTTACCATTTTGCTACTTGGCTCACTTCACTTCTCAATGACTTATTTAAAAGTATTGTTATTAACTAGACATTTAAAAAAATAATGGTGAATAATTTTTCGATGTATATATATGTATGTTCGGAGGTACATAATTTTGTGTTGTCTAAAAATCCCCCCCCCCCCACCGACGTTCCAACCCTAAAATAACCGGGTGTAACGAGATTTATTGGCCAACCTAGTACTGTCCCGTCTCACACTTTCTATCCCTATTACTCTGATTGAAAAAGGGAGATTGAGCGTCTGAGTCACAAACAGTTCTTGTAGAAAAACTCCTATTGAGACAACTCCATTAGGCAGCCATATGATCCACATTGGGAGTGGACATGTATAAAAAATAAAAGATAGTAGAGTAATATGAGCAGAGGACTCTTATAAAATTTATTGATTGATTGAATAAAACATTTCTTCTCAAATTGTCCTCATTTTATTTTAAAATATCAATTGTATCAGCGTTTTGCTTTCAGGCAACAAGATCAACGAAGTTTAATAAGATGAATAAGTTTTAAATAGTATTGTGTTAAATATTTAAGTTAAAACAAGTGTTTAAGATTTGTTAAGACATCGCATTCTGTAGCAGATTGAGAATTCGTAATGATAACGTTAATTTAGAGTAAAACTACGGAAAGAGCTGCGGTGCCAGAAGTTTTGATAGTGGTCAAAAGTTCACTGAAAGTTTATCAGAAGTTTGTAGGCCTAGATATACTAGCAAGTTAATCAGGTTATTCACATAATTCGACTTCCAAAGAACGTATGCAATCCAACTGTTTCTAAGTTAATCGTGTTTTTGTATCTCATAAGTTACTTTGGCAGTGAAATAATATAAAAAATACTTTTATCACTAAAAACTACACATTATGTGATGTAAGCAGTGTTGATTTGATTACAGATCGGGTATTTTTTTTTTGTAAATTCGTTCAGGCATGTCCCCACACAATTCTCGATTACACAGGTGTAAAGGTGTATTTTATTTCTGTTGGAATATATTAAGATTTGAATCTTTATTTGCACGTATCAGATTTCTTTTATTAAAAGTTTCACAATGCATACAATTTTGGAAGGCACCGTATCACAAATGCTTTGATAATCAAAATTACACACATAATTAAAATATTTTAAAACCTTTTATCTTTTATATTTAAAAACTTAAAATCAGCTGATTACTATTTTTAAATGGAAAAATATTCTGAGAAATGAAAAATGTTTTTTTTAAATATCTTCTCGTTAATGATTGACTGTAAGTAAATTTCTTCTTGAAACTAAATAAGTGTCTGGCAGATAGTATTAAGCTATAGTCTACATACCCAACGATGCTGTGGTCAACGTCGCTGGTTACTGTAGCGGATCTCATGGGTTCAAATCTCAGTACAAACAACATTTTTTCAATCAATCGATTTACCCATTTCTGTTAGAAGACATGCATATTTGTTATGTTTAAAAACAGCCCCCTCCCAAAACTTCCAGTACTTAAATAACGGATCGTAGCAAGATTAAAAAGCTAGCGACTATTCCTGTATATTCTTACTCTCTTTAAAAAAGAGAGATTGAGTAACTGAGCACTTGTAGAGAGAAACTTCTGTTGAGATATCTTCATTAGGTGCCTGTACGCTCCAGATATACATATATATATATATATATAATATCGACTGTGGAAAGGAAAAAGGACGTAACCCACAGTTTTTTCAAAACAACTTTTTTGCGATAATATTAATGCATCTAACTTGATACACGTTCTATTTAAAGGATGGAAGCTGAAAATGTCGAATTAGTATCTAAATTTAGCTTTTAAGTTTGAAAAAAGATAAGCTTGTAAAAATTGAAACCAAGAAAAAAGACTGAAAAAAGGTTTTTCCTAGACAACTTATTTAATAAATATTAGATTATGTCAATTAAACATCAATTTAGAAGTCTCCGTGCATTTTAAGGTGGTGGATATTTCATAATTTGCATATGGCCCAAAATCATTAAAACACGTTTTTTGTGCTTCCTGTAAAATTTAATATGTGTGGGTTACGTCCTTTTTCTTTTCCACAGTCGATATTTTATATAGTATTTTATTCGGTTACTGTTGTTTGTCTATTTTTAATTTCTATAGTGAATGAAAAATTACAACTTTAATATGAATAGTTAAATATTTTAATTAATACAAACTTTGTGAAAATGCAGAAGGTGTTGATTCAGCACGAAATGGGGTGAGACAATTGTCAGCAGAAGAATAATATCAACTAGTGAGACAATAAGTGCGAAAGCAAAACGTTCCCAGTTTTTAAATTCCAACTGTTAAAAGGTTCTCGCGGACGCGACTTCCGGCGCTTGGAGTTTTACAAAAAGCGTCGGACACAAAGCTACAAAGCTTTTACTATCTCAGTCATGCGATTCATTTCCAGTGACGCGCGTGATTGACATCATCGATTTTCCAATATCGTGTCATTGGACCACAAACTGCAACTTATATACACAATAGGAGACTTAGTGTTGTATCAAGAATTGACGGCACATTGTTAGATAGTATGCATTAGAGAAATTCTCCACATCGTTCAACCATCGATTAATATTTAACAAGTTTTTTATATTCTAAAATATTTGTGTACATATTCCACAATTTTTCCAATGGATCACGACTGTTTTATTTTATAATCAGTCTTAAAACAATAATATAAAAGTTGTTACTATAAGGCTCGTACTTTTCCGGTCGGAATTTATATTAAATAGTCATAATTTGAATGAAATAAAAAAAAAACCTAACCTAAGCCAACCTTAATGGTTATAAAATATTCTGATCAAAAATTGATTTAAATCAAGGCTGTGGAGCCGCGTGAAAAAAAGACGACTCCGACTCCGAGAATTTTTTTCAATAATAACTTATATATATGTATACCATCAGATCATCTTAAGTCAGCCAATCATGAAATGTTAACAGATTTGAATAAATATATTTTCCAAAAAAAAATCGAGCCGCTCATTTTTCACGACTCCGACTCCGACTTCACAGCCCTGATTTAAATTCTGACCATTTAATTTGTTCCCTTACTTATAATATAATTGTATAATTTTAAGTCATGTGATAATTTGTCAATAAAAAAGTATGGTTGGCGTAAAAAAAACGTAAAATTTATTTAGACAGATATACTGCAAAGTAAATATTGTAATCACGAAGTGCAAATCTTTTATCTACGTAAACTAAATTGTACACAAAAAAGTGCAATTGTAATTGTGTTGTATACAATAGTCAGTTGGTATAATAATGTTGGTCTTAAACTCAATGTTTTGATATTATACAAATATGAAGGCTCTGAAAACAAAAAAGGTAGTCTCAATGTTGTAAAAAGCAGGCAATTCCGCATATAGTATTAGGTTTTTTTTATTTGAGGCTCTAACATCTACATTTTTGAATGATTACAATCGAGTTTGTTACAAAACCGGCAGTTTAAATTGTCCAGTATATCAAACGTGGTATTTATATAGCAGATTTTACAACATAGTGTAAATTTAATAAAAAAATCAAGATTATATTAATGTAGAACATTATTTTTTTTAAGAATTTTTCTCTGTTAAAAAAACAGTTTTTGTAGGTTTGACAATATTTTAGAATTGTGACAACTCTCTTCTTTGTTTCTCAAGTCTTTAAATTATAAAAATAATTACACATAATTTAAACGATTGAAATGATTAATTTATTAACGAAATTTAAAGTGCAATATTTAATTGCGCTTAATGTCTGCGAATAAGCCAATTACATATTTTTTCTTCAGAAAAAGTCTTTAAAAAATATGTTGTTTGGTTTCTTCGTTGTGTTGTCGGTGCTCATGAAAAAAATGTGAACAACAGTGATTTGTGGATATCTCAAAAAGTATCAAGTCCATAAATTGACAAAATTACACCTCTGTGGCATCTTAGTTTTGCGAGTCGTGTGGAATCTCTCCACACAGTACAGTCTGTTGTCTGCTTAGGCCTACAAAAATGATTGGATATTTGACTAAAAGCTTTGGAAATTCAAGCCCTTCTAAGCTTTTCCCAGGTAAAACCTTAATGAATATTCAACATTTTATGAGAAAACCAAAAATTTCAGCAAAATTATTACGGCATAAAAACTTTATATCCTTGCATTAATATTTAAGAAATTTTGTTATAAAGCAATTTTCATCGCTTGTATTTAAACCTTAACAAAATATTTAGTAAGATACTAAAACGTTTTCATATAATTTAATTTTGCATATGTATAACTAGAAAATGCTAGCAACACAGTGAAAATCGGTGTTTATGATCTAAGTGTATTAATATAGAAGAATTAATAATGTTAATAAGAACAAAAAACTCAGAGTATTTTATTACGCCTCAATAATTATACATAGTTGTGTTTTACACCCAGAGCTGTAGAGTCGGACTGTTTCAGCTGGAGTCGAACTCGAAAAAAACTTATTACTTCGTGCCTTTTAAAAACAATGTGAGTCAAAAGTGGCGTCACTGCATGCTTTTAAGTCTAATAATAAAAAGCTATGGTTGGAGTTGGAGTCGTCTTATTTCTTAACAATTTCACAGCCCTGCTAACATCATCTTCAGGACAGTGAGTAAGTGAGAATCCGGATGAGGTTTAATGTTATACAAAATATAAACAATCTCTATTCTGTTATTGCATATTGATTTCATATTAAAAAAATCACCCTTTATAATTCTGATTGATAATAACTGAACGTTTGAGTTGATCAAACTTGTTTAATACATGTGTTTTACGCGATCAATATTCAATTTCTATCAAGTTTGCTTCATCAAGAACAAGACAGTGTCACACACTAATCACAATCCACACAGATATAGTTAGGGAAAACATAAAACCGTCTTCATTACATAAATACTTGCTTTTAATGTCATTTTACCCACCATAAATATATTAATATTGAGTTTATAGACTAATTCACTAAGAGGGGTTATTACTGGCTTACCAAAAATAAGGGTAAAGCTATTAACAAAATGGCAAAGTAAATAATAAATAAAAGGTTCTTTGAACATAAATTAATTTATTAATTCGATCACATTTACTATGGACGAATTACAATCGGATTAATATTATTTTTGGCACTACGTGTAAATAGATGTTTCAAATCATTTTTCAAAAATATTAACAGTAAGCTCGCTTAATCTCAGAGCCATTCGTGTTGTCCCAGAAGGGGCGGTTTTTGTATCAATCTTGTACAATTACACGCAATTATTATGAAATCAATACAGTAAAATGATTAAAATAAATAACTGAAAAAAGGACTTCCTACCTCAGTTAGAGTAATTAGTTCGCAGATTGAGGCGAAAATAGTTACTATTCTTTTCGACACAATTCCATGTTTCAAACGTTATACTTAAATAATCTAATCTTAATATAATCGTTGTCAGAAACAGTAAGGTATTGATTTGGCCTGTTACTATTGTCTTTTTTTTTGTATAACAAAGAGCTTGATACAATAAGATAGTGACATGACTCGTTATTTATTTTTGAGCGAGTTTCATTTATTGTGAAAAACTTTTAATTAACTAATAATAACGATGTTATTACCCCAAGAATAAATCCTCACCAATAAACGTCATTACGACCAACAGCAGTTTGAATGATACTCGAGGTACAACAAGTAAGTAGGAATAAATAAAACACCACTCAACTGTTACGACGATGTTTTATTAAGAATTTACAATCAATCAATTTACAAATCACAAAAATAGAATTTACAGTACTACAATACACTTAATACCTAGCTTTTAGATTTTATAGAAGTTAAGAAATTGTATGCTAATGTCCGCGCGCGACAGAAAACAAAATTAATTTTAAATATCGCCGAGATAGAATAAGATCAGTTCTTCCATCTCAACGCCGGGCTTTTCGATACGCCATTTTATGAATCGCGTATCGCACCAACCCAAAGAAAAATCACAAGTGAGATTAAAACTACCGCCGGGAATTAGTCCCGGCAGCTGGCACCGCCACCATACGTTACGTACCGATGAGGTCCTACAAAGCAAGAACGAATGAAACGAAGATCGTTTCGGATATCGAAAAAAACAGTGTTGCCACTTAAAGTCATAAACAATAAAAACAATCGATATTACTGGTTACATGATAAAAAAAATTAAACACAATTAATTGAACTAGAAATTTTAAATGTCTGCCAGTTGTCATCACAAAAGGGGTAGTAAGAGCTTTTGCCTATAAATCGTACCATATCAATAGATCAAGTACACATAGATCGAATTCAAACACGTGTAGCGTAAGTCAACGATTAGGTTATTCTTTCTTTGCATAAACGGTGCCTACTACATGGCGAATGAGTACAAGTAACATTTATGGTATTCGTAAGTTATTTTACTGGCGTTTTTATGTTTTTACGTGCTGGTGCGATACTAGGGGTACGCACGTCACTGCCTAGAAAGCATTATAATAATATATGGCGATGTTTACGAAAAACTTTTGGCAGGTATGAAAGATAAATTTCTCGAGTGTAGTATATATAGCAGGCTTTATTTTTGCGAGAGTTGTAAAAGGCATGTGAAAAACTGGAAGGAAATAAAATACGAACGGAGAACGAAAGGGAGAGAGAGAATCGATATTATTTTCCTACTTTCTATTGCATAATTAAGTTTCTGTTGAAACTGGGGAGATGCGCGTTTTGCGCCATAAAACCCCTGTTGTCTTGTATTGATTTAATCCAGAAAACTCTTTTCGCGTAGTTCGGAATTCTTGATTGTTATCGCTGAAAATTTCAGTAATATTGAACTAACCGTTATAATAACTATCTTATCTTCTGCCTCACAAAGGTTAACAAGTTATAAAATTATTATTATCTAATATTATTCCTTTAACCACTAGTCCTGTCCTTGCCTTTTCCTTCTATTCCTACTCTCTTTGGAAAAAGAGAGGTTGAGCAACTGAGTAACAAGCAGTTCTCGTAGAAAAAAATCTGTTGAGATAAACTCCATTAGGAGTCCATATGCTCCATATTGGGAGCGGACATGGAATAAAAAAAAAAATTATTCCTTCGGGAACGTTTAATATATTCAAAAAAAAATATTCTTGATGCTTGACAACGCGACTCATCCAATCTGTAAAGATGACTAAAATTATATAAAAACACAACTGAAACAAAATGTATCTGTTTTTTGCCAGAAAAAAATCAAAACCTTCAATATCTATATAATATACCTCACGTTTTCAACTAAGTATTTTTACCAGACTCATGGCTTATCTCTTACTATTGATGCTATAAAGCAGGGATCACAAAACTTTCTAAGAAACGGGCCAGATTAACTTTTAAACATTCGGGGCCGTTTGAAAAATAAATTTATATTGGAATCCAATCAGAACATCGATAGAAATATTTTTTTCTAATGTTATGGTATCTATTTAAAAGTAAGCTTACTGTAAATCTCATTAAAATGCAATAATAAAGGGATTAAAATATTTGTTTTTTGGCATAGTTTACGAGTTTTACATATTGTATGAATATTTTTTATTTACAGAGTTATAATTAAAACCGTAAAGAGAAATACGTAAACGTCGATACCTTAGTTCCAGAGTGCATTATGTCTGAATTTTCTCAGTATCGAGTTAAGTTTAAAATGTATTTCAAAACATTATACAATTTTTTAAATATGAATTATTGATTGACAAAAGTCGTAACTTTTCGGCCGTAAATAGTATACTATAATGATATCACAAAGGGGAATACCAGTTGTAAATCGAATAGCTTCGTATTTTTGTTAGCTTTATATATTTTAACGTGTTTCAACGGGAACGTTTGACCACTGGCTAGTAATACGATTTTCAGATTAATTAAATTTTAACGCCAGAAACAGTAATTGTTTAATTAAAATTGGATACACTTTCAATTAGTTGTAGATTAAGCGAGAGTAATTATATATCCATGCAGTTATATTTCAACTATAGGATTCGTTACAAAGGCAAACTTTATCATTGTTAAATCACGAGTGTGGCAGTGTTATTGTTTATTGATGTGGACAAAACAAATAAGTACTAATTTCACAAAAATATAAAAAAGTATACTCCAAATTACCTTAGTATAATTTGGTGTAAGAAAACATGTATTTTTTTTGCCCAACAGTTAGCTATCAATAATACATATTCCCTTCTCAAGTAATGGCATAGAAAATTAATAATTCTTCTAAACTTCTTTTCACAGCTTTGAAAAGTTAAATAATAGTTGTTATTTTAACCGTTTTGCATTATTAACTCAAAATATTATTTTTTCAACTAGTAATAGTCTAAAACTATATGTGAGATGTTCCACGTAATGTATCCAATCTTCCAATGTAAGCCTTTTTGTGATCCCAGGATTTCGGGATTGACTTATTTTCAATCCCGGGATCCCGGGATTGGGTACACAGCATGAAATCGTGTATAAATTGAGTAAGCTTTTTCTTGAAATTAAAAAAAAAATGAAATTTCATTACCAATTTTAAAACCCAGGAATTTACCGATCTGACCAAACACTATCGTGACTCGTTTTTTTTAGCTCTTCCGAGAATTTCAAATTCTCAAAACCCAGGAATCTACCGATTTGGCCAAAGTGCCACCGTGACTCTTTTTTTCCAATATCCCGTGATCGCGACCTTACCAATTCTGGGATTTTGGGATCACAAGATTGGACGAGGATTGGAAAGCCTATTCCACCAACTGCGTGTTGACATGGTTAAAAAACAAAAAAATATGTAAACATAAATTCGGAATGTTTATTTTTTCATTTTCCATTTGTGAATTAATTTTCTTTCCCGGCGTCACTGATTATGATATTACGCACATGAAAAATGTTATCATGATATTCTAATGATACTTTCATTTTTGGATTATATTGTTTTTCACATAGGAAAAAGGGTAAAAATGGGCCAAGTGTACTTAAGCTCACGTGGCTTAAAATTAAGGATTATTCAAGGCGGAATCCATTTTGAAAATTTAGCGCTTTTTAATTTTCTCGTAACGCAGGTGATGTTTAATTTATGATTCAAAATTTCGTATTTATAATAACATGTATAAACCAAGATGTCAGTTCACTCTGCTAAGCAGAAATTGGATTTGAAATAAGGTGAAAAAATATCAATTAGTTTTATTTCTACGATTATTACTTGAAATATCGATGGAAGCTATTTCAACCAGTGAGATTAATAAAAACCAAACAAATATTAAATAATAATTTAGGAAAACACAGAGTCAATTTATTATATTTAATTCTGTATAAATAAGTTAGGGCAGTGGACAGCAATCAACTACCCAAGGGTTATTGAATTATTCACTACAACACTATTAACCCTCCAAGGACGAGCGTGACCATATGGTCACAGTAAACACCGTTGTATATTGATCCCACTGTTCATCCCTTTTCTACCTGAATATCGTTGCTTTAACTCATATTTGGTTAAGAAGGGTGCATAATTCAGTTGCATGCATCAGCCGCGGAGACAAAAACAGCCACCAAAAGCACATGCGATTTTTTGAATTTCCGTTTTTTTAATGGACTTTTTGAAACTATTAGTTATTTTTGTAATATATTTGTATTGAAATTATGTTGATCTAAACAGGTCAAATTGTAAATAATTTTAAAAATTTCACGTTAAGCTATATTTCAACCCCGAATGTTTGCGTGCCCATACGGTCACGCTCGTTTTTACTACTGTCCATACACAATATTGCACGGTAATAACAGGATGAACATGACCATATAGTCATGCGTAGTTTCTATACAACGACTTTTTTAAATTTTTGTTAGGAATCAAAGTTATCCGCGATTTCAATATGGGTTAAAAAAAAATTTTTTTGTCGGAAAAAAGGTCTCGTCTCTGGAGGGTTAACTATGTACATATTTGTCAAATATAGGAAAAAATAAAAAATAAATCAAAAATCAAGGATTAATAAAATATTATATGTATTATACGGATGATTTTATAAAATAATACCTTATGTTTATGAGAACTGAAAGTATTCAGTAAATTACCAGGATAAGCATTGGTCATATATTACTATTTAATAACAGTATTTAAATAATTCTTTTACCAATCTTTAAATTTTAGGAGTGTGCGATTTATATGTTTGGTTGGCTTAAGATAAGAAGATATTATAAATTAAGCCACAAACGGAACTTGGAATTGAATCATTGTGATTTATTGGCAGCGGCAGATAGCGGGTTTCAATATTCTGCGGGCTGACTAATACTGTAACGAACTTTGTTTGGAGATTTTGTCGTCGTCTACACATTATGAAGCATACACTAAATTGAAATTTTAGACATAGGAGTAATCACTCGATGGTCAATCGTCGCACCACGACTATTCGCTAGCTGGAATCTAGTTATTAGTCTAGTCTAGTCTAGGAATCTAGCAAGCTATAGTTGAGGTAATTTAGGACTTTTAATCTAAGGGAGTGTGTGTCTGTAATATTTGCATACCCTATCGCTTTGCTGTGTCTTAATATATCGACCCGTAATAGACAGAAATAGACAGTCGCCGCTTGTGTGGTCGAGTCGTTGGCTACCGCTACGGGGGTCACTGGTTCGAATCCCAGTACGAGCAGTTTTATAAATTGACTTTTTTTATCGATTTATGAATTTCTGTTCAAAGGCATGGATGTATGTGATGTCTTGAATTCCCCCCTCCCACCAGTCCTATCCTATGAACGGGGCGTATCGAGAGCGATTAGCTAACCATTAGTCCTGTCCTAGCCTCTTCCTTCTATTCCTACTCTCTTTGGAAAAAGGGAGGTTGAGCAACTGAGTAACAATCAGTTCTCGTAGAAACACTTCTGTTGAGATAAACTACATTAGGAGTTCATATGCTCCACATTGGGAGCGGATATGGTAAAAAAAGTAAAAATAGATAGGAAATTGTAACCGACAATTTATAAATTTTACAGGAGAACGTTCTTTTTAAATTACTCTCGTGCTAATTTTGATAAAGTAATTCTTTAAATACCGTCAGTCAATTGTAATATATTATCAATGCCTATCCTGATATTATACTGACTACTTTCAGTTCTCTAGATCAGCGTTTCTTAACCGGGGTCAACGTGTGAAAAACGATAGCAAGTCAAAACGCTAAAATGCACAAGCCCCAAAAAATATGAGGTGAATGAGGTAGCGTTAATTTTTTTTTTGTTAATTTTGACGCTCTAGGACAGGGGTCGGCAAACAATCAAGTGAGAAGAGCCAAGTGGTTGTGGAGCCATAAATATGCAATATATGAACAGATTTTTTGGCTAAAAAGTTAAACGTGATAAGTTCAAGAGTTGGTGTCTGAAGAACCCCACGTGGCTCGCAAGACGTAGTTTGCCAACCCATTTCCTAGGCGATATTGAACAATTATTTGCTTTAAACGAAATTTACCTAATTGCGTCGCTTAAGATTTTTTGTCGATTATGGGTCGATATACTACGATATGAAAGAAAAATTGACTAGTATAGTATCAAAAGTAGAAATTTTCCATATATGATGTATAAAACAGTTCAAATTTTGATACCATACGACTCAATTAAGCCCGATTTTTTTATAATAAACATAAGACGAATGCATTTGAATTGACTTGCACTTGATAAAACCAGAAGATGCCGAAAGGCGAAACCCGGGTCGTTATCGACAAAACTTATGGAAGTGTACAGAATCAAAATAATTCAAATTTGATATTGAAGTTCCATCAAGCAGCTTTAGTCGAAGTTCTAAATTCTCAAATTATCATTTTTTATTGCCTTTTGAAAACTATATGAATGAGTAGAAATGCTTATTAACATTAAGTAAAATATCAGTTCTGAAGTAGAATGACAACTTGTAATGATAATAAAATAGTTATTATATTCAAATAAGTAAATAGCACATTTTTCAGCATGAACGTATTACACATCCCCAAGTGGAAGTACTTAATTAATTATGAAGTGTCCAAGCTTTCATTGGACAGAAACTCATTTAGTTGTTGGAAATTTACAAAATGTAAATTAAATCACTACTATTGTGTTAACTGAGAATTTTGGTAGAACTTGTTCTGTTGAAAATGTTGACAATGCGTGAAACCTATTTTGACCATTTTGCGAAAATGTATTTTTTTTTACAAAAATATTTTTTTTTCATGTATTTACGATTTTTGTGCTGATTCCACAATTGTATCAAATCATCGTAATCATTCTTGACTGAGCCCAACTATGAAATTAATACAAAAATGTGTTATATTTTAACAAACAAATAGGCAATTGGTAAACGTGTGCTAATTTGACTATTATTAACATAAACTAAGAAGAGCTTGAAAGAAACAATTTTTTTATGGATTTTTTTTGTTTTTAAAATATTGAACGTGGAAAGGAAAAAGGACATAACCCACACATAGAAAATTTTACAGAAGGCACAAAAAACGTGTTTTGATAATTTTCGGAAATTAATTGTGAAATAAACACAACCTTGAAGTGCACGGAGACTTCTTAACTGGTGTTTAATTGACATGATCTAATATTAATTTAAGAAATAGTCTAGAAAAAACGTTTTCTTCAGTCTTTTTTCTTGGTTTAAATTTTCACAAGCCCATCTTTTTTCAATTTTAAATACTAATTCAGCATTTGCAGCTTACATATTTTTGATAGAACGTGTATCAAGTTGAATATATTGTGATTATCGAAAAAAGCTGTTTAAAAAAAAAACTGTTTGTTACGTTCTTTTTCCTTTCCACAGTCGATATATTCATATTTATTTGTGTTAATACTTTATATATTTTTGCGTATTATGGAATAAAATATTATATTTAATTAATCCAAACAATATGATCAACAACAGTACATATAATCGGCTTTAGTATTCCACAAAAGCATTAACAAAATTTAATTAGTGTTGAGTGATTTTTTTCCTAAACCAACAATACTGTTAATCCAAAAACAATTTACCACTAGAAAAATAATAAATGAATCGTGATTTAATATTAAATCTATGCAGTGTATATTGACATCAACGAAAAGGTGTTTTAATCTCTTCGCTTAGGATATATTAATTAGAATCATAATTAAACGAAAACATGAACAGGCAATATATTTAACAAGAAATATAGCGCAATGAAATGTATTTGCGATTGTTCAGATTCCTCGCTGTACTGTTTATTTTTGCATTATGCTCCGTCTCTTGAATTTTAGTGAATATTTTGTCAAAGACTTTTCTCGAGTAAAACTCACTATACAGAATGTCTATCAATTATTTATGCACAATCTAAAAGGAGAACTTGACACGAAATACTATTAATTTGATGAGAAATAATTCACCTGGAAAATATCTTCCAATGAATTCATAATTATTATTTGAAAATAATAACTACAATCTTAATTCATTGACGCATTTATGTTGGCTCGTATTTAACCGGTCTGAATTTTAAAACAGTTTCGGTCATAATTTTTATCACATTGGCCTGAATTTATATTACATTGGTCTGATTAATATTAAATGGTCAATATATATCGGTCAGTGTACAGAGGGCAGAATAAATAATTAATGGTTAGAACATAGGTTCCCAACCTTTTCAAGGTAGCGACCCCTTTTTCCATGTGACTAGCGACCCTCCCCCCGAGGAATTTGAAATTCTTGATTTGCTATACTTTTTCCCGGGATTATCTCCGAAACTACTTTTTTTATTTTAGCTCACCGAGGAATTTGAAATCCTCGATATGCTATACATTTTCCCCGGATTTGTCTGAGAAACTCTTTTTTTTTTTAGCTCACCGAGGAATTTAAAATCCTCAATTTGCTATACTTTTTCCCCCGGATTGTCACCGAAACTCCTTTTTTTTAGCTCACCAGAGAATTTGAAATTGCTATACTGTTCAAATCTCCAAAATCGAAAAAGTTAGCGACCCACAAGTTGAGAACCCGTGGGCTAGAATTTATGGGAAAAAGGCATAATTTTATTGAAATTAAAAATAAACCTAACCTTACTAAAATGGTTACAAAATCTGACCGTATAAAACCGTATAAGACCGTATTTTGTTACTATTTATATAATGTTTGCTACTTTGTTTGGTCGCCATTTTTAAAAACATGAATTTTGACAGTTTATATTTGGTACACATGTAGAAAATTTAAAATTAAAAAATATTCGATCACTTTATCCAATTAAAAAATTAATAAAACTATTGCAACAGTTAGAAAATAACGTGCAATTTTCGATAGAAATAATAAGCCATCAAATTCTACTATTTATCGTTTGGTGAATAATTTTTGAAGAAAAACGCTCTGTAGCAAATAAATACAGGCATAATTGGTTGTGTGTTTTAATCATCTAATTAAATTTCTTCGTATTATTAAAGTAAACAAGCCATCAAATATTAAAGATGGTCCATTTTAAATTTTTTTTCAAGATTTAATTATAATTGCATTTGATTATCTTGAGAAATGGTTGGGATTAAAAAAAAACATTATTTTAATTTACTTGTAAAACAATCTTATTCGACGATATTTTATTATGAGAATATACACATTATGCGCAAAGTTGCGAGTGTGATTGATAACAAATTTTTGGAAATATTTTTGAGTGAGAATTAAATTTGTATTTTTATGTCGAAAAACGTTTTTGTTTCAATTTCATTCTGTTTTTATTGACATTTCGAATAATATGTAGCATTGTGTATTTACTATCGGCCCGTTCAATCACGTTCCTTAATTTCCGATGTCATGTCATCTCGGAACGTTTTATTTATAGGTTTGCGTCAAACTGAAAAAAAAACTAGGTTAATCATACAGCTTAACATATAAAAAATGTAGTTACATCTTGAAAAGCTAATAAATTTCGATATTAGTACCAATAACATGCATTTTACGCTGTGGTAATCAAATCTTTATAGGAATATAACATAACGAAATGTGCCGTACACACAACTAACTACATTTCGATATTGGAGACGTAAAAAGAATATAAAAGTTAATAATCATAATGAATTTGCGCAGAATACGACAAAGGTAATGTCTTAATTTATTGGCATATTTACCAAAAGCAAATTAATAATAAGAAACTTAAATATTTATTGAATAACAGCTTAACTATTCTCGTAACGTTTTATTTTTGAACGATTTAAAAAGCTTACCATTTTTAAAAGCATATATTTATCAAGTCAACAATTTTAATATGTAGCTAAGGATTCTATGAAGAGACGACTCGAGATTAAATTCTCGGTTAATCGTCGCGTTTTGACAGTCTCGTTTGTCGAGATATTTGAATAAAACAATCCGAGACTTGAAGTTTGCCAATTCATTAATAAAATGTGTATAAAAAAGCTTTTATCAATTTAATACAAATATAGCTTGAAAGTATCAATTAATACCTTGACAAATTTGTAAGTTTTGGAAAGCGATAAAAACGATTATTTAATAGAATAATAATATTTAATAAAATCGAATATGCCATTGTAAGTACGTGTGGCAGATGACAGTTTTCAATAATAACCATACAATTACTGAACCAATGTATTATTTTTCGAAGGAAATGGTTTCATCGGCAAAATCAAACGAATCCCTCGAATAAAATGTAATAAAAAAGCAATCTTAATATTTAAAATGCAATATTGACATTTTTTTGCAGCAACATTCAACTTAAAAAAAAGACTTTTTATAAATTGAGGAGCAAACATTCAAAAAGTGTTTTGTCACAAATTTAAAAAAAATGCTGTTTAATATCAGTTCTGATAGTCAATAGTTTTAAACTCTATGAATGGAAATCACAATTAAAGTTCAAAAAAAGTTTTTTCCTTTAAAAAATAAATCATAAAGTTGACACGTTCATGCAAAACGTGTTTTCTCCAACACCCAAATTCAATCAAAAGATGTTTTGTCCTCTCAACCAATCACAGCGTAGAAGCCGTCATATTGGATGTGTGACAAAACGCATTTTGCATGAAAATTTGAACTAGTATACTTTCTTTACTGACTGTATTTTGTTAACAGAAGTTGTGCTTTCGACGAGTTTTTTTTTTAAAACCAAATTTATTATTAAAATATATACGATGCAAGAAGATAGTGAAGAGTAAATTGGACAAGCCAATATTGGCTCTAGAAAAGAAAAAAATCCGCGCGACAAACGATCTGAACCCAAAAAGAAAATATATTCTACATTCAGTGGATGCAACATTTTTACACCTTATTATAATATATTCCCAGCCCGTCAAACTGAGACAATATACTACCACTGCTTCCTCAATACAAACAGTGCCTATAAAGAGTGCCCATGTCAACCCATTTTTTATAATTTCTGTATTGTTGATCCTGATGCCACAAAAACGTGTCTCTATAACTGGCCAGAAGAAAAGGCTGAGAAAGGAAGCCAAAAAATTCATCATCCTTGCTACACAATTTAAAAAATGTACAAGGAAAAACAATCTTCGACTGTTGTGTGATAGATATGTTTAACAAAATATAAAAGATATTATTGCCCAAACAATAATGGATTTCATATTCACGGCTTAAACAATAATAAAAAAAAGTCGAACTGTATTCCCCTGTACACTGTCATAGCTATTTACTAGCAGACCATGTTTTAAGCTCAGAAGAAAGAATGCTATGTGAAAAACAACCCATTTTGATTCCGGAAGAATATCAAGAAGTTTATAAGCAAATTGGCCAGGTCGATTTGTTGGGCGAAGATTGGGAAATAATGGATACTAAGTCCCTAAATAGATTATATAAAGACTTATAATTCTTAAGTGATGTAAGACGAATATCATGAAAATAGAAATAACACTTCGTGGAAAAAATGTGTATTGTTCAGAGGAAATAAAAAAAAACATTATATTTTGGATAACGCAGAAAAATACAGTTGCTAAGTGAAGAAAGGCATATTGTATTCCCATTTTCAATGATTCCAACGAAACAAGCTGCTATTATATAATTTAATATCACAAACAAGAAAACAATATGCCAATCAATTGCTAATAATAATGTTTGATTGGCAGGAACTTGAAAATAAAGGACGTGTAGCGTGGTACAAAAAATACGTTGTATAAGTGGATATCTTATGTGATGATGGAGCCAGAACTTTAAACTATATAAGAATATTCAGTGCTCTTCTTTGAAAAAAAGCTGCCGGAACTCAACTCTTGTCAAGTCTTTTTTTCTAATTTATGTCCGTTCTCAATTTGGACAAAATAGTTTCCTAATGAAGGTATCTCAAGAAAGTTTTTTTACGATAACTGCATGTTAGTCAGTTGCTCAACCTCCCCTTTTTAAGAGAATGCGGATAGAAATATGGGGCTAGAACCGGACCAATGGTTAACTAATCGCTCTCGCTTTGCCTTGTTAATTCTAGGATTGGTAGAGTGAGATGGATAGACAAAAAAAATACCAACACCTTCAAACAGAAATCGATCTTTTAGGTCTTATCTTAGTTCTAATAATTTTTTGTTTACCATTTTTACGTTTTTTGGGAAATTATGATTAAAAGAAATATATGCAAACGTCTTTCGACAGAAAAAATAAAAAGTTTTAAAAGGAAAATAAAAATCATATTTTGATTTGAAACATTAAAAGTATCGAGAAAAAAGGTGCCGGAACGCCGTTCCACCGCATCATATGGGTAAAAAAGCATTGAAAATATGTATATAATTATACATATGCGCTATAATATTAATTACAATATAACTAAAAACTCTTAATTTTCATTCAAATAGTGTTTTGTCCACAAGTTTTATGCAAAAAGTGTTTTGTCCAAATTTCAAACTAAAAATTAGCTAATCAAAGAGTTCTATTCAGTGGATTGAAATTCATTCTGTAAACAGTTTAATTTTAATGATAAAAAATTAAGAATTTGGGCTACGTTATCAAATGACATGTTTTTCATCATTTCCCAAGTACTGCATTTGTGTGACAAAACACTTTTTGAATGTTTGCTCCTAATTATTATCTTAAATTAATTTTCCTTGTATATCTTGTTTCTTCTTAAAAAAGCAACCTTAAATTAAAACTACTTCTTGCTGTATGTACGTATGTAATTGCTTTGTTTCATTGACAAACAAAAACAAATGTTAATCTTGAACGCAAACTTCAGACATATGGCCTATGCACTCGTGTGCAAGCTACGAGTCTCTCTCGCAAGTCATTTAAGGACTGATTAAGATTAAATTTACCTTTCACAAACAACTCTGGATAAGAGCATTTTTGTTTAGTAAAGATCAGCAAATAATTTACCATTTTTCCATCATTCAAAAACTACAGTTGACAGAAACTTTATTAAGACAATTGTGAACATAGATTGTGAAAAAATATGTTCATTGCAATACATGAAATGGCAGACATTTTTTAATGGATTGTTATCCTGGAAATTTACAAATGACGTAACACAAACGAGACAGTTCACGTTCCGACTTCTGAATAAGAGAGTGAATTTATACGTTACGTTTGTTACCCTTGGATATGAATCGACCCTTAATATTTTCAGGAATGGTAAAGTACAGTACACCCAAAACACGCGTTAGGGCTTAATACAAATTCCACAATTTATTACCACAGACGAGGAACGGAATTCTGATCGAATGATGTCAATTGAAATTTCTTAGTCATAAAACAGAAGGATTTCTTAGCTTATATAATAAAACAGTGGCATAAACCAAGGATGTGGAGTCGGATTCAAGGATTTGTAGTTCTTTAAAAAACTCTCTATAAGAAGATGTTGGTTATGTGAAATAAATAATAGATTATAGATTTAGAAATAATATTATAGTATAAGAAAGAGTAAATAAAAAGCACAATTTGTAAACCATTTTATTACAGAATCTCATAACATAAGTTTGAATTCAATGGCAACCGTTTTACATCTTTGTAATAAAGGTCAATAATTAAATTAACTAGAACAAATTGAAATTAATAGGCATAAACAAGACATCTTAAATGAACAAACAATTATCAATCCACCACCCTTGCTAAAACCCCTATTGTAACTAATAATAAATATCAGTTTAATTTACCCTTGAAAAATCCCATATCGTTCTTCAAAACACTATAGCCATATTTAATAAATGTAATACTATAATTGTAATATGAATTAGGATGTTGTGGAGTGAATAACAGGATGTATTGTGTATCTCTTTTGAGCCAGTATATATAGCTGAGCGAATGTAAGTTTAAACATAGTTCTGACGATAGTGCACGCCGAAATAGCTATTAACTAATGTCATAAAAACTGTAGTACTAAATACGTTGTTATTTTTACCCTATTATATTAATAGTAGATTCTATTGAGATTAGATCCGAAAAAAATATCAATATTATAAAAAATACGTAAACATATCACTTCCTTTTGGATGAAAAGTAGTTATATAATTGTAGTAGTTTTTTTTAAAAAATATAAATGGAATTGATACGGGATATATTACATTCGGCAAAGCTTCGAACTCTATCATAACCTTATATCCCTTTGATTATGTTATTCTTCCTCTCGCTTGGTGCGTTCGTCTCCGGCCCCGCAGCCGACTTCTCACCCATAAACTTCGTCTCCACTTCTCAGACATTTGGCGCGCAGACACTCGGCGCCGCGATGCCTGGCCGCATCCAAAAGAAAATACACTTTCGATTTCTATGGTCGCCTCATCTGAACCGTTTCTCCAATACCTGAGCTATGCTTCCGCGTTATGTAATAGTATTATAACCTGCCAATAATTTGTCTAGTAAACCAAAAAGAACTTTCAACATTTTACGAATGGATCGGCCATGATATTCAATCGTTTATCAGACACTAAAACACACCTCTTAGCCTTTTAACTACCGTAAATAATTAATAGTAATTATCTAGCACGCCGACTATAATTTTCAACTATTGATTGCTTGAATACCGCGCAAATAAATCATTAATATGTCCCAGAGATACTGCGTGTTTTTGAGAAAAACATTTTTGCCTAATATATGTACACTTGAATTCGATGTTTTAAAAACCTATATTGACTCAGTATAGATAGCACTGCACATATTCATCCAAATATTGCTTATGTTCTATTAGAATACCAAGTATTTGATTTTTTAAATGTCTTGGACATTCGTGTTCGCTTGCATATGTTCCGGAAACCGGTGTCCACTTCATTAGAACAGATCATTATTAAAGAGTCTAAAATGTAAACGAATTAAATGTGTAATTTAAGATTTCAACTGAAGGTGCTTGGTGGAATTTCAATATTAAATTTGAATCGTTCAAATTATGTACACTCCCACAGATTTTGTCACTAACGACCCGGGTTTCGCCTTTCGGCATCTTCAGGCGAAACCCGGGTCGTTAGTGACAAAATCTGTGGGAGTGTACATAATTTGAATGATTCAAATTGAATTAAATGTGATTTGAAGCACCATCATGTCTAGTTTTTTTTTTTATGAAAAAACAAAGTTATAAAATTTGATCGATTTAAATTTTCTAATGCATTGTATATAGTGGCTTTTCTAACTATTTTTAACATTTTTTTTATTTCATTCGTCACCACAAATAATAAGTTTAATTTTCCAAGTTTAACAGTAAAGTATAGAATACAAAATATTTGCTTATATTATTTTGAATTTCTCTTTTCGTTCCAAGTATTTTTCAAAACCAGATTTTTATGTGTATAATGCGAAAAGACAGCTTAAAAAGATACATTATACACACGTTTACAATTATGTATGTAAAAAAATTATAAACCATTTATGCCCAGCGTTACCGATACCGAAAAATTGTCAGAAAAACCGGCATATGCGACATAGAAACAGAAACATGCATTTTTATGTATAATAAGAAGTAGCCTTCTCCATCATAAGGAAATAATTCATTTTCAATTAAGCTCATTATATGAACAGATTTTTGTGTAAGTTTTTCGACCGGGAAAGCTTACCGTTAACCGATCTTTAGAAATAAATCATGGAACAACAAAGCGAATATGTTTCATATTGTCCCTACCATAACTTAGAATCATTGTATATTGTATACGAACATATCTAAATAATGAATCAATGATAGCTGGGTTTATACGAAACAATTTTACACACTATGATCGGCTAGGGAGTGCATATTTCGTACGGTACTCCCTGGGAATTGTTTATACCAAAATCTAAGCTGGGAAACATTGAAAATACTTTACAACTTCGATTTGTTGTTATAAGTGGCGTAATTTACAATTTAAATATTATTTATTATCAGTATAATTATGTGATTAAGATGAAAACTATTAAGTCAAAATTTAATTATTCAAATTAACTATGTACATTCACGCAAGTTTTGTCACTGATAAACCGGGAATCTTTAGGCTTTCAAGTGCATAGATGGACTTGAACTGACGAGAAATAAATGCAGCTAAGTTAACAGGTATTGATTGCGACATGGATTAACTTTACTTATGATTTGATGTTAATGACGTTCAATTAGCTGCGGATATATTTACTTAACAACTGGTCTTTGTAGGTTTTTGAAATTAAATGTGAATATCGTTACACATATTTAAATGGTAGGTAATTTCAAGAATTCTATTTATTTTGATGGCTGGAGAATTTATAATTATTTTACGTAATTTAACAACATATATTTACTTTTCGATTTAATATTGAAATTCCACCAGGCATCTTCAGTCAAAATCTTTAACTACTAAGTCAGATCTAATCGTAAAGAGGAAACGAATATATTGATTTGATAAAAAAACCAAATCACAATTATGATCTTTGATGATGAAATGAATTCGACATAACTCTTGTTGCGTGAAAGAGAGTACACAAAAGCGCTGAAATAAGCAATATTGGAAAAGCTTTCGTTGACGTAATAATGTATTTCATCTCCATTTTCTAATGCAGTATAACTAAAACATTTAGTTCAATAGAAGAGTTGTGAAATAATATCAAAAAGAAAATTTTCCGAATACAAAAATTGAGATTGTATAGTACGCTCTTGTCAGTTTTTTTTTGCTGTTGATAAAAAACCACTAGGACCTCGTGACGAGCTCAATATCATCGGTCCGGATGTTTTGGTTGGTCTATATCAGACGAAGACTTTCGATCTGCCGGAATCTGGCAGCAGGGTGTGAGGGAATGGAGGCTGGAACGGCACTTGACAAACAACAATATATAACAATATGAAAGGGAAAATCAGGATAGATGTTTATTTTGTTAGTTTCCTACAGTGGTGCCAACTTTAATTTCCTGGCAGATCAAATGATCTCTTCGCACAATTTACTTAAATATCGTAATATACTTTATGAAAGAAATACAGTGAAACGAAATTTGAATTTTGTTGTAATTAGAGAAGTATATTTTTTAAATTGTCTCGAAATACCTTTTTTAAATACATGTCCGCTACCAATGTTTTTCAAAGAGATTAGTAGAGATATCAGGATAAAGCTAGAGCATGACAAGTGGTTAGGTTATCAATTTCTAGTTATTATAGGATCGGAAGTGTAGGAGGAAATTTTTGGACACTAATGTTTGTGTTTAAAAAAGATTACCTCCCACATTTCCAATTCTTTATTAGCTGGGTGTAGCGAGAGCACTTGTCTTGTCCTAGACTTATCTACTACTCTCTTTGAAAAAGAGAGGTTAAACGACCGTGTAACCTTCGTTAGGAAACCATATGTTCCACATTTGGGAGGGATATTTATTTTAAAAAATACCGTCTTCGATTTTGAGCACTTCGTATTTTTTTAATAAAGAGGTTATGCAATGTATTACATTTCTTTTTAACGTAAGAGTAAAATGTTCGAGTGTCAAAAACATAAATAAAAAATAATGCTTGGAGTAGTGTAATATTATGGAAAATGAAATTTACGGCATTCCCGGAGGTCATAAGACCAGTTTTCAAATACAAAGTCATGAACAGTTGAACACAATAGGGTGATAACGATAAGGGTAAAGAGAGTCATAAATATTTTTTGACTTTGTTTTCAACAGTAAGCAGAATAAAAATGTTATAAATTCCATTGCTCTGCAAAATCTGCTAAATGATATTCGGCTTCAGAACTGTTAACCGAAATCGAAAAGATATTTGAAAAAAATGTTTTCACAATCAAAACCGAGACAAATGATTTCGTGAGTCGTGTTTAAAATTATTTATATACAAAATTAACGTATTTCATTTGTGAAAAACTTTTTTTACCATTTTAAAATTATTAATCAGTTGTTAAAGCTTGCGGTATGCGAAACCAGTATTTTTAAACAAACAATGCCATTCCACAAAAAAATGACAGTGGAAACTTTAAAATGTAGTTTGTTCAGTAAACACGAATAATTTATTTACTAAGCGTCAGTTCAACGTGCAATTGAATGCCTGAAGATGCCGAAAGGCGAAACACGGGTCGTTAGTGAAAAAACTTGTGTGAATGTACATAATTTAAGCGATTCAAATTTAGTAGTTTATTCGGTTAAATGAGTTTTCCACATAAATAATATATTTGTGTAGTGATTTGTATTATCAACTTTGAATTATTTTTATTTTTATTCAGTACGTTTCCATAAATTTTTTCAATAACGACCCGGGTTTTGCCTTTCAGCATCTTCTAGTTTTATCTAATGCATGAATGCACTTGAACTGAGTGAACGAGTGATTTATATTATTTTTATCTGAAATTCAAAAGAGTGTAAAATGTAGCGTAGCTTTTATTTGAATCTTTGATGTGTTAATTGATTTGATTTGTCGCCCGCTTTGGTCTAGTTGGTAAGAGCTCACTCTACCGATCAGGTGGGTCCGGGTTCGATTCCCAGTAAGGTCAATGTCAAATTGGATTTTTTCAATTTTAATTTGAGATCTAAGACATGGGTGTTTGTGAAGTCAATTCTCCTTGAGTTAATCTCATGTGACTTTCAAAAATTCTCATCGAGTATATCTCGTATGATTTTTCAACTTAAAAATATTTGACGCATTGGCATAAGCTGTAATGTCAAATATTCTATAAAAAAAAAAAAAACTAAGTAGCAGAGACTGGTTAAGTTAATTCGGGAATTTCTATCAATAAAATTGTTTCAAAGATAACATTATTTATCTGAAGTGGGTCGCTCAATAGAGTAATGGGCTTGTACTGAAAAATAGTGAGAAAGTTTCCGAACAGAACACGCCAGGAAGTAGAACAATAAAAGGAATCCTTCTTTTCTCATAGGTTTCCGACACAAGCGGAAGCCACTACCCACAGTGGCACGATGGGTAACCTCCAATGACAATAGCCATAGTTGTGGCATTAACTGTAAAACGTTTTGGCTCAAGGTTTGAAAAGTTAAAAGCTTGTATGCATTACATACAGTGGTTTCAAGTTGGCGATTCTTGTCCATTGATGTTATATCTATCTGCTGGCAACTTTTTTCATTGTATTAAACTTCTCTACGTATGTCGATGTTTTAATTATACTAAACCAAAATTGTTAGAAAAATCTTCTCTAAAATCCATTACAATTTTGAATATTTGCATATATTCGACTACGTATTATTAGATATTCCAATATTTAATAAATGAATCGAAAATTATTCCTTCACATTATTAATAAAAAATAAACATAGATATAATGTTAATAAGCTTAGCACAGTATTTTGTTTATTTTAAACAATAAATCCTTACATAAAACATGCATTTATATTGGCTGTGGAAAAGAAAAAAGGACTTGACCCACAGTTTTTTCAAAACCACTTTTTTTCCATAATCACAATTTATCAAATTTGATACACGTTCTATCAAAAGGATTCAAGCTGCAAATGCTGAATTAGTATCTAAATTTAGCCTTTAAGTTTGAAAAATATGACCTTGTAAAAAATTTAAGCCATAAAAAAAGACTGAAGTAAAAGTTTTTCCTAGAAAATATCATTAATTAATATTATATTATGTCAATTAAACACCAGTTAAGAAGCCTTCGTGCACTTCGAGGTTGTGTATATTTCATAATTTGCATATGGCCTAAAATCATCAAAACACGTTTTTTGCGCCTCCTGTAAAATTTGCTATGTGTGGGTTACGTCTTTTTCCTTTCCACACTCAATATGGAAATTGATAATGATTTATTTCTTCATTAACCAACAGTTTCTCTTCCCATGGTTCTCGTGCTTCAAAATCGCCCCTACGTAATATGTACGACGTAATATTTGATATGTGTGGGTTACGTTCTTTTTCTTTTCCACAGGCAATATACTCGAATATGTATGATTAGATATTTGAATATTTAATAAATGAATCGAAAATTATTCCTTCACATTATTAATGAACCATAAAATTCATATAAATATATAATGTTACTGAGCTAAGCATAATATTTCGTTTATTTTAAACAATAAATCCTCACATAAAATATGCATTTATTCGTAATTTACCGGCAAATGAAATATTTATTGAGCCCACTTTACCAGAAGCTTATTTTTAATCAAAGAAAATATTTTTAATAAATGATTTGTTATATTTCAAATAAACATTTAGCTCGTATGTAATTGAATCATTGTCGTAAAAATGCATTCACATTACATTTTAAATTACTGATTTTTATTTTTATTTCCTCGTTAATTTTCTAAGACTTCTTTTTCAACCAAAAAAAAAACCATAAAGTGGTGTTATTTTATAGCATAGTAAAAAAGTATACTGTTGATTTTATGGTGAATATGTGAAATAAAACCTGAAATTATCCTACATACTTTTGTCCATTTGCACTAATGTAATGGTGTTTTTAGGAGAAAATTGTTTTTCCAAGCAAAAAATCCAAAACTTACTTACTCATATAAACATGCTATTTTTTTAATATATTACAACTTAATTATGTTTGCTACATAAAGTGTAAATTTATTATATACCAATTTATAATTTACGTTCTGAACAATTAGCAGAAATGTTTGATTAGTTTATGGTTTTGGTAATTTAAAAAAAACTGTGAATTTGTGGCTTGAATTTTGAAAACTTTCTACTCAAACTAAAGAAACAGTAATTAACATTGGTTTATAGTTTTGACATTTCATATTTCATTCCGAACAATGGCGTACAAATGTCAACACGATCATATTAAAAAATTGTCACAATAAAGATATATGAAAATATTTTCAGTGTAGATGTAAAATTCACTAAGTGCATTTTCATGTTTTAGAAGAAATGGTAGTGTAGCAGTGTTTTACACCATGCGCATCTCACCGAGTTAATGAAATAATGTTGTGTTCTTTAATATATTAATTTTAAAAACATGGCCCTTTTTGTTTTGGATTAAAAGTTACATTTACATATTTGTAGGCAGAAAGTAATTATTATACTATCAAATATTAATGTAAAATACAGTTAAATTAACACAGTTTTATTATTTAATAGTAACGTTAGAATTCAGCAATACGTATGATAAAATAATGAATTAAATATTTTCTCCGCCTTACCAAAAAACGTTGAATCAAAAATATTAAATATTAAATACAATATGTGGGTAGGTATTTACGCAATACTAAACATTTCACTTCCAATATACATATACGCTACCCTAAAGCAACAGTGGGATAAATCGAAAATACAAGTTTCGATATAATTGAACTTTAAGGTTTTTGTTGTACTTTTTAAATAGCGAATTATGGTTTTATTTAATTTCTTTAAAGGTTTACGATAAAAAATAATCGTAGTTTTTTTTATATAATATTATCTGTATCTATGTAGTGCAAGCATACGTTGTCAAAATGAACTGCATGTTAGACATATAAACATTGATTTTTATATATAAAACCTACTGTAAGTTAATTTTAATATACCTATAACCTTTCCGGAAGTGCAAGCAAAAAGTTTGTCAAAGTTTTATTGCAATCGGATGAGCGGTGTGGCAACGCATACAGTACGAACAAACAAACATTGATTTTTATATATTAGATCAATGACTCTTTTAGTTGTATATTTTTTTTGCCAGAATGATACAGCAATAAAAACGGGAATCTCATAACATCGGTTAAACTAATATGCGAAGTTTGACGTTACTTTCATCTTAATCTGCATACGATTACAACACTGAGACCACATTTTTTTAGATTAATACCAAGCTTCATTACTTATGTATAAGATATCCTTCTTTTGAAACACATGAAAGGTTTTGGGACAAGACACCTTTTATAACAAGATAATACAACCGATACATGTATAGTTTATCATGAAGCGAACGAGCCTTCGTTGAAGGAAGTTAAAGTAAATTTGTTCTGGGTGAAATACCCTTTTATATCAAAAATTGAATAAATAAGTTCGTAGAAAACACCTCACACTTCTTACTAAGCGGATTACACCTACGCGTGACACAGCATTCAATGGCGAGCACTTTGCAGGCCAATCTCACTCTATATTACCTTAAGACAAACATTATGAAACTTATATTAAAGTAGAAAATATCTACAATTTTGTAAAAGATGAGTTAAGAGCTATTTCGGCGTACTCCATTGTCTATGATTAAACTTGCATTTAATCATCTATATATTTCTATCAATTTTAAGGTGTTCACTTAAAATTTATTTGATCAGGACCGGTTTCGCTCCTCACAAAATATGTAATTTGTAATGTAATTAGTAATTAAATTTATAATGTAATTTGTAAATCCTTTTAATTGTTAGTAATTGCTTACACCTTTTTATTTCAATTTAGCTTGTATAAATAGCACTGTTTAATTTATTTTCCTTATCAGTTGATAATGCTCGTGAGGAGCGAAACCGGTCCTGATCAAATAAATTTTAAGTGGAAAAGGTACTAAAAATCTTTTGTTATTTTTATTATAATGCCATTCCACCAAGTATTGACAGTGAACACCTTAAAAGTTATGTAAAATTATTTCCATTATATTTTATAAGTTGTAAGCGAACACTTTCTCAACGTTTTATAAATTTAAAATAAGTTACATTTTATAGATAATATGTCATTGAATCTCCTTCTTTCCTTCGTGACATCTATTATCAAATGTTGGTGATACAATCGTGTATAACTTTACATACGTTGTATCAGAACTATACAAAGCCACAGAGTTTATATTGTCTGATTGGACGACTGTTTTCTTATTGTATTTTTCAATTGAAAATAGGCCATGTTTTTTTTTACTCAAAGGAAATGTTAAAGAATCAATGACGACATGACAGTGCTATAATTATTGAACATTTCCGCTTTGTTTACAAAGACAAATAAACATATTGATGGCATAGCGACTGGGGTACTAGCGCTCCTATTGAATACTTCAACGGTCGAAACTTATTCTAACATGTTCCAAACACCATCATGAAAACGAAAACAAATAAATTATTCAAGCAAATTGACAAGACTTCGTACCGGGAAAAGTAGTTATTGAAAGCAAATTTGTTCAGAAACATACGTCCAATGGAAATGTATGCAAACAACAATCAGAATAATAAAATATATTAATCCTTCTAATTAGGTATTTCAATGACAGGCAAATGAAAATTAATTTTTTAATAAGTCGTATTTTCAAGCTATGTTAAAAATACAACGTTTTGTGTAATAAATGTACCTTCGTAATATTTTTTGAGTATGAACTAAGCCTATTTCGCAACGTTTTTTTTTTGTCAAAAGACAAAACGCGTTTCAACACAAGAAAAGCGATCCCATCAAAATGTTTTTCAATATCTGGAATGGAAATAAACCCCTTTTTTTAAAATCACTTTTAAAATGTAGGCATATATATTATAATTACAGCTAGCTTTATTTTTTAACTTATTTAATTTAGAGCCATTTCAGCCATATTTTTCAAAAACGTTGTCGCTTAATAGAGCCATTTAAATAATCATTTTAACAATAATTATATGTGAGTTAGTAGTTGCCAGTAAACTCAAAGGCTGTTTGGTTGATCAGAGAATTGTATAGAAATGTTGGAAGAGATTGTTGATCCTGATTTCAATCTGATTCCGTTTATATTTTAAGTTGAATAAATTTGAAATCTTGTCCAAAAAAGCGAATCAATGATTTGATATAATATATATTCGTTACTTTTATTGATATGTTTCGGTTATTTGATTGTACAAGCATTCTTAAGAGTAAGACAAATATATTGTTTAGCAAACAAACAAGTGAATTTATCCATTTAATAACATTCAATCATAATTTATGAAGAAAGCGCTCAACCATTACATAATCTTTGCTTCTTATTGAAGGTTTTCTCTCGTAGAAGGGTGTGCGCGTGTAGCTGTACCCGAAATTTTGCACGATCGTATAATGGAAAGCAAGTGTGTAAAGCTATTAACAAAACATGAATGATGCTTAATTTCAATACGTATACTTTAAAACATATATACAAGGAAACCCTATTAGATTTTATGCTTTGCAACATACATGAATACACAACAATTAATTTGCCATGCTAGCCACAAAGGTGACACTACTCTGCAATATTATTTATATACAAGTTTCTATTCACCTTGAATTATTTGCCTGCCAGACTGTTTATCTAAAACGCATTTATAATTTTAGTATAAAGCCGTAAATAATTATAATACTTTATATAAAATATAAGAGACAATAGTTCAAGTAGTCATCATTTTACTTTTACGGCTGTACATTTTAAGTGTAAAAGTGTAAGCCTATAAAAACATGATTTCAGTATCACTTTTAGGTTTTCACTGTCAATACTTGGTGGAGGGGAATTATATTAAGAAAAACATAATATTCCTTTATACTTATTTCCACTTTTATTTACCAATATCAGGACCGGTTTGTAATCTTTGTAATTACATGTTAGAGGTGTTAAACATTTAAATTTGTGCTAGATTAGAGTCACTTATTCATAATTTCTATTGTAATTTGTAAATTCTATTCTTTATTACACCTTTTTTTTCAATTCGTTTTTGTATAAGTAGTACTGTTAAATTATATTTATTATCAGTTCATAATGCTCGCTATGAGCGAAATCTGTCTTGATCTTGGGAAATAAAATTGGCAATAAGTACAAAGGATATTTTTTTTTTCTTAATGATATCAGTATTCGGGATTTTAATGGTTACAAATTAAATTTTCAGAATTTAAATCAATTTTTGGTCAGAATAAAAATATTATACGGTCATAATATTTAATTACCACTTTGTTTATGTTAGGTTAAGTTTTTTTTAAATTATGACTATTTAAAATAAATTCTGACTGGAAAAATACGAGCCATTTTAAAGTGTATTGTCAAATCAATTAAAACTTTTATTATTTACTGTCTAATTTATTGAGTTTTATCAATTAACTTTTTCATTAACATAAGTGAAAGTTATATTACTTGTTTACTTATGAAAAATGGGTAGAAGGACACTGACTCAATTCGTTTTCTAAGCGATACAGCCCAAGGCGAAACTTGACCACCTCAATCAATCTACTGTAGCTACTCAATCCTACGCCAGTCACTGACATCCAACACTCACAGATCCTGCGACACCTCATCGATCCCGCAAAGTCGCGGTCGTCCAACGCTTTGTCTTCCCTCAGGGGTAGTAAATGTGAGACATTTTTTTAGTGTAAGAATTTAACGAAATTACATGATAATATTTCAACAAAAAATAATTTACAAAATAATGACTTTTGTTAATTAAAGGAACAAATTAACAATTATAATATGTTTGACACCGCTGTTTTATGTGAAATACGTGACTTTCTTTTTTATTCAATAACAAGGGTGTGGTACCTTTTCATTTCTAAAGGTCACACTCATTTATCTGATTCAACATAAGGCCGCAGTAAAGAAAACGTTGACATCACTTCCCCTTTTTCTCTTGGAAAATGTACAAACAACTTGTACTAATAAAAATAATAAAACATTTTTTTACACATAAGATTTATTGGATCAGGACCGATTTTGCTCATTGTGTGCATTGTCAACTGATAAGAAATACAATGAAACAGTGATATTTATACAAAAGTTAAGTAAGAAAAACAAGGTATGACAAAAAATTGGTATTACTACTAAGCAAATAAATTGTAGCAAAATACAAGAAAAATAAATTATAAATAAAAAGTTGAAGACTTCTTAGCAATGCAAACTATTTTGCTACAATTTGTTTGCTTAGTTGTAATATCAATTGTTTGTCATATCTTGTTTTTCTTACTTAACTTTTGTATAAATATCACTGTTTCATTGTATTTCTTATCAGTTGATAATGTTCACAATGAGCGAAACCGGTCCTGATCCAATAAATTTTATGTGGAAAAAGTACTAATAATGTTTTATTATTTTTATTATAATGCCATTTCACCAAGTATTGACAGTGAACACCTTAAAAGTGAACTTGTACTAATTTTGAAATAATAATATTATTTAATGTACAATAAAATTGCCGACTGGGCTACGGAAACAACAAACCCGTTGTTGGGTCCGTAGCACAATAGCCAACACCAGAGGTGGGGAACCTTTTTATAATTGAAAGCCACATTCATTTATCCGATTCAACGTAAGGCCGCAGTAAAAAAAACCTAGACACCCCCCTTGTTTTCGACTGTCGAACATATAATAGGTTGATTACGATCTTTTTCCAAACTTAATATTTTTTAATCAAAGTGAATATTTTGATCAAGTCAAAAAGCCACAAGTTCCTCACCACTGGTCTAGAATTTTACACTCGGAAATATTACCTTACGAGTAATAATTCCACGGTTGTACACAAAAAATATTATTGTGAAAATGACAATGTTTTTACAGTTTACTTTTTCAAGCCTCCAAAAAGATCGTTTTAACTAACTCTTCAGTTTTGACAGATTCAAATAATTAATTAAGTTACCATCGCTCACTCTCAGTTGACAGTACCAATGGCTTTTTTACGATTAAGCAAATAAAGAATCGTTCTCTGTTAGCGGATCAGGTTTCATGTCTTGGACTCTTGGAAATTTGGAAAGTTCACGTATCGACAACCCCCCAAATGGTATAAATTATGGAAATTCTCCCCTCCTAAGTTTGCGGACGCGCGATTCAATTCATAGATGAAAGAGGTTCAGGGCCTACCAGACGACCATATTCCCAATAAAAAAATATTTCTCAATCCAAATCGTTAAGTGTCATTTTGACATCTTGGAGGGATATTAAAAACAAATCATTTTACTGAAGCTTGAATGAATTTCAACAAACTTTTTTAGCGTTGATATATGTTTATTTAACGGGATTTTTTTATGATCAAATTTGGCTTGAAGTGATGTCAGAAAATATAAAATAACTTAGATTATTCCACGTATTGTACTACAAACTGTGACACGTGTTTCGCCTCTTTCAGAAGCATCCTTAGACAGACTTTCTTTCACAAATGCTTGCTTAGGTACGAATGATTTTAATTTTGCTATTCTGATATATTATAAAAATAAAAATCAAATACAAATGGGAGACAAGAAGAATGATAGAAAAACAAACAAAAAATAATGGTAATACAACATTTACATTTATAAATAATTAACTAATAAGTTGCATGTCACAGTTTTTAGCACAATGCGTGGAATAATCTAAGTTATTTTATTTTAAAATGAACTTCCACAAAGTTACCGCCGAATACATCGAAAGATTTAAGAAAAATTCAGTTCTAAATACTGAAATTTATCCGTGTGGTTAATGTTATTGAGATTGGCTACTATCAGTAAATGAGTTTCACTTTTAGGTCGTTCACTGTCAAGGTGGAAAGGCATTATTTTAAGAAAAACACAACATTGCTTTGTATTTGTTCCCACTTTTATTTACCAAGATCAGGAGAGGTTTTTATCTTTATAATTATTAATTAATGTGATTATAATTGAAAACATCATATTTAAAAAAAACACACACATCAAAATTACGTAAATGAATTTGATTTATTTACAATTATCATAAAATATTGTGAAAAGTTCGAAAGATAAAAAAATGATGTTTAAAAGCAAACTACATGATTGTTCTTTTGTCGCTTAGTTGCGACCGTTTCTTATTTGAACGAGTACTAACTGTTTTAAAATCAGTCCATAAATCTTACTTTTAGAAAAGTCAAGTGTAGATGGATGACGACAGTAGATTCTCTTTATTGTATTGTATAAAAAGTAATAAACTACATATATATATTAATTTCTAATAAGTATATTACATATTTTATGTTTGAACTGTAATTGTAAACGTGGAATACTAATCAGTATTTGTAATATGGTATTTAGAATAACGTAAACTCCTTCCACTGTGCATATGCCGTTGTTTGTGTTTTTTTTTAATTTTCCAAAGGAACCGAATACAAAAGTGAAACAATGCACGCCGCTGTTTTTATTCATTACAATGGTAAGAAAAACAAAGCAATAAAACTCCGGATAATTTTTAGCATACCTACACCGTATATGGGAAATATTTCAGCAGTAACCCTGGGTAAATTCTGTTCTCAAATATTGTTGCAACCGAGAAATGAAAATTTGCTGACATTTTCAATTTCCGGTAATTCAATAAAAAGGTGAACCAATATCAGTTTCACAGAATTTAGTGTTATCAAAAACCAGCTAATATTGATTACGTAAATTTCGATGGCTGATTTTATTTTTATGAAATTTTACACAAACACCAAACAATAATTTAGACCAGTGTCTGTCTTTTTTACTTCACGGCACACCAAATAAAAATGCTTTAAAAAAGGTAATGTACCATTAAAAGAGAAAATGTGCCCCATTGACCACTATGTATGAAATTTGAATCATTCAAATTATGTACACTCCCACAGATTTTGTCACTAACGACCCGGGTTTCGCCTTTCGGCATCTTCAGGCGTTCAAGCGCACGGATGAACTTGAACTGACGCTTAGTAAATGAGTGTTTCGTGTTTATATATTAAATAAATGTATCACTGAGTCTAAAGCCATCGCTGGCGAAAAGGGTAAGCTCATGGGAATTCCCAAAGATTTGAGTAGTGAGTGGTTTTTAGAATTATATTTATTTGTTTGTCGGCAAAGGTTTTATGATATTATTTATATAGGGTATAGAAGTGGAGAGCCAGGAAGGTTTAATATCTCGTTCAAAATCGGAATTAAGAAAGAAATTAATAGGGCACAGTTACATAGTCTTCCGATTTTGAACGAGATATTAAACCTGCCTGGGTCTCCACTTCTATACCCTATATAAATAATATCATAAAACCTTTGCCGACAAACAAATAAATATAATTCTAAAAACCACTCACTACTCAAATCTTTGGGAATTCCCATGAGCTTACCCTTTTCGCCAGCGATGGCTTTAGACTCAGTGATACATTTATTTAATATATAAACACGAAACATCCATTTACTAAGCGTCAGTTCAAGTTCATCCGTGCGCTTGAACGCCTGAAGATGCCGAAAGGCGAAACCCGGGTCGTTAGTGACAAAATCTGTAGGAGTGTACATAATTTGAATGATTCAAATTTAATATTGAAATTCCACCAAGCACCTTCAGTCGAAATCTTAAATTATACACTATGTATAAACGTGACAAATACTTTTTTGGATTCGTAGATGGTGAATTTATTTAAAATTGAAGACAATTTAAATGAATAAGCATTATTTAAAATTATTTTTTAATGCTTCTTCCACCGTGGCACACCTGAGACTTCTTGCGGCACAGAGATTTAGACTTAGGGTGTTCAACCTTTTTTGCCCTGGGATCGCCTTTTCAATCTTAAGGTTTCTCGCGATCGACTTCTAACATGATTTTTATAATTCTTTTTTTATTTAGTAAGGTTTTTCCCCTTCTTCAAACATAGAAATGTTTATTTTAAATGCGAAATACATATGATTAGATAGGTATGTGCTCACAAAATAATTCAATTTTTGTATATTTTATATTTAAATTATATATTTTTTCGAAATTCACGTAAGCTTTCGGGATCGACTAAATTTTGCTTTGGGATCGACCGGTCGATTGCGATCTACCGGTTGGGCACCCATGATTTAGACTAAAAATTCATTTTATTTAAAATAGTCGTGATAAGTTTTCATACGCAAGAAACACGATAGGAAGTATGTTTTGGACAACTTATTTTGCTTTGCAAAACCTTGTTGAGTACTATGCAGTACTTTTACAGTAGTTTATCGAGTGTCGAAAAATGTAATGGAAAATGATCGCCGGGAAAAATTCATGATGAAAAATGTGTCTGTGTACAATTTTAAACAAATATATTTTCATAAGCATGGATTTTTCCTAATATTTTTTTTCAGATTAAAATTTAAAAATTGAATCGATTTATTCGATTGTTTTTGTGGTTAATTTTAAATAGTAATTGGCAATTATCATGATTAAAAAATATAAAACGAATATGTACTTAAATGAAATATAAAATTTCCTTACTTTCACGATTATAAGACGCAGATCAAATTTAGAGACATAAGAAAAAAACCTGCTTCTTATAATTGAGGAAATACTGTCATTTACTTATTATATTGTATTGTATATCAGTATGAAATTAAATAAGATTAGCATTATTTTTTCACTTGTGTGACAAAATGTGACACAAGTTTATTCACAAACCTTGCGATGTTAGGTCTGATGATGGTTCTCATAGAGGCAAAACAAGTGTCACATTTTGTGACACGGCATGTGAAACAACAAAGTTTGTACATGTATTTTTATATTAAAAATGAACTTACATAAAATATATAAATTAACTTAGATTATTCCACGTATTGTGCTACAAACTGTGATTCGTGTTTTGCTTCATTCAGAAAAACATCCTCACATAATCTTACTTTAACAAATGCTTGTTTAAGTACGAACGATTTTAATTTTGTTATTCTGACATATTATAAAAATAAAAACGGGAAGTGAGGGGAGGATAGAAAAACAAACAAACAATAATGATACTACAAATGAAAAGATTGTTTATCATTTTACGCCAGGCTGGTATCATTCGATTTAATCTCTGACCAACAAACGAGCAGTTTTGATTCAGTGAATTAAGCTTAATACACACAAAATCGATTAACTGAATCTGTCGAAATAAAAGTCCGGGGTCCATTGTTGCCGTATCGCAAATGCGTAGAGTGAAGTTTATTACGAAAATACACAAATTCAAATCGAGTGATTTATGAATGTCCCTCGTTGCGCAAGCGTTCCGCGTGCGTAATATTGAATAATAATCCAGGGAAACCTCTGAAGTCTACGCTTGTGAGAGGATCAATAAAAAATCTTATTTTTGTAAATAAAATCGAATAGGCCGATTTATCGTCGACATTTCCCGACCCATAACAAGTCTCGTCACCATCTATGACGCACGATGAGATGTTTCGCACAAAAACACGACCGCGTCAAACAATGTTATGATTATGTAATTATTTTAAGTTTTGCGAAAATTTCAGCATTAACGTAATAATAACATTCGTAAATTTAAAAAAAATGTTTCGTGTTCATGTTTGTACTGGGAAAATATTTTGCGAACATGATGAAAAGGCTGTGTTGTTTTCAAAACTCGTATAAAATTCAAATAATAAAACACACTTTTGTAGTAATTCCATGTTTATATAATATATACGATCAGGACCGAATTCGCTCGCTCATGTACAGCATTTTCAAATTATCAATATACACAGTTCTGATCATACTATATAAATATAAAATTAATACAAAAAAATGTTTTTTTTTGTATATATTTTACAATATATATTGCCATTTTACCATTCAAATGAAAGGTAAAAAAATTTGTCGAATTGCTTAAATATATTTGCTTAATACATTCTTTTGTAAATGGTTAATGATAAATGATCGCTGATTATCTAGATATATTATTTTATTGAGACTAATTTATTGATTCAATAGAAAAATACTAAACTTCAACTATTGTTTGGTAATAACTTACGGATTGGAATATATTTTTTTTATTTTATTTGTAAACTTTGCGTTGTGTGTCTGTAAATGCTTCTCAAAGAGGAAAAACACGTGTCAAATTTCGCCATACAACAAGTAGAAAAATAAAGTAATCAATTTTGATTTTATATTTAAAATGAACTTTTATAGTTACAGTTAAAATTTTCAGATACGTAGTTCATGAACTCTTATATGATTCACTTCTTTCCTGTTTATAACCTTCTTTGTTCACGTTACTTGATATTTTAACGTCTAAAGACTCTGTAGTGATGTTTTGATATCTTGTCTTTCCATAAAATCTTACCTGAAAGCTTTTGTTAACTCTGTAAATCTCTATTTTCTATGGCTGACAGCTTTCTTTTTAAAAACGTGTGACTGTAAAGGTTACAGAGATATGAAAGCTTGTTTTTAAAATCTTCCCGTCTTGGAAAATGGCATTTTATTGTTTCCATGTAGTTTTACACACGTTATTCATATCTGTGTGTTTCCCAGAAGTAGTGATTGATATCAGTCAATTATAATACTGTTGGTCAGATAATTACCTTACTGTATACATTTCAAACCGCCGCAGGATATCGGTAGACGAGAATATTGTCTGATTTTATATTAATATTGGATAATTGTTACATAAATTAACATAGTGTAAAATATACACATTTATAAATCTGCATACTAATAAAAAGATTGTTGATTTTTTGTAAAAAAAATATTAAAAACTATCTTATTTAAAAATTGCACGACATATTTTTTTCCATTTATATGCCATATTGGATATTTTGAAACCTCACCAGAACTGGTCTTGTGTAACTAATAAGTATCTACTTCTTCTTTGGCCATGTTCGCTCCCTATGTGGAGCATATGGCCGCCACGCGGCACCTCCATGTTTCCCTGTCTCCTGCCAATTGCTTTGCTTCCTCCCATGACATGCCAGCATCCCTCATTTCCGCCGAGTACATCCTATGGATAGTACCCGACGGACGTCCGGGACGCCGGAATCCCACCGGTCGAAAGAAAAGGCAGGCAGGATTGAGGCTTTCCGGAGGCATCCGCAGCACGTGACCCAGCCAGTTCCAACGTCTCTCCATAACCACTGACGTGACAGGACGCTGTCTTGTACGCTCCCTTATCTCTGAATTCCTCACAAAATCAAACCACCTAACCCCCATTATCCGACGCAAGCATCTGTTCTCGAAGCTCAGTATACGGTTTTTCTGAGTCTTCGTCAGGTGCCATGATTCGCAACCGTAAAGCAGTACCGGCAGGATGCAAGCGTTGAATAAGTGTGTCCCAGACAGTCCGCATTGAGTTGAATGTTGCTCCAGCCATTCCTAAGCGAATGGAGAGCTCCTTTTTTGTACTACCGTCTTCGGGGATAAGTACGCCGAGGTATCTGAAGCTGTCAACCCTCTCGATGATCTGTCCCGCGCTAGTTAGGGTCCTATCAGAGTCATGACAGGTTTGGTATCTACTACGGCTTTCAATCCCGAGATCTCATCCAATTTTGTGATATCGAAGTCCCAGGATTGAGGACAAGAAGTGCGAAATTCTCGTAAAGTTGTTGAAAATAAGCAACGAGAGGAAATTTTAGAAATTCGCGCAAGAGCTAAAAAAACGTTTCCATTTTTTTTCATTTTAGGAAATCCGTAAATTCCCAGGATTTCAAAACCGCTGAATAAAAATTTCTCAATCCCGAATCTCAAAATTCTACACAATATTATGGTGAATGTTCAATTCCGGGATTGGAAAAATTGACAATCTCGGGATTACAAAAAGGGTCCGGGATTCGATGTCCTAGTATCTACTATCTAGTATATAATACTTACTAATTAATTTGAGAACACTGTATAATACATATTGTGACTTCAACCAACTACACTTATTATTTACTTTTTATTGATCGCCATTTTATTATCTTCTTTATTCGTTAAAGATACTGACAAACATTTTTTTTTCAATAATGAGGTAAATTCAAGATTCCAACGTCCTTGTGAAGTCGTGCATTGATGTCGGTGAAAATCTATAAAAAAAAGTATATCGTTAAATCTTTCAATATTATATTACTTTTGTCCACTTGTGTTGTTAAGCAAACCGTCAGTGCGTTGTTATAGATACATGCTCGGATTTGTTTTTGCCAACAAAGTCGGAATTTTTATATTTGCGAACAATAGGCAAAAGGAACTTTTACTAGGCTTGTTTGTGACGTAATAAAACAAACAACAAAATTGTACATTTCCTTCTTACCAAAAAACATAATAATACAATCTAACTACCTTTCTGTCATGCTTAATTTTTATAAAAATAAGGCTTTGGGCAATAATTGTTTACTTAATTAACATTCTAATTAACCAATTTATATGAATACTTCAAAGATTAAGTTATAATTCCAAATAATTTTGGGAAATACTCTCAATTCTTTTATTACAGGGTAAATACGTTCCACAAAAAACCGTGAGATAAAAATCATAAATAAATCTAAGATTGGCTTCTTGAATTAAAAAAAAAGTTATCTGAAAAAAAAACAACAATATTGTGATACAGAAAATCGTGTAAAAAAGGTAATAATGAAGATCTAATACGTAAACTACACGTTATTCATAATACAATTCATCGTTACTTGATTATATACGAGGAATTTTATACTAACATACATCGCTTTCATAGATACAAATGTATTGACACGTCTAATATGTTAAGATCTAATGAAGCCCTTTGTTCGTTATTTCTGTCATATGTTGATGAATTTATTATTATTAAAAAATATCATTATTATTCTCTTCGGTGTTTTTGTGTCTGGGAATCGTCGTACAACAAATAATTCGTGTTACAATATAGTATTTGTTCTTTTTAGTGAACCGTGTTATTTAAAAATCGTGTAAAAATGAGTAAACCGTGTGTAGAAAACTATATAAATAGTCTTCGAGAAAACGAACAAAAGATGTTCCAATCGCCGCGTTGTCAAGGGCAAATGCCATAAACAATAATGCATTTTTTTAACCCAAAGGTTGCCACAGACGAGATATCTCATAAATTTGTTCGTGGTCAACAGGCTAAAGACGAGTTATCTCGTCAATAACTAATCAAATTGATAGTTGCAAATTATAGCCGGCCTGCTAGGTAATTACTATTAATTATCTACGGCAACGAAAAAGTTAAAGAACTAAAGCATAGAGATGCATACAGTTTACAATATGGAAATTCAGGCATAAGTATTTTTTTTTGAGAAAGACAAAACATGCAAGCTCATTTTAATTAAAAAATCTATTTAATAAAAAAAATACATTTAATATGAATTAATAATCCATCAATATACCATATTCTCCACATTATGAGCAGACATAGGTTATAACAAAAAGCATAATGTAAGTATATAAAATATTACTCGAAAAATCCTCTACTATCTCATTGTTAAATGCATTATTAAGTAAAAAATGTTTTAACTCATAATTAATACCGTGTGTGTAAATGAATTTCAAGCTCAACAATAGATAAAATTGAATTGTATTCTAGTGTGCGTTTCATTTGTTTATTATCAGAGTAAAACTTTCAACCGTTATTAACTAAATAATTAATGCACTATATCATACATAATTTGGTCTATTCTCTAAATATTTTATGAAGCATTTTAGAATTTCTACTCGGAAATAACGGCTTGGAAATAGATAAAGCGAATTTATATGCCGTTGTTTTTACTAGCATAGTATTCGATTACAAGTAGGACTTGTCGGTTTTCCAAAAAAAGATTACGAAAACCCGATGTTTTTAAGGGAGATTAGTGAGATTCAAAAGCCGATTTTTTAACTTCTTTTTTAGTATTATTCAATTAAAAAATATAGTATATTTGCTTGAAACTGCCTTGTTATAAATAAAATAAGATGATATACATATGTATCACTTTTAGAATGTCCACTGTCAATATTTGATAAAAATAAAATACTCATTTGTACTAATTCCACTTTTATTGTATGTGATCAGAACGGGTAACGTTGATAATGATCGCCATGAGCGAAACTTTAGAACTCTAGGTGCCAGCGTTTCCTAATGAGAGAAAGTCGCTTAATTAAATCAGACAGATACACTTCCAAGAAAAAGACCCATACTAGTTAGTTTCTTGAGAAATAATATACGTTCCCATACGTTTTGTCATTCAGGTTTCGCCTTTTGTCATATTTATTCGTCAAAAAACACGAATGAACTTAGATAATATGGATAGTTGTATCGTGCATATGTAAGAATAAAATTGATTATCACTATGTTAAAAGCAATTGAAAGTGATCTGGATTTATTTAAGTAAAGGTTAGTATCGTTTTAATAATTGGAGAAGTAATTACACAACCAAATAAAATTTCTGTATATCTTTAAAATTACATGTTATCATCGTTAAAATTTCATGAAAATGCTGATTGATTTAAGAGTTGGGTATTTTTAAAATTTCGTATTATTTTGATCGGCTAATTATACTAACTTTAAAAATATATTTTAAAGATATAACAAGTGTGAATTAGGAATATATATGTTATGTTGAAAACTTTAATTATAATAAGAAATCAATTAAGCACTCCATTAGAGCTGGAAAACGTATTTTTACTTTCAGTAAATTTAACAGAATCTCAATATTCTGTTATTTTTACCATAAGTGTATGTATAAAATTAGCTTTAAATAAATTGAAGTTGAAATTAAATAAAGTCTACATTTAAATACCCATTAACCAAGCTATCAAATACTTAGCATCGGCACCTGTAGCTTAGTGAGTGGGTGGAGTTTTCCTTAGCTATCAAGAGACTTATTTTTCAAGATCTGGCAAGACTACTGTCTCATGATGATTTTTAATTTAACTAATTTCATTTGATAATTATTTTTTTAAGCAAGATAGTTTTTAAATTCAGTTTAATTTGATGTTTAAATACTTTTTGAGTTAAAGTTGTGTTTTTTTTATATTCCATTGTCGCATGTGGCCAAGTTGGTCAGAGCTTGCTCTACCGATCACGCAGGTCTGGGTTCGATTCCCGGTCAGATCACAGTGAATTTGAAAATTATTCAATTCAAAGTTTTGTTCGAAGACTGAGTGTTTTTGATGTCAATTCACATGATTTCCTCTCCTCCCATCCTTCTAATCCTTTACTCACTGGATGTAGCAATAGTGACAAGTCAACCACTAGTCCTATTCCAGCCTTATCCTTCTTTCCCTACTACTCACTTTGAAAAAAAGTAAGGTTAGGCGATTGAATAACAAATAGTTTTCATAGAAAACTTATGTTGAGATACCTCCATTAGGTAGCCATATGCTCCACATTGGGAGCTGACATGGATATTATATATATATTCAGAGTTTTTTTGGTAGTGATACTGCAGAGTAGGAATTAAAATCGTCAAAACTAACAACAAATAAAATGATAGAAATTAACAAATGCATATAAATATCGGCTCAAACAATCAAATTTAAAAATAAATTGCGCATTTGTTAATCTTTCTTTTAGAAGTTTATTGAAATACTTCAAAGATAAGACAAAGTTATGTGTTATACGCTAGATCAATTTTTCTTTGATGTACAGAATTACGCAAGCACATCAGATCGCTGTTTCCAAGTATTTGAAACCCAAAGAAAGGCAAGCGCGGTCATGCCTTACGGATTAAGCTGAAAATGTTCCGAGTGAGCCATTGAAAATTTCCAATATATAGTGTATTATTATAATTATATTGGCTGTATTCATCTCACATGCCGGGCTTACCGTATGCCCCCCGTAATCCCATAAAATATGGAATATACGTTCATACACTATGATAGGTTATTGTAGTAGAAACGTTATTTGGATTCATAATTTCAATCATTTATTATTGTATTTGTTTCGTGACTTATTAAAGGCTCGTATTAAATCGGTCTGAATTTTAATGCAGTTTCGGTTATAATTTTTATTACATTGGTCTGACTTTGTATTACATTGGTCAGAATTTATATAAAATAGTCATAATTTAAATGAAATTAAAAAAACATAGCCTAACCTATAAATCAGACTGTACAATATTTTTATTCTGAGCAAAAATTGAATTTTATTCAGACCGAAAGTTTATTTGAATTAAGTTGAGAATTGAGAATTGTGAAGTGCACGGATGAACTTGAACTGACGCTTTGTAAATGAATGTATCGTGTTTTAAATAAGAAATACATATATCACTTAGTTTAAAGGCATTGCTGGCCGAAGATGCCGACAGGTGAAACCCAGGTCGTTAGTGATAAAACTTGTGTGAAGGTACATAATTTGAACGATTCAAATTTAATATTGAAATTCCACCGAGCACCTTCAGTTGAAATATTAAATAATTGAAAAAAATCATTTAAAATATTTCCACTAGTCTAAGATTATTATTATAATGCAGTTTATATTTAAATTATCACATTTTTGATATAATAACTCAATATACCAAGAAATAAGTTACTAAAGTCACTGCAATTAAATTAAATTTAAAAAATCTTAGGCTAGTGCAATTTTATTTTATTTCATTCCGTAACACCGCCAGTTTCCCTGCCAAGTGGGATGTCGTATCGCAAATGTAGAATGTTTTAAATGTGAAAAGAAAAATCCAAAACTCGGAAAAGCGGAAAATCGTATGACTCAACGTGGCGCACGAAATTTGGCCTCCTACCAAATGTCCTATCGTTCTCTTAATTGTACATTACATAATATTATATACACACCCACCCAAGTATGCACGCTTGACACCTCAAACCTTTTACCCAAAGGTTCAGCAGGGAAATTTAAAAGCCTTTTAATAAAAGACACAAGATTAAAATAAGATAGGCCCAAGCGGACTGATTTTTGTCTTATACGATCTTTCAGTGTTTTGGATTTTAATTAAAAAAAAAACTCACTCCCTTGTGTAATATTTGTGATTAGATTTGTAAAGTTATTTTATATTGATTATTAAATCGCGTTTGTCGGGGCCTATGGCACAGCGGTTAGTGTCGTTGGCTTCCGTGCCGGATGTCACAGGTTCGAGTCCCAGTATAAACAGCATTTTTTCGGTCGATTTATCGATTTCTGTTCGAAGACATGGGTGTTTATATCGTCTAAAGGTAAAATGACGTAACACAATTTTAAAAAAATCTTCAATAATCAGAATGTATACAACTTAATACATTTTTAAAGTGTCACTTTCAATACTTGGTGAAAATGCATATGTTTAAAAAAAATACAATCGGTTTATGTTTATAATGATCGCCACTGCTTCTAATTATATAAATAAAACTAAAACAATACAAATGAGTGTTTAATTTATTAAATTTAATATTTTTTTTTATTAAAAAATGTTAATGCCGAATTAGTATGTAAATTCGCTTTTTAGTTTGAAAAAAGAGGTCTTGCGAAAACTGCAACGAGGAAAAAAGACATACATAAAAGCTTTTCGTAATCAATTAATTAAATTTATATAAGTTTAAATAAATAATAATTCATTTTATTAGTATTCGTGCACTACAAAGTTGTGTATATTTAACATTTCGACTGTCCCAAAACCATAAAAAAACGTTTTTTGAGCCACCTGTAAAATGTGTTCTACGTAGGCGACGTCCGTTCGCTTTCCTACATTTGAATTATATTACTGACAACTTGTTTTTTACTGACCGAGTATTGTTAAGAATATGTATGTTCCTTATAGTATGCCTCCTTCAATGCCTATAACATCCATTCGAATGATTGATTCATGTTCGCTCGGAGTGAATTTTATATTTGTAATATCTTCAAGAAAATTGGCGAGGAAATATATTTTTGGCGCACTGTAAGATACGAGAACAATATTAATCGCTAACGCACAATGATTCTACAATGAAAATCCCTTTCTCTGTTCATTCACTTTGTTAGGGTGATGATGAATGTCTTCGTAGACATATAATTTGAAAATCATTGCTGCTTATTCGCATTCTGATTTACGACTTCACTGTTTTTCAGAAACTTGTCACATTATTAAAGCGTCTACTGATGATAAAAACCTTTTTTTAACAAAATAAACTATTAAACAATATATTAATATATTTCTTCATGTTTTATATAGTCGTTTATTACGATTGAAAAGTTCGTGGTTTCAAATCCTGATCCACACAGTTTCAAACATATTTTTTTAACAGATTTTTAAATTTATTATACAGTTAAAGGTATGGATGTATGTGCTGTTTAACACTTTCCTTACGGTGCTAAAAAATACTTCCGATATTTTGCTGGCATGTTTTAACACTTACAGCCCTTTGATGAACGTTAAAAACCTAAAGGTAAACATGTTTTTTACTTAAAAGGCCAACAATATATCGGAAGTATTTTTAGCACCGTGTGGGAAGTTTTAAAAGCGAGACGTAACGTGAGAAATTAGCTAACTACAATTATTGTCTTAGTCCTATTGTTTTATCTCAACTCTCGCAAAGAAAGTTACATTATTGTTCTTTTTATACAACTAGGAAAAAAATCGTTACTGCTGCATATGCTTTAAATTTGGAGTGAACATATTTGTGAAACAAAAATCAAGAGATTATTGATTAGTTTTTCGTTATAATATTTTATTTATGTCCGCTCTCAATATGGAGCATATGGACTACTAATGGAGTTTATCTCAACAGATGTGTCTACAAAAACTGTTTGTTACTCAGTTGCTCAACCTCTCCTTTTCCAAAGAGAGTAGGAATAGAATTAAAGGGCTAAGGAAAGGACTAGTGGTTAGCTAATCGCTCTTGATACGCCCCGTTCATATGATAGGATGGGTGGGATGAGGGAATTCAAGACATCACATACATCCATGCCTTTGAACAGAAATTCATAAATCGACTGAATAATCAATTTATAAAACTGCCCGTACTGGGATTCGAACCCGTGTCCTCCGTAGCGGTAGCCAAAGATGTTGACCACTCGACCACACAGGCGGTATAATATATATATATATATATATATATAAATAATAAATAAATACGTTCAAAATAGATAAATTTTCAGCTCTAACGTATAGTAAAATATATCGTTGAAATGGTATATCAGAAGATTACCTAAAGTAGAAATAGTTATCAAGTTAATTATTGCATAACAATGATACAAGTTATTTCAATGCAAATTTCAACGATGCCATTTTAAAATAAAAAGTGACACAAACAGTAGGAACCGTAAGTATTGCATGGCGGTAGTGATATAATGTTGGAGGCTGTTTAACATTATTAGCAGCAAACATTAGGGAAAGAAAAACATCCATTACTCAATATCGACCGTAGAGTCAATCGATGCTTCTAGTACGTTTACTGACATAAAAACGATGTTTCGTAAACCGTTTTTCTGAACAAGATCCACATGAAAAATACAAGGCTGCTTTTCCGCTCTCCTGGCCTTGGTTGTAGGGCTATAGAAGTGACGTTGAATAATTGAAAGGGGCTGGTTTTCGATCCACGTTAAAAGTTGCGATTTGTAAAAATATCTGAGATGAGAATTTAAATTAAATGAAATTTTCATCTCATTTAGTTGAGCGGTTTTAAAATTAGTAGGTTGGTAGACCTTCAAAAAGCCGACACATTTTTTAAAACTTTTAAACAATATCGTATCGCTGTTTTCTTGTTTCGTATTTTTAATTCTTCTTTCAAAGATGGGTAATTCTAATATATTCCTTGATTTAGTAAGTTAAATAGTCTGCATAAAATTATAAACAGACACCATGGCTCCAATATTGAATAATGTATATACCAACACGTTTTTAGAGCTAGATAGTATCACAACAGATAATCACATTTTATCTCACTATTCTTAGTTTTATTATTATATAGTGATTTTTAAACATTAACTCTACTACTAATTTGTTTTTTATTAATCATACTATATACTAATAAAAGAAAACATTTTAAGACTAACTCTATATTTATGTTTTACCGTAGTTGATTAGAAAGCGCGTTTAGATTTTCTTTTTTCAGTTTTAACTATTGAATTTCCGAATGATATCTTTCTACCTCGATAAGAATCACGTATTCCTTTTGAAATTACTTAAATTTTCTTAATTCCATAAGTTGGAGAGTGAAAGTTGCGTCCTGACTTTGTTAAATATCCTGTTTTATAAGACTTAAACAGGATTCCATTTTCTCAACATTGAAAGTGGATTTTTTTAAATGACAAAAATACTATGAATAACATCCTATTAAACTGTATCGAAGAAACAATATATGTATTCGCATTTTGACTTTATTCGAAATAAAATGTTTAACTATACATTTTTATGCATAAGTTTAACTGTAAGTTTGTGAATTCTACTCTTTACTTATTGTAAAATATGTTTTCACATCAGAGAAAATAATAAAACAAACCATTGCCTGCTTTAAAATAATAATAGAAGAACCTGAGAATCACAAAGAGACGTCGTTATTTTTACGTAGGGAAACGTTTTATCATGGAAAATGACCGAGTGCAGCTAGCTGCACAGTCGCATTGTCTTCAAAGCTTTTTACTTAAATTGATTGAAGCTACCTTTGAAATAACTTTTATGGATGCCAGCTACAGAAAATGAAATAAAAGTTGAACGCTTATATAATTTCGCTTGCAGTGCAAACCTTTGTGTTTTTCAGCTGAACAAGTTTCTATGGTATTTAAATAAGGTTTAACACTCTATAAACAACCAAAATGGACGATTTAAAACAAACAACTGTTATATCACTTTTAGCGTGCTTACTTCTTGGTCGTTCTTGACAATACTTGGTGGAAAGACATCATATTATCTATGTACATATACAAATGAATGTTTGTTTGTCCCTTATGCGTTCCTATACCGTTCATCCGATTGCGATAAAACTTTGATGAGTAGTTGTGCGGACACCCGCAAAGGGTTCCGAATAAGTATTGCTAGCGGTGGGCTGCCAACACGTTAACAATGGGGGTCGCTCTATATCAAAGCAATTCTCGGTGTTCTGGGGAAGCAGTGAGTTTTTTTGATAAAAAAATAACTAACAGTTTCAAAAAGTCCATCAAAAAAACGGAAATTCAAAAAATCTCATGTGCTTTTGGTGGCCGTTTCTGTCCCCGCGGCTGATAACTAACTGAAGCCTGTACCCTTTTTAACCAAATATAAGTGAAAGCAACGATAATCAGGTAGAAAAAGGATGAATAGTGGGATCAATAGACAACGGTGTTTACTGCGACCATATGGTCACGCTCGTCCTTGGAGGGTTAAGACATTTGATATAAAATTTAAAATAACTTAGATCATTCCATGTATTGTGCTACAAACTGTGACACGTGTTTAGTTTCTTTCGGAGGTATCCACATACAATCTTACTTTCAAAATGCATGTTTAAGTACGAACGATTTTAATTTTGTTATTCTGACATATAAAAATAAAAACGAGAAGTGAGGGGAGGATAGAAAAACAAACAAACAATTATGATATTACAAATCACATTTACGTTACAAAATGATTTATTAATGAGTTTCATCAATTAGGATGGGTTAAACAATTGGAAATAAATTTAAAAGTGGCGAGCAACCTGTCATATTTAAAATATTATTTCATATTATTTTTTTATTTTTAATGCTATTATTTATTTCTAAAATAAATTATTAACGGTATAAAACGCGGGTTCTATGTTTTCTTTGTAAGAGGCGAAATGCGTGTCACAGTTTGTAGCACAATACATGGAAATATCTAAGTTATTTTTAATTTTCTATTAAAATGAACTTCCACAAAGTTACCGCCGAATCAATTGAAAGTATTAAGACATTTGCATTATTATCCATGACAATATAAAAAAAAGATAAATCGAAACTATTGGAAGCCTTCCTAAAAATTATAAACATCTGTTTTTTTCCGATTTTAAATGAAATATTAAACATGACGGGATCTCCACTTCTATACCTTATATAAATATAACCATAAAACCTTTTCCGACAAACAAATAAATACAATTCTTAAAACTACTTACTTCTCAAATCTGTGGGCTTTCCCATGAGCTTACCCTTTTCGCCAGTAATGGCTTTAAACTCAATGATACATTCATTTATTAAGCGTCAGTCCAAGTGTATCCGTGCACCGTGAACGCCTGAAGATGCCGAAAGGCGTAACCCGGGTCGTTAGTGACAAAATCTGTGAGAATGTACATATGTAGTTGGAACGATTCAAATATAACATCTGTTTTATTTTAATATTCAGTGGTTTTAATATTTTATCTTAATTTATAGCATATTATAATGCTATGTACAATAATTAAATTGTGAAATTAATGGACTCAATTTCATGATTGCAATCAATACCGAAAATTAATTGGCCGTAAAGATAATTTCTCTGCGGAATCAACGTTTTTACTATCGTTTATCAGTGCCGTACATTTCGGAAAGCAGTAAAAAAAATATCCATTTCAAATTCGTTAATGGCATAATTTACAAGCACCCGAATTAAATTTTAAGTAATGTTATTGCTAACCAATATAGCATAGTAGCAACTTCATTGTTTGTAATATGATAGGAGGGTATTTTTTCTTTTATTGACTTAAAAATATTGTTTTGCTACTTAATTACTTATTTTTAGTAGAAAGAAGAGACTTAATGATAGAACTAGTGTTTAGTTAACCGCTCTCAGTTTTTTTCGATAGAGTAGCATTTTAGACTTCACAGACATCCACACCTTCAAACAGAAGCTACTCCTACTGGGATTCAAATATATGAGAACCAAAATCCAAGTCAACGGACCTATATATGATGCATTCTGTATCTCTTCTTAGCTTAGTAAATTTACGTTTAAAGCAGTGGCGGATTATCCCATAAGCGCAAGAGGCGCTTGCTTGGGGCCTCCAAATTTTAGGGGCTTCAAAAATATCTTTGTTTCCATATATTTTTAGATGTGAATGTTCATTTATTTAACATGTAACACTTTTAATAAAGAATATTTATTTCAAGGAGTGAGGCCCTAATATTTGATTCTAATTTTGGTAGTCATTTTTGAAATACCGCAATCCAACTAAAAAATATTCACCAAATACCATTTTTTTTGAAGTGACACATACATGAAGCTATTTTCTTTAATCTATACAAGATGATAATTGGCAATGGGGTTTTTATGTGTCAGAAACTAGCTTGGAATTTGATATGCGCCCTAAAACAAAACGTCTCTCATAAGACGTCCGAACAACTAAATTTTATTTTCTAGATTACGAGTTTCTACTCGTAATTTAAAATAAAGTGGTTCTCACGTAAAACTTTAATTTTGTACAAAATATTTACATTTTCCTATTGAAAATCAACGTTCCTTATTTCACGAAAATTGCTTTGAAAAAAATCCAAAAGGAAAAAAAATAACAAAATACAATATTTGTAGAGAAATTATATTTATAAAAAAAAGCCTCATGTAGTGTAATCTCATAACTAAAGCAAAAGAAGTGGATTTTTTTTATTTAAGTGGGGCAATTATTGGGGGGGGCGGCAAGGCAAATTCAAGAAACGCCGTGGGTGGTAGGCCACTGAATCAAGCTTAATAAGATTTTCAAATTATCACAGTTTGCATTATTACAAGCATTCGGTATTATTTATTATACTGTAAACAAATATATAGGGAGCACCCAAGAAAAAAATAGTCGATAATAAAACGATCATGTTATTTGAAAAATCCAGAAAATTAGATATAATTATTTTTTAGCAATTATCCTCCATCTTTAACTACGAAATGATTTTCCAAAATATTTTGAAAGACTCCTTTTTTTTATTCTCAGTAAGCTTTTTTCTATTCCGTGTTGTACTCAAATTTGTACGCACGACCACCGGCTACGATTTCACAATCCTCTTGCAGAGTGTATTCTATGGCGTTACATTTATTTATTTTTTAATTTGAAGGAATGTCCCATGGAGACATCCTTCATGGCTTAGTTGTAGAAAGTAGACAAAGACTTGATCAAAGATTTATTATTTCTTATTATCCTTTCCGCTGATATGAACACTGTAATTTGTTTCTGCTCTAAGATTTTTTACCATGTCCCCGCCAAATGTGGAGCATATGGACTCAACATTAGTGTTTCTATGAGAACTACTTGTATCTCCGTTGCTCATTCTCTCTTTGCTAATAAAGTGAGTAGGAATATAAGAATAGGGCTAGGCTAGGACTAGTGATCAGCTTATCGCTACATTTTCACGTTAACCCTTTGAGGAGTGAGTAAACTGATTCGTTATTACCCATAAATATTTTTTTAGAAGCTATTACTGCGATTTTGTTTATTACTGTATTTTTTCTCTCGTCTGTGTACATGTGACACTTTACAGACGTCGATTTCAAGAAAGGAATCGATCCCAAATGGTATTTTACGCTCAATATTATATGACTACCAAATTGTTTACAAACCTTAAACTTTTTAAAAAAAAACCTTTTTTTCATTTATAAAGCATGATAAAACTTATGTGGCGACCAAAAATCACTGATGGATGTATCTAGTATCCATATCTGAAGAAATAGCAAATATTCAATACAAAATATGAGGATAGCAATAGATAATAGATGGCAAGACACTTAGACGTACGGGTACGGCGATACACATCAAAGGGTAAGATGGGTGGGAGGGGGAAATTCAAGACGTCACAAACATCCATACCTCCGAGCAAGAATTAACAAACCAATTTATATAACTGTCCGTACTAGAATTTTAACTCTTAGCCTTCATAACCGAAGCCAAAGACGTTGTCCACTCGACCACGCAAGCGCTCTCACAATTATTACATCAATATGTATTTTTTTTGCTTCACCAAAACAGACATTTCTTTCATTTTGATATTTTTAACAATTTTTTTAACCATGTCTTCTACCAATGTAAATTATGTAGAATCTTTATGGCGTTTTTCTCAACAGACGTTTTTATAAGAAAACTACTGCTAAAGGTTACTCAATCCATATTTTTTTAGGAAAGTAGAGAGAAAGATTAGGTTAGGAGAGTATTATAAGTGATAAGGTTATTGCCTTCTCTGGGATTTCATTTATCTGCTTTGTTTGGGATTTCATAAGTGGAAGGGATTTTTAGACATCATAAACATCCATGCCTAGGAACAGAAATCAATCTGTAGGCATTCTCATGAGTTAATCCATTTTGCCAACAAAAGCCTTAATTTTAGTGATACATTTATTTACTGAACGTCCGTTCAAGTTCATACGGGCACTTGAACGCCTGAAGATTCCGAAAGGCAAAACCCGGGTCGTTAGTAACAAAACTTGTGAATGTACATAATTTGAACGTTTCAAATTTAATATTGATATTCCACCAAGCCCCCCCAGTCGAAATCTTAAATTATAAAAGTATTCTTTTACACTCAGATGCGGATAATTTTATCTTTTTTTTATTTATTTTTTTGCAGGTTTGCAATTTTGCTATGAAAACGCCGAATATACTTGGTATTGTAAAACACCAACGATTTTTTTTACAACGTGTTCTGCACTCCGAAAAAAGGGCCTCTAAAATGTATTGCGCCTGGGGCCTCGCCAGTGCTTAATCCGCCACTGGTTTAAAGCATAGTTCTGACGATGGCGAAAGCCGAAATAGCTATAAACATATAACATATAAATAATTGTAGAACTGAAATACCTTGATATTTTTACCTTATTATAGCTAGTAACTTTAACCTAATTCCACAATTCCTAATTTTGTCATTGTAATAAGCGAGTTAATTATTATTTTCGATGGCAATTTTTTGGAAGTTCATTTTTAATATAAAATTACAACATTGTTATTCCACTGGTTGTTTAAAAAACTGTGACCCGTGTTTCGCTTCCGTAAGAAACATCTTCAGGCAAACTATCACGAGGGTTATTAACGACTAAATATAATTTTATTAAAATAACAAACATACTGGTTACAAAATAGAGCTTAGTCGTGAATAGGCTTTCCAATCAGGGTATCCCGGATCCCGTCTATTTAAATGATCCCGAAATCCCGGGATCGTGACCGTACCAATCCCGGGATTTCGGGATTGAGAAAATTTTAGCAAATCCCGTAAAGTTATAGGATTTTGGATTTGGAAGAGCTAAAACAAAAAATGAGTCACTCTGGTATTTAGGGCAAATGGCCAAATTCCTGGGTTTTTGAAATTGAAAATGAAATAATGAAAAACTCCATGACACCAAAACTTTTCTCAATTTTTACACGTTTTCATGTTGAGTGCCCAATCTCGGGATCCCGTATTGAAAATTAGTCAATCCCGAAATCCCGGATCACAAAAAGGCTCCGGGGTTTTATACCCCAGTCGTGAATAGTTTGTCCAAAGATGCTTCTAAAAGAGGCAAAAAGCATATCACAACTTGTTAAACAACCGGTAGAATAACCATGTTGTCAATTTTATTATTTAATTAATTAGTTTTCAACTATTATATGTATTTATAATATTATTTTTCACCCTTTTGACGTTGATATAATTTTGTGTATAATATTGATTGTAAATATTATGATAATAAATATGAAAAAAACGCCCTTGGGAAATCAGGTAGACGAAGAATATCAAAAAAATACGAAGATAATGATGTGTCACTTTTCTGGCACTAATGACACCAACTTTGAATCGGGCACTCCTCTATTGATTCTGTCAAATAGGTTTTCAAGTGTAGGAATATTTTATTTCAGCTAACGTTTCAATTCTCTCTCTCTCTCTCTTCTTTAAGTGGCGTTTTCGAGTTAAGTGCAAAAAAAAAATATCAATCGAAATCAGAAAACTTTCAATTGAGTATCCATTTTAAGTATACAGCGATTTTTTAACATCTGCTATTTGTATTATAATGAATTGATTTAAAAAACATTGTATTACTAGCTGCATTAGAGGTGGGTAGAAGGAAACTTGAAAGAGCTCGCCCCAACCCTTTGGTAAATCTATAAAAAAGTAATATTTTCAAATCTTTGTTTTTTTATACAATGAATAAATAAATATACATTAAAATTAAATTTAATAACGCTGTGATAATAGCAACCGAATTGAAAAACTTCATTTAGAGTTCATATGTTTCACATTGGCAGCGGGATCGATTACATAAATATATAGCGTGATTCGTTAAATAAATATAAATAATTAAAAATTCTTGCCATGATCGAAACCGGTCCAGATCATTATAAATAAAAAGTGGATATACGTACACAAGAAGGCTGTGGTATTATTAATATAATGTCTTTCTACCAAGTATTGACAGTGAACACCGTAAAAGTGATAAATAGATATATGTTTTATCGTTGACAATTGTGGGGTTATAATGCAAAACGTACTATTTCCAAAACTCAAACTTTTCAGTATAATTAAATACTATAACGAATTACACAAAAAAATAACATTTACATAAAAATTTGATTACCAATTTAAAAACGACAGTCTTGTAAACATTTTATATTAAGACTAATAGGATCAGTCGATTCATTAGGTTTGAATTACCCATCTGCATACCTAACTCAATATCGCTCATTTTGTAAATACAGTGTACTCTCGATTATCCGGTTTGCGGATTATTCGTGCCTGAAAATAAATATTTTTTGATTCAAATTTAATTTGATTGATTTTTTTCTATTACGATTATAGGACGCATTAATGAATTGCGATCTTGAATATGCGCGTTATTTGAAAAAGGATGAATTTAGCGATGTGTTTGTGTTTACATATCGTCAACGCATGCATGTCAATCTTTAAGCCCTTAAAAGTGGGTATTTTTAATAAATTAATAATTTATATACTTTATACTTCATTGTGTATCGCTTTGTATATTTAAGAATATTTGATAAGGTAACTAACTACAGGAGCTTTTTGTGTAGCAATCTTTTAACTAATAACAATGTAATAATTGTATATAGTCGAGTATTTTTTCTTTCATTTACGTGATCTTTTTAAGCATGTAGTTATCAAACGTTCGATCAGCGGACCATTCTGGCGATAGCACGAGTTTGCCCTTTTTCACGGAGAATTTACCCAAATAAATGTGCCCACTGTGAGTGGCAGATTACCCAGCCACTGTTTTTTTTGGGATACAATATTTCAGGATAATCCTCGTCATGCTTTTCCAATTATACGATATTTTTTCATCAACCGATATAAAATAATATATTTACCAGATTAAGGTTAGTTACAATTTTTTGTAAACGAATTAAAATTATTGTTTTTTTATTATGCTATTGACTGAGAGTGTTTGGAGTATCTTTAATACCAAATTATTTATTTTTTTACATCATCATTACTTCAGTTATAAATGAATCAGATTTCGCCTATAGTTATCTCCAGGTATTCGAGCACAAAGGTTAACACTAACGGGTATACAGTTACTCAGTTTGTACCAGGGGTTACCAAACTTTTTGAGAAACGGGCCGGATTGAACTTATTAAAAACTAAAGGGGCCGGACGACAAATAAATTCTTATTGGATCCCAATCAGAATATTATTTCATTTTATGTGGTTACATAATTATGAGAATGTAAACAAATGTTTGCCCTTCTTAGAATTTCAATAAATGAGGATATTCGAGAAATTTTTGAGTAAACGAACATCTGGTCGTCTGGCCTCCAATTTCTATCCAACTTCCTTCACTTTGAGTCCCCTACCAGATAATTGTATGACAATTGGTCATTTGAAATAAATAGTTGTCGTGAATTCACAACTAAATCATGAAAATTTATATTTCTTATATAAATAATTTCTATGCAAAAATCTTCGGCGGGCCGGATCCGCCCCGCGGGCCATAGTTTGGCGACCGCTGGTTTGTACACATTTATTTAAAAACTTGAATGCGTGAAGATGCTGAAATGCAAAACACAATTTGCTAGGGACAAAATTTGTGGAAATATAACAAGTTTGAACGATTTAATTTGAAACCAACACACACTTTTTTTGCAAAAAGTTGAATACTAAAACTGTGGATGAGACAATATTCCTAAGTGTTTGTCGTGGTGAAAAACATTTACTTTTCAAATATAAATGTTTTTTTTCTTTCGCTATCGTTATTATCACTGTTTCTACTAAAAGTCTTTTTGGAAGATTCATGGGAGCTTTTGAATAAAATATATCACAGCCAATTCTTCGAGAATTTCTTTTTGTCAAATATCTCTTAGCATAACAATAAGCTACACATTTTTTTTCGGATGAAATAAATGTAATATTCATCCTTAGCAATCCATAAGAACTGTAAGTCTCGGCTCAAGACCCTGCAAGATTAAAATGAAATTCTTTTTTTTTTTCAGTCGACTATTTGAGATCTTTATTATTTTTGTATTATTTTTTATTTGGAGTATCTATTCCACCGAATAAGAACTATCACTTCAGAATAGTTTGCGTTATAATGATGAAATTGCAGATGTTACGTAACGTATTCTAAAGCATATGTATTGATATAAAAAAAGTCTCTTCTTCTTTTATATTAATCAACCTCCAGTCATTTGACATTTAATTCTAAATCAAGTTCCAAAATATGAAATAACTTTCAGTTTTAGTGTGATAAACAACACTATTTGAACGGATGTACGAAGCGATGTCCAGTGACCCGTTGAAAACAATTTGGTTTTTATGAGCATGTATACGGGTATAAAAGCGGTATTTCTTATATGTATATGAACCAACCTTCAGTCATTTGACAGTGTGGTACAAATCAGGTTCCAAAATATGAAACAGCTTCCATTTTGAGTATGATTAGCAACACTGAAGTGATGTACCGTGACCCGTTGAAAACAATTTGGTTTTTTACGAGCATATGCACTAGTATAAAGTGGTATTTATTATATCGGTATGAACCAACCTACAGTCCTTTAACAGTGTGCTACAAATCAGGTTCCAAAACATGAAATATGGTTCAGTTTGAGTGTGATTAGTAATAATATTTGAACGAATGTACGCAGTGATATCCTATGATCCCGTAGAGAGTAGTTAGGTATTTTAAGAGCATGCTTACTAGTATACAAGTTGTCTTCCACATATATAAATCCATTTCCAGTCATTTGACAGTGAACTCCAAATCAAGTTCCAAAATATGAAAAAGCGTTTAATTCTAGTGTGATCACCACGACACATATGAACGGATTTACGAAGTGATATCCCGTGATCCCGCAGAGAGCAGTACCTAGCAACCAGTAATAAATTATGGTTACAAACTGAAAAGCTTTTTCACAGACAGTCCTTTTGCACTGCTTTGAAAAACGTTAACTAATATTATAGAAAAAACCACCAAGTGCTAAATTTAAATAACATTATTATGTGACACAGTTAATATAAGCTTTATAATATAATTATAACAATGAATTTATTCTACAAAAAACTTAAAGATCACGACTTTCCGTTGGCCTTTGTTTGGTTTTTCCAAAGGTTGAGCCCAGAACAACTCTTCTTTGATAATATATTACGACATGGGCAAGTCCACCCAGTTTAACCCAGTCCCTTCAGCGCAAATAAATAACACGTTTAACTAAAAGGGACTGCCTAATAAGGAAATACCCTTATTATTATACCCCATTTTAGATAATAAGACCGAAATGGTGATGTACACAATGATTAGGGGGATTTATATCGGAATTTCATTGACAGCCGAGCCTTTAAAATACACATAAACAATATATTTCCAGTTAAATTATATTAGTTAACTAAATTAAACATTTTATCTTAAGTAACTTTGTTATTTCCCAGTGTGATTATGCTTCTGCCTATTCCCATCTGATTTCATTAATGTGTTTACATGTGCCAACCTTATTTAGCTACAGTTTGAAATAATGTTTGTTAATAAAATACCCTGTAATATCTAATTTGTATTATTGATACAAATTTTGTATTCGGTAAATTGGAGGATACTTTGTGAAAATTAATTTTGAATCCAAAGCAAGTTGAAATAAGAGCAAATGCACAAGAAATTTCTTCAGTGTTTTTATTTTTAAAAATATATTAAAAGAATACTCTACCTAATTTCTTCTGGGAATACGCTTAAAATGCAAAGATCGTTTTCGATTTTAATGTATTCATCTCTTTACCTACAGATAATTCCGTATTACATAAATTACATAAAAAGGCGCGTGTTTTTGATGTCATGTTGAATACAGCAATATAAATGCATTTTTTCTGTTAGAAGCCCATAGAGATAGTGAAGGTGTTGATTACTACGTGGGGGTAGTTAGTTAGCTGGTAGTGAGGCAGCAAATAGCAGAGAGGGTAGATGGAAACCGTTGCTACTCGTAGCGAAAATTTTGAAATAAAATTCTACTCCTAATTACCGTTTAAAATTTCGTCAAAAATATTACACTATGACGCTGCATTGAAACGAAATATTGTAGTTTACGCAGAAGAGCACGTAAATAAGTCTGTAAGACGTTAATTTCACATTAGTAAAGCGAATATTCGTCGTTGGTGAAATTATTTCAATTCTATTATTTCCGGTTAGTCGCACAAATTTTTATTATTATTTATTTCAGGAAAAAAAAATTGCAAGTGAATTGTATTTGTCAAAAAAAAAAAAAAACTTTATCAGTAGTTATTATTCAGATTTAAGCACGGACAATTGTCCCAGCTTATTATTTTTTACTTTATTCGTGTCAGATCCCAATACAAATGAACACACTCAGTTATAAAAAATCTTTGATATATTGAATGTGTAACTTTAAAATGCATTTTGTGAAACAGCGTCAAATCATTGTTTAGTTCAGTTCATTATCTTTCACATTTCTTCGCAATGCCGCGAACGGAAGATAAGTTTACTTCCTATTTCATGAGCATACCAGCATTGCACGAGACTAACTAATGATGACGCGAGAATTGAAATTCCCAGATGCATTTTTAGAAAATAATGCAATTCGTGATGCGAATATAAATTACCTTACAGCGCGAAAAGTATGATGCTGATGTATTTAATTTCTAAAACTAACATAAAATTTTCCATTCTGTATTTGATACGTGGAGCTTTTACATAATATAATATAAAAGTAAGTCAATATGAAAGTTCATACAAGCTACAATTGGAGAGAGTCCATAAAGAATTTCTAAGATTTTATTATTTAAAAAAAAATAATGCTACCCCTTTGATAATTCCTTAAAAGAATACTACCCTAACAAATTTCTTTTAGGAATGTTATCATTTCACTTTTTTGAAGCTCGAAGAACGTTTTCAAGTTTGAAGCATTTTCCTGTTCTTCTTCGGAGCCAAATTAATAATCTTGAAATTTTCATGACTATTAACTAACATTAATAAAAACACAATATTCCTATGTACTTTATTCTACTTTATTTAATAGGCCAGGATCGGTTTCGCTCATTGCCAGCATTGTCTACTGACGATCAGTTGAAAATGCTCGCAATGAGCGAAACCGGTCCTGACCTATTAAATAAAGTGGAATAAAGTACAAAAGAATATTGTGTTTGTATTAATATAATGCATTTCCACCAAGTATTGAGAGTGAACACCCTAAACGTGATTAACTAACATGCTTCCAATTTATTCTTAGTTTGGCGAAACTATTACCAAAAACTTTTGTTTTAAAAAACTTGTTCCTCGCGTAAGACGTAGGAATCGCCAGTTCCAAGGGCCGTTCGACTGATCAACTCATTGCCTAGAGAAGTGGACATTGTTAGTTGATAGTATTCGTGAATGTTTTACTTTTTTATTTCTTGATTTTGTATGTTGATTTTGATGTATTATTAACTGTTTTTTTTTTCATTATATTTGTCAAGTGCAGTCAAGGGTTTCATATTTTACTCAAATCCAGTCGTTTTTAAGCAACTTGTTTAACTTCATGCTGAAAATTGAGAGTTTTTTCATTTTTATCAGACATGCGAAACTAAAAAAAAATCATTTTTCACAACTGTTCTTGAAAATATGACAATACACATCAATCATAGCAGAATGACTTGAAAATACGCAAGGCTGGAATGGTATATTATAAAAATGAGAAAAGCTTCAAGAATATAGACATAATCCAAATAATGATAAAAAAATCTTAGAGATAATATTTCAAAGTTATCGATTTAATGATACATATTATGATTTTTTATATAAGATAATATTTAAATAAATTTGTGTTAATTGATTTTTTTATGGCACTAGAAATTGTAACTACTATGTGTAGACTTCAGATAGTAGATTATTAAAAATAAAACGCGAATAGTTCATTTAATAAAATAAATAACAACTTAAGTTTATAGTGACTTATATTTTATTGGTCAGAATCTAAATAATTCAATAGTCAGTACTTCATTATACCTTTTGAGGAGTATGGCTGCATGCGTCCAAATGTTGTGTTGTATGATATTCATATTTTGCTATTTTCAAGTTTTTTATTTGATTCTCTTATTTCTTCATATATGGATAATATATATATATATATCTGTGATTTTGGCAGTCACATTATTTTTTTTATTTATTGGAAAAAATATTTTTTTAAAAAGGTTAATATTTGTAACTCACTATATATATATTTGACATCACACACATTCTCGATTTATTCGAACAGAAATCCAAAAATTGATTGAATAATCAATCTATAAATATTGTCCGTACTGAAATTAAACCCGTGACTTATATGTGCTTAGCCAATGACGTTGACAATTCAACCATGCAGTCAGCGTATCTAAACAGATATTTTATAATAGCTAACTTCAATTTTAAGCGAATTATTATTAAAATAATTGCATGCCACGATACGTTATTAAGAGATAACCAAAAGACTAAATAGAAGCTAAAAAATACCCTTTAGATTCATATTGTGTTAATATTTATTTATGGTTTAAAAATTAAAAGTACAGTACATGACATTACAGCTGACGCCAATTCGCTATGGTCTTGACAAATATAATGAGAAAAAATAAATAAAAAAAACACTTTACATGAAAATCAACACACAAGATCAAGAAATAAAAAAGTAAAACTTAACAAACAGTTTACAAATACTGTCACTAAAAATATCCACTTCTCTAGGCAATGAGTTGATCAGTCGAAGGGCCCTTGGAACTTGTATTATTTATTCTCATAACTTCGCGTCAAACATTAAACTTATATTTTCTATTACATTTTGATGCCTTACATATTTTTACAAATATAAGAAAATGGCTACCTACAGCTGAATTTGTTTTCTTAGCTTTTTCAAAGTATGTTACTGGAAGGAGAATCTACAAGAAAATAGAAAAGTCGACATGGAAAAATGTCGCGAAGTTTTTGATTCATTCGTATGACATGTCGATGTTTATCGATTAAACAAAATTTTACATCCGAAACATTTGCATTCAACATATTATTATAACTTCAAAAATCGAATGTTTTTATTACTTTGTTTCGAGTTCTTTTATTTTACCGAAAAGTCTAACATATTTTTTGTCAATCGCTCGCTTCTTAACAGGATTATGTTCGCTAAATTATTAACAGAAGCGATTGATTCGAGAAGATTTACATATTTTTTATTACTGTGTTTCTTTGAAGCACGATTTTTTAATGCCCGATAATATAAGCCAGACAAAGAGATATCGCTAACAAGTAATTTTTCTTTACGTATTACTAAATTATGTTGAATTTAGTCGTGTTTTTTTTTATTAATTCCAAGTATTTTTACTTTTAAACAAATTATATTTTGTAATGGTATTTTTATTAAAAAAAACAACAATATAATTCATGCATAACAACTACCAGTTTTATTAACATTAAGTAGCGATTGTATTTAGATATGAACTGAAGAGGGCTCAGAGGGGCTCACGTGAGCCCTTTGCTAATTTTTACTAAGGCCAGCGAGCACCTTGTTAATTTAAAAGAAAACATTATTCTCAGATCAAATAAGTATATAAAACTGCAATTTCTGACTTATATATTATCTACGACAGCTTTAGTATACACAGTAGTACATTTTTAGCCATTTACATTGATAAAAATAAGTTTACGGTAAATTTCATATTATAAGATTATTAAGTAGCAATCGATTGCATATTTAAGAATTACATATAGTTGCATAAGAGTGACAAAAAAGTCCACTCCTTCACCAGAACACCGAGAATTACTTTGAGATTATGCGAGCACGTTGTTAACGTATTAGTAACCCACCGCTGATTGTATTCCATAGATACCATACAATAAGAATTAGTCTTTATTTTTACACAATTTAATTATATATCTTTTTAATGATTCAATATATTTTATTCGTATAAAAAACTCTTTAATACGAATGCAAGATAAAATAAAAAGTTTTCGCCGAATGAAAAAATCTGTTAAAAATATAAATTTAATTCTGCGTCGTTTTTACACATATATTTAGACCACGCAAGCTAAATATATGTGTAAAAACTAATGTTTATTAATGACAAAAATCTATGATGTGTGGAATGTCTTCTATGTTTTAAGGAACATAATATTGACTAGTGTTCTCCAAGCTCAATGAAGATGGGAACGAATTAAAAAAATACATTTATTTAAATCAGCTCAATTCGATTTTTATTCTAGTTTAATTAAAATCACGTTTGACAGAGTGTGGAAACTCTTTACACAACTTGTTTACGCATTTTTGTCGATTTTAAGCATACACAGTACCCAATTATATTCACTTGCGTCTTCAACTTTTTAAAAAAAATACTATTTTTAACATATGCGTAATTTTAATAAAAATAATAAAACATTTTTAGTACTATGTCTACATCAAATTTATTTGATCAGGACTGATTTTGCTCCTCGCGAGCATTATCAACCGATAAGAAAACTATATAAATAGTGCTGTTTATACAAATTTAAATTTAAATAAAAGGTGTAAGCAATGAAAATTAACAATGAAAGCAATCTTCATTGCAATATAAAATAAAAATAACTTTGATTATTCCACGTATTGTGTATCAAAATGTGACACGTGTTTCGCCTCTTTCAGAGGCATCCTCAGACAACTACTTTCGCAAATGTTTGCTTAAGTACGAATGATTTTAATTTTACTATTTTGATATATTATAATAAAGATCAAAATAAAATGGGAGGGGATGATAGAAAAACAAACAAACGATAATGGTAATACAAATGACATTTACATTAAGAAATGATTATCTAATGAGTTGGATCAATTAGGACGGGTTAAACCGCTAGAAAATATATTACTATTCTGATATATTATAATAAAAATGGTCGGCAAGGGGGGAAACAAGGGGGGGGAAACTATCTATCGCCTCTCTTGTGGAGACTGCCCCGCTTCATATGTAGGGCAGACAGGTAGAAACTTTAATATTGAAAGTAGTTGTCTGAGGATGCCTCTGAAAGAGGCGAAACACGTGTCACATTTCGATACACAATACGTGGAATAATCAAAGTTATTTTTATTTTATATTAAAATGAACTTCCACAAAGTTACCGCCGAATCCATCGAAAGAATCTTCATTGCTGCTGATTTTGTTGAAGAACACAGACTCATTACTTGGAAGCTGGAAAAACACTAATCAGTTTTATATTGAAAATTACAGTATAATGTCATATTCACAATTCTTATTAAATATTTCTTCGTACATTATTTTAGAATAACTTAAATGAATGAAAATTGAAGATATGGTTTCACGTTGACTACAAATTGATTTAAATTATTGTACGTTCAAGCATAAGAAATCCGTCTCTTGTGCATGTTATCCCATTAACGATATTTTGTAATATATTATCATTGAGTTAAATTTCTGAAGAATGAAATTTATATGGTTGAAGTTTTTTTTTAAATTTTACGCACTAGAGGTAACAAAAGTTGCATGAAAAATAAAAATAATATTATGGCCAATGTCTATCCTGATATTATACTGACTACTTTCAGTTCCCTAGATCAGCGTTTCTCAACCGGTGTCCACGTATAACAAGTCATGAAAATTAAATTTTTATGTCACTGACGCCCTAGGCGATATTGAACAATTATTGGCTTAAAACGCAATTAACCTGATCATTTTCGATTATGGGTCGATATTTCATGTACATATTTTTACTTTGAATCGCCGCTATAAGATGTTGAATAGAATTATTTTTTTATTGTTGCCGTAACTGAAGTATTTTACTGCGCAAAACATATTTTATTTCATAAATTAATATGTCAATTTTTTAAATCTTATTTCAATAACAGTCTGACTCAAGAATATATTCAAAACATAATCTAATATTGAGCTCATTAAAAAATGTATTTTTATTTATTTGAAAAATAAATGTATTTCATTATGTAGATATACATATTTTGTAAAATAAATACACTCCATCATATTTTCAAGAACCAAACCCACAGCAACGATGTTTTTTTTTATTTATTTCGCCAAAAGTTCTAAAATTAAATACTGTTCTTGTTTCATATTACTGCAGACATGGTTTGAGTGACAGATAGTGACAGGCTCTTTCAAGTCGTTTGTTAAATGTGAAATTTTGGTATTCCCAATTCAATTGACTTCCAGCGCACAGCACAAAGCTCGTGGCTGAAAGCTCACGGCTGTCAAAAAAAGCCTGATATGTATAATATTAAGCCCACCCATAATTTGCACCATTCGCCCAACGCTTTATATTAAAAAAAATACCACCCCATCGGGCTTTTTGCATAATGGAATACGCAAAATCAAATAACTCGTTGACTTTTAACTATCATGCAAAGCGTTTATGAATTAAATACCGTTTATTCTCGATCGCTGACAGATACTCATCACCAAATATACATATATATCGACTCAACGGTGGGCTGGTAATACTTTAACAAGGGGCTCGCTTAGTCGCAAACCAATTCTCGGTATTCTGGGAAAGGAGTGAATTTGTAATACTCCTATGAAATTATATGCAAAAAGTTAATAAGCAATCGATTGTTACATAATACACTTATAAACATGTAATAATATAAAATTTACCGTAAACTTATCAATGTAAATGGCTAAAAATGTACTACTGTGTATACTGAAGCTGTCGTAGATAATATACAAGTAAAAAATTGCAGTTGTACAGTAGTTTGATCTGAGAATATTGTTTTCTTTAAAATTAACAAGGGGCTCTCGCCAGCCGTAGTAAAATTTAACAAAGGGCTCGCTCGAGCCCCTGTAAACCCTCTCCAGCTCACCCCCGTCGACTGTGGAAAGGAAAAAGGACGTAACCATCATATACCAAATTTTACATGAGACACAAACAAAGTTTTTAGATTGAAATATACACAGCCCTGAAGTGCACGGTGACTGATGAACTGTATTTTAATTGAATATTAATTTAATAAATTGTTCAAGAAAATCTTTTTATATTCTTTTTCCTGGTTGCAATTTTCACAAGCCTTTCTTTTTTCAAACTTGAAAGCTAAATTAGATACTAATTCGGCATTTTTAGCATCCATCCTTTTGATATAACGTGTGTCAAGTTGTATACATTGTGATGAATGTTTGTTTGTTTGTCCCTTATGCGTACTTATACCGCTCATCCAATAGCAATGAAATTTTTGTTAGCTGTTGTCTAATCTTTTTTTTTATATACCTAATTGTTTTGTTTAGTTTTTTTTAATTTATTTTCATACGTAGCACACCCAAAGCTAACACTCATCATACGCCACTGTATTTCGAAGAATAATTATCGAAGATTGTTTCCAGTAGACAAACTATGTTCAAAATATAATATGGAATCGAAATAAGCTTCACAAGATTTTTCTTAAACTCTTTCTTTGTACGATAAATCATTTTCTCTTGTAAACCGAGAGTAGAGTCACGGCTGTTGGTCGAAATAAATTCCTTAAAAATCAATTCTCTTATCTAGAGTCTAGGGAACCTAAATGAAGCGAATAAGCTGATAGCATTACCGCCCATGTCTTGAAAAATATCACCGAAAAAAATTAGGTCAAAGTCTCGAGGCAATACATTCACCACCCCACCCCGTTCACTTACTCATATTACAGATATTAATTTTACCGTTGAGAAAAAGTTTTTCTTCCAAAACTAAAATAATAAATGTTATTAAGCTGAGAAATATTTGCATGACAGATAATATATTCGGCTATTGTTATTTGATTCACGAGTTTTTGAATAATTTATTTCGTACAATACAATAAATTGGAATAGTTTTTTATCAACTTTATAATAATTTAAGTTATATTTGATTCGTTCAAACTATGAACATTCTCACAGATTTTGTCACTAACGACCCGGTTTTCGCCTTTCGGCATCTTCAGGCGTTCAAGTGCACGGATGAACTTGAACTGACGCTTAGTAAATGAATGCTTCGTGTTTATATAAACGGGCGAAACCCGGATCGTTAGTGACAAAATCTGTGAGAATGTACATAGTTTGAACGATTCAAATTTAATATTGAAATTCCACCAAGCACCTTCAGTCGAAATCTTAAATTATAATTGAAATTATTATGGATTTAATTATACCACTTATTTTTATTATATATGTTTCACTTCATTGTTATAACATAATTTTATACAACTGTATTATAATAATTCACTTGATCAAAAAAAATAATCAAAATACAAAGAAGTATTGGTAAGTTAAACTGAGTTATTGGACCTTTTGATTAGTAGTGACGTGCTTCAAATCAATGTTCGTTTTTGTCGATCAAAAGCTTATTGTTACATTGAAACTTTACATAATACTCGAGTGCAAGCAAATAAGACAAATTACAACTACAGCATGTCAGGGGCAATCAACATTGTACAGTGAATGATGGGGTGTATACATACATAAAAAATATACAATAAATTATGGAATAAGCACAAAATTTGAATCGTTCAAATTATGTACACTTCCACAGATTTTGTTACTAACGACCCGGGTTTCTCCCTTCGGCATCTTCAGGCGTTCAAGTGCACGGACAAACTTGAACTGACGCTTAGTAAATGAATGTTTCGTGATTATATAATAAATAAATGTATCACTGAGTCTAAAGCCATTGCTGGCGAAAAAGATAAGCTCATGGGAATGCTCAACGATTTGGACGATTCAAATTCAGATAATTTGAATGATTCAAATTTAATATTGAAATTCCACCAAGCACCTTCAGTCGAAATCTTAAATTATATGAATAAACACAACCTTGAAGTGCACGGAGACTTTAAAACTAGTGTTTAATTGACATAATCTAATATTAATTTAAGAAATTTTATAGGAAAAACTTTTTTTTCAGTAATTTTTCTTGGTTTCAATTTTTACAAGCACATATTTTTTCAAACTTAAAAGTTAAATTTAGATACTAATTTGGCATTTTCAGCTTACATCGTTTTGGTAGAACGTGTATTAATTTGGATAAATTGTGAATATCAAAAAAAAAAGGTGTTTTTCAAAAACTGTGAGTTACATCCTTTTTCATTTTCACAGTCAATATATATGGTAAATTTCCTGTGTGACTTTTTACTAACGTAATTTTGATAGCTTTAGATGTCATAACTGGGTCAAGCTGTTTAAAATCAACACTTTTTTATGTTATTCCGGCGGAAAATAAACTTTCACTTCGCTTTTAAAAGTAACGTGGCGAAGTAAACGGATCAATTTCTTTAAAGTCGTCCTTTTTATCTCAAAGATCGCTCCAAAAAATATACCCCAAGATCTGATAGAGCGACACGTTTCCGGTAACGCCGTGAATGTATGTATATCACAGGTACGCTTATTTAAATGAGGCTAACGGCGTTTGAAACATTTTTGTTTTTTTTATCAAAGTTTTCGCTGTTGATAAAACGTCAGAGATAACCGCTAGACTTCGAGTGACACATTTTTTTTATGTGATACTTGACCCGAACCAAAAGCGCACATTTTCCAACGTATTTGTCGGAATGAGGTATGTCAAAGCCTTCTTGTGTTTTGCCATCATTAAGTTTCAAATGTCACTGCGATAAGGTGATTTACGCTTCGGTCGTACCTACTCTGTATTGTGTGAAATCATGCCACAATATCGACTAACAAAGTAAAAAATGTTAATTGCCTATTTAGTTTTACTGCATTAAAACAAACGCTGATTTTATAAATATATCTCAATTACTCCCGATAGCTAAGCCAACGGTCGTCAACCTGGCCCCACGACCAGGGGTGGGCTGGTTTTACTAAGGCCGGCGAGCCTCTTGATAGTTTAAGAGAAAACAATATTCTCAGATCAAATTATTGTAGTATGTAACTGCAGTTTCTGACTTTCACATTATCTAAGACAGCTTCAGTACAATTGTACATTTTTAGTCATTTAGATTGATAAGTTTACGGTGAATTGCATATTGTTACATATGAGTGTGGAAAGAAAAAAAGGACGAAACCCATAGTTTTTTCAAAACAGCTTTTTTTCGATAATTACAGTGTATCAAATTTGATACACGTTATATCGAAGGTTTGTAAGCTTCAAATGTAGAATTTAGCTTTTAAGTTTGAAAATTAAGAGCTTGTGAAAATTGAAACCAAGAAAAAAGACAATTTCTTTATTTAATATTAGATTATGTCAATTAAACGCCAGTTTAGAAGTCTCTTCAAGGTTGTATATATTCCATAATTTGCATATAGCCCAAAATCATCAAAAAACGTTGGCTGAGCCTCCTGTAAAATTTTATATGTGTGGGTTACGTCCTTTTTCCTTTCCACAGTCGATATTGTAGGTGTATTAAGTAACAATCGATTTCTTATTTAAGTATTGCATATAATTGCATAAGAGTGATAAAAAATTAATCCTTTCAATAACACCGCGAATTGCTTTGAGATTAAGCGAGCCCCTTGTTAACACATTGGCAGCCCACCACTGTTCACGACCGACATGTGGGCGATTCAAAATTTAATGATTTACCATGTGGTTTTTTGTCCTTCATTGCGAATGTTATTTCTCGTCTATTTATCAAATATGTATATTTTAATATGCTTTCGCAGGTTACAGTTAATCGCACATTTAAATCTTCTCAGAATAGGCGAGCTATGAACGAGCTACGTACTCAGATTACGAGTGATTAAGTACATACAAAAAGCTTATTACCAGATTAAATAAAATGATAAATGTAGTGAAACAGCACTTACTAATTTTAAAAATTGTTTTGTTGTTGTGTCAAATAAACTAATATACTGGTGGTTAATTAATAAATTGTACCATAAACAAAGGTACTTAAATGGTAGATTATAATTAAGACTATTAAGAGTAAGAAACCTGACAACCCATGACCTGTTCATATAATATTAATACATAAACACCCACCATTACATTTTCACTTTCAAAATATACTTTGAATTATGTAAGATTTATAACTTTAAACATAATTCTATACGTTATAAGTATACAATTGTTTCACTACGGACTAACTTTAGGGATGCGCTTCATACAAAATAATCGTTATGAAACATCTAGTTGCAATCGGTACCGGCAGATGTCCAGAGTTGGCAGATGTCAGATTACCTGAGTACGGTCTATTGTTTCAAATCTTGAGATGCTCACCAACTGTCAAATAAACGCTAATTAAGTTTGTAGAAGACAGCTAGTTTGTTTCTTTTGATTTTTCATGCTATGGTCACCGCATTTGAAAGAGTTCCATAATCGCTAGAGCAAAGTATTATTTACTGGACATCTTAAAGGTAAAATTATCAAGCTGTCAAAATGATACGTATTTACAATATCAAAATAGTTACGACAAATCGAAAACTTTAATTGTCCATATAACACATGACAGCATAACATTTTATCTACAAAACCCACTTATTTTAGTCCTTGTCGATGATCAATGCTTCATCTAACGTGACCCAGAAATCTTGAACTTCATTTCATGTCCGTCTCCATATTAAACATATAAAATTTATATTATACTTTTAAATTTTAATGGATCTTATCTCAACAGAAGTTTCTCTATGAGAATAGGTTGTTACTTTCTTTTTTCGAAGAAAGTAGAAGTAGAATGATATGAGTAGGGCGGGTCTAGTGGTTAGTTTATCACAGTTCATGCAGAGATCTATAATACTTAAATCGGATAGGCATAGAAAATAAGGGACATCATAGAAATTAGGACATCCAATCCTGGACCCATTTTGTGATCCCAGGATTTCGATACTCACAGTCTTTCAATCAACTACTACTTACTGTTATGCCGCAATTCCTTGAGATGATTGCAAAAAAAAGATGGTAATTAAAAGAATCCATCAAAATCTGTGGGAGTGTACATAATTTGAACGATTCAAATTTAATATTGAAATTCCACCAAGCACCTTCAGTCGAAATCTTAAATTATAAAAGAATTCATATTTTTTGTCAACTCGAAGTGACAAATTGACAGATTCCACAATTATTGAAAAGTCAGGAACTTTTTTTAGCTTCATCCTACGAAAAAGTTACATCTGCCAGTGAGGGCAGCGCTGTTGAGCATTCTTTACTTTGAAGGGTTTGTACGTGTTATAATGAATCCTGAAATCCCGGGATAAGTAGTGAAACGATCCCGGAAATACTGGATTGCAAAATTGGTCAGGATTTCGGGATTGGAGGCCCTAATCGACATAAATACGTTTGAGCAGAAATCTATAAATCAATTTAAAAAACAGTTTAATAAACTATTCACACTAGAACTCGAGGCCTTGAGCTGCGTATTCAAAACCAACGACATTCAATACTTTACAATTGACCCTGACAATGATAATTGACAGTTACCAGTGTTACCAACATTGAATTGAATTGGAAATTAAAATGAAGATGTTAGGCTATTGGGATTGTTTGACATACGTAGGGGAGCATGTATGTATTCATAGATGGAGAGCAAATACACTGTTAGCGTAGTCAAGCACATTAATTGAATTGAGGACTCCGGCGTAGACAATATTTCGTAGCTTTAAATAATTGAGTCGCGTCTTCAACGTAACAAATTCATAATATCTCTGCGGCCACATTAATAATTCATAAAGGTCAAGGTGATATTTAAGCTGAATGTTTTTTCTACTGAATTTTATTCATGCTATCGATTTCACTGTCGAATGTTTACTGTTGTAAAATGTTTATAATCGTTGTTTGAACGATCAAACCGCTTAACATTAACTCATTACATCCAATCGATATCTGTCTTTAACCTATCTATTTCTTTCCAAAGAACTTCTTTTCAATCATGTGAGTGAGAGGCTTACAAATAACGATCAACTAATGGTCAACCATTATAACTTGGCCGTTTAGTGTCACGTGACGAATGGTGTCTGTCATAGTTGTCACGTGACAGTGTTATTGGTTGGGATATACAATTCGTCGTCACATAACTGTTCATAACCTCTTGCCCATCATTGTTACGGATTTTTAATGAATCATTTGAAATATTATTTTAATAATTACATATTGATAAAAAACTTTGTTGTCAATTATGTACGAGCATTCATTCAAGAGCTTTTATTTACTTTAGTCACGTTAATTACTATATAATATATAAAAAAACCTATATTAAAAATATTTTTTAAAAAAAATGTGTTTATTTCACATAATTAATTTAATATCAAGACTGGTTCGATTCATCAGCATAAGCATTATTTGATAAGTCGATCATTATTTCGATAAGCGAAACTGGGTTTGATATTTTATAGATAATGTAAAATTAGTAAAAATAAGTGCTTTTTTAATGTTATGCCTCACAACTAAGATTTGACAGTCTCTAAAAGTTAAAAACACCTATATATACTACTTTAGTTCTAAATTTGGTCGTCAAACACGATATAATGGTCGATTTTTACGTGCGTTTTCTACTTTTGTAGCTCTAGTAAACTTTAATAAACTTTAACAAGTTAAAATATATAAATATAACCACTAGATTTTTTTTCAGCTTTCATTAGTCATCGCTCATTAAGAGTTGAAATATTAACTGTTAATTGTTTAAAAAAAAGTGATAACAAAATCGTTAGTGCTTACTATATTTTATATATACAAATAGTGCGTTTTGATTGATACAAATTGTTTTATTAAAAAAAAGACTGCTTATGAACGTTACTGGCTCCGTATTCGTTTAATAATATTATCTGTTTGTGGAATAAAATATTAAGATATGATTTAGTCAACTAGAATGTTTTTTTAAATCTAGTTAGATTTTATCAATGAAATGAATATTTGAAACCATATTTGGTAACATTATTTTAACTTAGATATTGCTGTAGATTTATATGTGCAAATTGACTACAAATAGAAAACTGATTGTCAAGCACCCTTTTTTTAATGAATGTATATGAAAAAAACAGTTAGATTGGACTAGTATAACAATATAATGTATTTAAGATGGTATTTAGTCAAAATAAAAATGTGCTTTTTTAACGATCCAATTATAACGAATATATACGGATACGATAAAAATTCTAATCAATTACGATATCTATTTATTCTTCCTAGCATACGAGCACACGTTTTTGACAGCGGGAATTGTCGAAAGATAAATTCGAATGGAATTGAAAGAGTTTTTCATTGAATACATTTTGAAATACGCACTACACATAATTTTGATTACTTTTTTTTAAAAACGTTTTTACTAATAAACACACAATATTCATTTGTACTTAATTCCACTTTATTTAAAAAGGTCAGGACTGGTTTCGCTCATTGCGATCATTGTCAACTGATCGAACTGTCAGTTGTCAACTGATTGAACAATATTGTCAACTGGTTGAACAACACTGTCAACTGATTGAACTTTCAGTTGACAATGCTCACAATGAGCGAAACTGGTCCTGACCTTTTAAAATAAAGTGAAATAAAGTACAAATGAATATTTTTTTTTTATTAATATAATGCCTTTCTACCAAGTACTGACTGTGAACACCCTAAAAACATTTTTATAGTGAAAATATATTACCTATATTTTATATATTATACTACTTTAGAGGGCATCGTGTTTTTTGTTGGCTAATTCATTTTAGAAAAAGGATAGTTTTGGTCCCGATCCCAATTTCGTACACGCGTAAACTATCCACTTAAGTAATTGAATATATTTTCCCGTTTATACGAACACGTGAGACGTCTCCCTTTGCCTAAATTTGACACTTTTCTGACATCTGCAGTTGTACTGTAGTGTAGCATTTCATATTATTAAAAGGGTAAATATTGGCATGGGATCATCCCTTGTAATGTAGATAGATGGCCTTGAGAAGCATTCACCGATAATAAATCGATAGTTTATGCACAGTCCAAAGCAGCGGTGGTAAATCTTTTCCGCGTTTGTATAAAAATAAAGTAAAAGTGAAACACATAAAAGGTCGCTTTTTTTTAATTATCTTGAAGTTTTTATAAACGTGATTTAACGCTTTAAGTGTGGAGAATATGGCTTCCTAACAGAAGTGTCACAACATAAGAGAACTGCTTGTTACTTAGTTATCCAAACTTTTCATTTTTCGGTTAAAATATAGAAATATAAATAATAGGACAAAGCTTATTTATTGGAGGGTTAAAAATATTTTTTTAGACACCACAAAAATCTATAAATCATTGAAAAAAAACTTTTCGTACAGTTACTTGAGCCTGTAAGATCCGGCATGGAAAGTAACGATGTTTACTAAGGCGTCTATACTTGACAAACTATAAATATCAAATAACGACTTAAAATAGATACTTTAAATGTGTTCAATGTCAATGCTTGGAGAAAAGACATTACATAATATATGAGCGAAATCGGTCCTGATCATATGACATGTAAAGTAGTAAAAATCTAATAATCTAAAATATTCTTTCAACTTAAAGAGAACGTTAAGACTGGTTTTAAAGCTTGTGTATTTTTTGCATGTTACCGAAGATCAATGTTTTTGGGTTATTTATCTTTCTTAGTTTCGGTGTCGAAATGTTTAAGTCCCCGTATAAACAACATCATAAACAATACTATTAACGAACATGTATTCAAGGGCATTTATGTTTGCCAAATTATCACCTTACATCCTTTTATTCTTGTCTTGTCTGAAAAAAGAGGAGACCTTGATTTGGATTTAATTTGTTTACTTACTACGGCGATACTGCAGTCTTGGCCGCTTATTAATTGAGTTTAAAATAAAGCAAAAAGATATACAGTATACATATACACTCAGATTGAACCCAACCTTTAAGTTGTTCATATAGATAATCGTGTATTGATTATTGAAAGATTAACATGTTTAAAAGTAACCGTTTTATTTTTAGTGAATACTTACAAAGACCTTTCTTTTACACGGCCAATGCAAACATTGCACCACCCCCTAGCAGTTAATCACATAGCAAGTTATAATTGCTTGCCGAAGCGAGTAAACACTCATAAGCGAATAAAGTTGACTTTGTACTTTACGAAAAAAGTGAATACATCGGTTGAGCAGTTACCAGACTGTTTTAAACTGAAAGGACGTATGAGCATCGTAAAAATACATTCCAATCCCTCGCCCGTCGACTACAAAATCGTTTCACAGGTTTTAATATTTGAAAAAATTACTTCGTGGTAACAATTTTCTTTAAAATAACCAGCATTTATATTATGTATATCGACTGTGGAAAGGAAAAAGTACATAATGCAATAAAAACTTTAAATAAAACAACACTTCATGCACAATCAAAACCTAAAATTGGACTTACAGTTTGGCTTATACTTTCGCCAGTTGTTAATATAATTCCATTGTGGAAAGAAAATAGGACGTAGCATACAGTTTTTTCAAAACAGCTTTTTTTCGATAATCACAATTTATCCAACTTAAAAAACGTTCTACCAAAAGGATGTAAGCTGAAAATGCCAAATTAGTATCTTAGCTTTAAAGTTTGAAAAAAGATGGGCTTGTGAAAATTGACACCAAGAAAAATGACCGGAAAAAAAGGTTTTTCCTATAAAATTTCTTAAATAAATATAAGATTATGTAAATTTAACACTAGTTAATACGTCTCCGTGCACTTCAATGTTGTGTTTATTTCATAATTTGTATATGGCCGAAAATCATCAAAAAACGTTTTTTGTGCCTCCTGTAAAATTTACTCTGTGGGGTTTACGTCCTTTTTCCTTTTCACAGTCGATATGTAAATTAGATACAAATCGATAAGTTCTGTTTTGAAAAAACTGTGGGTTACGTACTGTTTCCTTTCCACAGTCGATATATATATGCCGACGTTTTATATTTATTTGAACAATCGGAAATAGCTTGTTATTTTTCTGATAATAAAAATGCTTTTAATTTGAATTCTTATGAAATGTAAAATAAAAACAACAAAGTCGTAAAAAAGGTATTTTGTTCCAATATGAAGGTAGCAAAAAAAGTTTTCTGCGACGAAAAAGCTTTGAACATTTTCTTATTGCAAGTATGCAAAATACGATGGTTGCAAGTTACGTAAGCCTGTTCCGGGTCATCAAATTAGTCCGAAGGCAATTAGTGATGTAGCGTCATTGGCAATATGCACATTTTCCAAAGCTCTGTGCCCAAACACCAAACAAACTTTCCCCAAACTGCTGCAACTCTTGTGGGCATCGTTACTCTCATCTGATTCGGATTGGATATGTGGTTATAAAATCTAGACGTCTGTGAAATATAATTATTATCTATCGATTTAATTCCGCAATTTTGGGGCAGACATAATAACATTAAGCTCCTAACTCGAAATGATCTTAATTATTCGAAATACAATACTTCTATTAATAAAAACACAATATTCATTTGTACTTTATTTAATAGGTCAGGACCGGTTTCGCTCATTGTGAGCATTGTCAACAAATTTTAATTTTGTTTATAATTGCCATCATTCACCACTTATAATTTATTAGTCTTTGATGATTTTTTTATTGTATGTTATATAGGTGTTAAGCATTTTAATTTTACGTAATTGTAGAGTCACTTATACTGTTATTTGAAAATTCTTTTCATTGTCAATTGTTATTTACACCTTTTATTTCAATTTAATTTTGTAAAAATAGCACTGTTTATATATTTATCTTATCAGTTGACAATGCTCGCAATGAGTGAAACCGGTTCTGACCTATTAAATAAAGTGGAGTAAAGTACAAAGGAATATTGTGTTTTTATTAATATAATGCCTTTCCACCAAGTATTGACAGTGAACACCCTAAAAGTCAAATAATTCTTTCAATATCTGATTTTATTAGAAGTTAACGTTAAAGTTTCGTTTTTGACTCAAAATCCACATTAAAAAACTTGAGAATTAAGTCCTTTAAGTGTTTGATAAAAAATCGATATAAATTTAACATAATCCTTGGTGAAAACAGTCTATGAGATCGCCTTTTGGCATGTTTTAGCACCACGAAGATTTGATTTTTTTTTTATTAAACCAGAATGAGTCGTTAAGTGAAATTAATTTCATTGACAATTGATTAATATGAATTGTCTTGTCAATTTTGTTATTTCAAGAATATGTTATGTTATAGAACTGACTTAACTTCCAATAAAATTTTACGAATGACTCTTGGATGAAAATATTTTACTCTATATGCAACCGTCTTTAGAGGTGCTCATTGTCAACAAATAATTGTTAATGATTTATGTATATCTATAATAATTAAACATATTTATTTTTTATTATTAAACTCACAATTTTATATACTGAAATCAAGTGATGAAAATGGTGAATTTAGAATAAAAGTGTATATTTATATTTTTTAAATATATATATGCGAGTTGCATGTTATTAGTCGTTTCGTGTTTAGGGCACAGTGTCGTACTTCGGGGGTTTGAATCCCAGTACGAACAGCATTATTTTCAATTCATCAATTTATCAATTTATCAATTTCTGTTTGAAGGCATGGATGTTTGTGGTGTTTGTGTTCATACACCGGTATGACAAGTTTTCATATTGCAATCTGATATATGCAATAATGAATGTTAACCATGTTTCGACGAGATATTGAATTAACTATACACTGCAGTGCAGTAATCACGTCATTGTGCATTGTGCTTGAGGTGCATTCGATATGCAATTTAGATGCTATTTACGTGCATCATATTACAATATTACTTGTGAATAGAAGGTAAATATTCACGAGTGTTTCCAGATGAAATTATACCAATACTATAAATCATTGTTAGACATCCATAAAAAAAATAATTGCTCTTAATTAAAGCCTTTATTATAAAAACTGGTTATGTCATCGAAATTAAATTGTACAGGAAAGACTAAATGCCGCAGAGCGAGAGTAAAACAATAAATGTGGGATTTTTAAAAATAATAGTATTTCTTGAGAATATGAGTACGCATGTCGATACCAGATGTACGTTTTAAACAGCGGTGGGCTATCGATACATTCATTCAATTTGTTGAACCAAATACATTCATATATAAACTTTTAATCATAAATAAACAAATACATAAAATACAGAACTACAGTTCCAATAAATAAATACATTTACATATTTTTACGCTACTTTACAAACGAAATAAGTTGAATTATTTTAAGAGTACGTAGCTCGAATTTTTCATGAGTTATAAGTTTTTTTTTTATTGCCACGATATAACACGAACTTTTAACGTCTTTTTTCTCTGTTTGATTCATATGGTATAACTTTTTTGGATATCGTCATACAATGCTATTCTGTATCAAAAGTTTTTAGCAGTTTGTTTGAATTGTCAAAACTTTATTTTATAGTGTCTAAATAAATATCCATATACTTTATTGTTCAGTAGCTTTTTTACGTTGATTGAATCAGATTAGTAAAAGTACGTTGTTTTCAATAAGAAGTATTCTTGATAGCTTATAAATATATCACTTTGTTGGTGTTCACTGTCAATACTTGGTGGAATGGCATTATTATTTTCCTATCATTTGATAATGCTTGTCATAAGCAAAACCAGCTCTGATCTTAATAAATAAAAGTGGGAATTAGTGTAATTATTTTTGCAAAAAAAAATTGAAAAACACTAATAATAAATAACTGCCACCTGTGTGGTCGAGCGGTCAACATCGTTGGCTACCGCTACGGAGGGCACGGGTTCGAATCCCAGTACGGGCAGTCTTATAAATTGATTTTTCAATCGATTTATGAATTTCTATTCAAAGGCATGGATGTATGTGATGTCTTGAATTCCCCCCTCCCACCCATGCTATCCTATGAACGGGGCGTATCGAGAGCGATTAGCTAACCACTAGTCCTGTCCTAGCCCTTTCCTTCTATTCCTACTCTCTTTGGAAAAAGAGAGGTTGAGCAACTGAGTAACAAGCAGTTTTCGTAGAAAATATTATGTTGAGATAAACTCCATTACGAGTCCATATGCTTCACATTGGGAGCGGACGTGGCAAAAAAAAATGCAAATAAATTGAAAGAAAGACATTGAATTGAAAAACTGAACTAAACTGAGGTGTCTTTTTATTTGGTTTCAAAATAACACGGTCATACATTTATTGTATGTACGAACTACTCTGTACTATTACTACTAGCTTTAATCATGAAAACACGACAAATTTGAAAGAAATAGTACACAGACTCTGGATATCTCAAATAATGAAAGCGATGTCGGACCAAATGTGCGTAAAATGATTCGTCTATTGCACAGCTCTCAACCTTTTTTGGCCCGTGGACCTCTTTTGAGTCTCATATTTTTCCGTGGTGGCCCACATATGTGTTTTTTTTTAGAATTTCCAATTTCAAAAACCCAGGAATTTACGGAATTCCCACAATGGGACTTCCCAAAATTTCCGATTTCAAAAAAATCAGGAATTTGCGGAATTACGAAAATGAAAAGACGCGAATTTGTCGCTGTCTGATTTTGAAAACCTGAAAGTTTATGGATATTTGCCCGTGGCTCCCTAAATTATTTTTTCTCTGTTACCTCCTTGGAATATGTTTAATCCTCGGGTTGAGATACAGTGATCTATTTTTTGGTAGTGATAGTGAATTATCATGGTTACGAAATAAAATTTTTTTGTAACAAAATTAAAATATAATAAACAATAACGAATCAACTTTTTTGATATCCTGAATTGATTTTTATACAAGGAAACCTGTTCACCATTAGTATTATTTTAAATATATTTTTTTACACTGTTGTTTTTAAACGGTATTATTGTGTTGAAGATATCCACTGTAAAAAAGAGAGAACAGTGTATTAGTAACAAATTGATAATCAAATTCATTGAAAAAAAGAGTTTTCTTTGACGTGATAATTGTTGTGCTTAAGTACATGCTAGCTGATAATTCTGACATCGTTTGATTTTAAATTATGCCACATTTATTAAAATTTGTAGTAAAATGATTTAATTTGTAAACAGCACAACACCTAATATTAATTATTATTAATTCTTTCACGCTTTACATTTTAAAAGCATGCTGCACTCAAAACCACTCGCGTACGCTGAAAACAAATATTATTTTCCGATCTGTCCCTGAGTTTGATGTGATAAAATTCATTTTTGCAGTACTTTTTTAAAGGGACGGAACCATGATAAAATGAACGGCGAATTCAATTAAAGTTTGCAACGAACTTTTTTACAGCTAACGTTGTTTTTTTTTATTGTAGTTCGCAAAGCTTCATAACCAAACAATATTGCGTTTCAAACCTTCCAACAAAAATAGTAGTATATTAAAAAAAAGTATTACGTATATAATATATATATTTTTTAATCCATGTCTGCTCCCAATGTGGATCATATGGCCTCCTAATGCAGGTAATGAGATATAAATCTATCTCCCTAAATAGAATACGAACGCTTCAAATAACTTATTAGTGAAGAGAAAGTTTTCAACTAGCTAAGACTCGGATGTCATCATTCAGAAAGATATCTAGTTCGACTAATTGGGAACCGATCAGCTTGTTAAGTGGTTTCAGCCAGATTTATTAAGGCGTAGCTAATTGATTGTGGCTGTATTAAAATCATCATTATTCCTTACTTATGTGTTTTGGAGACATATCTAAATTTAACACAATTCACAACTAATTAATTAATAATAATCGAAATATAATTGAAATCAAAATCGTTGATTTTACTCTATTATTTGCGCCGAAAGATTACAACATTAGGATACTGAACAATGAACATTGCAAGAACAATGAATTGGTTTCAGTAAAACCACGGTTTTCATGTCATATTTTTACTTCATTTGTGTGATTTCAAGTAGTAAAAACTTAACTGTTCACAATATTTAAATGAATTGTTCGGATAAAATTTACGCTATGAAAATCTAAGATATATTTGGAATCACAAAATGATATAAAGTCTAGGTCAAATATTTTTCAAGAGGTTCTCTTATGGTTGGTGAAGAAAGTTGAAAACATTTTAACTTGCCCTCAAAAATCAACAAGACAGGGTTTTACTTAAAATATGAAAGTTCAACTCTTTTAAAACTTGAGTAGGGGTTCCAAGTCACCTTAGACCGAAACTGGTTAACCGGTTTAAGAAAAACCAAAAACCGATTTATTGAAAACCTCTTTTTCCTGTAAATATAATAGACTTGTATGCAACTATTCTTATTTCGGGTCCACGGAGCAGTGGTTAACGTCGTTGGCTTCCGTGAGGGATCTCACAGATTCAAGTGCCAATACGAGCCGCATTTTTGTATTCGAAGGTATGAGTTTGTGAAATTTAAATATTCCTTCATTCCATTCCAATCCCAAAATAACGGGGCGTAGCAAAAGAGATTTGTTAATAAGTTCTTTCCTAGCCTAATTCTCATATCCATAGTTTCTTTGAAAAGGTAGGCTAAGCAATGGATTAACAAGTAGTTCTCGTAAAAAAACTTTTACATAGATAAACTTCACTAGCAGTCCATACGCTTCACATTAGGAGTGGACATTGGTGAAAAAAAGTTAATTTACTCTTTATGAAAGGTGCATATTTAAATTTATATTTAAGTAAACAAACAAAATGTACAATATTTTTTTTGTTTTGGTATATTGGTTTGTATGGTATTAAAATTCGTTTTTTGAAAATAATTCCGGTTTAAACCAGTCAACCGGTTTATTTATTTGAAAAATAATAACCGCTTACCGATAACCGGTTAGTTGCTTTGGACGGTTAATTGAATGCCCTACACTTGACCAAGTTACTTGGAAAAGACACACATTTTTTATGCGTTAAAATTTCAGTTTAATATTAAATTCCTATTGTGACTATATATCCATATCGTCTTATTATTTGACTTAATTAAATTCTTCTAGATGAAAGCTTCATTCGTGTTGTAGCGTCGAGCGATAACCACCCACCAAACCAAGATTTCTTCACAATGTATTAAGTAAAAACACAAAAAAACGTGGGAGTCTTTATTAACCTAATACGAATTTTTGTCATGATATACGAAACATGTTTGGCTATAATTACATTATAAAAGCCGACCAGGGATGAAATAAATAGCAGACAATAAACGATTTCAGCAATAATTAGAATTCTGAGAATAGATTTCTGGAAAATATTCTGCTATAAAGATCTAAAATAATTATTATACTTTGTGGTGTTATAATGCAAAACGTACTATTTCCAAAATGAGTGATATTGAGTTAGGTATGCAGATAGGGTAAGTAAAGCCTAAGGAATCGACTGATCTTATTAGTTTTAATATAATATGTACACAATACTGTTGTTTTCAAATTGGAAATCATATTTTAATGCAAATGTTGTTTTTATAGTATTAGACTCTACTGAAAAGTTTGAGTTTTGGAAATAGTACGTTTTGCATTATAACCCCACATATACGTATAAACAGGGCTTTTTTTCAAAAAAAAATATGCCAAAACTCACTTCTTGTCAAGAATTTAACCAAAAAAAATATATAGAATCCATGTCCATTCCCAATGTGAAGCATATATGTAGACAAATGTTGGAAGTATTTTTTTTATGAAAGCTGTTTGTTATTTAGTTTATATATCTCTCTTTTTTGAATTTTTAAGCCAAATGTGTAATTTTCTTTCAAACGCAATGAAAGATTGATTATTATTTGCTAATTTATAATGCAGTTCCATTTTTTTTGCTGTTATTACTTTGATAATGATTTAAAAAATATATTTTGAATTGTCTTTTTTTCGGCGAAAAAATCAAAAGTTTTCAAATCAAAATAAAAATAAACATTGAAAATACCAAAAAATTTTGTCTTTTCTCAATAAAGACAACTCATTTTGTTTTCAATCCCAAATACAGTATTTGTATTATTATTATTAAGACAAATTCGTCTCAATTTGCTGTTTAAACGATTATTTTCTTATTTCATACCAGTGAACCGAATCAACTATAAGATTTTAATCAAACTTATCCTGTGGGATGCACAAATGCAAGTTCATACAATGGCATACATACTATATCTGTTGAATTTCAATTTTGTAGAAGTGTGTCCGAAGATGGGGTCAACTTGCAATACCCAGAAGAGGATATATATCTAGCATCAAACGATGCCTTCACAGCCACGCAAAAATAGAACGTATACGTGATAAGAATGCTCGCATAGTCCGCTATATTTTTTTTATTCGCAAACTGAAAAGAACTACAATATTACGGTGCCTGTCACTAACAACGTTAATAATCTAAAAGAGATAAACACACACACAAAAGGTACTTAAAGATAACAAAATAATATACAAATATAGAAAAAAAAACGTAATTATTTTACATTTTCTAAATAATATCGGGGACGTTTCGCTTGCGTGTAAGCATTTTTGAATGGATTGGTTTGTTCTATTAGCCAACTAGTTATGCTGGAAGAGATAAGCAGCGAAGTCATAGTGTCGAGTGATTAATTAGCTGAAGAATAATGATTAGTCAACTAAATTCATAACAGGTCTAAGACGCTTAGAAGGAGAGATTTTACGAGCAAAACTCGATGAGAATTTATTCGAAGTCACTCGAGATAAACTCGAGGTAAATTGACATCACAAACACCCACGTCTTAAATCTCAACTTTAAATTGACATTGACCTTACCGGAAATCAAACCTAGACCCACCAATTTGATAGTGTAAGATCTAACCTACTAGACCAAAGCGAGAGACAAATTCTTATATCAGAAATCCGGTTTCGCTTATGATGAGCTCATCGGTTGGCAATGCTCGTCACGATCAAAACTGGTCCTGATCTTAGTAAATAAAAGTGGGAATTAGTACAAATGTATACTTTATATTTTGAATTATAATTGTAATAATTGGATTTAGTGCCACTGTAAGTGTATTAGTTGAATGAAAATTACAATTGAGATAAAATACTTCGTCTATTACCGATTCATGTAATGTAGTAACCTTTATTGCTGCGCAAAACTAAAGTAATCCAAGAGTTTCTTATTACTGATTACAGTACACACACGTGTACATGAATGTGTGATAATACACTTGGTGATCAAACTTTCTCAAGAAGCGTAATATGTAATAACAGTAATAACAAATGTACGCCAGAATTCACCTCCAAACTCAGTCGGAGCATTTATCCCGTACTCTGTTTTTCTCCTCAGACTAAACTTTATCCTGAATATTATTATCCGTAAATCTTGTACGGAATAAATGCGCACTAAATGTTTTATATACATTTCCAAACTCTAAGCTTCGTATTTTGTATTTAATCAATCTGGTCGACTATCTAGGTCAGCGGTCACCAAACTACGGCCCGCCGAAGATTTACATCCGGCCCGCGAAAAGTTCTGGATTTTTGTATAGAAATTATTCATATAAGAAATATAAATTTTCATGATAAAGTTGTGAATTCACGACAACTATTTACTTCAAATCATCAATTGTCATACAACTATCTGGTAGGGGACTCAAAGTGAAGGAAGTTGGATAGAAATTGGAAGCGAGACTACCAGATGTTCGTTAACTCAAAAATTTCTCGAATATTCTCATTTATTGAAATTCTAAGAACGGCAAACATTTGTTTACATTCTCATTATTATGTAACCACATAAAGTGAAATGATATTCTGATTGGGTTCCAATACGAATTTATTTGTCTTCCGACCCCCTTAGTTTTTAAATAGTTCAATCCGGCCCGCTTCTAAAAAAGTTTGGTGACCCCTGATCTAGGTTTCCGTGTATTTTTTTGGAAGCCCGCTAAATTTTACTAAGGCCGACGAGTCTCTTGTTTATTCGAGAGAAAACAATATTTTCAGATGAAATTAGTATATAACTGCAATTTCTGGCTTATATATTATCTACGACAGCACACAGTAGTACATTTTTAGCAATTTAGATTGATAAGTTCACGGTAAATTGCATATTTTTACATATTGTAAGTGAATTAAGTATCAATCGATTGCTTTGTTGCTTAAGCTTTGAGATTAAGTTTGCCCTTTTTTAACGTATTGGTAGCCCATAGCTGGGTGAACTTAACAAAATGGATAACCCACACCCAGTTATTTTTATCGATTCGTACGTTAGCGAAGTCATGACATATTTGGAATTTTTATTTGCTCTTTCAACGTAGGTTAAAGTAATATAGCTATTTAATAACACGTCGATTCAAAGACATAGTAGTTAATACATTGTTGGATCCGTAACGCAGTATCTCACGGTTTCAAATCCCAGTTCAAACAACACTTATTTAATTTATTTATCGATTCCTTATTAAAGGCATGGATGTTTGTTTTTTACTTACTTTTCCAATCCTTAAATAACGGGCCACAGCGAGAATGATAAAGCTAACCGCTATCTATATTCTAATCCTATTCTTTAATTCCTACTTTCTTAGAAAAAAGAGAGGTTGAGCAACTGAGTAAAAATCAAATCTCGTAGAAAAGCTTATGTTGAGATACTTCAAGTAGGTGGAGATATACTCTACATTAGGAGTGGATAGGGGTGGGCTGAAAGGGGTTCGCAGGGGCTTACCCCTTGTTAAATTTGACTCAGGCCTCCGAGCTCCTTGTTAAAGTGAGAAAAAACAATATTCCCAAATCGACTTAACTACAATTTCTGACATATATTATGTACTATGGCTTAACTTTAAAGTATTATACTTTCAGTTTTTGATATTAATTATTTTAAGTTACTTTGCCTTTTGTTACATAATATTAGTACATATATTAAGTAACATTCGATTGCATAAACAAATATGCTGTTTATTTGTATAAGAGTGATATTCACAAATAGCTCTGATATTAAACGAGCCCCTTGTTAACTTATCGACAGCCCACCACTGGGAGCGGACATTAATTAAACAATATTAATCTCTCATGGCTTAAAAAACATTGTATGCGACGTTTTTACTTGCCACTATTATTTATAAAATAAAATTAGAAGTCAATCAAAAATAAATTGGAATTTATTATCTCAAGCTGGTTGTCAGATATCTTTGAGCACAACACATACTAGCTCGAATGACTCGTAATTAATCAATATAATTTTAAGTATTTATTTCGTTACTTTGAGAAATTATCCAACTCATTCTTTTATTCTAAGTGTAAACATACTTCTTCTCCGTATCTTTGTTCTTTATAAATAGTGGAGATTTTCTCATTGCGTCATGGCTTATTGTTTATGCACGGAATTATTTAGAGAAGGGAATAAAGTATGGAAGGGTTTGAAACAGATCGGACACACATGCCCTAAAAATCAATAAACGCAAATGTACATCCAGAGCTTTCGAAGGCTGCTTTTTTATTAAATGAAGCTTGGCTATAAGATCACGATGACACTTGGTATTTTAAAATATGTTTACAATGTATTTACTATCGGTAAGCCCGTTGACCTCAACGGGGAGGGATTTTTGTTGCATTTCTTAAGTAGTCAGAAAATTTACTGGCTTGAAAAATAAATTACAAAACTATTTATTGAATAAGCCAGAAAATCTAAACGTAATGAATTCTCGAAATGGATTGTGAAGCATATGGCCTCCTAATAGAGGTATCTTGACATAAGTTTTTTCTACGAGAACAGTTTTTCCTTCAGTCGCTAATCCTCACTTTTTTTAAAAGTGAGTAGCAGGGAGAGAAGGATAAGGCTAGAACAGGACTATTGGTTGACTAATCGCTATTGCTACACCCAGTTATTAAAAGATCAGAAGGATGGATGAGGAAATAATTTTAATGGACATCACAAACACTCAGTCTTCGATCACAGCTTTGAATTGAAAAATTTTCTAATTCACTGTGATTTGACCGGGAATTGAACCCAGACTTGCGTGATTGGTACAGCAAAGCTGGGTCACAGCAGACGACAAATAAACCTTACAATTTATCATAGTTTCGTACTATTGTATCATTTTGACTTGAAAAAAAAGGATAATGAGCGCGCCAATAAACGTTATCTAGGACGCCAAATTACCGCGCGCCGGCACTGTCCGTGCTAAATTAGCACGGGTAAAACCACTGTGAGGTGGTAATAGTAGAGCTCAGGGGGTTAGCCAAACAATTTTGCGCGGAAACGGTCAGTATTCTCCAGTGAACAATTTCACAGGTTGATTGTTCACTCGATCTATGGTTTTGTACGAAAAGCATGACTATCTATGAGTGTTGAAGATTTACAAAGGAACATTAATCGGATATATTGTAATATTTCAATATAAGGTAACTTTGGGAATATATATGTGTGTACCGTCGAGTTTGATTATTGACGTTTAGTCAGTATTGATTTATTTTAATTTTAAATAATCATTCAGGTAAATTTCTGCTGTCGAGAAACTTTAGTAATACTGCAAAAATTAAAGTGTCTTATTTTTTTATATTTAAAGTGCGAAGGCTTAACGTCAGTTTAAGTGAATGTACATAGTTTGAATAATATCTTTTATATTTTGATAATTTTATTCCTTTTTTTCTTCAATTATTTGATTTTGATCAATTATTTTTATTTTTCAACACAGTGGTGTTATTTTTTTACCATTACGATGTTTTGTATTCTTCAAGTGTGGTATTATTACATTTTACAATATTAACTTAGTATATTAATGATATGAAACACAAATTACAAAAAAAAAACTTCCTTTTCCTATTTATCCTCCATTTTTTAAATATATTTTTTTCAATCATAATGATCACATTAGATATCTTCCATAGAATTCGTTTTATTTTAATTTAAATAGCGTAAGTCAGTTTTTTTAATCACTTGTGTTTTCATACAAATTTCACTTAGAACCTTGTAGCACTGGCGGTTTGTTTAAATTGTAGGTAGACAAAGTTCTAATTGAAGTTTAGGTATTTCTAATTAGCTATGAAGGACTATTTTTAACAATATTTTTTTAATAGTTATATCATGCCAGTACTATCAATTGATATATACAATCAAAAAGAAACTTGGAAACATTTACAATTCTCAAAATACAAGCATTCAAAATATCAAATACCCATATCTTTTTTCATTTCAGCTGTCCACATAGAACCTTGTAGTACTCAGCTCACAAAATGTCAAACAAATTAGCTTTAATGAATTTACATTAAAACACTCGTGCATATACAGTACAAATAATTTATGTTTCTGTTTTTATTTTGTGTACCACCTTCCAGTCACCTGACAGTAATTCTAAAGTTTAGTTACAAATGCAATATGTCTATTCTTTAAAATTATATAAGAATATCTGTACGAGTTGATGTCCCCGGGTAGTTATAATAATATTATATGAATTAACTGCGGCGAAGTGAATAAAACAAATATACCATTTGGTAATAGAAGGATATTTAAATTCGCAGCTCTGTAAAAAAATTGTGTGTGATATAAATCTCTTTAAATGTTGAACAAGAAAATTTTTATCTGAAAAAGAAAAGTTTTCTTCAAAATTATTCACATTTTTTGACGCTTTCAAAAAGGTTAACTGGGTTAAAGTTAATCTTCTTTTTGAGATAGTGACGATAAAGTTATAAAGCCTACTTTTATTATGTCACGCCAAATGCGTGTACTGAAAAAAAAAAAATTTAAAGATAAAGATAAAACAAGCACACCAACAAAACAATAATTACCATGGAAATGATAACGTCTATTATTTTCCTACTTTCATTCATCGGCATTTTATTTTATAAAGAATTATCAGTTAGATTTTTAAATTTGATATTTTTTTGTTATTTACTATAAAAAAGTGTTAATTATTAATTATGTAAGTATTAATTTTTTTATATATCAACTGTGGAAAGGAAAAAGGACGTAACACACAGTTTTTTTCAAAACAGTTTTTTTTCGATAATCATAATGTATCTAACTTGATACACGTTCTATCAAAAGAATGTAAACTGCAAATGCCGAATTAGTATATAAATTTAGCTTTTAAGTTTGAAAAATATGAGCTTGTGAAAAATGATATCAAGAAAAAAGTCTGAAATAAAAGTTTTTCTTAGACAATTTCTTAAATTAATATTAGATTATGTCAATTTAACACCAGTTTTGAAGTCTCCGTGCAGTCTCAAGCTTGTGGATATTTCGTAATTTGCATATGGCCCAAAATCATCAAACCACATTTTTTGTGTCTCCTGTAAAATTAGCTATGTATGGATTACGTCCTTTTTCTTTTCCACAGTCGATATAAATACAATTATGAATGACATGACGAAGACCATAACACGTAAAAAAATCAACATAACCTTACCTTACCTAACAACGTATTTACGTCAGTTTTGGACGAAATTAAAATGTTTCTGTAGTCAAATTTATTTGTCTTGGGCTAGCTTAGAATGAAATTCTTTTAATACTTCTGAATGATATTTTTTTATCGTTCTTAATGCACCACCTTCATTTTTAATTTATATTCATGTTATGTTTTCGACAGTTAAATAATTCATAACTATTTATAATAATTTACTTATCATCTTATAAATATAATCACGGTTTTATTAAAACTTGAGCAGAAAAACTACTTTTTTTAATTAAAAAGAATAATTAAAGACTTTATCAATACATGTATATGTCGCAAATAAAATTTGAAGGTGTATTTAGTCTAATTAAGTAAGTGTCACATCTAGTTGGACTACAAGTTAAACAGCATAGTTATCAATTTTAATTTGATACAGAAAGTACAGGTTGTTTGGTGTTTTGCAATTCTCTTACCACCACCCTCGTTGGTGCCTGTTATTTAGGACAAATTATGCAAGGAAGCAGTTTTCATATTCCCGGCAAATACTTGGAATTACTCGAATTAACTAGGCACCATTTAAATTTGTAATAAATGCTTCTCGAATGTTCGGAAATTATTTGTAATTTTGTTTATTACGTGTTAATAATAAGCACCGATTGTTGATCGCTTAAAACAGTGGTACCATTATCAATATGCTCAATTTTAACATTAAATTAATTGATATTTGTAAACGACAATTTAATGATCGATCATTAAACCAAAAATAAGATACTGTACCAATTGAGGACCTCGAAATCAAAACACATTTCTCTATGACAGTTGCCCAACATTAAAATCTTATTTTCGTTCAATGAATTTTGAAATACTGATTGAATTGGCAAACTGAAAATTGAGGGTTACGTCCTTTTTCCTTTCCACAGTCGATATGTTTATTTGATAGAGTATATGGAACATAGTTGACTGTGTATATCGAGAAATTTTACGAGACAAAACTTCTTCATTATTGTGAAATCAAAAATAATTTGAAGGATTTTAGAATTTCGACTGAAGGTGTTTGATGGAATTTCTATATAAAATTTGAGTAAATATAAAACATGAGTTTTGTCGCTAACGACCCGGGTTTTGCCTTTTGGCATCTTCATATATTTCATATGCACGAATGTACTTGAACTGACCCGTTGCAAACAGTTTGTATCGTTTATATACAAAAATAAAAGTGGATCGGTAAGTTTAATTGTTATTAACGTAATCTGGGTCGTTAGCAATGAAACTCATGGAAAAGTCCAAAATCCAAACAATTCAAATTTGATATTAAAATTCCATCAAGAACCTTCAGTCGAAATTCTAAAACCCTTCAAATTATTTTTGATTTTACAATAATGAACTCGTTTTTTCTCGTAAAATTGTTCGATATACATATTCAACAATGCTTCTTATACACTTCATCAAATAAACACATGTTCAATGAAAGAAAAAGACGATTGTAAAATGTATTGTAAAACTGGACTGGAAACTGGAAAACTGGACTTATAATAAATACAATATGTTAATTCGGTATAATGAAACCTTCGTACAGGTGACCTTGTAGACAGCATTACGAAGACTCGTCTTTCTTTTACAGCAAAGCTGAGTTGAGCAAGAAAAGCTTAGTTGGGTTTTGCGTTAAGCTTTGAAAGTTTTACTTCTTTTAGTTATCCTTATGCGGGCAACGGGACAAAGAACAAAATCAGTAATAATCAAATTCTTGTATACATCATGTGGCATTAACACGATCTTAACACAATTGTTAACAGCTAAAATGCAGTGTTAACAATTGTTATCACAATGCAAAAGAAAACATATTATTGAAAACGTCTAAAAAATAAATTTATGATATAATACTATAAGAAAAACCCTTGTTTTCCATATTTTCTCTTGAACGTACCAATGTATAGATTTTATGAAGTCTTATTTGATAAGCTTCTCATAATAAAATAACCCAAATCAAATACCAGACAAGTGGGAGGTACAGAATTCCTAATGGAGTGATCCCTTTATTATATATTTTTTTCAATGAATTATTTCTTATATTCATGTTATACACTCTACTGTTTTTTTATACGGTTTTGAAATAACACCGCCCACTAAAATGAACAAATACCATTTTTTTACGCAACATCTTTGTTCTACTACGATTCTCAGGCACAAAAAATATGATAGGGTAAAAATAGCAACGTATTTAGTTCTACGGTTTTTTTATATTATGAGTTGATGGCTATTTCGGCTTTCACCATCGTCAGAAATATGTTTAAACTTATATTTTTCTCAGCTATATATATATACTGGCTCCGAAAAGATACACATTACATCTAGTTATTCACTCTAACATCCTAATTAATATTACACTTATTAAATATGACTTTAGTGCTTCGAAGAACGATATACAATATATGATTTTCAAGGTAAATTATGATAAATTAAACTGATATTTATTATTAATTACATAAGCCAGTAAATATATCTGAGCAAAATGTAAGTTTAAACATAGTTCTGACGGTGGCGAAAGCCGAAATAGCTATCAACTAATAAAAACAACTGTAGAACTAAATACGTTGCTAATTTTACCATAGTATAATGGAGTTCTACCATGTAAATGCCAATTCAATCAACAAAAAATATGCATTGAAGCGGATAATGGAATTTATAAAAACAAGAAAATTAACAAAGCAAGACAGTTATAAACAACGAAAGGCTTCATTGGATGCTAGCACATTATATGTGTCAGACATTTATAGTGATGTAAGCGATTTATGTCCAGTCCCCGTAAATAATCGAGTAGCGATGGATAGTATATTTTTTTAAAATTAAATTAAATATATTAATAAAACACAATATTCCTTTGTACTTTATTTCCACTTTATTTAACAAGGTCAGGACCGGTTTCGCTCATGGCGAGTGAAAGTTGACAATGCTCGCCATGAGCGAAACCGGTCCTGACCTATTTAAATAGAGTGGAATTAAATTACAAATAAATATATTTTTGACAGTGAACACCCTAAAAGTAAAATACATATTCTGATATTTTACTTAATTTACTTATTAGTACTTCATTACCCTTTTTGTGTTGTCCTTTTTTCAAATTACACGTTTTTTAACTCGATGGCTGCCACAGACGAGATATCTCGTATTTTTTTTCGTGCTCAACACCCCAGAGACGAGTTATCTTGTCAGTAATTAATTAAATTAATAGTTGCAAATTATAGTCGGCGTGCTAGGTAATTATTATTAATTATCCACGGCAGCTAAAAGGCTAAACTCAAGGAACAAGTCTTCAACTTTCTCACGAATTATATCTACCGTAATTTTGTTAGAGATCAACTAAAAATATTGCAAAAGCACCCCATTTTAACAAAGAATTTTTTTTTCTTTTAAATTAAAAATACACTTTTCTTCAGACGTTTATTTAACTTTCTCGTACAAGCCACTGAAATTTTAATTGTCGAGGTGATAACATAACAAGAATTTGTTTTAGAGTTATCGCTGTAACTTTTCGATGAAAGCTCGAAGAAATAGTTTTAATCAAAAGGCAGCCGAAAAACATAATGTCAATGTTGATATTTATTGCCAAAAACTCTTTAATAATAAAATGTTACAGTGTGTTTATTTAGAGTTAGTGTTTTTTTCCAGTACGAAACTCAATTAAAACAACTATAAAGATTGCCAAACCAAAATATGCGAAGGCGTCTGTCTCGCGAGCTGGCGTCGTCTGGTCTCGATTAGAAAAATCACTACCAATAAAATATATTGATCAACCTGGCTTGGTTGTAAATAGTAAGAAATAGATTAATTTTATATTTCTATATGCGTATTTATTTAATGATATTTGCAATTACTACACACTACATTTAATTTAGTGGAACAATTCATTAGCAGCTTTGGGTATTGCCATAAATATCGCTTTGATTATTAACATAAAATACTAAAAACACAATCTTCTATAATTTTTCATGACGTATATAATTTGTATACCAATTTAACTGACGATTTCCAACCTAGAAGGCGTAGACTGCTATTTATACAAAAATAAAAATAAATTGAATCGTCATTTCGGTTTATCTTTTCATTTCAACTTATATGCATCAGTTGACAATGCTTGCAATGAGCGAAACCGGTTCTGACCTTTTAAATAAAGTGGAATAAAGTACAACGGAATATTGTATTTTTAATAATATATTGCATGTAAAACTATTTTTCTTTTAGATCTTTTGGTCAATATGGAAAACGAATCAAATACAATTTATCGACTTAAAAATACTTTTGATAAAATGTTTTTTTTTTAAATGGTGTATAATTAATTATTTCACCACCAATACGTAAATTATGAAAGGTTTTAATTGTGGGGCTATAATCAAAAACGTACTATTTCAAAAATTAGCGATATTGAGTTAGGTATGCAGATAGGGTCAGCCTAAGTTCAAGCCTAAGGAATCGACTGGTCCTATTAGTTTTAATATAAAAAGTCTACAAGACTGTCGTTTTCAATTGGAAAATCATATTTTTACGTAAATGGTATTTGGTTTGTATTATTCGTTATAGTATTTTAATGTATTGTGTAGTATGATGTATTATGTTAATTTATTTTTTCTCATTATATTAGTGAATGGCGAATTGGCGTCAGCTGTAATGTCATGTACTGTACTTTTAATTTTTAAACAATAAATAAGTATTTGACTCTACTAAAAAGTTTACGTTTTGCATTATAACCCCACAATTATTCGTATAGTTCTTACGTCTCAGACTATAGTGAAAGAATCACCTTGTATGTGTCATTGATCCAGCCGAGATCGCATGTCGTAGCTTTTTACTATGTGGGCTTTAATAATGCGAAAAACCGGGATGCGTATGTGAGCGGTCAGCTCTGTAACACGAAAACAATGAAACGCCTTAACGATTCTGGATTACGTGCACCAGCCCTTACGCCAAACCTCACGCCCGTCAAATAATAGGAAATGGTGGGCGTGTAGTTGGTAATGCTCGTGGACGATTCATCCCTGGTCGCTAATTATTAGCCGAATCGGCGATTCGAAAACAGCATTGAACAATATTTCGATAAAATATTGTATTCTTAAATAATTAGCTGAAATAAAATAAAAAATATTTTTTTTAACTATTTCCACAAATTTTGTAATGATCAGAACTGGTTTAGTTCATTGCGAGCATTTCCTTATTTTTTAAAAGTTTTATAAAGATAAAATGTGTACGTTGTAGAAATTTAAGCAAGAGATTATGTATGCGAATATATATTTAGAAAAAGCATGTTAGATGTGAAGAGACGTGCTTTCTCATCACTAAAATGTGAAATAATTATTATCACATAAAACCTTTAAAAAAATAATGGTAGCAAAAAAAAAACTATATATTTAATACAGGTAATTTTCGAGTCAATTCAGTTATTATTAAAATTTCTGAAATTGATATTATGCTCTTTCCTAAACAGCGATGCGTTAATTATACTAAATACATACTTACACAAAACACTGGCAACGTAGATTATCACGGATATTCATTATTTCTACTTTTATCTTTGTTTTTAGCTAATTTAAATTAATCTGACTTTTTGTTCGGTAATAAAAAGACTATTTAGTGATAAACATTCTTAATTATCGACATTATATATTCCAAAAGACTTCAATTACTGAAATCATTTATTCGAAAGACACTTTCAACGTTTAATTATTCTCTGGATAAATATTTACTGGATGGTTTTAAAATTAAACTAAATATACAGTCAATCCTCTTTTTATGCGATTTGTTTTTGTGTGATTTCGTAATTATGCGTTTTTTTAGAAATGCAATTTATTAAAAAATGTATTATATAATATTTTACGATATATAAAAATGTTAAATATTACAGCGAGAGTGCGTATCGTTGTATTTTGGATAGATTAGAGAATGAATCATAAACAGAACCGACATTTGGAAAAAAATACGATTTTGGACCGTTTAAATCATGTTGCATCTGCCATTAAACAATTAATTATTGAAAAAAGAAAATCTGAATTAACTTCGATCACTAATTTCTTTGCTAGAAAAAAAAACATCGTTTTTTTTAAATTGATGCGCATACTATTTCTTCAGAAAAATAGTGATTTCGAACCACATGCAACTTATGCATGTACTTAACATTGTCGTACAGTGACGATAATTTTACTTAAAATGTTTCTAAATTAAAACAATAACCAACAAATTTTATTTTTTAATAAAAAATATTTTTAAGTATTTTTTACGCCGTGTTTTTACCCTAATCTAACTTTACTTTTTAATGCAATTTACGGTATATTTTAACTCGTAGTTTCAAAGTTATGTGGATTTTTAAATTTATGGAACGTATCCCCACTTATTTTATAGAAGTTAAGTTTTTTTTTATGCGATTTTGGGTATATTTTAACTCGCTGTTTCAAAGTTATGCGGATTTTAAAATTCATGGAACGCATAACCACTTTTTGTATTGAAGTCAAGTCTTTTTTATGCGATATTTCGTGGAACGCATCTACCGCATAAAAAGAGGATTGACTGTATATTAATTATTGAGTTTAATTAAGCCAAATCCAGATTTAAGCTGATGCCTAGTTTTAAAAAATGTGGTATTCACAAAAATATGTTGTAAGCTTGTCGACAAAGGCTTAGTCTTCAGAAAAATGCGATATATTTTAATGGGGGGGGCTAGTTGTTCATAATTGGCTTTCTTTACATTCCGTTTTCAGCATTCTTCGCACGACCCCAATTTATTTTCTTTGCGATTTCCACCTTCATCTCTTACAAGTGATTATCATTACTACCTTCTACCGGCGGGTCTTTCTTTTCTCATCTCCAAGTTACCGGTACGTTCAAATTAATCTTCTAGTTCACAAAATGATAATAAAGTTATGATATTTAATATCAAACTTTTAGTTTGATTATGTTAAAAAAACGAAAAACGTAACACTTAGATTCATAGCAATTTTTAATCATGTTAAATTTTAAAACATATTCATTTTGGTTTGTATCTTTTTATCAGCCATATCTCATCCCAATTCTGGAGTATACAACTCATGATGTAATATCTTATCAGATTTTTTTTTACGAGGACGATTTGGTCATAATTCATCCGTGCGCTTGAATGACCGAAGATACCGAAAGGCGAAACCCGAGTCGTTAGAGACGAAACTTGTGTGAATGTACATAATTTGAACGATTCAAATATAATATTGAAATTTATCCAAACACCAAATTTTTTTATGTTATCCGAAAAACATTTCCTCCAAATTTTATTGCGCCTTGGGCCTCTCATGTGCTTAATCCGCTACTGATAGTATACAGGAAGACTATGTTTACATTCCTAAATAGTGCAAATTAGGGTTCCCAATCCCGGAGCCTTTTTGTGATTTCGGTATTGACTAATTTTAAATCCTGGGATACCGGGATTGGGCACTCAACATGAAATCGTGTATAATTTGTGAAAAGTTGGTGTCGAAATTTTTTTTTAGCTCTCCAGAATTTTTAAGTCTCAAAACCCAGGAATTCACCGATTTGCCCAAAATACCAACGTGATTCGTTTTTTTTTAGCTCTACCAAATCCAAAATCCTATAAATTTTCGGGATTTGATAAAAAATTCTCAATCTCGAAATCCCATGATCGCGACCATACCAATCCCGGGATTTCGGGGAAAGCCTAGTGCAAATATTGTACTCAAATTTTATGATAAAAATTAATACCTTATGATCAGGGGTGGGTTGGAGGGGGCTCGGAGGGGCTCTCGCGAGCCCCTTGTTAAATTTAAGAAAAAAACAATATTATCAGATCAAATTAGTACATAACTGCAATTTCTGACTTAAATATTATCTACGATAGCTTCAATATACACAGTATTACATTTTTAGACATTAAAATTGATAAGTCAACGGTAGATTGCATATTGTTACATATCGTCTGTGGAAAGGAAAAAGGTTAAAAAGGAAAAAACCCACAGTTTTTCCCAAGCAGCTTTTTTTCGATAATCATAATGTATTAAACTTGATACATGTTCTACTAAAAGGATGCAAGCTGCAAATGCCGAATTAATATCTAAATTTAGCATTTAAGTTTGAAAAAGATGACCTTCTTAAAAATTAAAACCAAGAAAAAAGACTGAAATAAAGGTTTTTTCTTGAAAATTTCTTTATTATAATATTAAATTATGTCAATTAAACACCATTTTGAAGTTCCGTGCACTTCAAGGTTGTGTATAATTCATAATTTGTATATGGCCCAAAATCATCAAAACACGTGTTTTGGGCCTCCTGTTAAATTTGATATGTGTGGGTTACGTCTTTTTTATTTTCCACAGTCGAATTATCATAAGTATATTAAGTAACAATCGATTGCTTACTTTAGTATTGCATATGTATAATTGCATAGGAGTGATAAAAAAATCACTTTCCCGAGAACACCGAGAATTGCTTTGAGATTAAGCGAGCCCCTTGTTAGCGTATTGGCAGCCCACCGCTGCTTATGATCATTGTGTAAATCAGGGTTTCCCAAACATTTTCTGGAATGGAACACTTCGCAAGTCCGGAAAATATAACGGAACACTTAGCTGAATTCTTAAGATATTTTTTAACTGCAGCGTATAAAACCATTTCATTTTTTTTCGGAACACCTACTCTGGTTCCGCGGAACATAGTTTGGGAAACCCTGGTGTAAATTATAGTGGTTAAAAAATACGAAAAAGATAATATTTACAAAGATTAATGAAACTTGAATGTAAAATATGCGTTCGGTTAAATCGAATATTTATTTTAAAAATAGAACAGTATTTATTTTGTCGTTATTGAAATGCAATGACGATTTAGACTTGACCCAGTGGCAGCAATTATTTTCAGTTTTGTGGCCAAAAATCAAATTTGACCGAATGTGTATTTATTGCACTTGATAAAAAGTGTTGAATTATTCAACGAAACTTGGTTGAATCCAATTAAGTAAACAGCGCGGAAAATATTGCGGAATAAATAATTTATTATACGGTACATTACTCGGCCAAAGCTTTTACCAACGGCATCTATTAAAATATAAGCAAAGCGTTACACGTAATACATTTTTTTTTATTAAATTAATAACACCTACCTAATTTTCCCGGAGAATTTGGCATGGCAGTTATGAGAGGAAAAAAATCAACAAAGCAGAATATTAAATTTCATTTTTTTTATTGGGGAATCTTCATTCTAGACGGTTTTTTTATAACGCAAAAGAATAAGGTATTAATTTGTAGTTTGCAAAATAAGATAATTAACAGAAATTTCGCATTGTACGCAGACTCCGATGAATTCTCCACGGTAACGCAATCAATTTTAAAAATTATAAATATTATTGGCTGAATTTTCTTTTACTGTAAAAAATATTACCATCTTTGATTAAAAACTCAAAGTTATATATAATTACATATTACAAATTAATAATTAATATGTTATTGATTATGATGTATAGATGTCACTATACCATTGTATGCAGGGCTGTGGAGTCGGAGTCGGAGTCGTGAAAAACGGGCGACTCCGACTACTATTTTAAAAAAAATGCAAATTAAAAAAAAAAAAAAATACTCACGAAATTTATGAAAATTGAATTACGTAATAATTATTGTGATATAGCTTAATAATATTAAACGTGTAGGTGTCATGAGTCACGTCGAGCCAGTGAGTCACCAAGATCCACTGCATATGAGTCCGCGCAAAAGTTGTTGTTTCTTTCTTTCTCATGTCGAAAAAGTAGATTCGATATATTTTTTTTTGTTACTCGAAGTGCATACATTTATATGCACGCATTTTTTAGTCAAGTCATAGTCGGAGTCGGAGTCAAATTCGGAGTCGGAGTCGGAGTCGTGTTTTTTTTTAACGACTCCACAGCCCTGATTGTATGTCAATTATAAAAAATTAAACACTATCTGAGTAATACCAGTCATATGAAATCTTTAAATACTAATTGTATTTCTGTCAACAAGATATGTGTTAAATTATTCATATTCTATCGATATTTATTCTTCAAAATGACAAAATTCTGTTAGAGTTTTGCCAATATAACGTTGACTCTGGAAAGGAAAAAGGACGTAACCCACAGTTTTTTCAAAACAGCTTTTTCTCGATAATCACAATGTATCAAACTTGATACACGTTCTATTAACCGCTTCAGTACCGTAAAGCCACTGGTGGCCGCTACATACGAACGGCGTGAATTCAGTCCTATTTTTTAAAATTATTCAAAAATTATTTAAAAAATGCGGTAGGTATGTGAGTGAATGTCTTTTAGCTTAAAACATCGCGGTACTGAAAAGGTTAAAAAGATGTTTGCTGCAAATCCCGAATTAGTATCTAAATTTAGCTTTTAAGTTTGAAAAAAGATGAGATTGTGAAAATTGAAACCAAGAAAAAAGACTGAATAAAAGGTTTTTACAAGACAATTTCTTTAATTAATATTAGATTATGTCAATTGAACACCAGTTTAGAAGTCTTCATGCACTTAAATGTTGTGTATATTTCATAGTTTGCATATGGCTCAAAATCATCAAAACACGTTTTTTGTGCCTCCTGTAAAATTTATTTATTGATTTGGCATTTACTTGGTAGAACTCCATTATTCCTATAAAATTGCTATGTGTGGGTGACGTCCTTTTTCCTTTCCACAGCCGATATCATTAATCAATACAGTTAAATAAACACATTACCGATAAGACGTAATGATGAACAGTACTAAGCGTATTCTCACTTTGATCAATGGATAAATAAAATAACGACACTTTTGGAAATCGTTAAGAGAATACGACAGAGCGAAAATTTGTGACAATTAGGATTGTCCCCATTCCTCAATCTCCTGCGCATTTATCAAAAGACTTGGAGACCATTAAAATCCTATAAAAATGCGAGATAAAAAAATACCGGTGGCATAAAAGCAGTTAAACTGACTGCCTTTATGCAATATTAAACTGGATTTTAGACTCAAAATACCATTTGGTCTTATAATCGCGTCGTAACCGTTAAATGCAAGACTCGAACCTTTTCAGCGTAACGACGCTTGCATGTATGATTTACGTCGCAGTAGAATTTTTTTTTTACATTAAAGTTGTAGATAAAAGAGGAAATTAACTAGTTGTTAACCACTTAACTGACGTTTTATGTTAGCACGCTGTTCCAACACTAAACAGTTGAAAATACCATGGCTGTGGAGTTGCGTGAAAAAAAGACAACTATGACTCCAGCTTTTAAATAATTGACGACTCCGAGGAATTTTTTTCAATAATTTAATTTGAACTTATATATATCGACTGTGGAAAAGATAACTTCGAGTCAAAAATGTGTATTCAAATATCTAGGATCAAAAGTGGCGCCACTCTATTTATATTCTACTGAGCATAAAAAAAAAAAAAAATGTCATGTTTTAAGCTATGCTGGGAGTCGTTTTATTTCTTGACGACTCCACAGCCCTGTATTATTACAGCTTGAAACTACACATTTATATCGAATGTGGAAAGGAAAAAGGACGTAACCCACAGTTTTTTCAAAACAGGTTTTTGTTGGACTTGAACTGCGTCAGTTCAAGTTCATCCGTGCACTTGAGTGCCTGAAGATGCCGAAAGACGAAACCCGGGTCGTTAGTGACAAAATCTGTGAAAATGTACATAGTATGAACGATTCAAATTTAATATTGAAATTCCACCTAACACCTTCAGTCGAAATCTTAAATTATATTGATTATGTATGTCAACAAAAGACAAGTGTGAGTAATTGCTTAAGGAAACGTTAAATATACTGATGATAATTTAAAAATATTTTCGATTATTCAGTATTATATCAAATGACTTTACCCAGAGCGCTATTTAAGCTTCTAATAACGCCTCGTCCGCGCTGCACTTGCTGAAAAATGTTTTATTATACTAGCAATTTGTGTTTCATGGACTATTATTATGGCAGAAAATGCTTTCAAGAGTCTGAGGGAAATAAATGGTGATTAGGTGGGGTGCAATTTTCTTTACAAAGCACTAAACTTTTGCAAAGACCACCGCAATGTCATTAATAATACAAGAACGTGTTTTTTTAAGATGGCTAATTTTTTCATTGAATTTTTCGCTGTACCGTTAACGAGAGACTATTTGTCATCAATGTTTATTTCCAAAAGAAAATGTAATACTAATTATCATACAGCAGTTTGACGGAAAGAAAAATCAAACTTAATTGGCTTAATAAAATACAAAAACATATTGAACAGTACCAGCGGCGGCCGGTCAGTGTGGCGTTGGATCAGTACACCCCTTGTATATGCAAGGGCGGTTATATTTCATGAAATAATATTCAAACATAACATTTATATCTATCACTCATTTTAAATTCTGAATTAAAAATAATTTAATTAAGAATTTTAGGAATTTACAATAAATACATGAAGAATTTAAAATGAGTGAATGATATATGTATATGTTATGGTTGAATATTATTTCATGATATATAACCGCCCCTGCATATACAAGGGGTGCATTGATCCAATACCACATTCACCGGCCGCCACTGAATAGGAAATATACAAAAACCGATGTATAAAAAACTGGTCTTTGATCTAAAATATTTACTAAAACTTGGGTTAATACGATTTTCGAAATTAATAAAAAAGAATTATTTAATAAAAACCAGCAAAAATTTAATAAAAAAACAATCGTGGCGTTGAGCGAGCGATTAGTTAACCACTAGTTTTGTCCTAGTCAAATCATTCTATCATTACTCTTTTTGAAAAATAAAAGTTGAACAACTGAGTAAGAAATAGTTTTCGTACAAAACACTTATGTTGAGTACTTTCATAAGAAGCCATATGCTTAACATTGGGAGAATACATGGATTAAAAAAGTGTTATTTATTTAAAATATTTACACAGGCAAAAGCTTGCCGTTGAATTCTGTTACACTATCTTTATCACTTATCAAACCAATATATTTTATCATCATCCTACAGATGTCGCTGGTACCAAAAATATCTTATATTGACTTCTAGTTAAGCGCTTCGAGTAGCATGTATTAATTATACCACACGAAACTTATTTGGCAAGGGAAAAGCGGAGTCTAATGATCAGTCAACATGGCCAAAGATACTGCTTCTTTCTGAGTATAATTGGGCCCATCAGAAGTGAAGTGAGCCGAATGGTCTTTTAGAAAAAATAAGTAAGATGCGTTGTAATATTCTTTTTCAAGTCTTAAATTATCGTAAAAGATATATAATCTCAGTTGATACACATTTCAATAGTGTTATAAAAATAAAAATATGCAATCCATCAAAACACCACGTAAACACGTGATTGTATTTAAAAGTCAAATAAAAGAATTTTACCATTTTACTAGTTGGGTAACTTCACATTTCGAGGGTTCAATTATTCCTTAACTTTTACATTATACTGAATAAGTGCATGAACACCTACAATCAAGATTTACATATCTAATATATAAAAATGAATGTTTGTTCATTCGTACTGTATGTGTTGCCACACCGCTCATCCGATTGCAATTAAACTTTGACAAACTTTTTGCTTGCACTTCCAGGAAGGTTATAGGCATAATGAAATTAACTATTTAATATTTTTTTGTATGTCTGCTATACAGTTCATTTTGACGAGGTATGCTTGCACTGGCGCTAAGGTCATAGTACAATTAAATTACAGTATGTGGCGCGTGTATCGTATCATACACAATCGGCAGCAAACGTCAAACAGACAGAAAAAGAAAACATGGGCTTTAATAAACACAATTAAAACAAAAAAAACTTTCTTTCTTTGAGTGGCATTGAAACGCTTGCCGTGAACCGGTTCTAAGCTCAAGAAATGCGACCCCAATACCCACATTCTCTTAAATATCTATTTAAATATGGGTGATACAATGTTTATAATTAAGGTGTTCTTATATCATAGTTTTTTGGACCTTTTGTAGAAGAAAAAAAAATATTCGATCGCTAGTTCCGTCTCTATTAATAAAATATTCTGTATATAAAGTATGTGTCAGATAGATCAATCATCCATGAACAGAAAGTTAATACATAAGCCAATTCACTTACACCTACTCGAGTCAAATTATGATCAAAATTAATTATCTATTTCACACGATCCCCCTTTAAATAATACATTGTAAACATCAGAACCATTGTAGCATTAATTCATTGTTTAACCTTAATCTATCGTATGCCCGCATTGCTTGAAATATACAAAGTAAATCATATTCTTCAGTCGCTGTTGTACTGTTTATGACGTAAATACGTGTCCATAAAAATCACTTCACTGCACGGTGAAAATATTTAAGATATTTTCGCATTTATACATGTTAATAATAAATCTGTGAGCTTTTTAAAAGTATTACAAACAGTCGAAGAAAAATTCTACATTCGCTGTAATCTGTAGCATTTTACTTTTTAAATGTATTCAAACGTTTATTTATTGTTTATTGTTTAAAAATTAAAAGTACAGTATAGTAAAACACCCATTATCACTAAAGTCGGGACAGTGTAACTCGGGGTAGTTGGTAATTGGAGGAGTGAATCTCATACAAAATTATGGATTTGGTTTTTTCTGCAAAAAATGTAAAACTAAGATTTCCCTTAAAAATATGGACGAAATATTTAGTTACTAAGTGATAAAATGCAAAGCGCGTCCAAATCCAACACATAGATAGTCGCCCGGCTATACGTGTATAGCCTGGCACGTGTTGAATACATAGATGCTAGCCAACTTTTTACTGTATGCGCCGCATACACGACCGTCTCGTAGCATCGACAATGGAATGCGACAGTGCAATTGGGGGATTTGCGGCGAATATTTCAAGCCAGCGCGTAGTTCGGGTTAGTGTAATTGGGGGTTCCACTGTACATGACATTACATTTGACGCCAATTCACCATGCTATATACAAATATAATTAAAATAAAAAAAAACAGTACATAATATGTAATACATCAAAATCAAGAAATAAAAAAGTAAAACCTAACAAAGAGTTCACAAATACTATGACTAAAAATGTCAACTTCTCTAGGCAATGAGTTGATTAGTCGAACGGCCCTTGGAACTGGCGACTCATACGTCCTATGTTTGTCGTAAATGAAATGTTTATCAAAAATAAAAAATCTATACACTTGAATCTTTTTTTAAATGTTTACTTTTTACACTGTTTTGAAATAACACGGTGCTGCATATACATATATAAATACTTATTATTTAATTCTTCTTCTTCTTTGGCCATGTTCGCTCCCTATGTGGAGCATATGGCCGCCACGCGACACCTCCATGTTTCCTTGTCTCCTGCCAATTGCTTTGCTTCCTCCCATGACATGCCAGCATCCCTCAGTTCCGCCGAGTACATCCTATGGATAGTACCCGACGGACGTCCGGGACGCCGGAATCCCACCGGTCGAAAGAAAAGGCAGGCAGGATTGAGGCTTTCCGGAGGCATCCGCAGCACGTGACCCAGCCAGTTCCAACGTCTCTACATAACCACTGACGTGACAGGACGCTGTCTTGTACGCTCCCTTATCTCTGAATTCCTCACAAAATCAAATTATTTAATACTATACGAAAATGGTGTCGTATCAAATATGCGTAAACAGGTGTACAACCTTAGTAATGATTTTTTTAAGAAAACTAATATACGATAAACAATGATAAATTTTATTTCTTGATATTCTGAATTGATTTTTATATGTACAAGGAAACCCTTCCTCCATCGCTTATTTTTTTTTTGAAGTCCACTTTTTATATTGTATTATGTGTAACGTATCCACCGCGTAGAAAGAGACCCCAAAAACGTTCTTTGATGAATTTGAGTCAAAGACAAATTATGAAATGCGACTAAAAAACGGGTTTTTATTATCTAAGCCTAATATTAATTTAATAAATCGTTCTAAAAAAACCTTTCTTTAAAGTCTTTTTTCTGATCGCAACTTTTACAGGGACTTCTTTTTTTTAGATACTTATTTGGTATATTGGTTAAAATTGTATACATTGTGATTATCGAAAAAATCTGTTTTTGAAAAACTGTGGGCTCTTTTCCAGAGCCCACACAAAGGACATAACACAAAGTTTTTTCAAAACAGCTTTTTTGGATAATCACAATGTTTCCAACATGATACAAATTCTATCAAAAGAATGTAAGCTGCAAATGCCGAATTAATATCTAAATTTAGCTTTTATGTTTGAAAACAGATGGTCCTGTAAAAATTGAAACCAAGAAAAAAGACTGAAAAAAGGTTTTTTCTAGATTATTTCTTAAATTAATGTTAAATTATGTCAATTAAACACCAGTTCAGAAGTCTCCGTGCACTTCAAGGTTGTAGTTATTTTATAATTTGCATTCTGCCGAAAATCATAAAAACACGTTTTTGGTGCTTCCTGTAAAATTTACTTAGTGTGGGTATCGTCTTTTTTCTTTTCCACAGTCGATATGTATTCAGTATTGGTAAAAATATGCTTGGATATGATTTCACGAAAACGCCAACGTATGTACGTTTTATCAATTTTCTTTTTTCGTCGTTTCCCCATTTCCATGGCTAAATGAAACTGATCTATTCGAAACCGATAGGTACACACCCTGTATTTAAATGTGTGTTTTCAGGAATCCAAATCCATTCGGAATGTAAATTTTGACATCTGATAATTATTTTATTGCTTTTTTAACTGCGGCAGTAAATCGGCGAATGGCAGAGCATCCCTCTGCGCTTACTTAAAAACAAACCCCACACATTTTGAAATAGCCTTATTTATCCCTGGCACGACTCCAAAGGCTCGCTAGATTAATATATGCCCGCAAATAAAACAGGGTTGGATTTATTGTACGGCCGTACTTGAGACGTATTCATTTCCATTAAATCACTATTTCGTTCAGTACAACGCATAAAATGTTGTAAATAAGACCAAAATTTACTAAACACAAGATGGTCATCCCACGACAATCGTATATACTTTGACCTCGTATAACACGGTCATATGTTTCCACTAAAACGTCGTGTAATACAAACCCGTTTTATACAAGGTTTGAAGTTTCTACAAAAATACTCTTTGCATTCTAAAACAATATCAAAGTTTGTTAAAATATCCTTTTCATTAACACCTCCATGCCCATGATGCAATCGTAAATAGTTGAGCCATTAAATCATTCAATATTTCTCTTAATATTGTCAATAAATATTTATCATTTTAGGTATTCTAGCATATATACATTTTTAAACTATTTTTTTAGCTTCTAACGTAGATTTAAATACTGTCAATAAACAGTGAAACTGAGATGCCTCATGGCAGGGAACGTGATTTTTAAGGATGGCGTGTTACGGGTTAAACAATCGACAAAATACAAATTTATTATTAATTGAAAAAAAAATGAATTACATACATATATTAGTAAAATAGATCATTCACTCATCATCGCTATCACTTACAACTCTATATCTCCGACTCTTTTTTTAGATCGGCGTTGAGTTTTTATCATCGGAGGATTTTTGGATTTAGCCTTTAAAATTTCTGTAATAAGCGATTGTCTGTTTTTAGCGTATACATCTTTACGTATTTTGTGATAAGGGGGCAAAATATTTTGTAACTTCTTCTTGAACTTCAAACTTCTTTCCATTATAAGATTATAGGATAGGAAAAAGTCCAGTATGATTTGTCATGGGCGTATCAAATCAAACTTTTTTTTTAACCGTGTTATACTAGACCCAAGAGTATTATGAATTATTTAGACCCCCTACAATAAGGCTGACTTACACAATGCAATAAAAACAGCACTTCAAGCTCACTTCATGCATTACAATAAAATCCAAAATAGTTTGGTTTACACTTTCGCCAGTTGTAATTATAATTCGACTGTGGAAAGAAAAAAAGACGTAGCCCACAGCTTTTTTCTATAATCACAATGTATACAACTTTATACGCGTTCTATCAAAATTATGTAAGCTGTAAATGCCGACTTAGTATCTGAATTCATCTATTAATTTTAAAAAAGGAAGATTTTGTAAAAATTTCAAGCAGGGAAAAAGACTTTAAAAAAAGGATATTCTTATACAATTTATTAAATTAATATTAGATTAAGTCAATTAAACACCAGTTTTTTTGCACTTCAAGGTTTTGTGTATTTTAAAATTTGCTATGGTGTAAAATCATCAAAACACGTTTTGTGTGCCTCCTGTAAAATTTGTTATGAGAGGGTTACGTCATTTGTCCTTTCCACAGTCGATATGTATATTATTTTTAAGGTGTCCGTCCACTGTCAATATTTGATGAAAGGGAAATATATAAATATAATACATCCTTTGTACTTATTACAAATTTATTATTAATGTTCAGGACCGGTTTCGCTCATGACGAGCATTTTTAATTGATAAGAATATACTTGAGTTTTCATGAAAGCAGTTTAACTGTTGTTTATTGCTACTAGGATCAATTATTTGAAAGAGGTAATATACATTTTTCATCAAAGTCAATTTAGTGCCATTTATTCCTATTTTGTATCTTTATCTGTAATTTTTTTTCATATTTTTATTACCAATTGTAACACCGTAATAATTTTACTTGCTTTAGTATCAATTAAACTTTGTTAATGTATATTCCTATCAGTCCAAAATGTTCATCGTGTACTCATCATGAACCCATGAAACTCGTAAAACATCGTGAACATCGTGAAACTCGTCCTGATCATTTTGATTAAATTTGAAATTAGTATAGAAAATGTTTTATTTTTTTGAGTATGTTTATTATATTTAAAAGTATTAAGATATTAAGCACATTAACAGCTTTGTAAAAGTTAAATTTTCTGTTGATGGATGTATGTATTTTTCGTTTGATTCACTCATTCTATTTAAATGATTGTGGATGATTTTTAAGACTTTAATTTTCTTTTCTAAACTGTTCTAGAAAACCAAATGTAGAGAGATTAGTTCTTGCAACATTGTCAATTTTTTCCATTATTTTGAAAATAATAATTTTAATCACAAAATTTGATTCCGCCATTGTTAAAATATTTCACTTAATACTGTATCGATGACCATACGTTGACAAGACGTAGGAGACATTTTTCATAAAGATATCATTTTCTTTGTTTTTTCAAGCTAATCTTTCATTTAAATCGTTCTAAAGTTGGAAACACGTAACAGACAAAAAGGCCCACCAAACTGTCAGAAGATAGTAGAAAAGCCACATCGTTTTCCTACTATTTGAAAATAGGTGAGAAAAAATTCCAACATGTTTAGTGCAACATTGTTTATTGAAGAGTGGAAAGAAAAATTATAAAGATAATCTTTCTATTATTACATGGATGAGGTTAAAACAGGTGCATTGAATTGATAAAAATACTTAGAATTCATATCATCAACAAAATTAAAATTGTTAACTCTTATCAAACATTCTTGTTAATAAAAAAAATATTTAATTAATATTGTTTCAACACATTATTTTAAATAAACATAATAATTATTTTACTCGAAATTATCTTTCATTTTGTTCGATTTCCCAATACTTATTTATGCCTACAGTTTTTTGGCTCTCCTGTAATATTGAATAAATGTCGGTTACGTGTTGTCAACTTATGGCCATCGATGTACATAATAAAATCAATTGAAAGTTGTCATAAGAAAAACGTAATGAAAGTTGAATGATTTTTATGTTAATATATACGCTTTTATTGGTACGTATTGCTAGAAACGTTGCTACAGGAAGTGTTTGTTATAAAGCGATGCATGCAACGTTATACTGGCATTTAAATTGCATGCTAAATATCCGGACATAAAGTGTAATAAATTTTATTTTTAGTGTGCCTCATAAAATAAATGTGTCTGTCTGCTGTCGCTTTTTGTACACAACAATAGTTTATTTTAAAATTATGTATACACTACATATTTAAAGATTATTTTTGTGTGTTAGAGATCAACATATCAGTGAATTAGAGAAAATAGTTATAGATTATACTTGATAAAAATACGAACTAGAAACACTTTTATTATATATAAAATATATATCTAATTTATAAAAATGAATGTTTCTTTGTTCGTACTTTATGCGCTGCCATACCGTTCATGCAACTTGCGCGATGGTTATAAGCGTAGTAAAATTAAATTACAGTAGGTGGCTTATGTATCGTACCATAGACAATCGGCAGCAAACGTCAAACAGACATAAAAAAATAGCATGCACTTCAATAAACACAATCGAAACACAAACACTTTCTTTCTTTGAGTGGCATTGCAACGCTTGCCGGGAACCGGCTAGTATATCATAAAAAATACTGTTTACAATATAATTAGCATACCTACTAGGAATATTAAAAGAGGCTTGTATTATATGAATACAAAAGAAGCTGAAAATCAAAAACCGATCTTTTCAAATATTGCAAAAATTTACGAAAATATGTTCTAATTAAAGATTTCCACTGAAGGTGCTTGGTGGAATTTAATTTAAATCGTTCAAATTATGTATATTCACACACATTTTGTCACTAACGACCAAGGATTCGCTGAACGGATGAACATGAACTGACATGAACTGAAAATATGTTCATTATTCATAAAAAAATTCAAATAATATATACCATTCAAAAAATGTTTACATATTTCTGTATGAAGTGAAAATCAATCTCAGATACAGATAAGTCCACTACCTATTTTATGTTTCTTATATTTATTGCAATAAGCGGTCAACAGGCTATAAAAATAGCCATATTTTGAAATGGAAGAAATGCGGTTTCAATAAAACTTCAAATTTAGGCGTGAAACAGACAATGACATTACAGAGTGAACTTATCGGTTTTTGCTTTTAGACGCCTCGCATATATTTTTTCAGTAAATAAAGCTTATTTTTTTTTTACTCATATAACGGTGCGCGATATATTTTTTTTTTAATATTTCAGTTTACGAGATACTCAAAATAAATAACTTTTGATACAACTACATACACAAGTATTTTGATAAATTCACAATAAAATTTATTGTGAAGAATAAAAACAATAAACCTAATTCGTATTATATAAAATATGAAACAATTCTCTTGTAAAAGAAAGCTGTCAAACACTTCAGTGGGAAACATTATTGATGAATCGAAACAATATTACCAAGGCTGTACATTATTTAAGAAAAAAACGTAACACCAGAATGAATAAATACAATATGTATTATTTGATTCTTACAACACTGTTATTTTAAGAAATTCGGACAGATATTATAAAATCTTTAAATATTCCAACAAGCAAACATAAATAGCATATTAAATAACAGTCTAATTTGTAAATACTTGAAAAGTATTAAATAACTAAATGAAAATTGATGTTTTTCTATAACTGGATATTTCTAAAATTATCGTCGAATATGAGTAAAAAAGTATACAAATTGAAAAATTTTGTGTCAGGCAGTGATTGGTTTTACATTTTCTAAGAAAATTATATAACTCCGGGTGATATTGCTGTTTCAAATTGCAACTTTTCTCAAAACGACCTTTTCCCTGCATACTTTTTTTCATTTTAACTTTTTTACAAAACCGACTATTTAAATTTATCTTACAATGAAGTCCAAAAATAACTTAGAGCATTTTGACTTATAAGGAGACAAAACTGAAGGCTATTAAATAAAATTAGCTGTTAGTCTTCCAAGAAATCTCTCCATGTTTTGAATTTGATGGGAATAATGTAGAATAATTATGATACATAGAAAGTTTACGAGTGATAATTTTGATCGATGAGCAAAGCTCTTATCACATCATGTAAACATCCTATCGAACTTTTTATCAGTGGCTAAAGCTAAAGCATTTTTTAATTTTAATTTTAAAAAAATAACGGTCAATGTGGTCACAGCAGAAAATCACAGTTTTACCTTATAAATATTATATTGACATGATATTTTCATAATGATTTGCAAGTTAATATTTCTAATGTATTATGTATGTTTTAAAATAACTAAATTATATATAACTGTGGTCTTAGACTGACCTAGTTCAGGTAAAATGATTGTTTAATTCATGTAAAACGGCGATGCACAACTCGTGACACAAAACGACTTTTATTGCAATCCACAAATTAAATTTAATTTCAAATTAAGTTTCCTATACCTCTTTTTCAATATTACTTATTACGTTTATTATTATTTATTTCGATATCTAATCCAATAAAAACTTATCACACTGTCTTATCTGCAGTACAAGTGAAGTATATTTTTCAATTATTTTTTATGCGAGTTCTATATTTGTTCGACCCCCTTGAACGGAATTATGTCGAATATATAGACTATAATAAAAATAATATATATTTTTTAGTACTTTTTCCACATAAAATTGATTGGATCAGAACCGGTTTCGCTCATGGTGAGCATTGTCAACTGATAAGAAATACAATGAAATAGTGATATTTATACAAAAGTTAAGTAAGAAAAACAAGGTATGACAAACAATTAATATTACAACTAAGCAAATAAATTAAAGCAAAATACAAAGTTGAAGACCTCTTAGCAATGCAAACTATTACATCAACAATCAATTAAGTATAAATTATCATTAACAAAGTAAAATCAACAATATGTATATAATAAATAAATCTTAATGTCTGTCAACCGTAATTAGAAGTGGAAATTCCAGTAGAGTTAAATCCAACGAAATTGATTCCTGCGAAAAGATTAAAGGCCATATCAATTCTTACAAAATAAATGCAAACTGAGAAAAATAAAATTCTAAAGAAATAAAAGTGTACATAAAAGAAATATAATAGGCTAGAATTAGGTTTATGAAACGGATATAACAAAGGTGACGATGAAAAAACAACTTGTTCGTTTAATAAATTAGAGTTAGGTAAGAACTTATGTCTATTTATTTTTAAGATATCTTGTTTATCGAGTTTTAAAGATTTATTGTTAACACACTCAACATACTTTATAGACGTAAATGTTTATTTTGAAGCAACACGATGGATATACGTTATTTTTTTATTTATTTATCATTGAAGTTTTCGTGTAGACTTTCGGCAATAAAACGATGGTACGGGGGTTTGAATTTCACTCTATTGGTATAATCTTTTGGATATCATCGGCGGACTGTCCTTGCGGGAATTCTGGCAATAGTCCAATAACAAACATGGAAAGATTCGCAATCCCTGTTACATTAATATTACTAGGTAATATATTATGCCAGTTACAGAGGGGTAAAAATTACGTCACGTAATCATTTCTATGTAGGGGAGTGATAAAACGGTAGCAAAATTGCTTAGAAAATATACTTTGCAACAATTGCTAGTTCGTGTACAAAGATCAAAATGTCCTACTACAATATTAATATTTGAGTCTTTCAATACTGAATGCATGTCTAGTTAAATATAATGTCAACGTTTAGATTTCACTTGGCTTACTTGGTCAGAAAGTTTGAGTTCTAAAATCATGGTTTAAATTTTATATGTGTATTAACATATGTTTTGTTAATAACGATCCGGGTTTTGCCTTTCGTTCAAGTGCACGGATGGACTTGCACTGACCATATGTAAACTTAAACGCCTGAACCTGCCGAAAGTCAAAACAATGATTAGTTAGTGACAAAACTTGTGAAAATTTACACAATTTGAACGATTCAAATTCAACTGAGATGTTTTGAAAATCCTATAAAACTAGATTCTATCAAATTTGAATCGTTCAAATTATGTACATTCACACAGATTTTGTCACTAACGGCATCTTCATCGGCAAGTACCTAATTTGAATGATTCAAATTTAATATTGAAATTCCACCAAGCACCTTCAGTCAAAATCTTAAATTAGATTCTATCAATTACACGAACTTTTGTAAATAAATAATTTAATAATTTGATCACTACACTCATCCTTAACTGTACGTCTTTCTAGGACGAAATAAAAACAAATGCAAAGCGATTCGGTGCGGCACGAAAATATCAAATGGTCTCCGTTGCTAGTGTTGCGAGTGTCCTACGTGATAAAACTTGTTTGAATTTTGCTTCGCTTTAAGCCGCATTCCAATAGCATTCGCAGTGACTTCGCCCAGGTCAGTCGTAGCACTCGTAGCGTTAAAATGACTTCAACGAATAAAGTAAAGAGTATTTCGAAAAATATTTTTATTGATTGACTAAAAATAAACAGGTTTCTGTTTTATATAAATTTTTACAATATATTTTTTTATAATTATTAATTATACTACTGATACCGATTGAATAAAAGTACTTTATCGTTTTTTGTAAGCAATCAAAACCTTTTCCCTCTGATAGAACTCGTATTTTTTCAATGTATACACGTTACTTGTTGGTAACAGTGTAGCTATAGAAAGCGTATATTTACAATATTAGAATCAGAGAAGTTTTTAGAAATATTTTAGTTAAGTATTCAAATTCGTATTTAAGGCATAATCTATCTGAAACCACATACCAAAGTGTACCCTTTACAAAATAGAAAAAGGTATAAAATGTCTTCTTAAAACAAAACAAAAAACAAAGCATACGAAAAAACACAATTTTAACTGAATAATATCGAGGTTATTCAGTTGAAAGGAAGGAGAGAAATTTTGGCGAAAATGAGTTATTTGAAGCGTTAAATTCCTTAGAAATGTCCTTTCAGAGTTCTAAAAGAGTTGTCCCATAAAAGCCTACTTTTTTTATAGCGCGTACGCCTTCATAATAAAATATTACAAAATATTCAAATCTTTTAAATTAAGCAACTTTTTTGTAGAGAATTATTTAAAATACATCAGTATTCATCAGAAGCAACCTCTTTTTTAGATGTATTTTAATTATTACTTCGTTTATTTAATTTAAAAAAATATTATGGTTTTGTCTTAGCTTTAGTGATATTCATATTATATTGTTTTACTATAGGGCACAGCTAGCGGTGGGCTGCCAATACGTTAACAAGTGGCTGGCTTAATATCAAATAAATTCTCCGTGTTCTGGCGAAACAGTGAATTTTTTAATTCTTCCATGCAATTATATGCAATACTTAAATAAGCAATCGATTGTTACTTAATACACTTATAATATTATATAACAGTATGCAACTTACTGAATCAATCTAAATGGCTAAAAATGTACTACTGTATATACTGAAGCTGTCGTAGATAATATGTATATAGTATAAGTCAGAAATTGCAGTTATATATTAATTTGATTTAGAATATTGTTTTCTTTTAAATTAACAAGGGACTCGCCGGCTTTAGTAATATTTAACAAGGGCCTAGAGCGAGCCCCTCCGAGCCCTCTCCAGCTCACCCCTGGGTACAGCTAATTGAAAAATTCGCTTTCATTAAACAAAATTAAGCTTAGTGCTTAAATAAAATATTATTTTTTTGATCATTATTGAATACTATACTTATTAGATTTTAGCCGTATTGGAAAAAGTTATTAAGTCAAAAATTAGGTATGTGTACAACGCAATTCTTGGGTATTATTTTTTTTTTAATTCCTCAGTATCAGTTTGACAAGAACATCATTTGTTATTGGTAATTTAAATCAATGCAGATTTAAAAGAAGAAAATTAAACCTGCTTATTAACTCTTAACAATTTTTGTGTCAGAGCGACATAAATCCATATGATATATATTGATATTATAATTATCTATGTAACATTAACTGTCGAGGCTAGAGACATCATAAAATTTCATTTTTTATTATTAGATATTATATATATATATTTACTCAAAAATATCAAATTGCTATGGGTAAAGTGAGAAGCTTTTTCTTTAAAATTTGAGACGGACTTTTTATTACATACGTTTGTTGATATATTATATTATATCGATTACCATAAGATGACAACACGTAACCGACATTTGTTCAGTTTTACGAGACAGCCAAAAAACTGTATAAATAAATAAGTATTGGAAAATCAATGAAAGTGAAAGACACTTTGTAGTAAAATAATTATTATGTATATTAAAAATAATCTTTTGACACAATATTAATTAAATAAACTTTTTATCAACAAGAATGTTTGTTACAAGTTAACAATTTAAATTTTGTTTCTTCTTTTATGCTGATACTATGAAACAATTCCAAGTATTTTGATCAATTCAATGCACCTGTTTTAATTTCATACATATAATAATATAAAAAAATATACATAATTGTTATAATTTTTTTTAATCCAGTTACGGATTGTCCACTCTCTAATACAATATGATGCAGTAAACATGTTGGAATTTTTTCTCACCTATTTTCAAATAGTACGAAAACGATGTAGCTGTTTTACTATCTTCTGGCAGTTTGATGGGCCTTTTTTTCTGTTACGTGTTTCCAACTTTAGAACAATTTCAATGAATTTTTTTTTAGAGATATTACATATCAATATTTTAAAAGAGTTTGAAAAAACAAATAAAATAATAACCATAACTCATTTTTTGAAAAAATGTCGGTAAAGTGTGCCATCATTATGATTATGATTTCCAAAAGTCGTTAAAGTGGGTTTTACTTCTCAGGCACTGTAATAGTGAGTTACTACTGGCCTAAATTGGGAGAGAAAAGGAGTTAATCATAGTTTCCTATGCATAAAGTCGTTTCTTCAGCGCTTCATAATAATATATTCTACCGTGGGTACTAAAATGTCAGTTTGTTGAAAAAGCAACTCGCAGCTCGCAAAATAATAATAAAATCCCTTACCATGTGGAAAGAACCAATAAAATCCGTCACAAAGCTTCAAGTCAAATATTCCCGTCAAGGACCAACCAACCAGGTGAGGGATATTTTGAGAGTGAATATTTTTTTTGAGGGTTATTTCGGAGGGAGTCTCAGGAATGTTTTAAAACAGTTACTCTCTATCCCGACAAAAAACAACAGTATTTAAATAAAAACCTGACTATAAATATATATAAAAAAAGTTTTTGCATATATGTATATACATACGTTACAATCGACTTCACTGCTTGCTTAAATGCAAGCGTAATTTTACGTTTTTAAATAAGATGTATTTATTTCATCGAATTCTAAATATTCTTTTTGCGCTTGCTAAAATCAGAACGTAATATTTTTCATACTTTTCAATACAAAAAGCCATTTGAAAAGTCTGCGAAAGAGCTATTAAAAGCTTTTAAAGTGACATTCAATAAATAATTAGTCACATTTAAGGTGTTCGCTGTCAAAACTTAGCAGCAAGACATTTGACTAAAAAAATATATTTTTTTGCAATGATAATGCATGTATTAATAAAAATGGAACAATCCTTTGTACTTTATTCTGCTTGATTTAAAAGGTCAGGACCGATTTCGCTTATTCCGAGCATTGTCAACTTAACAGTGAACACACTAAAAGTGATGATGCTTGTGATGTGCATGTCCGTTTTTAATATTGACTTTGCACCAAGAATTAACACTAAGTACCTTAAAAGTGATCAAGATATTTTGATTAATTATCTTCTGTATTGTATGCCAAGTGGTTAACACTTTTGCACGGTTCGCAGTATTCTTTGGATAGAATCTCTGTACGGACAATTTGATAAATTGATTACTCAATCAATTTGTGGATTAGTGTTTGAAGACACGCATGCAAGTGATGTAAGCATTCCTTCAACCAATCCGATACTGAATTACATATTGAAATTATTAGTAATTTATTTTTGAGCGAGTTTCATTTAATGTGAGAAATTTCTACTTTTGTTCACGATGTTATACCCCAAGCATAAATCCCCACTAATAAAAGCCATTAAGACCATTAACAGTTTGAATGAACTCGACGTAAACAGATAGGAAGACATAAAATAAAAATCATCGCTCAATTGTTACGAAAACGTTTATTTAGGAATTTACAATCACCGAAGTTAATCACATACAATATTTAACAAACCAAATTTTGAATCAAAACAATACACAATAACTATTATAATACCCAGCTTGGTCACATGATTTTATAAAAGTTAAGAAAATTGATGCTATACTTTAATATTTATTTTCGTCGAAATGGAAAAATATCAGTTCTTTCATCTCGGACGAAAAACCACAAAAGAAAAAAACTGCAAGTGAGGTTACAACTACCGCTGAGATTCATTCCCGGTGGATGGCTATTTCGCCATATGTCACTTCCAGATGACGGTTTACAGAGCAAGAAAGAAAGAACAAAAATCGTATCGGGTATCGAAAAACAATGTTGCCATTTAAGACCATAAACACTAAAACAATTGATATTACGGGTTACATGATAACAAAATTTACACACAATTAATTTAGCTACAAATTTTAAATGTCTGCCAGTTTTCAACACAAAAGTAGTAGTGGAGCGTGACTATAAACCATACCGTATCAATATATTATTTATTTTATCTTACAGTGTCTTCAAACAAAAATTCTCTGTAAGGAAGTGCTGTAAATTTATAATCAAAGACTGTTATGAAATATTTTGTTAAGACTGTTATGTTATATAATATAATTACAGTTTGATACAGTGTTTTGCAAATATATATATATATGTTTGATAAGTATAGTTTGTTTGTATCTACCCCTCTTATCTATATCTAGTAGAAAGAAAAAATCCCATCATCTTGTAATTTGTAAGTTAAGAATTGTAATCAATGTTTTCTTCATTCATAAATAACAGTAAGTCTGAAGATGCTTTTCACGAAAGCAAAACATGTGCTACAGCCTGTGGCACAATCAGTACAACAACAAAGTTATCAAATTTAATTTTATATTATGAGTGTAGTTTGGGTTGTAAAACTTTTTGGGAAGCATCTCAAAACCACGACTCTTAGAGCAACTCTTTGTAAACTGTTCCTTTTGAGTGCGAATAATGTTTATCAGCAATTCTGAAAATGTCGACCGTTTTCGTATTTTTTAATAAACTATTTATAATATTTTCGTTGTATTCAGCGGTAATTTTATGGAAGAGATAACTTTTGCATTCTACTTGTTGCGTTATATATTATAATTAAAGTACAGTGGAACCTCTCATAACGAGTTTAATTCGTTTCAGAATCTTACTTGTTATGTGAAACACTCGTTAAGCCAAACAATTTTTCCCATATAAAACAATGTAAAATACAATAATGTGTTCCATGACGGAAAAAAATCATTTTTTATATTTTTAACGTTTATTCAAATAAAATTAAACTACATACTTATAAATTGTTATGTAGCGTAACAACCTGGAATGAGATTTCGATTTGAAAAATACAATAAACAAAAATGATTAGTTTAATAATTAGGACAAATAATTTATTCTTTTATACTAGAAAGCTGTCTAGCGATATTTGTTTTTGCGACGCTTAAAAATTTGGTGAAAATGTGACATTATCATTGAATAAATTTGTAAAACGCATAGCTACCTCCTTATTAGGGTGATGCTTCTTAATGTACGATGCAACAGTTTTCCATTCTTTCAGCATTTCTCTTATTGCGTCAGAAGATTGTTGTTCTGCTACTTCTTTCTCCTCCATAAATTGTTGCTGTGAAAAACAATGCAACTCCATAAGCTCTATTTGAATGTATTTAAAATTGCATTATCTTTCCGTAATGGTCTGAGTAAAGGTGATGGATTGATATTAGTTTGCTCTCTAATTATCTCTATTAATCTCTAATTGTTCTAATGTATTAAGCTTAAGGCCTTTATTACAAAGATGCAAACATGTGGGCACTGAGCTTAAAGTTATGTTATGCGAATCTTTTATGAGATGATTTGCAAATTAGGAATCTGTTTTTTTTATTCTATAAGTCAGTGCTTATTTGTAGACTTACGCTTTAACGATAATATAATAAATATATACTGAGATTTAGTTGGGAAACGTTAAACTTTCTGGGGAAACATGAGGCATAAAGAAGGGTGAAAAACCTGTGAATAAAAAGGCAGAACGAGGTGGGGGTTGGGGCTTTCAGCGGGAATGCTAGCCCGCTTGGAATATTCTCAAAAGTTGATATAATGACAAAGCGATGACGCCAGTTTCTTCGCAGAGGAGGATAATGACTGCGTCAAAGTGTACGTAGAGTCCCGGAGGGGTGGGGAGCAGTTTGAGTAGCACTGGTCGGCGAGCAAATATAAACATATCCATAATATAGCAATTTTAATGTTCCGCTGGAACTATCTAGGACATAAAATATCACATAAAGGATTCATAAGTAAACGAAAATGACGGTGTTCTACTTTTGATCCATTTTAGTACTTATTTCAATTTACTTCCGAAAATGCTATAAAATGTAACTTACTACATATCGATTGATAAAAAAACCAAGAATTCGTATGACTTTCTTGTATTACATAACATATTCTCTAATTAATGTTTTCTGTGTGAAGTTACAACAATACCGAAAATGATTAAATAAGATTATTTTACAACAAATAATAATATGCATTTTATGACAAAATCAAGCTGGAGGGGGTTCGCATGGGCTCTCGCGAGCCCTTTGTGAAATACTACTCAGGCCGGCGATCTCCTTGTTAAATTAAGAAAAACACTATTTTTTAGATCTTTGCGTAATATAATTTATAAATATGCAATAAGCACCCATATATTAAATTAAAAAAGTGGTAAGTTACATTCGGGATTTCTGACGTGCATTTTTCAGCTATTGGTATTGATTAAATTACGAAATACTGCGTACTGTTACAAAATATAAGTGTGTAACATTCGATATCTTTAATAATTATTTTGCGTTTAATAACATATGAGTGATAAAAAAAATTACACCTTATCCAGAACATCACGAATAGCTATAAAATTTAGGAGCTCATTATTACCGTATTGGCAGCCCATCGCTGAATATAGGTTTATATTTTACACAAAATTACAGCGCTGTGAAGTAAAACCTTTTAAAATTCCGAAAAGAATTGAATATTTTTTGTGCGGAGTTTTCTATGTATGGAAGTTTCTGTGCACCGAAGAAAAATTCGTGTATGGAATATTTCCTAATGAGTATTTGTGTTAAGAACAATCTCATTGGAAAGAATCTGTTCACGAATTGAACATAATATTATAAAATACGACGTGTTCATTAAAAAATTTAACAAAAATAAATAAAAACCATTTCAGTTCCAAAACCAAAAACAATGAAAATTCGTGTTCGGAATATTTCGCAAGGAGAATTTGTGTTAGGAAGAATCTCGTTGGAAAGAATACGTTCATGAATAAAATTGAACATAATATTATTAAATACGACGTGTTTATAAACAAATTTATCAGAAATAAATAAAAACCGTTTCGTTAAATAATGTTATTAATAGCAAAGATAATAAAAAATACGAACTAAATAGTTCTCATATGTATATTATAAGGTTTTTCGTGTTTTTTAAGTCTCATTTCAAATCTCTAAAACGTATATCATTCTTTAAAACATAATATAACAATATTCCGACACCAACGTTTCATAATTTTCGGTTAAATCATCTTAAAAATTTAACTACTCTTTTGTACTGATTCCAGATTTATTTATCAATATCAAGACCGAATTATGTCACCATTAGAAAAAAAATATCATTCCCTTTATTAAATTAATTGTTTTTGATACCGATTATAAATTGTATTTTAAAATTTCCCCATTTGCTTATTTAATATTTGAATCTTCTTTTTTATTTATTATAAGTGACCTTTTAGCAAGATTTTCTTCAGCTTTTATTAATTGTAGAAGGTCTTAAACATTTTAATTAAAATCAGATTAGTGTCACTTATTCATATTTCTTAAGTTCTTTTCACGTTACTATAACCAATTGTTTATGACAGTCGTATGTATTTTCTTGGTCCTGTATTAATACATATCGATTGCGGAAAGGAAAAAGGACGTAACCCACACTTTTTTCAAACAGCCTTTTTTTGATAATCACAATGTATACAACTTGATACATGTGTGCAGAATAAGTATCTTAATTTAACTTTTAAGTTTGAAAAAATGAAAAAAGGAACAAGGACGTAACCCACACGTAACAAATTTTACAGGAGACACAAAAAACGTTTTTTAATGATTTTGGGTCAAAGAAAAATTATGAAATATAAACAGCCTTGAAGTGCATGGAAACTGATAAACTAGTTTTTAATTGACTTTATGTAACATTAATTTAGTATTTTTTTTTCAAAAATAACTTTTTTTTATTTAAGTATTTTTTCCTGATCTCAATTTTCACAGGCCCATCTTTTTCAATCTTAAAAGCAAAATTTTGATACCAATTCGGCATTTTTAACTTACACCTTTTTGATATAATGTATATTAAGTAGTGTACATTGTGATTGTTTTGGAAAACTATGGGTTACGTCCTTTTTCCTTTCCACAGTCGATATATATATATATAAAATATTTGTATATTAAAAAAATACAGTATTTTCTATTTTTTTTTTATAAGTCATATCCGATCCAACGTTTCCGGAAACGAAAAAGCAATATTGAAACTAAAAGAAAAAATCTCGTGGCGTCTTATTCGTTCTGCTGTTATCAAAAAAATGTTTTTTTTTTTAATAATTTACGGTTCTCTTTTCCCTTATAAAATGTTTTCTGTTCTTTTGCAGAGAATGAGTAAATTTCTGTGCATTTTATAACGACGGAAAAAAACATTTATTTTACCGCGCTAAAAATAAAATTGGTATAATATTTGATATATCATTGTAAGTTGTTAATTAGTAGCCGAGAAGTACGATGAGTTTTTGCTGTCGTTGTAGCCACAATAGATAAAAAAGCAACGCGGAGAATTTTTTTATGAAGTAATTCTGTCATACAGTGCCAAAACTTTTTTGTTAAATGATATTATTCTTTCGTAAACTACTTTACGCATCAAATATGTTAAACGTTAGTTTTTAATCGATTTATGTAAGTATATTAATTAAAATTGATGGATAAATAATCTACACTTCGTTGTGTATGTGTTATATTAATACGTATGTAAAATATACAACGTGTCATATGGATGACGTGGATTGATTGTCATCGTGATTCCGCTGTTATTCGACACAAAAAATCCGTACATGCACTTAATATGGACGGATAACATGGTTAACAGGGATTTTGTCTAGAGACAACCCGAGAATAAATTTTGCCAGTCTCGGTTTTCGGGACATTTGAATAAAACAACACAAGACTTGAGATTTCATATTTTTTAATTAATTTGTTAATAAATTAGATTTTATTTGTTGGATACAATTATAGATTTGGAAATTTATGTACCTTGAAAAACTTTGTACATTTCGACCTGTGTGACCACTGTACGTTGGTAATGCTCATCATGTTGATATTAATAAATTCGTACAAATGTAATATAAAATATAAATGGTTTTTGTAGCACAATATGTGAAATAATGTAAGTCATTATATATTTTATATAAATTATATAAATGAATTTCCACAAAGTTACCGCCGAATCCATTGAAAGCACAAATGTACAAATGTATATATTTATTTATATTTATTTATTTAAGAGTGGTTTTCTACCAAGTAAAGCCATTGAAAACCCTTAAAAGGAACCATAAAATTACTGAGTAATGTAAAGATTTTTTTAATCGGCAAAATCAAATGAATCTCTCGAATTGTGTGTAATAAAAAACAATACAATATTGTCATTTTTCGCAATATTTAACTGAAAAGTTTGCATCACTTTTGAGTTACCAACAAATATTCGTTAAAATATTACAAAATATTACAGTATAGTAAAACCCCCATTTACGCGATTGTTGGAACCGCGTGATTGGGAGTCGCGTAATTGGGGGAGTGAGTCTCATACAAAAATTAGGGGTAACGTCGTTTTCGCGAAAAAGCAAAACTTCCAAAAACAAGAATAAATTTAAAAAATATATGTACGAAATATTTAGTTACTATGTGGTAAAATGTTTGACTGTATACACCACAAAAGCAGCCGCCGGGCTGTGTGTGTATAGCCTGGCACGTGCCTAATACACAGACGCTCGCTAACGTTTGACTGTTTGCACAACACAGACAGCCCCCCGGCTGTGTGTACAGCAGCAACGACAATGGAATGCAACTGCGCAATTGAAAGATTTGCGGCGCATATTTTTATCCGGCGCGTAATTCGAGGTAGCGTAATTGGGGATTCCACTGTACTAGTGATAGGTCTAGGGATATGAAAATTTTCCGGGATTTGACAATTTTTTGTCTCGGGTCCCGGGAAATTGAAAAAAGTCTCGATTTCAGAATCCCTAATGGCTATCCGTGATTCACCAAAAGTTTCATCCACGTAGGTGACAATTGTGAATATCTTGTAACACGGCTCACCCATTAAGCCTGATGTACTCAATGACGTACCCTCTTTTTCCCTTAACATGTTGTGTTTTTGGACGTGTTGTGAAATGACACAATGTCAAAAGGATATAATTAACGGTATACATTGTAAGCTTTTGCCACAGTTCGTCAGTTTTCACCGTATCGTTATAAAACTATTTTCAAATCACGTAAAAAGAATTTTTTATTGAACTATCATTGACGATTAAAAAAGATTAATACTCCAGAAAAATAGTACGAAAACTTTTCATATTGGATTGAGTAAAAGGCTGCATCCAATAACCTTTAATTGCATAAATTATATCGACTGTGGAAAGGAAAAAGGACGTAACCCACACATATCAAATTTTACAGGAGGCGCTAAAAACGTGTTTTGATGATTTTGTGACATATGCCAATTATGAATTATACACAACATTGAAGTGCACGGAGACTTCTAAACTGGTGTTTAATTGACACAACCTAATATTAATTAAAGGAGTTGTCTCGGAAAAACCTTCATTTCAGTGTTTTTTCTTGGTTTTAAATTTTTACAAGGTCATCTTTTTCAAACTTAAAAGCTAAATTTAGATGCTTATTCGGCACTTTCAGCTTCCATCCTTTTGATAGAATGTGTGTCAAGTTGTATACATTGTGATTATCGAAAAAATCTGTTTTGGAAAATTGAGGGTTACGTCCTTTTTCCTTTCCGCAGTCGATATGATACATCAAAATTATCATATATTATTATTTTATCATTTTTATGGTGTCTACTGTCAATATTTCTTTTTTAAAGTCATAGTATTAAAAAACAAAACAATCTTGTGTACTTATTTCACATTAAATTTCTGAATTTGTGGGTAAAAAATTGCCAAAATATTTGTTTAAGAGAACCAACCCTAAACTAGTTTAAAAACAATAATAACTTAATTTAAGATTTCGACTGTTACGTTACCGATTTATTTACTATTGGTTGGCTGACCCTAAGGCTTATTGAGGTCCACGACCAACTTAGAAACCGTACTTTAGATATTTTGGCGCTCTATTTACTGTGTTTTTATCCTAACGGAGTTTATCTACACAAAAGTGTTTCAACGAGAACTGGATGTTACTCAGTTGCTCAACCTCTCTTTTTCAAAGAGAGTAATAAGGTTAGAAGAATTAGACTAGACCAGAACTAGTGTTCAACGAATCGCTTTCGCTACGCCCAGTTATTGAAGGATTGGAAGGTTGTGAGGGAATTTTTAGACATCACACTCACTCATGCCTTGGAACAGAAATCAATACATCGAATTAAAAAATGCTGTTCGTATTGGGACTCGAACCTGTGAGGTCCGGCATGAAAACCCACAACGCTAACTGCTGCGCCATTAGACCAAACACTATCGTAAAAAAATATCGTAAAATATCCACTGAAATGTCTGCGTCTAGGTATAAATCATCGCCAGGTGATAGCTAAATTATTTCACCATCAAAAGTAGTCGAGTTTACAAAAAAGCACGATTTGTTTTATTTTTTCCGTGTGTTTATTTTCTTGTTTGCACGGGTAACCATTATGATAAAGCGGCGGGAGGTTGCTTCGTTGACATCGCTGTACACGTTGACACCTTCGGATCACATTGTCAACTAGGGCAAAAGAAACGAAAAAAAGAAAAAGATTTACTATGACGTATTATATTACCGCGGCGAGGAAGACACAACACGAATTCCAGCGTTCCAACTCACATATGTTACAATAAATGGAACTTTAACCCTCCAAGGATGAGCGTGATCATATGGTCATAGTAAACACCGTTGTCTATTGATCCGTGGCGGGTTAAGCACTTTGGAGGCCCCAGGCGCAATAAATTTTGGACGCCCTGTTTTTCGAATAACATTAAAGTGTTGTAAAACTCTTCGTAAAATAATAATGAATATTGAAAACTGAAATTAAAATATAAGGATTTCTGTAATTTATGCTATTTTAGGCCTCAAGGCCCCTAAGATTTGGTGGCCCCAAGCGCGCGCCTCTTGCGCTTATGGGGTAATCCACCACTGGCCACTATTCATCCTTTTTCTACCTGAATATTGTTGCTTTCACTCATATTTGGTTAAGAAGGGTACAGACTTCAGTGAGTCATCAGCCGCGGGGACAGAAACGGCCACCAAAAAGCACATGCGATTTTTTGAATTTCCGTTTTTTTAATGAACTTTTTGAAACTGTTAGTTATTTTTTTTTTTAAAACATCAAATTATTTACTAATATATTTGTATTGAAATTATGTTGATTTAAAGAGGTCAAATTGTAAATATTTTCAAAAATTTCACGTTTCGCTATATTTCAATCCCGAATGTTTGCGTGCCCATACGGTCACGCTCGTCCTTACTACTATCCGTACATAATATTACACGGTAATAAAAGGATGAGCATGACCATATAGTCATGCGAGGTTTTTATACAACGACTTTGCGTTTTTTTTTTTTAATTTTTGTTAGGAATAAAAGTTATCTGTGAATATGGCTTAAAAAATATTTATTTTATCGAAAAAAAGCTCTCGTCTCTGGAGGGTTAAGGTCATATTGTTGAGTAATGGATACTTTGGGACATATAACGTGTTGTGCAAAAATATATTTACATTTTACTATTTATCATGGTGTATACTACTATATTTTTTCATGTCATTGCGTGCATGTAATAAACTTTTTCGTACTTGAATGAATTACAAATTAAGAAAGAAAAAATCAATTGAAGATTTATATTTTTAAGCACAGAATGTTGAAATAAAATCACTACAAGCTATCCACTGTCGATTACTTTAACTTTGTCTTTGCCCGTGTAGATGGCACACACTTCATCAATTTTCCTAACTTTTCTATTTCATATATGTACATATCGACTGTGGAAAGGGAAAAGGACGTAACCCATACATAGCAAATTTTACAGGAGGCATGAAAAACGTGTTTTAATGATATTCTGCCATATGCAAATTATGAAATAAGCACAACTTTTAAGTGAACGGAGACTTCTAAACTGGTGTTTAGTTGACATAATCGAATATTAATTTAAGAGTATCTTTTAGGAAAAACTTTTTTTTAAGTATTTTTTCTTGTTTTCAATGTTTACAAGCCCATCTTTTTTTAAACTAAAAAAATTAGATATGAATTCGGCATTTTCAGCTAACATCCATTTGAAAAAATGTGTATCACGTTGTAAATATGTATTGTGATTATCGAAAAAAGCTGTTTTGAAAAACTGTGGGTTACGGCCTTTCCACAGTCGATATATGTATAAGACACCACTAGAAAATAATTTCAGAAATCAACTATTTACTACTTCTAAATTATTAATTTATCATCAAAAGAATAATTATTCTTTTGAATTTTCACAAATATTGAATGTAATGAAAAAATATATATTTTACATTTTTGAACGCGTTAAGACATGCTTGAGCAGGCTCGAAGGGGCTCGTTTTTTTTTTTGTATAAATAGCAATGTTAAATTATATTTCTTATCAGTTGACAATGCTCGCAGTGAGCGAAACCGGTTCTGACCTTTTAAATAAAGTGAAATAAAGTACAAAGGAATATTGTGTTTTTATTAATTTAATAGATTGTTTGTGTATCTCATATACTCATTGAACTGACTGAACTTAGATTTAAATTTATCTATCTATCACAAATAAGAATTCTATATTTTGTAAAAATATTAAAGAAAAAAACAATTTATTACATCCATGACTCATACTAGTTGTGTTGTAACAATGATCAATTAATTTGTTCAACTAATGCTAGTTTATAATTAAATTATGAAATATATTAATTATATCATGACATATTGACTTAATTGACTCTAGAAAAAAACTCTGCAAAAGGCTTAATTAGTTTTAGGAAAGTCGTGCAGTTAGCAATAGGTCATAAGATCAAAAGATTCATTTTTTTATATATACTGTTGCAAGTACAGATTGCCTTAATTTTTTACATTATTGCATTCACTTTTATTTCGTTTTGATGTTTATTTATTGACAAATTCGGTCGTCATAATAATAAATGTATTGTAAAAATACGTAAGAGATATTTTCAATAGGGTAAAAATATTAAGCTATTTCAGCTCTACAGTTATTTATATGTTATATGTTGATAGCTATTTCGGCTTTCGCCATCGTCAGAACTATGCTTTAAGCGTAAATTTGCTCAGCTATATACACTGGCTAAGAAGAGATACACAATGCATCTTTTATGCAGCTTATCTTGCTTTGTAACACTAAAATCACATTTAATAAGTGCAATATTGTAATTAGAATTTGAATTAGTATGTTAGAGTGAATAATATGATGCATTGTGTATCTCTTCTTAGCCAATATATATAGCTGAGAAAATTTACGTTTAAAGCATAATTCTGACGATGGCGAAAGCCGAAATAGCTATCAACATATAACATATAAATAACTGTAGAGCTGAAATACCTTGATATTTTTACCCTATTAAAATGGAATTCTACCAAGTAAATGCCAAATCAATAAATGAGATATTTTTAATGTCCAAAGAGAGTCCAGTTAATGGACAACGAGCTTCAACTGAATCCTTTGTGTTTAATTTCTGATCGAATAGAGCAAAGGCAGCAGTCGTTAATTTTATTTTTCTTCTGTAGTACAAGTAAAAAATTTCCCACAAATTTAACAGCTTGCGTTTTCCGCTGTTATTACAATAACAACCAGTGGAGTGTAGACAAACGGACTGCAATAAAACATTTTTTTTTAGAGTATTTCTTTTTGTATAATAAATACATGTCTGTGGAGTCGGAGTCGAAGTTGGAAAATAACCAACGAATCCGACTTATTTTAAAATGTTTAATTAAATAAATCTTTAGAGTCAAAGATGGCACCACTGCATGAATTATCCAGGTTTGGGGAACCTTTTCATTTCTGAAGGTCACATTTATTTATCTGATTTAAAACTCGATATCTCACCATCATAAATAACATCGCTCTTGTTGAAATGAAAAAGATGAAATATCTAGCTTTGGTTCAACATAAATAATTAAAAACACACTTTTCTTTATCTTCTAAACATATAAGAAATCTAGTTCACTGCTTTAAGATTAATCTACTTGACATAAACATAATGAGTTTATAGTATTTTAATTTTATCTCAAAACTATTTAAAATTTGATCGATCGGGATTTTTTTACTCCGGTCCTGATTGTTGTCAGTTCCCCGTTGAAAATCTTCAGTGGTAACTGGTTATTCATCAGGATTAGTATCTGGCTTTCATGAACGTCACTGGATATAATCAAAGCGTCTCGTGCATAAATACATATTAAATGAAGTAAGGGTTAAAATTATTGGGGAGGTGACTGGCGAGTAAGTAAGCCTTAAAGCTTTTGTTCGAAAGGCGACCTTCTCACTTTAAATAGCACCCAGCACCGGAAATAACGTGCGTGCGAAAGCACTTACCTTTCGACTTGTACCTTTTACTTAACTGTCGTTGTGGGTCGTAAATGGTGATACTTCACCTCCACCTTTATGCCAAACAATTCAAGAGCTTTTACATTTGAATGTTGATGCATTATTAGTCACAGATTTTTTTGTCATTCTTACTACTGTCCCTAGGGCTTGTCGGTTTTCAAACACCGTTTTTTTGACTAAATTTATGATTTTCGAAAAGCTGTTTTTCAACTTCGGAACCGGTTGTGCCGAATTTTCCATAAATGAATCTATAAAAAAAGGACAGAAAATTTGGATCTTTTATTTGATGGCTTAAAGACCATATGCCCCAAATCATTACCCAGCGAAAGGGTATTTTCGATATCAGAAAATTTGTTACAAAACGATCAGTGGACGCTTTGTGTTTTCTTAAATCATATTTTCTGAAGAGTAACACCAGATAATTTCTTGTTGTGTACTATTATATATATAAATAAACAACATGAAAAAATTGAATTTTTTCATGTTGTTTATTTTGAATTATCCATTTTTTTGTAAAACTTCGAAAACCGAATAAAAACGGCTTTTGAAAAATATTGACATTCCAAAACTGGTTTTTTTAAAGTAGGTTTTTGCATAAGCTCTAACTGTCCCCATCTAGCCTTTTATCTAATATTTTAAATAAAAAACATTTCTTACTAAAGTCAGGACCAGTTTCGCTAATTGTGAACATTTTAAACTAATGAAAAAAAGTAGTATTTTTATTTTATTTTTGTCAGATGGAAATGCTCGCGATGAGCCGAACCGATTCTTATCTGTATATAACATTTTAGAATAACTAAATAAAAGTGTATTTTTTATATTGTAATTTTATAAAAATAATTGTATTACATTTCACACAATTTTGTTTAACAATAAGTACATGTTTTACCTATTTGTATACCTTTCATTCTCCCAACGGTTTGTTTCTAAAACATTAATTCTTCTGCATTTTGTTAAATATTCGTTTATTTGCAACCGTAAATAAATTACAAGTGTTCAATCAAGACAACTGCATTAAATTTCAATATTTATAAAATATATTTACAAATTTTTCACCTATCCCTCGATTTACACGTTTTCGCTTTTACACGGTTTAACTTTAAAATTTTAATTCTTCATATTGGTAAGTAAAAAACGAGGACATAAATTTCAATAACGTGTTTTATATCTTGAATAATATTTGTAGGCTTATTATGTCGAAAGAAGTAAAAAGAAAAGTTATTTCGTTAGCAACCAAAATAAAAATAAAAGAATAATTAATTAATAAAAGAATACGTATGTTTATACGATTTAATAATTTTGTTTTTTATGTATTTTATAAAACAACCAAATTATGCGTTTTTCGCGTACTTTTCGATTTACAAGTTTTTCTCAGGTAAAATGAGGGATAGGTGTATAATGTAATCTCAAATTTAACTGGCAATTTTCTTTTAGTTTCAATTTTGGTTATTGTATTTGCTATTTATTGTAAGGTTTCAATACATATTACATTGCTTTAATCAGAAATATTCAATCAAATACATTTAAAAAAAACTTTTTATAACTGTTAATAGATGTCAGCATTAATTGTGAAATTTCTAAAAGAGCTTTGAGTTGAACATTTAAACGATATATTTATAACAAAACATATTCGTTTCTGCCGTATTCCTTAACAGATAAAACCTTAATAATACAATTTTCCTTTGTCGTTTTCCAATTTAATGATATCAACCGTTACGAGAAAATAAATGACTTACCGTTTAACTATTTTCTCGCATCGTAGACCATGCATAAAATTCTCTTTCTATGGACGAGGAAATTGGATTTTTCGATTAAAAGCCTTAACCTTTTAAATGCAACGCACAATAAATACTGGCAAAAGGATCTTTCCTTGGTACGCTTCACTGTTTTTTTTTTATCTATTCCTCTATTTCAACTTAAACATAAATGAACCTTCAACCAGTCTGGGGTATACATATTCTTCTCTGACGAATTTAGTTTGTTTCATCAGAATGGTGATTTTAAAACTAAAATTATTCATATAAACAACATATTCCATTTTGTTTTAACATTAACAAATGCAGTTCGATGCATAATACATACTAACGTTTTTAATTGAAAAATAGTAAAAAAAAATCTGTCATGTTCTATGGCGCAGTGCTTTGCGTTGTGGGCTACCTTGTCAGACCTCACGCGTTCGAGTTCCATTACGAACAGCATTTTTTCTATGGATTTTTGTTCGAAGGCACTGTGGAAAGGGAAAAGGATGCAACCCACACAGCAAATTTTACAGGAGGGTAAAAAACATGTTTAGATGATTTTAGGCCATATGCAAACTATGAAATATACACAACCTGGAAGTGGACGGAGACTTCTAAACTGGTGTATAATTGACATAATCTCATTTTAATTTGAGAAGTTGACTAAAAAAACCTTTTTTTAAGTCTTTTCTCTTGGTTTCAATTTTCGCAAGTCCATCTTTTTTCAAACTTAAAAGCTTAATTTAAATACTAATTTAGCACTTGCAGCTTACACCCTTTTGATAGAACGTGTATCAAGTTGGAAACATTTTGACTATCGAAAAAAAGCTGTTTTGAAAATACTGTGTTCGTTCTGTCCTACATTTATCCTTATATCCCTACTATTATCTTCGAAAAAAAGAGAGATTGGGCAACTGAGTAACAAGCAGTTCTCGTAGAAACAAACTTCTATTGAGATACCTCCATTAGAATACCATATGCTACACATTGGGAGCGAACATGTATAAAAAAATATAATATTTTAAGCCGAGTTATCTATCATTTTGAAAAAACCAGCTTTCGAATGTTGCGAATTTTATTTCAAAAACGGGTTTTCAAAACTGTTAAGCCCTAGTTTGAAAGTAGAGTAAGTTTGACGAGTAAAAGTTACCAAATTATATGAATATGTTATATAATAATGAAATATTATATCACATAATATTAATGTAATATATAAAGTGCATAGAAAACCACATTTCAAACATATCCTTATACAATACTGTGTTTGACCATCTGTTTAAATATATGCTAATTTATGCTCGACTAATTACGTATTTAAACATGTTGAAAAGGAAGAAAGACTTCATAATAATTATTATGTTTTGATTTTTTTTCCAGGTAAGTTTCTGCATCATATAGCCTGTTAGTAAAGAAATGCGGTAAGTTTTTTTTTATCTCAAATATTTTTTTTTACAAGTAGAGGTCATGCAATTTTCCACGACCATCAGGTATCATAACCAGCGATGACGATTTAGTCAATTTAGCAAATTCTTTCTACTCCATTTTTTGACAATTTTTTTATTACACAAACAGACTGGATTTTTAGCAAGGATGTGCAACGATATGTGCGCAAATCGAAAATACGAAAGTACAAAAATCATTCCAACTTAAACACGTTTTTCGAATGTAAGATTGTCTAAGGATGCCTCTGAAAGATGTGAAACAAACGTCACAGTTTGTGGCACAATACGTTAAATAATCTAAGTTATTTTTAATTAATAAAAACACAATATTACTTTGTATTTTATTCCACTTTATTTTAAAAAAGGTCAGGTCCAATTTCGCTCATCGCGAGCATTGTCAACTGATAAGAAATATAATTTAACAGTGCTATTTATACAAAAATAAATTGAAATGAAAAGGTGTAAACAACAATTGACATTGAAAAGAATTTACAAATTGCAGTATAAGTGATTCTAAAATTACACAAAATTAAAATGTTTAACACCTCTAAAATATAATTAAAAATCATCAAAAGTTAATAAATTTATAGTGGTGACTGATTGAGTAATTATAAACATAATTAAAATTTGTTAAAATTAATTAATTTTCTGTTTTCTCCGCTTCCAAGTAGTTAGTATGTTTACGTTAACAAAATCGACAGTCATGAAGATTCTGAAAAAGAATTTTTTGAAAATCAATTCTAACAAAAGAAATAAAATTTAAAAATATACATAATATAAAAGAATAGTTAACATTAACAGGTTAATTCAATGGATAAAGTAAAGGGGAGATTGCACAAATAATTTGATCATTCAACAGATCTGAATCTTTATGTATTATTATTGTTTTGAATATTATTTTTATTTGTATACAGTTTAACGTGCTTAAAGCTTCGTCCGACACCAAACCAAACCAAAAAATAATATTAAAATAAGAATTTAAAATCAAATTGAATCAAACTATAGAACTAAATGTTGTTAAATACTTTGCTTATTCATAAAATTATAACATGAAACAAATTCAACTATATGCATAGACCAGATAACTAAAAAATTGTGTATACAATTTAAATAAGAGCTTTTTAGTTCGGTCAGTTTAGTATATCAGTTCAATTTCATCCGTGAACTTGAACGCCTGAAGATGCCGAAAGGCGAAACCCAGGTCGTTAGTGACAAAACTTGTCTGAGTGTACATATTTTAACGATTCAAATTTAAATTTATTGAAATTCCACCAAGCACCTTCAGTCGCAATCTTAAATAAGAACATATTTTCGTAAATTTTGGCAAAATGTGAACTTATCGGTTTTTGATTTTCAACTTCTCATGTATTCATGTAATACTTGTGTTCTTGTATTCTTGGTAGGTTACTTATAATATTGTATTTTGTTGATATATATATAGTTTATATAAAATAAAAGTGTTTCTAGTTCATAATTTCTGTCAAAAAATGTATGAAACAACAAATACATATAGCTTTTGGGGTGTTCACTGTCAATTAGAGGTCGGCACGGGCCCGGGCCTGGCCCGCGGGCTCTTACGCAATTAAGAGTCGGGCTTGGGCCGGGCCGGGCTTTGCAATTTAGGATATAATCTGGGAAAAAATATAGCAAATCGAGGATTTCAAATTCCTCGGTGAACTAAAAAAAAAAAAGAACTTTCGGAGATAATCTGGGAAAAAGTATAGTAAATCGAGGATTTCAAATTCCTCGGCGAGCTAAAATAAGGAGTTTCGGGCTTTGGGTCGGGTTCGGGTAACAAGTGCGGTATTAGACTCGGGCCCGGGACAGGTCGGGCGTGAGTTTTTCGAGCTCGGACCGGGTAATTTTGTAAAATTTTGGCCCGTGCAGACCTCTACTGTCAATACTTGGTGAAAAGGCATTATATCAATAAAAACACAATATTCCTTTATACTTTATTCCACTTTATTTAATTAATTGGTAATTAGTAATTACTTCAGGTAATTGCAAGCATTGTCAACTGATAAGAAAATTATATAAACAGTGCTATTGAATTTTGTATAAACCGGGTTGTTAGTGACAAAACTTGTGTGAATGTACATAATTTGAACGATTCAAATTTAGGATTTTTTTGATAAAATAAAGGATCACGTCAGTAAAAAAATAATTGATTAATTAAAGTTCGAATGCTGCTTTAGAACTCTTGAAGACTTAAAGATTTATTAGCACCGGTTCGCGGTGTTAAATTAGCATTTATGCAACATTAGTTACATGCAGGAATAATTTGCACTAAGTGCGAACTTTGTAGTGCAGAGATAGGCAATACTTAAGCGTGGCAGGTAATTAAACCTGACTGCTTTTAATTATCTTTTAAGCGTTGCAACTACTTGCACAAAGTGTTGAAATAAATATTAACTTTTAATGAGGATTCCTACTGAGAGACGTATATATCATTAAATACTCATTATATTTTACATTTCGTTACCTTACTTTGAAAAGGTTCTAACTGAAATTTTGATATAAAATGACCTTTTGGTCGGAAAATGTTGTATTTGCCAAAATTTAACATATCGACTGTGGAAAGGAAAAAGGACGTTACCCACAGTTTTTTTTTCGATAATCACCATGTATCAAACTTGATACACGTTCTATCAAAAGAATACAATCTGCAAATGCCGAATTAGTATCTAAATTTAGCTTTAAAGTTTGAAAAAGATGACCTTGTAAAAAATTAAAACCAAGAAAAAAGACTGAAATAAAGATTTTTCCTAGAAAATTTCTTAAATCTATATATTAATAGTCGTTAATGTCCGTCCGTCCGTCCGTCCGTCTGTAAATTGTCCCCGATTTCCCCTTCCCCTCCTCCGCCCCAGCCACGCTGTCAACATTTTTTTATTCATACTAAAGAGATACTTTTTTCGTTTGTATATTATGGTCGCGATTTCGCCTTTTCGATGACGTCAAGAAAGACGGTCCCCCTCCCCCCCATCCTGCCCCGCTGTCGTCATTAATTCATTTCTTCATTTTTCTCTGACGTCATGAGTGAATTTTTGAAATCATGACATTTTTATTTTATTATGTGTAAAAACAATTAATTTTCAAAAAATATTCTCTCAAGCTGTGGGATTCGATACCATGCCCCAATTTTCATGCGCGTCGTTCGGACACCTTACGCATTGCTCCACAAGTTCAATTGATGGTTACGAAAAAAAAACTCTATTTAAAGTTTTAGTGAACTAATAATGACATCTGTGGGTGAAATCTTGCACTAAACGAAGGCTATATAGGGCTGCTCAATTATATATAATAATTTAATATATAATAATTTAATTAACTATTTATTTATATATATACGAAAAATGGTTGTTAGCAAACTTAAACATTATTCCAAATATTCAATAATTTACGAGGTCTATTTCTGCTAATAGGAAAAATAATTGTTAGCAAACTTAAACATTATTCCATAAATTAAATAATTTACGAGGTCTATTTCTGCTAATAGGAAAAATAATTGTTAGCAAACTTAAACATTATTCCAAAAATTAAGTAATTTACAAGGACTATTTTTGCTACTATGAAAAATTGTTGTTAGCAAACTTAAACATTATTCCAAAAATTCAATAATTTACGAGGTCTATTTCTGCTAATAGGAAAAATAATTGTTAGCAAACTTAAACATTATTCCATAAATTAAATAATTTACGAGGTCTATTTCTGCTAATAGGAAAAATAATTGTTAGCAAACTTAAACATTATTCCAAAAATTAAGTAATTTACAAGGACTATTTTTGCTACTATGAAAAATTGTTGTTAGCAAACTTAAACATTATTCCAAAAATTAAATAATTTACGAGGTCTATTTCTGCTAATAGGAAAAATAATTGTTAGCAAACTTAAAAATTATACCAAAAATAAAATAATTTACGAGGTCTATTTCTGCTAATAGGAAAAATAATTGTTAGCAAACTTAAACATTATTCCAAAAATTAAGTAATTTACAAGGACTATTTTTGCTACTATGAAAAATTGTTGTTAGCAAACTTAAACATTATTCCAAAAATTCAATAATTTACGAGGTCTATTTCTGCTAATAGGAAAAATAATTGTAAGCAAACTTAAACATTATTCCAAAAATTAAGTAATTTACAAGGACTATTTTTGCTACTATGAAAAATGGTTGTTAGCAAACTTAAACATTATTACAAAAATTAAATAATTTACGAGGTCTATTTCTGCTAATAGGAAAAATAATTGTTAGCAAACTTAAACATTATTCCAAAAATTAAGTAATTTACAAGGACTATTTTTGCTACTATGAAAAATGGTTGTTAGCAAACTTAAACATTATTCCAAAAATTCAATAATTTACGAGGTCTATTTCTGCTAATAGGAAAAATAATTGTTAGCAAACTTAAACATTATTCCAAAAATTAAGTAATTTACAAGGACTATTTTTGCTACTATGAAAAATAATTGTTAGCAAACTTAAAAATTATACCAAAAATAAAATAATTTACGAAATTTCTGCTTCTAAGAAAAATGGTTGTTAGCAAACTTAAACATTATTCCAAAAATTAAGTAATTTACAAGGACTATTTTTGCTACTATGAAAAATGGTTGTTAGCAAACTTAAACATTTTTCCAAAAATTCAATAATTTACGAGGTCTATTTCTGCTAATAGGAAAAATTATTGTTAGCAAACTTAAACTTTATTCCAAAAATTAAGTATTTTATAAGGACTATTTTTGCTACTATGAAAAATGGTTGTTAGCAAACTTAAACATTATTCCAAAAATTAAATAATTTACGAGGTCTATTTCTGCTAATAGAAAAAATAATTGTTAGCAAACTTAAACATTATTCCAAAAATTAAGTAATTTACAAGGACTATTTTTGCTACTATGAAAAATAATTGTTAGCAAACTTAAAAATTATACCAAAAATAAAATAATTTACGAAATTTCTGCTTCTAAGAAAAATGGTTGTTAGCAAACTTAAACATTATTCCAAAAATTAAGTAATTTACAAGGACTATTTTTGCTACTATGAAAAATGGTTGTTAGCAAACTTAAACATTTTTCCAAAAATTCAATAATTTACGAGGTCTATTTCTGCTAATAGGAAAAATAATTGTTAGCAAACTTAAACTTTATTCCAAAAATTAAGTATTTTATAAGGACTATTTTTGCTACTATGAAAAATGGTTGTTAGCAAACTTAAACATTATTCCAAAAATTAAATAATTTACGAGGTCTATTTCTGCTAATAGAAAAAATAATTGTTAGCAAACTTAAACATTATTCCAAAAATTAAGTAATTTACAAGGACTATTTTTGCTACTATGAAAAATAATTGTTAGCAAACTTAAAAATTATACCAAAAATAAAATAATTTACGAAATTTCTGCTTCTAAGAAAAATGGTTGTTAGCAAACTTAAACATTATTCCAAAAATTAAATAATTTACGAGGTCTATTTCTGCTAATAGGAAAAATAATTGTTAGCAAACTTAAACATTATTCCAAAAATTAAGTAATTTACAAGGACTATTTTTGCTACTATGAAAAATAATTGTTAGCAAACTTAAAAATTATACCAAAAATAAAATAATTTACGAAATTTCTGCTTCTAAGAAAAATGGTTGTTAGCAAACTTAAACATTATTCCAAAAATTAAGTAATTTACAAGGACTATTTTTGCTACTATGAAAAATGGTTGTTAGCAAACTTAAACATTATTCCAAAAATTAAGTAATTTACAAGGACTATTTTTGCTACTATGAAAAATGGTTGTTAGCAAACTTAAACATTATTCCAAAAATTAAATAATTTACGAGGTCTATTTCTGCTAATAGGAAAAATAATTGTTAGCAAACTTAAACTTTATTCCAAAAATTAAGTATTTTATAAGGACTATTTTTGCTACTATGAAAAATGGTTGTTAGCAAACTTAAACATTATTCCAAAAATTAAATAATTTACGAGGTCTATTTCTGCTAATAGGAAAAATAATTGTTAGCAAACTTAAAAATTATACCAAAAATAAAATAATTTACGAAATTTCTGCTTCTAAGAAAAATGGTTGTTAGCAAACATAAACATTATTCCAAAAATTAAATAATTTACAAAATTTCTGCTATTACGAAAAATAGTTGTTAGCAAACTAGAACATTATTTCAAAAATAAATAATTTACAATTTAAATACTGCAGGGCAGGGCTATCGATATACGCCCCGAGATATTTCTTTTACTATCAGAATTTCTGGATTATTCAATAAATAGGTTAGTAATTTATTTTTCACGCCAGTAACTTTTCTGACTACTTAAAAATGCAACAAAAATCCCTCCGTTGAGGTCAACGGGCTTACAGCTAGTAAATATTAGATTATGTCAATTTAACACCAGTTTAGAAGTCTCTGTGCACTTCGAGGTTGTGTATAATTCATGATTTGCATATGTCACAAAATTATCAAAACACTTTTTGTTGCGCCTCCTGTAAAATTTAATATATCTGGCCTAGGTCCTTTTTCTTTTCCACAGTCGATATGTATGTATATATTAATTTCACAGTCACACATTTTTTTATAAAGAAGTTAGAAAGATTCTAGAGTTCTATCTACACACTTTCTTTCATACAGTAATTTGACAAGCTTCTAAGAAACAATAGATTTTTTTTATAATTGATTTATAAACAACATTCGTCTTACAGTATTACAACTCAGGGTAGCCGGTAAATTGCTCGAATGGAAATTGCTCGAATTACAAATTATTCGAATTGCTTGGTTATTTAAAAGATTTTTCACGACTTTTTCTACGAATTTCATTTTTATCTTGTGCGACACTTGTTTAGAGAGTGAAATAAAAAAATAATTTTCGTAAGTATTTATTTTAACCGTGTTCGCTCAAAATGCGGAACATATAATCTTTTAATGGAGTTTATCTCAACAGAAGTGTTTCTACGAGAACTGCTTATTAATTAGTTACTCAAACTGTTTCTATATATTTCCAGAACACATAGAAGACTAGGGCTAAGACAGAACAAACGGACAGAACAAACGGAAACAAATTGATTATCTTGTTATTCGAGCAATTTACCGGGAACCACAACTCAGCATATTATTATAAAACATATTTTTTTTGAACGAAGTTGCGACAACATTCAGCTTATACAATCGATCGGTAGGTGACAACTGTCAAACGCATACAACAGACCGAGTGTAGAAAGTTCAACTGGACGTTACAACCTTTTCAAACTCAATTATTGTCGTCAGTTCAGATTAAAAAGGTTCTAATTACAGTTTTAAGCACAAATTATCTCCAGATATATAGGGTTGAAATTTAATAAATATTGCTTAAATAATTATGTTTATACTTGCTTATTAAAAGTACATTTTTCTTTTCAAATTCAAAATATGATCAGTCAAATATTCAAACGCTCGTATCTTAAAACGTGGTAAAGTGCAAATAGAACCTTTTCAAAGTAAGGTAACGATCTGTCAAAGCTGTTTATATCGCATACGTAAATGACCTTGGGTCTATGTAAAAAAATATGCGACGATTATGTTTACCGTTATCGCGAAATAAAAATAATTCTATCAAAATTTTATTTTTCATACTTTTTTATTTTAAATAAAATTTAAATAAAACTTTTCGATAAAATTGGGTAAATATCTCTTTTAAAATTTTCATTGTTAATACTTGATGGAAAGACGTTATATTTAAAAAATAAAACACTATTTTGTACTAATTCTACATCGATTTAAAATGATCATTACCGGTTTCGCTCATCACGGAAATTTTGCAACTTTTAAGAAAATACATTAATACATGGCTATTTTTAAACTTAGCTAAGTAAAACTTTTAAGGGTGTAACAAAAAAGTTGTAATAGAAATGTATGAATATTAAGAAAAGTGTTTTTTTTTAAATTAAATACGACAATGGTGTTATAAATGAAAATAAAATTAATAATAATCAGATTGTTGGCAGTGAAAACAGATGTTTTGATAAAAATAGTAAGTATTTTAAATTTCAGGTAGTAACAGTGGCGGATTAAACACATGGAAGCCCTGTTTTTTTGGATAACATAAACATGTCAAAAGATTACAAGTAAAATAGTAAAAATCTGAACAAAAAGTATATTGGTTATATTATATTAGCTATTTTTGAGACCCCTTAGATTTGTAGGCCCCAAGCGCTCGCCCAATTTGCTTATATTTGCCTAATCTGCCACTGGACGGTAGTGCAACGTATAAACATTCCCTCAATACACGCGATGCGGTAATACAGAAGAAAACTGTGTGTGTACGTGTGTCCTGCGTAAATTAGGACGAAAAATATTTACTCACAAATTTAGTCACACTTTAACGAGTACAGCCCCTTTACCGTGAAGCAAAGTAGGACAAAGTACCAACTGATGACGACAGACGGTATAAAATCATACAAATGACAAGTGTTTACCATTCATAATAAGTATTTAAATTTTAAGCTGAGGACTGCAATCAAGAATAAATAATTGAAAATTAACAAACCTTGTTTATAAAACACGAATTTCAGTTAAAAAGAGCAACAATTTTATTTTTTAAAGAATGTCACCTGCTGTGGCCCAGTTGGTTAGAGCTTTAAATTTGTTTCATTTTGTTGTGTACTGTATGTATGTATGCGCATGTGTGTGTACATGTACGGATATAGTAAGGAGAAAGCATATGGAATGTGATTTGTAAAATAATGCATATGGAGTTCCCGTAAACTTCTTATCTCTACAATTTTTCAAAAACTTTATCGATGAAGGAGACTGGAAGAGCCTTGACGCTGGCGCGTCCTGGTACTTGAAACTCCATAAATTTGATATCAAAAACAAAAAGAGCTTGTTCTACTGATCACGCAGGTCTGGGCTCAATTCCCGGTAAGATCACAGTGAATTCGAGAACTATTCAATTCAAAGTTGTGATCGAAGACTGGGTGTTGGTGATTTCAATTCACATAATTTCCTCTCCTCCCATCCTTCTGATCTTGTAATAACCGGGTGTAGCAATAGCGATTAGTCAACCACTAGTCCTGTTCTAGCCTTATTCTTCTTTCTCTACTGCTCACTTTGAAAAAAAGTGAGGTTGAGTGACTGAGTAACAAGCATTTCTCGTAGAAAAACTTCTGTTGAGACACCTCCATTAAGAGGCCATATGCATTAGGAGAAGACATGGATTAAAAAAAAGTATGTTGACATTAAAAGATGTTTTTGTCATTTGGATGCACATAATTTATGAGAGCATTTCCGAAGCAACCGGTGGTTTGTTGTTTGGCTTCGAAAATGTGACAGAAATAGTTTATAATGTCATTGTCATTTTTAGACATGCAGCTATCGCGAATTTTTATTTATTATACTACCAGAAGAGGAATAATTTAAACGAGCTGTCAGTGAAAGATATTCAACTACGTTGACATTTGAGTTGTCAATAATAAAAACTATTAATTATGTTAGACATTTTATCAATGATTTTTCAATGATTATTATAACATATTATCAAAATATATAATGGATTAACTATTATTATATTTATTAACTATTATATAATAAATATATTAACAGACATAACTCGAACAAAAAACTTCCTTTAATGTCTTGTCATACGTAGGGCCTTTAATCCCTAGACTGCGATAATACTTATCCCGGGATTTCGGGATTGAGAACAAGAAGGGAAAAATTCTCTAAAAGTTGTTGAAAATAGGCAATCAGATTAAAAAAATCAATCACGAATATTACACGATTTTATCCCAGTTTTTTACATTTTGTATCCCAGGATTACAAAAAGAGCCCGGGATTGAATGCTCTAGTTATACGGTCAAAACTTTAAAAATCAATGACCCGACTGTTGTATTAAATTAATGTTAAAATTCTGATAAATAATCTAATATATAAAAATGAAAGTTTGTTTGTTCGTAGTTTATGCGTTGCCAAACCGCTGATCCAATTTGCAATAAAACTTCGACATGCTTTTTGCTTGCACTTGCGAAAAGATTATAGGCATATTTAAATTAGCTTACAGTAGGTCTTATATATACAAATCAATGTTTGTATGTCTGCCATACCGTTCATGCAACTTTCACGAAGGTTTTATAGCAATCAAATGAGCGATGTGGCAGCGCATAAAGTACGGACAAACAAACATTCATATTTTAGATATTAGATTTAATTGCAGATTAAATCTGTTGAAAAAATAGTAACATGATGAATATTTTATTTTTTAAGAATTGTTGTTGCGGTTAATTTAAAAAAAGTTTATTTCCAAATTTTAGTTTTGTGATTCACTGGCACGTTTGACATCAAATTTTGTAATCATATTGCTCCGTAAAACCTTAAAATGACCTTTATTGTATGATCTTTTCTTTGGGATAATACCATTTAAATTACTAATCAATCACATTTTTTTTCACACTTGCCTTTCCCATCTCAAAATAAGCAATATACATATATATATATATTTAATCAAGTACTTACGTCATTCTTTTTCGAGTTGCAATCACCTTTGAACTATCTGCAGCCTTGATTCAGTTTCTCGTTAAATTTAATATTATTTATTTTTATTCAGAGATTCATTTTCAATTATTCTATTATCAATTTATAAGCCTCGTTTATATTGGTTATAAATAAGTGATTAAAAAAATACATTTTTGTAAAAACACACAATCAACAACAACCAAAAAAGCATTTGGGTCTATTCAACAGACATGCTGGGCCACATCAGGCGACAATAATAATAATATATTTACTTAGTTAAATTATTTTAGACATGTGTTTATATTGATATTTGTATACCAATCGTCACAGCAATAAAAAAAACTGCCAAACGTTATGAATCAGATGATCTCTTCATAATTTCATTTTTATCTTTATTCAAACAGTAACCGCCATCAAGAACTGGCCATTCTCGTAAAGAAATGAGATAGAAAGGGTGATAAACAGGAAACACCAGTTCCCTATATGCAATAGGTCATCCGCTTAGCGTAGGATCGTCACAATCGTGGGAGATCATGACCCTCGGTTATAAGAAACATGATTACATGACGAACAAGACTATAAATTACTGCTGCACTTCTTCGTCTTCATTTCCTGGACACCATTCCACAATCAATTTTTCATTTTTTACGAATATCGATGGCTTAGTTCCAAAGTGTCACAACAACACATTGGTAGTTATGAGATATGGCTGACCAAATTTTTGACACATATAATTTGTGTGGTAAAATACGTGATAACGATTTTCTAAGAGTAAAACTGATGATAATGCTCATCAGTTGATAATCCTCGCTTGTTGATATTAAATAAAAGTAGAATTAATACAAATTAGTGCTTTATTTTGTGATTATAATGTCTTTCCATCGAGTATTGACTGTGTACATTTTGAAAGTGTAATAATCATCTTTTTAGTGAATCATTTATATCAATTCAATTTAAAGTTATTGAAACGTTGTCAAAACATTATAATTATATTTCGAGTATATAAAATTGAAGAAGCTTATTTATCTTTCGTTATTTCTATATTAAAAAATCTGCTTACCGAGAGAAAATTGAATCAGTAATATTTGGAAAGATGAATGTTTATTTTTGATGAACTCAATTCAATGGTGGGTATTTTTAAATTGTAAGATTTCGACTGAAGATGCCAATAGACGAAACCTGGGTTTTTAGTGAAAAATGTACATAATTTGAACGATTCAAATTTATTATTTATTAGTATTCATTCACACTTTACTCATTTTTAAATCAAATATTAACCCAGTTCAAATGTGGGTATTTTAAAATTGTTATGTATTTATTGGTATAATTTAAGATTTCGACTGAAAAGCGAAACCCGGGTCGTTAGTGACAAAATTTGTGTGTATGTACATAATTTGAACGATTCAAATTTAGTATTTATTGGTTCATACTTTACTCGTTTTTAACTTATGTGATTTCGGTGAAGATTGAGATTAAATAAAATCACGAGAGCATTGGTAAATTATTTTAGATCGATTTTAATTAACTGTTTGTAACTGATTTGTCGGAATTAGCGTGCTTGCAAAGTATGAAAGGTAACTGCTTCTGTTATGTGACAGATGGATAAAACATATCCGTATAAATTGAAATATCATATTATATAACTACTTTGAACCCGGAAACTTCATAACGGTTTGTAAAGGAGTTCAGACACGAAAGCATACGCCTAATGTAAAAAACGCAAAATCAAAACAATCACTTTAATAGTTCAAATACTCAGTAGAAAGACTGCAAGACTGCATGCATACTTCTCGATCTACATTTTTTTATATATTATGTATGTAAAGGTCTAGTTTCGCTCCACGATTAAGGACTGAATAGTTTTACTAATGATGTAATTGGTTATGTTATTTTTATTTGATAGATTGCTGTCATTATTATCAAATTACTTTACTTACGTATTGTTAAAAGGGTTGCAAAGTCGTTATAAAATAAAATTACTCCACCTCCGACTTTTAATTCGATTTTTTTTTAAATTATTAATTAATTAATTGGGTCGTATATTTTTCAACATATTTTTTTTTCTGGTACACACGGTAATTATTTTACTAATCTATACGATTATTGAATTATTGAGTTTCAAAAACCATTCTAGACGATTTTTTATGAAAATGACCTATAAACGTAATATTTTTATTTGGCTTAAATTCTATCTATTAAATCGGAGAAGACCTTCGAGTTCCATTGTATCTGTTGAGGAAATAATTTCTGAAATTTTTGTCATTTCCACAGCACAGTTTAAGAACTTAGTTTACAAAAAATAAATGAATATTTTGATACACGTTATATACATACAAATGAAATGGTTATATTATTTTTGCTAACACATATATATATATATAAATTATTGCCAAAATATAGATGCGACAGTGACAATTCTATTCAAGATTAGGCCAGATTAAGATATATAAATATATAATAATAATAATTTCCAACACAAATGAATGCTTTTAATGACAAACTGGTACAATAAATGCATCAACTGAGTTATTTCAAGCAAAGAATTGATATTATGTAATGTTTTTTTGTCGGTTTAAAAATTAAATATTTTTTATTTTAAAAAATATTTGACATTACAGCTTATTTATGCCAATGCGTAAAATATTTTTAAGCTGAAAGATCATACGAGACATACTCGATGAGAATATTTGTAAGTCACATGAGATTAACTTGATGAGAATTGACGTCACAAACACCCATGTCTTAGATGTGAAATTTAAATTGAAAAAATACAATTTGACATTAGCCTTACCGGCAATTGAATCCAGACATTCCAGACCCACCTGATCGGTAGAGCAAGCTCTAACCAACTAGACCAGGCGTTGGGAACCTGCGGCCTTTTGGCTACTCTGGTGCGACCTTCTGGCCAATTCTGTAATTCTGTAAATTTTTGTCGTAAATTCCCTACATGTTCTGACTGTAAATTCCTGTTTCCAGCGAAAGACTCCCTAGTCAATGTTTACTGCGGCCTTATGTCGAATCAGAAAAAATAATGCGGCCTTTAGAGAATAAACGGTTCCCCACCCCTGAACTAGACCACAGCGGGCGACTTCGACGGTAGCTTACCATCTTCTGCCAGAACGGCGACGATAGTATGCGCGTAACTTTATATTTAGATGTCTATCAAAACAATAAGTGTCAGATAAGTTATTGAATTGTTTTTTTTTTGTTGTTGTTGCTGATGATGAGGATGTTATTGAAAGTGAATATTGTAAGAGAGTCAATAAAGCATTAGCTGCATGAAAGGATGACTTAGTGATCGTGAATCAATTGGGATATTATAATATAAGAAAGTAGACGCGAGAGAGGGAGAGAAGAGGACACAAAGTGGTCAAAATATTTAGCCTCTGTATTAATAATGGGCAGGTGTGATTCCAGCTCTCGACAAAAACAAGTTCGAACAATCTCTTGGCGTTTCTGCCAGTGGCGTCACTAATAATCTTAGTTTAGTTTCCAATAATAAACATATAACAATTACTTCGAAATGATGACGCTACCTATCTAATATCAATAAAAACACAATATTCCTTTGTACTTCATCCCACTTTATTTAATAAGTCAGGGCCGGTTTCGCTCATTGCGAGCATTGTCAAATACTCGCAATGAGCGAAACCGGTCCTGATCTATTAAATAAAGTGAAATGAAGTACAAAAGAATAGTGTGTTTTTATTAATATAATGCCTTTCCACCAGTTAATGACAGTGAACACCTTAAAAGTGATATCTAATATCACTCAAACTAAATAAATGGCTGAGCGAGTCGCATTATCTTTGTTTCTTCATTTTTTAAGCATAACACTGCATGATTAAAATAAAAGTCCGTGCAGTTCTGTATCGGGCCAAGAATATGTAGAGTATGCGCACCCCCGGTCCGCGGGAAAATCCAGTCCGCTTCTACGTTTTAATTGGCCTTGAATCATCTTAGCGAATTTATTGGACGATGATAAGAAACGAAACGTTGATAAGGATACCCTCTTAATTCAAGTATTATAATATGTCACTTTTTATACTTACTTTTGAAATCATTAAATCCAATTCAATTTAGGTAACTCATTTTATATATAATATGACATTATAAGTATCAAGTTATTTTTTTTTTTTGTTTAATTAATAATTCGATCGGCCCGACTCTTTGACTCGGAGACCACATAGTTGCGTACCCCTCATTTAAAGCTTTATTTTTTACAATACGATACACTTATTTTAAAAGAACAATACTTGTTTTAAAAGAAGGGCAAACTAGGGTCGTTTCCCAAATAGATGAAAGACATTATTTTTACCAGATAGCGGCCATTATGTTAAGTCAACTTTTATTCCAATAGAACGAATGGCACTGACTGCTTTAGAATTTTTAGATTATTATATTTCGTCTAAATATTTTTTCAAATTGAGACTTATATTAATTTAAAAAAAAATCCCTCAAGTTTTTTTTTAAATTCATGTCCGCTCCCGCTCCCGATGTGGAGCATATATCATTCTAATAAAATTATCTCAATATAAGGTTTTCTGCTATAACTGTGTGTACCTCGGTCACTCAACCTATCTTTTCCGAAGAAAGTGATAGGAACAGAAGATAGAGCAGGACAGGGCTAGTGGTTAACTAATCACTTCCGCTATTCTCCGTTATTGGATCGGAAGGTTGTGAGGAAATTTTTAGACATCATGATTTCGAACAAGGATCGATAAATCGATTGAAAACGTGCTGTTTGTACTGGGATTCGAACCCTTGAGATCCTTCACGGCAGCCAACCCCTGCGCCATAGATCCGACGTAAAGACAAGTTTAATACTGCTATTATTTGTATATATTATTGTTACTATATTTTAATTTATTTTTTGAAACTATGCCATATTATTATGTTTAATAGATGAAAAATAATGCGAAATAAAGTTTTTTTTTTCTTGATCGTATTGCGTTAAGGAAGGCGGCCGTTAAAAATCGGCTACATAAAAATAACAGGTGGTGGGATAATTAATAACCAACTTGTGTGATATTATCGTGACGTTTCAAAAAACTGTACGAAATATAAAAAAAAAAAAAAATTGAAATGTTTTAAATATATTTACAGCGTAAATAAACAAACGCCACTGATGGCCGACTATCTCATTGCCAGTCACAGTTACATAGTGTATCATCACATTCGCCTGTTTTCTGGCACAGTGCCTTCCAACTTTCATTAATTCAGATGCAAACACTGGCAAACTTGCATACTAGACTCTGACAATAAATATCAATTAGTCCTCTTTAGGGGGATATTGCTGTTGTATATGTGGGCGCAGTATCATTTGCAATACAATAATGAATTTACACCATCGACTGACATAACTTTAAAATATTTTTTTATCATATGGACTCTCCGAGAGATGCAGATAACTAAATAGTAAAATACTAAAACATTTTTCTTAGACATTTAAGTATAACAAGCTCTGTTTGGCGAATTAGTATTTTTTATTTATTCCGATTAATTTGATAAGTAAGTATGCTTTTGATTGTTACATGTCGGAAAATTTCAATTTTTTTTTATAATGCGAAAAAATTCTCCAGTTGGGGCCAACGTGCTTACAGCTAGTAGTTTTTAAAATAATCCAATTTTGTCAAGTATGCAAAAAAATATATATTTCGGAGAAGAAGAAGAAGACTTAAGGACGTATGTTTATACGTGTTTGTAATTAGAATATTTTTAATGCATGTTTTCTTGCAAAAAGTTTTCAAGGCTGGACGCGAAATATAATCATCTTTCAATAATCGAACAGTGTCTTTGATTATTTGAAAAATTTCGTTAACGATACAAACTTTCAAATTCAGTTTTCTCAATATTATTATAACATATACTACAATATTTTTTTTCTAAGCCAGGAAATTTGAATTTTGAAAATAAAAAGATAAGCCATTCCAATCGGACGAACGACAACTCCCAAAATATGCGGTTCAAAATAAACCGTTGGCATTGGTCGAAAAATGTGTCATTCAAAATAAACCGTTATCATTGGGCGAAACCTCTGACCCTACAAACAAACAGTCAACAAACCTTATCGGCTATTAATAAGTATAATAGAAACACGTCTTTATTTGTTTTTTTGGTGGATTGTATATTTTTATTTTACGTAGATAACACTATTGCAATGTTAGATAACACTATTGCAACTGAGGTGACTTCACTTTTACGATACTACGATACGTGTAAAATATTACAACGCATCTAACTTATTTTTTCTAAAATATCACTTGGTTCATTTCAATTAATGAGCCCATATTATGTTTCATTGATTCGATTACACGACATTTAATAAATAGTTAAAATATGTAGATTTGAATTCTGATATAGTTCATGGAATTGATATTAATGGGAAATATTCATATTAAAAAAATAACACACTCTTTTGTAATAATTGTAATAATTCAAGACCGGTTTCGTTGAACAGGATGATTTTCAACTAAATTCAACTGAATTAACTCATCAGTTGAAAGTACTCATGATGAGTGAAACCGGTCCCGATCCTGATAAATAAATTTGAAGTTAGTAATGTAGTGTAATTGTGGTGTTATAATGCAAAACGTACTATCTCCATAATAAGGTAATTCAAGTCTAATGAAATGACTGATGCTTTTAGTTTTAATATAAATTGTTTAGAAGACTGTCGTTTTGAAATTGCAAATCATATTTTTATGCTAATGTTATTTTATTTGTGTTTTTCGTTATTGTATTTGACTCTAGAGTTTTGGAAATAGTACGTTTTGCATTATAACCCCACAATTAGTAGACAGTGAACACAAGCTTATTTGGATATAACATTTTAATCATAAAAAGAAAGAGGAACCCATTTTTTCAAGTACACTAAACCCCTTTATAACGTTTCCTCTATAGAGAAGTTTCAAATAGCGTATGCGGCGGTCTTCTGAATAGCGCCCACCTATAGCGTAGTTTTTTTACAAAACGTTCAAGTTTCAAGATCAAATTAAAATTTTCATAAATATATTGAAGTCCGCTTTGTTGGTTTTAAAAAATATGGAAGCGTAAAATAATACTAGTATCATTAGTCTATTCTAGTGATTACTAAGTTAATATATCATGCCCAGGGAAGCTATGTTACATCTTCAATCTAAGTGTAGTAATTAATATCTGTAATAAATCTTGTAGTATTTTAAATAAATGTCTTAATATTTATTATATTATACAAGTAGGTGAAGACCCAACACGTTTCCAACTAGAAGAAAATAAAACTAAGATTACATAGTTAAAAAAAGATTTTTTCACATATTTTTTTGTATCTAGCTCATTTTCGTCAAAATTTGAATTGACAATTACTATCGTAACATCTTTTTTTATGTTGGGTATTTCAAAGAGACCGGTTTCAGCTGACATCTCAACCTCGGATTAAGGAGAGGGCATATTAAAAGGAGGATAACTGGTTTTTAACAAGTCGATCGCTGTCCTATTTGAAATGATTGGAAATTTAAAATTACGCATTAATGATACTATAGATACTAAAAAAAATACAACCGATGAAATATGCGTGTGGATATTGGAAAACTGACAAGGCTTCTTTTTAAATAAACAAATATTCTCGAAAGAATAAAGCAAAAAAAGCAAATAGATTGGATCGGAATTTACTTAGAAAATATTTTTTATTGTAAAAATAAAAATAAAAAACATTTTTTTTAATATAGCACGATCTACTGAAAAGAAAAAATACTATATTTTTACACGAATTATTTGTTCTAAACCGATTCCCAGAAACAAAAAAAAAACACAATAGCAGACAACGGATTTTTTAATAACAAAAAAATCAACAGCACAATACAGTAATTAAAAACAAAAGGTTTCGTAAGATCCTAGAACATTAGAATTTTGAAAATTTTATTTACGTCTAGTCACTCATAAAAGTCCCCGTATTTAATCTAGTAGCCATAAATAGTAATGTACATTCTATCACTTTTTTACAAGGTTTTTATTTACAAGTTTATCTATCGTGTAAAAAAATGTTTGTTAAAAAAAAATAAAAGACACATATTATATTATTTAATATATAGGTATTTCATTTTCATAGCATTGTCATCATTTGGTATTACATATTTGTAACCTTTTTTTTAAACTCAACTATTTTCATCATTTGAATTATTTTTATTCGGTACACTTCCATAAATTTCAGTTAAAGTGCATTCGTGCACTTGATAAAACCAGAAGATTAGATTAGAAGATCAGTCGATGTTCTAAATTATTTTAATCATGATTTGTTTTGAATTATCATTAATAACTCTATCAATTTAATTTAATATATGTTAAAAAATATATTTTTGTTAAATATATCAAATGATAGTTACTAAAAGAGCAAAAAGCTTGTGGTTAAGTATACCAAAACGCTGGGGAAGTTAAAAATTATAGGTTTTTGCGGCGGAATCTAATTTAAAAAAAAATGTAACTCTGTTATAGAACTAACCTTTTTCGGAGCCTTTCCGGCATGATAAAAAGCAAACTCTTATCCCTAAGGAATATAAAATCACAAATAACTCATTTATGCCAAAATGTCAGAACATCTTTTTGGTTTTCCAACATTATAGAACAAATATTTAAGACCCTCAATGCTGACAATGCTCTCAATCAACTGTTGAATAAAATACCCTTATCAAAAATTTAGGTTTTTTTTATTACTAACGTTCTAAATGAAACATAACATATACGACTAGTTAATACAGGAAATGGGAAAGAATACTAATAAGAATTATAATGGCAAATTTATTTATAAGCAATAAAAAGTTAATTTATAAGTATTTCATAATTGTATATTCAAGTTTTAATATTTAATTGAGTTGAACAATTAATTTATGTGGTAACACTGTCCCAATGGAAGTAAATATATTTTACCGAATTTTGAATTACTTTGAAATCTTTAAGTATTATCAGAATTGTCTGACAAAGGAACATCTTCTTGGCTCTGAATAAAGTATGAATTCAAATCTGATGGGTCCTTTATTCTCCTACATTTCAAGTTTATTTACTCCTTCAGCTATATCAAGCCATTTTGCGCTTATTTATCGTCTCTGATAACATCCTTCTCATCTCCGCACATTTATAATAAAAAGGCGCTGGTAATAAATTTAGCAAAGCACAATCGCTTTCCCAAATGGAATGCTATCAATAGACACGGACATTTCCAAAACAGGCAAATTGTCTTGTGAGAACACTCCTGCATACTACTATTTTGAAGTTGTAAAAAATATCAAGTTCTACAAAGATTGTCACATAGTTGATAACCATATAATTCCGTAAAAAAATAAACCTTTTTCAGTTGTTAATTGTTAAATTTGAATTGATAACTTTTAATGTGCTCACTGTGTTTTGTCGGAGAAAATTTATTATATTTAAAAAAAATAAACACTGTTTCTTCTACTTGGTCTACATTTTTAAAAAAATTTAAAACCACAACCGACTACGCTAATCACAAGCATTATTAACTACTGATTATATCACACTCAATAACACAATTAAACTTTAATGTATTTTTGAAAATTAACTTCTACAAAGCACCTACCGAACCCATCGAAAATAAAGTCGAATATTGTTTATTTGATTAGTGTTTTCGCAACCTGAAACTTTCTACATATTATTCCTAATTTTTTCTCTGCGAACCTTAAAGCATCTCTCCGAAAAACAAGCACAGCATTATTTATGGTTGTAACCTTAGAAACGCACTGATTGGCGAGTATTTTTCAGTCATTTTTTCTAGAGATTTCCATACCAACTACAAAACGACAAAGACTTCGTTTTCTTAATGAATAGCACTATAATATTACAACTGCTCTACAAACAATATATATAGGAGCATACTTAATAATTTTAAGAAAGCTAACCGATTAAAAACCTTTACACGATAAACTAAACCGGTCCTGACATTTAAGAGAAGTGTTTCTTTCACAGTTTATTTGTACATTTTTTATATTTCATGTGTGTATTAATTTCTCTCAGTTTCCTTTCGTTTTTTTATTCGTCAAAAACAGACATCCGAAATGCATGGTACTTAATTTTATAAACTGTTTCTTTTTGCAGAACCAGTCATGACTTAATGAGCTGGCCTCAATACTTTTTAATATGGCTAGCAATCTACCTACATAAGTCTCCGTCCTGCAATTACTAACGAATCTAAATTCTCTGCGCTCTAAGTGGACTATCTAATCTATGTTTTGCAATTTCCTCACAAATTCAGACACTATTATTAACAATCTTTTATACCGATTCAAATAACATTGAATATTAGTCGAATCTTTGTTTTATTTTGCGATAAAATATACTTATTCATAAATTTATTTATTCAACTGGCATCTGTCTAAGTTTAGTGTTCAAATTAAAACATATTACACATTAATTTTAGTTATACATTTTTTTATATGGTTGATGTTGATAACTATTTCAGCTTATCTCTTCATCAGAACCATGTTTTAACATATATAAACCAAGCTTTTTGTACTGGCTTATATCACCATTGATTGCTAGAAAGACGCTAATTTAACTAATAATAAATAAACACGCCGCCGGCACACACGGCGGCCGCCTGTGTGGTCGAGTGGTCAACGTTGTTGGCTACCGCTACGGAGGGCACGGGTTCGAATCCCGGTACGGGCAGTTTTATAAATTGATTTTTCAATCGATTTATTAATTTCTGTTCAAAGGCATGGATGTATGTGATGTCTTCAATTCCCTCCTCCCACCCATCCTATCCTATGAACGGGGCGTATAGAGAGCGATTAGCTAACCACTAGTCCTGTCCTTGCCCTTTCCTTCTATTCCTACTCTCTTTGGAAAAAGAGAGGTTGAGCAACTGAGTAACAAGCAGTTCTCGTAGAAACATTTCTGTTGAGATAAACTCCATTAGGAGTCCATATGCTCCATATTGGGAGCGGACATGGAAAAAAAAAAAAAAAATAAACACATAAATTTAAACTAATTTGCTTTGAATAATCCCACATTTTGTATCGTTCCAAGAAACACTCAATTTAACAAGTCAATTCATTTAATATAATACTAAAATTTATTACATTAATTGAGATTTTAAAGGATATATTATTGTGTATCTCTTCTAAACCGGTATATATATAGCTTAGTTAATATATTCTGCAAAGGCATAAACCGAAACAACTATAAACCATAAATAAAATCATTTTTGCAGAACAAAAATATTTCGATGGTTTTCCAATGTATGAATTACATTGGAGTTCTACCAAGTTAATGGCACTTCAATCAATACATTATATTAAATGCTTTCTGGGATTTAATTTTCAGGCATTTATTTCAATTGTGGCGCAAAAGGGGGTGGGGTGTGAATTACATCATTCATATTTTTTCTCCAATATTATCCATCGATATTTAGTATTCCTATATTGAATCATTTCGTATCTATTATCCTGATTCCTGAGTGTGACACTTAATTTAAAATGATTTCTCAATCGTTGGTTGACTTTTTAAGAATATATTACTTTTGGCAACACTGTCAAAACGTTTGTCAACACATCACTTACACAAATCATTACATATGATCGTTAATTGAAAAAAACTTTTTTTTTTTACCATGTTTGCTCCCAATGGGTAGCATATGCACTCCTAATGAAGTTTATCTCAACAGAAGTGTTTTTACGAGAACTGCTTGTTACTCCGTTGCTCAGCTTCTCTTTTTTCAAAGAGTAGGAATAGAGTGATAGGGCTAGGACTGGACTAGTGGTTAGCTAATCGCTCTCGATGCGCCCCACTAATAGGAAAGGTGGGAGGTGGGTATTCAAAACATCACACAAATCCATGCCTTCGTTGCAGAAATTCATATATCGATTGAAAAAGTAATTTATAAAACTGACCGTACTGGGATTCGAGCCCGTGACCTCCGTAACCGAAGCCAACGACCGTGACCACTCAACCACACAGGCGGCAAAAAAACATTACAGACCAAAAATACTTACCTTTTATATTCTTCCAGACTCGTAAATATCGAAACCACGAGATAAAATAAATAATTGAGGAGCCTAGTATCATATATCACATTCTCCAAATATCGTGTTTAATTAAAATCACAAAAAAACAATTTTCCGTGATAATATAAAAAAAAATATTAATTTACATGAATATTTATCGTAAGTGATTAATTAACTTTACACAAGATGCGAAATATACTATTGTACAAAATACTGATTAAAGATTCAAAAAATTAAATACTCATTTGTACTAATTTCCACTTTTTTTAATAATATTAAGACCAGTTTCGCTTATGACGAGCATTACCCACTGATATAACACAATGTTACAGTGTTGTTTATACAAATCAAAATTAAATTATAAAAGTGTAATAAACAATTGAATAATTATACAAATGTGAATAAGAGACACTAAATTCACTAAAGTTGAAATGTTTAATACCTTTAAAATTTAATTACAAAGCTCGTCAAAGAATAATTAACCTGATTTGGAGATTAATGGTAAATTCAAGCATAATTATAATCTAGAAAATTTTAACAAAATCATGTATAATGACACTGACATTGTATTTTCTTGTCGTAATATTCTTCTTGTTTATACTGTTCGTCATGAGTGACACCGGTCCTGATGTTATTAAATATAAGTGGGAATTAGTATAAATGTATATGTTTTGTTGTTGAATTTAATTCTTTTCAACAGGGTAAAAATAGCTGCGTATATTACTTCAGTAGTACTAAGTACAAGTACAGTGGAACCCCCAATTACACTACCTCGAATTACGCGCTGGCTTGAAATATTCGTCGCAAATCCCCCAATTGTACGGTCGCATTCCATTGCCGTTGCTACGAGACGGTCATCTGTACGGCGCATACAGTCAAATTTTGGCTAGCGTCTGTGTATTCAACACGTGCAAGGCTATATACGTATAAACGGACGACTGTCTATGTGTTGGATTTTGACGCGCTCTGCATTTTATCACTTAGTAACTAAATATTTCGTCGATATTTTTTTTCGCCATTTTTTGCGGAAAAAAACAAATCCCTAATTTTGTATGAGATTCACTACCCTGAATTACACTGTCCCAACTTTAGTGTAAATGGGGGTTTTACTATATTGACAGTGTTATAAATTGAGATATAAAATCACCCTTACGTAATAAAATAATCATTAATTGTTGATATTATCTTGTATGTCATCTGAAAAAAAAAATGTTTCTCATCTCAATTTTTAAAAACTATAATACAAAATCAATCATTATATTTCTTTCAACATCAAACATACTTCCAATAACACAGTTTTTTTCCAAACAGCTTTTACAACGTAACATATTATCTATAAATTAAAATCAAGCCATCAGTCTTTTTTTATCAAACGTTTTTATTTATTTTCTAACGCACGAAGTTATGTAATAGCAACCAAAAGATTAGTATGCGGCCTTCATCAATATTAAAATATTGTGCGTACATTCCAACAACCACGTAACGTAATGTTCTTACTTAATAACACCAAGTTGTGCTCGTCTTTTCACATCGCGCCAATCAAGTTTCCCTTTTAGACATGCTAGTAGCATCCTGCTACATCCAACATAATGACAATTATATAACATTTCTAATACTACCGCCGCTCTCTGATAGGTAATACTCTAGGCATACAGTTGAAAACCCAAGCTGAAAAATCAACACAAGTCTTGGTTTTTAATCAGATAGTGGCATTCACGTATGAACCCATCAGGGCTCGGCATCAAAGCCGTTAAATACTGGCTGATTACAACTTTATTTTAATCTTCCCATCGCCCTACTTTACAAATATATTACGCGTACAAAAAATAGTAAATTCACCGCTGAAATTGTGACTTAAATGGACACATTTTTTTGAAATGTTTACTAGCTTAAATTTAAATCGTTAAAATTATGTAGATTCACACAAGTTTTATCACTAACGACCCAGGTTTCGCTTTTCGGCCTCTTCAGGCGTTCAAGTGCACGGATGAACTTGAACTGACGCTTAGTAAATGAGTATATCTTGTTTAGAGATAAACAGAGCACAACTGAAAACGCACCAATTTTGAATGAGCAGCTACTTAGATGGCGTTCAAGTACTTAGATGAACTTCAACTGACCCAAGTTCATCCGTGCACGTGAACGCCTGAAGATGCCGAAAGGCGAAACCCGGGTCATTAGTTACAAAATCTGTGTGAATGTACATAATTTGAACGATTCAAATTTTGATTTAGGTGTATTTGTAGAAAAAAGGTCTAAAACTAAATGCACTCGAGCAAATAAAAATTAATAGGCATAATCAATCTAACGACATCTTCCATGTACAAACAATCATCAATCCATCACCGTTATTACTAAAACCCCTAATGTAACTAATAATAAATACCCGTTTAATTTAAACTAATTTACGAACGATTAAAATTCAATATAATATGGTAAATACAACTGCGTATATTAAAAGTAATAAGTTTATATTTAAAAAAATGTTTTAAAAGTATAACATGTATTTTACCGACTTTTAGATACAAATTTTATCCCACTTAAAACTATAACAGTTGGTGATTACTGCGTGGCATGTAAATAATTTTCAATAATGTGAAGAGTTAAAAATACAAGTTCGTAGGCATTTCGTTTAAAAAGTGAGAGGTCGAGAAAGGAAAGTGGAATATCCAGTGATCAGAAGATATCGGACCGATGATTACATACGCTTCTGACAGAGTTTGTTTCGACTGCTATAAAGACCTCTTCCATATTGACTACGTAAGACACCAACAGTTGGATCTATGATGCAGAATCGCTGATCAAAAAATAACAACTCCAATGATATTGAGGTGACAAAATAGACAAGTTGAATTGAGTGGCGATTATTCCACAATCATAATTAGAACATAATTAAACCACTTTTAATTTTTTCACTGTCAATTCTTGGTGGAAAGGCATTATAGTAAAGTTAATACATCTTATAATATTTTATATATGTGCCCATTAGAGATGAAGTGAGCCAAGTGATATTATAGAAAAAAAAATTTAGATGCGTTTTAACTGTTTGGGCTGTAATTTAAGATTCCGTCTGAAGGTGTTTGGTGAAATTTCAATATTCAATTTTAATCATTCAAATTATGTACATTCACACAAGTTTTGTCACTAACGACCCGGGTTTCGTCAGTTCAAGTTCGTCCGTGCACTTGAACGCCCGAAGATGCCGAAAGGTGAAACCCGGGTCGTTTGTGACAAAACATGTGTGAATGTACATAATTCGAACGATTCAAATTTTGTTTTAGGTGTATTTGTAGAAAAAAGGTCTAAAACTAAATGCACTCGAGCAATTAGAAATTAGTAGGCATAATCAAGCTAACGATATCTTACATGAACAAACAATCATCAATCCATCACCGTTATTACTAAAACACCTAATGTAACTAATAATAAATACCCGTTTAATTTAAACTAATTTACGAACGATTAAAATTCAATATAATATGGTAAATACAACTGCGTATTTTAAAAGTAATAATTTTATTTTTAAAAAATAATTTAAAGTATAACATGTATTTTACCGACTTTTAGATACATTTTTTTTTTCAAAATACAAACTAATTTACCTTGAATAACCCCATACTTGTTTTCTTAAAAATAAAAAGTAAAGTTTAATAAATGTAATATAATTTAGGAGCTTAAAACAAATAACAAGATGTATTGTGTATCTCTTCTAAGACAGTATATGTAAGCTAAAACAGTTCTGACGATGGCGCACGCCGAAATAGCTATAAACTCTTCTTATAAAAAATCGTAGAACTAAATACATTGATATTTTTTACCTTATTAAATATGCAATCCACCAAAAAAACATCAAGTAAAGACGTGATTATACTTAAAAGTCCAATATTTTTTTTACCATTTTATTAGTTGGATCACTTCACCTTTCAAGTGCTCCTATATTGACATAAAAAATAAGTAGTGCGTATTGCACCATTTTACAAAAGAATTTTTAAGGAGCTCTCTGTCAAACACTTGGTGAAAAGACATTATATTAAATATGCATTGTAAAGTTAATTCATTTTAAAATATAGTATAGTTATTGCCGTCGTTAACCCCGTCTCTAACCTAACCTAACCTAACCTAATTTCACAAAAAAATATAAATTACATTGCAATAAATATTCTAATCAGTCAAAAATGCTAAAAATTAAATAAACCGGTATTGCATTCCTCAGTTTTAACACGTGCCAGACGATGATTTGACGTCCATCAAACGTGTTACATTAAACGTATTTTTTTTTTATACACATATCATTAAAGATCCATTTATGGAAACATTGCTGATCTTGTTTGTAAGCATTTAGTGACACCTTATTTATCAATAAACAAAAATGCACATCAAGAAAACCTTCTTTATAATGTAAACGGATATTTTTTTGTAATAGAAATCCTCTAGAATCTCCATTTAGTCCGTTATATAGAGGATTCTCTGTTTTAATATATATCCTGTCCGTAGTACAGTGGACAAACGTCGTTGGCTTTAGTGACTAATTTCGCATGTTCGAATCCCAGTACGAACAGTTTTTTTTCAATCGAAAACAGGGATGATGGAGTTCCCTTAATATTCACCCCTATCCTTCCAATCAAAGCGATTAATTAACCTATTCTATATACCTGTCCTAGATAGTGCGGTGCGAAGTTATTTAACGCCCTAGGCAACACTCACCATAAAATTGTGTAGAGTTTCTGGTTTCGGGATTCCAATTTTTAAAAAATGCCAAAATGAAAAGACGCGAGACTTTTTTTAGCTCTTCCCAGAAGGTATTGCAAAATTTCAAAAACTAAAAAAATTGGAACCTTTTTCTTAGCTCTTGCTGAATATTTTGGTGTACTATAAAGAGCAGTACTCTTTTGTGATGACAAAGATTTTTTTAATTTTTCGAGCTACTGCTTGAAGGTCACTGCATGGATATTTAATTTATTTTACTCCTCCATTTATGCGCCCTAGGCGGTTGTCTATTTCGCCTGAATGGTGGCGCCAGCCCTGGTCTTAGCTTATAATGTCTATACTTACTCTTTAGGCTTGCTGTGGTCCAGTTAGTTAGATCTTGCTTTACTGATCACGCAGCTCTGGGTTCAATTCCCGATAAAATCACAGTGAATTTAAGAATTATTCAATTCAAAGTTTTGATCAAAGACTGGGTGTTTGTGATGTCAATTTACATTATTTCCTCTAATTCCATCCTTCCGATTCTTTAATTGGGTGTAGCAATAGCGATTAGTTAACCAATAGTCCTGTTCTAGCCTTATCCTTCTTTCACTACCACTCACTTTGAAAAAAAGTGAGATTGAGCGACTAAGTAATAAACAGCTCTCGTAGAAAAAACTTCTATTAAGATACCTTCATTAAGAGGCCATATGATCAATATTAAGAGATCATATCATTGATAAAAAAATCCTTACTCTTTGCGACAAAATGAGCAACTCAGTAATCAATAATTGTCATTTTTCCAAATTCAAGCAAAAGTTACAATACTATGTCTTTTGACTTTTAATACATCGTTTCTTATTCAATGAAGTTGTATGAAGATTTGTATCAATTAATCAGTCACGCTTAATAATTTTTCATTTTCAAATAATCTAAATGGCGTATCTTGGCCTGTAAATTAAAATATTCGAATGATTCGGAAGCTTTCGCTAATTTTCATTATTATTTCAAGTAACAGTTCCGTTAACTACATTCCTTCGCATAAAAATGTAAAGCATATGCACATGCACAACAGCAAGAGATTTATCACAACAAATATATTGTTAACGACGATCGAGATATTATCACAGCATTTTATTTTATTATAATTTATGTTAACTGTAGATTATTATTTAATAAAACAAATTATTACACAAGATTTTAAAATGAGCTTTTAATCAGTGGATGTATCAAAGAGTTATATTCAAAGTTGACACATATTATATAGGTGCCATTGAAGATGTTAACACAGGTGTAAAGATTCAAAACGTGCCATTAGTATGCAAAAATGCTTCTTTTTTCAGTCATCAAAAACATACCAATTAGATTTTGAGTGCGTCATTTATTCACTAATTTCTGTGCGAAATACGTTTATCGGATTTAAGAATAAACTTTTACTTCTTTTCACACATAGATAATATATAATATTATTATTTATAACACATCATTGGCTTAGCATTCAAACAGTGTATCTACCAAAAGATGAGAAAAGCATTAAACCAAAATAACATTGAATCTTAGAAAAAAGGTTAAATCAAATAATGAAAGTGTTTTTTAAGCAGAAAAAAATGATTTAAAGTACGCTCAATCCTTTGTTATATAGAACATATGTACGTTCAATGTAAAACAGCCTTAAAACCGTGTAAAAAAGATTAAGTGAATTTAGATAAATGAGTAAAAGGTTCCATTATATTATTTTGACCGTGTTATTTCGAAAATAAATAAGCCATCCAAAAAAAAGATTATGAGTACTTGTTTATTAAAAATCGTTTCGTTGTGAAATATGTATGTTTCATTTATATGCAATTCGTAAGTTAATGCGTTCTTGGTCTTTGTTAATTTTTAACTATTTTTTTTTTAATTTGACATATTTGTAAACCGATTTATTTTCCTTCATTGAAAAAAAAATTGCTTACATTTATTAAATAAATGTTTTACGTGAAAAAAATATGTTTGAGAAAAAGATTGAAGGGCCGCCGCAAAATTCTAAAAGGGCCGCGGTTTGTGCATCACTGTTTTAATGTGAATCATATGCATTCATATATTTTTATTTAGTTAATCATTCTCTAAGGCTAATAACTGGGTGTAGCAATAGCGATTAGACAACAACTAGTCATGTTCTAGTATTATCCTTCTTTCCTACAACTCACTTTGAAAAAAGTGAGGTTGAGTGACTGATTAACAAGCAGTTCTGGTAGAAAAAAAACTTCTGTTGAGATACCTCTATTAAGAGGCCATATGCTCTACATTCAGAGCGGTCATGGATAAAAAAAGAGTCCTATTTTTTTATATTATTTTTTTAAATTTTTAAAGAAAAATAATTGACATTACAGCTTACGAATGCGTCAAATATTTTTCAAGTTGAAAGATCATACGAGATATACTCGATGAGAATTTTTGAAAGTCACATGAGATTAACCCAAGGAGAATTGACTTCACACACACCCATGTCTTAGATCTCAAATTAAAATTGAAAAAATCCAATTTTGACATTGTTCTTACCGGGAATCGAACCCGGACCCACCTGATCGGAAGAGCAAGCTCTTACCAACTAGACCAAAGCGGGCTTTATCCATCTATCTCTAATACTCTCTTTGAAAAAGAAGAATGAACAACTGAGTAAAAAAAGTTCTCGTAGAAAATTTTCTGTTAAGATACCTCCATTAGTAGATCATATTCTCCACATTGGAAACGGACATGGATTTAAAAAATATATACAATGATTGGCTTAAATTGCTTCTTTTTTACTTCTATATTTTTAAATGACTCCTTTCTGCGTCGCCGATAAAATTAATCTGTTTCATCTTTCCTTGTTTTACCTCTGAACTCCCGTGGATAATGTATGTCTTTCCATTCCAGCTCGAAATCGATATTACGTAGAAATTCCTTCTTTCTTCATCGGACATTCGTATTGTTGTATCCAATATACTTTGATACACAGGTAGGCTCACAGCGAAATGGATATACATTGAAAGTCGTTACAAGATATATTTTTTGATAAAAAATAGAGTTTTATGTATTTTAGTACCAATTTTGTATACGCAAATATAACGACCGTATGTCACTTATGATAAAAAATATTTTTACAAATAAAAACCGAAACCATTTCTTCGTTACGAAACATACAAAAAAATATTTATATATAAATATATATGGAACGATTTAATATTATTATGATTATTTGTATAGTTTTATGACTAAATCACTTTTGTTTGCTAGGAAGCATGGTCGATTTACAGATTTATTTCGAAAGCATGCATGTTAAAAATTACATTCCATTCTTTCGATCTTGCTTTATCTTTCTATTTCTTCTCTCTACGGAAAAGAGGTAATTTTGAACTGATTAATAATAGTTCTCGTAAACTACTAATTTTAAGATAAGCTGCATTAAAGTCCACACTGCATACAATAAGAGCGTATTTATAACTTTAAATTATGAGATATCACAATTTTACTGAAATTTACGTCTTTGGATACAAAGATTGTTGAAAATACTGTTATTAATAAGTACATATTTTGTACGTATATTGTTAATTAAGTATACGATATGGTTTTCATTTAGAAAAGACATTGATTTAAAAAAAAAAACTAAAGTTTAATGATCGAATAACGATATAGTTTCCGTTAGAACAATTTCTGATCAAAAATTCCATATTAGAAGCGGACATTTTATATATGGTGTTTTTAAGAGGTTTGTTTTTCGAATAAGCAACATTTTTTCCAACGACAGCCAATTTGTGGCACACACCGTGTGGCATATTGCGCCATGTTGTTAAAACCACAGCTTTCCACACTAACGCCATTCAATTGGTGAATGAAAATGTGAGTAACCATGCATTTAAAGCGCTATTTATTGTCTGTTACGTTCTGGCCGGCATCATTTTTGAAAAAATAAATTTGCACAATTTGAAAGCGTTGTTCTGGAGTGAATTTTTCATGATAAAATGGAAAACTAAACTAAGTACAAATCAGCCATCAGTTGTCGCTGGGGAACTGTTTGAAACTAGAAAAATAAACCATTAAAAAAACCTATGTAAAACAAATAGTACAGACATCATTCTGTATTATCTATCCACTGTAAGAGCTTATTTTTATTAATATATTATTAACATTTACGCCTTTATGAACAATAAATTAAGCCTTTGCTCGTGTTTTTTTTTATAATACCAATCTTGCAAAAAAAAATAGACGTACGACGTCATGCGATTCGCTAAACAATTATTTTCCCATCAACATACAATGTGCTAATCGCAGATTTAGCACTTATCCGATAATGCAACAATATTTCGCAAAGCCGTTCGAAAATTTGCTTCAAATAAGTTTGGCTTATTTATTTTTTACACTCTAGAGCAGGGGCTCACAAAGTGTGTCCCGTGAGATATATGTTTAAACTTTTTTGTTATTCATACGGAATATTTAAAAAATTCTGAAATGAACATTAAAAAATCAAACATAGGATTAAAATTGACAGAACATCACATAGCATCTGTTTTATGTATTCGAAATAGAAAATTTGTGTCTTGATTGGAAGATTTAGTTTCAATCACATGGTGAAAAATATGTTTTAAAGATGTTTTTTTTGTGCGGTAGGTGTAATTTAATTTTTCTTATTTAATTGTATAGTTTATCGGTTAATACACGCTGCTATTTTTTTTTATTTTAACCTTTAGAGGAGTGAATAGATCTATACTACTCTTACTTTACTAACTTTTCTTAATATGACAACTGTGTGTATTGGTAGGACGTAACCCACACATAGAAAATTTTACAGGAGGCACAAAAAAGATGTTTTGATGATTTTCGGCCATATGCAAATTATGAAATAAACACAACCTTAAAGTGCACGGATACTTCTAAGCTAGTGTTTAATTGACATAATCTAATATTAAATTAAGAAATTATCTAGAAAAATTCTTTTTTCCAGTCTTTTTACTTTGTTTCAATTTTCACAAGTCCATCTTTTTTCAAACTTAAAAACTAAATTTAGATACTAATTTGGCATTTGCAGCTTGTATCCTTTTTATAGAACGTGTCTCAAATTTGATACATGGTGATTATCGAAAAAAACTTGTTTTGATAAAACTGTGGGTTACGTCCTTTTTCCTTTCCACAGTCGATATATATGCTCACAGACAGACAATCCTGTGTTAAGTTAAAATTACGTCCATACTCCTTTCCAGAAAAATGGCACCAACGTACATGTACGTCCATACTCCTCTAAAGGTTAGTAAAGAATATAACAGAAAAAGAATCTTAGCTTAAAGAAAAAATATTGTTTGCCGGAAGTTTTTAAATGGACATATCACTTTATGTAACTAGACACTTCACATACAAAATATAATATTTTAAAGACGAGTTGCCCACCTGTGCATTAAAACCAAAGCGTATACTTACAATAAGTATTCCGCAATAAATGTTTAAGTAACAAGACTGGTTTTGTTGAATTATTGAGTAGCATTTAAACTAATTCCAGTCATTTGAACTACATTTTAATTCATTCAGTAACTGAGCAAAGTCGAGTCAAAGAATTCTTATTTATTTATTTATATTAAATTTAATAATGTCTTCTTATTAAGGATTAAAAGTAAACGATATTTAATATTACACAACATTCTTCACGTACTTTTAAAAACGCTAGAGCAGGGATTCACGAACTTTTTAGTCAAAGAGACAATTTTTAAACCAAAAATAATTTGTTGCCCACCCTTTTTTGTGAATAACTTCAGTTTTTAAAAAACATTAAAAAAATTAAAAAAAATATCTCATTTTGTAAATAATGCCTCATATAATATTTCTTGTTCAAGACAACTAATTAATCGTATTTGAAATAAAATAAGTAATCACTCCAAGTGGCTCTTAATTAAAAACGAATACAACTTGAGTAGAAATTGTTTCTTAACATTCTCTTTGGCAAAAATAAAATAAAACGACTTCGCTTATTTTAAGCAATCAAGCTGACACTGTTTTAAATAGGTCATGTAAGAATAATCTCTTGCTGACTCACAAGTATAATATTATAGCAGTGGTGTACCTAAAGGGGCAAATTTTCCTGAGCGCCGAATCACGGGGTACCAAAATGATACTAGTACTATCAGTAAAAAAAAACAATGTAATTGTCTATGCACAGTTACATACAATGCTCCTTCTAAGACGAGAGGTTAGCTGTGCGAAAATTCAAAGACTGCGCGGGCCAATCCAACAAATGCGTGGCATAATTTGTCACATTTGATAGAATAAATGTGTAGTGTTTTTTTACCACAAATAAAGAAAAAAAACAAAATGAAACAAATAATCAGTCGTTAATAAAAATAGAAGTATATTTAAAATTTTCTAGGTTTTTTCTTTATTTCATACAACTAATCCATATATTATATACTCCATTTACATCAAATTCATATTCTGAGAAAATATAAGAATTTAATTCTAGTTGAATTATTTAAATGTTCAATTTCTAATTCACTTAAGTCGATAAGGGTTATTATAATTTAAAAAAATATTTTGAATAGTTTTAATGGAGTGCACGCCAACCCGGAACGAGTGCGCGGGGTATTTCAAACCGTTGCGCGGCCGCGCGCGCGCGCAGCTTAAACGGAACATTGGTTACATCATATATTTTTACGCTTCGATGCTTTACCTCAATATTTACGATTTGCAACTATCAGGTTCCGGGTATTTTATTGTATTTTGCTCAATTTACTGACAAATAGCGTACGTGTTTTGTGTTTGAAATTTGCTTTGGGGCACCGTCAGGTATATTACAGAAAGAAATAGTATGGTTACTTGATTGAGAAAATTATGGTTATCTTGGCTTTTCCCGAAAAGACGCTTAAAGTATTTTTTTTATCTCATCGTCGGAGTCAATACACCACTTGGTGCTTCCGTTCACCATCTGATAAAATAATGTTCCCTTTAAAGTGCTTAAAAGTTTATTAAATACTATCAGTGTAAATGATAGAGTAAGAACAAACAGAGTAACATAATGCTATACGTATAGAATAAAAAAGGGGACTCACATCTGTATAGTCCGCAGGCGAACAACGTCCTATTAACATTTCTTATGTGAAACATAATCAATACTCATTTATAATGTAGCATTTCAATAGACAGTATTTAAAGAAAACTGGTTAAAAATCAGTCGCTCATCCTTTTTTACAGGGACGATGTTGAATAAGTAAAAATCAATCAAGCCAAACCTAAGTATTTTTCCGCGGATCGCTAGACGAGTTGGAAAACGATTTCTCAACGTATTTTCTTCACGTACCAGTTTTTTTCTGGTGCTAAATTCCGTTTAAGGTGCGAATAATGTGATGGTGAGGGGGGGATCTTTCAACGTCTCACGCTGAAACCTTTCAGATACAAATGCATAAGTTACCTGAAAAATTGATTTCAGAAATTTATACCACTTGTATTAGAATTGAACTAGAATTTCAGCACTTCAAATGTCATCGATTGTGGGTTAATTGAAATATTTTTTTTATCTAGCGAAATCAAAATATCGCCCGCTGTGGTCGAGTTCGTTAGAGCTTGCTCTATCGATCAGGTGGGTCTGGGTTCGATTCCCGGTAAGGTCTTTGTCAAATTGGATTTTTTCAATTTTAATTTGAGATCTAAGACATGGACGTTTGTGAAGTTAATTCTCCTTGAGTTAATCTTATGTGACTTACAAAAATTCTCATCGAGTATATCTCGTATGATCTTTCAACTTCAAAAATATTTGACGCATTGACGTAAGCTGTAATGTCAAATATTTTTTTCTTTAAAAAAATAAAAAATAAAAAAAAATACCAAACTTTAACAAATATTCTTTACTCCAAAAGAAATATCTCGAAAATTGGTTTGGGAAAAGTGCGAATACATATTTTTTTTATTCTTTATTCAATTAAAATATAAAATTATCTAAACTATAAAATCATTCGCTTATAATTGTAATATAATTGAACAAAAAGAGCTAATTGCATTTGTTTTTAATAATTAAAAATCAATTTCCTGTCCTAAATTGACTATTATCTTTCAAACTCTTATGTTCATTAAAGGTGTTTTTTTAGAGAGAAGCGTATAATAAGATTATATCAAAATACCATATTTAATTTCCATGTGCAGCATTTTATATGGGTAAAGATTAAATAACTCCTTATCCTATTTTAACGGAAAGTTAATAAAACTTTCCATATTTTTGTTTTTTACTTTTAAATCTTATGTCCGTTTTTATTGTGGGGTGTACCGGTTTAAAATATCAAACAAGAACTATTTGTGTAAAGATTTTTGGTCTTTATTTTCAACACATGATGATAATGAAACAATACGAGAAATCGGTGGTAACCGATGCTATCCCAACATGCCTCGTTTTTGCAGATTTAAAAATCAAATCTTCTCAGCCACGAATTTTGAAAAAAAATAATTGTATCAATTATTTAAAACAAAAGAAAAATTATCTTATAACGAAAAGTTTTAATAATTGATTTAGGTAAATAAAAATATGCTGAATATTTCATTATTACACGTCAAGTTTGTCACATAATAAAATTGGTCACCGCTATAAAATGTGCATCCGTGTAAACCGGTTAACCATCACTGAAAAGTGCATAAACATGTTAATATTATATTATGTGTTTTTCGAGTGCTTACTTGTATTACACTGATCAATAGTCGTGTGGATCTATGAGATGTCTTGGCGTAATATATATTTTAAATCATAAAATCGCCCACATTAAACTGAATTTTTGCAATATAAAAATATATTTATACACGCCAAAAATCAGTTTTATTTGTAGATCTTCCATCCGGTTTCCGGTTCCAAAGCTGTTTTCCAAAAAAAAATCTTTGAATATTTTATAGTCGGACTACTATTGCGAATTATTTGTTCTGATTATGCAACACTCTCACTTAAATTTTAACGAAGAATGTTAATTTAATTCGTATAACATTTTTAAAATTAAAAATAAATTTAAGTATAAACATTTTTTTTTAATAATTAATGAGAAAATCTTTGATAATTATATATGTATGAAAATAATTGTTTGTTTTTAAAGCAAACAATTTATCTTCCCCTAAGACATTAAAGTAAAATAATACATTTAATTGTAATCTTTATTTTATTAAATAACTTATATTTAAATAAATAACACACTCTTTTGTAAAAATTCTACATGTTATGATCAGGAACGGTTTCAATTGTTTTCTTTCTTAATAGTTTTTCTTGGTTCAGTGTAAGTTGCGTTGTGTTAATATTTATTCTTAATTGTGGAACATGCTCAACATGAACGAAACCGGACCTGATCGTAATTGACAGTGAGCACCGTAAAAGTGAAAATTATTTACACATGTGAAAGGGTTAACTTAACTTAATAGTTTTTAATAAAAATAATAAAAGATTTTTAGTACTTTTTCTACATAAAATTTATTTTATCAGGACCGGTTTCGCTCATTGCGAGCATTATCAACTGATAAGAAAAATATATAAACAATGCTAATTTCAGCTAATTTTCATAAAATCGTCACATATACCATATTTTGTGCAGTGTTTGCATTTTATATGTAATTCGACATATGACAAACTTGACATACGACCAAAGCTCATGAACGTATTTCGGTCGTAAGTCGAAGACTACCTGTATAATATGAATTATGTATACTGAAAATCAGAGTTTGTAACTTTATAAACCAAAGATAACCAGAATAATATAAAAATGTGTTTAGCTTTTTCTGTGATTTGGTAGAGCAATTTAAAACATCTGGGAGACATTTTCATTTTTTTATCATACTGTCCATCAAAATCGTTATAATAAAAATCAAAATTAATTGGATATCGGAGATTTTTATTTTAAAATTTGTAAATGACTTAACAATAAAAATGGCCATTAAATTTAAGTTTCTGTGTATTATAATATTTATGATAATTGGTCATGGATATTTTATGTTAAAATAAATATATATGACGCTTTTATACATTCTTTATTTTCTACATCTATTATACAATGATCATTATCACAAAATTAACCAAACAGATATTGTTAAAAGGTTTACTGAAACTCACTCTAAATATTTTTGTAAAGAAAGTGTGTTTCTTACATATTCAATTAGGGTCATGTTCTAACTTAATCTCATATATTTATCTTCGCTTCTTATCAGTAATCGCATGGACTAAGTCCTTCCTTATTATCCTTCGTTTGACTTGGCCCTATTTCACTGTCATTTCCTTCAAAATAGCATTGAATCTGATAATCTCGTATTATATCTTCCCATCTTAGAGGTGACCTTATATTTAATTGAATAATAAATTTGAATCAACTCATATATATGTAAATGACACTTATCAGATGATGTCTTCTCTCAATTTCACGAACTCAATATACAGTTGTGTAAATGTGTATTTTAGAGCTTTGAATTAAGTCTACAAAAAAATGTAAAAAAGTACTCAAAAAAAGTCCTACGTTTTTATGACTTCGATTTCATGTTTTTTAAATAAATAATAATGTTCTTTTTCGAACGTAGCTATCTTGATATACACTCGACACGGCTTTTCAGTTTTCACACAGTAAATACGGTGAATTGAAAAATTGTGTATGGAAAATCGTGGAAAATAAGTAATAATATAGACGCAATAGGTAAAATATTTGAAATGTTATTCAAAATACGTATTTTAATTAAGAAAAAATAACACTACTTGTCACCAACGTTCCCTCTAAGCTGCGCGCGCGCATGGCCTCGCAGCAATTTGAAAACACCCGCGCACTCATTCCACGTCGGTTCTAATTGGCCGAAATAAATAAGAAGTTGAACATTTAGGTCAGACATGGGCCACCTTTCCTAGGTCTGGGGACACATTATCATTCTGTCTCCGAGTCAAGGGCCGGACGAAATTATTAAACATAATAAAGTAATATTAAATGAAATAAAAAACGTTGCTATTTCTTATATGGTTGTGATCATGAACTAGTAAAGTGGAGCCACTGCAAGCGCCCGTGTCATCTCCATTATTTAATTCCTCTCTGGAACTATTAAATTCTTTCTCTAATACTTCGCCGAGATGAATCAGGGCCGGACAAAATAGCTCGGCGGGCCGGTGGTTACCCATATATGATTTAAGTAATTCAACGACAATATAATCTTAATGGAGTATATTTTATAAAGATAAGTTGTTAAAAACGACGTACAAAGCTAAAGTTTTTGTAAATAAACTTATAAAGTACGTTCATAAATTTAAAAGCGACTGATTATTTGTTTCATGCCACTTATTTTCTTGATAAGTGCTTGATTTTATTTAATCTCAAAGAATATAATGAGTTATTAATACACTTATTAGTAAAAAAATATTTATAAATTATCAAATGATAATATGTCAATATATATATATATATATTTATAATAATCAAATATTATTTATTGTGCGAATCAAAACACAAAAGAACACTATTTTTATCTATCGAATGTGATAAATTATGCCGCACATTTGGTAGATTGGCCCGCGTAGATTTTAAATTTGTTTGCAGTTATCACTACTTGTTTATAAATGCTGACTTGTATACTAAACATATATCGTTTTCACCACTAGAAATATCTGATACGTCTAATATTTTTTTATACTGTATTGTGTCGTTATTTTTTTTTATTAAAAAATCTGTTATTCGCTTCTGTGTTTTTTGCGTTTGGTAATTGTGTCAGAATAAATAATTTGTGTAAAAATACAGTATTTATTCTTTTTAGTGGACCGTATTATTTAAAAATCGTGTAAAACAGGAGCTTAGAGTATATATTTCAGATGATCGTTTTACTTTGTTAACTTATCAAAATATAGCGTACATTTTAATATTTTTAATAATATAAATGACGTCAGCGCACGAAATCTTCGCACACATGAACAGCGGTGTCTTTCGAGGGCTCTCCAAAAAGTCTTAGAAATAATTTCACGGCATTGGGAAATCCTTATTTTACGAGAATGTTTTATGCGTCAATTTATATTTTTAAAGAGATTTACGAAAAATCGTAAAAGAGTTATATGACACACGTAAAACCCCCCCGTTTTTTACCACTATTTCAAAACTTGAATACCTACGTTGTAGTTTAAGATTTCGACTGAAGGTGATTGGTGCAATTTCAATACTAAATTAAGACCTCTTCCATATTGACTATGTAAGACACCAACAGTTGGATCTATGATGCAGAAACGCTGATCAAAAAATAACAACTCCAGTGATATTGACGTGACAAAATAGACAAGTTGATTGATTTCGACTGAAGGTGATTGGTGCAATTTCAATACTAAATTAAGACCTCTTCCATATTGACTACGTAAGACACCAACAGTTGGATCTATGATTCAGAAACGCTGATCAAAAAATAACAACTCCTGTGAAATTGACGTGACAAAATAGACAAGTTGAATTGAGTGGCGATTATTCCACAAGCATAATTAGAACACAATTAAGCCACTTTTAATGTGTTTGTTCACTGTCAATTCTTGGTAGAAAGGCATTGTAGTGATAATACATCAAATAATATTTTATATATGGGCCCATTAGAGATGAAATGAGCAAAGTCATATTATAGAAAAACATAAGTAAGATGCGTTTTAACTGTTTTAGCTATAATTTATGATTTCGTCTGAAGGTGTTTCTTGGAATTTCAATATTAAATTTGAATCGTTCAAATTATGTACATTTACACAAGTTCTATCACTAACGACCCTGGTTTCGACTTTCGGCATCTTCAGGCGTTCAAATGCACGGATGAACTTGAACTGACGCTTAGTAAATAAAATCATACATTCATTTACGTACTCGTTAGTGACAGAACTTGTGTGAATGTACATAATTTGAACGATTCAAATTGAATACGTTTAATTCCATTTAAAAAAATCTTACTGAAAACAAATCTAAAAAAGGACAAGTCTTATCAATCAAACAATTTATTTTAAAACAATCCAAGAAAAGCGCATATAAATTACAGTGAGTATTTATTTTTTTCACTTTTAAGGTGTTCACTGTCAATACTTGGTGGAAAGGCATTATATTAAGAAAAAACGCAATATTCCTTTTAACTTTATTTTCATTTTATTTATAAAGGTAAGGACCGGTTTCGCTCATGATGAGCATTGTCAGTTGATAAGAGATATAATTTAACAGTGATATTTATACAAAAACATATTGAAATGCTCGCCATGAGCGAATCCGGTTATTACCTTTATAAATAATGTGGAAATAAAGTACAAAGAAATATTGTGTTTTTCTTAATACTTTTTTTTTTGGTTTAACCCTTCCCTCACTATGCAAAAAAGCACAAGCTCCTGAGCTGTGTATCCGTTACACATCAGGCAAACGGGATTGAATCATGACAATTATATAACACTACTACAGCAGTACTACATATAATTGTCATGATTCACTCCTGTTTGCCTGATGTACAACGGATACACAGCTCAGGAGCTTGTGCTTTTTTTTGCATAGTAAGGGAAGGGTTAACTACGTTTTATATTTAAGATTGTCTATTATACACAAAAAAAGTGAAAATAAACTTTCAAAAAAATGCTAACAACAGTATCAGATTACGAACACTTAATTATTTAAATTTCACCATTGGCACTTTTATAGTGAACTTTTATTAATGAACAAGCTCAGTTTAATTTAAAATTTCGTTGTGTTTTCGTTTAGCTTTTAAATATTTTTTGTAAATAATTAAAATATTTACATATTTTTATCATTTAAAATTTTTTTTTAAATATTTCGTCGTCCAGCATGCAATACCGCGTTAGTGGCAACAAATAAATGCTGTAGAAGAGAGGGGACAAAAGTGGATTTTATTAATGAAATACAATTAAAGTGGTGTTGCACATTTCCCAAAAAACCCATCATTCTATCAATTCGTTTTGTCGAAAAAAACAGATTTAGCATCGAATTTCATCAAAAATTGTCAGTAGCACGGTTTTGCGTATTCTTTATAACCGTTATCTAATATATAAAAATGAATGTTTGTTTGTTCGTATTGTATGCGTTGCCACACCGCTCACCAGATTGAAAAAAAACTTTAATAATTTTTTTGCTTGCACTTGCGCAAAGTTTATAGGCATATTAAAATTATGTTACAGTAGGTCTTATATATAAAAAATATTTTTTATATGTCTGCCATATAGTTAATTTTGACAACGAATGCTTGCACTTGCGCAAAGTTATAGTACAATTAACTTACAATATGTGGCCCGTGTGTCGTACCATAGACAATCGTCAGCAAACGTCAAACGCAAACAGACATAAAAATATAACATGCACTTCAATAAACACAACTAAAACACAAACACTTTCTTTCTTTGAGTGGCATTGCAACGCTTGCCGGGAATCGGCTAGTAAGTTATAACAAAATAACGTTTACTTATATAAGATTTTTAAGTCAGATTTTTATCATTATTTTTAGAGAACAAATTAAATGGTCAGAATTTAAATTAATTTTTGGTCAGAATAAAAATATTATACGGTCAGAATATTTTATAACCATATCGATTAAGTTAGGTTAGGTTAGGTTAGTTTTTTTTTTATTTCATTTAATTTATAACTATTTATTCCGACCGATATATTATGACCATTTAATATAAATTCCGACCAATGTAATATAAATTCTGACCGGAAAAATACGAGGCTTATTTTAATATAGTAGAAGGTGAATATGAGGTGATACTAGGGTCTCCAATTCCGGTATCCCATATCCCGGAATCTCGGGATCCTGTCCAATGTTGCGATCCCGAAATCCCGGGATTGGTATGAAGTCACGTTGATATTTTGGGGAAAAAGTAGGGAACTGAGAATTTCAAATCAAACGTGCCCAATCCCGGGATTGAAAATTAATAGATCGCGAAATCACGGGATCACAAAAAGGCTCCGGGATTAGATACCCTAGGTAGTACCATTTAAAGTATAAATTAATATATTTATAAAGCTTTAAATCTTTTTAAAAATAGGCTGAAATACATTCATCATAAAAATTCCGTCCAGTTTGACAGTCGAACAGACCATAGCCTTACGCCCGAAATCGATTTTCCCCTCGGTTAAGTGACGTCAGTGAAAAACGTGGGCACCTGTTTCCTTTATGATTCTTTTGTATAAAGCTTTTCACATGGCCTTATAGAGGTTGTGGAAAAACGTTTTTCCTTATCTACATTTAACGTGTTAACACACACGCTGTGCTGAAACAACAGACATACAAAATTTTCCGTTTGATTAATTGTTCTTTTCGAGTTTACCGCAGACTCAATGCTAAGCGCTACATAATTTAAAATGGCTAAACATAATGAGTGGTAAACAAGTCATTATTTATCTATTATAAACAAAACAAAGACGGAAAGACTGATGGGTAATACATAACTCAACATATTGAGCATGATTCAATCAGTAACAAGGATTAATGATTCGCTACATAAAAAATTAAGCTAGGATAGTTTAAATTACATAATAATTTTAACATCACTTCCGTATAGGGCTAACAATTAACCGTCTAAATTCACTAACCGGTTTTTTGTTCAAACAAATAAACCGGGTAACCGGCTTAAGCCAAAACTATTTTCAAAAAATAATAAAAACACAATATTCTTTTGTACTTTATTCCACTTTATTTAAAAGCTCAGAACCGGTTTCTCTCATTGCGAGCATTGTGAACTAAAAAGAAAAATATATAAACAGTGTTATTTATACAAAAATAAATTGAAATAAAAAGGTGTAAACAACATTCAAAAGAGATTAAAAATTACAGTATAAGTGACTCTATAATTTTAATTTTTAATTTAATTTAATTAATTCGTTATAAGTGACACAAAATTTAAATGTTCAAAAATGCACAAAATTAAAAACATCTCTAATATATAATTTAAAAATCATCAAAGTTTAATAAATTTTAAGTGGTGACTGATGGTAATTGTAAAAACAATTAAGATTTGGGAAATTTTTGGGATTAGATACTCCAATTCGAGTATCGAATACTAGATACTCGAGAATACTCGTAAATTTTTCAAGTTCTCGATACTCAAGTATTTTTAAAAATACTCTAGTAATACTCGTAATTTATAAATGAAGATTTATTTCAAAATTTTATTTACTTATTTAATATATATATATATATATATATATATATATATACATATCGACTTTGGAAAGGACGTAACCTACATTTTATTCAAAACAGGTTTTTTCGATAATCACAATGTATCAAACTATACACGTTCTATCAAAAGGATGCAAGCTGGAAATACCAAATTAGTATCTAATTTTAGCTTTTAAATTTGAAAAAGATGACCTTGTAAAACATTAAAACCAAGAAAAAAGAATGAAATAAAGGTTTTTCCTAGTCAACTTCTTAAATTAATATTAGATTATGTCAATTAAACACTAGTTTAGAAGTCTTCGCGCACTTTAAGGTTGTGTATAATTCATAATTTGCATATGGCCCAAAATCGTCAAAACACGTTTTTGGGCCTTTTGTAAAATTTTATATGTATGGGTTACGTCCTTTTTCCTTTCCACAATCGATATAATGTTTAACCGTTGCGTTTGTGCGTGAATTTTACTATCAAGTAATATATTTTTTAAATAGTTTTGCCCAGTTTTGCCGTTGATTATGGTATGCGAGAATTTCTTTTGGTACTTTTGCTTTTGCGTCCTTTCGACCGGTGGGATTCCGGCGTTATTTATTAAATAAGTTTATTTATTTATTTATCATCTATTTATATACACACATTTGAATTTATAATATATATTTTGGTACATCTGAAACTACTCGAGTATACTCGAGTATTTTAAATTTTTACTACTCGATACTCGAGTAATTGAGATGTCGAGTAATTGGAGTCTCTAATTGGGATCATAATAGCTGTTAAAATTATTTAACAGAGTTATTAGTTTACCTTGTTGTCACATCTTTACGTCTTGAATAAATATGATTGTTAAGATCTCTGATACGTTTGTAGAAGTAATTACAAACGAGGTGTAAGGACAAAAAGCAGCTAATTTTCAGACGTGAACAGAACACGCGATATCAATTATATTACAATTTAGTAAACCAAAATACTTCAACGATTGTGTCTGACATTCATATGATATTGTTTTAGTTCAATTTAATTATAATTTAAGATTAAATGAGGTGGTTATTTTATCTGAGACTCGGTGTGCTCAGTGGCTCATTCACGTCAAAAATTGCAAAGCAATGTTAACCTTTATCAAATGTTTCACAAATTCAGTATCAATAAAGACTCTACGCGTACATATATCGACTGTGGAAATGGAAAACGACGTAACCCACACATATCAAATTTAACAGGATGCACAAAAAACGTGTTTTGGTGATTTTCGACCATATGCAAATTATGAAATAAACACAACCTCGAAGCGCACGGAGACTTCTAAACTGATGTTTAATTGACATAATCTAATATTAATTTAAGATTTTTTTTAAAATTCTCTCTTTTTTGGCGGTTTCAATTTTCACAAGCCCATCTTTTTTCAAATTTGTAAGCTAAATTTAGATACTATTTCAGTATGTTCAGCTTACATCCTTTTAAAATATATCGTGTATCAAGTTAAATACATTTTGATAATTGAAAAAAGCTTTTTTGAAAAACTGTGGGTTACGTTCTTTTTTCCTTTTCACAGTCGATATGCATTAAATTTCAAAGTGTATAATGACAATACTTTCTGTATCAGTACTATAAAAAATCTTTGAAAACGCAAAGATTTGTCATGAGGTAAATAAAGTAAAAGAAAAATAATAGTATCTTTTACCGTGGAGCATTGATTTAATCAGTTACTTATTAAATTTTTGAAAACATTTGTCTGGAAAACAAAAAGTTACCCTTGTTTTTGTAAATTGCCCTTATTTATTGTCGTAAAAGCAGTTAAGTATTAATTTTATAAAAGCTCTTAAAAAAACTTTTTATTATAAATTGCTAGAACACTTTTTATTATATATATTCGTGCGATAAAGTTTATTGTTAGTACAAACGGCTGTTGTTAAAGGCTGGGTTATTTAACGATGTCATTCAAATTAAAGGTATGGTTTCAATATTAAAAAATATTTTATTAAAGAAGTCAAAATTTTGATATTTTACTCAACGAAACGTTGAAAATTATGTTATATTGTGACTGTAAAAATATATGTCTAACACGACGTCCTACAGGACTAATATATATGATTGTAAAACAGGAATAAAAAATCTAATATCCAAATAGATTTGTTTTAATTTTTCACTCAAAATGTGTGGCTAATTGAAAAATGAAATCTTCCCCTGTCATTTTTCGTTAGTGGGAACAAAAATAACCTAGCCATCAGATGCTTAAAGTTGTTCGGGTGTATGATAAAAGCTTTTTTTAATTGATTGACTTATTCGTTTATTGGATGTATTAAAAATGTCTACTAAAGTAACGTAAAAATGATATTACGTTATTTAAAAAATGTATAATAAATCCTAGGGCGCATCATTCATACCTTTCTAATTTTCAAAAAAAACTTTAAAAGTTCTTATATTTTTGTATGAATTGAATCACTTTTTAGCATAGTTTTTTGTGGAACGTATGATAGTATCTATAAAATAATTATGGAAATAAAGATATGTTTTTTGTAATCGTGTATGTTACCAATGTACAGCACATACATACATATAACCCTAATGGATATAAAATATAAAAATAACTTATAAGTAAGATTGTCTGAGAATGCCTTTAAAAGAGGCGAAACACGTGTCACAGTTTGTAGCACAATACGTGGAATAATCTAAGTTATTTTTACATAACGTTTTAAAATGAAATTCCACTAAGTTACCGCCGAATCCATCAAAACCCTAATGGATCTTCTCTTAACATGAGTTCTACTGCTACTTCTCAATCTCTCTTTTTTAAAAGGGTAACTATACAAGGATAGGGCTATGTCAGGATTAGTCGTATGTTAATCACTCTCGCCATGCCCAGTTTTTTAAGTGTCAGATAAACCAAACTTGTAGCCAAGTGTTGTCTTTGAAAGAAGTTCCTTGATGATTTTTCGATCAGTATCCGATGTATGTTATATTTAATTTCCATCAAATTTTAGAATATTTTTAAATTATGAATATATTTGATGTTTGATAGTTTCTTTTGTTCTGAGTAGCTTAATAAAAACATGTTTTATATCGACTGTGGAAAGGAAAAAAGAACGTAACCCAAAGTTTTTTTTAGATAATCACAATGTATACAACTTGATACACGTTCTATCAAAAGGATATAAGCTGCAAATGCGGAATTAGTATCTAAATTTAGCTTTTAAGTTTGAAAAAAGATAGGCTTGTGAAAATTGAAATCAAGAAAAAATACTGAAAAAAAGGTTTTTCCTAGACAATTTATTAAATTATGTCAATTAAACACCAGTTTAAAAGTCTCCGTGATCTTCAAGGTTGTTTTATTTTCATAATTTGCATAGGGCTAAAATTCATCAAAACACGTTTTTTGTACCTCCTGTAAAATTTGGTTTGTGTGAGCTACGTCCTTTTTTCTTTCCACAGTCGATATAATAATGTAAAAACAAACATAATTATTAAAAATAAATATGACTAATGTGATACCAAAATGAAAACACAGATTAAAATGTATTCCGGTGCAGACAGCACGATTCAAACTGCTGCAAAAACTAGGTCACCCTATCTACTTAAAAATTTAAGTAAACCGTTGAATTAAAATTAAATTTGTGTCAAAATAATTATTTATATCCTATAATACTTCCTTGTTTCAAAATTTCAATACGACTTTATTGTATCAGCATACTTATCATTTGACATGTCAGTCTACAATCTAGATGAAATGAATAAATCAATACAAAAAGTCCATTTCATAACTTACTTGATGTGAATAATAAAACAATTTCGTGTTTTTTTCCGTCAGTAAAAACATACACATCCGTTTAGAGCTTTTTTTTATTTTTTCCAGACGAAACCTTTTGACGAATTTCGTCTTGGTCTATTTTTCGAAATGATCGTATACACTACTTACGATTTACTTTCACTGAATCACATGTAATTACGTAATATGTATTCACTGAATAGAAATTTACAAAAAATCTTTTCTCGATCGTTAAGATCTGCGCTGGCTGCAAGAAACAATCTAATAACGATAAATCAGTGGTATTAAATTAACGAAATAAAATAATATGCACAACTAAAGATCAATTAAATAAATGTTAAATTCATATACAATGTTTGCTGAGTATAATTTTGATTTTTAATAGCTAATACAGGTCGTCGGAAACAATTATAACAACGATGTGACAACGCATAAGGCGTTACCTATATGTTATGTTAACTATATCCACTACATTAGTATTTTACTGTAACTAAAAAATATATATTTGTATTTTCTTACGTCTGTTTACAAAATTCAACAGCGTTCCATAATTAATCACCTTCGTCAAAGTATAAAATCATATTTCGTAATATATAATATGATTTAGTGAATTATAATACCAAAATATTGAGGGGATCAAACAACCGTCGGCCCAACTCACAATTTTCGCTTTTCTTAATTATTCGATACTTAAATTCTCCAGTAATCATTTTATAAGTTAATAAACTTAAGTCAACTTTTCTCTCACATTACTTATTGTGCAAGCACATGTGCCCTTTTTCTGTTGTTTAATAATTGACCTTTTTCATTGGTGTATGATCGACAAGCTTAACGGTTCTCTCAAAACCTTCCAATTTGAAAGCGTGAAAACTGAAAAGCTTTTTATATGTAGAGAATTTATGTTGTTTGATTTAAGTTGGAAAAACATCCTTACTTAAAATGAAATACTCTCAAAACTCTGCTTTTGTTCTTTAAGCCTCTCAAATATGTGTAATCATAAGTATTCAAGTAAAATCATTTCAACTCATTGTAGATATGTACATATGTACGTAGGTTTAAACCGTCACTTATTCAGAATTCGATATTTTTAAGAGTGAATTATTTTTACATTTTTATTTGAATAAATAATACTACACAACCTTATGCTTTAATGTATGTTTTGCCGAATAAAAGTGGTTACAACTAAACCCACACAAACACTTGACAGATGTCAACCATCTTGTCATTTTTGACGTTGGGAAATTCGGAAATCAAAAAAACGTCAGAAGAATTTATAATTTGAACAAATACTAAATAAATTCATTGATACAAATTTACATCTAAATTACAATATTAATAAAAAAAATACTCCGTTGTAATATAGACATAAATATTGGCAAAAGTTGAATGAAGATTTATGTGTATTTGGTTAGAAATAAATGTAAGATTAAAATGACAATGTTTAAAAAGATCATAAAAAGAAGATTGATATATTATAAATTTTAATGATATGTGTATTTAAATCAATAGTCATGATTTTGTGTTGATTTGACATATACGTGAAAGAAAGACATAAATCTCACGCCTTGTAATTTTTTGACATAACCGACTGTTTTGCAACGCTTGTATGACTTCCGTATAGCTTTTAAAAAAACAATAAAAATATGTTTACATCCTGTTTAAGTGAGCTATAGATATTATTACTGTTTAATTTTTCAACATTGAAAATTGATATCATAAACTGAAAGTGGTGATAAAATTAATTCAGATTACAGTACTAAATGGTTTTTTTACAGTTGTTAAAAATTGGGGTTTATACAAAAAATTTACTTTAAAAAAAGCGGTTTTTAAATTTCAATATATGTATGTTAAAACTTTGCTTTAGTTGGTTTTTGTAGATTCACAAAAAAGTGAATTTAATTTAAATAGCGAAAAAAATGGACTTGGTTATATGTAACGATATAAATTATACATACCCAGTAGTACCTCAAGAAGTGTATCCAATCAAAAGGCACAGTAAAAATATTTTTTTAAATAACCCTTTATAAAATATTGTTAAGGTTTCAATTCAAATTATTTTAAACCGAGTTTCCAAGTTCAAAACCCGTTACTGTTTTAACTGTTTGTAAACTTAGTTTTTGAAAACCGACAAGCCATAGTAAAACAGTAATGAGATGAAAGGTGATTAAATATTGAAAATTCAAAGCAATTTATGTCAAACCAAATAAGCATAGACATTGAAAATATTTATAGAATGTTTTTTACTATACCATAAAGAAGATAAATTCTCACATATTATTTAACTAATGTAAGAAAATATATGTATTTAATTTAAATATATTGATTGAAAATATTCACTATATTGTAGCAGCTAAATTTTTGTTTTATGATAAATATATAACTGATAGACAAGCCAATTTTTAATAAAAACAAAATAAAAAGGAATGACTGAAAACAGTGAATACACAAAAGATTTGTTTTTAATACTTACTTCCGTGTAAAATTTAAATTTTATCAAACACTTTTATTATAAAATTGCATGTGAAAATTGATGTATACGTGACAAAAACAGTACATAATAAAAAGTAATACTTAAGTATTATTATTGTCTTCAGCAATTTACGACTTTATAAATTTAAAATAGATTCCCACGCAGAATCGCTTCAATCTCCCTGGTCGTATTAAGAATACGAACATCAGTCGGTCGGTGACTGGTAATTGCGATAGGCGAGTCACGGAAGTATTTTTTTAATTTTTTTTTTGGACTCTGACTGGTCTTACTTGCTTCATTAACTATATAACATCAAAAGTAAAACAGCAATATTGAAGAAAAAAAACCACGCCACACCGTAACATGTGGATTTGAGATGCTTACATATTGGTCGAATTACGAACACTCAGCAAAATTTCTTTTTTTTTTTTTACACTTACGACAAAACTAATGGATTATTGAAGTATTTTACTTATACTTCCAACATCAATCCGTGAGTTGTTCAATTGATTTTGTTTCATTATTATAATTTGATGTTTTTATTTATATAAAGATGCTATTTGACTCGTTTCTCTTTTAATTATATCTAGTCAACTCAGCTCTACAATGAACTATGTCGGAATACAAAGTACTTCATAAACGGGATAATTTTACAATTTACGTGTCTGCTAACATTGCCATTATTAGCGACTTGTACGAGGATTAAATATGTACTGAATGACGTGTGCAAGTATGGAAATTCAATTATGTAAGATTTTGGCGAGAAAAATTGAAATTTTTTGACATGATTATTTATGTGTGGCATCATTCTAGAAACAACACAATATTCATCATCAAAACTGTTTGTATATGTTAAAAGAACATTTTATAAGAACATAAAATATCAAATATTCATCACGATGTTCCCTGTCAATACTTGGTGGAAAGGCATTTTATTTATTAAATAAAACACTCAATTTCAAAAAATGGATAATAAAGACATTATTATTGATTGGGTTGTAGTTCGCTTAGTTAAATTAAATTAAATTATTTAAGTTAAATTAATAATAATATAATATAAAAATATGAATAATAGGAGCTATTAAATATTGTTGACATTTCAGCATTACGTCATTGTCAGAATTACACATGTCTCGGTCTGATAACAATATGTTTAGATTGAAAGATGTAATTTAAATGTATTTTAAAAATACAAGTGTGTTTGAATATAGTTATGAATGTCATCCAGTATTAAATATAAACAAAGAATATTTATGTTATATTTAGGAAACTTTATGGATCCATTAAAAAAAAATTATGACAAGTAAATCAATTGTTACGCTGAATATGTGTGTTATGTTGATGTATTATAATATGAGAAAATGGGTTAGGTAATAAATTGTATTTATCATGTTACAAAATTGTTTTTAACTTGAATAACAGTCTAGATAACATATTTTACGGAACATTAAATGGGAAATAAACACACAATACACGTCTCCTCAAAACAAAAGGTATGAAATTTGCAATTTTTTCACGTGAATTATTTTCACAGATTTGCTCGAAAAAATATTTTATTACATTGCGAAAATGAAGCGAATCGAGAACTTGCCCAACATAATTTAAACGCAATTCTTTTTTCACCGTGTGAATATTACTTTTACATTGATGTTTTTTGCTTGCACCTTGTTGTATGTCCGAATTTTGTATCTTAGTTTGATTATCTGGTTGAGAAACAACAGACATCAGAATCGAAATAGGATTTTGGGCAATCGTGTATTAACTGTTTACTTTAATATATTCACGCAGTAAAATAAATCTCAAATATTGAAGAAAGCCCAACGATAATACTTTTATTATTATTTCAACAATAATACATTTTTAACATGGCAATTTTACCTGACAAATATTTCATATTATTTCATGTCAAATACTGTTAATGAAAATTAAAAAAAGCATACAAATCTAGTATCGGTTTTCAATTTTTATTTCTAGGATGAGGATAGGTTTTATCTTTATTTCTCTTTTTTTCATGTATTACAGCTTTATTACAGAATTATTTTTATTATATAAAAAAAACATATAAACTCCTTATTTATTAACTTAAGTATTGTATTACAGAAAAATACTTTTACTTATCTAAAGACATCTTCTCAATATTTCTTTTCTGTGTGATTTTTCTTTAATTTACGCAGTCTTAATTTATTTTAGAGAGTATTTACCAGAACTGTGAAGATTCGGAGTCATTAAATTTTTACAACTCCTAGTATAATATTAAAAATCATTAAAAATGATAAAAGCTTTTTGTTATATTGGAGTGTAACTTTCTTTTTTTAAAATTGCATGCCAGTATCAATAAAAACATCTGAATACTAAATCATGTTTTTTTTGTTCGATATCACTTATGTTACAATAATGATTCTTTGCTATAATCGTATTCGCTCGAAACCTGAAGGAGATTATGATATATTTTAATTATATCTCGGGGCACTTTCTAAATTACTATTCCACCCCTGGCTGCGATCATGATGTCAGATTTGAGAAACCTATGGTGATTTATAATGACGAAATTTGATTATAGTGCCTTTCGCGTTTCTGATTTCGTTTCAGAAAATTGCACGGTGTTTCTGAAACAGTATGTATCTAAAAATACTTTCGTATCAAGCTCTATAATCAATTTTGCAAAAAAATAATCCATAAAATAAACATAAATTTTAAAATATTGTTTACGCCTGAATAATTAAATTAATTAAAGTAACAAAAAACGACTAGACCCAGCTTTAATAACTCTAAAAAATAGCTTAATTTATTAAAAATGATTGGAACTGTAGGACAAAATAATTTAAAATGTATCAGATTGCTTAGTGTTATGTGTGTCTGTAATTGATCTGATATGAATCATTTTAATAAGATCCACTCAAATAATTCAAAATACATAAATGTATTTCTTTGACTGTGATACGATATGAAAGTAAATAAAATATTTGCATCGAAATATAAACGTTTCGGTTTTTAATTCCTACTTTTTTCTTGCTGTTCAACCAACTTACCTTTTTTCAACAAATCGACTTTCCAAATGCTTATATGACTTTTAAATTACGCGTTATCTTGTACATGTATAATGGTGAAATCTTAAAACACTACCTCAATGGTCATTCAAATGAGATCATCAGATTATATCTATTTAATTTAATACTTTAAATCTTACATCAAAAATTTCTTATAAAATCATTAATTATGTTACATAATTTTTATCATTTTTAAACGCATATTCTAGTAATGAATTTTGTTTGATAAAATTTAATTTCAATACTACTATTTTTAGCTTACACTATATGCTTAAAATTTTCATGGATTTTGTACGAACATTATTGTTAATTTCACGATTTTTTTTTATAAATTAAAATGGTAAACAAATATTTTCTATTGAACGTCAGTCAGTCACTTATTATTAAAAAAAATATACATATGTATCATCACTTTGATTATTTCATATTTTAGAACATATTTTTTTTTACTAAATGAATGTATGAAGATATTGGCTACTTTTGTTTTAGTTTTTCACTTTATATTGAGATTTTTTTCACGTTTTTAATATTTAAACAAACTCAGAATAAGTTTATTCAAGTAAAGAATAAATGTAAAAGTTTTCACTTATAAATCACTGTCCTTTTTTATGCATTTACACTGAATTTATTTTGTTTAAATAATTTATTATCATGATTTTCATCATATTTTTAATGTTATTTATTTTATTAATTATTATTAAAAATCGTTATTTTATTTATAATGAGTTGCTTAAGAGAATTATTTAATTTACAAATTATGTGGGTTTAAATATATTAATTTGTACCGCTGAATGATAGTGCGGAAACTTTAAAATATTATTGCAGAATTTGTATATTATATATTATTAATGATAATTTGTTTAATCTGTGAATAAATTCATTGGTTATTTATTATTTTATTCGTGAATAGAAAGATATAGTTAATGATCGCAATAACGCTAACAGTGAAATTATAGCGAAACTGTGAACCTGAAATATGTGGAAGATATTTTTCTTAAAATAATAAACGCAATTAGCAAAAACATAAATGGCAGAGTATTCATAATGGCAGAAATCAAAAATAATAAATATAAAAGACAGCTTTTGGTTTATTTTGGAGAATTGTGTTCCTTTTATTAAAAAAAAATAAATGATATTTCCAAAACATAAATTATCTTAAAAGCTATACACTAAATATTTACAAACAATAGACCATTCGTCGTATTGAAAAAAAAAACATCTTGACTTAGGGATGAATATGATTGACATAGCGACATGGGTATTCGAATGAGCTGAGGTAAATGAATGAAAACTTAATGAATGGGTGATCCAGGAACGTGGCCAGGAGGACCGTACTGTGAAGATCCGCCGCCGCCGCCTCCGATGAGTCCTCCGATACCGCCGCCGCCTCCGCCGATGTGTCCACCGCCCAAGCCGCTTCCTCCGATATCGTTGCCATGACCTCCTCCGATTCCTCCTCCGAGACCTCCTCCAAGTCCTCCTCCGAGTCCTCCGCCGAGTCCTCCTCCGAGACCACCTCCGTGTCCACCTCCAAGACCACCTCCGAGTCCTCCGAGTCCACCTCCGAGTCCTCCACCAAGACCTCCTCCAAGGCCTCCTCCAAGTCCTCCTCCCAAACCTCCACCGAGTCCACCTCCGATACCACCGCCGAATCCTCCTTGACCTCCTCCGAGACCGACTGATTCCTTCTGGCTCTTGTATTTGATGAAGTAGACTTCTGGTTTTGAGGGTTGAGTGGGAGCTGGTGTTGGGATGATGATATCGGGTTGCTCTTCTGGTTTCTTGACCAAGACGTAGACAAGGGTCTTTTCTTCGTTTTGTGGTTGCAGAGGGATGATGGGTGCGGTTGGGGTAGGTGGGGTAGGTGCCTTGATGAAGATAATCTTATAGTGCTTCTGTGCGGGGGCGACGAATGGAATATGTTGTTGACGGTGTTCAACTGGCTCTGGGGGTGGGACATGGACGTAGATGTGCTTTTGAATGATGGCAGATTGTCCGAATCCACCTCCGAATCCTCCTGCGTATCCACCGCCGAAACCGCCGCCGCCGAAGCCTCCATCACCGAGACCTCCTCCGAATCCTCCGCCGCCGCCGCTTCCAAATCCTCCACCGCCGCCGCCGCCGCCTGAGTGTCCGCCTCCGATTCCACCGCCGAATCCTCCTCCGATTCCTCCGAGTCCACCGCCTCCGCCTCCGATATGTCCGCCTCCGAGTCCTCCGAGTCCACCGCCTCCACCTCCAATGTGTCCGCCTCCGAGTCCTCCAAGTCCACCACCTCCTCCTCCAATGTGTCCTCCGCCGCCCCCGATGAAGCCTCCGAGGCTACCACCGTTTGGAGCACCGTAGCTACCTGATGGTTGAGGATAGTTGTATCCTACTGGAGGCTCAGGCCGCGCGGCGCTGAGGCCGGCAATGGCAGCCAGAATCTAAGGGAAAAAATTACTGTTTACTAAAAGTCCCGAAAAAATGTTTTTATTTATCTTTCTTTAATTGTGAATTTGAAAAATTTATTTTTAAATTTCAAAAATATATATTTTTACTTTGAGTATGATTTTTTTTTTTTGTTAAAAGGATTTACAATCGAAGTCGTATGTTGTATTCAAATGATTTAAGTCTGTACAAAAAAAAGCATGTAATCGAGTCAAAACCCGTTACAAAACGCAAGCAAACATTAAACACAAGTGAGCAAGAGAAAAAAAACAAAATAAGGCTGTAATAAAAACGCAAGCGCACTTACCGCAAAAGCCTTCATTTTAGTGAAAGTGGAGTAACTAGATTAAGTTACTCTGACGAAGAAAGCAAATGTAACTGATAATTTGGAGAATCGCCGGCCGTTTAAATAGCTCATCCCTGTACCCCTACTTCACTATCCATCGATGGTCCTTTCTTTTTGCAGACAATTTCGGACAGACACTGTACGTATCGAGTACATATTCTATCGTGTCGGTTAGCGCATTATGGTCATAAATAACAAAAAACGTATTATTTTTTATAGCATAACGATGGATTCAACTTATCTCTACAATATTCTTCTCCTCGTAATTGTTAGAGTTTTTGAACACCACTTTTCTTCAACATCCATAATTCAAATATACTATTTAAATATAGTAAGTCATTTAACATATTTTAACAAAAATACTTCATTCGAAAAACATTAATAAACATTTAAACTAAAAACACTACAATACATTTTGTTTTGGACCATAATCTATCATTTTCTTTCATTATCTACACATGTTTGATTTTATAATTAATTCAACTTCCATTGGTACTATTAATAAGAAATACCAATATATTGTGAAAATAAATTTATATACCTGACAATTAATGGATTAAAAGACGTAGAAAAACTTTGTTAAGAAAAACAATGACTAATAACAGCTTCATTTGATTTCATAATTAATTCAACTTCCATTGATATTAATAATAATATAAATTTCACAGAATTTACCAACCGAAACTATTGTAAAAATAACTTTATTTGCCTGACAATTAATGAATTAACAGACGTAGAAAAACTTTAAGAAAAACAAAAACTATGAACCGCTTCATTTTATTGATTGAATTGACATTAACTTGTTAGAACTCCATTGTAGTAATGTAAAAAATAGTCAAGTATTTTGCTCTACAAATATATATGTAATTTAAGATTTTGACTGAAGTTGCTTGGTGGAATTTTAATATTAAATTGGAATCGTTCAAGTTTTGTCACTAACTTAATTAAAATTTAAATATATATGTTGTTAATATTATTCAATTAATAGCTGTTTCAGCGTATGCCTTCATCATAACTAGTTTTAGTATCTAGAGTTAAATACATTGCTTTTTTTCACATTACTATAGCTTTGGTTTAATATATGTAAATTGTGATAAAATCATAAAAGGAGTACGATATTTTTTTATCATTAATCTATTCATCTAAATTAAAATTTGTGTGAAGCCTAAAAATGTTTCTCATATATGTTAAACACATATTAATCACACTTTATTGGATAACATATTAAATAACTCTGATATACATATTATATTTTATATTGAAAACAAATTCCCACGAAGTAACATCAAATACTGTCATAATCCATCTAAACCGTTGATTATTTATGGGTGACAACGGTTTCCATGTTAATTATATGGAGTATTTAGTCTATTAAAATTATAAAACAATATAAATCATTATATTAAAAACCTTTTATTGCTTCGATAATAATTTATCTTCGCATACAAGATTGTGTACTTAAATCATTCGAAAAAAAAACGTGAAAGTTGATAATCATTATAATCTTATATAAGAAAATAGTCTACCAACCTACATTATTTTTTTATTGAATGATTTATGTTAAAAATTCATATACATAGGAGTTCATTCATACTTTAAATTTTCAACAACGTCATCTGTTTTATTTATTTGTTAATAAGAAAGACTGCAAATAAATTGTAGTACTTTTGTTATTTCTTGACACTAAAATTGAATGTTTCATATTTTGTGTGGTAAATGAATCGATGGTGGAATTTAATTGTGTCAAGGGCTTTTAGTGTGTGTACTTTGAATTGAAAAATATAAATTTTATGTTCGACGTTCATTACTGCAAAGATTACGGACCGTTGATATAAAAGACATACTTCTTGCGTAATATAAACCAACGCTTTTGAACCATCATGGACTGTGCCTATCACTAGTTTTGCTACTCGTTCAAACAATTCAGTAATGGACATAACTCGCCATCTTCGTAATTCAATTACATTTATTTTTAATCAATAATATACTGATATACTTTCTTATTTGTAATGTAAAGTTGCCATCAAAATCAGGATACGATAATATCTAGTTGATCAAAAATTACATTTAAATATTTCATAATATAACAAATTATGTAATCGAATATTAAAAATTGCTTGATTTCAATCATGTTAAAAGTCAACATCTATTTTATGATCTGAATTTACTTATATCATTTTACGTAGAATTGTATTTTAACTTTTAATTATACATTTTTTACTGTTGTTTTTTTATGAAATGATAATAATGTAACTAGTGAAAAAAAATGACAAGCTTACTAAAGCAGAGATATTCTGAAACCTAGTTGGATTTTTACTATACATATTTGATTGCTGAATATTTAAGTTGAAAACAAATGAATTTTAAAAGGGTTCGGAGTAAAAGGCATAGATATTTTTAATTGAGTATTGTACCCATTATTTATTTTCAACAGTTATATTTTTTAAACATAATATATACACAACACTATAAACTAAACATAACAATTTATAAAAAATATTTAATTCACAGTTTGCTGTCAAATGTATTAAAATAAAACTTTTCATCAACGCTTATTAAATAAAAGGCAAATACCTTATAACGCATATAATTTTATTAGAAAAACTATTAGCAAAATCGCGCAAGTGCTAGGGAAAGCGAATTTAACTAAGCAGACTCCTAATTGTAAAATTTCTTGCGCAATAATTTGATAAGTTCAAGCAAATTAACTGAGATTATTCAATAAAAATCAATGTATTATATGCTATATTGCAAGTAACCAAGCAACTCTATGACAACTTGTTTCTTAATTATTCTCAGCTTAGGTTTATCCATTAAGTAATCATTCATTAAAATGATGAACATTCGTTATAATTATTCGTATATTCGTTGTTGATTTGCTCTTCTGATAAAAAGCAAAGTGAAAAGCCATTTCAAAATTATTTCATTCAATTTGCATATGCTAACGATTTTTGCGGAAACATTATCTCAGCGGTTATTAATACACGTACCCCGATGGTCCATATGTCGCTGAGGGCTTTGCAAAAGATGCCGCTGGCACTGACAGATCCCCTCCATTTTGACTGAATCCGATGTCTGGAACATTCTTCTTATTCTGGGTCTTATATTTGATAAAGTAGACTTCAGGTTTGGTTGGGGGTTGCGGCGGGATAATTGGAAGATCGTTGATGATCGGCTTCTGGGCCAGGACATAAACGATCGTCTTCTCTTCACTCCTGCTCTGCTGCTGTGATATTTGAGCTGCCAATGACGGTTGTTTCTGTTCAGGAGTTTTGACGAAGATAATGTTATAGTTGATCTTTGGCGCTGGCGCCGGCAAGTTGGGAACATAATTATCTTCAGCGTCAGGAGGAGGCAGGTGGAAGTAAACATTTTTGGTGATAATTGGTTCAGCGGGAGCAAACGATGGCACATATTTATGAGGCAATTCAAACTGTGCAGGTCCACTTGAAATACTTGTGAACTGAGTATTACTGGATGGGATTTGGTTGAAATTGTTCAATCCGCTTGGTTTAAATGGTGGAAGGTAGCTATTGATTGGTGATATTTCACTGCTGATTGAGGGTACCTGAGTAAAGGTTGTTAATTGGGAAATAGATGGTAATCCAATTATTCCATTGTTCGGTGGTGTATATGAATAGCCTGCTTCACCCTTGACTGCTGCCGCGAAGGCGACGAAGATCTAGACAAAAAAAAACATTTGTATTTAATAAAAAATATTACTAAGTACAATATAATAAAATGAATTAAATGTTTATTAGTATGTGTTTTTCTAGGTATTTTAAATATTTTTATTAAATGAGTTCATAAAATAAAACAAACCAAAAATATTCTCATGCTGAAGCTTGTTTTTTTAGTGTTGACAGAAAGCTAGATGTTTGTTGTGTTATAATTTTAACAAAATTTTCACTTCTTATATAGATAAAATTTCTTTTTCCCCCCAAAAAAACTATAAATTCTTATGCTAAATACATGGCTATTATCTAATGATCTGTCGTTTTTTTTTTTTTGGAAATTTTGAATATTTTTATAGGTAAATAATAGACGATCGACACATAATGAAGTTTCATAACCTAACAATATGTATAAAATTACTGTGCGAACACAATAAAAATTTGCATTTATACAATAAAAATCTAAATTAAAATCTTTGTTTAACAGACATTATTGGTAATAAACACTAATTTGAAATAGTGTCGAATTATAATATTGACTTAGTGTCTCCGAAAAAATATTTTAAATTGGAATTTTTAGTGTTTATTGCAGTTTTCATAACAAAATATGAATATTTCACGCTGTATCTAAGATCTTTCCAAAATAACATATTGCCAAACAATTAAACATGAAATTCCAAGAAGGAACAATAAAATATATTTTACTGCATCGATACTTAATCAATTTTGATGTAGCTTCGACTAAAAGTGAAAACAGTTGTCTATTTAATACTGACATTCAAAGGTTTTATGTGATAATAACAATAAATTATTGTGATATTTTTAAATTATTAGAATCTAAACTATTTTATTTTTTTTAAATAACCAGCTGAGTATTTGATCATTTTTAATTGTAATTTAGATTATCATTGTTGCTACAATATCGACCCATAATAAGCAGAAAAGCTTAAACAACAATTTATAAATCTTGAATATTTTTTTTAAATTACTCTCGTACTGAGTTATATAAAGTAATTCCTTCAATGCTGTGAGTAAATACGGTCAATGCCTATCGTGATATTATACTGACTGAATACTGTTTTCTAGATCAGTTTTTCTCAGCCGGGTTACCCGTGGAACAAACTATAACAAGTCAAACCGCTAAAATACACAAGCCCTAAAAAATATAACGTTCTAAAATTTTTGCCACTGACGCCCTAAGCGATATTGATTTAAAATGCAATTTACCTAAATGTGTCGCTTTTGTCAATTATGGGTCAGTTATTTAAAGATGTTAATATAGAAGGATAACTATATTTGAATGCAAGTATTCGGTATAACAACATTTAAAAAATACATGGCTATCATTCGTTTTTGTTTATAAAAGTGTTCAGATAGCAAATCCTAATAGTTTTACGGATTCAAAATATCATAATATTCTTATTTAACACGGAATAACAAAACTTTGAAATCCGTTTCTAATACTAATTGAAATATATAATAATTACTGTAGTTCATATATTTATTTACAAAAAAAAAACCAAGACGAATCAAACAATCTCTTGACTTAAATCAGCTATTCTGCATAATAAACGAATATACACATTTGAGGTTTGCAATCTGATCACAAATATTCTACAGTGATGATAGATAATACATGATTGTGTACATGAAACAGTAACATTTTCGCTTTGAGCGAGTTATAAGTTAAATTTATTTAATTTTTACATTTCTTTTAAATATATTTTGTTAGAAGCATATACAAAGCATTATTTATACTACTATAAAGTCAATGCTTCGATTACAATATCAATTTCACATGAATTGAACGTTGGTATTTGTTTTCCGTCATTGTTTTTTTTCATTTATTAATAAGAGTTATTATAAAATTAATTTTGATAACTTTGTTATTTCACTAACTGTGCTACAACGTTTGACACGTGTTTTGACTATTTGAGAAGTATCATAAGACTATCGCAACGTTTATGAACAAACTAAAAATAGATTTAAATCTGATGTTATCCGAATTTATCAATGATATAATAAGAGTTTAGTTTTTTATTGCTTTTTTTCATTGTTTATCATGAATTATTAATACATCATTATAATTGATTTATCATTAAGTGCGTATTCTTAAATAATTTCCAAAAACTATTAATTTTAAAAAAAGTTATCTCTTAATTTGTTTCACGTTTTTAAATTAACAAAAGCATTATTGAAATTATTAGAATGTAAGAAATTTCTTTCTGTACATTAGATAGTAAAGTTTTTTAAGATTTTTTTTATGTGTATCATTAATAAGCACAAAACTTTTTATTTTAAGATACATATCTGAACTGTAGTTTAAGTGATTGCTTTTTTAGATCCCGCATCGCTTCAGAAATGGAATCAAATATTAACTTGTATCTAAATCATAAAATTATGATATTGTTACGACTTTTTAGAAGCATATTGACCGTGGAAAGGAAAAAGGATGCAAACAACACATAAAAAAAATTACAGGAGATACAAAAAAATCTTTTTGATGATTTTGGGCCAATGACAAATTATGAAATATACACAACCTTGAAGTTCACGATTCAAGATTTTTCTGATCGCAATTTCTACGGGCTCTTTTTTAATTTAAATGTTAATTTAGATACTAATTCGGCATTTTCAGCTTACATTATTTTGATAAAACGTGTATCAAGTTGTATAAATTGTGATTATCGAAAAAAACTCTGAGATGCGTCCTTTTTCCTTTCCACGGTCGATATATAACAAGGTGTAACTTAAAAGAACTACGTATGATTTTAAATGATGGTAAACAATGGCAAATATGCCATTTTTTATTATTTGGGTTATGTAGAAATTATTTAAAATATCGTATATACACATGTATTTGTAATCTTTGATATTCGTATCTTGAATATTACGATAAAAAATATCTTATAAATAAACATATATAAGTAACCACTGTGATTTGGCAGTCAGCAAATTATAATAGAGTAAGAAACATCTACTAGAGATTTACCAATCAAAACAATCTTTACTATAAAAAATGATCTTACCTAAGGTATATATATATAACTTTTAAGGTGTTCACTGTCACGGAATGGCATTATAATAAAAATAATAAAAGATTTTTAGTACTTTTTCCACTTAAAATTTATTTAATCAAGACCGGTTTCGCTCCTCACGAGCATTATCAACTGATGAGGAAAATAAATTAAACAGTGCTATGTATACAAGTTAAATTGAAATAAAAAGGTGTAAGCTCGTGAGCATTATCAGTTGATAATGCTCGTGAAGAGCGAAACCGGTCCTGATCAAATAAATTTTAAGTATATATATGTATATAATCAATAGATTACAGGAAAATAAAACTAAAATTTTGCTTCAGTTTCCCAATAACCTAATTTGTTTTTGCCAAATCTTAATTACCATAGAAAATAACAAATATTGTCGTACAAATGCTTAAAAATTATAATTAAAGTTTAGTAATATTACAATGAGGGATATCTGTGATTGAATACTCTAATTCATTAATCCTAGCAGAAATCACAATCAAAAACTGTTTATTTATTCCAAAGTCTGTATTAAAAATCGCTAACAGCATAATAAAATTAATTTAAATCCTGTTAATATCGACACATTTTTGTTTTCAAGAAATAAAATCGAAATTTATTATATAAAAATTCATTCACAGATTTATTATACGTGATTTACAAATTATATTAGCGCCTACATCGCCAAAAATACTATTCGTGCAAAATCATAATAAATTTTATCATAATGCGAGAATTATGAGAAATATTAAAGAAAGTTTCCAGGATATTTAAATAAGCGAAAATTCAATGATGTTTTGTTAAATCTTGACGCAAATTGGGTAGACGATTAGAAAAACACCCAAATAAGGAAGAATGAAAGGGTATTGGAACAAAAGAATATATTATTAAATTTTTGTATAACCGGATGTATAATATTTTGTTATCCTGGAAGTCTGTTGATGACAATCTATAGGATGTATTCGGTGGAGTAGCGAGCCACTGGGAAGACCTGGTAGGAAGCAAACAAATGACGGGGATAAAGAATCAATTACTTCGATAAGGAAGTGAATGTTATAAAATTCATATCTTCTTTTCTAAGTAAAGTCATTGACTGTTGTCTTTATATGTATATATTATATTTCATTATTGAAAAAAGTATGCTTTTTTGTTGTACATCGCTACACAAGACAATTTATTGACCTAGGTCAACTATTTTAAAGCGCCGTGTGAACATTTATTAAAGCTAATATTTAATAACTATACTTTTCTCTTTCGCAATATTCTATTAAACATTAATTAGACCGTTTATTTCTAACTATTCAATATAACATTTGACACTGTTTGAAATACATATGACATAGTTATGTTGATTCCATAATTTCGTTACATAAGAACTACAGTAACACTGAATGTTTTAAATAAGGAAGCTTTGTCGAAAAATATTGTAAGAAATAAAAACTCACGATTCAATTAACAGAACAAACAAACAAATTAAATTTGAATCGTTTAGGTTTTGTGCACTCTCACACGTTTTGTCTATAACGACCCGAGTTTTGCATTTGGGCATTTTCAATCGATTCAAATTCAATATTGAAAATCGACCAAAAACTTTAAGTGGAAGTTTTAAATTAATACAGAGCTGTTTAAAAAAATTATTGGCAAAAACATAGATGTATTTTTATTAAATTAATAACTAACACCACATGACTACCCGTTATTTTTTTTTTAAAACAAATTCTACTATATTTTGAATCGGACCAGACAACGTGATACTTATAATCATCTTATAATCAATTTATATAGAATTCATTATTTTATTCCAGACAGTTCTTTATCGTTAGACAATTCGACATCACCCCAATGTATTTAGATATAATATAAAGTAAACTTTTATAATAGCTAAGTATTTGTTCCCTTGATAGAACACCTGTAAACTTTTTAATGAAATTGCAACTTGCAGTTCGGATGGTTCATCCTCTTGCTAGTTAAACATTTCTTCTTTCTTCTTTTAAAACATGGATTAACTTTGTTTTCATATTTAAAATGTTTCTTCTTGCGGAACGATTATTGTTATTATATTGTCGTATTCTATTGTCCCTTGATATAAAAAGTTAATATTAATACAACAATCATAATGAGCTTTTATTCTCGTGCAGATAACGTTATCTACTTTTAAAAATTGATGTTATAAAGTTTTATCTTACAAAAAATATCGTGTATATTCGTAAAAAGCACCATCAGCTCTTGGTATCGTCCTTCTTACTTCTTTCTCATACCATAAAATAAATCTAAAATATAACATATCTTTACCAATACGGTTTCATAACACATCATTTTGAAGGATGATGCAAAAATATGTTAACTGTAAATTGCTAATTAATATCAATCTTTCATTTTATAAACACTGTATTAAAATGAAAAAAACCTGACAATTATTTGTGGAAAATCGTTGTGCTAAAAATTAAAACACACCCCTATACATTCTAACTCCACATTATTAATGACTAGCCGGTTCCCGCCAAACGTTGCAATGCCAATCAGAGAAATAAAGTGTTTGTGTTTTGAATGTGTTTATTGAAATGCATGTTTTCTTTTTTTGACTGTTTGACGTTTGAAGTTTGCTACCGATTATCTATGGTACAACACATACTGTTAATTGTACTATAACCTTCGCGCAAGTACAACCAAACGTTGTCAAAATGAGCTGCATGGCAAATATACGAACATTGATTTGTATGTATAAGACCTACTGTAAGTTAATTTTACTATGCATATAGCCTTCCCGGAAGTGCAAGCAAAAAGTTTGTCAAAGTTTTATTGCAATCGGATCAGCGGTGTGGCAATGCATAAAATACGAAAAAACAAACATTCATTTTTATATATTAGATTAGGACCAGTTTGGCTCATTTTCAACTGATAAAATGCTAGTCATTAGCAAAACTGCTCATAATCTTTGTAAATAAATAAATAAGTGCAACAATGTTTTTTTTAATATAAAATTTAAAATAACTTTTATTATTCCACGTATAGTGTAACTAACTGTGACACGTGTTTCGCTTCTTCCAGAGGCATCTTCAGACTTACTATCGCAAAATTTGCTTAAGTAATGAAGCAAGATGGATTCTAAAATTTTAAATTATGAAATTACAAAATGGAGTTTGGGTTTTTTTTCCTTTTAAGGAAAGCAAGGAGGGGGGTGATTGAATCTAAATAAAGCAAACAAGTAATAATACCAATGAGCTGCAATCAATCAGATTGGGATTTTTCCTTTTAAAGGGAAGCAAAGAGGGGGTTATAGAATCAAAACAAAGCAAACAAATATATTCATACTACTAATGACGTTAAACATTACAAACTATTAAACTAATGAGCTGCAGTCAATCAGATAGGTTTGTGATTACTCTATTAATTGGAAACAATGTTAGTAATGGCGAGCAACTCGTCCTATTAAGAATATTATTTAATAATATTTCTTTTTTGTTAAGAGTTTTATTTACACATTTTTATTAGTTACACAATACGTGGAATTATCAAAGTTATTTTTAACTTTATATTAAAATGAACTTCAACAAAGTTACCGCTGAAACCATCGAAAAAAAATTTTTTTGTTTAAATAACTTGTTACAATTATACAAATATAATTTATGTACATATAAGTTCATTTTTTTTTATTCATTATTAGTAAATACTTCAATTATCTGATCCCAATTTTGGATGATAGAACATTTTTTTAATCCATCTTCGCTTCCAATTTGAACCATGTAGCCACCCAATGGTATTGCAACAAAAGTTTTTTCATGTTTTTCAGGTTACTCTTTGTTTTTCTAAGAGAGTATAATATAATAGATGGGTTGGATTAAGACATTGCTAATGGTAAGCTTATCGCTCTTGTTACACCGTTTTTACAGGATTGGAATGATGGGAATAAACTTGTAGACATTACAAACACCCATGCCTTCGAATAATACAGATGTTGGGTCTTGATCCCGTGAGATACTCCATTAAATTCCACGACGTTTACCATGTCACCATGGACTCATATTACATGTATATCCAATGCTCTCCCTCTAAGACAAAACTTCAAAGGCTGCGCGGGCCAATCAAGTATTAATTAAATTAATAGGGTAAAAATAGCAACGTATTTAGTTCTACAGTTTTTTAAATTTATTAATTGATAGCTATTTCGGCTTTCACCATTGTCAGAACTATGATTAAACTTACATGTAAGTTTACTCATTGTAAGTTTAATGGCGAAAGCCGAAATAGCTATCAACTAATAAACATAAAAACTATAGAACTAAATACGTTGTTATTTTTACCCTATTATAATGGAGTTCTACCAAGTAAATGCCATGTCAATAAATAAATAAATTTAATTGTTTGTTTCGGAGTTCACGCCAACCCGAAATTAGTGCATGGGGACTTTCAAATTGCAGCGCGGCCGCGCGCGCGCAGCTTAGAGGGAACATTACGATGTATCCCCAATAAATAACACGAATGTGTTTTGTAAGCCAGTGAGATAACGTTTAATTTTTATTATAGAATAGTTTGAAAGTAGTGAAAAGATGATATAACCTAAAATATAACTTCGATTAAAATTTGTTTATCAAAACACACAAATCTACAGCAGGAGAATCAAACCTTGGATCCGTGTAACGGAAGCACAAAGCGTGACTGCTTGGTCACGGCTATCAGCTATCATTTACATAAAATAATCAATTTGTATTCCTAAATAGGTTTTTATTAAATAAAGTTATATTGTTTGTTTCAAAACATATGTAAAACATGGCGCCAATATTTTAATGCGCGGAGAACATTCATGAATACGACAGTGATCATAAAAATTAACTATTAAATTTCACCGACCGATCAAATATTTTTTACAAAATCTTTTATAATAAGTTAAGATTATTCCTAATCGTACGTGACCCGACATCATTGTGGAAGCAGTCGCATATATTTTTTTGTAAAAATTCCAAAACAAGAAAATAATAAAAGTTTATAGATTTTAAAATTATCGGGTCAAAATATTTAACATCTTTTTTTATAACCGTTCACCCACGTAAAAGTAATAACATATTACACATTCTATTTACGTATTTTACTTTCTTTTTATTAATATTTAATTTTAAAATGATATATAGACGTCCCATTATCCATACAAAATGACTTTTATTAAACACTAGCGAGTACTCAACATGCGTTGCTATGCCATTCAAAGAAAGTGTTATTGCTGTAATTGTGTTTATTGAAGTGCTTTTGGATACACAATATAGTATTGCATATAATTGCATAGGAGTGATAAAAAAGGCTTCCCCAAAACACCGAGAATTACTTTGATATAAAGCGAGCCTCGTTGTTAACGTATTGGCAGCCCACCGCTAGCTATACTAGTTCAGAAACCTTTCTGGGCGTTTGCACAATGACTCACCAAAATTTCATCGCAATCGGATGAGCAGTTTAGGAGCGCATACGGGACAAACAAACAAACATTCATTTGTATATACATATATAAAGATTACATTTGACTATGTTTCTCGGGTCCGACGTTGAGTGGTCAACATCGGTGGCTACGGTTACGGTGCTCACGGATTCAAATCCCATTATGGAATTTATTTTTTAACCAATTCATGGGTTTTGGTTCGAAGTCATGGATATTGTCTTAAATTCCCACAAACTGTTGCTAAAACGGGGCATAGCGAGAGTCATTACCTTACCACTAGTCTTGTCCTAGCACTATCCGCATATCCTTTACTCTTCTCGTAAAATTAAAGTTGAGCAACTGAGTAACAAGCAGTTTTCGTTAAAAGAATTTCTGTTGAGATGAGCTTCATCAGGAGTCCATATGAAATGTTTAAACAAATTATTACGGGTATATCAAACTGGCCATGGTTGATATTCGTATTAAAAATTGATCATCATTATTATCAATAATATAATTATAGAACACTTCAAGAAACTTTTAAAAAAACCATAAAATAATCTTTTTTTAAAACTATTGTCTTTTCAAGTTTATGTATTTTAAATGCTGTCGAATGAGTTAATATATTTAATTGAATAGGCATTTACTTGATATACTTCCACTTTAATAATATAAAATTATTTAATTTCAAATGATTGTTAAAATATACATACCCGAAAACTATTTGTTTTGAGTAAGATATTTTTAATCGTCTTATGGTTGTTTACCTCTGTGATATTTCGAAAATCTGTTCATTTTCAGACATTTCATTTGTATATTAAATGCTTGACCATTCAATTGAAAAAAAAAATATGTGCGATGTACAATACCTCTGCATTCATGAACATACTAGTGTTAACTGAATAAATTCACACGCAGCAATTGACCTAGTGGGGAATTGAGCCCAATGCATTCAAATTACGATCTGAATGCTCTACTATATATGTATCAGTGGAAAATATACTTTTTATTTTTATCGTTTTTAATTATAGTTTCAGCTGTGAACAGGCTTAATAAAAATTACTTACCCTTATTATTTTTAAGCTTTACAAATAGTATACAGTTTGAAGGCAGAATTTATATTAAATGGTCATAATATATTGATCAGAATAAATAGTAATATTTTAAATATTTTTTTTAAAAACCTAACTAACCTAACCAAAATTGTTATAGAATATTCTGACCGTATAATATTTTTATACTGAACATTCATGTGTATCTGAGAAGTTTCTGAAAACGTTTTGCATCAAAAGTAATTTTTCGCTTATTCGCAAGAAATGAACAATTATCCATCTCAGATTTTAAATTATTCAAGTAGCAATTACTTCTAATAGATATCATTTTTATACCGTGCTATTTAACAACAATACTTTTTGATTGGTTTATAATAAATATTAAACTGAACATATTTTAAGTATCCGATGTAATTCAAATGCATTTGTTGCATAATGGCATGTAGCAAAAATGAATTGTTTGATATTGAGCATTGCGAATTTTAATTAATAAAACCTTCAACAAAACATATTTTATATCAGCAAAAAGCGGAAAGAAAAACTATGAATTATTACGATATCGTCATTTTATTTTTCACATAATAAATAATTAAATAGGTTTATACAAATAATATATAGAATACTTCAAGCACACAGCGATTTAGATATAATTAAAATAAAGATTACTCATGCTGATAATAAATTCGCCAAAGACTCGCTTAGATGATTTAAAGTAATACTTTCCAATTCAAAGAGTTGAAAGCATTTTCGCTTGCAATACAAAAAACTGAAAAGATATTCAACACATCGTTATACGTTAACGCCATTAGTTAATTAGAACAATTTTACATTCGCGTAAGGTTTTTAGTGCTTTCCCATATTTTGCGATGACGGTGGCCCATATACCGGCTTGGGACCGTTGCCTTGGGATGACTTTGCAAATGGATTATCAATGACTACAGACTCGTCGATTCCGCCGAACCCAGTGCCGCCGATGGCGCCGGGTCCAGTCGCAATACCGAAGCCACTTCCTCCGCCGGATATTCCGCCGCCAATGCCTCCGATGCCAGACACTCCGCCATTTATACCACCGATGCCAGACACTCCCCCACTTCCGCCGCCGATTCCGGATACCCCACCGCCGATGCCGCCGATGCCTCCTCCGATGCCGCCTCCGATGCCTCCGATGCCTCCGATGCCTCCTCCGATACCTCCGATACCTCCGATTCCACCGGCACTCTCTTTCAGAGATTTGTATTTGATGAAGTAAACCTCTGGTTTGGATGGTGTTGTTGGCGCGGCAGTTGGAATAACAATATCGGGCTGATCTTCAGGCTTTTTAACAAGGACGTAAACCAAAGTCTTTTCTTCGTTCTGTTGCTGAGCAGGAATAATAGGGTTGACGTAAGCTGGTGGTGATGGAGCTTTCACGAAGATAATTTTGTAATTTTTGGTTGCGGGAGGTGCTACTAAAGGCGCCCTGAAGACCCTTTCTTCGGGTTCAGTAGGTGGAACGTGAACGTAAACGTGCTTATGGACGATCGGTGCTTGACTTGCGTAATTGGCGTAAGATGCATCCAAGCCATTCATGTTTCCGAAAGAGTTTAGACCTCCGCCCGAAAAACTGTTTTGGCTCGAGAACCCTCCACCAATACTTCCAAGGGACTGCTGGTTCATGTTGAATCCATTAGAACCTCCTCCGCCGCTTGAGAATGAATTTGAAAATCCACCCAAACTTCCAGAGCCGCCTGATCCAGAATGACCAATCCCGCCTGAAATGCCTTGTGAGAATGTATTTGAAAATCCACCCAGGCTTCCAGCGCTGCCTACTCCAGAATGACCAATTCCTGAACTGCCTTGTGAGTATGAAGAGGCATATGATCCTCCCCCGGTGGCTTGACCATTGCCAAATCCTCCAATTCCAGAGGATGTAGGGGCATTATAGTTATAACCTCCCTGGCTGTTGCAAAGAGCGATTACGCTGGCAATTACCTGAAACACATACAAATCACATTTGAGATATGACTTACGATACCGGGAAATCAAAAAAAAATACTACATAATTATTCTTTGACTGTTCGTCCAATAAACGTTCAATCAAAGAGAGCTTATTTGCTTCAAAACCCATTTATTATTGACAGAAGTAGTAAATTTAATATATCATTGAAAAAAAGTGGTATGTTTAATATTCATACATATATTTAAAATCTTTAATTTATGTTTATTTTAAATAATGTATCTACATAATACCAGTATATACATTACGAACATGAAAATTACGGCTTTGTATCAAAATAACAAAATATTTATTATTTCTTACGGATCCTAGATACTTTTTTTAAAATTGGTATCTATATTAGTAACAACTAGTCATATTATATCGCTACTGTCTTGGAAAAAAAGAGGTGAAGCTACTGAGTAACAAGCTGTTCTTGTAAAAAAACTTATTTTTTTTTAATTTATTTTAAAAGAAAATACCGGTATTGATGCATTTGTCTATTATCTATAGCAATTACGTTTTGAGTTATGTATCCTTCATATATTTATCATTCCATGAAAATGTAAAATAATACATACAACAAATATGTATTTTACACAATATTATATCAGTTAATTTGTTATCAACCATTTATTTTGTAGCAATTAATTAATACCGCACAATTCTTAAACATCTCCGATCAAAATAACATAAACTAAAATGATAAAAAAATTGACTGATATTTAAAAAAAATCGTAGATAAAAAATGTTACATTTATTTCTTACTGCATGTCGTGATTGAAAGCTTGTATTTAAAAATGCAATGTGCATTTTGGAAATGTTACAAAAATATCAGTTTATTAAGATAGCCTTTTATTGTGCCCATTTTAAAATGAAAGTAGTTTGACGGTCTGCTTTTAATTGCACATATACATCATAATATCTGAGAAACATACATTTTAAAGTATATATATTAATATACGTAATACAACTTTGGTAACCATAAAATATGTTTATTGGATAAGTCAAAAGAGATTATTTATCATCACCTTTCACGCAATAAATTTGTGTTGAGTAACAATATGAAGGAAAATGCTCAATATTTAAATTAATATAAACACCGAGATTTGTTCTTCAATTTTAATTAATTATGTGCTTCCGGCAATATATATTTTTTTTAATAATTGTAAATGCTAATTTATCATGAATAGCTTTAATAAAATGTGACAAATATTCTATTATTATTCTTCAATAAAATTATTTTTTAAATAATTCAATGAACTTATTAAAAAAATCTTTGATTATATAACATATCCCATATTATATCCGTACTATATTATATTATATTAGTGGAATGAGTGATTTAAAGTAGTTTGTACATACATATATATATATATATATATATATATATTGACATGCTCAACAAATGATGCAGTTAATCAATTTTGGCCATTTTTAGCCATATAACATATAACATATATTTTTATAACATATATATATAACATATATAATATATAACTATAAATAAATAAATAAATAAATGCTTTAAAATTTCCAAATCGGTGATAAAAAATACTTCCGATATGTTGCTGGCCCTTAAGGAACCAAGTCAACAAAAAAATGTATTAACACTTACCACCCTTTGAAGGACGGTACAAACTTAGGACGTATATATATTTTTTAAACTTTTTGGTTCCTAAAGGGCCAGCAACGTATCGGAAGTATTTTTTTAGCACCGTAAAAGAAGTAATCATATAAATCAATTATGAGTGAATGATATTCAATTTCTCTTATCCTACAAAATGACTAAGTGAGTTACTTATATAGTCAAGGGTTGATATACAAAAAAAAAAATGCTACTCTTTTCACAATTCCATAAGGTGATCAGCACCGTTTTCGTTCAAAGCTTGACAATTTTTAAATAGGTTTTTATTACTGTAAGAGTACTATAATTTTTGATTTTTTTTTAAATAAAATATCATTCCAACAAAAAAATACAGTAAATGAGGGTTATGAAAACAAAGACGGCAGTCTCCATGTTTTGTTGAAAATAATCAATGATTGTGTAGAGCTGACAATTCCGCATATCGTAGAAAGCTATTTTTTTTAAATAGGCATTAATATATATTTATTTTTTTCATGTCCGCTCCCAATACGGAGCATATGGACTCCTAATGGAGTTTATCTTAACAGAAATGTTTCTACGAGAACTGCTTGTTACTCATACTAGTACAAATCTGTTTATTTTGTTTTTTTTTTTAATACGTGTCTAACAAAAGCGGCAGTTTATATAGTACTTTATACCAAAAGCGGCAGTTATTAAACGGATTTCACAAAACAATATGAATTATATTAAAACAGCAAGAAAGTACTAATAAAAATATTTGACATCACTTTTGTCAGAAATTGTATAGAAATTGTATAATAAAAAAACAGAATTATGAATATATTTGATAGATTCGACGGTAACTTTGTAAAGGTTATTTTTATTTCACTTGCTGCGCTACAATTTGTAACACGTGTTTCGTCTCTTTGAGAAACATTATCAGACTATCGCAACGTTTACGAATAAACTAATAAATTATTCAAATCTTATGTTGTAAATTACGAAGTAAAAATCTGGGTTTGTCTTTTTCTACTGGACACACGGAGGGTTATAAAAACTGCCAACCGTTGTTTCCCAAACGTTTCATTGTATTTTTGTTATTATTATTAGTTTAATAAGACAATGTGATTGTATATTTCCGATTTTATGGCACGAAATTGTGTAATATTCAGTGGCGAAACTGTTTAATTTCGTTTGTAATCGTGCGACTTAATTGGTATAGTAAGTAATTTAGGAAAAAAGCACAGCTGTTCTTACCAATAGACGCTTCATGTTTGCTTATCTTTAGTATGATAGTGCAATAAGAGCGAATGAACTCTGACATGATATGAAGGCATTGCTCTTCTCTTATATAGTAAATCCCCAGCAGTGCTCCTTTCTCGTTAAAAAATGGTTGCATAGCCTCGACGGCTACTTGAACCGCCGATACTTTTGGTTGGCATCAAAAAGTACCAGAGTTAAAATCTAAGACATCCTTTGTAAGCATCTTAACTCATTCAAACACGTCGATAAAGTTGTATAAATCAGTTAACTCACGTTAAAACATAAATTACAATTGAACTGTTTTTAATGATGTTTTTGGTACACTTATCATTGTAATGAGGAGCAAACATTCAAAAAGTGATTTGTCACACAAAAACAGTAAAACCCCCATTTACACTAAAGTCGAGACAGTGTAATTCGGGATAGTGTAATTGGGGGAGTGAATCTCATACAAAATCAGGGATTTGGTTTTTTCCGCAAAAAATGCAAAACTAAGATGTACTTTAGCTTAGCAAACAAAAAAATATGGACGAAATATTAAGTTACTAAGTGATAAAACACATAGACAGTCGCCCGGCTGTGCGTGTATAGCCAAACACGTCTTGAATACACAGACGCTAGCCAAAATTTGACTGTATGCGCCGCACAGCGACCGTGTCGTAGCAACGACAATGGAATGCGACAGTGCAATTGGGGGATTTTCGGCGAATATTTCAAGCCTGCGCGTAATTCGGGGTAGTGTAATTGGGGGTTCCACTGTGCAGAGTTTGGGAAAAATGGGTGTTGGAAAAGTCACGGTTTGCTTGAATATGTCAACTTAATGATTTTATTTGTATTATTAGTGACAAATCACTTTTTGAATGTTTGCTCCTCATTTAATTAATACTCAGCCGATAAAAAGGAAAATTGAAATGTCTTTATACTTTATTTTAAGCCACGTTTGTAATTAGTGTAGTATATATTGACATGCAATCAGCAGAATAGCGTAAACGACAGATAATAAATTTTATAGGAATGGTTAGGTATTAATCATAACAAAAGGTTTTATTAACTTACTCTCGTATTAAGTCCGCAAAAATAATTCTTTAAATACGGTTAGTAATATTTGGCTAATTATAGTTTCTTTTTGCGAGCTTATTGCGAGAAGAAGTTAAAAAAACCATCTTCTTCTGTAAAATTTATAGATTACGTTTCGATATGTGCTTTACTGTGTTGCTCACTGGGAATCGAACCCCGGAAGTCCGACACGGAAGCCAAAAACGCTAACCAGCTTAGGACCGACATTTTTTTATAATTAGATTATAAAAATCTAAATAATATTTTTTTTAATGGAATACATCATTTAAATCGTCAAAATACTTTTTAGACCATGCAACTTTATTATGACCAATAATTTATGATTCTCAATACATAATTTTATAATAATACAGACATACAAATATCATCTGTTTTATTTTGATCATATATTCTATTATATACAAACGAATGTTTGTTTGTTCGTACTCTATGGGCTGCCAAACCGCTGATCCGATTGCAATAAAACTTTGTCGATTATTTTTTTTGCACTTCCGGGAAGGTTATAGGCATATTAAAATTAACCTACAGTTGGTCTTATATATAAAAATCAATGTTTGTATGTCTGCCATACAGTTCATTTTGACAATGTATGCTTGCACTTACGCGAAGTTATAGTACAATTAACATTCAATATGTGGCCCGTATGTCGTACCATAGACAATCGGCTGCAAACGTCAAACGTGAAACAGACAGAAAAAGAAAACATGCAGTTCAATAAACACAATTAAAACACAAACACTTTCTTTCTTTGAGTAGTATTGCAACATTTGCCGGGAACCGGCTAGTACTTGAATACCAAGCGGACACAGGTGTCCGGAACATATGCAAGTGAACACGGATGTCCAAGACATTTAAAAAATCAAATACTTGGTATTCTAATAGAATATAAGCAATATGTGTAGTGCTATCTATACTGAGTCAATATAGGTTTTTAAAATATCGAATTCGAGTGTATATTAGGCAAAATTATTTTTTTCAAAAACACGCAGTATCTCTGGGGCATATTAATGATTTATTTGCGCGGTATTCAAACGATTAATAAAAAAATAAAGCATCTGAATTTTCAGTTTCTCAATGAGTTATATTTTGCAAGTTAGTTAAGTGTTTGTATGTACTACAGTGCACTTCGAGGACAGCAATAAATTTCGTAAATGTATGGCAAAAAAGCATATACGAAACCTTGTGTTAAATAATACTTAAATAGGTAAGTACTAAGTCTTACGAATTGCATTCATCACTATTTTCCAGTGAGAGTTTCGAACGAAATTTCGACTTGAAAACGATACTGGGATAATTTCAAATATCATCTCGACGAGTGTTGCTGTAATTTACGTGATTAACGACGGTCTACTTAATGTAATTTTTTGACATTAAAATTTATGTGTTTTTTACAGTGTCTTAAACATGTCTGTTAGCAAACTTGAACATTATTCCAAAAATAATACTAAAAAATAATAATTTACAATTTAAATACTGCAGGGATGTCGATATATGCGCCGAGGTCGATTTTTGCTACTATGAAAAATGATTGTTAGCAAACTTGAACATTATTCCAAAAATTAAATAATTTACAATTTAAATACTGCAGGGATGTCGATATATGCCCCGAGGTCGATTTCTGCTACTACGAAAAATAATTGTTAGCAAACTTAAACATTATTCCAAAAATTAAGTAATTTACAATTTAAATACTACAGGGCAGGGCTGTCGATATATGCCCCGAGATATATTTATTTTACTTTTAGAATTTCTGGCTTATTCAATATATAGGTTTGTAATTTATTTTTCACGCCAGTAAATTTTCTGACTACTTAAAAATGCAACAAAAATCCCCCCGTTGAGGTCAACGGGCTTACAGCTAGTCTTTATAATTAAACAAATATTTTCAACCGTTAATTCTTAGTGAAACGATGCTTATTACAAAATACAATGCAATTAATGAATGCTGCCGATTATTCGGCCGAGCAACAATATTGACCGAGTAAGCGTCAGCTTGCATATGTCATGCCGCCTGTATGGTCGAGTGGTCAACGTCGTTGGCTTCGGTTACGGACGTCGCGGGTCCGAATCCCAGTACGGACATTTTTATAAATTGATTTTTCAATCGATTTATGAATTTCTGTTCGAAGGCATGGATGTATGTGGTGTCTTGAATTCCCCCCTCCCATACTATCCTATGAACGGGGCGTATGGAGAGCGACTAGCTAACCACTAGTTCTGCCCACTCTTCTATTCCTACTCTCTTTGGAAAAAGAGAGGTTGAGCAACTGAGTAACAAGCAGAAAGTTTCTCGTATAAACACTTCTGTTGGGATAAACTCTATTAGGAGTCCATATGCTCCACATTGGGTGCAGACATGGTAAAAAAAAAAAGATTAACTATAGGCAATAACAATTTCTAGTAGTGGGGTGGAAGGGACTCTGAGAAGCTCGTTCGATTCTTTTATTAATTAAAAATATAAAGATAAATATTCTTTGCACACTTATTGCAAATTTCTGACAAACATATTTTTATCCACAACGGCTTCGATCAGTGATGGGTAATCTATGTTATGGCACGCCAAGACATTTAAGGTGGCATGCATAGTTTACAGCGATCTTAGCCCAAGAACGAAAAACATTTACTAGGGTTGTAAAAAATATTAATATTCCTAGATGCGACTCGCCACCCGAGCCAAACCAGGCTCTTTCAGAATTTTGAAATGCCAAAACGCCTGAGTCACTCTTGGAACTCTTCACTCTCGCAATTCGAGATATAATACATAAATACTCTTTTTAACTCTTGATATTTATTATTTTACGGTATATTGCGTATTTTTGTATACTATATGTATATTTTAGGTATCATTTGATACATTTAAAAGTTACTACGCATAAATGTATGAGCAACGGGGGGCTGGCAATACGTTAACAAGGGGCTCGCTTAACCTCAAAGCAATTCTCGGTTTTATGGGGAAGTAGTGAATTTTTTTTATCACTTCTTTGCAATGATATTTAATACATTAAGAAGCAATCGATTGTTACTCAATACACTTTTAATATGTAACAAATATGCAATTTACCGTAGACTTATCAATGTACTAACTGTACTAAGTGGCTAAAAATGTACTAATGTGTATACTGAAGCTGTCGCAGATAATATATAAGTCAGAAAATGCATTTACATCCTAACTTGATCTGAGAATATTGTTTTCTCTTAAATTAACAAGGGGCTCGCCGGTGTTAATAAAATTTAACAAGGGGCTCGCGAGAGCCCCTCCGAGCCCATTCCTGTGTATGAGTGATAAAATATCCGCTCTTTCTCCAGACACCAGGAATACATTTGAGATTAAGCGAGACCATTGTTAATGTATTAGCAGCACACTGCTGTCGATTTCTTAGTTGCTTTTATGATGTTTACTATTTTGATTAATTAAAACACATATTTGAATGTTAGATATGTGTGCATATTACATCTTATGAAGTAAAAAATCATTGTTGTATAAATTCTTAAGCTGATAGTAAATGAACTAATCTGTTTTTTACTTACAGTGCTTGAATTGCTTATCCATCGCAACATGACTAACCTCATTTATGCTTTTATTATTATGTTTTTTTTTTTCATATTAATTCCCCTTAAGTGTTTTTGAAGTTTCAATTTTATCTGTAATTGATTTCGTTCGCCGATAATTAGCGATTGTGTAACGAAAAGTTTCTGCATGATGCTATATATATTTTTATTTTTACGTGGGTTATCAGAACATCTTTCTTTTTTATATAATTACAATTGTTTTAAATAATTTTGAACCATTTCAGCAATCTCAGTATCTAAGCTATAGTTTCTCAAAGTGGCCCTTTTTGAGTCCAAAATAATTTTTTGAACATTTTGCTCGCTGGCAGATTTTTAAAATTTGACCAAGGAATTTACGAAATTCCCAAAATGGAAAGACGCGAGACCTTTTTTTGCTCTAAAAATCTGGCAGTTTATTGATTTACCCGTGGCCCTCCAACACTGTGCTATGGATCCTCTAAAATTATTTCTTCCCTCCCACCTGGTCCCTGGTTGAGAAACCGAGATCTAAGCGACACTGGTCCAAATCGAGATCTAAACCATTGCTGGCGAAAAGGACTACATAAACTTAGTGATAGATTTATTTCTTATATAAACACGATACATACATTTAGTAAGCGTCAGCTCAAATCATCCGTGCACTCGAACGCCTGAAGATGCTGAAAGGCGAAACTCCGGTCGTTAGTGACAAAACTTGTGTGAAAATACATAATTTGAACGATTCAAATTTAATATTGAAATTCCACCAGGGACCTTAAATTACATATTTATGTGTAGAGCTAAATACTATACTATTTTTCACATTATTACAGTGGAGTTCTACCAAGTTAATGTCAATTCAATCAATCAAATGAAGCTGTTCATAGTTTTTGTTTTTCTTAACAAAGTTTTTCTAGCAAGCACTTTAGACGTAAAAATACCTAAATCAACAAAAAGGTATTATAGTATTTTAATTTTAAAAATCATATTACCGGTTTTATAGCGAAAAAATAGACGTCGTTTTACATAAATATAGATAAATCAAAACAGATACGTTTTGTAATTGTTTCGTGTTAAATTTAGCATACAAACAGATTACAGCACTAGATATAATTACGAAGAATCAATGTCTTCTAGTTAATCTCAGTTAATAATATGTGTGCGTGTTACACAAGCGATTATGTCAGGAAATACAATGTTCGTGAGAGGAAGTCATTAAATTCACTTCTCGTTGACTATTCTTCCATACTCAAAAAGTGTACATTAATTTCTCTATACTAATCAATATTCGGTCGGTTAACAAATTTGTTACAGTTTTTTTTTTAAATATTTTCAGTTCGGTGCTTCTAACACACTTACATTTAAATATTGTGTAAATAGAAAGTATTTCACAGTTGAGTTCGTTTGGAAAAATGTCGGAAGACCAAGAACGGTTTCGAGCAAATATAAAACACTTCAACAACGAAAAAAGATGTAAGTTCTTACAAAAATAAGATTCTTTTACAATATATTTTAATCGTGTAAATATAAAAATAATTATATACTACGAAAACGTTCTATGTTTGTATGTTATTAACGCATTTAAGAGCATTGCAAAAATGCATGTTTTTCGAAATCGTAACAAATTCACATTAGAAAAAGTGAATTTAATAAAAAAATATATAAAATTATTTTTCATTTGAATTATTTTATTTTGTGTCCGCTCAACCTCGTTTTTTTTCAAATTGAGTTATAGGTAAAGAAGGATAAGGTTAGAAAAGGACTAGTGGTTGATTAATCTCTATTGCTACACCCAGTTATTAAAAGATCAGGAGGATGGGAAGAAAGGAAATAATGTAAACTGACATCACAAACACCCAGTCTTCGATCACAACTTTGAATTGAATAGTTCTCAAATTCACTGTGATCTTACCGGGAATCGAACCCATACCTACGTGATCAGTAGAGCAAGCTCTAACCAACTGGCCCACAGCAGGCGACAAGAATTAATACTTACCATATAATATTATATATAACATGAAATTTTTTTATTATAAACTTTACACTCATAAACATATTTATCACTCTCCTGAACAATTACTAAATTTTGACTCGTAACGTTTTCGAAATACACGATTCATTTATTGTACCGCAAAGGATTGAACAGTAAAATAACCTTTTAATTTAGTATTGAAAAAGAATTATTTGTCTTCTGTGATTGGGTAGTAAGATCCTTATACGTTATTGGCTGAGTATAGTTTCAATTCACAACAAGGTCAATATCACTCTAACAGTTGACATCTTTGTGACACTTTATTATCTCCTCGCGTTGATTTAAATTCTCTCTCAATCTCAAAACTTCGGTCTTGTTCTTTTCTTGTTATTTAAAATATCAACATATTCGTGTACAATAACAATACAGAGGTTTATGGTGACAAGGGTGAAGTCAAAGTAGCTATCAACCACATATAATATAATATGTTTACAGCTAAAATACTATTATATTTTTTCACCTTATTGCAATGGAATTCTAATGATTAAATGCCAATTCAATCATCTAGTACAGTGTTTCTCAACCTTTTTGGGAGCGTGGCCCCTTTTGAGTGTCTTTATTTTTCTGTGGCCCCCTACCTTCTTTTTTTTTTTTAGCTCACCGAGAAATTTGAAATCTCCGATTTGGTATACTTTTTCCCAGAATATCTCCAAGAACAGTTTTTTTTTTTTTAGCTCACCGAGAAATTTGAAATCCTCAATTTACCCGTGGCCCCCCTGAAATGTGCTGTGGCTCCCCAAAACTAAAATAAATCTCTGTGGCCCCCTTGGAACACGCTGTGGCCCCCTGGGGGGCCACATGGCCCACCGTTGAGAAACCATGATCTAGTATATAATAGTAATTTAATTTCAAGGCGTGTAATGTTTAAAAAAAATACGAAAATTCCGTCAAGATTAAATATATAGTATAATATAAATATTTAAAAAAAAAATCACGAGAAACACTTTATTTGTTATAACCATAATGACCAAGCCGAATCCTGTGGAACATTTGTGGCCATTTGTGGCACCCCGTTATTCATTAGGGACCCTTATTTTTCATTACTGCGATACTAATATATTATACCATTAACCCCCAACCCATTTTGCTCCATTCCCTTTTTCACCATTGTTCAGAAAATAACACCCCTTTACCAAGGTGGTCTAACACTAGCTTAATAAAAGATGCATTAAAAATTTAATTATTTGTAATATATATTATGGATATTGAAAATATTAAATATACAATAGTAATCCTCATAGTAGTTGAAATTCTTAGTACAGTAATACCTTCATTTACATTTAAGTTGGGACTGTGTAATTTGGAGTAGTGTTATTATGTAGGGGAGTAAATCTCGTACAAAATTAAGGATTTTGTTTTTTTTTCTGCGAAAAATGCAAAACTAAGATTTCCCTTAGTTTTGCAAAAAAAAAATATGGACGAAATATTTAGTTACTAAGTGATAAAATGCAAACCGCGCCAAAATCCAACACATAGATAGTCGCCCGGCTGTGCGTGTTGAATACACAGACGCTAGCCAAAATTTTCCTGTATGCAACGCACAGACCGTCTCGTAGCAACGATAATGGAATGCGACCGTTCAATTGGTGGATTTGCGGCAAATATTGCAAACTAGCGCTTAATTCGGGGTAGTATAATTTGGGGTTTCACTGTATTGTACACACAATTTTCTACGACTTTGTCATCTAATCAGTTTTAAAGAAACTATTTACAAAAAGTAAACAATTTAAAAAAATATTATAATGAGTTTTTTTTTAATTCATGTTTGCTTGTTATGTGTAAAATGTGATATCCTAATGAAGATATCTTAACCACTTGAATACCAAGCGGTCATAGGTGTCCGGAACATATGCAAGCAAACACGGATGTCCAAGACATTTATAAAATCAAATACTCGGTATTCTAATAGAATATAAGCAATATTTTGATGAATATGTGTAGTTTTATCTATACTGAGTCAATATAGGTTTTTAAAATATCGAATTCGAGTGTTTATTAGGCATGATTATTTTTCTCAAAAACACTCTTACCTCTGGGACAAATTAATGATTTATTTGCGCGGTATTCAAACGGTTAACAGAAGTTTTTCTACAATAACTACTTGTTACTCGGTTGCTTAAACTTTTTTTTTCAAACAGAGTACGGACAAAAAGTATACGACTAAGACAGGACTTTCGCTGTGCCCTTTTTATTTTGGGATTTGAAGGATTGGGAAGATTTTTAAGTTATCTCAAACACCCATGCCTTCGATGATCAAAAATCGATTTAAAAAATACATCGCGCGTACTGACACGTCAATTTGTGAGATCCACCTCGGCAAGACAGTAATTGAGTTAATAAGATGTAGTGTGTTTCCTTCTCAATGTTTATTATGATATAAAAACTTATATTTTTCTCATAAAATAATTTATATTAACTAATTTGACATTATTTATTTTACTTAAATAAATACCTTTACTTTCTGAACCCGCGTGCTGTCACCGACCTATATAAATCAGCCGAAGCTTATAAGCTCAAAAAGTTTTAATTTGGGAAGAGTTTTTGGTCAAAATAAATTATGTTGCCACTTTATCTAGTTTCCCGGGGTAGTGAAGCAGTGGTTTTCTTTTTACGGTTAATTGTAATTATGAACATTACTTTCAACTAAACGCAAATATTGTTTTGAATAATTAATACTCAACATTTATCGAAATTTAATTAATTCCGTTACCGCACACTAAAGTGGCAGCGGGAAACTTCTTAGGGGAGGGGAAGGCCTCATTTAATTATTCGTAATCAAATAAGGCCTGTTCAAGCAAGTGCTGTTAGATAAACTTAATGATGTATTTAATTTATTATGTAAATCAATGAATTAAATAAATAAAGAATTTGTATCCAGTAAAAAGACTACACTTGACGACCCAGAATGTTCCCTGTCAGTGCAACAATCTTTTATAATTTATTGATTACTTGTCATTTGAAACAATTATTGCAATTGTCGAAATAAATAACCGAATGATAATATGTTACTACTTATAATAATGTCTCATTTACACCAAAATACTGCGAAGCCGAGTGAGGTAAGTCGAATACAAAACAATCTGAACGTGGCGCATGGGACTAGCCTAAACGATACGACTAGCAATTACAGCGAGCGAGTGAATAGAAACTATTTTATCAGCCATGAGCAGTGGGGGGGATCTTTTCTTGTCTAAAAACCGCATTCATTTTTCTAATTCAACAAAAGGCCGCAGTAAACATTTTTTTTAGGTCTTCCAAGGGTTTAGACATCCAAAATCTCAAGAATTTTCGGATTTGCCCAAAATACCAGCGCGGGATCTTTATTTTAGCTTTTCCAAAAATTTTCGAATCCAAAATATCAGGAATTAACGAATTTATAAAAATTGGCCGATCAGGTCAAAAGGTCGCACCAGAGTAGCCAAAAGGCCGCAGGTTCCCGACGACTGGCCAAGAGGATACCCCCATCATATTAAGCACGTTCTCGTTCACGTTTATGGCGTGCTTGAACAGGTAAAAATGAACTAAATTCCTAAAAGTACTTATATGCGAGCTGACGCTTACTCGGTCAATATTGTTTGCCCGGCCGAATAATCGGCCACGTACTCAGTGGGTCTAAATGAGGCTTGAGTAGTATTTTTCTGGACCAGTAGTCGTATGGTTAACACCATTGGCTTGTACTGCAGTCTTTACGAGAATTTCAATACGAACATCTTTGTTGATTATTTTATTTATACACATGTATATTATATTATACATTCCTTTCAATTTACTGGACACAAAAACGAAGTGCAATGTTTTCTTCTTATTTGTGCTTATAAGTCATAAACCATTTCTTATGGGCGGGAATAATTAAAGTATGCATCATTTATTTTTTATGATATTAATATTTCAATGCAGAGGTTCTTAACCAGTGACCTGTGATCATCGATTTAAATCATATTTCATGCCTTAAATTCATGTTAACTTGTCAAACACCACACACATCTTAATGTCTTGATTCTAACACACGGGTTCCCAACCTGGGGGTCGCTAAGGGTTTCCTGGGGGGTCGTCAACTTTTTAGGTTTTGGAGATTTGAACAATATAGCATATCGAGGATTTTAAAATCCCCGGTGAGCTAAAAAAAAAAAGGAGTTCCGGAGACAATCCGGGGAAAAAGTATACAAAATCGTGGATTTCAAATTCCTCGGGAGGGGGGGGGGTCGCCGGTCCGAAAAAATTTGGAAACCTATGTTCTACCATATTAATGCTGCGTCTATAAAAGTAAGCAAATATTAATATGCTTTTTAATTTTGTCTACTTAATTTATTAGAAGGCCATTTGCACCCCATTGGGAGCGGATATGGATAAAAAAATATATGTAATATATTTGTTGGATCCTACCCGATTGTTGTGTGAAGTAGAAAATAAAATAAATCCTCACCTACATTTTGATATTCTTAAGATAGGAATTATTATCGAAATTTAGTTTAGTTTTTAATAACTCTTACGATTTCTTTTAGGGTGTTCATTGTCAATACTTGATGGAAAAGCATTATATTAATAAAAACACAATATTCCTTTGTACTTTACTCCACTTCATTTAAAAGGTCAGAATCGATTTCGCTCGTTGCGAGCATTGTCAACTGATAAGAAAAATATATGAACAGTGGTATTTATACAAAAATAAATCAGTTGACAATGTTCACAATGAGTGAAACCGGTCCTGACATTTTAAATAAAGTACAGAGGAGTATTGTGTACTCTTCCGATTGTTTGTCTGACGATGATTCTTTAAAATGTTAATGATTATTTGTTAACATGTGAAATATTTATATCATCAATTTTAATGTTATATATAGAAATATAATTCGTAATGTAATAAAGTTATGCTGTATACGCGACGTATTCTGGAATCAAAATAAAAGGTTTCGTGTCTATGGTGTAGCTTGACCTATAGTGAATCGATTTAAACGTACATTGAGTTGGTGTTACTGATATGTTTTTTTCTCACGTTGGCGTCTTTATATTGAACACCTGCGTTTTCGTCTTATTTGGCAGAAATAATTTTACATTGCCAAACATCTCTCTAACAGATTACACCGACAAAAAAAATGTGATTGCTTCATCTGGCCGAGTACCTAAATTCGGTGATTAATTATGATTTTTCATTGCCAGATCAACTGCAAAGTTCTTGAAGACCGTAATTGGATTTTAATGTCAATTGTTAGTAGCTTCGTTGCGTAAGAGTTTGCACACGTCACTAATGAGATTGTAGTCGTATTAATTAGGGCTTGCAATTTACCGTCAAATTGCAATTACCGGTAAACGGTAAATAATTGTATTCATTACCGGTTGGTTATTTACCGGTAAATGAAAAAAATAGATCTACATAGATTATATGATTAAAATATTACTGTATGCCACGTACTTTTACAAAAAACGGTATATTAGATAGAAACCTAAATAATTTCAAATATGTTTCAGGTAAGGTATAATATTTTTCGGTAATTACCGACGGTCCGTTTTGGGTAATTTACTGGTAAACCGGTATTGCAAGCCCTAGTATTAATACTCTGCAAAATTATATCGACTGTAGAAAGGAAAAAGGACGTAACCAGTGTTCCTTCTAAGCTATGCGCGCGCACATGCGTTAGAACAGAGCGCACAAAAGTTACACCAGCTATACCACCACCAGAATAAATTAATTGTCATTATATAGTGTTTTCAATTATTGGCATTATAAAAAAATAGCTATTTTGTTAAATAGGTCCAAATATCGTTATGTGGCGAACATTTTTTTAAATTTACTTTTAAAGTTGCACAGCCAATGTATTTTGCACACATAATCTTCGGAAATTAGAGGAAACATTGGACGTAACACACACAGCAAATTTTACAGGAGACACAAAAAACGTGTTTTGATGATTTTGGGCCATATGCAAATTATGAAATATCCACCACCTTGAAGTGCACGGTGACTTCTAAACTGGTGTTTAATTGACATAATCTAATATTGATTTAAGAAATGATCTAGGAAAAACTTTTTTTTCAGTCTTTTTTCTTGGTT